>CM028671.1:72099421-73478629 GCA_016760335.1 Gastrodia elata | reverse complement strand
ACCCTAAACCCTAAACCCTAAACCTAAACCCTAAACAACCCTAAACCCTAAATCATAGAAACCCATAACCTAACCCTTAAATCCTAACCCTAAACCCTAAACCTAACCCTAAACCCCCTAATAACACTCCTAAACCCTCTAATCCTAACCTAGACCCTTTAGGACCCTAGACCTAAACGGTGGAGTTCCTGCTAATAACTCCAAAGTTAAGCGTTACTCAGGTGGGAGCACTCCCAGGATGGGTGACCCTGCTGGGAAGTTATCTTCTGAGGGCAAAACCGTGAGTCATTTCTGGCCAAAGCGGACCAATACCTTGATGCTTAAGAGTTTGGGCTGTTATAAATAGTATCAGAGCAAACCATATGGTGTCAGATAGGAGCTAAGTGCTATACAGGGAAAGTACCCACTTCATGTGAGCAGCCTCTTGAACCCATGATGGTTAAGGTGCTACCTGGTTGTGGGTACCTCTTGCGCCTGTAGGGGTCACCTCTAGTCCTATCTACCCAATGGATGGTTCTTGGATCTGTGTGTGGATACTGACGAGGACGTCAGTTACTTAAGTTTGGGAGAATTGTGATGACCCACTTAAGTAGTAATAAGTGAAACTCTTAAATATCGAGGCGCCTTTTCAGATAACGATGGAGTTCCTGATAAGAACTCCAAAGTTAAGCGTGCTCATGTGGGAGCACTCCCAGGATGGGTGACCTGCTGGGAAGTTATCTTCTGAGGGCAAAACCGTGAGGCCTTTCTGGCCAAAGCGGGCAATACATTGGTGCTTAAGAGTTTGGGCTGTTACACTTGAGGAGTATCCTATGTTATATTTGAATTGCATAAACATTATTTAATTTCATTCAATTCATTCAGTATATTCAATTCTCAGTTCAGTAGAGTGTGTTTTAATTTAGTCTGCCTCTTTAGTTCAGTTCTTAAAAATAGAATAGACTCGGACTTAGCTTTGTGCTTAGCTAGGGAGATGCATGTCTTATTTTGTATGTTTAACTATGACCTAGCTCTACTGATGCCTAGGGGGATACATGTTGAACTTTTAGTGCAGTGGCCCGGTTGGCCCTTTTTTGTTATGATAATATTATTTTTAATCATACTTCTACTTCTTAGTTCAGTACAGTTCAGTTCAGTTCTAGTTTAATGGCTTGTTTAGCCATATGCATTACTTGTATTTTTATTATTTTTTGTATGCTTTTGTAATTTGTTTCAATTCAGTATTTTATTCAGTACTTGCATATTTAGGATGCTAGTTCTATTTCAGTTTTCTTATGCTTCAGTTCAGATTAATTTATGAAAATTAGCACATATTCATGTGATCATAAGCATGTTAGGATGAGTTTACTTTCATTACTTTCATTTATTATATATTTACTACTTAACCTTGTTATAGCTTCTAGTTGAGGTATGTTATTTTACATACTTTGCTTTGATTAGTTATTAATGTTAATTTATAGCTATCATGTTTCTTATGGCTTGTTGCACCTTAATTACTTACATGCTTAGTAAAAGATGTAATATTTTGAATATTTAGTCTCAATTAAGCAGCCTAAAATGTGCTTAAATAATTTGTCTAATTTTAAGTTTTTCTCTATCTTGGCTGAAGCCCTAGCATTGTGATACCAATGTCATATTTGGAGCTGTTCATTGAAGTTCCTGCTGGAGAGGGGATTGGCTAGGAGGAGAACCTTCCTGCTATTTAGCATAGCTAGTTAGTTTTATTTTCAGTTGTGATGATGAGTGTTCCTTTTCTTTTTAAATTTAGTTTGTAATAATTTTATATTCTAGATGTTTTTACTTTCTGCACTGTTATATTGAGCTGAGCTATTAGTCTATTTTTTTTACTTTTCTTACTATACTGTGATGTGGATGTTATTCTTTTTTCTACTTCCGCTACTTTGGTATTTTGATGCTTGACCTCTAGTTTCAGGTGGCAAGTCTTTCAGCTAAGAGTTGGGTTTATACCTGACTCGACTATAGTTAGGATGATTGTCACAGTTGGAAATTATACTTTCTGTAATCATATTGACCTCAGTATTAGCATGATCATAAAGGGTAAGAGTGTAACAACCCAAGATTGTTACCCAGCTTAATTAAAGCCTAATCATGTCTTAATTACCATTCCATTAAATTCGTCCAACCATTAGAACCAAATCTTGAAGGTTTTAAAGTAATTCAAAGCTAAATCCAATATTTTGGATTATTTTAATATTTAATTAATTAAGAAATGGAGGTATTTATTTTGACCTTGAATTTGAAATCTCACTTCACCGTTGTGATCGTCACCCCCCAAATTAGCTAGGGGTGACGTTTTGGACACGTTTGCGTGCGCCAGGGAAGAAGAGAAGGGTCGAAAAATGGAGAGGCAAATGGGTCTAGCCAGGGAAAAGAAAAAGAAAGAAATGGAGATTTAAATAAAATTTGATTTAACTTATTTAATTAATTATTGTTTTAAGAAGTTAAATTTTATAAACGTATTCCAAAAAATCTCAAAAATTCACCTCTAGCTGATTTGGGGGTGAAGAACTCAACAACAAAGTCATATTTTGATTCTGACGATTATTTAATTATTCTACTTTTTCGGGGTATTAAATACATTAAAATATTCGCGAAAAATCGACGACTTCAAGTACTTCCAAAATATCGCCCATAGCTAATTTGGGAGCAATGATCGCAATGGCGAAGTCGGATTTTGATTTTGATGCCAAATTAAATATTTCAATTTTCTAATTAATTAATACTATTAAATAATCCAAAAATACGATTGAGCTCCGAATAGCTCTAAAATTTCAGGGTTTAGTTCTAATAAGTATATGAACTTAATGGAATGACAATTTGGATGCAATCAAGCTAAAATTATGCTAAGTAACAATCTAGGATTATTATAATCTATTATCCATATTGCTCCTAAATTTGAGCATTACAATCACAAAAATGTATTCTATCAAACGACATTTTTTTTTGCCATAATTTTGAAGTTACTCGGTATCCTGATTTTTTAGTTTGGCTTAGTCTGAATTATCTTAATAACGGCTTGGGTTATTATAAGCTTAACCTAAGAGCTTGGGCCGAAGCTCGGCCCTCAGGTTTCTAATTGGAGATAGTCGAGCCACGAGCCCCGACAGGAGGTGCTTAACCGATTGGGGAAGGAAGCTAAAGGTCTGGCGGCATGGCTTCGGGAGTGGGAGATAGACCCTGATGCTAGCGTATGAGCGAATATTCTCTGTCGAACATGCAACTGAAGCCAGGACAAAGATCCACAATATCAGGATGCATGGAATTCGTTTGATTGATCGAAGGAAAGAGGCAATGTCTTTGATCTCCCATATCATAATGACCGATTGTGGGAAGATCCTGACCATCAGTTCACGGGTGTGATCCGATGTCTACGAATACTCGCGGCTTGGATCAAAATCAGACCGTTCAATCCACACGAACTGACGGTTAGATGGCGTTGGCACCGTTGTTGCGTGACCCGGGCTCCACAGCGGATCGTCCGCAGTTCGCACAACAGATCCCAGAGGAGGTGACCGTTGGAGGGCTAATATGCAATTTTAGTTTGTTAGAAACCCTATTTTGCAATTTTTACTACTTAAATAATTTCAATTATGGTCTAAATAACCTCCAAAAATTTACAATCTTGCATTCCTAGCTAATTTGGTGATGATGAATTCAAAAATAAAGTTAGAAATTAATTTAGAGATCAAATTAAATTGGTTACTTTATAAGGCTCCAAAATTAGCAAAATTGTTAATCCAATCTATTGAGGTCCGATTGACCCCAAATATTTAGGGTTAGGTTCTAATGACTTGATAAAATCAATTGAATTAAAATTAAAGGTTGGTTAAATTAGTTTAACTGGAGTAACAACCTAGGGTAATTAAACTAGATCCCATACCCTAGACCCTAGATCCTATAACCTGGACCGTATACCCTATAACATATACCATATATCCTAAACTCTAAATTTTAAAACCCTAAACCCTAAACCATAAACCAAAAACTCTAAACACTAAACTTTAAACCCTAAACCTTAAATTCTTAAACTTTAAAACTCTAAACCCTAAACCCTAAACCCTAAACCATAAAACCCTAAACCATAAACCCTAAAACTTAAAATCCAAAATCCTAAACCATAAACCATAAACCCGAAATCCCTAAACCCTTAACACCAAACATAAACCCTAAATTTTAAACCCCAAACATAAATCCCAAACTTTAAACCTCAAATTCTAAACTCTAAACCTTAAATCCCAAATCATAAACTTTAAATGTTAGTGGAAATGATATCTTAGATAATCTATTAATTATGATTAAAGATAACAATTAATCTTAAATAATCTGTTGATTATGATTTTACTAATAATTTTATTAAAGATATTACACATGCTAATGAATTGAAAGTCTTTAAAGGTTGAAGGAGAGAAAGTTTTGGGTATCAAAATAATAATGGTGGAAGAGAAGTATTTGGGAAGGTGGAAGCCCTTAAGCCACAAACAACATGCCAAACATTAGTGGAAATGATGTCCCAATAAGCTTTATAAAAGCCCGCAGTATAGCCATTTGGGCATGGGGATTTATCACCATCTTTAAAATTAAGATCATGGAAGGCTTCTTGTAAACTCGAAAGGGCACACAATTTAGAATCATCTTCATCTCAAATTAAACTGGTAAGGGTATCATTACAAGGGTTAATCATGATGATTATAAACATTAGTAAAATAGTTAACCCTATATTGATGATTATGATGAGGTTCACTAATCCAATGATCCCCTTCCTTTATTTCATTAATCCAAACATGCCATTGCTTCCATTTAATATAAGTTTGATACAATTTTGTGTTTCTTTCACCATCAACAAACCACTTTAAACCAAGTTTATATTGCCAAAAGGCTTCTTCCATTCTATAAAGGTGGATGAGATTGGCATTGGTCTTTTTCCATAAACTTCTATCACTTTTAGAACTAGAGAGGAGAAAAGTATTTTTGACATTATTAACTTCATTTTCAGCTTGATTAACCTTATCACGGACATTGCCAAATTTATCCTTATTCCAATCCCTTGAGTTTTTTGTAATTTTCTTAACTTCTTCCAAAGAACAATGATTTTATACCCTCTTCATTACTAGACCACTTTTTTGTATAAATAGAATGAGTTTTTGTCAATGTCGATCTAATGAGCTTGGCCAAAATGGGCTGTCCACTACAAAATATTTTCGATTCCCCCACTTATTGTGTTAGGTCTTTTTTTTTAATGAGCTTTTTATTTCTTTGTTTTTCACTTCTTTAAAGAGTGTGAGTCATAAATCCCAAAAGCTCAAATCTATTATATTTTATTTGATTTTCAATGAGAATCTACAAATTTGAAAAAAAAAAATCTCAAACCTTAAATTATGCAACTATAAACAGTAAACCTAATCATAAATTTTAAATTCAAAACTTTAAATCTTAAACCTTAAATTCTAAACACTAAGCACTGGAATCTATTATCTAAAGCTTAAATCATATCATCAATCCTAAATCCAAAACCATAAACCTTAAATTCGAAACCAAAACCTTAAACTCTAATGCCCTGAAATGCAAGCAATGATCATTTACCTTCTTTTTGGAAACGCCGATACTTCAACCCGTTGACCCTTTTACCCTTATGTAAAAACACGATGTTGTTACTAGGTCGATTAAGCCTAATTATGATCAAACTAAGACAAAAAGCAAGATCCCAATTTAAGTCAAATAAAATTAAATAAATATATCCTTAAATAAAACATAACGAGTGGATTCTACTGCAAAAATTTGAGCGCGATTGTGATCCCAGATCATCCAAAATTAAAAAAAGTTTTAACTTCAGAAATTGATAATAAATAAAATATAAATTGTAATTTAGAAATTTTGTATTTTTTGTTAAAACATCAAATGAAGTTGCTATATTTTAAGTTTCGCTAATTTTTGAGCTTCGGATTGACCGTAGTAAATTTTCAAATTTTTTTTATTTAAAATTAATATAAAATAATATACTCATCCAAATTCAATTATTTTTGTACGCATGAGCTCATTTAGTCTAGACTCTCAATTTGATACCAAAATTATAACTTTTTGAGTTAAATTAATTATCAATCAAAATTTAAAAATTTGAGTGATTTATTACCACTTGTTCAAGCCAGCTACCTAAATGCTTATATCTGCACTCTCTCATTCATTCAAACCTAATATTCTCAAAACCTAAAACTCTCTCAGCCAAAAAAATCCCCTGCTCTCTTCATAAACCCGATTCCTTCTTCTCCCCTTTAAATTCCAACCGAGAGGCGCCTTGTCCTCCCTCTCTGCGAGCCGGGAGCAGCCGCCAGCTTCCAGTCGAGCCTTCCCTCGAGCCAGCAGCCTTGGTCTCGGCTGGTGGCCGAGAGCCCGCCAACTCGCCGATCCCTCCATCCGCCAGCCCGACGTCTTACTCTCGGTTGGAGGCCGAGAGCCAGCCCAGCTTCTCTCTAGGCTGGAGGCCGAGAGCCAGCCCTTCTCTCTCGGCTAGAGGCCAAGGGCCAGCAGCCAACTTCTCCTCTCGGCTGGAGGCCAAGAGCCAGCCTGCCAGCCCTTCTCTTTCGGCTAGAGGCCGAGAGCCGCGGCACCACCTCTTCCTTGTTGCTAACCTTATGCCAATTGCTGATCAATGTAATTCTATAAACTCATCAAGAAATTTGCATTTAAATTGTTAAATCATGAGTTAAGTTAAATAAAAGTGAATGAATTAGGATTAGTTATCAAGGAAGATTTTATGTGGATTGCCATAGCAAGAATGCACGTTAATTCTTGTGGATATTAATGGTTTCTTTAAGTGATATATATGCATGCAGCCTCCTTATAGAGATTGTTCAATATTTTAAGTTATATGTTTATATGCCTTCTAGAATAATTAGTCAATAGTTTAGACTAGTTAGCATTCTCAAAATGCTGCATATATCTTATTGCTGATTTTTGGATTTGGGAAAAGATTTAAGTCATGCTTGTGTTGTATTGATCAATCAGTAGAAAGAAGCAACTCTTGTATTAATTGGTAGGACATCTAAGCTTAATGCTACAATTTAATATTAATGAAGTAATATTCACTATTGTTTAAGGTTGATTTACTGATGTTCCTGAGTTCATCATAAGAAATCATATTATCATGCTTTCATTCATCTACAAGGAATCGACAGTGACCAAAATATTACATGCCATCTTGGAGATCCCTCTTTGGCATGTTGTAGTTTAGTATTCTATCTTGTGTATTTGAGAATGAATTAGTTAGAGCCCATGTTCATCTAGGAGTAACTAAAGTTTATCATAGAATTTATCATTTAGATGTATTTTTGCCCAAATGTTGCAGGTGTTGTAATTGACGTCTCATCCCAATCAATCGACGAGCTTCAAGTTCAAATCACCATAAAGGTACGTAAAGTGCTTAGAACTTGTATTGAGTTCTGATAGACTAAATTATTTTACTTGAGTTCTATGTAAAATGCGTACATCACTTGCATAGATCTTATTGTTGCTAATGTGTTTTTATTTCTTTGAATCTTGTGTTGGAACATAAGCTTAATTTTGTAAGATGTTTGGAGAAAATAATATAAGCTTGCATATTAAATTTTTTACTCTGCTAAAATGTGAGAGTTTAGGTAAATTCACTTTGATTATTGTTTAAAACTTGCATTTATCAGTAAAAAATGAATTAATAGCATTTGATTTTTTAAAAAGTAAATTTTGCATGTTAGAATATTAGATATTTAAAAGAATCATTGTGTTTAAGACCTAATTGCTAAACCTTGTATTTCATTGATTTTCTCTTAAATCAGAGAATCAGCATGTTTAATGTAACTTAGTAAGTTAATAAAAGATGTTGCTGGATTCAACTACCAAATTTAAGATTTAGTGATTTATCTTATAACTAGATTGTTATCCCTTAGAAATAAAATAAGAAAAAAATTGCACTCTTGATGGTAACCTTTAACTTCACTAAGTAATCATGATTTAGTATGACGCCTTACATAAAATCATATTTAACTTGATTCTCATTAAATTAATAGAACTTGTAGATTGTAGATGGAATGATTAAGAACTTTTGATCTTTAAGAGATGAGTTAAGTAATATAAGTAAGGTGATTAATATAGCTATGGTTAAGGTAAGTCTTGAGGTAGGAATGCTTTATTTGTCACATTTTGTGGTAGAATCCTAGATGAGCCATACTAACTTTAGATATTGATCTTTTATCCTTATGGTAGTGATAACCTAATGAGATTTAGATTGAACTTATATAGTGGTAGTTAATCCAATTCTTGAAAGTCATTTCCTTGGAACTTGTTGATTAGAACCTATTACAATGGAGAATAGTATTTATAGTTTGAAAATCCTTGAAAGATAAATAGATCGCTTAGAAATGATAATATTAGTATTATCATATGGAATTGTAGTATATATCCATAATCTAACTATATGTTAGAACTAGAATATGGAATTGGTTGATTTTCTCTGAATAGAACTGTAAAGTTTTGGTCTTATCTTATGTAATTAGATAAGTACAATTTAGTTCAGGATAAATATCCCAATTTTAATGTATGTTATAAGTATGAGTTTGAACATCTTAGTTTGAAAGAATAAACTGTAAAATGATGCATATCTCCTATCATTGTGCGCGGGAATACATGCAGTTAAACAAACTAAGTGTCTAATGTCACCTTTCTTAGGACATACTAATTATGTGTATGTATTCTCAACATGTGATAATCTAGGTTGAGGTGAAAGTATAATTTTGAATAAATGTTGCTTTTAGTTGAATTAAATCTGAATTATATAGCTCATGCTTAAGCATTCTCATTAATATGGCATTAGGTGAATGTGCATATTAAGGAAAATATGTTAATAGTTAGACAATAAGAGGGGATGTTTATTTTTGTTTCCTAGTTTTGATGATTTCAATCACTTGTTGTATTAAATTCTTTGGCATAACATGAATTGCATAAGCATAACATATCCATTACCAGAGCATTTTGTGCTCACCTATGATCTCTTAGCGTAGCGTTTTGTGCTCATCTAGGATCTGTTATCGGAGCATTTTGTGCTCATCTAGGATATGTTAGCGGAGCGTTTTGTGCTCACCTAGGATCTGTTAGCGGAGCATTTTGCGCTCACTTAGGATTTGTTAGCGGTGCGATATGAAGCACACCTAGGAAATGTGGGATGCTATGTGACATCAAGGTCATGCATATTTGTGGCATGTTCAGTGGCATATTCAGATGCATATTCGGATGCATATACAGTGTGGCATACAACATAGTTCTGTTGTAAGTTTTGTTCAGTTTACAATTTCATTTTAGTTGATTTACTTACATTATTTTACTCTTTTTCTGTGCTACTCTGCTTCCACTTTTAATATTTGGTTTTGCAGTAAAATTCTACTTTAGTTTTCTGCAGTTTGATTTTTGTTTTATTGTATGTTAGGTAATATCCCTTAAATACAATAAAATATTATTTTCAGCTTAAATTGTACTTATACTTTATAAGTTTAACAAGATTTTTTTTTTGGGCTTTGCCCTGTCATATTTGTACATATGGCAAAATCATGTTATAGATCAGATTCTGCGCTTGAGGGGTAAGCTTGTGATAGCAGGTCAAATTATTATATCCGGCTTGCAGGAGGAAGTTACTGTTTTAAAATTATTCCTGCTCGCATCTAGCTAAATGTAATAAGTGAATTTTCTTATTTGTTTGCATTTTCTGTATTGTATGTGAATGGATAAATGTGGAATTTGTCTCGATACCCACCTTTATTTACTGCACTATTATACTATTTATGTTTTTGACAGGACCTTGCTCATCATATGATTAGTGTCATGGATATCTTGTTTAATATTTGTGATACTAGTATGTAAGTTATTCTTGAGTAACGATCCATTTCGTCGCTAATATTATCCCCCTGTGCTTAGCGACGGGGTGGGGCGTTACAGCTGGTATCAGAGAGATCCATAGGGTATCAGATAGGAGTTATATTTTTATCTACCCAATGGTTCGTTCTTAGGTTGAGCAAGATTAAGAAAATATTAATAGTGTATGGATCCACGATTTATTCAATACAAGATTGAAATGTTATAATAATATGAAAATCAGGAGAAAACAACATAGAAACTATAGAAGGACTTAGAAAAGAGGTAAAATATCACCATGAAAAAGAAATATAGAAACTATAGAAGTATTTAGGAAAGAGTCAAGTTAGAAATGTTAGAGAAATAACATGTGTGAAGAATAAGACCGATAAGTGCAATGACATACTTTTCTTTAAAAAACAATAGTAAAATGTGGATAAAAGCAGGAGTATAGCTCAGACGCATACATCACGAGGCTTGCTTACATAGGTACGCATTTTAGTATTTTTGCACTGGTGATTGGTTAATTTGCAAGGCGGAGGTGTACCAGGTGTGTGCTCACCTCCCCTTCATTTTTATTTTATTTTCATTTTCCCATGTTGTTAATTTGTAAGGCGTAGGTGTACTAGGTGTGTGCTCACCTCCCTTTTATTTTTATTTTATTATTATTTTTCCATGTTGTTAATTTATAAGGTGGAGGTGCTACCAGGTGTGTGCCCATCTCCCCCTCTTTTCTTTCTTTTCTTTTATTTTTATTTATTTATTTCCATATGTTGATTTATTTTGAGGTGGAGGTGCTATCAGGTGTGTGGCCACCTCCCCTTCCTTTGATTTAAATGTTAAGTTAAAGTCATTGTTTAGTTTACTTCATCAATTCCGAACATCGCTAACTAAACTGTATCCTTAGCCTCAAGTCATTGAGCAAGTAAGTATCTGATTTTATCTAAAGCTCAATAGCAATGATAATCTTGCCCGTCATTATGAAACCTTCCTGAGCAAGATTTAGTTTAATATAACTATTTATGTCCAAAATCATCAGTTTTAGAAATCAAATAATGAATATAAGGCTTCTATATGTAAATTTCATCAACAAAATATGTAATTACTTTCTTTAAAGGTCATAATATACTTAACTAACATTTCTCAAATCATGATTATTCTCACAAGCACAAATCATCTGCAGTTGTTTGTTGACATCTATTACTAATAAATGGAATTAATTGTAATGAATGAAATCAACTAAATTATCTGTAGTTCATCTGAATTTATCCTTTGGAATCAGTTCATAGTATCCATCAATAGGTGAGTTCAAGCTAACCTCATTTATGATGAGGTTTAGTGTGTATTTAATATCCTTTAAGATATGAATTTAGTTAACACCATAGCCTGTGGAATCCCTTGTGATGGGGATAAGCTGAAACTTCCTTAGAAGGAGCTGAAACTAAATTTACATATCTTTTCTTAACTTTTCGTTACCATAATTCATAGCATCTGAACTCGAAATTGATTACATATCAATTTTAGGCTTAAATTTTCTAATGCAGACTCAATCATGGCTGAGTGTGAATGTAGTAAGATAGGGAACACATGAATTTCAGTAAGTCGATTTCTATTTCAACTTAATTAACAATGATTTTTAGCTATCACCAATATAAGACCATGCAATGTATTTAATTTAGTAATGCAGAAAAATTAAGGTAGGCTGTTATGGTTATAAAAACATAGTGTCAGTTTTGTATTAGAACAAACCATCCTGGTAACAAAATAATCATAAATCTGACCCTGTAAATTGATTGCTGCATAAACCATCATGATTCCTCTAAGTTTGGATACAACAAGGGAGAAAGTGACGTCTTGCACAGATTTAAATTGGAAAATTCTGCTTTAAGTAGGTAGGCAATGCATTACTTGAAGGATATTAGTATTCAAAATGAATTACTGTTTTCTTATGCAAAGGCTAAACATAAATGGGTTGCGATTTAAAAATATTAGTGTATTTTTCTTACAGAATTTGAAATAAATATTGCATAGAATAATATCTAGAATGAAATTTTTTTGACTTGGATTCGGAATGTATTTATATGATTTTTTTTGGATATGCAAATGAATTAGATATGGAATAAACTGTTGAAAAGAAACTTAAGGTGTCAATCAAATCTGGAGATTTTGGAAAGCAGAAATAAATCTTAAATGAGTAGATCTAACCCCAAATCAAAGTTAAGAATTGATTGGATTGTAAATCTTCTGATAAGGTGCTAATCTGAAATTTGTTCTGCAATTGAGAACTGAATACACTGCATCCAATACTGATTTTAATTTCATATGAAAGTATTTGGAACTACTAGTGTTTAAATATAATTAGGATTAAGAATGCAACAAATATATTTTAAACTTCATTCAAGCATAGAAAATTTAAAATGATATTGATTAGCTCAATTGTTTGTTAAAATTCGAAATCTAAAAATGGCTAAATTTTATTTCACTTGAAATGCACTATATAGAGGTGTGAGCTATTTCAAGATCTAATTAATTGTGAAATATGTCCAAATTATTCTATTGCCTACAGTTTTCCATAGTTCAAATTATAACCAATCTATATATATATGTTTTATGCTTAGATTAGCAGATTAATGGAGTAAGGGTAGATTAAGCCTTGAATCAATTTGTACTTGCTTTCAAGATGGAAATGGCTAAGCATCAGATGGGATGAACTGGATTATTTATTTAGAATAAATTTGATTTTATTTTTGAATTGGTTGAAAGGCTTAATTAAATTACTGTACTCGCACTTTTTTTTTTTAAATTTTTATTACACTTGAAATAATTAAACCGAGTAAGAGAATCAACTACTATTGATCTACCTTACCACTGATTTGATGTTAATACCTTGTTGATTAAATTGATGAAGAAGCGTTGATAAAGTAGATTTTTGGAATCGCTGTCAAGATTAAGCTGTATCAATTTTGAAATTTAAATTGAATTTTTATGATAGTAGAATTAGATTATTTAGAGCTTGGCCTTGTATCAATATTGGTACTATTATTAAGACAATGTATGAGCTGTGAATTGAATAGGGTACCTAAGTTATATGTATACAATTGTAATCGTGGACTTAATTCCCTCTTCGTTTGTAGTTGGACTGCTGTTAAATTAAGATCTTCAAATTGTATTGCCAAAGCATTTTGATTTGTCGTAAGTCTGAGACTTCATATTAGGGTTGAATATTGCTAATATAAGGCATCGTGGAAATTAGGAAATTTTATCGATTCAAAATCTAAGACATGTGCCATTCGACTTCTTTAATCAGTTTTAGAATAATCTTATGCTTGTTAGATTAAGCTCTGAAATTAACTAAGTCATGCGATTCAATTTCTAATGTTAAACAACTTCTTTATTTTAAGATCAGAGATGTAAATTGAGATATGGTAGGATCGTACTTAATTATAAATGATTACTTAAGATTTGATTGGTAGCAATAAGAAATTTATAATGGCGTCAGTTGACAACTCAAAAAATTAAAATAAAAAAATGATGAAATTATGTTTGATTCTACGTTGTCTTGAATATAAAGTAACTTGATAGTTTACAAAGATTGAGAAGTTATTTTAAGCAGCTTTACCTTTATTTCAATTAACTCTTTTTGAAATGTTTAGAGGGTTCAACTTATATGAATTGTTGATCGAATGCGTTTTATATTCGGATATGATATTTGAAATGAAGGATTGTTTTGGGAACTGATTAATGATGTGATTAATTAAATTGAGCTCTGTGATATACCCCATAATTTCAACACAATATATAAAGGTTGACCAATTTCATATTTTGCATTAGAGATGTATTGCGATTTTACAATAAGAATTTGGAGATACAAGGAAATTTGAATTAAAATCTAGGATCTCTAAATTTACTATAAGCGTGAATTTCAGGATTAGATGCATGTTAAGTAATCATTGCAGTATTACAGAAGATTTGATGCCTTGCATGATGAGTGAAAAGTTCTAAGAATAAATAGAAGTTCAAGATCGTTTAAAATCTGTTGTGGCCAACGATAAACTCATAAAATATTGTGGACTATTGAATGATTAAATTGAGTATGAGATTGCATAAGTTCTTACTTAAATTATTGCAACCTTATTAACTTCACTTGCATTCATGCATAGTAGATTTGAACGCTATGATGAAATATTGGTGAAATTTGAGTATATTTAGAATATTACATTTCAATTTCTATTTAGTTCATCTACCCCTAGATTATATTCAGATAAATTAAATTGATTGTCCTTAACAAATGGACCATGAAAAGAGAAATGTTTTGTGGTTGAATGTTAAAAAAAAATTGAATCAATGATTGCATTTTAAAAATTTGTTAAATATAGTTGATCTTGAATAAAAATTAAATGGAGGTGTAGTTTGCATATAATGATTGAATTCTATATTTTAATCCATGAAGCTAAGTGATTTGTTGTGAATTATATTGATGGGTCTATCAAATAGAATAAATTATCAATGCCTCGTGTATATGATTGAATAGAAGAAAAGTACATTGATCGAATATTATTTGAATCTAAAAATTGGCTGTGTTGGAAAAATTTTCTTAAACTTATGTTGGAATTGTACTAATGTCAAGTATCGATGATGAAATCAATCAGGCTGGTAACTTTTTGAGTCTGTCGCTAATATCGAATTCGACTTTAACTCGTATCAAATAAGCAGTAATGTCGAATACGACATCATTTTTAAGTGGGGGAGTCTGTAACAACTTGATATTATTACTAGGTCGATTAGATTTAATTCTGACAAGATTAAGACAAAAATTAAGATCCTAATTTAAGTCAAATAAAAATTAAATATAAATATACTTAGATAAAGCATAATGAGGGGATTCTACTACAAAAATTTGAGCACGATTGGGATCCCGTATCGTCCTAAATTAATTTGTGAAAGTTTAACTTCAAAAATTGATAATAAATAAAATATAAATCGGAATTTAGAATGTATTTTTAGTTAAAGCATCAAATGATATGATGCTATGTTTAAAGTTTTGCTAGTCTAATTTTTTGTAACAATAGAATGAAAGTTTTTGCCAATGTCGGTCCATTGAGCTTGTCCTAAATGAACCGGCCACTACAAAATCTTTCCGATTTCCCCACTTGTTGTGTTTAGGCATTTTTTTTTAAATGAGCTTTTTATTTCTTAATTTTTCATTTGTTTTAGAGAATGCAAGTCATAAAGCCCAAAAGCTCAAATATTTTGTATTTTATTTGATTTTCAATGAGAATCTACGAGTTTGAAAAAAAAATCTCAAAACTTAAATTATACAAACATAAACCCGAAATCATAAATATTAAATCTAATCCTAAATTCTAAATCCAAAACTTTAAATCCTAAATCTTAAACTCTAAGCACTAAGCACTATACCCTATTATCTAAAGCCTAAATCATATCATAAATCCTAAATCAAAAACCATAAACCTTAGATTTGAAACTAAAACCCTAACCCTAATGCCCTGAAACGAAAGCAGTGATCACTTACCTTTTTTTTATTTGGCACTGAGGGCTGCCATCTTCTTCAATTGAGACATCCTTTGCTCTTATCATGTTGGAAATGCTTAGTTTCTCTTAAACGGATTAAGGTAGTAAAAAGTTCATAATTGCCTCAACATGAGCTAAAACTATTAAAAGCAAATACAAAATAAAATCTGAGGGTTTTTTGTGTGTATATATTTTTATCAATTTTGTTGCCTACTTAATTCTCTAATAAAATTTGAATAGATTTGCATTGAAATTATTTCTTTAAGGATTATTGAGATGTATTAATTTTAGATGAAGCATTTATACCTTTGTGCGAAACATGGTTTAATTCAGGGTTGATTTGAGCCAAATTGAATTCCCTTAAGCTGCAAATATTGGAGCAGCAACTATTATTATTGTTATTTCATGGCAATTATGGACAAAAGAAAGACATTTCAAATCTTTCAACCTATCTTTTTTTATATAAATATGTCTCTATTAATTGAAGCTGCTTTTATTATTTCATAAATAATTATCAAAATGCGCAAATTAATTTTAGAGAGAAATTTCATGTGTATCACTTATCTAGCTTATTTATTTAATAATATTCTATTTGTTTTAAAATCATCTTTTGGTAACTTTTTTACCAATAATTACAAGAGCATGAACTCTTGTATGTGATATGTGATGAGATATTTATTTTGTAGAGGTTGCAAACATTCATTTAACTTAAGGGTTTAAATATTGATTTACATTTCTGCTTACTTTATAACATGTGTACTTGATTGATTGCTACACATTCAAAAGTTAACTAATTAGCAAATTAATAACAAGCTTATGAGCGAAGTTTCTTGTTTTTTATTAAGAACAAGATTGTGCAAACTTGTTGATGAATACGTGAGCCCGTGTGAGTGCACACATCAGCATGAATAAGGATTCTTTAGTTTATGATTTGCAAATAAGTGTCTTTTGTCAGCATATTGAATAAATATACAAGGCATAATAATTATTAAATAACTCATTATTTAGTATACTAGAACCATAATTAAGACTTAGATTAGTCTTAATTGACCTAGGTAACAACCTGGGTTATTACATGCGGTTAGCAAACTCCTTGCAATCAGCAATATCTGTAACAACCCAGATGTTGTTACCTATCAATTAGTAACCTAATTGACTCCAAACCTTTTCCATTACTCTTACGATAGTGTTAAGAGTCTTCGCCTCAAATTTAGTGCGATTTGGAGACAGTTTGGCAATTTTCAACATTTCCTGATTTTCGGATAATTCTGAAAATACCTAATTTATTTAGACTTCAGAATAAAAAACGGAGTCCGCCATTGGACTCACCACACCCAAATTAGCTAGGGGTGGTATTTTGAAAGCGTTTGGGAGTTGTCAATTTTTTTGCAAATATTTTAATAATATTCAAATGTATAGAAAATTAGGTAAATTAAATATACCTCTAATCAAAAATCTATTAGCATTTTTGAATTCCTTACCCTTCAAATAGGTAAGGGCAAAAAATTTAAGAATTTTCGGAGTACATATGAGTAGTTAAAATTGATTAAATATATATATATATATATGATATAATACAATATTTAATTATTGTATTATAAATAATAACATATAACAATACGACTAATCTAAATTAAATCAGCGGACAATTATAATGAGAGCCATTCATTATAGGGTTTGGATCCAACGGTTGAGCGTTAAGAAAGGAAGAGTCGCTAGATCAAAGGAGGATTGATCGAACGACCTCAAAAAGAAATCTGCATTCCTTCTGTACGCCTCCTTCCACCTTTTTGCACGATTGCTGAAGAGGAGAGGGTAGGCGTACGAATTCCAACAGCTGGCCATTCTTTTTCTTCTCTTTTACTTAGCCAATACTCATTCCATTAGGGATCTTTTTGTTTTTCGCACGAACCATCATCCAGAGGCGTTCGAGAAGCTGAGGAAATCGCCGCCCCTTTTCCATCTTCGTCGCTCATTCTCAGAGGCGACAAATCTCTCTGGCGCACAAGCATACCTTCGATTCCTCTCCCGACATTGACGCTTTGTCTGCTCAACGGTGGACTGAAGCTAGGGTTGGCGCCTTTTTGCGATCGGCTAGTACCGAAGGGGCTCTCGCTAATCCGAGAGGTGGTCGGCGTGTACTTGCAAACAAGAAAGCGAACGCTCCTTCCCCAACCTAGATCGGTGAAAGGGAGAACTCATAGGCTTTGAGGTACTCCATTCCTTTCACCTTACTCTATTTTCGATTAGTCGATGCTGAACTTCGATTCTTTTTAGGGATTATTGAATTAGTATGAACTATTTTTGAACTTATACGGTTAATCTAAAATATCGTGAGAAATATCGTTATCCCTTGTTTTAGTTATGAAATCATTTGCATAAATTTAAAGGAATCCTTAGTAAATCTAATAAAGAAGATTGATAAGATAATATTAGAGGAGATCGAAATGCTTCGACTCAAGAATACTGCATATTGTGAGTGTACTTCCACATCTCGATCTCCTCCCTTTTGGATGTGCTTATGGAAACTTGAATCCATCATATTTAGTCTATCTCCTCACAAAGAGAGATTACTCTGAAGTAGAGCTAAGCTCTGAGATTTCTCGTTCGTATTCTTAAAAAAGAATGAAAGGCTACGTAGGTGCGAAGGCCGCCCGGAGGGTAAATCCCGTTAGTTAAGGCCGCAGGAGCTAGTTTCTTTTCTTCGAAACCTCGTCTTCTTCATTTGGAAACTTTACAGCTGGGTTTATCTAAACCTAATTAAGGTTAAATCTTTCTAAAGTTTATTTCAATATATGTTACCACTTATACTTTTTTGTAGATATTCTTTTTAATTGTCCTATTTATAGTATGCTTAGTAATGATTTACAATAAATCTGCATAACTCCTAAGTGTATGAGATGTTTGTAGGTATGAATGGTGGAACTATTGAACTGTCGTCAAGCTTTGTTTTGCATTTGATTTCATTACCATAATGTTTCATTGACTATCTCTTAGATGATTATTTTTAATTTTTTATCAATTTTCTTGCAATGATTTCCCAATTATGTATTTTATTAACTTTTGTGCAATACAATGCTATGTAGTTTGTTTAGTCAAAATCACAAATATAGATATATTGAGCTGTAGAACAAGTGTTTTGAAACCTTTTAATCCCAATTCAATTAATGTATTATTAACATTCACACGTGAGAATTGAATCAAAATTATAATTTTGTTGATGTGAAATTTGACTCAAACCTTATATGAATTGATACAAAATTTCTTAAGATTATAAATGTGTGCATTTAAAATTCTAAATTCCTGTTCTTCACCAATTATTTTTATTTTTGTAACGTAATTCTTTATCTAAATTGGCTCTTGCAACAATAGAAATGATAACCATCTTTGAGAGAAATTTTCCTTAATTGAACATTGGATCATTGTTTCATTATCATTGTTGTCTTGAAATATAAGGCATGTTTAGTTTTATACCATACTATTGCTTTCGATCACCTTGCTATCGACATTTTTTTAAAACTTGATTAATGATATTTAGTTTAGATGGAATGTTAAGAATATGCAAAATTATTTATTCATTGTGTTTACTTGATATATAAACGCCCTCTTATTTTTTTAGTTCATAATAAATTAGTAGGACTCATCCATTGAGAACTCTTTAAAAGCTTGCATCGTCTTCTTCTGTCGTCCATATAATGTAATCGTCATCCTTTTCTACTCATAGATGTAGGTGAATCTTACAAAATTACATAAAATTTATGTTTTATGTTGCACTTGTGTAAAATTGTGTTTGTGACTGTATCATTGGTTGACAAAAATTGCATCAAACTTCAGGTGTTTAAAATTGCATTCTTATTTCAATTAAGTCTTGGTGATTGCAACCATAACAAGTGCCATAAACCATGTAATGCTAATATATCTGAAATTGAATGAAGAATGAGGGACTTATTCTCTCAGAATATTCTAGGTGCTGAGCATTTGTCCTCATATATAATGGAAATGCTGAATATATATTGTTGCCCTTTACAATATATAATCAAATGCCATTACATCTTTCATGTTAAGTCACATACTGCATATCCTTGCAATGCAGAATTGATATTGTTGTATTGTGAAATGCTGAATTCATGCTTCTATACCATACAATGTTATATCAAACAATTGCTGCCCTTTATAGGTGTTGAACTAAATGCTGCTATCCCTTGCAAGTTGGATCATATATTGTTGTTTCTTACAAAGCTATTGTAGATTTCAGCTGTCTTTTACAAATGCTGAAGTATATGCCACTATCTTCTACATAATAAGTTAGATAATGCTGTACTCTATAGTTGTTGAACTATATACTAATATCCCTTATAATGCTGAACCAAATGCAATTGTTTATTGCATATTAAGACAAGTAGTGATGTTCTTTACAATGTTATTAGTATATTTCAAGTATTTAGCTCTTAAATTAAGTAAGATGTTAATTTCTTATTTTCAAATTATGTTCGATTTAGAATGTGTGAATACTAGGATAGCAAACTATTTTATATGATTTTCTCACATATAGTTTTAAATTAGATGTTTGAATCTTACGTATCCATAAATGTGAATGAACGTAAATGTTTAATGCCATTCATGTTGAATATCTTTTATTATAGAATTGCTTAGGAAAGATCACATGAACGAATTGAATTGTATATATATCTTTTCAAATTGAATTATTTAAATCATCATTGACAGCTATTATATTTATGTAAAATAAATGATATGGAACTAATGTGAATTTCCATTAATTTTGTATTGGGATTGTTTAGAACTATTAATAATGGATCATCTTCATACTTTGGATAATTATATGAATGATTTGAATAAAAAAAAATGTATTTCATGAGATTATCTAAGTTAGATTTATTCCTACTATTGTGGATACCCCTCACATCTTATGTAATTTAGATATTGTGAGTTAAGTGTGAGTAATTATTTAGTACTTCATGAAATAATCTTCTCATTTATAAAATAATTACATGAATGAATTGAATTGTATAATTGTATATAATCATTTTAAGCTAGATTTAATTCTAATTATTGTTGATAGTTTTTCTTACTCATGTAACTCAATTGTTATGGAATTAGTGTAATTAAATTTCATGGCATACTTTAAGTTCAAATGCAATTATCTATTACAATATTGAATCAAATACAATTCTCTATTGTAATATTAAATCAAATGGTACTTCTAAATGAAATGTATTTAATGTTTGAGATAGTAGAAAAGTTATGAAATCTATTAAGGTTAGTTCCTAACATTCTTCTTGATTAATGTCCATGTATTTATGTTATATCTTGGAATTTAGATTCTTTGATTTAATTAAATTGTTAATTGAATTTCAGTCAATTTAATTCATGATGTTGGTTTACAAATTTCATGTATTCTACTCAGAGTGGAACGAGAGCTAGACAATGTGCGATGATGCGGCATGTAAATGGAATTGGGCAAGAGCGGGAGCAACATGACTAGAGGATAGGCATATTGGGGCATCAAAGGGTAGCACAACATGGAGCCAAGCACAAGCAGTGGGCACACAGGCAACTCTTAACATTGAGAGTCATCACGTTATTGTGTGAACAAGACAGGGCAGGGTGCGGGAGCGGGTTGACACAATAAGAATTAGCATCGCAAGAGAATCCATGACTACAATGCATTGAGTTAGTAATGAGACACAAAGCCTAAAAAGTGTGCAACGACTAAAAAATGCAAATGCGACCCATGCGATAGATGTCAGGGCAATCCGATGAGGGCATGAACTCCTAGCATGACCACTTAAGGTCAAGCATATTATCACTCAATATGAATTAAATGTGAGATACACAATCACATTTTAATTGAATTTTAGATTTGTGAAAATATTAATTAAAATTTAGGATTTTTGTCAATATAATATTAAATTCTTAATATATTAACAATAAAAATTTAAACTATAAATTTATTTTCGGAACATTTAAATCTTCATAACACCACTTTTCCTTTAAAATTAGAGCGAAATTCATTCGTTAAAATTGTTCGAGGCTGAACAGCAGAGCATCGCCTTCAGCTCCATCTGCTCGACTCGTACAGCGGCAGAGGGCCTCCGGTTCGACTGTTATCGATGACGATCTTCCTGCAGAGCAAATCAGTCCATCTCGTTCGACTGGTGCAGCCGCAGAGGGCCTTCTCCGGTTCGGCAAACTTTTATCGACGGTCTTCAGCAGAGGGCCTCCGGTTCGCGTCCGCAGTAGAGCCGCTTTTGAACGACACAGCCGCAGGCAATTCTTCCCAAGGCAAAGGTAAATCTTGTTTGGCTATATGCTGATTTTAGCGAAGATCAGCATAACCTATAATTAATGCAGAAATTCTTTTATTTATGTGATGCTTTCAGGAAAGAAAAAGGAAGTTTCTATTGTTCCCACAGAGAGCAGTTATCTGCAGTGCTCAGTGAAATACTGAAAGAAGTAGATTTCAATTTTGTGAGTGTTTCCTTATTCTTCGTCATTTAAGGGTTGTTCGCGGATCATGGGATTTCAATAATGGCCGGCTCATTTTTCAATAACGTATTAAAATCATAGAAGAATGATGCTTAT
The DNA here is from genome assembly GCA_016760335.1 of Gastrodia elata. Taxonomy (NCBI): domain Eukaryota; kingdom Viridiplantae; phylum Streptophyta; class Magnoliopsida; order Asparagales; family Orchidaceae; genus Gastrodia; species Gastrodia elata. Next base: position 73,456,603 of record CM028671.1, on the reverse strand, counting down.
ATTTTTTAGGAAAAAGCTTCTCCCTATCGTTCCAAAAGAAATACGTTGAATTCCTTCATATCTTTTACATTTAAGCAAAAAAAGCATGCTCCTAAAATTTATAAAAGCACAACATGAAGTACATGTACATTGGGCATCACACTCTGCATCCATCTACATTTATCAGTTAGCAAATGAACCAATTGTGTCCATCTAGCTCTGCAATCCAGACACACAACACGTTGCACTGCAAACTCCTCTTGCTAATTGTCTTTGTTATAAAAATTTGTTACCAAAGGCATGAGGCTCTCATTATCTATGGATTTTAGGGAAGATTTACTGGGTATAGCCCAATCTCTACATGTATAGAAATACCCATCAGCACTGTACTTCATTGTTTCTTAACCCTTTTTTTTTGTTAACATTACTCTTAACCAATTATCAAATTGTTTATTTATGTTATGTGATTCCAAAGAAGCCTCTCTTACCTCTCCTTTTATACATATTTTTCTTGTACTACTTGAAATGGCAGAGAGTGTTTTTTCTTGCTACTATATAAATTGTAACGGGAACACTCTTTCAAATGGCATCATTCATGTTTTTTATTGCTCATCACTTATTGTATTTCAAAGTTTCTTTTGCTAGCATTGCTCTTAACTGATTATGAAATGTCGCCTGTTTCTTTTACTAGCTGATATGGCTCTTGTTAATTGATGCTACTGTTTGTTAAGCCAATATTTAAACCTATTATACTTAAGGCATATTTTAAAGATAAACATGAAGTTATTCTTGATCACATATAAATATGGTGGTTATTGGAGGATTGTTAAAATACAAATCGACATGTGTATGATGGTTGGAAACAAAAAACTATAACGTTTGATAAAGATAAACTATGCTATGAGGAAGTTCAACAATCATTGGAGTCAATTTGCCCTTGGTTGAAAGAACATTCGTATCAAATGTATTTCTATATTATTGGAACAACTCCTAAAGAGTTTAAACATATTAATAATGATGCTGATATTATTAATATGGTTATGATTGTGGGCTGTTTAAATAAGTGTGAAGTTATTGTAGTACTATTAAAGAATTTACATAATGTGCATCCTGAGCAAATTTCCCTAGTGAGTGGGAGTGATGGTGAACATGTAAATAATAATTAGGTAAACAATAACAATTTGGTTGATTCAGTTTACGCAGATCTTATTGGTGTTGATATGACTATTTACATATATATGATAGTGATTGTGATAGTTATAATGATGACATTCTATCAAAAAATGCGTTATTATCAACTTCTAATCAAGATTGTTTCCCATTACATATTGGTGCAAAGTTCAATAATGTTGAATCATTTAAGAATGCCATTTTTCAAAAAATTTGGCGTTAGAATTAAAGCAAGCGATAAAAGTCGAGCTATGACAATTTGTTCTTATAAAGATTGTTCACAACGAATTAGAGCATCTAAATGCCAGATCAATCAAACCTTTGAAGTTGGGAAACTTGTTGACATGCACACCTGTCCAGTGATAAATAGAGTTGGAAATAATTAAACTACACGCACATGGATTGCTGAACAGATAAAAGAAGTTGTGAAGAAGAATCCAGACATTTAACCTAGATATTTAAAGAAAAGGATGGAGGAAAATTATGGCCTATCCTTACCATATATAACATTGTGGAGGTCATTGGGTTAGTTGATGAAAATTATGCACAAATTCCTATTTTCACCAGTGAATTAATTACAAGCAATCTGAGAAGTCATGTTCTCTACACATGATTCTAGTGATTACACTTTTAGCAGACTTTGTTAACTTTCAAGTTTCAATCGATAGATTTCTGGTTGGTTGTCGTCTGCTTGTTGGTTTGGATGCTTGACATTTAAAACCTATGTTCCTAGGTATGCTGCTTTGTGAAACATCCCTTGATGGGAATAATAGCTTACTCACGCTTACTTTTGTTGTTTTTGAGAATGAGTCGCATAGCACATGGCAATGGTTCTTAGAGAATTTACTTGTAGCATTCCATGGAATAAATACCGACTTGGCTTTCATTTTAGTTTTGGAAAAGGGCTTGGGAGAGGCAATTTGAAATGTGTTTCCACTAGCCGAGCATAGAATCTGCCTTCGCCATTTATGGAAAAATATAAAAAAGAATTTTCATTTTAACAAAGAAAGTCAGTACACAATATCTTTTGGCTTACAGCAAATTCATTTAATATAGAAGAGTGTGAAAGTGAAGTGATTGAACTACATGGATATTGTCCTCAACTGTTCATATACCTAAATGATTTACCATATAAATGGGCTAGGATTCAATTTTCAGCATCAATAAAAAATCATTACAACACAAATAATATGTCAGAATCTTTCAATGCTTGGATAATAGAAGCTCGATCCAAACCTGCTGTTGAACTTGCTAACACAATCAGGGCGTTATTTATGGAGCAACTAATTGACAGATCACAAATGACCAATAGATAGAGAGGTGAGTTAGTCCCATTAATTGAAAGATATATAAGAGAAGTAAGCTTTTTTAAGTATCAATTTATTGTAAGACAATCTTCAATCATGGTAGCTGAAGTTGAAAACAAGTTTGATAGAAGATATGTTGACTTAGAAAAGAGAGTGTAGTTGTTATTTTTGGCAAATGACATGTTTGCCTTGTAAGTGTGCTATCGCATTCACATCCGATATGACACACTTATGCGGATAGATATTATCACACAAAATATATATTTTATGTTGAATTTTTGTAGTTTTATAATTGTACATATTATTTCAGCTAATCTTTTAATAATTTTATGTTGAATTTTTGTTGTTATCGGCTATCATATACTGGCTCTATATCTGTTATGTCCAACAAAGATCAATGGAATAGAAGTCAACACGAAATCAATGTGGGACCTCCAAAAACACAAAGACCAAGAGGGAGACCTAAGAAGAATAGGATCAAGAGCTTCACGGAAGGTGGTCAACATCGATCTAAGTGACATAAGTGCATGCGGTGTGGAAAGTACTGGCACCACAAAAACACTTGCAAAACTCCTTTATGCTTAGAAGAGACTATCCACAACCAATGTTCCTTTGAAGTGGACATGTAAATTGAAGAAATATGCTCTCATAATGATAATTTAGATGTTTATTTTGCTTCCCCTATATTTGAATTTAGAGAATGCAGTTTTCCTTCAAAATTAACTACATGAAGAAATTAACAATTTTATATTAGCTGGAGTGTGGCTTTTAGTGAAAATTTCTAAAATTATAGTTTAGACAATGGTAATGTTTCATGTATTATCTTTTATCTTGTTAAAATCTTTGGATTTGCTTGAAGAAAAATCAATATTTGCAATTTTCCTTTTTTTATCTTGCTAAAACCTTTGGATTTGCTACATTTTGCATGAAAGAAGATTAGGATCAAATATGTATGAAATGTTGTATCAAACTATTAAAATTTCATATATGGAATGGCTCATTTTTGAAAGTGTAATAAATAAATAAATAAGCAAACATGGATAGAAATGTAAGGATAGAAAGTAATTATTCACCAATTAGAATTAATTAAGGTTACTGGCAGTTGAATAGAGGCTAGAAGATGGGACTTGTGAATCGAAGAGGGTAGAGTATGTGTGGATAAAGAGGAAAGTTATGTGTTGAAAAAAACTCGTGAAAAAGCCAAATTTGTTAAATTCATGTTTCCTTGTTCAAGAAAAAAACCTATAACATCTAGCTAAACTCCTCAACATCAAATATAACTCTTTCATTGTCTCGACATCTGTCCAAACAACCAATTTTAAAAAAAAAAGCTACAACATCTAGCTAAACTCATCATCATTATATATAAAGTTTTTCATTGTCTGCAAAGGGAGGTGAACCATTTAATATTGTCTAAAATATTGAATTCAAAATGAAGCATTTTTAAGCTTGAATTTAAAAACTGCAATACTTGCCTTCTAATCTCTCATTTTAATGTAGATGTGAAAAGATGCACAAAAATAACATTAAATTGAATTCAAATATAATAATAGGATACTTTATTGAACTATAATTTATCCTCCTAATTCTTTCACCCATCATTGTTGCATGTCATTCGCTCCAACTTGAACCCAAGACACTATATTTATCGTACGTTATAGCCAATATGTGCTACTCCCATTGGTTATGTAATACAACAAATTAACAATTTATTGTTTTGAATTTATAACAAACTGATAATATTCTCATCTAAACTACACTTAACTCAGCTAACAATGAAATTCATATTACTTCATCACCGGATTCACATAGAACTAAATTACGATAAAATCATAACTTACCATCAATATCAATCAGCTTTGGGGACTGCTTGGCAAGCAGCATGGTTTAACTTTAGTAGAAATTTGTGAATCATTAAATCTTGATTTAATAAATCTTGTGTATGTTAGTACCTAAAAATAATTTGGCATAGAATTTAATAAAACCTGTTGAGTATTATCAATAATGTTTGACAAAGTATAGAGAAAAAAAGCAGCAACTAATATGGTGAAATAGTAAATCTAAGATTTAGCTGAATTTAAATAATAGGGTGTAGAAAACTCAAATAATCTCTTGCACTAAAATCAAACCTCTTAAGAATCATAACCTTTGAAGATATTGAACTCATCATCTATCTGGATGAGCTTTATAACAACCCTAATGTTGTTACCCATCAATTAGTGACCTAATTGACTCTAATCTTTTTCTATTAGTTTTATAATATTATTAGGAGCTTCCATTTCAATTTTCGTGTGAATTAAAGATCATTTGTCGATTTCCAGCATTTCCTGGTTTTCTGATAATTCTGAGAATGCCTAAATTATTTAGACATCAGAATAAAAAACGGAGTCCACCATTGGACTCAATAGCTCTAAATTAGCTAGGAGTGTTGTTTCGGGATTTTTTGGAAGTCATTGAATTTCCTGGATATTTTGTTGTATTTCGATCGCTCATCAATTTTTGTCGAAATTAAGATTCTAATTTAATTCAAATAAAAATGTAATAAAAATAACCTCTTATAATGCCTATTGAAGGGATCCTACTGTGAAAATTTGAGCGCATTTAGAATCCTGGATTGTCCTAAATAAATTCGTAAAGTTTAAACTTCAAAGGCTAATAATATAAAAAATAAATCAAAATTTAGAAATTTTGTATATTTAAGTTAAGCATTATACGAGGATGCTATGTTTCAAGTTTCGTTAATTTTCAAGCTCTCGATTTATCGTAATTAATTTTCAAAGTTTTTCACTTAAAAATCAATATAAAATAAAATACTTATTCATATTTAATAATTTTTGGACGCTTGCATTTGTCTCGTCGAGACGGTCATTTTGATACCAAATTCATAATTTTTGGAGCTCAAATGACTTCAAATCTTGACTCAGAAATTCTAGCCGTTTATTTTTGATCCAACGGCTAATTTAGATCCTAGATTTGCTTATATATCTCATCTAACATAATTTATCCTTATTTCTTAACCTAAGTTATCTAATTCCTCTCCTCAGCCAAAAGTTTCTTTCTTCTCCTACGCAAGCCGATCCTTCTCCCGATTCTCCTCCATCCGGCGCAGCCAAGGTCGCCGAGTCTCCTCTAGCCGAGAGTCTTCCAAGCCGAGCCTTCTCTCACCGAGTCTCCTCTAGTCGAGAGCTTCCAAGCCGAGTCTCCTCTTGCTGAGCCCCTCCACTCATCGGGTGCCTCTTCTAGCCGAGCCTCTGGACACTTAAAGGAGCACTCGAGCAGCAGCTACTCCATCTCCATTCGCAAACCCTAGCTCTGTTTGGTGCAACCTCTAGAAGCAAGGTACCTCTCCATTTCACCTTCCCTTAGTGGTATGCTCGAAATTTCAATTTAGGGCATGAGTGTTTGGTATCACTTAAATCCATTTAGGTTGAAACCCCTTTCTCATATGTGCGCATATTCACGATTATTTTGAAGATTCCATACTTCAAGCTTATAATTCCACAAGTAATATGCATGTTTGCTGATCTTTATTTTTATCTTAGAACTATACGTGTTTTATGACAACTTGCTGCAGTAGTTCCATTGCCTATTCTTTAATGAAAGTGTAGTTCAAATTGTTCTACATGATTTCTTTTAACTGTATAATAACTCTAAGTCTAACTCTAGTAAGTTTTCATCTTCGCAATTACTAAGCAAATACTTGTACTGCTTGTAATGATAATTTGAGTATAATATCGTAGCATAGAAAATATATGTTATCTTTATAATGGTTTAAACTCATTATCAAAATGTTCATCAAGTTAATTAATATTTTAGTAGACTAAAAGTTAATTAGAAAAATGAAGGAATCAATGTACTTCATTGAAGATTTGTGTTGAATTTATTTGTCCACTTATCAGAAGATTCAAAAGGGGGAACATCCAAGGTCAGTTTGATTTGACTTTGAAACTAAGAAGTAATATCTTCATCCCAAAGCCTCTCAAAGATTCATAGTAACATTTAATTCCTTCTTATAAAGCATTTCAAATAATAATTAAATCATACAAATCCTTAGAAATTATGGGTCTCAATAATAAGATAAGGTTTAAGATAATATTAAATCTCTCTAAATGAGGTCAAATGAAGAGACTAACTTTTCCAACAAAACCATTCCTTAATTAATTAAGGGCTCTTTATTTAAAATCAACTAATCACATCAGCATTAAGTGACTAATCTCTTCATGAAAAAATTAATAAGCCAAGAAGAAAGAGAAGTACTAGAATTTATTAAGATCTCTAAGAGATAGAAGTCCGTATTTTTAAGTTACTGATGTTGCACTTTCCGTATCTTGCTATTTCTCCTATTTTCCTCATCTGGACCAAACATAGATCCAACTTGATAGGGATTTGAGCATTCCCTGACTGGTGAGTTCTCTATCTTAGTAACTGTTATTCAGGTGAATCGTGCCATAGGACTAGGCACACCCTCTTTTTAGTGAAATTCTCACGCCACTTTCTTTTATGTTAATTTTCTTTCGGTGAAATTCAACTTGCTAAAGACTTTTCAGCTTGTAATCTTTTTGTTAGCAAAGTATTTGTTGATCACCTTTTCTGTATTGTAGCTGACATAGAAAGTACCTGTAGACTCCAATCCAATCTTAAGGAAAAGAGGTGCTTTTTTGAATAAAGTAAATATTAACAATCACTTAATGAGTATCAGAGTGCAGAAGAAAAGTAACAACTGAAAGTACCATCCATACATAAAAATAAAAATATCCAGCTCAGAATATATACAATGCAGGAAAGTAAAGTACAAAGTTCTGTATTATTACAAACATTTAAAGTTTAAAGGCTGAAAAGAAAGAGTCTCTCATCCTCACAATATAAAGTAAAGCAATCTAGTAAGACTAAGGCTCCTTAGTAAGCTGGACCTCCTCCTGGATCTACTCCTCAGAAGGCTCTATCTCCTCAAAAAGTTCAGAATCTACCATTATCAGTTTCATAATGGTAGGGCCCCAGCCAAGAAAATAAAAATCTTGTTAGACAAAATATCTAAGTACATTTTAAGGTAATAAATTTTAATATATTTTAATGACATCATAACTTAAGTTAAGAAAAATATAGCGGTAAAGCATAAAGAAAGGAAGAACAAGTATTGAGGTAGAAACATACCTCAACTCAGGCTACAAAACAAGGTAAGTAAAGCACAAGATAATGCTACTAAGTACAAAGAAAAGTCCTAAAGAATATGATCAAATTAATATGCCAGTATAGTATAAGTAAAAGTATTGTACTGAAAGTATAAGACTAGCATCCTAACATGCTCTCAAGTAGGTAACATGGCTGACATACAAAAAGTTCTGAAATGTAAAGGAACTACAGAAAATGAAAAATATGAAAGAAAGAAAAACGTACTGAAATAGTAAAGTAAAGTAAGTCTGAAGAAAGTATGTAAAGTAACTGTAAAAGGTCTGAAAAGTAAATGTAAGTTATGTTAATTAAATTATTGTACTTGTGAGATACTCTTACTTAATCTGCCAAAAAGTAAAGTCCATCTGGTAATCTAGGAGAAACATCCCAGATTAAAGTAAAGTTCATCCAAAAGAGGCATCTAGGAGAAACATCCCAGATCCTAAAGTAAATCCACAAAGTATCTAAAGGGCAAATAGGAGAAACATCCCAATGCCAAAGTAAAGTACCATAGGGGAAATTCCCTAGGCAAAAGTAGTCCTAAAGTAAGTCATATTAAGTGGCAGGTTAAGTAAAACATAAATCACAAGTAAAATGCTATTTATTAATGTTTCTTTTAATTTTATGCAAATGAAATGTGAATGAAATTCAAGGTTTAATATAAAGTAAGTAACAAGTATTCAAGTATGTCCCAAGGTGTAATAAAGCTCAAATGACAAGAAAAGCATAGCAGTTCAAATCAATGAAATAAATAGCACTACACAAACTTTGTGATATCATCTGTTTTCTAATTTAGACGTTCTAACTACTCTAAGTTACATAAGATTTAGAATCAATAATTCCTACACTGTCTGTAACTTAGAATCATGAACCTACATGTTAAACATAATTAGGATTAGCTACGTCCTAATTATAAATAAATCCAAGTCGCCTACAAAGTTAAATAAGTAAGTCAATCATCCTATCTTATTATTTTATAAATCCCAGATTAAATCTTGATTAGCCAAATCAAGATTTAAAGAATTAAGAATCAAACTTCAAAGAATGAAGTTTAATTCTTAATCACCAGGTTATCCTAATGGGCTAAGGTTTAATCCCATCTTACTGATTAAAAGTTAAGGTAAATCCTATTGAATTAAGTCAAATTCAATAGGATAGATTTCTAATCCTAATTCTAATGTTAAAAGATCAGTTAATCAGTTAATAAATTATGAAAAATCTAATAAACTAGTAAAATTAAGGTTTCACCTTAATGAGTAACTCATTTTATCCATTAGATGAATTCTAACCTAAGATATAATTCTAATCTTAAGAATTAAGGCTCTTAGATACTAAGAGTATCACTCAGACACATATCCTAACTAAAGTTATAAGACCTAAAGGATGATCTAAGAAGTTCAAAGGAAGTGAAGAAGAATTCATTTTTACTTAAGATTTTCTCTTAAGACTAAATTTAGGGTTTTTTTTAATTTTCTAATTTAAGACTTAGAATTATTTAAATTATAGTTTAAATCACTTTAATTACTATTTGATATGATTTAGAGATGAATTTAGGTCTTAATTTTATTAAACCCTAATTTTGAGCAAAAAGACCGTTTTGCCCCTACTTAAGGGTCTAAAATCTCATCTTTATGAATTAACACTAAATTTTGGATTTTTATGATGTGTAATGATTACTTACTATCTAATATGAGTTTAGACAGTAAGTTTATTAAATTTAGTTAAGTATTAAGCCTTATAGGATCAAATTAAAGAATTTGACATATAAGGGCATTTTGGTAATTTTACCCTAATGATATATAATTTTTCTGTCAGTTTATTAAAGGTTATACTCTAAGGTTTCCATAGAACCTAAGTTTATTGAATTCTGATGTGTATTGGCTGAGTTATAGCCAAAACAAATTCTAGGGTTTAAAGTGTAATTAAGGATTCTTAATTTAGGGTCAAAAATCCTAACTTTATCATTTGGTGTCCAAATTGAATAATTTTAGTGGCTGTATGTCACAATTGACCCACTGATTCTAATGACTAGTGGTAGATTCAATTTGGACTCCATTTGGCTAAGTTATGGCTTAAGTAGAACAAGGAAATAACTGACTGGATAAAAATACTAAAAAGTAAGCCAAAGGCCAAAACTGTACAATAAACTCTGTGTATTAACTGCCATTTTAAAAGAATTGACCAATCTGGCCCATATATACATATACATCCATCCATTCCCATAGACTTTCTTGGCTAGGGCAACATATCTTAATAATACTATGTAACTGAAGAGGCAGGCAATACTATGCAATATATTTTAGTTATTTTACTTTGTTTCTGTGGACACGTTTCAGAAATAGCTTAGGAGTCAAGCACGTCTGCAAGACTACGCGGGTTCCATACTTAATACACTCTCTATAGCACCCCGCCCGGTCGCTGTGCGCAAAAAGAACAAGGGATACCTACGTATCCAGCGGTGGAGCGGTGTGTTACTCGGAAAGGACGGTATACAAGGAAAACCTAAAACACTCACATTCATCCTCTAAGAATATGATGTCTCCTTATTACTCCATTTTCAGTCGGCCCTAGACTGGTCCACCATATAGAACCCCTAGTAATTTTATGTGAAAGTTTTTATTCATGTACAATATATTTATGAATGGTTCAATGAATAAGGCTCAAAACTAAGCAAGCCAATAAGGGAAATTCAATATTTGCAATTAAGTGATATCCAAAGTTATCTGATTTTAATGATCTACTTAATGATTAGAGCTAATTGAGCTCCCAATTAACTTTGAGATATTGATCTCAAATTAATTGTAATATAATAGTAGTTGTGATTTTTAAAATAATAGATTCAATTCATTGAATCTGATATGGCAAAATAATTTATAAGTATAATTGTTGTTATTAAAAATTAGCTCTTAATCTTATCCTAAACTATAAGATCTAATTATAATAATCAAATCAAGGTTTAGGTACTTAGTAGGTAGAGATGATATAATAAATTATCTAACTTACGAAATTTGAAACTAAGGCAATTCTACTACTTTTCATTATGGTTTTCTAGCTAGGCTATGTTTGAATGTTCTAATCAAACAATGTTAATCTAGCTAAGTTACAAGAAATTGTAAGGTTTAGGATAAGTACTCACTAGACCTAAGAGCTACAAGTTCTATATTTACTATTAATATATATTTAAAAAATTTAATAGAATTCCTAAACTAATCTAAGTAAGTTAAGGATTCCTATTATTATATCTTAAAATAATTAAAAATAAGTTTTAAGGATTAAGATGAATAAACTAAGTCCTCAACTAATCACTAAAACTAGATCTAGTGATTCACAATTCTATAATTACTAATTCATTAAGACTATCTATTCTTAATGGTTATAACTAATAGACTTAGGATTCAACTATAGATCAATTGCAAATTAATCATAGGGTTTCTACCATAGGGTTGAAAAGTGAATTAAGCACTTAGCAATTAATTTACATAATTAAGAAATTGAGAACTAAGCTCATAAGAATGATATCTTAGTGGTAAGAAAGATAATAAATGCGACAAGTTAGTTATCCTAGGGTTTTATAGGACCTAAAGTATGCTATCTAGAAATTTAGGTTAATCATAATAATACTAAGTAAGAGTTAAAAATCAAAAATCATAATTTGTTGTCCAATGGAAATATTTTATAAATAAATAAAATCCTTATTTCATAAGGAGAAGATTGACACTAAGTTTATCAATTTTGGACAACTTTAGGAAAACTAGGGTTTTAATGACTCCTAATTAGGTTAAAAAGTAATTAAGAAAATTAGTGTTCAAAAGTTGAATTTTATTTTATATTATTGTTCCTCACATTTTTGTGAGTGAAATGGACTATTTGATCATTTGATTTGGATCTCAAATGATCAAATTAGGTCACAAGAAATATTAATATTAATTTGATAATAATTAATTAATCATAAATATTGACCCCACAAAATGATTATTAAAACTGAAATTAAATATTATATTATTGATCTACTCATTTTTGTGATCAAAACAGTATATAATTTTATAATATTTGGAGTTGTACTTTTAAAGTTAAGATTAAAACAAGTTTTGTAATTATTAAGAATTGATTAATTTCTAATCATCTAACAACAGAAATCAATTATTAAATCAGGTCATCACACAGAATTTAATAAAACAGAGCATTTATTAAGAAAACAGAATTAATTGGAAATGATGGGCACAAAGGTTTATAAACGGCGGTTGTACAAAATTCCGCACCTAATGACACATGGCAGCTCATTAGAGAGCCGTGTGTCACTATAGGACCCACTGTTTTAAAGAGGATGGTTGCGGTTTAATAAAACCGGTTCGACTAGGTTCAAACCATGAGTCCAAATCGGTCTGAACCCTGGATAAAATCCTTCGTTCTCGATAACAAGCCTAAGAGGGAAAAGTAGAGCAACCTAGTTCCTCCATCCCGTCGATCCCTGGATGTAACTAGCACACCGGCGAGAAGACCTCGCCGAGGTTATTCATTTAGGATAGGAGATGAGCTCGTTCGATTATCACAGGAAGAACCAGATGATGCCCTAAGTTTGACCCGACGGACCTTCTTTATCCTTAAAAACCACTTCTCAAATCTGAACTCAATCGAACATAGAGCGCTCGATTGAACTCGCAGGAGGAGTAGGATACTTTTAGGACATATGAAAAGCAATTATATGGAAGTTAAATTAAGGGAGAAGTACCTGGAGTTCTAACTCAAATTAGTTCGCCGGCAGAGGCTTAAGGTAAGTGAAGATCTTTATTCTCCTTCTCACAGCTCGAGCACCCTCACTCATCTTCCACTCGCAGCTAGCCCCCAGCTCCCAAAGGATCTCACAGTGAAGAACACAGAAGAAAGGTGGCCTGGATGATCAACCTGCCGACGAAAAGGAAGGCTAAGGTTTGTGGAAAAGCTCCTTTCTGCTCGTTACTTCGAGAGGCTCTTCTGCAACTTGACAGCACGAGAATGGAAAATAATGCGCAAAGAAGAGAATTGATGAGGTCTTGCGATAAAAAGGGGGCTCGGTAGTCCAGCTGGAAGGTGAGGACGATCCTTCCTGCTGCTCTGCGATCGTGGGTGGTGGAGACGTATATGGGAAATAATCTAGTCGTTCGTTAGATCTGTTGATCGAACGGCCAGATCTGGTTTCCCAGATCTGAGCGATTTCTGGCCGCCTGATCTGCTTTAGAACGTAAGTAACAGCCACGATTTGGTTGAATTGGACAAAATAGCGGATCCCCGCCATTACTTAATTTTAGCCGTTGGATTTAATTTAAATTCTGATTATATTATATAACTTATTCTCTTTAAAAGCTTAATTAATTATTTCTGTTACATGGCTATCCTAACGAGTCGTGCTACGGCCGACTGCGCACAGGCAGTCGTGGCTGACGGGGCGGGACGACGTACAAGGAACCAATCCTAGCCGTTCGTTCGATCGCAAGATCGAACGGCTGGATCAGCTTAATCGGACCGGGTCGCTCTCGGATCGTTGGATCCACTTAAGAAAAGGCACAACGGTCAGGGTCCGCGTGGATCACTGTCCCGTGCACTGGTCTCACGCACGGGATCTGCACGGTTCCAAAAATTAACATTAATTAATTGTATTTTATATTTATATTAATTAATTTAATTACTTTAATAAATTAATTAATTATAGATAATTTAATAACTAAGATTAAACAATTAAATATACTCTGAAAAATCCCAAAAATTCACCCTTACCTAATTGCGGTGTTGGGAAATCAAAATTGCAATCGAATTTTGGATCGGAGGTCAATTTAATTAACTTAATTTTTTGGGTATTTGAATATTATTAAGATATTCAGGGAAAAATTGATGACTTCCAAACACTTTCAAAATACCACCCTTAGCTAGTTTGGGTGTGGTGAGTCCAATAGTAGACTCCATTTTCGATTTCGAGATCTAAATATTATTTGATTTCCAGAATACATTTCTTGCTGCCATTATTTTTATATCTAAAGATCCATTTGTAGTTTACAATCATATTTATTAGATGAGATTATTATAAACAAAATATCAGCTTTCAAAATTATTAGTTAATTTTCAAAATGCATCACTTACTGCCATTATTTTTAATTTTTATCTCTGAAAGTTAATTGGTATTTTACCATCATGTTTACTAGATAAGAGTATGATAATTTAATAAGCCAAACAGTAATTTTTAGAATTATTGTTTGTTTCTCAGAATACATCTCTTAGTGCCATTTTTTTATCTGTGAAGGTGAATTGGTATTTTACCATCATGTTTATTAGATGATAGTGTGATAAGCAAAATAACAGTTTTTTAGAATTCTTACTTGATTTTTAGAATGCATCTCTTACTACTTCAACAAAATAATAGCTTTTAAAATTAATATTTTATTCTTAGAATGCATCTCTTACTTTCATTTTTTTTATCTATAAATGTTTATTAATATTTTACAATCATGTTCACTATATGAGAGAGTATGATAACTTATTAAGTATAGCAACAGCTTTCAGAACTATTACTTGATTTTCAGAATGCATCTCTTACTGCATAAACAAAGCAGTAGTTTTCAAAATTATTATTTAATTTTCAGAATGCATCTCTTACTGTCAATTTTTTCATCTATAAAGGTTTATTAGTAGTTTACAATCATGTTCACTAGATGATAGTATGATAACATGATGAGCATAGCAACATTTTTCAGAATTATTATTTGATTTTTAAAATGCATCTCTTATTGCTTAAATAAAAAATAGTTTTCAAAATTATTATTCAATTTTTAGAATGCATATTTTACTATCATTTTATTCATCTATAAAGATTTATTGGTAATTTACAATCATGCTCACAAGATGAGAGCATAATAACTTGATAAGCATAATAATAGTTTTTAAAATTATTATTTAATTTTCATAATGCATCTCTCACTACCTAAATAGAATAACAATTTTCAAAATTATTATTTATTTTTAGAATGCGCCTCTTACTTACTGATATTATTTTCATCTCTAAAAGTTAATTGATATTTTATCATCATGTTCACTATTTGTTAGTATGATAAGCAAAAGTACAGTTTTTAGAATTATTGTTTGTCTTTCAGATTGTAGCTCTAAATACATTATTTTTATCTCTGAAGGTCAATTAATATTTTACCATTGTGTTCACTGTATAATAATGTGATAAGCAAAACAATAATTTTTAAAATTAATATTTATTTTTCAGAATGTATCTATAAATGCTCTTATTTTTATATCTAAAAATTAATTAATATTTTATCATCATGTTCACTAGATGAGAGTACCCTAAGCAAAATCACAATTTTCAAAATTATTGCATCTTTAAATGCGATTATTTTCATCTCTATGATTTTTATTTTTTTCTTGCACATTATGTATAATCAAATGTTATTTAAATAGCTTATTTTTAATTTTTGTATTTATTATTTAATTAAAATATAATTTATTACGTCATTACGATTCGACCTCCGGTTCGACCTTTGGTTCAAACCCGATTAGACCATCCAACTATTGACCGTCCAAGCGCACAGCGCCGGAGGTAGCATACTCGAAAACAAGGGAAACTGCAATGGGAAGACTAACAGCCCTCGTTCCTGGTGGTGGCGGTGGAAACAAAACCCTCACCCTTTTAAACCAGATGATTGAACAAGCCACTACATCATTTCTTGCAATCCTTATTGCCTTATAGAGTTCTGTATGTCACGCTCTCAAACCAGCTGTAGCCATTGCCTAAACTTCCCTGACCTCTTACAGCATATGGCAGGTGAGGGGTGACAATTTGACGAGGCTTTCATCTGATTCATCGTGTAATTCCTTTATTGTCACCGATCGGAAACGGGGTGGGTGCACCATCTCTTCCCGTTTGCTAGTTCCAAACTCGGCGTGGAGATCTTATGGCAGCATGCCATGATCTTTTTTTCAGGTTGATGCTGTCGGAGGGATATCCGGAGTATTCTCTATGGCGAGCGGACTAGGGAATTGCCAGCCAGATCAGCGGCGTTCTTTCTAAGCAAGTTCTCCGCACGTTTTGCTATTAGATTCCATTTCCTTTTTTGTGTGACTATGAAGAGGCTTTGTGTGCCTATAAGGCTGGGTTCAACCGTTCGAAAATAAAATGGCCTCTAAGACAGGTGCCTGCCCAGCTTCTATACAAATACTTGTGCCTTCCCATGAAAAGCTGCTCAGTTGGGTCAGGAGGCAGATATGTATTCAAAACTCTTTCTCGTTTCAGAAGTTGGAATCTTTTTCAGGATCCTCTAAGGTCTTAACTTCAAATTTTGGTACGTTGCCAGATTTCAGCCTTGATGTTCAATCCTGCAAACAGAATGATCAACTTGTCAAATGGTGGATGCTTAGTCTCTGTACGGGAAGTGTTTGACGAAATGCATGAACGAGATGTGGTCTCTTGGAACTCTATGATGACCGCTTATTCCAGGAACGAATGCTATGAAGAAGTGCTGCAATTGTTTTCTGAGTTTCAGAGATTCCATCTCAGGCCAAATTACACTTCTTTGTCCACAGTCTTAAGTTCATGTGGAAAGGTCAAAGCTTTAATCCTTGGAAGAACGATTCATGGGCTTTTCATTAAGGCAGGTGCGTTCGCAAATTTATTCATTGGTACATCTCTTATCACTATGTATTCAAGATGCGGTGCAGCTGATTGTTTGAGCAATGCTTTTGAGAGTATAAATCATCCAAACACTGCATCATGGAACGCTTTAATCTTTGGTTTTGTGTTGAATCACCAGGTGACCAATGCACCCAAGGTGTTCGACAGAATGCCAAGACGGAATATGGTGTCCTAGACCACTATGATAAATGGTTATGATGAGATTAAAAAGATGAGAATTGCTTCAGAGTTGTTCGAGTCAATGCATGTTAAGAATCATGTGTCTTGGTGTGTACTGCTGAGAGGGTTGGTAAACTGTAGAATATTTAATGAAGCTCTCGTGCTCTTTACAAAGATGTTGAATTCTGGACTTAGAGCTACTGCTACTAGCATTATCGAAG
The DNA here is from genome assembly GCA_016760335.1 of Gastrodia elata. NCBI lineage: Eukaryota > Viridiplantae > Streptophyta > Magnoliopsida > Asparagales > Orchidaceae > Gastrodia > Gastrodia elata. The sequence continues at coordinate 73,439,933 of CM028671.1, read as the reverse complement.
TAATCAAAGCATGTTCAGGTATGGGTAATATCACACAAGGCTGTACAATCCATGGCTGCATCATAAAATTGCAGAATATATTTTTCTATTGGAAAATTAAATCTCATGGGCACTGGGTTGTGTGGGGACCCGCCGCTGGGTCAGCATAGCTAATCCAACATCAGTTGTTCACTTCTCAGGATCATATCGGGGTTTAGTATAACAGTGTATTTAGAGGCGTATAAAAGTGAGGATAGTGAAGGCCGCGCAGCGGAATTGTGAGGTTCGACTTCAACATTCATTGTAACATTTAGAAATACCAGAATAATAAAGAAAATATATTCATTACAAAGATAATAATCATTTTACAAAATTTGTTACACACTAGCAAAAATTTAAAACTTCAAAAAAATTAGTATCTAAGTTGCTCTATCATGTATCAGCTCCTCCTCAACGGCTTGATCCAGATATTGATCCTGAACTGCCATATATATATATATATATATATATATATATATATGCCAGGGCAAACCAAAAAAAAAAATAAAAAAAGAAAAAGAAAAGAAAAGACAAAAAAAGATTTAATTTGACATAAAGTCTAAGTAAAGTTTGTAAGATATCAAAATTCGCATTTAAGCGGCATGATTCTGCATGAGAAAACAAAATGTGATATTTAAGTATGATATGCTTGTATTAATAATGTAATATACATATTTAAGATATGTGCCCATTTTGAAAGAAAATATAGCAACATATAATATTTATTCTGTTGGACAAAGTTACAGAATAATCGAGGAGTTAGATACGTCTATCTAACTATCTGAGATGCGGGTTCCTGACTAACTACACATCCCCCTCAAAGGCTATGTGCAGTCTCCTTATTTGTCCAGATATTAGCCTATCCTAGCCTAATGTATTGTCTGTACAGACCTGAGATCAACCTAAATGAACCCATAATACTGATTTCTGATTATTTATTTCAAGTTCTGAGCACAAAATCTCATATAAATATATTAAAGTGAGTCAAATCTTAATAATGATGCAAATGTTGCAAATGAAATAATTAATGAAAAAGAATAATATTCTTTATTTTATTTTAAAAATATCAATATTTATCTTGATTATTTATCTTTATATATCAAAATAAAAAGTTTTATTATTATAAGTAATATATATATATACATATATAGAAAAAATAAAAGAAAATGATAGAAATAAAAGTTGCAAAAATTAGGAAATATATACATATATAGAAAAAAAAGAAAATGACAGAAATGAAAATTGCATAAATTAGGGAATATATACATATATAGAAAAAAAAATGACAGAAATGAAAGTTACAGAAATAAGGAAATATATACATATATAGAAAAAAAAGGAAAATGACAGAAATGAAAGTTGTAGAAATTAGGAAATATATACATATATAAAAATAAAAGAAAATGACAGAAATGAAAGTTGTAGAAATTAGGAAATATATACATATATAGAAAAAAAGAAAATAACAGAAATGAAAATTGCAGAAATTAGAAAATATATACATATATAGAAAAAAAAAGAAAATGACAGAAATGAAAGTTGCAGAAATTAGGAAATATATACATATATAGAAAAAAAAAAGAAAATGATAGAAATGAAAATTGCAGAAATTAGGAAATATATACATATATAGAAAAAAAAAAATAACGGAAATGAAAGTTGCAGAAATTAGGAAATATATACATATATAGAAAAAAAAAATGATAGAAATAAAAATTTAATAGTAGTTATTATTATTAAAAAAGAAGAAGAAATAAAAAGAGTAGAAAATATTTTATTTCTTACTCAATTCTTACATATTTCTTACACATTTCTTACCCTATATTAACGTTAATGAGGCTTTACTAGAGGTTGACGGAGGGAACCGGTAGTGAATGAGGAAGAAGAGGGGAAGATGAGAGGAGAAGAGAGGTGGAGGAAGTGTGGGAGTGTGGGAGGAGAGGAGGAATGGGGAATGGAGGGGGTGGGGGTGTATTTATAAACTTTTTTTTTAATAATTAATTAAATAATTATTTTCTCTCTCATCTATTATTTGGATGAGATGGATGAGAAAAAATTTATCATGATTATTGGAGTATTCAATTTGAACTTTACTTCCTCCTTATCTCCTCTTTCTTTCTTCTCTTTCTCTTTCCTCTTTCCTCTTTCTCTCTCTACTTTCTCTCTCTTTCATTTCTTTTCCAGAAAATAACGACACTTAACATAGATGTGTATCTTGATGAGGAAAATAAACTCGTGCAGAAATTTTTCAATTTGGAGTAATATTTTATTTTTTATTAATTTCTGAAGATAAAAGCTTTAAAAATTAATTCTGGTCAATCCGGAGCTATAAATTTGACGAAACTTTTTCTGTAGCCTTTTTGTAATATTCTTAATCCAACGACACTAAAATTGCTGAATTTAGACTTGTATTTAATTTTTTCAATTTACTGAATTTAAATAATTCAAAAATTAATTCAAGAGTATTCGTTATCCAGATTACTCCCAAACTTAGGTATTATGATTACAAAAATATATTCTATCCAAGGGTATTTTTAGTTTTCTCTAATTTTGAAGTCACTCGGGATTCTGATTTTTGATTTGGGTTAAATCCTAACTATCCTAGTAATGACTTGGGTCGTTACAGGTTGTCTGTCTCACTATCCTTAAGATGTAGCTTGTCCCACCTCCAAGTGAAATCCTTGCACTAAGGATTGATGCACTTTGATCAAATTCATCTTCTCATTTTTCAAAATATGTAGAACAAGAATGTTGTGCTTGGAGTAAATGCAACTAGCCTCGGCTAACAATTGGGTTTATCTGGAGAAGATGCATTGTTAGCATGATTTATTAAGAAAGAAGATGAGCAAAATTCAGGGGAGATTTATTTAATATAGGAAAATGTATTCCAACATTGATGTGGAAGCAACTATTACAACAAAGAATTGATGAAGGAGTTTTTCACAAAAAGTGAAGTTGTTAGGGTGTAAGGAAATTAATTGTATGGAAGCTGGCAGTGGAATAGGAGAGATCAATAGCTTCTTATGGTCTTGTGCGAGCAATTGAAAGGTTATGCTAATTTTCTTGTTTTACCTTCTAAGATAAGCCCTTAAGCCAGTCATCCTTGGAGGGTAAGGAAATTAACTGCATAGAAGTTAGCAGTGGAATATGAGGGCTCAACAACTTCTTGTGACCTTATGCGAGCAATTGAAAGGTTGTGCTAGTTCCTTGTTTTATCTTATGAGAGCAACTGTTCAAAAATAAAATGACCATTCTTTCTCTCTCTCTCTCTCTCTCTCTCTCTCTTTGTAGAGCCCCATCCCGTCGTCATGCGTAATTTATTCAAGAGATAACAAATTGGTGGCAGAATGGTGCGCTACTCGGGAAGGAATTCCGCATCTCCCAGAATAACTGAAACTAGAACTAAATGGTTGCTAACTTAATCTCAAGAATGGTTGAGAGCTAATACTTAAGATAAGAGTAATATTTTTATTCTAAGTATTAGGTATATATATATATATATATATTGGATTATGAGTGAAATATGATGAATCCAATATATATATATATATATATATATAACAGTATTTCCAGTATGTTGATCACATCACAATAATAAGTATAAGTAATAGTAAATATATAATACAGAAGCTAAAGTATATATTTAGAAACATTTATCATAGAAACTGAATATTATATTCATCTCAGAAAAGAAAAAAAATATATATCCAGAATTATTACAATTGCTTACTTAATGAAAACATAGAAAATAGTCTAAATGCTGAACTGAAAGTAAACTAGTGCAGAGAAGTAAATGCTGATGGAGAGTCCTCTAAGGCTCCACAAACTTGTCCTGGATCTCCCAAACTGGCTCCTAATCTGACCCTACAAACTGCTCTGGATCTGGCAAATCATTGAATCCCAAAAGTACCACGTGTTAGACAATAAGTCTAACACATCAAAAATTATTCTAACAGTTACTATTATCTACTATTTAACATTTAAATAGTTGAAAAAAAACTGTAGAAAAATAATAAAATATATAGAAGCTCAAAATAGTATAACTTTGAAAGTAAAGCAAATTGAAATGATTATTGAAACTATAAACTAAAATTGTATGTAAAATAATATGTAATCTAAATAAATAATACAATAAGATTGTACTGTATACTACTGAATTTATAATTATGCATCTGAATATGCCATGGAACTGGATGCCACTGATATGCTGATTGGGTGTCTTGCAAACACACCACTGAGTCCTTAGGTGAGCAAGAACTCTACTAATAGAGTCCTTAGGTAAGCTCATTCGCTCCGCTAATACTGACGTGAATTATGCATTATGATATGCTAAGGTTTCAATACCGGTATGCTTTAAATCATCGACAAATCCCAAAATCCATTCAATATCAAGTAGAGATTCCATTTATTTCCATTGTGCAGAATTTACTTAAGTGAATTCTGACTCCTTAGTCTAATTTATTGAGTTATTTATATTAAGATTAATAGAACTCTCAGTTGAAAGGATTGAATACACATATTTGGTATATTTTCAAGAAAAGTGATTTAACATTTAGTTTGTTTAACTACACTTATCGAAGCGCATGATGATAAGAGGAATAACCTGGTTACACTTTATTCTTTCAAACTAAGCTGTTAAATACTTTAATTACAATTATACAGCGTGCTCTAAAAGGATAACTTGATATATTTAATTAGTTTAACTGCACTTATTGAAGCGCACGACGATAAGAGGCATGACTCAGTTATAATTTATTCTCTCAACCCAAGCATCCAAGTTTACCCAAATATGAAACACTTGGGCTTGGAAAATTTATTCTAAGCTGAACTGTACTTATCCAACCACATATGATAAGATCGAGACTCTACAATCTTACTCAGAGTGACTCATCCAATCCCAAGTTTTACTGAAATGATTCAACACTATGGATATACACTTTCACATTCAACTAATAATCTACTAATTTCTACAAATCTATTTAATAATAAAGGATTATCAAACTAATGAATCTTAACTATATTGAAATAGTACTACACAAGGGTCCAAGAATGTGACCTAAATGCCACTCAAATTTAAGTTATTACCAAATGAAAGAAACTTATACTAAGCTCTTATGTAATCCTATCACAAGAGGCTAAGATCAAGCTTCTAAAGATAGTAAGGAGCATCTAAGTTCCTACCTCAAGATGTAGATAATAAGCTCTTCATATCTCAATAGATCAATCATTATGGCTTACAATTATTAATTTATTCATGCTAAGATAAGATTAAGGTATTTAACAGCTTAGTTTGAGGAAATAAAAATTACCAATGGGTGATGCCTCCTATCGAAGAATGCTTTAATATGTGTGGCTTCAAACAAACTAAGTGTTAAATTTATCTTTCTTGAAAATATACTATATATGTGTATATAATTCTTCCAACTGATGATTTTAAGTAAAATCTCAAGCAAAATAAATTTATCAAAATTAGAACTATTAGTCAAAATCTATTTAGATGGATTCTGCATAATAGAGACATTTGATTCATTATCTAATCTTACATTATTTTCTAGATTTTTGGATTTTAAGCATGTAGTGCAGAGACATGAGCATGAACATAAGTACAATGTATGATTATCAGTGATGATTTATGAATTACGGAATGTTACATATATCAATTGGGGAATTTATAGGATGATTAGTACTGAATTCCCAACTGGATATATATAGGTATTGGACCATATGATTCATACCCGTTCAGTGATATTTTAGTTTCATATCAATTGTATTTCGTATCGTGGCATATACAGAAACATGACTTCAGTGACATACCGTATAATTTTACATATTATTTATTCAGTTTTATTTATTTTAGTATTCAGTTTATAGTCAGTTTTACTTTACTTCAGTTTTATACAGTTTGAAATTTTCAGTTACTTTTATTTAAATATTAAGTAAATAATTAGAACTATCAGATTAGTTTCGATGAGTTAAAATTATTGTCTAACACGTGGTACTTTTGGGATCCGACAATTTGCTAGATTCTAAGCAGTTTGTTGAGCCTGATCAGGAGAACATGCAGGAGGTTCAGTAAAAATTTGTGGAACCTTAGCGAATCTCTCATCCAGCTTTACCACTTTTGATTAGTTATTTCAGTTCAGTGCTTAAATATTATTTCAATATCATTTTAGTAAATTGTTTGTATTAATTCAGAATGTATTTACTTATCTATTCTAAGATTAATATTTTTATTCCATTTTTGTGATGAATATTTCTGGATGTATGCTTAGCTTCAGCACTCTGATTATATATTTCTTATACTTAGTATTGTGATGTGATCAGCATACTGGAAATGCTGATATCTTATACATATATAGGATTCTTCATTTCGTATGTAAATCTAATGTATGCATTTGTCTAGTACTTGGGATAATGATACTACTATTATCTTAAATATTAGTTCTCAGCTCTTCTCTTTGGGGTATGAGTCAACAATCCTTTATATGAGTTTATTTTTAGCCTATTCAGGGAGATGAGTAATGCCTTCCCGAGTGGCACACCGCTCTGTCGCCGACTATTTTGTTATTATATACTTCAGTTGTGCGCGGCGATGGGGCGGGGCGCTATAGTCATCCATATCATTCGTTAAAGATGTCATACTCATGAGCATGATCGACAACTATGAAACTGCATCAAAACTACAAAACCCTAGTAGTTTAAGTTTTTTCTTCTTCGATTCCAATTCCAGCTTCAACTTATCATTCTCCATCAAAATCTTCCTTGCATAATCTCGTGTTTTCCTCTGAATATTATGCATTTCTGATGAAAACAATTCCAAATGAAGCACAAATATTACATATTGCATATGAAACATAATGATGAGAAAAACAAATTCAGTACATTTTAATCAGAATTTTCATGTTAATGCTAAATATGCGCAAGCTGAAAGAATGATAGCTTAGAAGTGTATCAAGGAGACTCCACGCCCTTCCCGATCAGACCATACCCTAGCTTGTACTTCTCATCCTCCGTCGTTGGCTTCACAGAGCGAAACCATTCCTTCCTTTTTTCATCCCGCGGGATCACTCTCTTCAATTCCAACCAAAGAGGAAAAGCCATTCAAGCCATTGAATAGATTAATATGCCTCGAATCTTGATATGTGGCGGGAGCGTTTGAAGAAGAAGAAGCATAAGAAGTAATAGAAAAATAAGTAGGAACTCAGAAGAAAGTAACAGAAGAAGAAAATGAACTCCCGTCTCTTAAGATTCCATTTTTTTTAATTAAAAAATAGAAATTTTCACATGCCGCGGTTTACAAATCGCGACTTCTGAGGAGGGCATGAAAACTCTCCCACTTATATATATATATATATATATATATATATAGTTTTTTTTTTTTTTCCTTTTTTGAGATTACCAAGCTGAACTATTTTGTATTCAAAGTTATTATTAATAAAACTACATGATAATTCTCTTATTTATAATAGAGTAGGTAGGTAGAGAACCTAAAGTAATTGCATTATAGGCACTATTTGATTTATGATAAAAATATTGTAAGTATTTTGCTACAGAGATGTGCTGTCATTTAATTTATTATAAATTTCTATTATGGAAGAGTGGAGTCATTGAAGCTGCCTACTCATATAACCATTGGTGCTGAAAGGACACAATTGCACCTAGTAAGCTGTTAAAGAGTATCTTTCCCACTGCTCTCTGATTTTATGTGTCGGCTGTCACTATTTTTATGTTTGTATCAACAAGCATGCCCACTTAACCTCTTATGACCTTCCCATGACATCTAGCATATAGGCTATTCGTTATATTTTCTTTTTTGCACATACTGGCTATTTGTTTTTTATTTCTCAATGACTTCACATAAAAATAACATATAAATATCTAATTATATGTCATTCCTTGTGGATTCAAGAACGGTGATGGCAATTCTTGGTAATATTTTGCATTTTATTATTTTTTTTTATTCACATTGCAGATTTTTAAATGTTTTTGGGCAAAATGGCACTTTTCTTAATAGGATAGATAGTTGTTGCTTAGCTCATTGAAAGGATTTTACTTAATCTTACATTAGAACAATTGGGAATGGAGGAAAGGATTAATTGAAATTAAAAGATATCATAAAATTGACTTCCACTATGTTCATAATCTTAAGATCAATCCCAGGCTCATTGTTTAACCATCAAGTTAAATGTCCCATTGGTTTGATTATCTAGTAAGTAGGCAACTTCAAAAAACTCTTACACTTTTCCAGCACAAATATGAAGGTGATCTAACAGTCCTGATATCAATATTACATTGACAGTTATTCCAAAGGTAATAACGCCATAATAGAAAAAACCTAAGATGAATTGGTAGTATGGCTTACTTGTTATAGCGATGATTGAGGATCTCAATTCATTTAATCTCAATATTTTTAGAATGACAGTGTCTGGGAGGAGTTGTTTATAAAATGTGAAAAACGCAATCAATTAGCATTAAAAAAAATTGTTTTCAACGTAAATGTTTTCCATCTAACGAGAAAAAAGGAAAGAGTACCAAAAGGCAGGCTCTATATTTTTCCCACTTTGCCACACATTCCTCTTTATGCCCAGACCTTTGGAGAACTTCTTAAAAAACCACCTACAATTCACAAATGAATCCTTTTGGAAACCAAAGCAAGGCAATTGGGTGATGAATATTCAAGGAATTGAGCTGAAGAGGCCAAACCTATTAAAACAGTTGTGGTAAACAGAGCGGAAATTGCCGTACCGAGAAGCTGGAGAAGTTATTGTCAACCCCATGCAAAGGGGTGAAGTCTGCACTAAACTTCCAATTTCCAAACAATATTGTTCATCCTTGCCGCAGCTTGAGATCTCTCCAAAGCAACAATTTTGGCTCTATAAGTCCCATCAATGCTGTTGCTGCTGTTGCCACCCTTCCCCCTCTCTCCATGCCGCAGCACGTTGGCTTCGCTGATTAGCCCAATTCGTATGTCAGCAGTGGAATGAAGCAGTCTGTGGAAAGGCTGGACACATTGAAGGTGATTTCTTCAATCGTCCATGCTTCTTCAACGAGCCGCCTGGGAGTTGATTTTCGGCTAGGAAGAGCGAGCCCGCCTGCCTTTGCTTTTTGGATTGGCGAGTTGGGATGGAAGTTATGCAGCTGGTCGAACTATAAGGGAGACGGGACGCCGAATGGAGAAGCGGAGGGAGATGAAGAGACTTGAAAGGAGGGCGAGTCATTTGCTAACGGAAGCCTCTCGTTCACTCAAATTTTTCTCTTTACTATATGCATAGTATATACTAATCTATAATATATATATATATATATATATATATATTGATATAGGAGAGAGAATATAGAGAGTGTGTGAGAGAGAGCCATTTAGAAATGGTGAAATCGTATGAGAGATATATATATTTTTTTTATTTGTAGATATTTCTTATATTTGTGTTCAATACTAACTCTTAATAGTTAATTAGTTATTGGATTTTCTTTTAAAATATTCTTATAAATTATTTTAATAATAATAATTTAATTTAAAAAAATTACTTTAAATAATTTAAAATATTTAAATTTAAAATTAAATTTAATAAATAACAATAAATTGATTAATAATTCTAAGAATTTTAGTATAACATTTATTTAATTATTTATTTATATGTAAATATATTTCTTACTAAATGATATTATTTTTTATCTTTAATTTCGATTAATCTTAATTATTATAAAATTATTTTATAATATTTCAAAAAAATTGAAAATTATGAACATATCGAATAATATGTATGAAAAAATTAATCAACATACATATATATACATACATATTTGCGGCGGAGGAGGCTTTGGAGGAAAGCTTTGCCTCTATTTAAGCAGAAAGACAAAAAGTCAAAAAAGATTTTTATTTATCCATAAAAAAATAAATCGAAATTAGAGAAAAAAAAAACAGGATAATAAAGTTTTAACACAATATTTTCTAATTTATCTCCTATTTGTTCTCACAAATTCATGTATTTTTTGAGTTCAGCAATGAGATTATATTTTTTATAAATAAAAAAATACAAAAATTTAAGAAATTTTATTTACATTTCTTAAGTTTATGCAAATTCTTTCAATTTTTTTCTCATATAGATAGATATATTTATATAAATTATATAGATGTATGTATAAATTGTGCTCATTCAATTTTAAAAGTTATTTGTAATATTTAAATAAAAAGCTGTTTGCAATTTTGAAAATTTTTTCCCGTGAATTGTACGGTTTTCATGCTTGTATATATATATATATATATTAGTATATAATATGTATATATGTAAGAGAAAACTTAGCTACGCAAGTGTGTGCTACCTCCATTTTTAAATGGTGGCCTCTCCGATTTTTTTTTTCTTCTTCGGATGGACGCCTCCTTCTTCTTCGGACGAGCACCGCCTCTTCTACGGACGGATGTTTCCTCCTTCTTCGGACTTACACCACCTCTTATTCGGACGACGCCTCCTCCTTCTTCGGACTTACACCGCCTCTTCTTCTAATGGACGCCTCCTCCTTCGGACGGACGCCTCCTCCTTCTTCGGACGGACACCGCCTCTTCTTTGGACTCGGACGCCTAACGATAGTCTCTTTGCTTTTCTTCTTGCCGTCTTCACGAATCAATATGCACGTAAGATATCCTTAATTTTACTTTTGTTTTTTTTCAAAAAAGAATTCTTTTGTTCTTCTTTTTTTGTTTTTTTTTTTTCAAATTACACTTTCAATCATTGAGAAATTTGAAGTTCTAAAAAAAAGTTTAACACATTGATATTCAATTGTCATTCACCTAACAATACTTAATAAATTCTAATACTCAAGATTGACTATTTAATTAAGTTATGCTTGTGATTTTTCTGAATTTGATATCAATCTTCAAAGAATATGGCATGATGTTAAGAAAATTGAAATCTTCTAAACAACTCCTAATCTTATTTTGTAAATGATAGAAATGCTTATTCAACTTCCAATAAAACTAAGTTTTAACAGCTTCGTTAAATCCTTGAGCTCAGTTATTAATAACTGTTTCTCTTGACCATTTCAATTACTATCTTTAACTTTACTATGAAAGTTGTAAAGGAATGTTATATGAAAGAGAAAAACTTCAAATAAACGAGAGGCACCCGTTTATATCTCTCTTTCTTAGTTTCATGTTCCTTCGTTTTAAATTCTGCTTATATTATCGAAAAAATGACTGTTTACAGCCAGCCCTAGCAAAACAATCACAAATCATCGTCTCCATGCGATGCCCTTGAGGATTAGTCGAACCTTCATCTCTTGACGCTACTCCATTCTGCGAATTCCCTCTTGGCTGATCCTTCATCTTCTCCTTCTTCCACGTTGCTAGCAATGCAGATTGGCTCATGAGATGTCGATCCGAGCCTTTCCGATCTCCACGCTGGAGGATTGATTGCAGACCACACGCCAATCTGGCCGACCCTTCTTTTGAAGAACTCGCCGACCTTCATCCTCTCTCGACCATTCGTTAGGCCAGTCGATGTCCGCGACCTCAGGTAATGCTCTGTCGTCCTTGACTCATATTAACTCCCAATATCTTAAAGGATAGTTGTAGAAGATGCTAAGGCAGATTATTGGCCAAACTCATTGAATCACCTGGTGACCAATGCACGAAAGGTGTTCTCTTGTGTCGTGTTGGCATGGTTGCGAAGGCGGAAGAGTTAGCTCATTCAATGCCGCATGAGCCTGATTCTACAATATGGACTTCAATTCTGAGTGGCTCGAGATTACATTGCGATGTCAAGTTAGCGGGACATGCAGCTAATCGGCTATTCTTATGGGATCCTTTAGATAGAATGCCGTACATGCACCTTATTAGCATTTATATATCAGCTGGTCAATGGGCTGATGTGGCACGTTTGAGAAGCAAATTGAATGGGCTGATGAATGCAAGGCCGGCCTACAGCTGGATTTAGTTTTGCATTATGAACTCTTCATCTACCAAGTCATACATTCAAAATTGACCTCATGGCTACGTGTTAAAGACTTGTCGTTAACTTGATACAAAGTTTATGTGAATTATGTTAATTTAAATGGATTCAGGAAAAAAGTTGGGCCCGTGTTAGTGGGTACCATTAACATGGCATTGCCGCTGCTAATTCAGCATATGGGTATGAACGTGTGAGTTTTAGAGCTGATTTCTTTTCTTATATTGTGGGGATCTTATAGGGAAATTGCTATGCTTATAATCTTATTTATACTAGAATGAATTTTGAGTTGTTTTGTGTGGGATTTGAGAGATAATGAAGCACATGATCTCTTTTTCTCCGAGTCATTCTTTCTTATAGCATATTTCCTTTTTTTTTTTAAATAATAAAGAAGATTGCTCCAATATGGATATGAATATAGGTGAATCCTTCATTAAACCACATGCAATCAAATTTTGCTTATGGTTGACTTTTTGTTTATCTCTATCTCGTTTGACTATATGTTCAAAGAGAAGATCCAGTGGTGGATTTTTTATCTATTAATTGATATTATTTATCTAGCTTTGAGAAGAGTTCATGAATGATGAGTGTGATGAAGAGAAGAAAATCAGGAAGTTCATAGAAGAGATGTTCACCATATTTGACTCTTTATAGTTGTAGAAGCTACGTTATCTTTGTTATAGTTTATGCTGAGATGATGGATTTTGTAGGGTGGGATCTTCTAGGTCACCTGCCTATTGTAGTGATGTGCTTGATGTTGCCTCTTAACATGACTTTAAGTGTTATAAATGGGAAAGATTATAATGACTTGATAGTATTGAATGTAATAGTAAGTCATCAACATCATAGTATACTTTGTGTTGCTTACTAAATCATACAACAAGAAAGGTTGTCATGAGGTTGATCATATATATGAGTTTATTAAGATTATGGAAAAATTAGAATTCATGAAGATCATATTAATAATTTTGTCAAGGTTCAAATTTTGTCATCGCTTGAATCAAAGAGTTATTTAGCAATGATGTTTATGTTAAGCAACGCATTTAGCATTGTCTTTGTCCAAGTACTTGATGTAACTGCCCAAGGCAAATGATGGTTGAAAATATGTGGTTCTAGTTTCCCTGGAAATATTAACGGCTTTGACAAGCTTCGTAGTTCATTTCATGATTCATCTCCATAAGAAAATTGCTTCTTCCCATAGCTTATTTAAACAAAGGCTAGATCTTGCTCCAACAAATGAGATGTTAAAATGCCAGCTATATTATTCACAAGTTGTGCAAATCAGATGGATTTGAAGTTGATCTCGCAAAGCTGACACTAACTACAAGCCATGTTTCCCTAGGGTTGCTCAAATTCCTGTGCATAACATGACAATTATTGAATTTCACCACATTTTGCATCATAAAATGCTCTTGAATCCAATGGATGAAGCAATTACACATGAAACTAACCATAAATGGGCACATACTAAATTCAGAGGGCCTCAACAAACTTGAGCAAAAATTCCTTGAATCTGCCTCACGAGCTGATCTTCCCTCAGAACTGGCAATTGGTCTCAGGCAGCCCCCTGATAACCTAAACAATCGCTTCATTTCTTCTTTTTTATTTTCATTCATATTTTGGTGATTTCAATCCGTTGTTTCCTCTTGCGCTTTCAGACGCTCAAGTGGTGGATCCGAGATGACGAAGCCAGAGATGTAAATCTCGAACAACTTTAAATGTTATAATTCTCCTAATCATCCATTTTTTAAATGCAGATCTTCTAATGGAAAATTTGATGGCTTTACGAAGAGAACAACGACTTCTGCCCGAAGGAAAGGAAAACCAAGAAGGAGAAGAAAGATAATGATTCCATCCTTCTTGACTTTTCATTTAAGTATATACCTGAGCCTCCACCTCCAAATCTACTTTATTGCTAGAATATATTATATTATTCCTTCTCGAACATAATCAACTACACTTAAGAATACCGACGAATAATTTTCTTAGGCATACACAAGGAAAAGTAATATTGCTTTTTCTCCACATCCCTGTTAAGAGTTAGAACCTGACTTTAAGAACAATGTAACACCCGATTAAACCTTACCAACATACTTAATATGCTCATTGTTATTAGAAAGGGAATGCACTAAGCATTGATGACCACTCTACCGAATCTCAGAATAATTGTATTTAACAAATGAGATGAAAATCACACAATGTGTGGGGTGTCAACCACAATACCCGCCACACGTTTGCACCTGCACTGCCCCAGCCTTGCTTGTGCCTATCCATGTCACATTTTGTGTGGTTCCTTGTCAATTGGCCCTACATTGCCTTGCCACGCACCCTAGTCATCATTCTCAGCACCGCACTCCACCTCCATAATGCTACAATGCGTGGCAGTGCCCCGTTTCTGCTATGGCTGCTATGGGGGCCTTGTTGTGACTAGCCTGCCCACTACCATGGCAGTTCTGCTCTGATGCCAGATTGCCCATGCACACACCCATGGCCACGACAATTTTGCTTTGATGCCAAATTGCCCACGACGCGCTGCACCTCTATCTGCATCATCCCTGGGTTGCATTAATGCCCATGCTTCTGCCCAGGCCACGTGTCAGACAAAGCCTCATTGCCCGCTCATCCATCTGACTTGACATTGCTTAATGCCACACTCTTTATTCATGTGCTGCCTAGATGCTTGGCCAAACTCATTGTGAGGGATTGCCTTGCTTGAACTTACACGACTCACCCACACGCATGCCACATCGAGCCATCTACATCGAGTCACACTTTCGTCAATGCCATGCTCATGCAACACCCAGGCCTACTACGCCTTGGCTCATATTCGTGCTTTCTCCCATCTCCCAAAATGCTCCTGCTCTGTGCCGACTCACTTTTAAACAACTCCTCTGCCTCGTTCCCCACCCCATACCCGTGCTGCGTTGCTGCGCACTGAGCGGCTTCATACAGACCTTTGCCCCCCTTGCTAGCGCCTTGCCTTTGTTCGACACCATGCCCAGGTGCTTGCTCTGAACCTCCCAACTATTTCCCTTGTCTGCACCGCGGTGCTGCGCCCCCCTTGTCAGCACCTGCCCCTACGTTGTGTCCTTCCCCTTCACTTAGCCCCTCCCTTGCTCTACACCATGCCTTGTCTCTACCCCTCGCTTGCGCACTAACCCCTCGTTGCTCTGCCGCATGTGGCCTTTCTAAAATTTTCTAATTTGTTAGACTATTTTTTTAATAATGAATAATTATTGATGCAACAGTCAAATATTTATAAAGTTAGTTATGTGTGAGTAAGGATATCTATTGTTATTATCATTTTAATTTGCTAGAATTTTTTTTTATATGTAATTTATTTGTATTTTGGAATGATTTGATTCTAAATGTGTAAACCACACAACTTTTATTAATTATATCCAAATTTTTATAGTATATATATACACACATGCACAACACTTTTGAGCATTAGTATTTTCTTAATTTTAAAATTAGTGAAATAATAGTTGCTAGATGTGCCTAAAAATTTGAGTTGTGATTGGCATGCAAAGATCTATTTTATTTTTTCAACCTTTTATTTTTCTTGAAAAACAGATTATTTTTTAATTTAAAATTTTTATTTTTTAATTATCTTTCTCATAAGATAGAAAGTCTAATATATTATAGGCATTTTCTCGTTTGATAGTCCCAAACTCGGTGTGGAGATCTTCTGGCAGCATGCTAGGATCTTTTTTCCAGGTTGATGCTGCCGGAGGGATATCCGGAGTATTCTCTATGGCGAGCGGACCAGGGAATTGCCAGCCTGATTAGCAGCGTTCTTTCTAAGCAAGTTCTCCGCACGTGTTGCTATTAGATTCCATTTCCTTTTTTGTGTGACTATGAAGAGGCTTTGTGTGCCTATAAGGCTGGACTCAACCGTTTGAAAATAAAATGGCCACTAAGGCAGGTGCCTGCCCAGCTTCTGTACAAATACTTGTGCCTGCCCATGAAAAGCTGCTCAGTTGGGTTAGTAGGCAGATCTATACTCTAAAGTCTTTCTCGTTTCAGACGTTGGAATCTTTTTCAGGAGCCTCTAAGGTTTTAACTTCAAATTTTGGTACGTTGCCAGTGTTCAGCCTTGACGTTCAATCTGCAAACAGAATGATTATCAACTTGTCAAATGGTGGATGCTTAGTCTCTGCACGGGAAGTGTTTGACGAAATGCATGAACGAGATGTGGTCTCTTGGAACTCTATGATGACCGCTTATTCCAGGAACGAATGCTATGAAGAAGTGCTGCAATTGTTTTCTGAGTTGCAGAGATTCCAGCTCAAGCCAAATTATACTTCTTTGTCCACAGTCTTAAGTTCATGTGGAAAGGTCAAAGCTTTAGTCCTTGGAAGAACGATTCATGGTTTTTCCATTAAGGCAGGTGCGTCCGCAAATTTATTCGTTGGTACATCTCTTATCACTATGTATTCAAGATGCGGTGCAGCTGATTGTTTGAGCAATGCTTTTGAGAGTATAAATCATCCAAACACTGCATCATGGAACGCTTTAATCTTTGGTTTTGTGTTGAATCACCAGGTGACCAATGCACGCAAGGTGTTCGACAGAATGCCAAGACGGAATGTGGTGTCCTGGACCACTATGGTAAATGGTTACGCTGAGATTAAAAAGATGAGAATTGCTTCAGAGTTGTTCGAGTCAATGCCCGTTAAGAATCATGTGTCTTGGTGTGTAATGCTGAGAGGGTTGGTAAACTGCAGAATATTTAATGAAGCTCTTGTGCTCTTTACAAAGATGCTGAATTCTGGAGTTACAGCTACTGCTGCTAGCATCATCGAAGTAATCAAAGCATGTTCAGGTATGGGTAATATCACACAAGGCTGCACAATCCATGGCTGTATCATAAAATTGGGGTTTCAACTCTATGAAATTATTGAAGCCACTTTAGTTTCTATGTATTGTGATTGCTTGGATAGGAAAGAAGCAGATTTGGAATTCAGAAAGATGGAGATGAAGTACCTTGGAACATGGAACTCGTTACTCTGTGGTTATATCAACAGAAGCAGCTGCAATATCAATGATGCTCGAAAGCTTTTCGATAGCATGGAAAGCAGAGATAATCTCACATGGAACTTGATGATCAATGGCTATTTGAAAACTGATAGACTTGATGAAGCCTTGAAGTTGTTTAGGATGATGTCTGAACCTACGATTGAAGCTTACACTGCATTAATGTATAGTTTTATAATGAATGGTAATATGGAGGAAGCAGAAAAATTATTTCATTTGATGCCTGAACGAGATGCAGTGGCCTATACAACTCTGCTATTCGGTTATTTGAAGTATGGATGGTTGGATGAGGCCGTGGAGCTTTTTAACAAGATGCCTGATCAAAATGTTGTAAGCTATAATGTTATGATCTCTGGTTTGCTTCATGGTGGAAAGACTAAGGAAGCATATGATCTCTTTAGAAAATCTCCAGTAAAGGATGATATTTCTTGGGGTTCAATTGTAATTGGGTTTGTTCAGAATGGCTTATTTGCTGAAGCAATACAACTTTATAAGAACATGCTGTTATTTGATGTAAAGCCAAGTGAGTTAATTATAGCTAGTCTTCTCAAAGCATCTGCAAAACTATCCTTAATGATTCTTGGGGAGCAAATTCATGGTATATTAGTTAAGTTGGGTTATGAATTTTGCCTTAATGCATGTAACTCGCTAATTAGCATGTATGGTAAATGCGGGAATATCTTGATGGCTAATTTTGTGTTTGACTGTATGGCAAGACATGATGTGGTGACTTGGAATGCTCTAATTCATAGTTATGCTTGTAATGGTTTCGGAAAGGAAGCAGTGGAAAAGTTTGAGAAAATGAAAATTGGCAAAGTTAAACCTAATGATATTACATTTCTTAGCATACTTTTTGCCTGTAATCATAACTCCCTTTGGGAGGAAGCTCATGGTTATTTCAATTCAATGGTGCACGATTATGGGATTAAACCTAGTGTGGCACATTATGCTTGTTTGATTGATCTCTTGTGTCGTGTTGGCATGGTTGCGAAGGCGGAAGAGTTAGCTCATTCAATGCCGCATGAGCCTGATTCTACAATATGGACTTCAATTCTGAGTGGCTCGAGATTACATTGCGATGTCAAGTTAGCGGGACATGCAGCTAATCGGCTATTCTTATGGGATCCTTTAGATAGAATGCCGTACATGCACCTTATTAGCATTTATATATCAGCTGGTCAATGGGCTGATGTGGCACGTTTGAGAAGCAAATTGAATGGGCTGATGAATGCAAGGCCGGCCTACAGCTGGATTTAGTTTTGCATTATGAACTCTTCATCTACCAAGTCATACATTCAAAATTGACCTCATGGCTACGTGTTAAAGACTTGTCGTTAACTTGATACAAAGTTTATGTGAATTATGTTAATTTAAATGGATTCAGGAAAAAAGTTGGGCCCGTGTTAGTGGGTACCATTAACATGGCATTGCCGCTGCTAATTCAGCATATGGGTATGAACGTGTGAGTTTTAGAGCTGATTTCTTTTCTTATATTGTGGGGATCTTATAGGGAAATTGCTATGCTTATAATCTTATTTATACTAGAATGAATTTTGAGTTGTTTTGTGTGGGATTTGAGAGATAATGAAGCACATGATCTCTTTTTCTCCGAGTCATTCTTTCTTATAGCATATTTCCTTTTTTTTTTTAAATAATAAAGAAGATTGCTCCAATATGGATATGAATATAGGTGAATCCTTCATTAAACCACATGCAATCAAATTTTGCTTATGGTTGACTTTTTGTTTATCTCTATCTCGTTTGACTATATGTTCAAAGAGAAGATCCAGTGGTGGATTTTTTATCTATTAATTGATATTATTTATCTAGCTTTGAGAAGAGTTCATGAATGATGAGTGTGATGAAGAGAAGAAAATCAGGAAGTTCATAGAAGAGATGTTCACCATATTTGACTCTTTATAGTTGTAGAAGCTACGTTATCTTTGTTATAGTTTATGCTGAGATGATGGATTTTGTA
This sequence comes from Gastrodia elata, assembly GCA_016760335.1. Lineage (NCBI taxonomy): Eukaryota > Viridiplantae > Streptophyta > Magnoliopsida > Asparagales > Orchidaceae > Gastrodia > Gastrodia elata. Next base: position 73,420,952 of record CM028671.1, on the reverse strand, counting down.
GGGTGGGATCTTCTAGGTCACCTGCCTATTGTAGTGATGTGCTTGATGTTGCCTCTTAACATGACTTTAAGTGTTATAAATGGGAAAGATTATAATGACTTGATAGTATTGAATGTAATAGTAAGTCATCAACATCATAGTATACTTTGTGTTGCTTACTAAATCATACAACAAGAAAGGTTGTCATGAGGTTGATCATATATATGAGTTTATTAAGATTATGGAAAAATTAGAATTCATGAAGATCATATTAATAATTTTGTCAAGGTTCAAATTTTGTCATCGCTTGAATCAAAGAGTTATTTAGCAATGATGTTTATGTTAAGCAACGCATTTAGCATTGTCTTTGTCCAAGTACTTGATGTAACTGCCCAAGGCAAATGATGGTTGAAAATATGTGGTTCTAGTTTCCCTGGAAATATTAACGGCTTTGACAAGCTTCGTAGTTCATTTCATGATTCATCTCCATAAGAAAATTGCTTCTTCCCATAGCTTATTTAAACAAAGGCTAGATCTTGCTCCAACAAATGAGATGTTAAAATGCCAGCTATATTATTCACAAGTTGTGCAAATCAGATGGATTTGAAGTTGATCTCGCAAAGCTGACACTAACTACAAGCCATGTTTCCCTAGGGTTGCTCAAATTCCTGTGCATAACATGACAATTATTGAATTTCACCACATTTTGCATCATAAAATGCTCTTGAATCCAATGGATGAAGCAATTACACATGAAACTAACCATAAATGGGCACATACTAAATTCAGAGGGCCTCAACAAACTTGAGCAAAAATTCCTTGAATCTGCCTCACGAGCTGATCTTCCCTCAGAACTGGCAATTGGTCTCAGGCAGCCCCCTGATAACCTAAACAATCGCTTCATTTCTTCTTTTTTATTTTCATTCATATTTTGGTGATTTCAATCCGTTGTTTCCTCTTGCGCTTTCAGACGCTCAAGTGGTGGATCCGAGATGACGAAGCCAGAGATGTAAATCTCGAACAACTTTAAATGTTATAATTCTCCTAATCATCCATTTTTTAAATGCAGATCTTCTAATGGAAAATTTGATGGCTTTACGAAGAGAACAACGACTTCTGCCCGAAGGAAAGGAAAACCAAGAAGGAGAAGAAAGATAATGATTCCATCCTTCTTGACTTTTCATTTAAGTATATACCTGAGCCTCCACCTCCAAATCTACTTTATTGCTAGAATATATTATATTATTCCTTCTCGAACATAATCAACTACACTTAAGAATACCGACGAATAATTTTCTTAGGCATACACAAGGAAAAGTAATATTGCTTTTTCTCCACATCCCTGTTAAGAGTTAGAACCTGACTTTAAGAACAATGTAACACCCGATTAAACCTTACCAACATACTTAATATGCTCATTGTTATTAGAAAGGGAATGCACTAAGCATTGATGACCACTCTACCGAATCTCAGAATAATTGTATTTAACAAATGAGATGAAAATCACACAATGTGTGGGGTGTCAACCACAATACCCGCCACACGTTTGCACCTGCACTGCCCCAGCCTTGCTTGTGCCTATCCATGTCACATTTTGTGTGGTTCCTTGTCAATTGGCCCTACATTGCCTTGCCACGCACCCTAGTCATCATTCTCAGCACCGCACTCCACCTCCATAATGCTACAATGCGTGGCAGTGCCCCGTTTCTGCTATGGCTGCTATGGGGGCCTTGTTGTGACTAGCCTGCCCACTACCATGGCAGTTCTGCTCTGATGCCAGATTGCCCATGCACACACCCATGGCCACGACAATTTTGCTTTGATGCCAAATTGCCCACGACGCGCTGCACCTCTATCTGCATCATCCCTGGGTTGCATTAATGCCCATGCTTCTGCCCAGGCCACGTGTCAGACAAAGCCTCATTGCCCGCTCATCCATCTGACTTGACATTGCTTAATGCCACACTCTTTATTCATGTGCTGCCCAGATGCTTGGCCAAACTCATTGTGAGGGATTGCCTTGCCTGAACTTACACGACTCACCCACACGCATGCCACATCGAGCCATCTACATCGAGTCACACTTTCGTCAATGCCATGCTCATGCAACACCCAGGCCTACTACGCCTTGGCTCATATTCGTGCTTTCTCCCATCTCCCAAAATGCTCCTGCTCTGTGCCGACTCACTTTTAAACAACTCCTCTGCCTCGTTTACTTAGCCCCTACGTTGTGCCCTTCCCCTTCACTTAGCCCCTCCCTTGCTCTACACCATGCCTTGTCTCTACCCCTCACTTACGCACTAACCCCTCGTTGCTCTGCCGCATGTGGCCTTTCTAAAATTTTCTCATTTGTTAGACTATTTTCTTAATAATGAATAATTATTGATGCAACACTCAAATATTTATAAAGTTAGTTATGTGTGAGTTAGGATATCTATTGGTATTTTCATTTTAATTTGCTAGAATTTTTTTTTGAGATGTAATTTATTTGTATTTTGGAATGATTTGATTCTAAATGTGTAAACCACACAACTTTTATTAATTATATCCAAATTGTTATAGTATATATATCAAACATGCACACCACTTTTGAGCATTTGTATTTTCTTAATTTTAAAATTAGTGAAATAATAGTTGCTAGATATGCCTAAAAATTTGAGTTGCTATAGGCATGTGAAGATCTATTTTATTTTTTTCAACCTTTTATTTTTCTTGAAAAATAGATTATTTTTTAATTTAAAATTTTTATTTTTTAATTATCTTTCTCATAAGATAGAAAGTCTAATATATTATAGGTATTTTCTCATCCTCTTAAGTATGGAAATGCTTGAAGTAATATATCTAGTAAAATTTTCATTACTCATTTATAAACCAATATAATTTTTACATCTCAAAAATTCAACCTATGAAAATTATAAAAAATGCCATAAAAATTGATTTGCATACTTTTGAATAAATAATATATGGATGTTTGTAGATCTATTAAGAGAAAAACTAGCAGTATATAGTTATGTCAGTTTTGATTTTGACCCCATCTCATTCCAAGGCAACAATTCTTGGAATATTGGATCTATGTTAATTTTTAACTCGTGCGCATATTGGTGCACTTATATATATATATATATATATATATATATATATATATATGATTGATTATTTAAGTGTTGTACTAACACAAAATGAATATGATAAAATATTTTTCTCAGGATATATTTTGCGATTGATCTTTTTTTGTAAGTAACATTTACAACTCTTCATGTATATGTAAATGATGCCACAATAATTGAAAATGATGAAAAATAAAAAAAGAATCTTGGAAGCTTTTGGTAAGAGAATTTGAGATAAAATAGCTAAGATCTTTGTTGGCTGTTTTTATCTCCACAAAAATACATATTAGAAAGTTAGAATGCAAATTGTTAAGCACTTTTTTTATCATGAATAATAAAATAGTAAGTGTTCAAATTGATATTCTGATAAATAAAAAGTGTTATGAAAAACTTGTTAGTAAACTCAATTACTTACGTCTTACTTGACAAAACATTTAACATAAAACTTGTTAAAAAATCTTTATATTATTCGTAAATGCACTCTTTACGTCTAAATCAAATTTCAATTACTTGTTGTATTTAAAAAACATAATACTATCAACATTTCATTCAATTATATCCAAGCTGTGCATAAAGGAGGTATATATATCATGAAAATGTGTGTGGAAATTAAAATATCAATCATCAATTAATATTCCATCTAATTATTGAATTGACCAATTCATATCTTGCAATCTTTATTAAGGTTTACACCTCCACAGTTCTTGTATAGCATCTTTTCAAATTTGTAATCAGCATATATAATAAATATTAATAAATCTCTCACTTAGAGGACACAAGTTTGAAGTAAGAAAAACAATTTCTCTCAATATCATCGCATAATCTATGCTAATTTAGATTAAATTTGGAAGTGGCTTAGCTTAGGAGGTAGAATACATTTTTCTATAAGAAAATTAAATCTCATGGGCACTGGGTTGTCTGTCTCACTATCCTTAAGATGTAGCTTGTCCCACCTCCAAGTGAAATCCTTGCACTAAGGATTGATGCACTTTGATCAAATTCATCTTCTCATTTTTCAAAACATGTAGAACAAGAATGTTGTGCTTGGAGTAAATGCAACTAGCCACGGCTAACAAGTGGATTTATCTGGAGAAGATGCATTGTTAGCATGATTTATTAAGAAAGAAGAGTCGGATGAGCAAAATTCAGGGGAGATTTATTTAATATAGGAAAATGTATTCCAACATTGATGTGGAAGCAACTATTACAACAAAGAATTGATGAAGGAGTGAAGTTGTTGGGGTGTAAGGAAATTAACTGTATGGAAGCTGGCAATGGAATAGGAGGGCTCAATAGCTTCTTATGGGCTTGTGCAAGTAATTGAAAGGTTATGCTAATTTTCTTGTTTTACCTTCTAAGATAAGCCCTTAAGCCAGTCATCCTTGGAGGGTAAGGAAATTAACTGCATAAAAGTTAGCAGTGGAATATGAGGGCTCAACAACTTCTTGTGACCTTATGCAAGCAATTGAAAGGTTGTGCTAGTTCCTTGTTTTATCTTGTGAGAGTAACTATTCAAAAATAAAATGACCATTCTTTCTCTCTCTCTCTCTCTCTCTCTCTCTCTCTCTCTGTAGAGCCCCATCCCGTCATCATGCGTAATTTATTCAAGAGATAACAAATTGGTTGCGGAATGGTGCGCTACTCGGGAAGGAATTCTGCATCTCCCCGAATAGCTGAAACTAAAACTAAATGGTTGCTGACTCAACCTCAAGAAGAGTTGAGAGCTAATACTTAAGATAAGAGTAATATTCTTATCCTAAGTATTAGGTATATATATATATATATTAGATTGTGAGTGGAATATAATGAATCCAATATATATATATATATATATATATATATATATATATATATAAGTATAACAGCATTTCCAATATGCTGATCACATCATAATACTAAGTATAAGTAATAGTAAATATAGAGCACAAAAGCTAAACCATACATTTATAAACATTTATCATAGAAACTAAATATAATATTCATCTCTGAAAAGAAAAAAAAATATCTATAATTATTACAACTACTTAATGAAAATATAGAAAATAGTCTAAATACTGAACTGAAAGTAAACTAGTGCAGAGAAGTAAATGCTGATGGAGAGTCCTCTAAGGCTTCACAAACTCATCCTGGATCTCCCGAACTGACTCCTAATCTGACCCTACAAACTGCTCTGGAACTGGCAAATCGTTGGATCCCAAAAGTACCACGTGTTAGACAATAAGTCTAACACATCAAAAATTATTCTAACACTTACTATTATCTACTATTTAACATTTAAATAGTTTAAACAAAATTGTATAAAAATAGTAAAATATATAGAAGCTCAAAATAGTATAACTCTAAAAGTAAAGTAAACTGAAACTATAATTGAAATTGTAAACTAAAATTGTATGTAAAATAGTATGTAATATGAATAAATAATGCCACTGAATTTATATAAGTATAACAGCATTTCCAATATGCTGATCACATCACAATACTAAGTATAAGTAATAGTAAATATAGAGCACAAAAGCTAAACCATACATTTATAAACATTTATCATAGAAACTAAATATAATATTCATCTCTGAAAAGAAAAAAAAATATCTAGAATTATTACAACTACTTAATGAAAATATAGAAAATAGTCTAAATACTGAACTGAAAGTAAACTAGTGCAGAGAAGTAAATGCTGATGGAGAGTCCTCTAAGGCTTCACAAACTCATCCTGGATCTCCCGAACTGACTCCTAATCTGACCCTACAAACTGCTCTGGAACTGGCAAATCGTTGGATCCCAAAAGTACCACGTGTTAGACAATAAGTCTAACACATCAAAAATTATTCTAACACTTACTATTATCTACTATTTAACATTTAAATAGTTTAAACAAAATTGTATAAAAATAGTAAAATATATAGAAGCTCAAAATAGTATAACTCTAAAAGTAAAGTAAATTGAAACTATAATTGAAATTGTAAACTAAAATTGTATGTAAAATAGTATGTAATATGAATAAATAATGCCACTGAATTTATAATTATACATCTAAATAAGTCAGAGAACTGTATGCCACTAATATGCTGACTAGGTGTCATGCAGACACACAACTGAATCCTTAAGTGAGCAAACACTCCGCTAATAGAGTCCTTAGGTGAGCTCATTTGCTCCGCTAATGCTGACATGACTTATGCATTATGGTATGCCAAGGTTTCAATACCGGTATGCTTTAAATCATTGACAAATCCCAAAATTGATTCAATATCAAGTAGATATTCCATTTATCTCCATTGTGCAGAATTCACCTAAGTGAATTTTAACTCCTGAGTCTAATTTATTGAAAGGATTGAATATACATAGTTGGTATATTTTCAAGAAAAAAGATTTAACACTTAGTTTGTTTAACTGCACTTATCGAAGTGCACGATGATAAGAGGAATACCGATTACAATTTATTCTCTTAAACTAAGTTGTTAAATACTTTAATTACAATTATACAGCGTGCTCTAAAAAGATAACTCGAGATATTTAATTAGTTTAACTGCAATTATTGAAGTGCACGATGACAAGAGGCATGACCTGGTTATATTTTATTCTCTCAAACCAAGCATCCAAGTTTACCCAAATATGAAACACTTGGGCTTTGGAAAATTTACTCTAAGCTGAACTGTACTTATCCAATCACATATGATAAGATCGATACACTACAATCTTACTCAGAGTGACTCATCCAATCCCAAGTTTTACTGAAATAATTCAGCACTATGGATATATACTTTCACATTATATTAATAGTCTACTGATTTCTACAAATCTATTTAATAACAAAGGATTATCAAACTAATGAATCTTTACTATATTGAAATGGTACTACACAAGGGTCCAAGAATGTGACATAAAGGCCACTCAAATTTAAGTTACTACCAAATGGAAGAAACTCATACTAAGCTCTTATGTAATCCTACCACAAGAGTCTAAGATCAAGCTTCTAAAGATAGTAAGGAGCATCTAAGTTACTACCTCAAGATGTAGACAGTAAGCTCTTCCTACCTTAATAAATCAATCATTATGGCTTACAATTATTAATTTATTCATGTTAAGACAAGATTAAGGTCTTTAACAGCTTAATTTGAGGAAATAAAAATCACCAATGTGTGATGCCTTCTATCGAAGAATGCTTTAATAGGCGTGGCTTCAAACAAACTAAGTGTTAAATTCACCTTTCTTAAAAACATACTAAATATGTGTATACAATATTTTCAACTGATGATTTAAAGTAAATTTCAAGTAAAACAAATTTATCAAAATTAAAACTACAAGTTTCTGCACAATAGAGACATTTGATTCATTATCTGATTTTACATTATTTTCTAGATTTTTGAATTTTAAGCATGTAGTGTAGAGACATGAGTATGAACATGAGCATAATGTATGAGTATCAGTGATGATTTATGAATTACGAAATATTACATATATCAACTGGGGAATTTATAGGATGACTAGTACTGAATTCCCAATCGAATATATGTAGGCATTGGACCATATGATTCATACTCGTTCAGTGATATTTCGGTAGCATATCAATTGCATTTCGTATCATGGCATATATAGATGCATGAGTTCAGTGACATATCACATAGTTTTACATGTTATTTACTCAGTTTCATTCATTTTCAGTATTCAGTTTACAGTTAGCTTTACTTTAATACAGTTTTATACAATTTCAAATTTCAGTTACTTTTACAATTTTCTTGCAACTTGGTTTATATTATTTAAATATTAAATAAACAATTATAACTGTTATATTAGTTTTGATGTATTAGAATTATTATCTAACATGTGATACTTTTGTGATCCGACAATTTGTTAGATTCTGAGTAGTTTGTTGAGCCAGATCAGGAGGACATGCAGGAGGTTTAGTAGGAGTTTGTGGATCCTTAGCGGATCTCTTATTCAGTTTTACCACTTTTGATTAGTTATTTCAGTTCAGTACTTAAATATTATTTCAATATCATTTTAGTGAATTGTTTGTATTAATTCAGGATGTATTTACTTTTTTATTCCAAGATTAATGTTCTTACTCCATTTTTGTGATAAATATTTCTGGATATATGCTTAGCTTCCGCACCATATTTATATATATTTTTATACTTAGTATTGTGATGTGATCAGCATACTGAAAATGTTGATATCTTATACATATATTGAATTTTTTATTTTGTATGTAAATTCAATATAAGTATTTGTCTAGTACTTGGGATAAAGATACTACTTTTATCTTATGTATTAGCTCTCGACCCTTCTCTTTGGGGTATGAGTCAATAATCCTTTGTATGGGTTTATTTTTAGCCTATTCAGAGAGATGAGTAATTCCTTCCCGAGTGGCGCACCGCTCCGCCTCCGACTGTTTTGTTATTATATACTTCAGTTGCGTGCGGCGACAGAGTGAGGCGCTATAGCCATCCATAGCATTCGTTAAAGATGTCATACTCATGAGCATGATCGACAACTATGAAACTGCGTCAAAACTACAAAACCCTAGTAGTTCAAGTTCTTTCTTCTTCGATTCCAATTCCAGCTTCAACTTATCATTCTCCATCAAAATCTTCCTTGCGTTCTCTCATGCTTTCCTCTAAACATTATGCATTTTTGATGAAAACAATTCCAAATGAAGCACAAATATTACATATTGCATATGAAACATAATGATGAGTACATTTTAATCAGAATTTTCATGTTAATGTTAAATATGCGCAAGCTGAAAACATGATGGCTTAGAAGCGCGTCCGCGCCCTTTCTGATCATACCATACCCTAGCTTATACTTCTCATCCTCCATCGTTGGCTTCATAGAGCGAAACCATTCCTTCCTTTTTTCATCCTGCGGGATCATTCTCTTCAATTCCAACCAAAGAGGAAAAGCTATTCAAGCCATTGATAGATTAATATGCTTCGAATCTTGATATGTGGCAGGAGCGTTTGAAGAAGAAGAAGCATAAGAAGTAACAAAAGAAGAAGAAGGAACTCAAAAGAAAGTAACGGAAGAAGAAAATGAACTCCTGTCTCTTAAGATTCCATTTTTTTTTAATTAAAAAATAGAAATTTTCACATGCCGCGGTTTACAAGCTGCGACTTCTGAGGAGGGCATGAAAACTCTCCCACTTATATATATAGTTTTCTTTTTTTTCCTTTTTTGAGATTACCATGCTGAACTATTTTGTATTCGAAGTTATTATTAATAAAACTACATTATAATTCCTTTATTTATGATAGAGTAGGTAGGTAGAGAACCTAAAGTAATTGCATTATAGGCACCATTTGATTTATGACAAAAACCTTGTAAGTATTTTGCTACAGAGATTTGCGCTCATTTAATTTCTTATAAATTTCTATCAGGGAAGAGTGGAGTCCTTGAATTTACCTACTCATATAACCATTGATGCCGAAAGGACACAAATTGCACCTAGTAAGCTGTTAAAGAGTATCTTTCCCACTGCTCTCTGATTTTATGTGTCGGCTGTCACTGTTTTTATGTTTCTATCAGCAAGCATGCCCACTTAACCTCTTATGACCTTCCCATGACATCTGGCTATTTAGTTTTATTTATCAATGACTTAACATAAAAATAACATATAAATATCTAATTGTATGTCATTCCTTGTGGATTCAAGAACGGTGATAGTAATTCTTGGTAATATTTTGCATTTTATTATTTTTTTTGATTCACATTGCATATTTTTAAATGTTTTTGGGCAGAATGACACTTTTCTTAATATGATAGATAGTCGTTGCTTAGCCCAATGAAAGAATTTTACGTAGTATTACATTAGAACAGTTGGGAATGCAGGAAAGGGTTAATTGAAATTAAAAGATATCATAAAATTGACTTCCACTATGTTCATAATCTTAAGATCGATCCTAGGCTCATTGTTTAACCATCAAATTAAATGTCCCATTGGTTTGATTATCTAGTAAAGGCAACTTCAAAAAACTCTTATACTTTTCCAGCACAAATATGAAGGTGATCTAATAGCCCTGATATCAATATTACATTGACAATTATTCCAAAGGTAATAACACTATAATAGAAAAAACCTAAGATGAATTGCTAGTATGGCTTACTTGTTATAGCAATGATTGAGGATCTCAATTCATTTAATCTCAATATTTTTAGAATGGCAGTGTCTGGGAAGAGTTATTTATAAAATGTGAAAAATGCAATCAACTATCTAATACTAACATTTTAGGTTTTATTTCATAATTAGGTTTAGAATGATCAGATCAGATGATTAAGTCATCTGATCACATCTAAATTTAAGAATATGAGATTCAAATCCAAGATATTATTAATGTTTTAGACCACTTATTAAATCAGGATGATTTTATTACTCTCTTATGCTAATAGTCTTATTTAGGAGAAAATCAAACATCTTAAGGTTTGATCCAGATTAAGAAGTCACATAGAATTATTACCAACCTTAATATGTCTAATTCAAATGTTTAGAATCAATATCAAATCAGATGCATTATTAGAAAATGTCAAGTTCATTATCTTATAATCAAGCTAATTAAGTTAGGGTTTAGGGATTTGGATCTCATCTAAGTAGGTTAGGGTTTGACCCCTACTCCTATCTCAATTGAGATTAAGTGTATGTTTATATATCAATGTCAAATCAGTGAGTTAAATATGTATTATTGGTGGAAATCTCAGATCTATATCAAGTCGTGAAAGCTTGATCTAAATCTTAAGACTTCTTAAGTAAATTAAGGAGGTTAAGTTTACAAATCTTGAGATTATTCAATTTATACATTATAACTTATTATGCATAGTTTCTAATACATTTATCCTACTGTTGTAAAGCCAAATATAAGAAAAGTTTATAAAAATAGAAAGTAATTAGTGCTAATCAAACTCTAAATCTATTCAAATGGATTAGCACTTAATTACAAATATAGCCATCAAAATTAGTTACAATTTGGTACACAAGTTCTATTTACTAATAACAATAATCAGAGCTTAAGTTTACTAACATCCAATAAGTGTAAACCCTAATTTTCACTAATCGCAATTTAACAAGATAGGGGTATAATTTAAAATACATAACTCAGAAAATAAATCCTCTACCACATGCATTTTACATATTATAAGCAAACTAATGGCACCCTCAACATGCAATTTGGTTACGTATAATTGCTAAATCACCCTAATTAAGATCCACTATAATTAGGCCATAATAGAAAATCTAACCATTAGATATGCAATTTTATTTTATATTCAGATCCCTGATAATTTTTTGATCATTTTCATATACAATATCATAGGGTTTAGACTAGTGGATTAAAAGTTATTCAAATAATATATTCTATATTTTTATTTAATTAAATTCCTATGATTTGAATATTGGAATTATTTTCCTTAAGGAAAATAATTCCAATTATTCCAAATAATTTAACACGGCTCGTCCCATTAACCAAACCGCACGGGTCGACCGGGGCCCGGGATGCCCGGCACTGTCGCACAGCGCGGGTCATGGGCTGACCCGACCCGCACAGTGCCATCGTCCCCGCTCATTCATCCCAATGAGTTGGGCCGATTAGGGAAACCCTAATCATCAAATTCCAATGCATCCAGACCACGGCACGACCGGGGGAAGGTCGCTACACGTTCACCATGGCTAGACGCACCGGTAGAGACCGAAAGCCCTATGTGAGGTGGTCTGGATCGGCCAGACCTTACTCACCTGAGAACACCCGTAATGGGGTTACTGTGGGGAGATAATTCTCCCCATAGAGGTCATGCCAGACCCCGGGCTCGATCCCTACACCATCAGGGATGTGAAGCGGATCGAAGCCCTCTGGTCTGAGGGTCTGAGATGGCCTGGATCGCCGGGTCCTTACTCGACCGAGGCGATCCTTAAGGATCTTAACTCGATTGATCGATTCGATCGATCGGGGCTAGCCTAAATCTTAATTACAATACCATTAGGTTCGTAACAACAATACCCTACATTACGCATCAAATGGAAGGAGATCCGAGCCTAATTGGCTCGGAATCAGCAAACGGGAGTACCTGGTTTTGCCGGGGGAGCTTGGGACGGATGCTTGGGGCTTCGGCTTGCCTTAACTGATTTTCCAGACTCTGCAAAGGATCATGAACATCAGGAGAGCCTACTATCAGCAGTTCGGGAGCTCCTGGGTCGCCTACGCAAGCTCAGGAGTTCAGCGATGGAGGAAGGAAGCTCAGCTCCAATTGATCAGCAAAGCATCAAGGGATGGAATACTGAGGCCATTTATAGCCTCAGCAGGGAGTGGGGAAGCTTCCAGAGCCATGGCCTCGGGATGGAGAGGCCCGAGAGGTCGGGCCATGGCCGAGCTCTCAATTTTCCTAATTGCGCTCGGCCGGGTCACGAGGCCCCAATTGGGTTCCTTGGCGAAACGGGGGTGGTTGCAACGGTCTGCTGAGGTGGAAGTGGGAGTGGGGGACAGACCGGGCAGCTGGTAGTACGAGGAATCTCCCTGTCGGGTGCGCAATCGAGAGGAAGACGAAGGTCCACAGTGCTTGGACCTTCGGATGCCGTCTGATCTATCGATTAGATGGCGGAACGGCTCGGATCGCCCGGATCCTAACGGCCGGTCGTGGGAGTGATTCGGGCCGTAGGATCGGTCAGGTAGATCTGATGGTTGATCTATGATTCCGCGGGATCTGATCCTAGCTGTTGGATTAATAAGGCACGACGGCTAGATTTACGGGACTCCGCTGTCGTGTGACCCGGGCTCCGCAGCGGATCGCCCGCGGTCCCCGCAGCGGATCCCGTCCGTTAATTTAGTTTTAGGTGTATATTTGTAATTATGAATTGTTGGAAACCATTAAATGTAATTGAACCATTTTAATTTAAATTGAATTATGGTCTAAATGATTTCCAAATTGCACCAAATTTTTACCCTTAGCTAATTTAGAGGTGAGGAATTTAAAAATGCAATCAGAATTAAATTCTGAGATCAAAATATTTTAGGCCTAATCTAGGATATCTAGACTGATCAAATCTTTATTTTGGACAGGAATCCAATAGACTTCAGATTTTCAGAATAAGCTCAATTCGATATTCTGAAACAATGGTATTGAAAATTGCTTAAGCTACAATTATATTTAGCAGGGTAACCACCTAGGGTTGTTACACATTGCCACTTACTTTATTCTTATACTTATCTTGAGGCTGTTAGCCTGGTGCCGATATGGACTACCTCTCGGTATCAATGACTTATTCTTATACTTCTTTTGTCGCTGTTAGCACGGTGCCGATATGGACTACCTCTCGGTATCAATGGCTTATTATTATACTTCTCTTGTGCCTGTTTGCCCGGCTTTGATATGGCAGAAGTGAATCTTTATATGTATATTTCTTTCAGATGGAAAGTTTGGCCAATCCAGTTTCAGATTATATTTTATATTTTAGTTACTTTACTACACTTTCAGTACTTTCTTATTTACTGCTTTACTGTATTTCTAGCTTTACTTTTACTTATAAGATGTTAGCATATTCTTTATTCATATCTTATAGGATGTTAGTTTTATTTATTTAAATGCTTTATATGTTTCTTTTACTCATATTAACTAGCATGTATTCGAATTGATCATAAGCATATTTTGGCAGTTTTCTTTCTATTATAAATACTTAGTCTGTATTTTTATACTTCACCTTGTTACAGCTATTGGGAGGTATGTGTTTACTTCATATCTTATTTAAGTTATAAACTAAATGTTTATAGTTTTACTTTGTTTCTTTCTTATGCTTTTATGCTCCTACACCTGCTTGTATGTTTTATTCTTTATAGTGATATTTAAATAATATAATAAAATTGCAGCCTAAAATGTATTTAGATAATAGTCTAACTATATTTTTTTTTTGTTGGCTGGGGCTCTATCATTGTGAAACTGATAATGGTAGACTCTGAGCTATTTGAGATTGTAGAGCCTTCAAGAGATTTGCACTTGGAGGAGGAGCATCCTACTGAAGATTCTTAGATTTATTTCTGCATTTATGAGGACAAGAGTTTATTTTTAACTCTTTTTAAACTATTTTAAATGTTGTAATAATACATGGTAACTTTACTTTTACTACTTTACTTATTATGAGCAGGATGCTTAGTTCCTTTTTGATTGTGATGAATGGATGTTATATTTTATGCTTCTGCACTCTGTATTTCTTATATGTTCATTTAGTGAAATTTCACCTTAAGAATGACAAAGTCCTTAGTTAAGTTGGATTATAATGTGTGTCTAATCCAATTCTAAGTATGGACCTTGTCATTTTGGAGACCCCTCCATCGTAATCATGTTAAATTGAAAGTTAACAGGACCACGGTGGAGCAGGGCCGCCATAGTTGGTATCAGAGAATACCATAAGGTGTTTGATTGGAATTTGCATTCCTATAACGGAATGTGATCTTCCCAGGAACCAGCAAAATCAAGAATACAGAGCCTAAGCAAATCTTCCAAAACTTGATTCACTCTTTTAGTTTGACCATCCGTTTGAGGATGAAAAGCTGTACTCATGGCTAGAGTCATACCCAGATCTTGATGCATAGCTTGCCAAAAATTGGAAGTAAATCTGCTATCTCTATCAGATACAATTGAATTCGGAATCCCATGCAATCTGACAATTTCTTTGATGTAGAGTTTTGCTAACTTCTCTACAGAATTAGTTTGACGGATGGGAAGAAATTGTGCTGATTTAGTTAAGCGGTCTACTATCACCCATATCGCATTGGCACCTGATTTTGCACGAGGCAATCCCATGACAAAGTCCATAGATATATCGAACAATTTCCATTCAGGGATATCTAATGGATGTAGAAGACCACCAGGTCTTTGGTATTCGGCCTTTACTAAATTATAGGCATGACATTTAGCCACAAAATTGGTTACATCTTTCTTCATACCTGGCCACCAAAATAATTGTTTTAGGTCCTGGTACATCTTAGTACTGCCTGGATGAATATGATATCCAGAATTATGGCCTTCAACTAACACTTCTTGATGCATGGACTTAGGAATCCACAATCAATTATCTTGGTAAATTACACCATTCCGCAACTGCAGATCATGACAAAGACCACCTTCAATATCTGCTTTAAATTTCAGATACTCATCATCTTTGGTTTGCGAGATAGAGACATCTCGGTGGAAAGTGGGTTCCACATTAATATTTGCTAATAGCGAACTCAGCATATCGCCACTAACTGGAGAAATCTTGAGCTTACGAAATTCGGGTTCCAAAGAACTGAATGTAATCCTAGAGGTTAAAGTAGCACGACAACTAAGAGCATCGGCCACTACGTTCGCTTTTCCTGGATGATATTGAATATTGATGTCATAATCACTGATGAGTTCCAACCATCTTCTCTGGCGGCAATTCAATTCTCTCTGGGTGAAGATGTACTTCAAACTTTGATGATCGGTGAAAATTGAACATTGCACTCCGTACAGATAGTGACGTCATATTTTCAAGGCAAATATTACGGCTAAGTTCAAGATCATGAACTGGATAATTTCGCTCGTGGGGTTTTAACTGACAAGAGACGTAAGCAATTACCTTACCTTCTTGCATTAACACACAACCTAGACTGATTCCAGAGGCATCGGTATATACTTGATAGTTCAAACCTTCTTTAGGTAAAACAAGAACTGGAGCGGTAGAAAGTGCATCTTTTAGAGTTTGAAATGCTTCCTCGTATTCTGGACTCCAAATGAACGGAACAACATTTTGAGTCAATTTAGTCAACGACGAAGAAATCTGAGAAAAGCCTTTAACAAACTTTCTGTAGTATCCTGCTAATCCCAGGAAACTTCTAATGTCGGTGACAGACTTGGGTTGAGCCCAGTCCTGAATAACACTTACTTTACTCTGATCTACTTGAATATCCTGAGCATCGACTACGTGCCCCAAGAATGTAATGGAATTAAGCCAAAACTCACACTTGGAAAACTTGGCATACAGTTAATGCTCACGCAAAGTTTCTAACACTAACCTCATATGTTCTTCATGATCTCTCAAAGTTTTGGAATAAATGAGGATATCGTCAATGAAGACGATCACAAACTTGTCCAAATACAGTTTTAGCACTCGTTGCATTAAATCCATAAAGATTGATGGTGCATTGGTGTAACAGCCCAAACTCTTAAGCACCAAGGTATTGTCCGCTTTGGCCAGAAAGACCTCACAATTTTGCCCTCAAAAGATAACTTCCCAGCAGGTCACCCATCCTGGGAGTGCTCCCACCTGAGCACGCTTAATTTTGGAGTTCTTATCAGGAACTCAATCATTATCTGAAAAGGTGTCTCGATGTTTAAGAGTTTCACTTATTACTACTTAAGTGGGTCATCACAATCTCCCAACTTAAGTAACTAACATCCTCGTCAGTATCCACACATAGATCCAAGAACCATCCATTGGGTAGATAGGATTAGAGGTGACCCCTACAGGCGCAAGAGGTAACCCATTTGTAACATGCTCAAACTCTTAAGCACCAAGGTATTGTCCACTTTGGCCAAAAAGGCCTCACAGTTTTGCCCTCAGAAAATAACTTCCCAGTAGGTCACCCATCCTGGGAGTGCTCCCACCTGAGCACGCTTAACTTTGGAGTTCATATCAGAAACTCTATCATTATCTGAAAAGGCGCCTCGATGTTTAAGAGTTTCACTTATTACTACTTAAGTAGGTCATCACAATTGGTGAGTCTGAATGACATCACCAAAAACTCAAAATGGCCATAACGGGTACAGAAAGCAGTCTTCCCTACATCATATTCTTTTACTCGCAGTTGATGGTATCTATACTTTAAATCGATCTTGGAAAATATAACGGCTCCAAATAACTGGTCGAACAAATCATCAATTCTAGGCAATGGGTATTTGTTCTTTATGGTGACCTTATTCAGTTCACGATAATCTATACACATACGCATAAATCCATCCTTATTTTTCACAAATAAAACTGGCACTCCCCAAGGAGACATACTTGGCCCGATGAAGCCTTTGTTCAAGAGCTCTTGCAATTGCTCGTTGAGCTCTTGAAGCTCCTTAGATGCCATTCTATAAGGTGCTTTGGATATCGGTTGGGTACCAGGGATCAATTCAATAAAGAATTCTACTTCTCTGAAAGGAGGTACACCAGGCAAATCTTCTGGGAATACATCGGCAAATTTTTTGATTATCTTACAATCAGCAAGAGAGATACTCTCTTTTGTTTTGCCCATCATGGTAACTAGGTACACATTACAACCCTTAACAATCAACTGTTCAGCTTTAATTGCATTTATTAAGGATAGCTGCGTGCTGGTTTTTCCTACAAATATTCCAGGCTTGCCCTGAGAATGGAGAGTGACTTTCTTTTTAAGATAATTTATCACAGCATTATTGTCACTGAGCCAATTCATCCCAAGGATGATATCAAAGTTAGCTATTGGCAGGACGATTAGTTTGGCCTGAAATTCTTGATCATTTACCGAGACTTTGATATTACAAAATTTATGGGCACTTAGTTGGTTCCAGATGGAAGTTCAACACTCAACATTTGTTCTAGGTTGCATGCGTGAAGTTTAAGGCTATTGGCAAATTGTTCAGAGATAAACGAGTGACTGGCACCGCTATCGAACAATACATTACAAGATTGGTTGTTGAAATAAAGTGTGCCTAAATTTACACAGTTTTGCATCAACACTTGAAAAGATTTAAAATACAGAAATACAATTTAGTAGGAGAGAGATTTAGGGGTGTGTACCTAAAACCACATTGTTATCTTCGGCAGCTTCAATAGGAGTTAAGGCATATACTCGTACAGGACCAGCAGGACGATTGTTTAGGCTGCCGTCGTTGATAGTTCTGAGAATTGGGAGCTGGTGGCTGCGTGTGAGCAACTTCAGAAGCAGGGGCTGGCATTATAGCTAGATTTGGTTCTCTCCGGTTTAATGGGGTTGCTCGGAACACTTGCTTCTTCTGATAAGGCTTCATTGGAACTCCGTCTACCGTTTTCATGTGGTCGCACTGATAGAACTGGTGGCCTGTACGCCCACAACTGAAATACCTCTGGCCAAAGTGGTAACATTTGCCATACAGATGTGGCTTAGTACAATTTTGAATTTATTCAGCAGTAGGTGCAGCTTCTAGCTGATATACTTTTGCAGGGTTAGATCCATGTCTCTTGAAATTTCCCCGCAGGTTTAGAGTTTTTTGCACTTTTTGCTTAAGATCCTCTTCAGATTGGTGATGCTCAATCACCTTAGCCTTTTCCACCAGTTTGAAGAAGCTAGTCAAACAGAGTGGCACGATTTGATTTTTTAGTGAACCTCGGAGTCCACAAAGAAAGCGGTGGCACTTAGCTGACTCAGAATGAGTAACTTCTGGCGTGAAATGAATCAATCTACAAAATTCCCTTTCATATTCAGTTACTGAATGACTCCCTTGAGTCAACCTCATGATTGTGTCTGCAATAATGTTTTGTGTGGATGGGGGAATGAATTCAGTCTTGAAGGCTTCTACGAACTCATCCCATGGAATATCTTCTAATTCATAGTCCGCGAACTTGGTATTTTGGATCTCTTCCCACCAATATTCTGCTTCCGCATGAAATAGACGGGTGACGAGATGGACATCTTCCAAGTTTGGGAACTTCAGACTAATGAGATCCCTTTCCACAGCCTTCAGCCAATCAGCTGTATCCATTGGTGATAGGTTCCCACCAAAAGTTGGAGATCTTAACCTCATAAAACTGTGAAGGAGGTTATCCATTGAGTGATGGGAAGGAAAATTAGTTTGTGGGGCAGGAACTGTTGGAGCAGCAACAATGACTAGAGTCACACGATCATTTAGTAATTTTTGTACGATAATTGCCTATTATCTTGATTTTCTAACAGAGTTGCCACCATGGCTCGCTGATGAGCCACCTCGTCATTAGAACTACTAGAGGCAATAGTATTCTTGACAGGAGTAACGGTAGGTGGTGATCCGGAATCCA
This sequence comes from Gastrodia elata, assembly GCA_016760335.1. Taxonomy (NCBI): domain Eukaryota; kingdom Viridiplantae; phylum Streptophyta; class Magnoliopsida; order Asparagales; family Orchidaceae; genus Gastrodia; species Gastrodia elata. The sequence continues at coordinate 73,401,872 of CM028671.1, read as the reverse complement.
TTCTAGTTTAATTAAAAGAAGAAGACAAACTCAGAATTTTTCATAAGGAAGAGAAATCAAAATCTTTCATTAATTATATAGATAAAATATTACAATGCCAAAACTATAAAGCTACTAAGGTTGCTTGAAAATGAGATAACAATTATCCTAACTAATACTCAGACATTATCAATATATTATGCCCTAAAGGCTGTACAAAAGTCCTCAAAAGTTACTGCATGACGCTTTCTATTAGCTTCTTCTCGAGCCTTGCAAGGGTCTTATACCACCAAACTCCGGTGTAGTCCAACATCAGGTCCGTCACAATATCTACATAAAGTGACTCAGGACACTCTATGTGTATCAGAATGGACTCCACTCAGCTCAACCATTCTTGTGCATATATGTAACAACCCAAGTTGTTACCTAAGTTACTTAAGACTAATTTAAGTCTTAATTATAGTTCTAGTGCATTAACTATGTCATTTAGGACTCATCTTAAAAATTTAGGTCAAACTTGAAGTCAAATAGATCAAATCTTGATTTCTGGAAAATCCAAAAATTCTAGAAATTGACTTTTTATTTTGAACTCAAATCGAAAATCTGACTTCGCCATTGCATTCACCACTCCCAAATTAGCTAGGGATGAAGTTTTTAAGGCATTTGGAAGTCGTTGGATTTTCGACGATTATTTTAATATTATTTAAATACATAAAATTTAAATAAATAAATACTCGTCGAATCAAAAATCCAAATGCATCGTTGCGTTCCTCACCTCTCAATTAATTAGGGGTGATTTATTTATAATTTTCCAGATATGTTTAATTATGTTAATCTAATTAATTTAATTAAATAAATAATATTATTAAATTAATACTTAATGGACGCCATTAGGTATTTACCTACGCCGTTAATTTATCAAACGGCGCCGTTTGATCTGACGGCACCTTAATCCAACTGTCGGATCCAGCCCGATCCGACGGCTGTGAGCCATCGTTCCCGATGGCTCACACCTGTCGCTCGCGTAAACGCTCTGCAACGCGCGACGCTGAATCGGGGATGCACGCGTCAATTTCAGACACTGTAGAGTCTCATCCACCACTTCTAAACTCAAAATAAATCCTTATCTGAGCGTTCTAGTAAGTTTTACACTCAGAAGACTTAGAAATCATTTTGGATCGACCTCTACCTTGGCATTTGACCTCTATCGAACGCCTGGTACCCTTTCTTCTCCTATTTTCACCTGCACGTATTCCTTTAATTGCTACGTTAAGCCTCGTTTGGGCACGAACGATCGATCGATCGATCAATCAATCATGCCCCGCAAACCCTAATCCCGACATCACGCAGAGGAATGCGAAAAGACGCCGGTTCAACTCGAACCAGTCCGTGCCTACCGGTTCGCTTCGAGTGTGGACCGGTCGTACCCTCGGGATGCCGCGTAATCCAACAGCGGGCCCCACCCGCTTAGCTGTCGGGCCTGGTTTCAGCCACGCATCGTCTGCGTGGTGCAGCAGGCCCCGCTATCTTTCACAGTGGGTACTCGTGGGGCCCGCCAGTCAGGTCTCGCCCAATAGCTGCTCGTCGCGTAGCACCTACGGCTCCCGCCTCTGCGTTCGGCAGCCAGTGTGGACCCCACCTGCAAAATAAAATATTTAATTATAATAATAATAATTACAGATAATTAGAATATATATACTACTAATTAACGTATATATATATCTATAGGTATGTATATATGTACTTATATGATATATATGTATATATATAAATAAATAGGAAAATAAAAAATATATATATATATATATATATTTAATAATAAATAACAATATATTAATTATTTTATATAATCATAATTAATATAGAATTAATTTTTTTTAATGAGAAATATGTAATATTTACATATTAACAATAATATAATTAAATTAATTATCAAACTGTAAACCTTAATAATTTGATAAATATAATTCCAAATGCAACAAATAAATATACTACTGTAATCAGCAAAATTAGGAGAATATTATGATACTATCCAAATTTCAGTATGAGTAACATATCACATAGTGATATTTAGGGTACTTAAATAAGTTCAAAAATAGCACAAAATTTTATCTAGCCATAACTTTGTACACACTAATATAAACATATTGAATATGGATCTCAAAATACTCAAAAAATCATAAAGAATATTTTAGTAGTATTAACTTTGCTGTTTGGATTAGATTTAGACTAATCACATTTAAGACCTAACCCTAATTAGGTCAATTAACCCTAGAACTTCAATTGATCATAAGTTGGTCAATGGAGCTCCAAATTAAGTAATCCAAATATCATTTAGATCAAAAAAATCTAAATTACAATAATATATATAAATATTTAGGATTCAACGGTTAGATTTTTTAATTAACCCTAATTACTCTAAAATGTGATTACTAAAGATTAGCAAAATTAATGATCCAAATTATACAATTTAAGTTTCAAAGAACTCCTTAAGTACATTAAAACCTAATGGTATAGTTGGATTAGTGATTTGATGATTAATTTTACTAATCACTCACTAATCACCCTAAACCCTAATTAGGCCATAACTTAGCCAATTAAGTTTCGAATTGAAAACACCACTAGTCAATAAAATCAGTGGATCATTTGTGAATCATAGCCACTGTCTTTACTCAATTTGGACATCAATTGGAGAAGTTAGAAAAAATTGATCTTAATTAAGAACCCTTAATTATCATTTAAACCCTAGAACTTGTATTGGCTATAACTTAGCCACTACATATCAAAATTTAATGATTTTAGATTTTATGGAAAGCTTTGGAATTAATATTTAGTAAACTGATAGAAAATTTAGGTATCATTATGGTAAAATTACCAATTTTTCCTTATAAGTCAAATTTCTTAATTTGACATTATAAGGCTTAATACTTAACCAAAATTAATGAATCTACTGTCTAAACTCATATTAGACTGTAAGTAATCACTCCACTTTATTAAAATCCAAAATTTAACCCTAAATTATAAAGATGAAATTTCAAATCCTTAAGTAAGGGCAAAACAATCTTTTTACCCAAAATTAGGGTTTAATGAATTTAAGACCTGATTTCATCTCTAAATCATAATATATAGTAATTAAAATGATTTAGGTGTTGATTTAGATAATTCTAAAGTCTCCAATTAGAAATTTGATGAAAATCCTAAGTTGAGTCTTAAGTAAAACCTAAGTGAAATATGAGACATCTTTCATTCCTTTGAATTTCTTAGATCATCCTTTAGGTCTTATAGCTTTAGTTAGGATGTGTGTCTGAGTGATACTCTTAGATTTAAGAACTTTAACTCCTAAGATTAGGAATAGATCTTAGGTTAGAAATTATCTAATGAGTAAGGTGGGTTACTCATTAAGGTGAAACCTTGATTTTACTAGTTTTTTAGATTTTCATAGTTTATTAAATGATTATTTGATCTTTTAATCTTAGAATTAAGTTTAGAAATCTATCCTACTGAATTTGACTTAATTCAATAGTATTTGCCTTAACACTTAATCAGTAAGGTGGGATTAAATCTTAGTCCTTAAGATGACCTTGTGATTAAGTAATTGAACTTCATTCTTTGGAGTTTAATTCTTAATCTTTTTAATCTTGATTTGGCTAATCAAGATTTAGTTTGGGATTTATGAAATAACAAATTATGATGATTTATTTATTTATTTAATCTTGTAGATGGCTTTGATTCAGTTATAATTAGGATATGGCCAGTCTTAATTATATTCAACTGATAGATTCGTGATTCAAAGTTACAGACAATGTAGGAATTGATAATTCTAAATCTTATGTAACCTAGAGTAGATAAAACGATTAAATTAGAAAACAAATGATATCACAAAGTTTGTGTAGTGCTATTATTCCTTAAATTTGAATTGCCATGTTTTCCTTGTTGTTTGAGCCTTTTATACTTTTGGACATGCTTAATATAAATACTTGATACATACTTTATAATATGCTTTAAATTACATTCATATAACATTTGCATATAAATAAAATATACAACATTATACTTGTGGTATATATTTTACTTAGTCTGCCATTCAGTATAACTTTACTTTAGGATAGCTTTTTGCCCAGGACACTTTCCTGGATGATTACTTTACTTTTTCCTAGGACACTTTCCTGGATGATTGCTTTACTTTTGCCTGGGACACTTTCCTGGATGATTAGATGGATGCTACCTTGTGACTAGGACACTTTCCTAGCACAACATACTTTAATCTAGGATGTTTCTCCTAAATGAGTAGATGGACTTTACTTTGTGGCAGTACTAAGTAGAAGTATCTCACACATTACATTATATTTAAGTTACCTTACGTTTAACTTTAATTTACTTTACTTTAACTTTTCAGTCATTTTTTAGTCTCTTTACAGTTGGCTTTTCAGTTGTCTTTATAGTTTCTTTACAGTTCTGACTCACCTTTACCTTACAGTTCAGTTCATTTTCTATCATATTTTTCATTTTTTGCAGTTCCTTTACATTTCAGAACTTTCTGTATGTCAGCCATTTTACTTACTTGAAAGCATGTTAGGTTGTTAGATTTATTTTTAGTACACTATTTTTACTTATATCTTAAACTAGCATATTTAGTTTGATCATATTTCTTATGATTTTTTATTGTACTTAGTAGATTTATGTATGTACTTTACTTACCTTTTATACAGCTTGAGTTAAGGTATGTTTCTATCTAATAACTTGTTCTTCTTCTTGTCGCTTTACCGCTATGCTATACTTAATTTCAGTTGTGGTATCATTAAAATACATTAAAATTTATTGCCTTAAAATATACTTAGACATTTTATCTAACTAGATTTTTTTTTTGTTGGCTGGGGCCCTACCATTATGAAACCGATAATGGTAGATTCTAAGCTTTTTGAGAAGATTGAGACTACAGAGGAGCACATCCAAAAGGAGGTTCAGATTACTGAGGATCCTTAGTTTACTTGATAGATTGCTTACTTTTACTTTGTGAGGATGAGAGACATTTGATGTTTCAGTCTTTAAAACTTTAATGTTTGTAATAATACAGAACTAATTGTACTTTATTTTCTTGTATTGTATATTCTGAGCAGGATGTCTTTACATTATGGTATGGATGATTACTTCGGTTTGTACTTTTTCTTTCGCACTCTGATTTCATAGTATACTCATTAAATGATTGTTAATCTTTGCTTTATTATGAAAAGTACATCTTTCTCTTAAGATTGGATTGGAGTTTAAAATTCCAACCTAATGTTAAGTAAGGGATGTGCTTAGTGACGACCACACCCTAATCCTTATGATTAAAGGGGGCGGTCGCCACAGTATATGGGAAAGTTGAGCCCTCGATATACTGCTTACTGTAGAAGCTTCTCCAGGACCAAGATTCCTTTTGCTGAAACTCCTTCAATCTGCCAGTTGCTTTCCTGCCTCCACTTGAAGCTACAGCTCCAAACTGTCTTGAAAGTATGCAGATAATAGTCTATATAAGACTCTCCATAATTTATTTGACTATGAGGACAGGATTGTATTACATTTTTGTTAGGCTCAAGATGACTAAATTATTAGGATGTGAGTATTCTCCTTCTACATTTTCATAGAGTTACTAACATTACTATGTTATGGATGCTACATATATGTTGATGTTTATATTTCAGAAGAACTGTCCATTAGGTAAAAAGGAATCATAGATCCCATTCTGACACCTTATGGTACTCTCTGATACCAACTATGGGGCCCCCGTACTAACAATAAGGAAGTACGGTGCTCAAACTGTGGCAAACCCCCAACTTAAGTAAAGTTAGGTAAACTCAACCTGCCTTAAGCCAAGGACTTGTCACCAAGTACTATAACATTCATCAATATATATATATATATATATATATATATATATATATAAATGTCAAAGTGGCGGAAGCAATAGGCGAGTAATAACATCCACAAGCACAACATAGTAGAAAAAGGAAAGAAGATAATATAGTAACTCATCACAATGCAAAAATGAAATGCATCTAGAATTAATTATTTCAAATTGAATTATAAAGAGAATGAAAATGTCTCTCAATCTCACCAAAATAAAATACAAGAGCTATCTAAACAGCAGCAGCACGATCCTCCTCCTGAACCTGCTCCTCTTCTGCAACACTGCCCACGAACAAGTCTGAATCTGACATTTGTCGGTATCACAAATGCCAGGGCCCCAGCCAACAAAACAAAAAGGTTACAGTTAGACAATTATCTAAGTACATTTTAGGCTATTTTAATGAACTAAATATTTTAAAGATATCACATTTAAATTATCTAACATGCAGGCAATAACGGGTGCAACAAGCTATGAAAGAAATGGATAACTATAAACTATCCGTTTATAGCCAACAACTAGTATAAAAAGTAACATACAACGCAAAATAAATAGGGTGAGGCAAAAAGCTAAGAGAAACAGCAACTATAATACAATTCTGAACCTAACATGCTTATGATCATATTAACACATGCTGGGTATATAAAAGAAACACAAGTACTGAAAATATACAATTCTAGCATCCTAAACATGCCAATATATATAAGTAAACCATGTGAGTGTACATACAACATGCTAATTAAGAAAAGGAAAAGAAAGGCCACTGAGACATATGGCAAAAGAAAAGCAATCTATGAAATGTAAAGCCACCGAGACTTGTGGCAAAGCGAGCAAGTACTAAAAATAAGGCCACTGAAGCATGTGGTAAAGCAAAATAGAAAACAATACTAAACAATCTAGCTAAGCTAGCAATAAGCCTAAGATATAGTACTGTCATACCAGTCAATAGGTCATACAAGGCCTCAATATCCATCAATCAATCCCCAGTCTAGCCATCCAAATCTGCTATGTCTGAGTCCATTATATACAATACTACTACTAAAGATGCAGACTAGGCTAGGACATATTCTACCAACTGCAAACACTGAAATAACTGAATAATATGCAATTCAAATACTAACTTAGGATGTACCATCCATATCCTAAGTTCTCCTATTATGCTCAAGGAATAAAGCTCAATATCCAAGGTGTGCAAAGCAATCTAGTCAAAGTAAGCAAGAGACTCAATCTAAACTTATGCGATATCTGTTATTATCTAATTACCAAATCTAACTACTCTGAGAAAGTACAAGTTTAGGATCTCCAATATCCAGCTATCGAGTAGAATCTCATATTTACGTCCTTATAGTTAATATTAGAACATAACAAGTTCTAATCCAAAATCATGTGACGACTATATGGCTTAAGTAAGTAAATCACCAACCTAATTTATTAATATTTTACTCTCTTACCCAAATCTTGATCAAGTAATTCAAGATTTAAGGATTTAGGACTTAAACTCCACTTTGGTGTCCCAATCCTAAATCCAAGGTAAAAGTCCTATTAAGTATCTAGGGTTCTCAATTATTACCCAAATTAAAGGTAAAGAATCCTATAAGCTGAAAGATCCAGGAACTAAGAATTTGGTGAAAGGTTATTCTACTGATCATAAGATAAAATAATCAATTAAGAACTTGAGAATCTAAGATCTATATTCAATCTTTAAGATAATTTCATTATCTTATAGATTAAATCATCATATACCCACATGAAAGGTTTCAAAGGATTAAACAATGAATCATTTAAAGAATTTCAATTGGAGATAATTTGATTTAAGTAGAAGATCTAAAGTCTAATATCTAAGATCTAAGATCTGATTGCTTGATCACTTTAGACTTAAGCTAGGTTTATAACTTAAACTTTACCAATTACATTTCTTTTGAATTTAGCTCATAAGTTAACTTAATTGAACTTATTAATGTGAGATTTAATATCTATAATTATTAGGTTATTAAGGCATAATGACCCCTTTAAGATCACTCAAGATCTAAGTATTTTAATTAAGACTAAATGAAGATTCTTTAGTTTAATATGAATATTAATAACATTATTAGCTTAAGAGTTCAGAGAATATTAATAATCTAAATTAGGGTTAATTTACTGAATTTCCCAAGGTTTAAGGGTATTTAAGCACATCTTGGCCAAAATGACCAAAATACCCCTCATAAGGCTAAAATTGGGATTTTAGGGTTTAGTTATCTAAATTAAATCTAATCTATTTTAATGGGTTTCATATTGATTAATGAAGTGGGAAATACTCTTATCTTAGGTTTTGACAACCTAATTAAGCTAATTAACACAAATCATATTTTTAGGTCAATTAGAGTGATTAGAGAATTTAGGGCATTCTAGGGCAATCCAACCTTATACTTAGATTCTAATAGACTTAAGATGGCACTAGGAATTACCCTACCCAAAATCAGAGACTAATTTAGGGTTTAATTCACTAATCCTTAATTAGGGTGATTAAGGAGTGATTAAAGAAATTAAATATCCAAAATTATTTTTAAGAGACCATAATTATTTTTTAGGGTTTAATGAGCAATCAGAGCCCTTAATCAATTAATTTGGTTATTAGTAGAATTTATTATGATTTAATTAAAAACAGAAAATGTTTAATCAATTATTTTAAATCCAACTATTGGATATGTGATTTTATTTTATATTTAGATTTCTTATATTTTTCTGATTCAAATAATATATTGGATCATACCATTTGGATCAGTATAGCCAAAGTTATTTAAATAATTTATTCTGTATTTTCATTTAAATTAAAACAATAGGATTTAATTAATTAAATGCATAACCATAAAAAATGTTTTCCGATAATTATTCAATAGACGCGGCCCAAAATCAGAACCGCGCGGGGCGGGTCGGCCTGGCCCAAAATGGGTCGTCTTCTTCCTCTCGACGGGTCCATCCCAGGCGAGATTCAGCGCGAAATTCTCGGCGCTCAGACGACGGCGGTGGCTCAACTCGATCCCTACATGTTCCTGGGGTCGAGACGCATCGATTAGACTAGGAATCCCCATATGGATCCCTCTGGATCGGAGGGGTGCTACTCACCCGAGACGCCTTCAATTGGGGCGTTTCAGGCTTACTGTAATGAGACAATTCTCCTCACAGAGGCCATTAATCGGTCGGGGTTCGATACCTACACATTCAGGGAGGTGAGGCGAGTCGAACCCTTAAGGTTTCATAACCTGGGGCGCAGCCGATCGCTGGGTCCTTACTCGGACTCAGCCATGGCTCGACCGCTAGCTCAACCGATCGATATGATCAATTCGAGCTAGCCTAGCCCCAGGCAATAATCACGACTGGTTCCCTAGGTGGCTACGGCTAATTAGGCGACATCCAGAGGCTCAATATAGAGATAGATGAGGAAATGGATCGAAGGAAATCCATGGAAGAAGGCTATACCTAAAGCTGATTGCAGGCTTGGCTGGGGAGAATTGAAGTGTGTTGGAGCTTCCTAACCAGCAGACGAGGGTTCACAGGGGGTCTGAACACCAGACGGACCCTCTATCAGCGGTTCGAGGCTTCGGGAACGCCGAGAATTCGCCGAGGAAGACAGGAGCTCCAGAGGCTTCAGCTGGGGAAATTGAGGAGTCTCAGTGAGCAAAGGGACTCACTGAGAGGTGCTGGGAGTATTTATAGGTAGCTGGGAGCTCTGGGGGTGGTTTCCAGAGCTTAGTAATGGGAGGAAGCTCGGGCCGAAGGGAGAGGCTCGGGCCAACGGCCTTGGGCAATTTGGGAAGAAGGCAACCGGCAGGAAATCGCACCGAGGGCAGAAGGGGAAGAATGGATCATTTTCCCGCACTACCATGGGGCTGAGGGGATCCTGGCTGTCGGGGGGACCAGACGCAGACGGGTCGAGAGGTAAACGAAGATCCACAGTGCTCGGGACTCCCCGGACTATCTAATTGATCATCCATCGAGGCGGAATGGCCCTGATCTCCCGACACTTAACGAATAATCGTGGATGAAAGATGGGCCGTTGGATCAGATCGGATGATCTAACGGCGGATCGGGGATACTTACGGCGGGTGGATTAGACGCCGTCGGATTAAATCTCAAAACCGTTGAATGGTTGAGATTAGACGGATCCGATCGAAGGCGCGAGCCGTTGGATCAAATTCTGCGGAACGGACGGCCCGGATGGCGCCCGCAGTTTGGAAACCCGCTGATCGTTGGAAAAGGTATAATTGTAATTAAGGATTGTTTAAAACCCTAAAATGCAATTGAACCAATTTAAATTAAATCCAAAAAGTACCTAAATGACCTCCAAAAATTTCCAAAATTTCACCTTTAGCTAATTTGGGGGTGGGAAATCCAAAAATGAACTTAGATTTTGACTTGGAGATCAAAATATTTTAGGTATTTTCTAGGTTTCAAAAATAGACAAAAATACCAAATTTTCCAATTAAGCTTCAATTGATTACAAACTTCTAGGGTTAGGTTTAAATGACCCACTGAGTCCAATGGAATCAAAATCAAAGATTGGTTTGGTTTAAATAATGCCAATTTAGCTATGGTAACAACTAGGGTTATTATAATATATTATGAGCTAAGCAATTGATCCTTAAAAATCATATTTAGTTTAAATAAATATTAACTTATCGTTCTAATATTGTTATCCTTATTAAATGATAGTTATCACTTAGTTTGGTTAGTTTCATTAATCTTAAGTTTGAAACTGGGTTCCAATTATAGAATCCTTGAACCTTTAAAGAACCTTAAATCTTAGTTTCGTTAAACAATTCTATATCATAAGTTGATCCTTAGAGATTATAGTAAGTAATCACCAAATTATGTCTTCAGTTCTTAAGACAATACAATTCTTCTAGATTTTTCAAAATTCTGAATTCATTACTGACTAGTGGTAAGGTACCATGATTGCAGTTTAATTAATGAATCTTTAAATCTCTTTTATCTCCTTCTAATCCCCAAATCAAGTGTGGATTATTATTTTTATAAAACTTATGATATTATGTCCATCTTCTCAATAAGAACTTAACCAAATTTAAGACTTGTCAAAATCCTAGACAAGGATCAAATCATTATTTGATAATTTTTCTATTTCAATTGGATTAATATATACCCATTTGTAATCTAAAATAGTACTTTCTTATCTCCTTTTCATTTCAATTTATCATTTTCATTATAACTTAATTTTCTCACTTGAGTGATATTGAGGACAACATCGTTCTTAAGTGGGGGAGTCTGTAACAACCCAAATTGTTATCTAGGTCAATTAAGACTAATCAAAGTCTTAATTAAAGTTTTAGTATACTAACTAAGTCATTTAAAACTCATCTTTAAGATCTAGGTCAAATTTTGAATCAATTAAATTAAATCTGGATTTCTAGAAAATCCCAAATACCCAAAAAATTATCTAAATCTCAGATTGAAAATCCGACTTAGCCATTGCGTTCACCACCCCCAAATTAGCTATGGGTGAAATTTTGGATGCATTTGGAAGACGTTAGATTTTTATTGAATATTTTAATATTATTTAAATACTCAAAAAATCAAATAAATAAATACTCATCGAATCGAAAATTCAATTGCGCCATTGCATTCCTCACCCCTCAATTAGCTAGGGGTGATTTATTGAAAATTTTATGGACGCAATAAATTACTAAATTATAATTAATAAATCGAGTTGAGTTAATTAAGATAATTAATATATCTAAAATTTATCCTAACGACATTGTCTGCATAACCGTCCGCCGTTTTCTCCTTTTGAGCGTGCACCGTCTGATCAGACTAATCGCTCAATCCGTTTGATCGAGCGATCGGACGGTCATGGTGTCATCGTCCTCAACAGACCTCCGCGTGGCTATCGAGCGAGCTTGGCTGGCTGCATCGATGACGCACGTCAATCGCACCGCTGAAACCCGCTGCTCAGGGCTCAATTAAGGCCTCTAAGCCATATCTTGAGACCTGCATTGATCTCTGCGGTGTCGAAGGAAGCACTTGATCGAGTTTAAGTTCTCCGCCATTGATTTAGGTATTCCCCAATTCCTAAATGTTAATTTCAAATTCTGCAATGGTATATCAATCACTCTGTATTGCATATATGACATTCAATATTCTACATCAATTTTTGTATGATTAATTTAATGGCAAAATGTTCCAAGCCCTGCTTTCAATCGAGCATTCAATCTCAAAATCATATTACAATGTAACTAAACTCATATGTTATACTGAAATAAAGGCATACATTTAGATAATTGAAACTAATTATGATTGATCCGATCGTCAAATAAGCAATCGAACCATATTCTAGGATTTCGATACCGGCTTTCAGGAATTTTTTTTACGATTTAGGGCATCAATGGTTCGAGCTTTAGAGGTAGGCGTGTCTCGATTTTTTTAGCTTGTTTAAAAGAGTAGATCAAGGGCTTGCATCTACCATGCGCTTCGTCTTCTGAGGCGCAGTGATCGTCGAGTTGGATGGTGCCCTAATTCGTCTGTCCACGTATCGTGAGGGACGAAGAAGGCTCGGGCTATTTCGAGCCTTACCTGAACAGATCCCGAACGGCTGGTAGTGCGGAGGCTTCCATGTATCCCGCAGTTTGCATTTTTTTGGGACCCATGCATTTAATAATCTGTTAAGTGATTTCAATTAAATTAAATAATTTAATTTAAATCAATGTAATTAAGAATTTTGATTCTCTCATAAATATAAATTTAATAATCTAAACCTAGAAAAATTATATATCATTGAAATCAAAAAAATGAGGAGAACACATTGTCACTATCAAAATTTTATTTGGATCAATATTTAATTTAGTGATATTTAGGACCCCTAATTTAGCCCTAAATGTCCCAAATTTTCAATTAGCCATAACTTTGTATCCCTTAGTCCAAACATACCCAATATGGGTCTCAAAATACTCATAAAACCTTAAGGAATATTTTAGTAGTATTAACTTTGCTGTTTGGATTAGATTTAGACTAATCACATTTAGGACCTAACTTTAATTAAGCCATTTAATCCTAGAATTTCAATTGACTATAAGTTGGTCAATTGAACTCCAAATTAGGTGATCCAAATATCAATTTAGATTAGAAACACCTAATTTACAGTAATTTGTAAAAGTATTTTAGATCCAATGGTTAGATTTGCTAATCAACCCTAATTAGCTTAAATCTTGATTAGTGAATATTAACAAATCTAATGATCCAAATTGAACAATTTAAGTTTTAGAAAACTCTTAAAGTATATTATAACTTAATGATATAGTTGGATTAGTGATTTGGTGATTAATTTCACTAATTACCTATTAATCACCATAAACCCTAATTAGGCCATAACTTAGCCAATTAGAGTCTAAATTGAGCCTATCACTAGTCATTCTGATCATTGGATCCTTTGTAATCTACAACCATTGATTTTACTTAATTTGGACACTAATTGACAAAGTTAGGATTTTTTGAACCTTAATTAAGAAATCCTTAATTACCATTCTACCCCTTAAGGTTGTATTGGCCATAACTTGGCCAATACTTATCAGAATTTAACAAATTTAGGTTTTATGGAAATCTTAGATAGTAAATAACAATAAACTGAAAGAAAAATTAGATTTAATTTAGTCAAATTACCAAAATGCCCATATGAGTCAAATTCATTAATTTGACCTCATAAGGCTTAATAATTATTCAAAATGAGTGTAAATACTGTCTAATCTTATGTTAGATAGTAAGAAATACTTTGCCACTAAAAAATATAGATTTGGAACTCTAGATCAAATTTTGATCTTTTGAACCCTTAAGTAGTGGCAAAATAGTCATTTTGCCCAAAATTATGGTTTAGTATTTTAAAACCCTAAAATCACATTCTAATCACTATAAATATTAAATAAAGTGATTTAGAATAGAAATTAAGTAAGTTTAGGTCTTAATTAGATTTTGATTAAAACTTCAATCTTAAACACTTAAGAAAAATTCTAAGTAAAATGTGAGCGTTCCTTCTTTCCTTAACATTCTTAGATCTTCCCATAGGTCTTATAACACTAGTTAGGATGTGTTTAATGAGAGATATTCTTAGTAATTAAGAGCTTTAATTCCTAAGATTAGGACTAGATCTTAAGTTAGAGTTCATCTATTGAGTAAATCGGGTTACTCAATATGTGAAATCTCGAGTTTATTAGTTTATAGATTTTTCCTAGTTTATTAAATGATTAGTTGATCTTTAAATCTTAAAATTAAGGATAGAGATCTATTCTAAAGAGTTGATTTCTATTTAGGATTTGCCTTAATCTAAATCAATGAGTATGAGTATTAAACCTTAGACCCTTAGTTGTACCTTTAGATTGAGTGATGAAACCCCATCATTTGGAGTTTAATCCTTAATCCTTCCATCTTGATTTGGCTAATTAAGATGGGCTTGGGGTGAATTAAAATATCAAATTAGGTTGAAGATTTGTTCATTTAAATCAAGTAGTCATCATTTGATTTAGATATAGTTAGGACTTGGCCAGTCCTAATAATCTTCAACTTATAGGTTCGTGATCCTAAGTTACAGACTGTGTAAAAATTGATGATTCTGAAACTTATGTAACTTAGAGTAGATAGAACAAATAAAGTAGACAACAATGGATATCACTTGTGTCCTAGTTGAGTCTCTTGCTCACTTTGATTTTATACTTTGCTTATCTTATTTTGAGCCTCATACCTTGTATACATATATTAGACATAAGATATTTGATAAGTATCTAATATCATCTTTGAAATTGCATAAACAACATTTACATTTGTTTTCATCGGTGCTTTTAATTAAGTAGAATGTAATCTGATTAGTCTACTTCTTGGTATTACTTACTTCTTTCTATACTTATACTTAGTGTTTCTGCCTCTCATTACCACTTACTTTATTCTTATACTTCTCTTGAGGCTGTTAGCCCAGTGCCGATATGGACTACCTCTCGGTATCAATGACTTAATCGTATACTTCTCTTGTGGCTGTTAGCCCGGTACCGATATGGACTACCTCTCGCTATCAATGACTTATTCTTATACTTATCTTGTGGCTGTTTGCCCGGCTTTGATATGGCAGAAGTGAATCTTTATATGTATATTTCTTTCAGATGGCAAGTTTGGCCAATTCAATTTTCAGATTATATTTTATATTTCAGTTACTTTACTACACTTTCAGTACTTTTTTATTTACTGCTTTACTGCATTTCTAGCTTTACTTTTACTTATAAGATGTTAGCATGTTCTTTATTCATATCTTATAAGATGTTAGTTTTGTTTATTTAAATGCTTTATATGTTTGTTTTACTCATATTAACTAGCATGTATTCGAATTAATCATAAGCATGTTTAGGTAGTTTTAATTCTGTTATAAATACTTAGTCTGTATTTTTATACTTCATCTTGTTACAGCTATTGGGAGGTATGTGTTTACTTCCTGTCTTTTTTAAGTTATAAACTAATTGTTTATAGCTTTACTTTGTTTCTTTGTTACACTTTTATGCTCCTACACCTGCTTGTATGTTTTATTCTTTATAGTGATATCTAAATAACATAATAAATTTGCAGCCTAAAATGTATTTAGACAATAGTCTAACTAGATTTTTCTTTTGTTGGCAGGGGCCCTATCATTGTGAAACCGACAATGATAGACTCTAAGCTATTTGAGATTGTAGAGCCTTCAGGAGATCTGCACTTGGAGGAGGAGCATCCTACTAAAGTTTCTTAGATTTATTTCTACATTTGTGAGGATGAGAGTTTATTTTTAGCTCTTTTTAAACTATTTTAAATATTATAATAATACATGGTAACTTTACTTTTACTACTTTACTTATTCTGAGCAGGATGCTTAGTCCTTTTTCATTGTGATGAATGTATGTTATATTTTATGCTTCTGCGCTCTGCATTTCTTATATGTTCATTTAGTGAAATTTCACCTTAAGAATGTCAAAGTCCTTAGTTAAGTTGGATTAGATTGTGTGTCTAATCCAATTCTAAGTAGGGACCTTGTCGTTTTAGAGACCCCTCCACTGTAATCATGTTAAATTGAGAGTTAACAGGATCACGGTGTAGCAGGGCCGCCATAGTGATTTCTTCAATCATCCATGCTTCTTCAACGAGCCGCCTGGGAGTTGATTTTTGGCTAGGAAAAGCGAGCCCGCCTGCCCTTACTTTTTGGATTGGCAAGTTGGGATGGAAGTTATGCAGCTGATCAAACTATAAGTGAGATGGGACGCCAAATGGAGAAGCGGAGGGATATGAAGAGACTTGAAAGGAGGGCGAGTCATTGGCAAACCGAACCCTCTCGTTCACTCAAAATTTTCTCTTTACTATATGCATATTATATACTAATATATATATATATATATATATATTAGTATATAATATGTATATATGTGAGAGAAAAGCTACCTCCATTTCTAAATAGTAGTGTGATGGCCCAACCCCGTCATGGTCTTGTTAATATTTAGTTAACATGATTACGGTGGAGGCATCTAAATGATAAGGTCCCTACTTACAATCAAATTAGACACACATTCTAATCCATCATAATTAAGGACTTTGCCACTCCTTCAAATGAATTCATCACTAAACATAAATACAAGTAAACAGAGTGTGAAAGTATAAAATATAACATCCATTCATCACAATGTAAAAGGAACTAAGCATCCTACTCAGAATAAGTAAAGCAGTAAAAGTAAAAAAAATCCTGTATTATTACAATATTAAATAATTTTAAAAGAGCTGAAAATAAACTCTCATCCTCACAAGTGCAAGAAATAAAAGAAAGTAAGCCTAAAGATCTTCAGGAACAAGCTCCTCTTCCAATAGCTAGTCCTCCACTAGATCTACAGCTTCAAGAAACTCAGAACTGATTTCATAATGATAGGGCCCCAGCCAACAAAAGAAAATTCTTAGTTAGACAATATGTCTAAGTACATTTTAGGCTGCAAGTTTATTATGTTATTTAGATATCACCATAAACAAGTACAAAAGTAAAATAGGAGTAAGTAAGCATAAGAAAGAATAAGACATAGCTATAAATAAACAGTTTATAACTTAGCAACTAGGAAGTAAGCACATACCTCCTCCAAAGCAACTACAACAAGGTCAGGTAAGTATAAAACAAGTGATTAGAAATAAAATACATCCTAACATGCTTATGATCAATACAATTATATGCTAATCAACACAAAGTAAGAAAACATGTGAAAAATCAAACTAACATCCTATATGTATATAAATAAAAGTAAGTAAACCTAGCATCCTATAAGTAAGCAAGACTAGAAAATGCAGTAATTACTATAAGTAACATAAATGCAAGAAAGTAAATTAAAAATAGTAAATTGAAGCTATACTGGCTACTCAAGTCAACCAGCTGAAAGAAAGCATCAACTCTCTTAGCCTGATGGGCTAAGGTAGAAGAATATAAGTAGATGTATACCTAAAATTAGTACTGCCAAATCAGAACAAATAACTCCTCAAGTCAATAAATCCAAAATATTTAACAGCTAGTAAATGAAACACTAGGTGGCTTTACCTACAAACTAGTTTTCATTCTACTAAGTTGAATCAATCCATTATCTTTCTCCGATAAACTAGTAAGTGAAACACTAGGTGGCTTAACCAACAAACTAGTGTTTCCACTACTAGGCCAAACCAACTGAAAAGGCAGACTAATTAGGTCACAAAGCACCAATAAAGTGAAAATGATATTTATGTAGGTTCAAAGTTAACACAAGATACTCATCAAATATCCTATGTACATAATGTATGTTCAAGGTATAAAACACAATTTCAAGGTATGCGAAGCATCAAATTAAAGTGAGCAAAAGACTCAACTAGGACATAAGTGATATCCATTTATTATCTAATTTAATAGTTCTATCTACTCTAAGTTACATAAGATTCAAAATCATCAATTCTTACTCAATCTGTAACTTAGAATTACAAACCTATAAGTTAAAGATAATTAGGACTGGCCAAGTCCTAACTATATATAAATTAAAAGACGACTACTTTATTTAAAGGAACAAATCATCGACCTAATTTGATATTTTAATTCACCTCAAACCCATCTTGATTAGCCAAATCAAGATGAAAGGATTAAGGATTAAACTCCAAATGATGGGGTTTAGTCACTTAATCCAAAGGTATGTCTAAGGATTTAAGTTTAATACCCATACTCATTGATTTAGATTAAGGAAAATCCTAATGAAAATCAACTCATTAGGATAGATCTCTATCCTAAACTCTAAGGTTTAAAGATCAAATAAACATTTAAAGAAATTTAAGAAAATTTATAAACTAGTAAATTCAAGGTTCCACCTATTGAGTAACCTAATTTACTCAATATATGAACTCTAATTTAAGATCTATTTCTAATTCTAGGAATTAAAATTCTTAATTACTAAGAATATCTCTCATGACCAACATCCTAACTAGTGTTATAAAACCTATGGGAAGATCTAAGATAATTAAGAAAGAAAGAATCACTCACATTTTACTTTAGGATTTCCTTAAGATCTTAAAGATTGAGATTTTGATCTAAATCAATTTAAGGTTTAAACTTACATGTTTTTTTTTAAACATCTTATTTACTGATTAAGTTCCTTAGGAAGTAATTCTAGGGTTTTAAAAATACTAAACCCTAAATTTGAGCAAAATGACTATTTTGCCCTTACTTAAGTGTTCAAAAGATCAAAATTTGTTCTAGGGTTTCAAATCTAAAATTTTCTATTGCAAGGTGTTTCTTACTGTCTAATATAAGATTAGATAATACTTACACAAAATTTCAGTAATTATTAAGCCTTATGAGGTCAAATTAGTAAATTTGACTCATAGGGGAAATTTGGTAATTTGGCTAAATAAAAATTAAATTTTTTTTTAGTTTAATGTTGCTTACTATCTAAGGATTCCATAGAAATTAAATTTACTGAATTCTGATAAGTATTGGCCAAGTTATGGCCAATATAAGCTAAGGGGTAAAAGGATAATTAAGGGTTTCTTAATTAAGGGTCAAAAATCCTAACTTTATCAATTGATGTCCAAATTGATAAAATTAATAGTTATAGATCACAAATGATCAACTGATTCTAATGACTAGTGGTAGGCTCAATTTGGACTATAATTGGCTAAGTTATGGCCTAATTAAGGTTTAGGATGATTAGTGAGTGATTAGTGAAATTAATCACCAAATCACTAATCCAACCCTATAATTAGGTTTTAATATATTCTAGGAGTTTTTTGAAACTTAATTTGTTCAATTTGGATCATTGGATTTGCTAATTTTCACTAATCAAGCTTTAGGGTAATTAAGAGTGATTAGCAAATCTAATCGTTGGATCTATATTATTTTTACATATTACTGTAAATTAGGTTTTTCTAATCTAATTTCATGTTTGGATCACCTAATTTAGAATTTAAATGACAAAGTTATGGTCAATTGAAGTTTTAAGGTTAAAATGACTTAATTAGGATTAAGTCGTAAAAGTCATTAGGCTCAAACTAATCCAAACAATAAATTAAACATTCTCAGATTATTTCTTAGGATTTTTTGAGTATTTTGAGACTCATTTTGGGTATGTTTGGACTAGTGTGAGCAAAGATATGAGGGTTTAATGTTTTGTGATATTTTTATAATTATTTAAATATTAAAAAAAAAATGTCACTAAGTGAACATTGGTTCTACAGTAAAATTAATGACATCATTAAACTCCTTGTATTTTCTTGATGAATTTAGTATATTTGTTTGCTAAATTTGATTAAGTATTTTGTGAGATACAATTATTCAAAGTTTGCTATTTAATTTCAATTAAATAATTATACTAATATTACTGTTGATATATTACACTTAATTTATTAAACTATTTATTAGTTAATCCTTAATCTCTACTTATATATATATAAATATATAAAGTTTATAATACTTTTTTATTTTCTGCAGGCTATCACATCGGCACAACAGCAGTCAAAGGAGGGCCACGTGTCACGCTATTAGTGGTAAACGGGCAAAGAGTGGGTCCCACGTGAGTTCTTTGTCGGCAGAAGTGGGCCCCATCCAAATAAAGACACCGGGCGTTAACACGGCCAGACTCGTGACTTTGATTTCTGGTGGGCCCCACCATCTGCACGAATGGAGATAATGGGTCTGGTCCGACTTACTTCGGCCCGACCCAGAATCCCGTCATCTCCTCTCGGGGCGAAAGGAGAGACGGAGTTAGGGCATTGCCATAATCGAGTGCCGAGTTCAGCAATGGCGAGAAATTTCATGCTGATGGGAAGAATGAACCTTCTTCAATCTATAGCTCCTAATCATTATCTTTAAGCTCTCATCCTCGCTCAATGAAATGATACCCTAAAATTAGGGTATCGAACGAGAAGAACCGACCATTATAGGTAGAATATCGAGCTCACTGAGCTCGATAAAACCTTAAGTCCAATTATTAGTCTAATATGCAGTTTGAATGGATGAAATTTCAACAAAACAATAATCGAATTTGAGTACATACGAATACATATGTAAGGCTGCATACATCCATAGAAATGACTGAGATTGCACCCAGTTGAGTTCGATTAACTCATAAGAAATTAAAACTTTGCATAGATGATTTGAACAAGTTACAAAGAACAACAGAGTTGATTTCAAACTTAGATAAGGACGGGTACCTGTTGGCTGATCAAGTAGTTGAATGCTGGGTTCTTTACAGTTGATTGCTGCGAAGGAATGTGAGCTTGATTCACCTTGAGGATTTAAGATGATGATCCTTTGCTTGCTGTCCTTTCTCAAACATTTGGAAGAGGTTCCTCCGTGAGGAAGGGCCACGCGAGGAGCATTAGTCGCCGCATGCCCCAACTCCCGCGACACGCGCCTCGCGGGCGAAGGCTACGGGGACGAAGGGACCCCAGCCGTCTGATCAAGACGGCTGAATGGATCGGGTGGCTGGATGGGAACACCGTCTGATCAGACGGTTCCGTCAAAGAAGCTAAACGGCGGCGCAATGAAGTTAACGGCGGCCGCTAAGTTAAATTGAATATATATTAATATTTAATTATTAATTATTGATTTTATTATTTAACTTTACTTAATTAAACACCTCTCAAAAATTCCCAATAAATCACCCCTAGCTAATTGAGGGGTGAGGAACGCAACAGCGCTCTCGGATTTTTATTTCAATGAGTATTTAATTATTTAATTTTTTTTCGGGGTATTTAAATAATATTAAAATATTCGACGAAAATCCAACGACTTCCAAATGCATCCAAAACTTCACCCATAGCTAATTTGGGGGTGGTGAACACAATGACGAAGTCAAATTTTCAACCTGAGATCAAAATAAAAAGTCAATTTTTAGGATTTTGGGATTTTCCCAGAAATCTAGATTTGGTCTAGTTGATCCCTAATTTTGACCTAGATGCTAGAGATTAGTCTTAATGACATAATTAGTGTACTAGAATCTCAATTAAGACTAAGATTAGTCTTAATTGACCTATGTAACAACCTAGGTTGTTACAAGTAGCCTCTCTGATTTTTTTTTCTTCTTCAGAGAGATATAGACCATTCCAATTATTATCTTAACCTTACTATGAAAGTTGTAAAGGAATGTATCTATATAATCTATATAAGTATATATATACATATATAAAAGAGAAGAATTTCAAATAAACGAGAGGCTCCCGTTTATATCTCTCCTTCCGAGTCTTTTCATATTCCTTCGTTTTAAATTCTACTTATATTATAGAAAAAATGACTGTTTACAGTCAACCCTAGCAAAGCAATTACAAATCATCATCTCCATGCGATGCCCTTGGAGGATTAGTTGAACCTTCATCTCCTGACGCTACTCCATTCTGCGACTTCCCTCTTGGCTGATCCTTCATCTTCTCCTTCTTCCACGTTGCTAGCAATGTAGATTGGCTCATGAGATGTCGATCCGAGCCTTATCGATCTCCACGCTGGAGGATTGATTGCAGACCACACCCCAATCTGGCCGACCCATCTTTTGAAGAACTCGCTGACCTTCATCCCCTCTCGACCATTCGTTAAGCCAGCCGATGTCCGCAACCTCAGGTCATGCTCTGCCGTCCTTGACTCATATTAACTCCCAATATTGCTGCTAATGCCCTGTCTTCTCCCATGCCTCTCTCCTTCGCCTCTTCTCCAAGTTCTCCTTTTTGTTTTACTCTATTTTTCTCTTTATTTTTTCATTGTGAGGAGAAAATGATGATTAAGAAGAACTACAATTATTATTAATTAGCTTAAAATCATCATTTTGGGTTGTATGTTGTTGTTAAGTCATCTCAGACCTCTTCCTCCCCTGCTAGCATCGAGAAGGTTATATTTGGAAACTTGCCTGAGTTTTTTTTTTTCTTAGGCAATTCGAGGCTATATTAATTTCGCTTTCCTATATGAATATATATATATATATATAATCTATATCAATATATATTCATATAGGAAAGAGAAAATTTTAAATTAACGAGGGCCTTTCTTTTGCGAATAGTGGTTTCTCCTTCGACGGCCCTTCATCTCCCCCTCTAATTATCCTTAAATGTCGATATTGTCGCACTCTCCAGTCCGATCTCCATTTTTTTCTTCGCGGCTGTTTTAAGGAATAAGAGTCGGGGTCTCATCAAGACTTTTGACTTTCCCCTTTTCATTTCTTCGATTTGTTCTCCCAAGTCGACAGCGCGGTTCTTCGAGCGACAATTTAATTATGCACCCAAGATCAATTTTCTCTTAATATCTCCTTCAAACTTGCGCTCTTTCTAGGCGCAGGTATTTTTTTCTTACGTATCATCCAATTCAATTCGTTTTCTGCATTTTAACAGCAAGTCAGCATTTCTTCCTTTCATTTTTTTTTAAACCAAACATCTAAATAATACATGGTGAAGGCACAAAGAAATTCTTAGCCTAAAACAGACATTGCAAGAAGAATGACCGTAAGAATGGTGACAAAAGCTTAGGAATTTGCCTGGGCTTTAAACTTGCTTAGCCATCCAATTCGAGTGAAATAGGTGAGAAAAACTTTTGCAATGATTTTTTTGATTTTTTTAATTTGCTAGGACGCAAGTTTAGAGCAAATGTGGAAGATTGATATTCATATTATGATTTATTTCATTGTATTTAGGTTAGTGGGGAGAGGCTTTTTCTCATTTTTTAAGATTTTGGCGACAATGACAGCTAGGAAAGGAGCGCAAGACTGTATGTGAGGCAGCACATATTTCTTACTACTCTTGAAAAAATAATATATGTATGTACTCATTTCTGACATTTGCTATTTTTTTTTAAGTGAACGAAGATGATGATATATTATTTTCTGTTGATACTCGCTTTTAAGAAGAGAGTTTAATATTAGTATTTATTTTCACATTTCTCTATATTGCTAAATTAAATTTGTCTTATTAATTTATTACATTAAAAATTTTATTTTCATTGTGCCTTCTATATCGTTTATAGAATGTTATGACTTTTTCAGACAATAGAACAATGTAAATTTTTTTGTGTGTGCTATATTCTGTAAATTGTGCATCTTTCACGATATTGTCTTATGTGTTCTATTTTCTTTCAGTGTGTTGTCGCCCCCAAACATTATGCGGGTTTCGTGCTTGTATATATATATGCTCGTCGTCGCCGGGCAGCTTTACACTAAAGTACTTCTAGATTCAGAACACTTAACCTTCTTTGACAATGGTCGCGTGGCAGATTTACACTCTAAAGTACTTCTCTCTACGATCCTCTATAGTCTTAACTTCAAATTTGGGTACGTTGCCAGCGTTCAGCCATGATGTTCAATCCGCAAACAGAATGATTATTGACTTGTCAAAGGGTGGATGCTTAGTCTCTGCACGGGAGGTGTTCAATGAAATTCATGAACCAGATATGGTCCTTGGAACTCTATGATGGCCACTTATTCCAGGAACAAATGCTATGAAGAAGTGCTGCAATAATTTTCTCGAGTTGCAGAGATCCCAGCTCAAGCCAAATTAAACTTCTTTCATCACGGTCATGTGGAAAGGTCAGAGCTTTAGCTTTAGAAGGACGATTAATGGGCTTTCCATAAAGGCAGGTGCGCCCGTAATTTATTCCTAGGTACATCTTTTAGCACATTCAAAATGAGATGCAGCTGATTGTTTGAGCAATGCTTTTGAGTGTATAAACCATCCAAACACTATCATGGAATGCTTTAATCTTTGGTTTGTGTTGAATCACCAAGTGAGCAATGAGCACAAGGTGTTTGACAAAATGCCAAGTCAGAATGTTGTGTCCTGGACAGCTATGATAAATGGTTATGCTGAGATTAAAAAGATGATAATTGTTACAAAGTTGTTCGAGTCGAAGCCAGTTAAGAATCACGTGTCTTGGTGTGTATGTTAAGAGGGTTAGTTAACTGCAGAATATTTGATGAAGATATCGTGTTCATTACAAAGATGCTGAATTCTTGGAGTTAAATGAAAGCATGTTCGGGTATGGGTAAAATCACACAAGACTGCACAATCCATGGCTGCGTCATAAAATTGGGGTTCCATCTCTATGAAATTATTGAAGCCATTCCAGTTTCTATGTATTGTGATTGCTTGGATAGGAAAGAAGCAAATTTGGAATTCAGAAAGATGGAGATTTGAAGTACATTGGAACATGGAACTCCTTACTCTACGGTTATATCAATAACAACAACTGCAATATTAATGATGCTTGAAGGCTTTTCGATAGCATGGAAAGCAGAGATAATCTCACATGGAACTTGATGATCAACAGCTATTTGAAAAGCGATAGATTTGATAAATCCTTGAAGTTGTTTAGGATGAAGTCTGAACCTATGATTGAAGCTTACACTGCGTTAATGTATAGTTTTGTAATAAATGGTAATATAGAGGAAGCAGAGAAATTATTCCATTTGATGCCTGAACGAGATGCAGTGGCCAATACAACTCTGCTATTCAGTTACTTAAAATATGGACATTTCGATGAGGCCGTGGAGCTTTTTAACAAGATGCCTAATCAAAATATTTAAGTTATAATGTCATGATCTCTGGTTTGCTTCATGGTGGAAAAACTAGAAAAATATATGATCTCTTTAGAATATCTCCAGTGAAGGATGATGTTTCTTGGAGTTTAATTGTAATTGGGTTTGTTTAGAATGGCTTATTTGCTAAAGCAATACAACTTTATAAGAAGATGTTAATTGATGTAAAGCCGAGTGAGTTAATTATAGCTAGTATTCTCAAAGCATCCGCAAAACTATCACTAATGATTATTGGGGAGCAAATTCATGGTATATTAGTTAAGTTATGAATTTTGCCTTACTGCATGTAACTCGCTAATTGGAATATGGTAAATGCGGGAATATCTTGATGGCTAAGTTTGTGTTTTGACTATATGTCAAGACATGATGTGGTGGCTTGAATGCTCTAATTCATAGTTATGCTTGTAATGGTTTCGAAAAGGAAGCAATGGAGAAGTTTCAGAACATAAAAATTGGCATAGTTAAACCTGATGATATTACATTTCTTAGCATATTTTTTGCCTGTAATCATAACTCCCTCTGGGAGGAAGCTCATGGTTATTTCAATTCAATGGTGCACGATTATGGGATAAAACATAGTGTAGCACATACAAATGGGATTTCAAAACAATTCAAATCCCGATTTTATCACTTCGTCCTTAATACTTTGTAGTAAATGGAATTCTTTAAAAGCAGTCATCTATGATTTTTTGTTATAAGAAGCCCTTACAACCGCGTCTCTTATCTACAATTTTTAGTAGTTAGTTCAACTGCTAAGCTTCTAATAGTATCATAATTTCTTGTCTGATAATGCAGCATCCCCTCAACCATTTCACATGAAAATCTTCCATCGATAAAGCTCCTTCTCCTCCCTCCTCAGGCATCTTTCTCGTATTCTATGGCGTAAATCCTGCAACCAAATAGATCTTAAGAGAATATTTCAAAGGTCTTTACAAAACGAATTAAAGACACCTGATCCGAAGAAAAAGAAGAGGGAAATCAGCATGCTAGAGGAGCAAGAGGAGGCAGGAGAGCCTCGCATGGTCCTGAAAATAAAAAAACCTACAGCAAGCCAAAGGAGATACGAAGAGTAGGTAACAAAGATCATGGGAAAAAACATGAGCGAAGAAAAAAATCATGCAAATCAGAAGCAATCTGTTCGATATTATCTCTTGCGAAAGAGGAGAAGAGGCAAATTAAAATACGCATGAATCGGTGAAGAGCTGGAGATAGAGTTTTTGGTAGAAAGAAAAATATGAATCTTGGAGATTGGAAAACATGTTAGCAAGCAAAAACTCATTCCTGAAAAATTAATAAAGCAAACAAAAATCGTAAAAAAGCATTATCGCAACACACTCAAAATATTCCATACTTTCAATTTTGCTTTCGTAAATTTACTTTTATTATTGTAATAAAAATATATATGATAATCTGTAAAACTATATGATACATTTTCATAAAAATTATGTAATACCTAGCAAACGAATTATTTTCAAGTAACATTTGATCCTTTTCTTATCGTAGATAAAATAAAATCCTAAGGTGCGCACGTTGTGACTCGGGTGGTGGCCCGAGGAAATGGCGTTTTTAGGAACCCAATATCACATGGCGGCTCTTCTGCCCCCGTCTTTCTCCGTTTCAGCTCATCGAAAATGCTCCAGGGGATCCTTCAGTTCTTTCAACAAAGTTTTTTACAGTCTTTATCAACCCCAAATCTTCAAAGCCCAGAACCATCCACCGTCCACACACGCCTCTCTTCACCCATTCTCCAGTTTTGCAATCTCACCCCTGGAGATCGGTGTACTTGACAGCGCTGGAGGTAGCATTCTCGGGAACGGGGGAAACCGCAATGGGAACACTAACAGCCCTCGTTCCTGGTGGTGGTGGTGGTGGTGGTGGAAACAAAACCCTCCGGATGATTGGACAAGCCACCACATCACTTCTTTTGCAGTCCTTCTTGCCTTCTTGAGTTCTGTTTATCATGTGCTCAAACCAAAGGTAGCCATTGCCTCAGCTTCCCTGACCCCTTACAGCGTGTGGGAGGTGAGGGGTGGCAAATTGACGAGGCTTTCGCCTGATTCATCGTGTGATTCCTTTGTTGTCGTCAACCGAGAGCGGGGTGGATGCACCTTCTCTTCTCCCTTGTTAGGTCCCAAACTTGGCGTGGAAATCTTCTGGCAGCGATGCCAGGATCTTTTTCTCAGGTTAATGCTGCCGGAGGGATATCCTAACAGCGTCAGTGGAGATTATCTGGAGTATTCTCTTTGGCGAGCGGCCCAGGGAATTGCCAGTCAGATCAGCGGCGTTCTTTCAACGCAGGTTCTCCGTACTTTTTACTATTAATATAGCTAATTGTTTTTTTTTTCCTTTGGTTAAAATCTGTTCGGTTCTTCTTGAAAATTATGACCATGCAGTCCACTCTGGTTTTCGGTGCAACCATCGTCAATAAACGATAGGTCTTTGTTGATCTATACAAACACCACTAACACTGCTTCCTAATACTTAAATAAGCAACTAGGTTTGGTCAACTTCTCAGATTACACAAATGGCAGCTTGGTAGTGCAATTCAAATCAAAATGGGATTTTAGTAAATCCTTTAAATTTGTTAAGACTTTTGCAAATGTGCTGAAAAAAAAAAAAAAAAAAAAAAAAAAAAAAAAAAAAATATATATATATATATATATATATATATATATATATATATATATATATATATATATACACACACACACACATAAACACACAAAAGCAGAAAAAATCCTAAACCATTGATGAATCTTCAAAAACATCATAAACTATACCTTATTAATATTTAGAATCCAACATTCACACACACACAAGCACGAAATCCTAAAACATTCATGAATCTTCAAAAGCATCATAAATTATGCCTTATTCATATCTATAATCCATCATACACACAAACTACCAATAAAATCTTAAGACATTCATGCCTTATGCTTGTGTAATCCAACCAATCAATTGATGAATTATTATATTACATTATTTTTAGTGTCTACATTTTATTGTAAACTTTTATTTGTGAGGAGCTGTACTTTATAGAAATGTCAAATACATGATATTTGTAATACTTTATCCACTCAATCCCCAACTACAAAGACCTTGAATTTCCCTAGGTATGTAGCAAAGTTAATAGAACTAATGTTATAGCCATTATTTAAAACACATGCTAATATACGCTGAGGCTTAATTTTATATATAGATTAGCTACCTTATTATTTAATATGCATAAAAATAGTTGTAGCTACACAAATGAAGATATTGACTATGGTAAGCAATGCATAAAAGAGAATTTCTTTTCAAAGTATTTTATATAACTATTTGTAATTTCTAGAATGTTGAAGAAAGGACTAAAATTGAAAATAAGAGATTCCCACACATTTGCATTTTGATATTATGCACTTCTTCTATAACATTTTAAGTGATATATTTTTAAAATAAGAGCTAGAAAGATACAAATAGTTCGTAGTATCAAATGATATATGCTAAAACACACAATCACTTTTTGCTTCAAACTCAACTAATTCATCATACTAGAAAATTGAGGCATTAAGGTCAACAAAATACATGCTAAAATCGTAGAAGATGTTTTCTTTTATATATCAATAAAAAGTATGATAATTTTAAAATTGTCATTCATATCAATTAATAATATTATTAAAAACTCATTTATAAAATTCAAGGCATCCTAACAAAAGCAATTATATATTTTGCTCTTGAATTATTCCAAGAATATCCATAAAATGTGAAAATAAATATATATTAAATACTTGAATGCCTAAATAATAAATTGTTTAAATTAATTGCGTAGTATTTATAGTATTTGATAATTTAAAGTAGATTCCCTTTATGCATTCATGTTACTATTCTAAAATTTTAAATCATTGTGTATTCTTGTGAATATATATTTTGTTAATATTATAAAATAGATGGGTCCTTAAAATTGCACAATAGCTTTATTTGGTTTTTTGTCGCCTCAATATTATTTTTCAAATTATGTAAATAAACAATAAAAAATAGGAGACATGCATCAAGAGAATTAATATGATTAATAAAAAAATCAGTAAAGAAAACTGAGATACTGAATTAGTAAATCAGTAGTTCTACATTGTCTTTAGTCATCTCATTAGAGGATTTCCTCCTGCTACATATATAAATAAATAAATTTATAAATAACTAAATGTATATATATATATATATATTCTATTAATATGTATGTCTATATCTCTAAAGAGAAGGGGGTAATGTTTATGTATGAATGAAATTATCACTCATTTAAGCAATTAGTAACTACCACCATAATCACGTTGCTAATGGCACATATAAAGTCATTGACCAGTCAAGGAAAAATGCATAGTTATTTTTAAAAGGATAGTAGTAGTCTATATATTCATGTGTATGTATATTTATGTAAGTATGCATACATACACGTATTTGTGAAATTTCTTCAACGGTTATGTGTTTGTTGAAACAATTAGTGATCTATTTCAGTTTTGCATACTTATTCAACTAGGCATTGCTCTATGCCGTTGGATTAGGAAAAGGTGCAATTCCTACAGCTGCTGCAGTTAATTGGGTGCTGAAGGATGGCATTGGGTACCTTAGCAAAATATTATTATCAAAATATGGTCGTCATTTTGATGTAAATCCAAAGGGATGGAGGTTGTTTGCAGACCTTTTAGAAAACGCTGCCTTTGGGATGGAGATCCTGACTCCTGCTTTTCCTCAAACCTTTGTTTTAATTGGAGCAGCTGCAGGGGCTGGTCGGTCTGCTGCTGCTTTGATACAGGTGACTTATTATATTTCTTTGTGCATTTTCTTTTTAGATACCAGGCAATACTTTCACGCTTCTGTTTGCAATTCTCCAACCTTTTTTTCATGGTATGGTATTTCCTTAAGTTGCTCCATATGAAACCCAACTTGTTACTCTTTATTAACTGAGAAGTTGTATATTTATGTTTGCATATTCTTCCTATCTGCTTGTGTTTTTTTTTATTGTTTGATGTCGTGTTAGAATGGATTTTGCATATGAAATCCAAAATCCATCAATATATGCATCACATAATTTATAATTCCAATTAACTCATTTTA
This sequence comes from Gastrodia elata, assembly GCA_016760335.1. Lineage (NCBI taxonomy): Eukaryota > Viridiplantae > Streptophyta > Magnoliopsida > Asparagales > Orchidaceae > Gastrodia > Gastrodia elata. The sequence continues at coordinate 73,371,869 of CM028671.1, read as the reverse complement.
AGGCATTTTTTACATTTCAGTTTTATGGATTTTGCGTTTTGTACATAATGATGATGAGATATCCATCTAATTTCATTGCAATCCTTTTGGAGTCTGTGATGATTATTTTCTGGTGGTTTGGTGGTGTAGTTTTGCTTGGTTATCTATTGTTCTTATTGCAGATCAACTTTACCATCATACTTTGAAAAGAGTTTGACTTGCTGGCTGCTGACCTGCACATTTCTTAAAATAAAATTTACTAAAAATAGAAGTTATATTGATGATTTAGACAATAATAATGGTTTAAAAAGAGAAGCAAAATTAATACACAAGCACACACACAAATATATAATGATTAATCATCGTAAAGTTTTTAAAATATCAAACATAAGTCACATTATGAAAATCAACTTGTTATTTTTGAAACATTGTATAGAAAGAGTACAAAAACTGTTCTTGTTGATTTGCAAGTGTATTCCTTCAGCTTCTTGATTAGGATTGAATACATTTTATTGGATTTTTTCTTATTTGGAAATTAAATCTTTAAATAATATAGAACACTTTAGTATATTTTAATTGATCTGAATATTTAGAGAGAGAACCACCAAGTCGGCTTAGATTATTAGGCGAATCAATAGAAGTAGACAAGGACTTAGTCTCAAATTGGAGTATTTTGTAAAAATACTATTATCCATCAAAGAGATGCTCTAGTAAAATGACCTGTTAAAGATTTAGACTGACCCTGTAGTGGTGCATGGCTTGAATGACTTTAGTGGTGAACTGTGATGAAAATTTCACAGTTCTTCTAGGGTTAATAGCTTGATATATTTTTACGTATAGAAATTTCTAATTTGATTTCCATGAATTTAGGTGAGCTTAATGAAGCCATTTGTTGGGTATAGATGTAATTCCATTAGGGCTCGGGTAAATTAGTCTTTGGCGTCGCTTGAGCTAAAGGAGCCCAAGGGCAAGTACATCGAGAATTTTTTTATTGACTCTTGATCGTAAAAAGCGAACATTTATTTTTCTTTATCTTTATATCTAATGAAATAATTTTATTTGTTTGAACTAGAGCACACTAACATGAGTTTGAGTTTGTATCTGTTTAATAAATTGGCTTTATCATTCTTCATTTCTTTATCGATCAAATCTGAGAAGTTGAGCAAGGTATCGATAAATTTGGCATGGCCAAGCTTGGATGGGTGCAGAGTTCCTTTTGATTATTAGAGAACAACAAGATATAACAACGCCATACAAAAGATTAGAAGCCCAAGCGCGCCCAGACGCAAGCATGGCCAGCGCCGACAGAGGCCGGGCGCCCAAGCGCAAATATTACCAGTGCTAGACAGAGCTTGGACGCCTAGGCGCGCCTTGGCGTCTATGAACTAGGCACGTCCAGCGCCAGATAATGCCTGGACTTCCAGGAACCTGTGAATCAGCACTTAGTACATATATTATTAAGATATAATATCATATGTTGTTTGCCTATATAAAGCTATGTATCTACACATTAGTTCAGTAATAAAAATCTATCTTTCCTTCTCTCTCAATTTTTACATGGTATTAGAGGTTCTTCTTGCTCAAGTAACTTCAAGCCTTTGATCTCCTCTCTTCCAACCTCTCAAGAACCTTCCAGCTCCTCAAGAACTTCTTCCTTCATAACTTCTTCAATTAGAGAACCTCAAGAACCACCACTTCTTCACCCCTTACCTCAAAAACATCACGGCCTCGTCAATTTCCAACCCTCAATCCAGCAACAACAATGTTCAAGAACATCAAGAACCTGCGATATCCCCAAACATCACCTCCACCCTTACATTCTTGATAAACAATATCAAGAATCTAGTCAATAACATCCCCACCACCTATAACTACCTAATTTGACGTGTGCAACTTTTCAATCTATTCATTACAAATGACCTCTAAACCACTTAGACGGCTCCATCATAAAACCTTCTCATACTCAGGACAACACCGACAACCTCATTCCCAACCCCCTATACACCTCATGGAACTTCATCGGCAGAAACCTCATTTTCGTACTCTATTCTACCATCTTCCCCTCAATTCTCCTCTACATAATCCATGCTGAAACCTGCCAAGAAGCTTGTCAAATTCTTGAATGAAGACTTCAATCAACAAATTGATCCAAAGTGATTCAACTCAAGATCGCTCTACACAACGTTACCATGAAATATAAGTCCATGACAGCTTACCTCTCAGAAATCAAAGAGATCATTGACAAAATTTCAGCCGCCGATTTTTCCGTCGACTTAGATAACATGATTCTTTACACTCTAAACTGTCTCCCGGCTCAATACCAAGCCTTCAAAATAACAATCCGCACAAATCTGCAACCCATAAGCCTCGACAACTTGTACTCTTTGCTTTGTAGTGAAGAAATAAATCTCCAAACTGAAGCAAGTTGTGATCTTCATCAACACCTACATACCACACTTTTGCTGCATACAAGAGGCCTGGGAAGTGGCCAACTATGGAGGCAGAGGCCGATTTAGCTCAGGATCAAGAACAACTAGCAACTGTAACAATCACCCTCATCTTGCAACAGTGGACTGTCAAATTTGCAATAAATAAGGCCACACAACCCTCAATTGATAGCGTCAGACTGATTCATCTATCTCAAGACAATCTACATATCCTGCCGCTCTTGTAGCAAACAACTGCATAGACTACAATTTATTTCTTGACTCCGGTGCATCTTCTCACATAACAAAGGACCTTGGAAACCTCTCAATCTCAGATTCATATAGCGGACAAGATAATGCACCATTGGCAATACATCTCCAACATCGACAACGGCCTCCTACCCACTCCATCTCGTAAGCTCACACTATCTCAAATTTTACACTACCTTAATCTCAAATCAACCTTTTCTCTATCCATAAACGTGCTACAGACAATAATTGTTCTATTTTCTTTGATACTAATGGTTTCTGTATCAAGGATCTTCAATTGAATACAGTCCTTCAAAGACGCAGACGTAACGACCTCTACTTTATTTTACCTGAGCCATCACCTCCCCGCTAGCCAATCATGCTAGCTTCTTGCAACTCTTACATTGATTCAAACCTCTGGCATCAATGGTTGGGCCATCCAGCCGCCCCAATCCAACACCTCCTAGCTCAGCAACCTCTACATATCTCCTACAAAAACAACCGTGCATCTTTTCTTCAATGTATCTTGAATTGGCATCATTGATTACCTTTCCCTACTTCTAAAAACCATTGTTATTATTTGCTATAAATAATTAATTCCGATATTAGCTGCCAATTTATCAAATGAAGGTTATCAATATTACGTGCCTTTTATCGATGATTTCTCTCGTTTTGGGTCTTTCCAACGAAAGAACAAATCTGAAACAACTAATTTATGCCTTCAACTATCACAATTCATTGAAAGATAGTTTCATCGTCAAATTAAAATACTTTTCCCGACGGTGGTGGCAAATATTGCAATGCTAATCTCGCCACTTTTCTACAGCATACCGACATCCATCATCAAATTTCTTGCCCCTATATGCCTCAAAAAAATTGCATTGCCGAAAGAAAACATTGTTACCTCATCAGAACAACTCGAACCCTCCTCAACAACGCCAATCTCTCACCCACCTTCTGGATCGACGCCTTCTCAACATTAGCATATCTCATAAATAAATCTCCCATTCATGACTACCAAAACAAAACACACCATGAACTTCTCCACAATAAAAAACCCACCTTTGTGTCATTGGATGCACTTGCTATCCACTCCTCCCACCTACAAGTAACTCCAAACTCTCTCACAAAACCGTCCCTTGTATATTTATAGGCTACTCACCTATATTTACAACCCTCTCACGATCAAAGTAATTATCTCCCGACATGTCCATTTCCTTAAAAACCATTTCTCTTCTAAAATTCCCCCTTCTTAATCCTCTACAACATCAACACCCGCCAAACCCTCCACCCTCCAACTTCTAATCCCTCAATCTATTCTCATACCATCTTCCACCACATCATTAAATCCCACTACACCTACAATTTCATCTAACCCTCCTCACAATACTCTCTCATCTCAATTCAACAGTCCCACCAAGACCTCCCAATCACCACCCTCACCTACACAATAAACCAACTCCCCGCTCCCTGCCAATTCATCTCACAACCGCAAGCCTCCTTATTCAACACACTATGCTCACTCGGTCCAAAACTGACACTATTTAACCTCGACACATTCCATTCTAGTCCTTCACCGTCCAATCAACCCCCACAATTCAACCGACCACACAACTCAATCCCACTGCTTATCTTCAAGCCGCTAAACACAATCATTGAAGAACAACCATGATCGAAGAAATCACATCTCTCAAAAATCAAGATACTTGGGAATTAGCCCCTCCAAATCCAACACATCCAACTCTTGGTAGCAAATGCACTTTTCAAACCAAATACAATGCTAATGGATCCATCGCCCGATACAAAGCTCGCCTCGTGCTCAAGGCTTCAATCAAATATATGAGATAGATTACACCGAACCCTTCATTTCAGTATCCAAATGTTCACCATTCGCGTTCTTTCCACCATAGTCACTCATCACAATTTGTCCTTGTTACAACTTGATGTCTCAAACGCATTCCTCAATGGATCCTTAAATGAAGCAGTTCATATTAAACAATCTTCGGGCTCCACTGATCCTACCAAACCTAAATATGTATGTAAGTTTAAGAAAGCATTATGTGGCTTAAAACAGTCCCTACGTTAATGGTTCTCTGCTCTTACTGACTTCCTTACATCAAAAGGCTTCACTTACAGCAAAGAAGATCCACCCCTCCTCATCTATGGAAAGTAAGACACCTGAGCATATCTCCTCATCTACGCTTCCCTCCTCATCTATGGCAAGTCAGACACCTGAGCATATCTCCTCATTTACGTTGACGATCTTTTTATCACTGGAACAAATCTGATCTTTCTTAAACATACCATAAGTACAATGGAAGTTCATTTTAAAATGAAGACACTCGGATTCTCCTCTCAATTTCTTGACATCTCCATCCATAACACTGAACACGGCCTACACCTAGAACAAGCAGCGTACGCTACCATGATCATTCAAGGTGCGGAATGTCCAACTACTAGTCAGCCCCCACACCCGCCACCCCTACCGATAGCTCCACGGAAGCCTCCACTTCATTGACCGACTCGCAACTTTATCGAAAGCTCGTTGGTTGTCTCCAGTATCTTACTATCAATAGTCCAGACATCAGCCTCACAGTCAACCGCATCTACCAACACATGCACCAACCCTCGCAGCTCCACTTCTCTCCCAACTTAAATGCATCCTACGCTACATCAAAGGCACCATTCAGCTAGGCCTATCAATCATCTTCGCACCTCTAGAGCTTCATGCATACTCCAACTCTGATTGGGCCGGCGACCCCGTAGATCGAAAATGCGACATGATTCTGCATATTCCTCGGCACTACCCTTGTTAGTTGGAGTGTAAAGAAACAACACACATTAGCATGATCCTCTACAGAAGTCGAATACAGAGCACTCGCATCCACAGTCATCAAATCATATGACTTCGGCGACTTCTACAATAGTTTCATCATCCTCCATCTCAAGCTACAACCATTTTGTGCGGCAAAGGCTCTGCGATCTCCATTGCCAACAACCCATTATTTCATGTTCGCACCAAACATGTGGAATTCGATTGCCACTTTATTTGTGATAAAGTTAAGAACAAATATATCATCATTCAGTACACAATGTCAATAGAATAGATAGCAGTCATGCTCACCAAATCTCTTTCGATAATGCAACTTAATCTTCTATGCGATAAGCTGGCAGTTCATGAGTTCAGCATCCCCTTACGGGGGGATATTCGAGAACATTAGATATAACAACTCCAAACAAAAGGCTGAGCTCCTAGGCGTGCCCAGACGCAAGCATGGCCAGTGCCATACAGAGGCTGGGCGCCCAGGCGCAAACACCACCAGCACCAGACAGAGCCTGGACGCCTAGGCTCACCCAGGCGTTTGTGAAACAGGCATGTCTAGCATCAGACAGAGCCTAGATGCCCAGGCGTGCACAGACGTTTGCAAACCAGGCACGTCCAACGCCGGATAGTGTCTAGACGCCCATATGCCCCAGCACCAGTGAACTAGCACTTAGTACATTTATTATTAAGATATAAAATCATATGATGTATGCCTATATAAATGTATATATATATATACATTAGTCAATAATGAAAATCCATCTTTCCTTCTCTCTCAATTCTTACACTGACATGAAAGAGTAGCGGGTCAAACATGACCATTTGTCATCATTTTTTCCAAAACATTTGAGGTGGGCGACTCACTAGGAGGACAAAGATCGGGATGCAACTTAGAGCATATTTCAGTTGCATGACCAATGATTTTGCAATATTCACAATACTTGGGGAGATTTTAAAAAATCATCGAATTCCAATAACTTTTTGTAACGACCACAAAATCCACATTAAGGTATTAACAATCTAGATACTAAACTTCTCACTAATCATTTTAAGTCTTACATCATACATGAGCTATACAAAACACTAAATATAAAGACCACAAAATAGATAACACAACTATTACTTTAATTTAGTTACATCAGAAGTGAACATGAAGATATATAAGGCTAATGTTACAGCAGTGGGGGAAGGTCTCGTCTCCAAATTAGTTGTAGAAAAGAGAAGTCGCTTCGCCGGTGGTAAGGTCCCCATGGGCACTATGATGTAGAATCTATCGTAAAAATAAGCACATTAGATGTGCTGAGTACACTGAAGTTTTTATAATGCAAGTGACATTTAAATATTATAAAATCGGCAACAAGTAAAAAAAGGTATGCATGATATAATAAAAAGAAAAATGGAACAAAAAGAAATTTGCCGCCATGTGTTTATAACTGTCTAAAGGAGGGTATGTGATGGTGCAAACATATATTTATATCAATAGCAGTTTATTCCAACAGGTTTTGTGAGGCATGCCAAAAGCATTGTTTTAGTTTTCATCATTTATATTTAATATTTGATTCTTACATAGCTTGAGCAAAAAGTAATTTCATTTGAGAGACTTCAAAGCACATCTACTTGAAGCATAATAATAATTAGGTGGTTACCAACATTTTCATAATATAACTAAGTGTGTCCTCTCAATAACACATTAGTCTCCCATACATCGAATGAACTTACCCTGCCACATAATATCTGTACAGATGCATATTCTTCAATAAAAAGGAAACTACATATGTATAAAACACCTCATATAAGTGTGAAAATTCATCATCACTTAAATAAGACATGCCAAAGTTGCTAAAATATAGTGCTAGTAAAGTAAGCTTAATCAGTATATATGTGACACAAGTAGGCTAGAAAGTAAGAGTAACTATACAAAAGTGTCACAAGTGCTAGCAAGAGAGAGAATACATTAACTATATATGCGTGGTGTCAAAAACTAGCAAAGAGTGAAGTATAAAGAACTAGGCTATCAATAAATTAAAAAATATTATTATTATAAAAATTACGCATATTTAGGTGTGACAAAGAAAGTAAAGCACAACACTATAAATTAATCCTCTAAAATCACTAAAAAATACATTTAATTTGTTATTTAGATTATGCCAAATTTTGGGAGTTCATACGATTGCAAATTTAATGTAAAGCACTACCTATTTTTCTGAATATATATATATATATATATATATATAAATATATATATATATAATTGTTTTCTTAAAGTAGGGGGGATGTTATTGTGGCGGTCGCGAATCAATGTCGAGAATTTTCAAGCAATACTTTTCAATTAAACAACACTAAAAAGATAATTTTATTTAATTAACAAAAATAATTATTTACAGAGCCAAAATAATATATTTATATTCTAAAAGCAAATTCCAATATTTATATAAAAGAAATCAAAATTATCTTTTGGGCTTCATCTCACTTCTTGGCTATCTATCTTGTGAGTATCTCCTCTTGTTTTCAATTCCTAAAAAATTTACCAATTCAGGTAGGAGTACTTAGAAGTTCAGTAAGAAATACATGCTAGCATCCTATGAGGTATAAAATAAACAATAATATTATTCAATGAAGCTTGCATCAAATGAAAATAAAAGTTTATTCAACTTTGTAATAATAAATGTTATCAAAATGTGTTGCATAATTTTGCTGAAATAAGCAGTAATAAAATTATATATTTTTATCACTAGCTTTGTGTGACGGGCTTTTAATCGGGCAGACTCTCCTAATAAGGCCGTGCATTTCTGCTGCTAGGCGTTTAAAATTCCCACCTCCCTGGTATTTCCTAGATCATGGGCAATTCTAGAAATGTATCAACTTCCTGTCGGTAATTGTACTTATATCTTGGAATATGTGTGTCTATCCTTTGGATCTACAATCCCTTTCTAGTGGCTAGATCCCTTCTTATTTCATCGTGGGTTACTAGTAAACCCCCCTATTAACAGGCTAATTTCAAACTTCCTTCAAGACTTTCATTATGGACATACGTCACAAGCTGTCATGATAAATTTTTGTAGATTATATAGTGGTTGACACATATTAATGCAATAATCATAATTTTATATAAAAAGAAATGTAGGCTCAAATATAGTAGCTTTGTTGTAAACCTTCTGAAAATCTATGTACTTACAACTGTGAATTACTTAAGTTAATGCTTTTACTGGTCTATCTTAGTGACTATTTGGTTTATGTGCTTCAAAGATCTAATTATATAATTTTTATTTTAGACGAGTATTAAAGTTTTTATGTTATAAGGAAAAATTGGTAATAATAATATTATTATGATAATTTAATGAAAATTGACAGAATAATAATAATAATAAATAAATGAAAATAGATATAATAATAAATATACTCATAATAATAGTTATAGTTATAATAATATTAATAATAATAATAATTGTTATAAATGAAATTGACTTAATTAAAAGAATATTAGAAAAATCACATTAAATGGAAATTGCAATAATAATAATAATAATAATAAATAATTGACATAAAATAAAAATAACTTGAAAAAAATGGCAGCACGAAATTGCAATAATATAAATAATAATAATAATAATAATAAATGATTGACAAAAATAAAAATAACTAGAAAGAAAATGATATTAAGAAACTTGCAGCAATAGAAATAATAATAATAATAATAATTAATAAAAATGACTTGAAAGAAAATAACATTAATAGTAACAAAAATTTGAAGTTAGTAATTAGTATAGTTATGAGTCAGAAATCGATAGTTATTTATTTTTATTTTTATTTTTATTATCATTTTTTTATTATTAAAAAATTTGTCACCTTCCTCTTTTTTTTGTTCTTCTTCCCTGTTCAGAGGGATTCTCTTCTCTTCTTTCATGTTCAGAGGGAATCTCTTATCTTCTTCCCTATTCAAAGGGAATTTCTTCTCTTCTTCCCCGTTGAAATGGAGTCTCTTTTCTTTTTCCTTGTTCAAAGGGGATCTCTTCTCCCCTTTCAAAGGGGATTTTTTGTCTTTGGGGTTGGTGACGGAGGTCGGCGGCGGCTGGCTCAGAGGAGAGAGGAGGGTTTTGTGGAGAGGAGAAGGTTTAGGGTTCCTTTTTTTTCTCCCCTTTCAAAGGGGATTTTTTGTCTTTGGGGGTTGGTGACGGAGGTCGGCGGCGGCTGGCTCAGAGGAGGGAGGAGGGTTTTGTGGAGAGGAGAAGGTTTAGGGTTCCTTTTTTTTATAACGGAGGGAAGGAGGATGTTTGTAACTGCTGGCGAGGTGGGGAGGAGGAAGAGGTGGTGGTTGACCGGTGGAGGAGAAGAGGGTTGTAGAGTGGATAAGGTATTGCCGGGAGGCTGGACGGCTGAAGGAGGTGGCCGAAATGGTGGCTGGCTGGTGGCCGACAGGAGAAGGGAGGAGGGCTGATACTGCAAGGGGAGGCTGGCACCAGGGAGAGGGGGCTGGATGGCTGTGTTGGAGGGCCGAAAAGGTGGCTGGCTGGTTTGGAGGGTCTGAATGGGGTGGCCGGGTGGCTGCCGGGGCTGGCGGTTGACTGGGAGAGGGGGATGGTAGCAGGGTGAGGAGGCTAACAACAAGGGAGAGGGCTGGCAGCGAGGAGAGAGGCAGCTGTTAATGAGGGGAAACTGATGGAAAAGGAGGGGAGAGGGTTTAAATAGAGGAAGAAGGGGGAAGAGTAGGAGTCTTCCCTCACTTAAGCAAGGGGGAAGAGGAAGAGTCTCTTAAGGAAACTTAAATAAATTACTTAAAGTTAAATTTTTTGTATTTTTCCGCCGTTTGGTAACGAAACTTGACACTGAAGTGTGTTATGATGTAATGAACACCCTCGAGCCAAAATTTTTTGATTCGGAGCAAAATTTTATTATATATTAATTTTTGAAATTTTAAACTGCAAAAATTAATTAAGGTCGAACCGACGATCCAAATTTGATGAAACTTCATGAGCAGCTTTTAAATAATTTTCTTAACATAACGATATGAAAATTAATGAATTCGGACATGCATTTTGATGTTTTTGATTGATTGAATTTAAAAAGCTTAGAAAATAAAGCAGGAGTTTTCGTTATCCGAATTTCTCTCAAACTAGGGTACTTTGATTTAAAATTTATTCTTATCTAAGAGTATTTTTATTTGCCCTAATTTAAAGTTCCCCGGGATCCTGATGCTAGAGTCGGGAGTTTGACCTAATTTGTAAAGTAACTACATTGTGTTGTTACATTCACTGAAGTATGTTTCTTGCATTATTCTTTTTCTTTCATTGTTTTTTTAATTTGTATGTGAAAACTTTGAGGTTCACTGGAGTATGTTTCTTGCATTATTCTTTTTCTTTCATTGTTTTTTCTATTTGTATGTGAAAGCTTTGAGGTTCACTGAAGTATGTTTCTTATCTATTCAGGTAAGGTTGCCCACAATATATTTGGGATAACGTTTATGGTGACAGTGATGATGCTATTCTCAAATTATACATTTTTTTGAAATTATACATTGTGTGCTTATGAATTGAAAATTGAATATTTTTCAATAACGACAACAAAAAATTAACAAACCAAGCCTTAATCCTGCCAAGTGGGATTGCAAATTGAAATTGCTGTAGTCTAATTTTTAGCTTTGTATGTTCTCAGGCTGCTACAAGAAGCTGTTTCTATGCAGGTTTTGCAGTGCAAAGGAATTTTGCTGAGGTAAATTAATACATTTGAATTTTATTAACAATTCAATGCTACGTTTCTTTATGAAACCTGTCTACCAAAACATGAAAATTTATGATGCCAATCTTGATTTCTCTGGCGTGTCTGATCAGTGCTTGCTTATGGTCAATATATGTGAATGCTGTAAACGTGCAATTAGATCTATGCCAGTTTTTTGCTTTCTATTTTAGTCCAAAGGCAGTGATCGAGTTTTGCTTCTGTTTTCTGAACTCTACACTTTCAGTTGACTTGGTTTTCATTTGATTTCTAATGTAATGGGCCACACTGCATATAAGGGATTGTTTGGATTACAGCTACGGTGAGATGGGTTGGGGAGTGAATTAGTGGTTGCAGATAGCAGTGCCCCTTTGTCTTCTATAGAAAAACAATTGAATTGTGGATGATAGAACTGAATCCACAAAAAGGCTAGAGTTTTCTTGGTGGTATTTTATAGTTTCTTTTTATCAGGCATTGTCAATAGCTTAGCCTATTGTAATATTTAGTTCTGTTGTTTGTTTGATGCTTTGGCTTAATTTGGTGGTTTCGTGTAACCGCAGGTTATTGCAAAGGGTGAAGCCCAAGGAATGGTAAGCAAGTTTCTTGGCATCATGATTGGCATAGCCTTGTCTAACTACATTGGCTCCTCCGTACCAATGGCTCTCGTTTCTTTTGGCGCTGTAACTGCTGTTCACATGTACTGCAATGTGAAATCATATCAATCAATTCAGCTAAGGACACTGAATATTTATCGTGCAAGTAACATATTTTATCATTCCTTCAATCTCCCAGCTTCTTGTAAATCATTTTTTATTCTGCGTTTACACAAGTTTCTCCATTTCTTACCGCATGTGATCATCAGCGTGCTTTGTTCATCCTGAAAGGGAAGTTAACATTAAATTTGGTGTAATAACTGATATAAACATTTATGCTTATTGCATGTATTTATTTTGCTGTAAAAATTTGATGCATATGTGTTCTCATAGTTTAGGAATTCTCAAGGCTTATTTAGAAAAAATGCATAATTATGCACCCATGGTTGAAGTTACAAGTACTTCTTTAAAATAGTTGTTTAAGTATTTCTTTTTGGCCAATTTAATCTTTGACTACTCAATTTGGCCAATTTAGTCCCCCTAGCTATTTAATGTTTAGTCTAGCCCCCCAATTATTCATTTTATTGCTAACTTGATCCTTAATTTTAAATTACGAGACTAAATTTGGATCAAATTGAGTAGTTTATGAATTGCTTAACAAAATATTAGTTTGGAACTAAATTGGCCAAACTGAATAGTATGGACTAAACTATATAGATTAAAATGTTTGAGTATGAAAAATTATGTTTAAATTTATTATCCACAAACATAATTTGATATAAATTGTTGTCTTATAAGAATTGAATTAACACGTTTTGGTATAAATTAATTTTCCATAGGCAGTATTTTAACAATCTACAACAACAAAAACAATACTAAGCCTTAGTCCCACTTGGTGAGGTCATCCTTTGTTTTCATTGTGCACAATCACTGAGTTTCAAATAGAGAATCTTTCCTAATAATTTCTTCTCATGTCTTCTTGGGTCTTCCTCTTCCTCTATTAATATGAGAGAAATTCATAAACTCAATATTTTTAATAGGTGCATTGCATGGTTTACTCTTAATATGCCTGAATCATCTAAGTAGATATTCTCTATTCTTATCCACTAATGGAGCCACTTCAACTTTAATATGAATAAACTCATTTCTCATTCTATCCTTACGAGTATTCCCACTCATCCGCCAAAGCATAATCATCTGTATATCACTTATTTTATCGTTAAGTTTCTTTTTTGTTGGCCAATGTTCAGCCCATATAACTTAGCCGGTCGTATTGTCGCTATATAAAATTTTCTTTTAATTTTGAGTTGGATTCTTAGATTGCACAACACTTCAAAAGCGCTCATCCATTTCATCCAACTAGTTTGTATCATTTTAATCACATCACTCTCTATTTTGCCATTATTTGTTAATAATTGAACCCATGTGCTTGAATTTCTTGATCTTCTTTATCACATGTTACTCAATAGTTATGTTCTCAAGATTAGGGCTTCTAATACTACTAAATTCACACCATATATTTTGTTTTAGATCCACTAAGATAAAAAAATTTAGATTCTAAAATAATTCTCTATAACTCAAGCTTTATTTTAACTCCTAGTCTTATCAATTACTAGAATATTATTTGCAAATAACATGCATCAAGGAATCTCTTCTTGAATGTGCTTAATAAGAATATTCATAATTAAGTAAAAAGATTTGATGTAACGACCCAATGTCTTTATCTGCAAATTAGGTCAATTTTCTGCCTAAGAAATTGGGTTCCGGGGAATTTCGATTTAGGGCAACAAGAATACCAATAGATGGAAATAATTTTTAGATCAAAGTGCCATAGTTTGGGAGAATACGGATAACAGAAACTACTGCTTTATTTTTCTGAATTATTTAAATCCAATAAATTGAAAAAATTAAATATGTGTCCAAATTCATTGATTTTCATGTTGTTATGTTAAGTATATTATTTAAATGCTGCTCGAAAAGTTTCATCAAATTCTGAGAGTCGGTTTGATCTCAATTAAGTTTTGAAGTTTAAAACTTTAGAAATTAATTAAAAATAAAATACTACTCCGAATCGAAAATTTTTTGGCTCGAGGGTGTTCGTTATGTTATAACACACCTCGGTGTCAAGTTTCGTTATTTTTGGAGGCCAAACGGTGGAAAATGCGAAAAATTTCCTTCCTCTCCTTCCCTCCCGATGAGGATCGCAGATCCTGCGATCGCAAGCTCTGTCGCAAGACAGAGCCTGCTCTGCAGGTGGAATCTTCCTGTGCCATTTTTGGCGCAGGCTGTCGGCCAACTTGGCCGACTCCCTTTCTCTCCCTCTCTCTTCCCAGCTTCTTCCCTACTTATACCCCCCTCAGCCCACCCCTCCTCTCCCACAACAGCTCCCTCCTCTCCTAGCCAGCCCTCTCCCTCAAGCTAGCCAGCCCCCCATCCCTTGCCAGCCAATCCCCCAGCTGCCGCAGCCAGCCTCGCTCTTTCAGCCACGTGCAGCCTCCCTCGTTTTCTGGTGATCCTAATCTTAAAGGTAAGAGGAGATGGGAAAGAGGAGAAAAGGAAAGGAATTTTTTTTATTTCATTCTTTTTATTCTATTATGATAATAATAATGATAATTTTATTATCTCAAATACATCGTTCATATTATCGTTATTTTCATTAATTACATAATGGATAACAGTGTAAATGTTATAATATGACTATTATTTCCAATTTTGTCAATTTCAATTCAGTCATTTTCATTCTATCTTTTTTTTTTCGTACATTATTATTATCATAATAATAACGCTATAATTGCAGCAACTTAAAAACTGAATTTCAATCAAAAATAAGAAAGCAAAAGAAGAATAGAATGGAAAAGAATATAATATTTATTTTAAAGAATATTGGCTAAATGCTAGTTTAAAATATCCAAATCTAAATGCAGATCCAAAATTGAACTGTCAAATTTTGGATCTTAATGAAAAAGGTACCCAGTACATGATAAATATTACTTTTTGCACTTTACTGTTGCTTAGTTTCGCTTTGAGCCAAATTCATATTGAAGCTTGGTTGGTTGTTCGAAACCAATATAACGTGGTTGTTACTGGAAAATGACATCAGTAACATTCGGGATTAGTTACTGGAAAATGACATCAGTAACATTCGGGGTTGTTACTGGAAAATGACAACAGTAACATCTGGGGTCGTTACTAGAAAATGAAATCAGTAATATTTGGAGTTGTTACTGGAAAATAACATCAGTAACATTCATGGTGGGTTACTGGAAAAACGACATCTGTAACCTACATTTTGTGATAATACTTTTCGCAGGAAATTGATTATATATTTTGCGCTATTGCCTTACTTTTCCATCATTTTATTACCTCTTTATTTTCGCTAATCGCATCTTTTAAAGTGTAATATTATTGTTTATTGCAGTACTTAGAGTATTTTTTAATTACTGGGAATTTCAATCGCGATATTGTTTTCGGTACAATACCAGGTCAAGTGCTTTTGGAAGAATATGCGCAAGAACCCTAATTCTTAAATTTTCAATCTTGCTGATAGATCAATGACGTTGTTTTTCTTATCTTTTATTTTATTTTCTTTTTTTTTTACCCCTTTTTTTTCTTTTGTACAAGGAGTACGATGACGAATCATGTAATCTGCAATCTTGTAATAAATGAGAATATCTTTTTTCGTCTTTACATGTATATCCATTCTCTCAAATTACTGAATAGGATCCTGCGGTATGTGAACACCTGAATGTCGGGACAGTTCTCGCTGAGCTGGCATCGGGACATCATATATGGGCAGAGAGCTGAGCCTTGATGTAATCCGATAGAAACAGAAAAATCATTTGACAAGTCATTTTGCAATCAAATACATGCATCGCCATTATACCCATCTCTAATAACATTTGTGAATTATTTAGGATTATCAGCTACAAACATTATATTTGGCTGAACCAAAGTTCCTGTCAGACACTCATTTTTAGTCATGAGATTTATCATGAAATTCAATTTATATTTTTTACTCAGTGCCGCATCGTTAACTCATGCTTTTAATAAATACGTCTCAAATAAGAATGAAAATCAAGAGAAATGTAGAGAAGATAAATATTGGGATTAAACTTGTGTATTATTATGCTAGATCTAAATAACTTTTGACTAAATCTTAGATATTAAAATGTCAAATCAGATATATTGGCATATATAACCTAGTAAATAATGTCTATGGCTCTATACAAGCATTATGCAGCCAAATGTCTCAGTCTGCAAAAAATGATTTGCTTCTGGAAGTTATGTATGATTCAACATGAATTTCTCAACCTAAAATGGGTGGCGAATTGGATCCAAGCCAACCTCATTTAAATCCATGAGATAACCCAATTTGATATGCTTTCAGATCGGATGCGTGTAGGAGGCGCAGTTCAAATTTGACCCATTTATAGGCCTATGTGTAGCGAAAGAGATCCTCTGGTCGTAGGCTATTAGACTGGTCATCAAAAGTGCATCAGGGCAATGAGCACCACTTGTCCAAGGAGGAATAAATAACATAACCAAGCAATAATGAAACCAATGAGGGACATCTCTTTATCAATATTTCGAGTCTTGGAAACTTCTCCAGAGAGTTTATAATTGTAGATGATTCATTACCGAAAGGATTATTCTTATGTGTAGAGTGGGTTACATTAAAAATCTTGGCACAAGAAGCTCACAACTCAAATGTTTAATGATACTACTGTACTATAATCGATAGTCCTTCTAATCACAATATAAATGCTAGAAGTGTTCTGATTATCTTGGATATACATACTCTCCTCTACTTTGATGACTAGCACTCTAATGATAAAATAGCCCACAACATGGAGGAATAATACATTTATAATACAGGAGACCATAGAAATGTAGGCTAGAAATGAGTTTAGGTTATGTTAATCACCAAGTACATCTGTGTATTTGCCGTAGCATTAGCTCAAAAAAGTTTATATTTAAGTGCTATCTTGATAACCTAAAATTCTTGTTAATGTAGAGTTATACAAAGTTTCAGGCTGCAAAGATTATCTACTCCTTGTCAGTTATGTCAAATTGCTTCTGAGTTACTCTAAGTTGTTTGATAACCTTTGAGTGTCTTCTTGATCTTATTTAAAAATTATGTAACTTGGTTCATCCTAGAAATTAGTCGACGATCGCTTGTATTATTGGTAGAAAGTTGCAAATCACTCATGTTAGATGGAAGATAGCCCGGACAAGGTTTTCGGACTGTGTATTGCCCAATTGAGTTGCAAACTCTTGTCCATGTTCTTTGGCCTTGTGTGATGGAAATCCATAGTAGCCGATAGATTGTCCGTTTTACCACTTTATATGACCCTGTCAGCAAATGGATGATACTTTCCTTGAATGATATATCCATTAAGCTTTACAAAATCTTCCAAAACTGGCTCATGAATCCTAAATCTCAGTAGGATATTATTGACACAAGTATTTCAAAATGATCAAAGACATGTTGGAAGAACAACTTAGTTGTTGTTCTTCACCCGCGTTTCTGCATGACATAAGACCAATTTCTTAGAAAACCTATCCATGACTACAAAACATACTTGTGTCACATTCGAATGATAGGAAGGCCTCTTATGAAATTTATAAAAATGCTCTCGAACTATTGGATTGGAAGTGGCAACGGTATGTAGAATTTTTGCTTTCCGTTGTTTATCATGGAATGTCTTGCAGAGTGTGCACCATTTGTTGAATCGGTAAGATCTTCTTCTTTGACCAGAGCATGCTTAGCTATTCAATTGTGCAGACTTATCTATATGTCTAACAACCTTTGATGAGTGAGCCTAATTAATCCATTGTAAACAACTGATTTCAAAGTCGTTTTGGCAACGTCTGTATCTTTTGGAAGTCTTCAGCCGACATGATAAACTTCTCCATAAGCTACTACGATAGGTTTCTCAACTTTCAACAAAATAGTCAAAATAATATTGAGGTTGGGACAGCATATTAACCATCATTCTCTGATTCATTTTTGTAAATAATTTCCAGGGTGAATGGCTGCAGTTAAAGCATCCACTTCATATGGCTCTACTGCTGTAACTTGCTCTGAATTATAAAAATTGATGTGATTAATGAATCGAATGAACAATTGTCTTCTTTCCTTAGAAAGTAATGCCCTTAATGCTTTTCAATATTTTGAAGTGCTCGTAATACTTTGTTATAGGATGAGTAATTCAATTGAGCTCCCTACAATAGTTTAAAATAAAAGGATACTAGATGTTTATCCTACATTTGCACCACCCTATTGCATAATTTGTGATGTTTGCTTCAATTTGAATTTGCCTTTGTATGTCAAGAATTGCTTTCTTATGTTGGGCAGATTTGTCTCTTAGTTTTGTAAAGGCTTTTTGTTTTTCTACTCTCTAGTGGAATATATAGCCAGACTTAGTTAGTTGGTAAATATATACAGTGATATTAGAAAAAAACCCAATTGATTTTTCTCATATACTGGTAAGCTCCAATAAAATGTCTTGGCTTGTTCACATTATTCATCCAAGGAAAATTCAAGATAATTAAGGATTTTCCCAAGTCAATCTTGAATTCCAAGTGTTTTCTTACCTCAAAATCACGATAGAGCATTTTTGTGCTAAAATTCCTTGGGTTGTTCACATTATTCATCTAAGGTTAACTCTGGGCGACTAAGGATTTTTCGAAGTCAATGTTGACTTCCCCGTGTTTTCTTACCTCAAAATAAAGATATCACATCGTTTGCTAAAGCTCGCAATTCCTGAGGCTAACTGTAGTTGATTTACTCTAAAAGCTTCTCCAACACTTTCATCAAGTTGGTTTTTATGCTCTTCCTTGGTTCTATTATAGACAAGTATGTTATCTAGGTAGACCAACACAGTCTTATGAATAAGGCATGATTATCTCATTCATCCGTCTCATAAATGTGGTGAGGGAATTACATAGCTCGAATGGCATGACCAACCATTTTATGGGGCCTGCTAGGTTTTTAAAAGCTTGTCATCTAGGTATTCAATTCATTCACCCTCACTTGGTGATTATACTGTGATGTCCCGATGCTTAGTTCAGCGAGAACTGTCCCGATATTAGGTATTTACAAATCGTAGGATCTATTGAGCAATTTTAAAAGAGAAGAGATACACATATAAAAGCCAAAGGATAATTTCTCTTTCATCATAATTCTATATTACAAATGAACCAACGTACACTTCTTACAAAGTTCATCTTTTTAAAACAAACAGATAAATTGAAACAAAAATAAATAAAAATAAAAATAAAAAATAGCATTGTAGATCCATCAGCAATTTGAAAATATAGATTAAGTTTTTGTTCGAGTTCTCCCAGAAGTACCTGACCTGGTATTGTAAAGAAATAATACCGAGATTGGAATTCTCAGTAATTAAAAAATACTTTAAGTACCACAGTAAATAATAAAGTAATTACATTTTATATTAGCAGATATGCGATTAGCGAAAATAAGGATGTAATAAAAAATGTAGAAAAAATAAGGTAATAGCACAAAAGGAATAATTAATCTTTCTACTAAATATATTATCACTTAGATGTATGTTATTGATGTCATTTTTCTAGTAACCAATCAAACGTATGTTACTGATGTCATTTTCTAGTAACCAACCAATTTGTAAGAAGATGTTGGTTTCAAACCAATCAAACCAAGCATTAATATGGATTTAGTTCAAAAGCAAAGCTAAGCAGCATAAATTGTGTATAAGTGCACAAAAAGTAGTACATGTATATATATTGGATATCTTTTTCATTAAGTTTCAAAAATATAATAGTTATTGAATCTGCATAAAGTTTTTGATATTTAAACTTAGCTTTTTTAGCTAATACTTAGAGATTTATAAAACTGAGATAAAAATAAGATAGTATGATATTAAGAATATTTATTTTCTTCCTTTCTTATATTTTTCTTTCACTCTTTCTTCTTGATAGAAGACATAATTTAAGTTATTGAAGGTAATAATAATTATAAGTGTTATTAGTATCATTATTAATAATAATTGATAATAATAATATAAAAGAAATAACAAATGGAAATGATTGTAATTAAAATTATCATAAAGTAATAATAATAATGATAGAATAAAAATGATTGAATTGAAACTGATTATAAAAATAGTAGTAATCATAATATAACAATTTTATTATTATCATTATTAATTAATGATAATAATAATAATGTTAATAACAGGTTTATTATTATCATTATTATTTAATGATAAATAATGATAATGACATATTAAAGATAAAGAAATAACATAATTATTATTATTATGTAAATAATAATATGATTATATTATAAAAAATGTAAAAGAAATGAAGAAAAATAAAAAAAAAAGCAAAATTTATCATTTTTTCTTCCTCTTCTTTCTCCTCTCACGTAGGGTTAGGGTTGCCGAAAACCGGAGAAAGGTTAGACGTGGTTTAAGGGGGCCGGAGGGGGTGGCTGAAAGCTGAGGAGGCGGCGACTGGCAGGTAGCTGGCTACTTGCTGGGCTGAGGGAGGTTGGGCGGTTGGGAAGAAGAGAGGGGAGGGGGATATATAGGAAGGATGGAGGGAGAAGGAGAGGGGAACGACTGGCCAACTGGTCGGCCGATCGGGTGCCGACCAGGGCAGCGCGTGCCTTAGCCGCACGGTCCCGTCTCTGGCAGAGCATGTGCGAATAGAGCCTGCGCCCTGCTGGGGTGGGGGAAGAGGAAGAAAACAGGAAATTTTAATTAAATAATTTCAATTAAATTTTTTGCATTTTTGCTTCGCTTGTCCTCCAAAAATAACGAAACTTGACACAGAGATGTGTTACGATGAGACGAACATTCTCGTGTCAAATTTTTTTGATTCAGAGTAATATTTTATTTTATATTAATTTCTGATGTTTGAAACCTCAAAATTTAATTACAATCAAACCGGAGCTCCAAATTTGATGAAAGTTTTAGTGTAGCCTTTAAATAACATTCTTAACCCAAAGACACTAAAATCGATGAATTTGAGTTTGTATTTAATTTTTCTCAATTTATTGAATTTAAACAATTCAGAAATTAATCCAGGAGTTTTTGTTATCCGGATTTCTCCCAGACTAGGACATTTTGATGTAAGAACTATTTCTATCCAATAGTATTTTTGGTTTGCCCTAATTTTGAAGTCGCCCGAGATCCTAATTTTTGAGTTGGGATTTGACCTAATTTGCAAAGTAACGACATTGGGTCATTATATATACTAACTTCATGTAGACCTTGACAAATACTTGGGTCAATCTAAGCTGATAAATCAGCTCATCAATTCTCAACAAGGATGTATATTCTCTATTGTAATCTTGCTTAGTGCACCATACTCAATGCACATAATTTGCTATCTATCTTTCATTGGAACTAGTGCTTTCAAAACTCTACAAAATAACACCCTTGGCTTGATCACTACCTCAAGTAGTTTGAATACTTTTCTCTTAATCTCCACATTCTTCATCAGAGAGTTCTTGTACGAACCTTAGGTATTGCATTTGAGTGTAGTTATATCTCATATTCACTACTTGTGTGGCTATCTTCTCAGTTCACTAAAGACTTTTGCATATTGCTTGGATTATTTCTTGATTCTCAATTATCCCAAAGTGACTTGGGCGGTGAGTGCCCTTCTTGAGTTAGGAATCTCTCGACTTAAATCTTCAATTTCTTGAATGAAAAGCAGTAAAAGTTCTCTTGGGCATGGAAGGCTCTTTTTACATCTCATAAAAATGATTGTTTAAGTTTATCCCGATAAAGGGTAAAGTTATCTCTATCCTTGATCCCATAATATTTTGATACTGCCAAGTGAAAATTGCTTCTCGATCCCAAATGTGTGGCTTCTGGTAGTGACTTCATTTTGAGTGGGGCGGAAGATGTTCTAGATGCTTATGATTCTAGGTACCACAGATGTTCTAGTGGGCCAGAAGATATTCTAGTGACATCTATGTTGTAATTCTGACTCAATTTTCTTAACGAATTCAAATAGTTTTTGTTTGACGACATATAATTTTGTTTGAACAATTAGTTTTTGTTATGATTAACCTTTTATCTTTCTAAAATGTGTATGCATTAATATTGGCATGTCTTACATTATCCAAAACAATTTTCCAAGAACTATCGATCTTTGAGTTGAATAACTGATAATTGCATGTTAGTTATGTTTTTTTTTCTAATACCTATATTGAATATCAAACATTTTAGAATCTTATTTTTTGTTTATTATCTGTCTAATTTCTTTTTTTTTTATTTAAATTAGGCTTGGTTTTTAGTGAATATTTATGGACTGGGCTGGTCCCTTGCATAAAAGAGGTGAATGATGAGGAGCCGTTTTTTATGAATCTACCAAGTGACAAGATAAATATGCATCGAGTAAGATGGCTTAGTATTATTTTCATTTTTTTACCTCTAATTTTCCCTCAAGATGTGTTAAAATGATTTTATGAGCATGCCTTCTTCTAAATTTTTTCTCTGTTGACTATCATTGATATAGTGAATCGTATTTGAACGTTGTTATCAATTTTGATAATAGATGTTTTCATCCTAGTGCATTTCATTAAGAAACTTGGATTGTTTCTTCACCTAATATATGTACGTTGTGAGTGCATGCAGCCAAAGTTGATTTGTGGTTTTAAATTTTAGAACTTCTAAGATTCTTTCTAAATGCTTTGTTTTGTTCTTTTTCTTTATTGAACATCTGCATTCAAGCACATTCTCTTAAGAATAAATAAAATACACTTAATATTACAATGATAATTGAAGAAAATTCGTTTGAGCAAAAATAACTACCTGAAAACAATGAATTTTAGCACGGACAGCACACAACATTTCTATTCTATGAATAATGAAACAAAGTTTTCCATAAGAAATTTGGATAATCAACTCAATTGTTCCATCTATTCTATTATTTTGGCAATCAACTCCAAGTTCCTTCGCTAGACTAGAATAATTACTACAACATCATTAGGCTTTAGTCCCACTAAATTGGGTTGGCTACAATCCATTATCACCATTGTGCATCATCAAAGACAACTCCTTTTTCTGCTTCAACTATATGAAATCTTTCCCAATAGTTTCTTGCCATATATATTTAGGGTTTTAGTCTTCAACTTCTAGTTTGGGCAAATTCACAAGATCGACTTTTCTTAGAGAAGCATCAAACATTTTATGCTTATGCCTGAATTTCACTTCTTTTCAACTGAAGCCATTTCAACTTTGCTAAGATGAACTCATTTATCATCTTATTTTTCATTTAGGCCACTCTTTTATCTCAGCATTCTCATCTTTGCAATATTTTAGCAACATGCTTTTTCTTATTGGCCAACATTTTACCCCATATAATGTGTTGTTGAACTTGTAGTTGCTCTATGAATTTTTTCTCTTAAATTTTAGTGGGATTTAGAAATTGCACATCTCAGGTGCTCTCCTTTATTCATCGAACCAATAACATCTTCTATTTCATTTTTGTATTACTTAACCATCCATAACATGAATTTAACTTTAATGGTATCTGCAAACTACTGGCAGAATTACTGTCTTTCAAGAATTACTGAACCTATACTATTGTTTGATGTTCATTAAGGAAACCAAAGCTCTTTGCCCCAGCTTACCAAAGAAAGATGGAGTACAAATTGATTAGCTTTGTCACATAACTTCCAAATCAGATGTTCTCATAATTTTGGCTTCATTTATTTCTGTAGAGATTTTATTGAATGGCTTGCCTGCGATTGACCATTAGCCCTTTGTTTATGTATTAAGAGTAGCTGTCTCAGATATACAAAAGGCTCATGTATGAATTAAGTATGAAAATAAGTGTGATAATATTCAACGTCCGCTTAGATGTTTTCTAATTGCCCGTTTAGCTCTCTATTGTATGTATTAAGAAACCCTGAATTAAGACGGCCAAATGCTGCCTCTAATGAAACCTAAACAATGTGAACAATGTGGTTGGAGGGACTATCAACCATAATTGGGAATGACTTGGATATTAGAAGGATGTATGTTCCTATAAATAACATTAACACTCATAATAACATTCCTATTAACCAAGGCCAATTAATTGCCTCTGAAATTATGGGCTCTGGTAATGATGGTAATCGAACCCATAGTATAATCACTGCTCCCCATACTGAAGAGGAAAACCCTCTCCAGCCTGAAGAGAATCTTTTTAAGGAAATAATTTGGCCATCACTGGTATGGTAGGTGATAGTATGATTGAAGTGGCCTAAAATGTGTTTAACAATGTCTTGATAATCACTTAAATTTGAATGCTGCTGATAGTGATCATGTTGCTAACAGGGATGGGGATAAACACTCTTGTGAGCATTCTCAAGATCATTTGCCACAGCGGGTGATTCATGCTAATGGCCTTGAAATTAATGAATGATGAGATAAATCCTGATAATTCTAATGCTTTTCTTGTTTGTGTTCTCATGAATGAGGGTATGCCAGCTTCGTCTAATTAAGTGTTAAATACTAAATGTACTGAAATTTGAATGCTGCTGATAGTGATCCCCTAACAGGGACGGGGATAAACACTCTTGTGAGCATTCTCAAGATCATTTGCCACAGCAGGTGATTCATGCTAATGGCCTTGAAATTAATGAATGATGAGATAAATCCTGATAATTCTAATGCTTCTCTTGTTTGTTCTCATGAATGAGGGTATGCCAGCTTCGTCTAATTAAGTGTTAGATACTAAATGTACTGAAATTGATAACAAATCATTAATACATGCTCTAAATGATGATGACCTGGAAGTTCACCCTGATTACTTGGTTAGACAAGACATGGGGATGTCTAAATATTTTGAAGATGGT
Source organism: Gastrodia elata (assembly GCA_016760335.1). NCBI lineage: Eukaryota > Viridiplantae > Streptophyta > Magnoliopsida > Asparagales > Orchidaceae > Gastrodia > Gastrodia elata. The sequence goes on along the minus strand of CM028671.1, from coordinate 73,347,248 downwards.
TTCACACTTATGGTCTATAAAAAAGAAGATTAAAATTTTAAACAAAATGATAAAACAATAGCTAGAACCAATTTCATTTTCTTCCCAATGATTGAAGTTCTTATTTGGAATATTAGAGGTATTGCTTATACCGCGATTTTGATTAAACTCCACAGAATTGTCTTTAATAAGAAAATTTATTTTCCTGTTATTTTGGAACCTTTTGTGACTCTTCAAACATCTCATTCTACATCAGATTTCTTGTCTTTGAAGGTGCTTGCTCAAATATCAATAGTAAATTCTGGTTCTTTTGGAAGGAATGTTTTCTTTGTGCCATCATTAATGATAACTTTCAAACTTTAACCCTGAACATTAACTATTACTTTTTTAAGACCAATGTCACCTTTAATTAAGCTACTTATTCTCAGACTAATAGAAGATGTCTTTGGAACGATCTTAGAAACGCTCATGCCAATTACACTAGCCCTTGCATGTTGGAATGTTGGAGAAGATTTTATGTTATTTTAATGCCTCTGAAAAAAGGGAGGGAAAGGTCCTAACATCAATGTTATGGAGAATTTTTCGGCTGCATTATTGATTATAATCTATAGATGCTGGGTTACCGGGATGCTCTTTTACCTGCAATGGTTGGGTCTGGGAAAAACTTGATAGAGTTTTTTATTCAAACTCATGGAGGGAGTGCCTATCATACTACTAAAATTTTTCACCAGAATTGGTTCTGATCAAAATCCTTTAATTCCTTACTATTTCAGTTCTCCCTACTAAATTTTCTAATAGTTTCAAATTGGTGATGTCAGCACCTTGGAGGGGTGTGGTTTCAACATTGGTAGAATAGGCAGCCATTGAACTGGTTGGAAGTTTACATCCAAGCATGTTAGTTTCTTGTAAAATGGAGGTAATATATGAGGATTGGGATGATAGTAAAGCAGAATCAGTCCGCCTGAAGTTGATTCTCAGAAAATTGGGAGGACCATGATCATTAATGGAAAATGTCAAACCCAATTTCTGTATGAATTTGAGGAGCTCAGTAATAAGTGTCTTGTTCTTGCTGAAAATAAATAGATAACTATCAGTAGCACTTTGTCGAAAGCCATTTTTCAAAAGAAAAGAGGTCGGTTTGTGAAACCAAGCACGTGGGGGTTGTTTTAGATCGTAAATGGCTTTGTTCAACATGTGGACATGATTGAGATAGGTTGTATTTGTGAAACTATGCGGTTGAGTCATAAAAATTGTTTCAGTTAGATCACCATTGAGAAAGGCATTGTCAAAGTTAAACTTGTATAGAGACCAGTTGTATGTCATGCATGGCAAGAGTAAGAATCACACGAATTATCTCATGTTTGATGATCAGACTGAATGTCTCCTCATAATTGAGATCTTCTTGTTGATGAAAGCCCCGTGCAACAAGACGGGCTTTATACTTGTCTATGGTGCCATTCGGATTTAGTTTATATTTGGACTGCCATTTGCAGGATATAACATTCATATATGAGCTCCAAGAACAAGAGCTTATGTGTTGTTCTTGATCAGGGCATTGAATTCAGTGTTCATGGCAGCAAGCTATTCAGGATGTTGGGTTGCTTGGGAAAAACAAGTTGGAGGAGGGCGAACAACATGGGCAATGTAGCATTGAAACGGAGGGGGGTGTTTGGTGGGTAGAAAAGTCTTGGGTTTGGATTGCTTGATTTGAGCCTAGTAATCATTGGATGAGAATTGGTGTGCTGGAGGGAAATTTTGGGAAGGAGGCATGGAGGTAATAGTGGAGATATGTAAGGATACGGTAGTATCAGTAGAAGTGGAAGTGAATGAGAGTGGAACGGCATGCATGATGTTTTGAAGGCTGTAATGTAGGCTGAGTTGGAGGAAGGTTATCTTTGGGAACATACTGTGAAGGCCCCGATGCCGGTTCGGTAGAAACCGTTCTGGCATCGGGTGACTTCTCACCGCAGGATTATATTGAGTAATTGAGAGAAGAAGAGAGCATGCACATACAAAAGCCAAAATATACATTTCATTTATTTCAATGTTCACTTTACAAGGTCTTTTCAACACTCCTCGTACAAAGGTAAAAGAAATAAAGAAAAAAAAAGATAAAAGATAAACAAAAAAAAAAATAGCGCCGTGGATCTCATCGGCAGTTGAACTTTTTAAGCATTAGGGTTGTTGCTTAAGCTCTTCCAAAAGTACCTGACCTGGTATTGTACAACAAATAATACCGAGATTAAAATTCTCAGTAATTAGAGAGTACTCTAAGTGCCACAGTAATCAATGCAGTATTACATTTTATAATAGCAGAGATGCTATTTGCAAAAATGCAGGAAAAATATTAAGGTAAAAGTACAAATGAAATAATTAATTTCCTGCAAAAGATATTAGCGCAAAAATGCAGGTTACTGATGTCGTTTTTCCAGTATCCTGCCACGAATATTGTTACTGATGTCTTCTTTCCAGTAACAACCCACGAATGCTATTATCGATGTCATTTTTTCGGTAATTAGCCACGAATGTTATTACTGATGTCTTCTTTCCAGTAACTATCCACGAATGTCGTTACTGATGTCTTCTTTCCAGTAACTGGCCATGAAGGAAAAGGATGTTGGTTTCTAACAACCAACCAAGCATTAATGTTACTGATGTCATTTTTCTAGTAACCCACGAATGCTACCACGTTGGTTCCGAACAACCAACCAAGCTTCAAAACGAAATTTGGCTTGAAGCAATTTAAGCGAAGCAAAGCAGTAATAAAATATAAAATGTAATACATGTCATATACTGGGTATCTTTGTTATTTAAGTTCAGAAGTTCACTAGCTCGAATGAGTGACAGTTTGCTCAATCTGCATTTAAGTCCCCGATATTTTTAAGTTAGTTTTTTAATCAAATAACTTAGAAGTTTAATTTCTTCTTTCATTCTGTTCTTCTTCCGCTTTTGAAGTTCGATTGATTTAAGCTGCTATTAAAACAGTTATATTTATTAAAGTGTCTTAAGATTATGATCATAATATTGTATAACGATAAAGTCAAAATAAAGATGACGGAATTGGTAAATTGGAAATAGTAGTCATTTTATAGCATTTTGAATTGTTCCCATCATTAATTAATGAGAATGATCAAAAATGCGAATGACTAATATAAAATTATAGTAATGTACATAAGATTAGCAAGAAAGGGTTTTCTTCAATTTCCTCCATTTCCAACCTCTCATACCTTAGCTTTTAGGATTGCCAGAAAACAAAGGAGGATTGGAACGGGGTAGTATGGTGGCTGTGCCGAGGTGGCAACGGCAAGAGGCTGGCTGCCAATGGCTACAGAGCGGTTTGGCAGCTTGACAGTTGGCTGTCAGAGGCTGTCGGGGGCTGCTGGAGGCTGTCGGGGGCTGCTGGAGGCTGCCGGAGAGGGAGCTGGCTGGTTGAAGGGGATTGCCGGGCTGCTGGAAGGGACTGTCAAGGACTGCTGGAAGGAGGCTGGAGCGAGAGAGGGGCTGGCGCTGGCTGCTGGTTGCTGGACTGCTGTTGGCAGGCTGTCGGAGGCTGGGAGGAGAGAATGGCTGCTTGAGAAGAGAGGGAGCTGGCTGGAATGAGGAAGAGGGCTGCTGAGGGGGGCCTCTATTTATAGAGGAGAGGGCTGGGGAGTTCGGCTGGGGGGGAGGCGAGCGCATCCTGCGCCAGATTAGGCGCAGGCGAGCCCTCCTGGCAGGCGGAAAGGGGATGGGAGGTCAAGGTTGGCCCATAGGGCCGACAGTTTGGGCCAAAAATGGCGCAGGGGCGCACGCAGGAGCAGGCGCAGGAGGTCAGGCTTCCGCCTGGCGCGGAAGCTTCTTCCGCCTTTTGGCGGAAGAAAGATTGCATTCTGCGATCTTTAAAGGGGGGGCGTAGGAAAACAGAGGGAAAATGCGAAAAAATGGAATAAAACTTAAACTTTAAATTGATTGCATTTTTCCGCCGTTTGGCATCCAAATGCAACGAAACTTGGCACCGAGGTGTGTTACGACATGACGAACACTCTCGCGCCGAAATTTTTCGATTCGGAGCAAAACTTTATTTTATTTTAATTTTTGAAGTTCAAAACTTTGAAAATTCGTCACGATCAAATCAACGCTCAGAATTTGATGAAACTTACCGAGCAGCCTTTAAATAATATACTTAACACGTCGATACTGAAAACGATGAATTTGGACACTTATATCAATATTTTTGATTTTTAGAATTTAGAAATTTCAGAAAGTAGAACGGAAGCCTTCGTCATTCGGATTTTTCTCGAATTAGGGTACTTTGATCTTTAAAGTTGTTTCTATCTACTGGTAGTTTTGTTTGCCCTAAATTGAAATTCCCCGGGATCTTGATTCCTAAAGCGGGATTCTGACCTAATTTGCAAAATAACGACTTTGGGTCGTTACACATACGGAGGGACTCGTCATTTCATGCGAGTATATGTTAGAAGACGGTGGGATGTAGAAGCTGGAACTTAGAGAGGATAGGTAGGAAGGGGTAGCAATCTTGTGGACATGATAGTCGGGAGGATTGGGGGTGAAGGCGGAGAAGGTGTTTTGGAACTAATAGAGGGTAATAGGTACATGAACGTTAGTTGAATTAGGGTGGTGAGCAACAAGTGTGGAAGGTATATTGTGAAACTGTAGTTCATCAAAAATATGAGTGGATATGAAAATACGTCTGTGTGAGGATCAAGGAACATATAAGCAGCACGGGAGCCGCTATAGCCAATGAATATGCATTGTGTGGATTTGTTGGTGTTTTTGGATTTTGTGTATGGTTAAATCCAAAGGAAACCAAGACAATCGAAAGTACGAAGTTTAGAGTAATTAGACAATTTTTTTGTGGAAGCTCGAACGAAGATTTGTAATGGAGATTTTGTGAAGGTTGTCGGTTTATTAAATAATTTGTCGTTTGAAAAACATAAATCCGGTAGGTTTTAGGTAAAGCGGAGGTAGTGAGCAAGGCTCAACCAATCTTAGAGATGTGCCGATGTTTACGCTCAACAATTCTATTTTGGTAAGGAGTGTAGGGACCACTGAAGCGGTGAAGAATGCAAAACTTATCAAGGGTGGAAGTAAATTTTAGGAATTCACCCATGTTGTCGGGTTATAATTGTTTTATACAATACTCACATAAATTTTCAGCCATTGTTTTGAGTTTTAGGAAAGCAAAGAGAGCGTGATTTTTCTTTTTAAACTGGTAGGAACAAAATCGAGTGCAAGCATCTATAAAAAAGATGTAATATTGATGGCTAGTAATAGAAGAAGTAAAACAAGGACACCAAACATCAGTTAATATAAGCTCTAAAGGCTTGTGTAAACATTTGTAAAATGAAATAAATAAGATCTGACTTTTAGCTTGAATACAAGTATGAAAAGTAAATGAAGAAAGAGAAGCATCAATGTTTGGAAGAGCTTTTCTCAATGCGCTACATGGAAGTGAGCGAACTAATGCAGTGGTAAGCATGAGGAGAAAATGAGACTTGTTGCAATGGAAACTGCTACAAGCCTTGATCAATTATTCTCCAGAGGAGGAGCTCCTGCTGCAGATATCTTTCACAACACAAAAAATATGGATGAAATTCATTAAAAACTTTGTTATCTTTTGTAAAGTGACTAACAAAGAACAAATTATTTGCAATTTGAGGCACATGTAACACATGATAGATGAAAATAAAAAATTGAGGTGCATATAGAAGAGCTACATGTATGATTGATATCAAAAGTGTGGTCATTTCCCACATGAACACTCTCAGTTCCAGTGTAAGGTTGTGACAGGTGAAGGTTCTGCATATTAGATGTTATGCGATGAATCGTGCTCGAATATTGGAACCGACTGTCTAAAGTAGCGTAAAAAGCATGTGATTGAAAAGCACTCTCAGTTCCCATGTTGGTGGCGGGCGTTGAGGTGGGTAAAAGCTGATATTTTGTCGGTGGTAATAGTTAATGGTGGAATGACTGATTCGATAGCATACTTAGCAAACAACATTATTTCATCCATTTTCAGATTGAATGGTCACAGCCTATGGATCAGCCACGACCTCAAGAATCTGGAGGAGAACTGATTATGAGTCTACTGATTGAACATAAGAAGGCCTCTACACAAGCGTACTAGCGGTGGTGTGGTTGGAAACAACAAGTACCATGAGCGGTGATTCTGCCGAGTAGAGAAGCTCGTGATTTAGAAGCATGCCGCATAATTCATCCACGAATATGGGTTCCGGATGAGCCGTGACAGCGGTGGTGAGAGCGCAATAATCTGGACGAAGGCCAGTTGGAATACTTAGCACGATATGAGAACTTGAGCGAGCGTAGATTCAGTGAGAGAGGAGATGATCTAGCTTAGAATCAATTGGTTAGTAGAGAACCACATCAAATAGTTGGGATTGGAAAGGCCACTCGGTAGAGTCGGCGAGGGAGGGGGTAGGGTTTCATCGACATACATCCCAAGGTTATGAGTTCGGAATATGGGGATGAACTGCGATCTGCAGAGAGCGTTGTTTGATTTGTCGAGCTTGACATTCATAATATGACGCTGGATAGGGATATTGTGTTGCCAACCTTTAGCGTTGTGGAAGATATAGGCGGAGAATCTTCAATTTCTCCTCCGACGGGAGTACTTGAAAGGCACTCAGCTCCATCCATCGTCGAATAAGAGAAGATTACGAGAGAATATTATGAGAGGCGCTCTGCTCTGATACCATGTTAAAGAATGGAAAACACAGAGAATGTTCTTTCTATTCTTGAATAAATTAAAACCACAAATGAAGCCCGATATGTGTTGGAAAAATGTACGCTTGAACCGTTACAATCACTGCGGTAGAATGGAATGCCCATCGGACGGCTTAGATGGAGGCGAATACTTATTTAGTTGAATAACTTCTCACTTTTCTTTCAAAAAACATGGGATATTATTTATATGAATTTAGAGAATGTTATTAAAGATTACTTTATGGGATACCCTCTTCCTAGATATTATTTCCCCTGTTATTATTCTTATACCTAAGGCATCTTATAGTAGTTCTTGGAAGGATTTTAGACCTACAAGTCTTTGCACAACTTTTATTAAGATTTTTATGTCGAGAATTGTTAATTTTCTTCGTCTCCTAATCAAAGTGATTTTATTAAGGGTAAATACATAAGTGACAACATTTTACTTGCTCGAGAGATCATTCTAGACAATACTAAAAAAGCCTTTTGTGACAATATTCTTATAGAATTGGATGTCTCCAAACCCTATGACACTCTTAGCGGAAATTTTAGAAAAAACGTTCTCAAGGGCTTTGGGTTTTTTGGGGAGCTTAGACATATTGTATTCAATTGTGTTACCAACTATTAGTCTTTTGTTCGTGTCAATGGAGCCTAAGTAAGTTCTTTCAAAATTATAGGGGTCTACGCCATGGGGATTCTCTTTCTCCATCCCTCTACATTCTGGCGATGGATTACTTCTCTAGAAAGATTTAATTATCTCTTTGCTAATTATAACTGTAGGTATTTTGGCACTAAAGCTTCTATGGTAATTTCTCATTTATCTTTTGTTGATAACCTTTATATTTCATCAATGATACTAAATCTTCTCTAAGAAGATTAATCTCTTTTGTACCATTTTGAAAAAGTTTCTAGTTTATGCATCAATAAAAACAAAAGTTGTTTTTATTCTCTCAAGTATTTTAATGATACGTTAAATGTACTAGCATTGCTAATCTTACTAGCTTAAAACATAAGAGTTTTTCTATAACCTACCTTGGAGTTCCTTTTTTAGATTGACTAACAAAGTGATAAATTATGATAACCTGATTATGAAATTAAGAGTAAATTCAATGGCTGGGAACATAACATTCTTTCTCATGAGAGTCGCATCACCCTTACCACTTAGCCTCTGCACCTTCTTCGAGCGCTTAATCTTTCTGCTGAAGTTTTAAATGGGATTGAGAAAATTTTTAACAATTTTATTTGGGGATCTAAGGCTAATGATAAGATAATCCATTGGTGTCATTGGAAAGACCTTTGTTTTCCCTTTGATGAAGGTGGATTAGGTTTCAGGCCCTCAAAGATCTTATCAAAGCTTACATCTCTAAAACCTGGTAGAGTTTTAGGTTGGGTGAAAACCTTTAGGCCAAATTTCATGAAAGATAAATTTTGTTAACTTGTTCATCCCCTTTATTCTACTACTAACCACAAATTCTCCTTTGTGGAAACGCTTATATAAGTTCAAAGAGATTTATGAAAATTAAAAAACTTGGGTTATTGGGGTTGGCAACATCTTCTTCCAGCATGATTTTTGGTTTGGAAATCAAAGTTTGAGCTAGCAATATCCTACTCTCTTAGGTACCACTTGCAAAATTAATGAATTTTATCTAAATAGGAATTGGAATCATGAGAAGCTTTGATATACTTTTCTTGATAATCCTGGAATCATTAATGATATTCTTGGTATTCCTATAAGGATTTTTTAATATGGAAAGGTTCTTCCTCTGCTAACTTTCTGTTCAAAAGAGCTTTTATTAATGTTAAAACTACTGCCAAACATAACGCCATGGGCAATATCTTTTGGAAAGAATCCATTAGAGCCACTATTTGTTTTTTCTTTGCTTTTTCACAAGGCAATTCCTATTGATGAATTGGTGAGAAATAGAGGCATTTCTATTACGTCTAGATGTTATTGTTGCCATGCTGAGAGTGAAACTTGTGATCACTTATTTGCTTATATTGATAAAGCCAAGTTTATATGGAACTTTTTTTGAAAACATGTATGACTTTACACCTAATTTTAACTTGCCTTTAATTGCTTTTATGCTTGTGTGGTGACTTCGGTGATTTTGTTAAGCAAGGGCATACCCGTATTATTCTCCTCATTGTTATAATATGCTATAAATGGGAAGAAAGGAATAATTGTAAACATCGAAACTTTAATTTTAATAAGAGTTCTTTGGAAAATTATTCAATATTTGGAAATTGGATTTAATGTGCATTTGTTATCTTTCAAGAACTTTAGAGGTAACAACATGTGCAGAATTTTTTTTTTGCCTCGGCATACTTTAAAAATCTGTATTATTCTTTGCAATAAAGCTATTAGAGGCTTTGTTAAACTCAACGTTGATGGGAGTTCTTAAAAAAAATCTAGTATTGCTGTTGTGGGTGGTATTGTCCGTGATTATAAAGGTACTGTGCTTTGTGTTTTCCATAATTGAGGCCAAGCTATATCCTCTATTATGGCCGAGATTTTAGCCCTTTAGTTGGAACTTAAGCTCTGCAAGGATAGAAACTTTCAGAATATTTGGATTGAAAATGATGCTTTAGGTATTGTGCGAATTATTAGAATGGCTCTTTGGGTGACTGGAACACTTGTTACCTTATTGAAAATGTTCATAAGTTGTTGCTGCATTTTAACTTTATATTTTCTCATATATCATGAAGCCAACAGTGCTACTAACTGACTTGAAATAAGAGGTGTTAATTCTGATCTTAACTATATGCAAGGAGTATGAAATCCCTTACCATTTGCAAGCAAGCTATTTGCAGGTTGAAAAAAAACTTGCATCAAAATTTATAGTTTGAGCTTATTTACACAGTATTATGCTCCTTGGAGTTGTTGTTTCATCTTGCTGGTCGTTTTTATTTTTCATTATCTTTTTTAGTTTCTGGACAGTAGTTTGTCGTTTTAAATTTTCTCAATTGTTTATTTACTGCGGTGTTGGCCCTTAGACTGGTGGCAGGGCTGGATTGGATTGCTTTTCCAGTTAAGTGGCAAAAGCATCAATGAAATGACCAGACAACAAATGAGTCACCACTTTAGTGAGCTGACTGAAGCAGGATTGCATACTGGGTAAGCCATCCTTTAAGTCAACTTGAAGGCATTCGCATGTAAACTTGGGCGAGCCGGTTTGAAATCTTACAAGTCTTCTTCTTGGGAGGATACAGTGGGAAAATACTTTGAATATTGAGTACCTGTATTTTATATCTGGTTTCAGTTTGAATTTAATATTTAACCCATTCAATTTTTATTCGCAATTGATTTACCAACTGGAGCACTTGAACTCAGGCTGTCCCAAGGATGATTTGTGACTTTGGGCATAAGGTTAGAGAAAAGAATCTATTGGCACCTTCAAACTGTACCAACTTCTGCCAATGTTTTGATTATCTTCCAAGGGTATCTCATGTCCCTAGTGAGGTCATGTGGGGTGGTATCGTTTCCCAATAATTTCACAAGGCTAGGGCTTGACTCTGGGCTAACTGGGCTTTCTGAGGTCCTAGAAATATTAAATTACTAGAGTTAACCCAGAGGGTTTAGATGAGTGCATTTAGCTTCATTCTTAGGCTTCATGAGTGTTAGGTTGGGTTGGCTGACTGTGGCCCAAAGGATTGGCTTACGTCAACCCAATCAACTCCCTAAGACCCTTATATTGTTGTTAATGATACTTGCATTTAATTGAAGCCTACCAAGATCCTAGAGATTTACTAATGAGCGAAACCGAACTCCCATAGGTTCATTTAGCCTTAGGATAGATCATTTGGTCATGTTAACTTGGGCTTACCCATTTTAACTCATAATGAAACCCATTGAGTTGTTGGTGCTTCAAAGAGCCTCCCTAGATCCATAGGGTTTTCTAATAGGTTTCCAAGATGCCTTTAAGGTTTTAAAGAGTAATATGTTAGGTTGGAACCAATCCTAGTGTTAAGTAGGCTAGCTTAGGTCAACCCACATACCTCTTAGATTTTCTCTGTCTTCAAATGAAAAACCAGCATGGTGGACGCTTACCTGGACGTTTAAAGACTTGGCACTAAGTTCCTGTTACTTTCCAGAGAATGATGAATCCTTGGATGTACGTACAAGTTGATTGGATCAGCTTAGGTTTGTCTATTTGATCTAGTTAAGTTCAATGAAACAATGAAAATACCTATAGTAATTAAGTTCAATGAAACAATGAAAATACCTATAGTAATTAAGGCTTTTACCTGAAATTCAGAAGGTTGGGCAACCTTCTTAGGATTTTATTGGGCTTTAGCTAGGGACTCTACGGCCTATGAGGTTGGTGGGCTGTCTGGGAGAAAGCCAGGAAGGGAGATGGTGGTTGAGCGGGTTGGGAGAGTAAGGAAGAGTTATAGAAGGCTTTAGAGAAGTGTGGGGAGATCCTCTGTTGTAACAACTCGAGGTTGTGTGAGGACTCAATGGAACTCAAAATAGCCCAATTTCTGAATACGAAGCAAGCAAAGAGAATTTGATAGATTAGGCCATTGTGTACCTAAAATGATAGTCGCTGAGAAAGTGAGGTGCAGTTATTTTTAGCAGGGTTAAGAGATTTCGATCAACATAATTTAGTTGCTTATCGACTTACAGAGTTTGTGAACTTGGTTGAGAGAGCCAAGCTACTAGTATCAAGAAAAACTTATTGCATTGCACAAAGTACATATAATGACTGTGGATTAGACTTGTCAATTTTCAAAAAAAATAAAACAAAATTTTTTATGGATAAGGTTATTTAATGTTCAATAGGGAGAAACCAAAAGAAAATAATTTTATGTCACTTGTGGAAAAGAGCACCCAAAAGGAAACTTCCTTGTTGAAAGTAAACAATGCTTTTGACGTGGACATCCGAGTCACATGGCCAAAGAGTGCACGTCAAGGTTTGCAACCGGTGGACAATCAGAGTAGTTTGTGTAGAGGAATAATCTTGCTGGAAGAGCCTATGAAAACTTCTTAAAGCAAGTGAATACACCTTAGATTGTGACAAAGTTGGCAATTCATTCTAGGATTTCCAGTTTATCTCTTGTAGAAGCTGCAGACCATATGTGATTTTGGATATGATTTTAATCCAACAAATTATTTTACACAATTTTATTAGATTATGGTGTTTGTCATTCTTTTATTTCGACTTCTTGCGTTGCTTTTTAAATTGGGACAAAAATGTTTAAACCTATGGTAGTGAGTTCAGCTTTTGGGGATAGCCTAGGGGTGGCTATCCAGTGTACTTGCCATTTAAAAATAAATGGTAAATTAGTAGAAGCATCCTCACTGTTCTACTAATTGTAACATTCGATGTAGTTCTTAGAATGGGTTGGATGGGTAAATAGAATGGAATTTATCTCTTGTAGAATGCTCTAAGAAGAGTTCAAAGTGAACTAGGGGAGGATAAATAAAATTTGGAGGGTTTTTTCTTCGTTAATTTTTATCTTTTCGTGCATGTAAATTGCTTAAATAGGGGAACTCAACATTTCTAGCTGTTATGATTAGAGAGCTTATGAATCTAATAAGGTAGATACTTCTATATTTTATGAGTTCCCAGATGCGTTCCCTGAAGATCTTCAGGTTTAACATTAGAACATGAAATTGATTCTACTATTGACATATGCCTGGAACTCTTTTGATCACAAAGTCATTGTATTGTATGGCCCTTGTAGAACTCCAAGGGCTTGAGCAATCAGAAGAGTTATCCATTTGCGATTTTGTTTGTCCCAATACTTCACCCTGGGGCACGAGTACTTTTTTTAGGAAAAAGGATGGTTCAAAGTGCATAACAATAACCATAGAGAATTAAATAAAGCCACAATAAAAAATAAATTATCTTTCAAGAATAGTTCTATAAATTTTTTTTAATTTTAAGTAAAATTTTTGGATTGCACAACACTTCAAAAGTGCTCCTCCACTTCTGCCAACAAATTTGGATCCAATTAATCATAGCATTCACTTTTTTGCCATTATTTTGAATAATTTAACCCAGGTACTTGAACCTCTTACTCTTCTTGATGACATTGTCCTTAGTAGTTATATCCTCAGGACTGAGCTTCTAATACAATTGAATTTACACTCTATATTTTTTATTTTACATCTAATAATATGAAATCTTTAGATTCTAAAATAGTTTCCCATAACTCAAGTTTTACCTTTATTCCATTCCTAGTCTTATTAATTAAAAGAATATCATATACAAATAACATGAACGAAGTTATCATCTGTTGAATGTGTTCGATAAGAACATCCATAATTAAAGCAAAAAGATATGTGTTGAGAGCTGAGCCTTAATGTATTCCAATAGTAATATGAAAATCATTAAACAAACCATCTTGCGACCGAACACATGTTACATCTCTAATAACATCAATATATGTAACGCAAATCACTTCTCTTCCAAGATCTCCAAAAAGCTTTATTTGGTACTTTTGTCATATGCCTTTTCAAAATGAATAAAAAAGAAATGAAGACATTCTTATTTTTCTCTAAATTTTTCTTTCAAACCTCTTAATTTATGTATCTAGTATTTTTTGTCTTTAAATTAACATTAATAATTTGGTAAGCATTTCTCACCCAAATATTTTCATACATCGATAGGGATGTCATCTAATTTCTTTTTTTTATTCTTTATCCTCCTTAAAGAGTTTTAGATCATAGCATTATTAATACGATGAATTAGAGTGTATTTGAGACTATGTTGTTTAAACTCAATTATATTAATTGTATTGGTACAGTCTTTATTAAAAAGCTTAGTAAAATAATCCATCCATCTTTTTAGTCATCATCTTTGATATATATAATATGAGTCAAATCTTTAATTATTTTATATCTTAATTTAGCTAGCTTATAAATGTCTCTCCATCGACATCTTTTAATTTATTATATAAATTCTCAAATATTACACTTTTAGCATCACGAACTACTATTTTATATTCACGGCAAGCTAGTTTATAACTTTTTCAATTCTCCTCAATTTTACAGTTAAAGTATTCTTTTAACATGCATGTTTATTCTTAATTTTAATTTGAATAACTTATTTCCACCACCATACATATTTATTATTGGTATTCTCCCTTTTGACTCATTAGTAAACTCTTTATACGCTACAAATACAACAAGCAACAGAATTAAGGTTTTTAAAACTTCACTTTTAATGTCTTTATTACCCTTATTATTTCATCAAGTTTTGGATAATTAATATTACTTTTATGACCCCTTATTTTTAAATCTAAAATTAATAGATTATGTTTGGTTGTCAAATAGTCACTTGGAATAATCATGTAATCATTATTACAAAATAAATGATCCATTTCTTCATGTGAAAATAATCAATATGAGTAATAGATATGCATTTTCTTTTTTTTTAAGTTTTAGCAATCATAAGATCATAAGCTAAAGTAGACTCCAAAATTATTTATCCTTCTTTATTAATCTCTCCAAAATCATAACCACTATGAATATTATTAAATTCTTTAATTTTGAGGTATTCACTAAACCAACTTATCTAAATTATGTCAAAATCTTTCTTTCTACACATCCAATCATATATGAGAGGCATAAACCCTAGAATTATTAAAAGTTATTCTATTATTATTAGTTTTAAAAAATATAACTATGTTTCTCAATCTCAACTTTCACTACATTTTCTTTTATGTCTTGTCTAGAATGATATACTCACATCATTCCTATGATGATCCTTATCCAATTACTATAGTGTAAAGTTTAAATTATCATTTTTTTTCTTATCTTCCACCCACTTAGTTTTGTAAAAGCATAGTATATAATCCTCCTATTTATCATAATATCAGTTAACTCAAAATACTCGCCAATAATAGTGTTTATATTCAAATTATCTAATCTTAATATAGAATTAAAGACTAATTAAAGACTAACTTTTTATCTGCATTCGTCCACAATACGGGGCCCTTGACAATACACTCGGATGCCGATGTGCGGCATTTGCGCTCTTTTCACTATATTTAGGCAATCTAGGCGTCGCTTCCAAGGGGCGCGCCCTAGCTCTAGCACAATTTCTTAAAGGAATCATGTCGTTATAGAATAAATAATATATATATATAATACATATATCTATATATATATATATTAACTTCTTAAAATTTGTCTCACATATTGGTAAGTAACTATAAATACATATTATTGGAAGTAGCATTAAAAGATTTAATAACGATTGTCAAGAATATCATTAGTCCAATGTAATACTTAACTATATTTAATTAAAATTTATGAAAACTAAAGTATATTATTAAAGGGTTAATTACTATTTTTATAATGTGATGTGTATATGCAAACCCACGTATGATATAAGGTTGGGGAAGGCATATTTATGGTATTGGTAATGCAATGGTAATGGAAATAGAAATGTAATAACAATGTTAATGGTGATAGTGAAAGTTTTTTATGGTGCTCCTTAGATTATTATTCAATAGTTGTTGTGTGTTATTTTTTATCTAGTGGTAAATATTATAAAGAAAGAATATTTTATTAAAGATTAAATGCTAGTAATGGATATGAATCTATGGTAATGAATATATGGAAATGATAAAAGTAAATAGTAAGGATTGCTATACTTACAAAAAATAATATTTAAGTTCTAAAAATATAAGAATTAGTATACACGTAAATTTTCTCTCATTCACATTACTGTGATTTGGAATGAGGATATACCCTCTGAATTACAATATATCTTACTCACATCACTCAACATTTTCCAGGTTCTAGGCTTATGGAAAAAGATCAAGCTAACAAAGCATGTCGTTGTAAATGTGTCCCACTCAATAGGTATGCTTGTTTAGTTTGTTCCTACTCATTTTTATGTGGCTTTTTATTCATTACATTTTTAGTGGATGATTAGTAACTCTCTCATGTGTTTTGAGGAATCATATAGTCCACTTTAATAAGAAGATTGAAAATGCGAAGTCTAGTTCCATTTTCCAACCTCTGTTTCTCGATGCTTATCGGATAAGGTTGTGACATTAGCCGCAATGTGTATCCATGATAACTCTTTTTTCTACATTCAGATTAAGTTGTATGTGAATGATGCTCTAGCAAAACTATGCCCTACATGACCCAACCAGCCAGGTTATGGTGTCTTTTTCTTTACCTGATTTTATTTAATTTAAGTGAACGTTCTTTATCACTTTACGTGGTGAAAGCTTAAGAAATAGTTATAGAAATAAATTGCGGGGATCGCCTACTTTGAGTTATCCTCACATTGTTTATCATTACATCAAATTTTAATCAACAATAATTATTTGATCTTTGGAGCTGATTTATTGGAGCGCACGGTCTTTTTCACTTTTTTTTGGCCCATTTTTGTGCAGACATCTTCCCAGACTTTGTCCACTGAAGCTAAGGTTGCTGCTGGTGAGATAAGCCGCAGGCTTGAACTGGGATGTAAGCTTAGCGATTCTATTGAAAGCAAAGAAGACGTACATGCTCTTTTTGATCTGTTTAGAGAGGAGCGCTATATGCTTTTGGAAGGGAAAGAGAAGTATCATGTGAGCACCCAGCCCATTGTGCTTGTTTGCAACAGAATGATTATTGGCATCCCTGCTAATTTTTATGATGGTATTCTGAAAGGTTTAGGGTTTAATGCATGTGTAGGTAATACTCAAAGAAAACTCGTCGGCCGAAGATATGCTCAGATCCGTCTTCCATGCCAACTATCTTTACTGGCTGGAGCAGAATGTCGGAATGGCCCATAGCAGCATTGCCGATGAGTGCAGTGCAGGAGGGAAGCTGCAGATATCTTTGGAGTACATACAGAGGGAATTCACTCATGTTAAGCGGGATGGCTCACAACATGGTTGGCTTACAGACGGGCTGATTGCCAGGCCATTGCCAAACCGGCTTGTGCTGCCACTGCCAGCCTCCCAAGCTGTATGATTCCAACTCCCAACTCAATTGAGCATCGGGTGTTATTCGATTTAAAACGTATTATTGGAGAGGGCCTCCATTGAGTATTATTAGATTTGAAATGGTTCTTATTTTTGTTATTTTAATTATTACATCCACACCCCTCCCTCCTGATTATTTTATCTCAATCCGTTCCTTGTTCTATTGGCCTTTTTATGTGCCATTTTAGCTGCTTATTGTGAGCCCATTAGCAAAGAAGCAAATATTAAAATGGTAGAGTTTTTCTTAGTGACTGGAAAAGTGATCCTTTAGGAGAATGATTAGCATGTTCTTGTACAGAATGATATGCACGCAAGCGTTATTAATCAGGATTGGTGCTAAATTTACTGGAGTTAGTAATAATAATAATAATTATAGTAATAATTTTGTAATAAATTCTTTATGAAAGTATAACTTGTAAATTCATCAGCACGTTAGTTGTTTTTCTTGTTTTGTTGGTATTAATTAGCTCAGCTGTGTATTGGTTGGGTGTGAGTGAGTTGTTGACACGTGTAAACTATACATGAAATATTCGTTACATAATAAACAATAAGTATATATTCGCTTAAATTACTTGAAAATTTTGAAATAACAATTAAATTAGTAACATATTTACTATATATTCACAAGTTGAGGACTGCTTTGGGAATATTAATATATACTAACTATTAACTCAAAAATATTTGTGATTTGCAAGAATTTGTCCTCAAAATCTATAAAAATTATTGAATTTAGATGTGCAGTTGTGTAATACAATTCTATCGGGTATAATGTTGGGAGGGTGACAAATGTATGGTGAGATCTGTGGCACTTGAGCTCTGATATCAATATTGTGATGCCAAAGTTAAAAAGTACCAAAATTGTTGCATACGAGCATTGATTTAAGATTGTGAATGCAAAATTGTGTAGCATTTGTTAAAAAGTTAAAATTGAATGCCGTGTGCATAGAATAAAGAAAATTAGTGTAGTAAATGTCGTTTTATAATTATTATTATCAATTTGACATTCATCTTTCACTACAATAATCAATGAAATTGAATGTTATGTATCCTTGCCTCCTTAAAGTTGAGCTCAAATTTTAAGTCGAAGCTCTAATTATTTCTCTTTTGCGATAGAGCCTCAATTTTTTTCTACTGGCTGAAATTGTTGGGCTATTTGAAGCAAAATTAATCATGCAGGGGGCTTTCTCCTCCAGCATATTTTAGGGTTAGGGTAATCCTTTGGGCGTCAGTTGTTCAAACACTGGTGGCTAAAGAAAGGACAGTTGGGGCTGGCTGTGATGGCAGCGGCCAAGCCCGATGATCCTTTACATTCTCAGCTACTTGCCGTCGGCAGCGAAGCTACCTCAACTCCGGCTTCCCTGCCCCTGAATGATCTCCGCGTTCGCACCCTATGCGACATCCTTTCCCGCACCCCGACGACGGAGCTCGAGCGCGTCCTATCTAGTTGCGGCATCGTTCCCGTTTCGGAGGTCGTGGAGGACGTTCTCTGCCTGTCCTATTCCTCCCCTGCCTCAGCCGTTCAGTTTTTTCGCTGGTCGGGCCTCTCGTTTAAGCATACCGCCCGCGCCTGGAACCTCATGGTCGACATCCTTGGCTGCAATGCTCTCTTCGACGCCATGTGGGACGCCATCCGTTCCATGAAGCAGGAAGGCGGCGTATTATCCACCGTTACCTTTGCCTCCGCCTTCGGCTCCTATTGCGCTGCAGGTAAGATCAAAGAGGCCATCATGACCTTCGACGTCATGGATCGCTACGGCGTTTCACTGGACGTCGTTGCTGTCAACTCCCTTCTTAGCGCCATCTGCCGCCAGGACGGCCACACCACTGAAGCCGCTGACTTTTATGACCGCATTAAGGCCTGTATTCCCCCTGACGCTGACACGTTCGCCATCCTCTTCGAAGGATGGGAGAAGGAGGGAAACACCAGCCGCGCCAAGACCACCTTTGGCGAGATGATCATCCGCGTTGGTTGGAATGCCAACAACATGTCCGCTTATGACGCATTTCTTAGCACTCTTGTTCGGGCAGCCCAGCCCCAGGAGGCCCTCAAGTTCCTAATGGTTATGAAGTCCAACAACTGCCTTCCAGGTCTAAAATTCTTCAGTAACGCTCTAAACATCCTAGTGAAGCACAATGACTCTGACCATGCCCTTAGTCTCTGGAATATCATGGTCACAGGCAGCGGGCTCATCCCTGATCCAGGAATGTTCAACGCAATGATATCCCTTCTCTGCAACAACCAGAAGATTGACATTGCCCTTCGCTTTCTTGATGAGATGCCCTTCTATGGTGCTTTTCCCAGCGCTCTCACCTACAATGCTATTTTTGAGTGTCTTATCAGGAATAAGAGGTCTCGTGAAGCTGAGATGTTTTTTAGGGAGATGAAGAAAAATGAGAAGCCACCCACTCCATCCAATTGTGCAGCTGCTATCAAAATGTTCTTTGATGAGTTTGATCCTGTAACTGCTCTTGAATTGTGGATCTATCTTGTAAAGGAACTGGTGATTTTAGACAATGAGTGTGCCAATGAGGTACTTGTGGGCTTAGCAGAGTTGGGGAGATTGAATGATGTCACTCAGTATGCTCAGGACATGCTCGACAGTGGCATTGAGTTGCGGTCTGCTGTGATTGAAAAGTTAAAGAGTTCTTTTCAAAAGACAGGCAAGCTAAATTCTTTTGATTCTATCACTAGAAGAATGAAGAAGAATTAGCACTTGGAATGGCTCAACAGGATGGATAGTGGTATGCACCATTGCTAACCTTTTTATGAGCATAATTTTATGGCTAGTTTGTTTCATCAACATTTTGATGTTTTGAATGTCAACACTATTAAAATGCCATGCTATTTAGATGAAAATATTATTAGTGAAAGAAGAATTATGTGTGGAGATATGAAGAATAGAGCTTGAAAAATTGTGGAGCGAGGGAGAAAATAATTTCTCAAAGCTACTTTAGTTCACCTTTTAATTTGCTTGATTCAAAATGAGAAAGTCTATGACTTATTTACTGTAGTACAAAGAAATTATAAAGATTTTAATAATTATATAAATCTATACTCTTTTAGAAGAAATTTTAGGAAAAAAAATTTAATCAAGAGAATTTTAGAGATAAAAATTTAAGATATATACAAAAAAACTATATATTATATATTATTAGTTGGTTTGCATTTTCAAGCATCCTCATTAAGCTAAGTATGCCCAATCAATCATACTTAGCATAGTCTTCAGCCTTATGAATTGTTTCAAGACAAGTGACTGAAAATATCTATAGCTTGGTCTTTTGTATTTACATATTCAATATAAATTTCTAACTCTTTTGTTTGATCCATTATATAATAGAAGTGACTATCAATTTGCTTGCTCCTCTCATGATACACAAAATTCTTTATCAAAGCAATTAATGATTTATTATTCATGTAGATTACTGCTGGTTAACTTTGAAGTTGTTAAATCTTCTTCAGCTGCTTTTGAACTCATTGCATGACATGCATGAGGATGCTGCAACATATTTTGCTTTAAAGTAGACAATGCAACGATTGGTTACTTCTTTCGTACCAAATTAAAGTTGTATTTCTCATATAGAACGTAAAATCACTTGTACTTGTTTATCATTTAGATCTCTAACCCAATGAATAATGTGTTAGTTCAAACTCATTAAATGGGCATATTGCAATTTATGAGTAAATGTCACTTGTATGCAGTGAAAAAGCTTCTTGGCTGCCTTCCAGTGTCGCTTTGTTGGCTTTTTCATGCAGTGACTTGAAATTCTTACATATATAATGTATCAAACCTTGCTTAAGCTCTTAATTAGACTTTTGAAGTTGGTTAGATCCACTTGCTTGTTTTCACTAATTTTGATAATTGTATTCCACAGTTTATGGGGTGCTCACCATTTTGCATTCGTTCATTTTGAACTTCTTAAAAATCTCCTTTGCATAAGCTTCATTGTGAGATGAAGATACCTTCATTTCTTTGCATAACTTCTATTTAAAGGAAGTATGATATAAGATCTATATCCATTATTTTGAACTCTTGTTTTATGGCTTCATTAAATTCTTTGAACATGTGAGGATTATCCTATAAAGATGAGGTCAGTAACACAGAGGCATACAAGTAGTTAATCTTCAATATATGCATCTTTACTTAAAGTGCACTTTTATATAGACAATTACAAAAGCTACTTCTCTAAAAGTATGACTCAATCTTAGTATTTCATGCTCTTGTTGCTTGTTGCAAGTTATACACCGCTTTTGTTAAGTTGTACAATTTTGATTTGTGACCCTTTTGACATAATGATTAATTCATATAAGAAGGCTAATTTGACATCCATTTGATAAATGGACCACTTTTGGTATGATGCAACTAAAATTGTTAGGTGAATAGTTTCCATGTGAATGACATGAGAAATACTTAGTCATAGTTGATAGTTGTCATTTGTGTGTATCTTTACTAGTCATACTTTGTCCCTTTTGGTATCTTCTTTACATTCTTATTTATCTTTGTATACATCTTTAAATCCTATAATTGTTTTGCTCTTTTGGTAGAATTATGAGTTCTTATGTGTTGTTCTTCTCCAAATACTTTATTTTTTCTTCCATCGCCTCGTTTTCTACTTCATTCTGAATGGCTTTCTCAAATTCAATTGGCTCACTATTTGTATTTGGACGCACTATTTATTTCATTAGTAGCATCATGTTTCTCTCTCTGGCTTCTTATCTTTATTAGCCTTGGACTATTTATTAATGGGGTGAGCATTTTTATGCACAGCTTCCAAAAACCTTTTAATTATGCAATATTTGGTATTTATCCTATCCATGCTTCTTGAGGTATTATATTTTGTAGACTTGAGCATGTGATTGAAAGTGTAAACAACACGTGCTTTAGCTTCGGCCCCAAAGTCTTTTGGCATACCTTTGCTCTTTATTAACTTCATATCATGTTGAGGATGGTATAATTCTTCTTCTTCACTTGCCTTTTAGTTTTCATTCATTAAACTAGTTTTGATAGAAGTACTTATTTGATCAATTTTTGCTTCTTATTTTTTCAGGCTCATATGCCATTAAAAAGCCCAATAACTTTTAAATTGACATAAAAGTAAATGTTTTGCTTCTTTTACAGCTATTGCTACTTGGTCAAGATTAGCATTCAAAGAACACAATCTTTCTCAATTAGTCGCATATCTACAAGGCTTTTTCCATACATTCACAATTGGTTGACCATTGTTTTTGTAAAGAAATTCTTCATTTTTTTCCCCTCTTTCATCTATAACACATCTCAAAGTCACCTCTTAGGGTTTAGAGCCGTATCTTCTTTACTTTGTCAATTCCCTTACAAGTTGTTTGGAGTGTCGTCCATGCTTGTTTGGATGTAGATACTCATATGATCTTCTTGGAATTGGCTTTTTCTAGGGCTTGGTACATAAAAAAAGCAGTTATTTTTTTATTCTTCTTCAACGAATCATATTTTTCTTCAACGAATCATCTTCCTCCGGATGATAAGCATGGCTTTTTATCTATCACCTCCTAAATATCTTGAGAGTCGAACTGCGCTTTCATTTGGATACTCCAACATTAATAATTTTCCTTTGGAGGAAGCACTTGAATACTCATCCTACTTGTCATATTCCTATGAAGCTCACTATACCATTTTAATAGAGGAATTAAGTGTGGGTAATGAAGAAGAGAGCAAGAAGGAAGAAAATGATTTCTTAAAGCTATTTTATTTCACCTTTGAATTTGCTTGATACAAAATGAGAATGTCTATGACTTCTTTATAGTAGTTCAAAAAAAAACTATAGAGCCTTTAGTAATTTCTCAAATCTAGATTCTTCTAACCAAAGTTCTAGATAAAAAAATCTAAAACTAGAGAGCTCTAAAGATAAAATTTCTACATACATACAAAAGAAATTTCTAGAATAATATTTTAATTATTTACTTTGCGTTTACAAATAATTAGGATTGCTCACATACCTTGGCTCAGTACTGATGTATTTTAGGATTTAGATGTGATATTTTAGGTGTAATTACTTTGTAAATAAATGCTTTGTTTTATGTGTGTATATATATGTAAATTTTGGCTTATACTTTCCCTTTACCGCTAGGGTTTCGGGAGACAAACTCATGCGAATGATGGTGGCCAACAACCTCATCACACTGAAGCCACCAGAAAAAAATGTTGTCTTTGTTGCTGTCACCTTATGAATTGGCAACATGCCAGAATTGGAGATCTTATCTTCTTTATGAAATTGCTTCTTCCTCTTCTGCTTTACATGAAAATGAGAAGCAAAAATATTTACATGCTATCTGACTAGCATCTAAATGTCATAATGCAGCCGTAAACTGTTATATTTGGAACATGAAAACATTATGTCTGTGAACCTATGAATGGGCTTATGATAATAGCATTGCAAAACATTACATTGCATTGATTTGTCTGTGAATCAAACAACTTGTAGGAAAGATATTAGAAATATTAGAAGTTTGTTTGAGTTCCTAGTTTGGAACAAATTGATGCGATACTTTTTAGCACAGTAAGCAATTAAAATGTGATCATAAGCTATCTAAAACTGTTGGTAGCATAATTGTTTTGAAGAGATCTGTGCTTATTAGGATGACGTGATCAAGAACCTTAAGATTAATAGAGCCTGCACAACGGCGATAAACAGAAGCATCAATTTCACTAATAATAATGGTCATAAGAGAATTGAAGGAGTGCAGTATATGCAGATGCGTGTAGGATTAAGATGAACAATTGAAAAAAAAAATCTGGGCATGAATCGATTAAAATTTTTTTATTTATTTGAAGGAATTATAAACATGGTTATCATGCACAATAAGTTGCTAGAGAATAGCAAAAATGGCATACCGTAGTCTGAAAGAAAGGAACTTTTGAGGAGTTAAATAGCCTGCATCTATTATAAATTTTACTAGGATGCCTTTTTGAGAAATGCTAGAATATTAAACAAAGTTTTGTTTGGTGGATTTAAAGAGATAAAGGCAAAGCGATATTGTTACGAATCTAACAAATTGTAATGTAACTTTTTTTTTCCTGGATACATAGGATGGCATCACATGTAAGTTACTTGAGAAATAAATGTGATTTTGCTGGTCTTGACTTATAGTTGCTAGGGCATGATTTTCATCTGTGGCTCTTGCCACTTTTTTATCTATGGGCAAAAACTTATAAAATCCCAATTTTGACCCCAATGCAACTTTTGTCATTGAACATGTGTCATTTGAACGTGTCATTATAAATATCCCAATTTTGAAATTTATGAACTTGTTGAGCAACACATGTTGGACGATGACCATTTAGTTTGTTAAACAACCCAGTTGTTGGAGAAAGTATATTGGCACTCTTTTGAATATTTAGACCGCCTATTTAAATTTTAAATGTTCCACATTGTTGTTGAAAGTTATTAAGTGTCTTTCATGGGATTTTGGATGCTTTGGAGGCATATATTCAAATAATAGTGTCATATAGCCTAAACCTAACCTAAGGATCTCATACTCACTTTTATTATTTTCTTCGCACTTCTCCTTCTGGTGCTTGTTGTTTGTGCGAGTTCTAGCCCGGATCCAAAGAAGTAAATGTCTTAATTGGTCATGTGTGATAGTGTTTCGAGTACAAGAACCTCGGTAGGACCCCCCCGTAGCTTCAAATCGTCTTCTTTCATGTTGATTAAGGCAAGCTCCTTTCATCCATAATGTTTAGCCATTTGTCTCTAGTTCTCTTTGGTTTATGTTAAGAATATCTCAACTAAGATCAAATCTAAGTTATCATCCACTTTTGAATATATTTCATGAATATTTTGCATGTAATGTTATACTACTGATGTGCTGATATCTTTTAAGCTAAGCTTTTAAAACTTCGCATATGAAAACGTATCAAACATTGCATACATCTTTTGAGAAAACTTAGGGTTTTGATAAGCACTTTTCTTACAACCTTTGGTAATTTGTGAGATTACAACTTAGCTGGATTTCAGATGAAAATCCTTTTTTATAGATCATTATTTGATTATTAGTTGAATCCATGCATGCAATCATGGTTTTGTTTAAGTCATTGGGAAATTTGATTTCTTGGCCTTAATTTTTCGTTAAGCTAGTTATGCAAGCATTGTTTAGGTCATTGAACAAACAAAACAGAATTTGTCAAGCGAGCATAGATCTAAACTTTGAAGCACTAAACCTAAGATCATGCTTGCATTATTCATTAGCTTAAGATTTGAGCTCTCTGATAAACTAGTTAAATCAGCATTGTTTTGATTGTTGAATGGAGTAAACAGAGCCCATAGAAGGCTAAGATCTAAATCTTAAGTTTCAATAATTCTTATTAAATGAGCAAATATGTGATTAATAGAACTCATTAGTAGAGCAAATATGTGATTAATAGAACTCATTAATAGAGTAGAACAGATTTGAACGCTCCACTCACGAATTTTTTGTCGATTTGCTGAGCGCTCTTTGTTTGACGTGCTAAAGCAGATATTTCATGTGACCTGTTCAACAGGTTTTTATTCAACCCATTAAACAAATATCGTTTAGCCCATTTAAAAATGAAATTAGAAAATGCTAATTTTGTAATTAATTTCAATTTATAAAAAATCAACTTTTGGTTATGACTGATTAAGAATGCTTCTGTAAAATTATTGAACTTTTGTGATAACTTCAAAACATGAATTTAAGGCGTACTATAAACTCTAAATTTAATGTAATGCTTCTAGTTAGGGAACAAGTGAGAGTATAATGTTTTAGTTTTGATAGCCTTGTGGTTTTCATTTTTCAGGGATTTACATGCTTGATTTCTGGTTTTGACCTTGTGCAAGAGTGAAGTACAAGTTCCCTAGTGTTGGTTGTTACATGAGCTTATGCTTAGGCTTTTGGGTATTATGAATTAAGTTATAAAAGAGCATGTTAGGGAGTGCTTCGTCATGCTGACAACTGATTGCCATTACAGTTTGGTTTGGGGTTTGTAAAGTTATTTCGTAATTGTGCATCATCATTTTTCAAAGTCATACTTAGTGCACCCTATAATGTAAGAGTTATTTGTATCAAAATAAACAGTAAAGTGTGCTTAAAAGAACTGAAAAAATGAATGATTATTTCTAAATTTGGTAAACATTGATTTTATGGCCAATCATCTTGAAAAAAATTTCTTATACATTTTTCTTTTTTCTTAGTTTTAGTTTTGTTACATGTAATCTTAGTATATATTATTCAGTATTGTTTTATGTTACATTTAGCATTTTGTCATTTATATGCTTTGTTCCTAAATGTTGGTTCTTTGCCTTGAACTAAAGCCAAAGTGGTGTTAGGAACTGGTGAATTTTACTTACCCATATTGTTAGACTTGTTTTTAGGTTTGAATGAAGATAGAGCAGAGACAAGAGAAAGGCACCATTGTTTAAATAGTTGAGAATCTTGTGAAAGTATTGTGTGTTGTAATGTTGGGAGGATGATGATTGTATTTTGTTTTTTGTAGTGTGAGCTATAAGTGTTTGTGGGAGTAAGGATTGCTATATTATGAACTAATTGATGTAATATTTTTTTATTAATTAGAACTCTTGTTGTTGTTGGTATTTATT
This sequence comes from Gastrodia elata, assembly GCA_016760335.1. Lineage (NCBI taxonomy): Eukaryota > Viridiplantae > Streptophyta > Magnoliopsida > Asparagales > Orchidaceae > Gastrodia > Gastrodia elata. Next base: position 73,321,025 of record CM028671.1, on the reverse strand, counting down.
TTTTTTATTTCACTTTTCCATTTGATTATATTCAATATTGATTAGATTCTTGGGATTATGGAAGTTTCAGTTAAGTCTGAGTGATGCTCTGTAATAGAATTGTTGCCTCTTGGTGATATTTTAAATGTGGGCTGCCACATGTTTGTTTCTTCAAGTATGCCAGTGGTGTGAAACATCACTTGGATGTAAGTTTGCATACTTAAGAAAATCATAATGGCTTCTTGGAGGACATTATTTAGGGTTTGGGTTTAGGGTTTAGGGTTTAGGGTCTAAACCCTAAACCCTGAATGTGGATGTACTTTACATTTGTCGGTATATATTTTCACGCTCAACACTTGTCATATAACCACCAAGTTACTCAGGCACAATCATTGTTCTAGTGTGTAAGAGCATTTATTGTTCTAGCTACATTCTTGTTATGTTTAATGTGTTTATTGAGGATGCAAGTGAGTATTATATTTTGTTTTTGGTTTTGGGAGCCTTTGTGGTCTTTGTTATCCGTTGATTTACAATTCCAATTTTTTTGTTTGACTTTGTGCAAGAGGGAATTGCAGGTTTCTTAGGGTTGGCAATGATTCAAGATTTGGCTTACATGTGGTTTTTACATTGTGAAATAAATTTTAAAAGAGTACCAGAGAGAGTGCTCAGTAGTGTCCACAATTGATCGCTCGTTACATTCTGTTTTTGGAGCTCTTACATTTTTAGTCTCAGCAGAAGTGGTAATTGTGTCAGACTAAGTTGTTAAAAAAAACCTAAATGAGTTTAAATTAAAATGAAAGATTAACTCTGTTTTGTGAATTTTGATTCCACATTAGTTAAGCATGAATGACTAACTGTGTACATTCCTTGATTTTACTAAATTTTATTTACGTGCATGTACTCTTCATTCAACATTTTTGTGCTTACTTTCAACGTTTTGTTATATATAAACTTTGTTCTTAGAGCCTTGGGTTGGAAACTTGTGGTATTAGCAACTGTGGGCTTTCGCTCAACTATGTAGTGGGACTTGCTTTTAAATACTGGTGAAGGGATAGCAGTGACAAGGAAAAACTTTAATATTTGAATAACTGTGATTTTGTTGAAACATCGAGTTAAATTCTATGTGAGAGTGTGAATATTGTTGTGAGCTATTAGTGCTGTGTGTTGACTTGTTATCGTTTCATTATAAACATTTTGATGTTATAATTATTTACTAAGGGGGATTTAATATGATGCATTTTTCATCCCTCTGATTTTACTTTTTCTTTGACAACCTTTGAACTCTAATCAGATCTTTGGGATTACGGAAGACTTAATGGAGATTTAGTGGCTGTTATAGAATTATTGCCTATTTAGTTAAAATTCTAATGTGGGTCACCACATATTAAGTCAAAGAAATGTTTTGTTTAATGACTACTTTTTTTGCATGTTAACTGACAAGTGTCTCTCCTCCCTCTGTTGATCTTTAATATAGGTTCAGGGCTGTGTTAGTGTAGTGGTTAATTAATTTAAGCATTATCAAAGTATATATGGTTTTGTTACATTGATAGTTGTTAGGGATTGAGTCCCACTTTGCAGCACTCAAATAGGATTTAATATTCATTACATAATGACACAATGACCACGAGCAATTACGAAATCACAGAAAGGAAGACAAATTTACGTGGAAAACTCTTGGTTGCAAAAACTATAGGGTCACCACCACGAAGAAGATTCACCTATAATAAAAAAAGGACTACATTTCTTACAATAAATTTCTCTGTAGCAAAATAAAACTCTTTAAGGAAAAGAATATATGCTCTCACTCTCACAACAGCCACCCTTGCATAAATTATTATCTTCCAGCATACACAACTTTAATTAAGTATGAGTATTTGTGATTGCATTCCATTGCATGATTGTATAGTTCATAGCATAATAGTGAAATGTTTTAATGATTACATCTGTATAATGGCTGGCCAGTTTGTTTAAATGGGCAAAACCATAAAATTCATTTTTTTTTTATTTTGTAATTAATGTAATTCCCACTGAAATAAACACCTAAAATCTAACTATCGATGTTTTAATAAATGTTGGCCCCATCTAAAATTAAAGTTGGGCCTTCTAAATGATGTGAATCCTCATGAAATATATAAACCCTTCTATATTGAAACTTAAAGACAATGTAAGCCCCAACTCAAACAAAACTTTTGCTAGCATTGATTCTAACGAACTCACTAACTATATTCATAACCCATAAAATTCCAACATGCTAGTTGTTTCTGTTTTAGACATGCATATGTAAATTTAGCCGAGACTCTTGATATATAGTTATGCCATGTTTTTAAACCCTATCAAGCATGTATAGAAATTTTGAATAATAGTTATTATGCTTTACTTTGTTAAGCTGTTTAGTTAGATGGCATGATTAGCCTTCACTTTGTTAATGAGTTGGTTTTAAATATAAGGACTAAATCTTTATTACATTGTACATATTTATCCGTAAATATTTGGAAGATATAGCACATGGCTGTTAATTAAATTCTATAGATGGTATGCTTGAGTATTCTCTAGTTCATTAAGGGAGGACGAACCAAACCACGCCACATCTTGCATGCCTAGTTACAATATATTTGAACATGATGCTTGATTTTTCAAACCTTATCATTCATAATTAAGTTTTCTTTTGCAAATAAGAATTGTAATTTGCTATAGAAAGTTCTTAATCCTTCATAAATAAAATCTTAATTCACATTTTGAGAAAGTACTTTCATAAATCCTATCCAAGGGACGAAGGCTGCTCCACTTCTTTGAGCATTCAGTGGGTTTTCTAGCAGCCATCATATTATATTTAATTTTTAGCATTCCAATTTGATTTGCACATTCAATGTTTCTTGAGGTTGTCATGCTATGTGAGATTGGTATATGATTCCAGATATATATTTTGTCATGTTTGTAGGATACCAGTGTATGGCTCAATGCTACATCCTATGGTGTGGCTGTTTGGTTTAAAAGTTAAAAGAAATTCTAAAGTAAATCAATTGAGTTGTGATTTCAATTTGGATGTTTGAAGCTTTACTGTGTAATTGGTTTTGATGTTGGTTTAGGTGAAGATAATTTTCTTGTAATTTAGAGAAACAGCCCAAAAGTGAACGGTGAGGGCTGGTTGCAGCTGAGGAGGCCCGGATTTCAGTCGTGCAAGGGCAGATGAGCATAGTAGCTTGCGCATGAATATGAGAAGGTTGGCAGGCAGCGAGGGTCACATAGGCCAAGTGCTCCGACGAGGTTGACGAATGGCGGGTGATCGACAAGTGTGTGTCCAGTGCTGATTGCGGGTTAGCGAATTGCATGCCTATTCTTCTTATTTTTTTGTTTTGCAGCGAAGGATTTTAATATCCACCAGTTTCAAGCGGATTTCAAATCCGACGAAAGCAGGGATTTATGGAATTCGATTCCTCCTAAATTTTACTTTTATTGTATTTTAAACCAAACACCCATTTTCAGTTTACTTGTAACTGGATAATTTTACACTATAATTACAATCAACCAACAGCCCCGTTAGTGCCATGGCTGTAGTTTTTAACACTGGGTAAGCTTTATTTATTCTGCCATTTGAGATTTTTGTGAATGCAAGTAGTCCTCATTCTAGCAAGATTGCACTTACATTAAGGAAGTCATTGAAAACATATTAAGAAAGTGAAGATTGTGATTCTGGTGTTTTAATTCTGCATTTCATTTTGTATTTTACATTAGAAACTTTGGATCTAACCATCCCTCATTCATAATTATTTTAAGACACATTTTTTCTCTTTGACACAGCCCATATTAACTAATTTAAACTTAGGCATAGTGCTGCGGGTTGTCTGTTTTTTTTTTTTTTTTTTTTTGATAAATTATGTGAGGTTCAAATATGATGTAAATAATTTTGAATTTAGCAAATCCTCAGTTTAGTGACGTTTGCATTTAGACTGCCCTTTTTTTGTTTTTTTCACATCACTCAAATCTTTATAATTGGCATACCTGACATGAATGCTAGATGCATGGGTAAGGTTATGTGATATTTTTGTAAATATGAAATCTTGGATGCTAAATGTTTTAATTATAAAGATTTTCGTGGTATGCGTCCAATTTATCTTTTTTGAAAAAAATTTCTATTTTATTGCCTGTAGCTTTTACTTGGTTTCCTTTAAGCTTTTAGGGGATGTTTAATTTTAGCTTAAGATTTTTAAGCTCGCAAATATCTTTTTTCTAAAGTGTCAAGTGCTAACTAAATATATAAGAAAAAAACAAGAAGATACTGCTGTAGCTTTATAACAGAAAAGCTTCAGTCACATTTGTTAGTAAAATTAACAAAAATTATTAAGAACGCTGTTAACTTTACTGGTGGTTTAAATTTATAAAAATGTGAAAAAGCATAATAATTGATGCTGTAATATGTTTTTATTTATTCTGTTTATCTTCACCAACTCCCGAAGAACTCAAACAAGCTCAAGTTTCTGCTCTTCTCACGTTACTTTGATGTGTTGAAGATTCTTATGGGAGGAAAAAAACCTAGATTTTTAAATCATCCTGGAGAGCTGGATAAGGAGCTTCAATGGATGGCAGATGCTATCAATAGGTTTGCTAGCATAAGCTTGTAATGGATGGAATATTTTAATACATTATTTCTAAAACACTGGCAAGTGAGCCAAATGCCAGTTGTGTTATGAAAGAACTGTATGTCTTGTGAGGTTCGCGTGAATAAAGTTTATATTTAGTCCTTAGGTTTGATGGTTGATGTGCGTTTAATAATTTGGATTTGATTGATGTGGTTTCTAGTCTTTAAACATATTTGGTTCGCTTCTCAGATGTGTTTTTATTATTATTAAAATTTAAATAATATCCGGATTATAGCATGTCATTTAATGTTTTTCTATTTTGTAACAATAAACACTACAAAATTGTAACTATCAATTTTCATCAGTAAGATGCTATGCGTTGGAGTACCCAAAAGTACAATGAATGAAATTCTGGGTCGAAAAAATAAGTCACCACCATGAGTGGGATTGTTTGAGTTATATGATGAATGTGATGTGATTATGTATTTTCTTAACTGTGCTATCGTCCACCGCTTTTTATTTTAAATCTTGTAATCCATCCATGTTCATCATTACCGACCTAATTAAGATCTAATAAGCATCACTAAGCCATCAGAAAATCACTAAACTGTTTCATAACAAATTTAAGATGAAAAGTTGAAAGAAAATATTTTGCTTAATAAATTGTTATTTTGAGCAATTTAATAATTAAGAAAAATAAGGAAACTAATTTATTTCTCAAAATAAAAATTATTGCATCTTTGAATTTTCACTCTCCAATTAACTAGGAGTAAATTTTAATGATTTTAGCACAAAATACAATTAGAATTTAATAAATATAATTTCACATATTGTATGTTATTCACTGACATTGTTCGCACACGAGCGCCGCGTGTGCGCGAGCGTGCAGGGTAGCATGCATGTTGCCTTCAATCAAACATCAAAGGATTTGAAGCTTCGAAGGGGGCTCAGTCATAAGCTCAATTGAGCTGTTGATTCAATTCAAGCTTCATTTCAACTCAAAAAGAGCTCCAGTGAGTCACCGAAGCTCGGGGCCTCTCAAACGAACCTATATTATCGCCTAATTTCCAGATCAAGGTATCATTGTCAAACTTGGTCAATTTAATGGAGTTAGATCTAAATACGTGTGTTTAATGAATGAGGGTCGAGTTGTGAATAATCGATTCAATGCTTAATTGAACTCTCCAATCTCAAAAACCATAGGCTTCCACCGTATGAGCTGACGGTAGGGTAAGACGATAATCGGGTGTCTTAGAACCTCACTAAGGCGCCAATTATTCTCGAAAACAAATCCCGTAAGAAGGAAATAATTGTTGAATCCAATCGAGCCTAGGTTATCTCTGACGGTCTTCGATTGTGTCACCAATAAACAGTGTTGCGCAATGAAATACACTTGAGTAAGACCCCACTAATCCAAAGTCCTATGCATGAGAAGTTTAGGTTAGGACGACACACCTCAATGCTATGAAGATGTAGGATCAAAGCCAGGTCATAAGGAGATTTGTACTAGGATAATTTTGGAATTTAATTCGCCGAGTTATGGGTTTGGGAGGATAAACAATAACTAGTTTAAGGTCAATCTGGGGATCCCATAGTCATAGACTATATTCTCTTCAAACTATCACTAAATGTTTTTAACTTGAATGGAGCTTCGACATCAATAGAATGAATGTTTTGATATGTGAATCATGGCCTAATTTGATTTGCAACATAAAAAATGTTGCATAAGCTAAACCTAACTCAGGATATCGAGGGATTCCATCGTGGAAGAAGGCAAACAACGTCAGGTTGGGTCGCACCGTGACCCGCGCTATTTTGGAAGGGGAATATTCTGTGAATATTCGGGACTCATCGGGTCCTAGTCAACCTGCCAACCCGTGCTGTTTCGAAAGGGAAGATTTTGAAAGAATTTTCCAAATTTAATCATTCATATATTAATTAAAATCTTAAGAAATTTAATTTAAATGTATTTTTGTGATAATTTGATAAATATAAGCCCAAATTTAATAAAATAAATTTGGAAAATTGGTTTTAAATTTTTTAATCTTCACTAATAAGATTATATGGGGATTAGTGAAGATTAAAACATTTAGAAATCTGATTTTCATAATTAATGTGTATATAAATTCGTGTTAACTCACAAAACTCAAAAAAAGATGATTGGAGTTATCATAATAAAAGTTCTTTATAGCTCTGTACTGCTACTTAGCAATTTATTTGAACTTATTTTTATTTATTATTGTATTTTAAGATGTCAAATAAAATTATACATCAAATATGTTGATATTTATGATACATGAGGTCCTCTTATATTGTTAATATGCATTTTAGTCGATACTGACAAATGTTATGATAGAAAGGCGAGTTTGAGAAAATAGACAAATATTTTCCTTATATATTTTGTGTGATATCTGAAACTTTACACAACCTAATGAATTATTTTATAAGGAATAAATATATTTTAATATTGTTGCAAAATATTATCTTATTTATTGTCATTTCTCTTTACAACTGCTACACATTATTTTTTGCTTAAAAAGTATTATTTGGAACCTAGATTATTGAGAATTCAAATCCTGCCATTATATTTATTATGTTAGATCGGAAGCTAGTGGAGGTGGAAGGAGGAGATCTTTGAGAAGCATTTAAGGAGATTTAAGATGTTCATCGGGCTACCAGCATTTTGCTTTATCTTTCTACTTTTTTTTTTTATTAATGCATTGTAATTTTAAATGAAAATATTATATGGATCTTTTTATAATGTAAATGAATATGAATGGATGTATGCCAAAATTTCTAATTTATTAAACTCAATAGGATCTTACATTTTAGATAATCTATTATTAAATTAGTTGACACTAACCCAAATATAAATGTAATATTTAAATGCTTAAGTTAATCTGACTGGAATTTAAACCCTAGTATGTCATATTAGCAGCTGATAGTGGAGCAGAATCTCAATGAGCAACTCGACAGATGTTAGTCACTTATACTAAATCAGCTTATTATACTATAGCTATAGATATGTATTGAGAATATTATTTTATATATGGCTAAAAAATAATGTATTTTATTTCAATCGAGATTCATTCATTAAAATTATAACTAAAAATTAATAATTATCTAAAAAAATTATGAAATATTTTTAAAAGTTTCCCTTAACAAATAAAAATTCATTGTTTGCATAATGACAACTCCGCCAAGTGAACGATTAGCTAAGCGTAGATCGTATAGCGTATAGCGTATAGCGTATAGCGAATAGCGTAAAGAAAATGAATCTATCCGCCTGAATTCACATAGAAACGACCCGCGCAATTCTGAACCGTGCATGGAAGCCGCGGTTCTCCCGTCGAGTGCCAAGTGTCTGATGGTCAAAAACTATGGTCAACTGAATCGGTACGTGAAGGAAGTGTGCACTGGTTAACAATGGTTTAACCGAGCTATATTCGCTAAAATCGTCGAACAGGAGGAAAGAGAAGCAAACGGAGGTGGGGAAGGAAACAGGACCGCGTGGGATTTCTCTACGACAAGTCCTTCAAATCCGTCTCGGTTTAGCTCTTCGTCAGGAATTCTTCATACTTTCTTAAGGAATTGAACCCTAGTTCTGTATCTGTCGTATTGTGATCCCAACGCCCCTTCCCGGAGGCTTTTGTTTACATTGGATTAGCCGATTTGAGGCATTGCAGCCTTAGAGTCACTGCCGAGATTCTGCGCGGAGCAGCTATGAGTCCATTATCTCTCAAAGGATCTTTAACATGGGATTGAAATCTTCAGGTGGGATTCCGAGCGATTATCGAACGGGAGCTGAGATTCACGTTTGCGGTGGATTGGGGGATTGATACGATTAGTGAAAAGTCGTCGCTTTCGTATTCGATCCTTTTCTTTTGCGGCAATCGGATGATGGGGATGCACTGATTGTGCCGTGGGGAATCATGGAGGAGGATGGGGGTAGCAAGGAGGATGGATCCGGTGTTGTACAGACGGGAGGGGCGTACGATTCCGATTCTTCGTCCGCGTGGACGCCTCTTATCGGTGCCTTCCGTCCATATGATGTATCCCATATTTATTCCACGTCCTCTTTTAGTATGCCGGGCGGTCTTGGGGCTATCGTCAGGAGGCCCGTAAGTTTTCTGTGCCAGTAGTTTAAAAAACCTTTTCACGATGTACGTGTTAGTTGCAGGTGTTTCAAGTTAAGATATAAAAATGAGAGGTTTTGCTAATTGTTTCTGATTGTTCTCTTTATTTGTGAAGTTGAAAACATAACAAATAATCGATGTACTCTGCTTAGAAAATACAACATATGAACTGAAATGAGCTTTGTTGTTTATTTGCTTACAGATCATCAATGCATTCTTCCTAATATGTCTTATATATCTGAGACAGTGCTTTGCTGATTTAAGCATTACCCACAGAAGCCTATATTTAACTGTTTTGGCCTGTTTTATGAATTTCTCTCTTCATCGATGCAAGCTGACTGATTTTTTAACTAACAGGATTTTTAGAACTCTTGATTGATTTTTATCTCTTAAAGAAACTGAATTATTTATATTGTAATAGTTGAAAGATTATTCTGTGATTGTTTGACAACCCTATATCATTTATTGAGTTGGATTTGAAAATAAGAGGTTACAAAAGAAATATTAAAAATAAAATATGCTAAAATTATATGATGAGATCTTAAAAAAGGTAATATAGATATTCTTAGGGCTGATATTCTTAAACTTGAACAATGAGATTTTGAGGGTGGAGCCAACTTTATGTGATATTCGATTGCTAATTGTGTTTTCAAGTAACAAATAATTTGCTTAGTGAATCAAAATGGATAACACTCAATAATAAAAATGTATGGTGATGGAAACATGATGGTCAAGATAAGAATAAAGATAATAAGGTGTGATTTAAGAATAGTTTAAATATAATAATGAGGAAATTAAGAAGAAATATAAATTAGCTTATCGTGAATTTAAAATAGCAGTTCGTGATACTAGGAGTGCAGCATTTAAGGATTTATTTAATAAAATATAAACTATTTAGGGAAAGAGACATCTGACTAGCCAAATTAAGAGTAAAAAGAATCAAAGATTTGGCTCATGTAAAATATATATAAATAATAATAAAAAATTATTATTAAAGATGAAGATATTCAACATAAATGGATGAATTATCCTACTAAACTTTTTAATTAAGGTTGTACTAGTACTATTAATATAAGCGAGCTTAATGATTATAAAAATAATACCATTCGTATTTTCATTCAACATGTTGGTAAAGCTGAAATTTGGAATGCTTTAAAGAGGATAAAGAGTGAAAAACAGTGTGATCAGATGACATTCTTATCTATATATGAAAATATTTGGGTGAGGAATGAATTTCTTGTCTTATCAAGCTGTCTAGTGTTAATTTGAAGACTAAAAATATGCTAGTTGAGTGAAGAATGAGTATTGTTATACTTAGTTACAAGTAAAGATGATGATCACGATTGTGTAAATTATAGAGAAATCAAGTTAATGTGTCATATATTGAAAATTTGAGGGGACAATAATTAAATAGAAATTATTTAGAGATACTTGTGTTTTCAAAATTAATTTGGTTATGCAAGGTAGATCAACCATGGAAGCTATACATATATTAAGATGTTAGATAAAGAAATTTAGAGAAAAAATTTCATTTAGTTGTTATTGATGTTGAAAGGACTTATGATAGAGTACTAAGAGAAAATAAATTTTGGTTGCATATATTGATGTTATTATAGATATGTATAATGGGGCCATACCATGTGTTCAATCGCAAGGTGGCTTGTCTAATAATTTTTTTATTATTGTTGGATTACATCAAGGCTTGACTCTCAGCTCATATCTTCTTACTTAAATTTTGGATGTTGTCATTGGGCACATTCAAGAGGAGGTTCCTTGGTGTATTTTATTTGCCAACGACATTTTATTAATAAAAAAGACTAGAAACAAAGTTAAAGCAAAACTTTAGTTGTGGAGAATCTTAAAATCTGAAAGTTTTTGTCTTAGTAGATTTAAAACATAATATATTAAGTGTAAGATCAATTGTATTAGAAGCCCTAATATCGAGGACATAACTATTGTGGACCATGTGATTAAGAAGGGCGAGAGGTTCAAATACCATGGTTCAATTATTCAAAATAATTGTGAAATAGAGAGTGATGTGATTAATAGGATCCAAGTTGGTTGGATGAGATGGAGGAGTGCTGTGCATTTGGAAAATTCCACTTAAATTTAAAGGAAGATTCTAAAATGCAGTTATATGACCAGCTATGTTATTTGGGGCCGAATGTTGGCTGACAAAAAAGAAACTTATCGATAAAATAAGTGTTACAGAGATGAAAATGCTTAGATGTATGAATGGGTAAGCTCGTTAGGTTAGAATGAGTAATGATTTTAGCCGTAGCAAGGTTGGAGTGGCTCCAATAATGGATATGATTAGAAAATGTTGTTTGAGCATATTAAGCATAGATCATTCAATGCCCGTGTTAAAAAATTTGAGTTTAAAAATTTTTTCTATGTTAAAATAGGAAGAGAAATACCAAAAAAGATATGGGAAGAAACCATTAGGAATGATCTCTATTTGGAACTTAAGGAGGGATTTTATTGATTGTGCTCAGTTGAAACAAAAGATTCTTATAGGCGGCCCTATATAGTGGGATTTAGGATTGTTGTTGTTGTTGTAGAGATAATGTAGATATCTTGATGAATCAAAATGATAAAATATACACTATGAATAGATATAGTTAGTTTTATCCTAAAACCTTGGCATGTATCCTAAGTATGAACCTTTTCAGGAGTACTTTTTGTTAATTGGATGGAAAAAAATATAAATAATGATAATTTTAATACAAATCTCTAATTAATGATTGAAGTAATTGCACAACTTAGAAGAGAATACATAGACGAAGAGAAGATTTTCATTTTACTAAGCTTCTTATAGTTTTTATATTGAGATTCTTACATACATGTCCCCAAATCTTTATAATATACATATTCAACACCCGATTTTTAATATTTATGAAAAAGCACTTTCATGTTCTAATTCTTAGGGGTGTGACACCTCATATTTATGTTGTAAAGAACCCTTTTTATTTTCTTATTTTCATTCAAAAGCTTAAAGAAATGGTGAGATTATATCAAGTATTTCTGCACCAACATGATTATTAATGCAAGACTCAAACAAATAATCATGTCTTAACAATTCTTCCCCTTGTATGAAAATCGCTTTATTCATCATAATTCCTTTGCAACTAAAAGATATTAAATGTAAACACTTGTCCATAAGAACTCATGCCGCACCATAGCACAAAAAATCTCAGAGAACGATATTTTATAGTACACATGATTCTTTAAAATACATAAAGCCAAAATTATGAATTATTTATTACTGATTTATAAGTGTTAGAAATCTTGACAATAAAAAAATACTTCCAAAGTGATTTATATAGAATTTAAGATTGTTTTAGCATAAATTGAACTTTAACTAATGATAGTTTATTTTGAAACTAAAACTTTATTAAATGTAAAATAAATAATTTTAACAAGTAAAAGTTTATTTAGTAATACTAATCATAAATTATGTACACAAAAAATTGGTCTTTATATTTTGAACAATAGTGACTAACATTCTAGATCACACACATGTGTGTGTGTATATATATATATATATATATATATATGAGAATGAAAAAAATAACTTGACCACTAATACCCACCCGAGTTATCATTGCACCACCATGTCTCCCTTCTTCATTCATGTCACTGCTATCCCTCATATGTGTTGACTCTATCATCTGCATCCAACAACTGCTCTTCTCTCTTGAGCTATAATCGTGATATATTTGGGTTATGAATGCTGGTTTAATGATATGCTTTAAAATTGAACGTAATTAAAATTTTGAAGTAATTAATGTAACTATATAATTTTTTGAAATCTTTTAAAGTCTGTAGCAAAAAGCGTGTTCTGTTCATACTATGAGTTATGTTTTAAAGGGCACGTACTGCAAACACTATGTTGATTAGCAGCATCTTGTTATGATAATAGTGCATATAATCCACCACTCTCCACTTTTCTCTATAACTGATGCTATTGTACATTATCGATATGTGTGGTTCTGTACCAAGAGCCTATCAATTAGGTAGAAACATTGTGAGAATTGCTCACCCTTGAACTTTGCTTAAACCTAATGAAGGGAACCATGACCCTCAAAAGTTGCAAGCAATATTAACTACTTATTCTCTGCTGAATTTTCAACTTTATAGGGAGGGTGAATCTATTAAAAACAAAATTTGCTTTGCTTCACCATTTTTTTTGCCTATGTTTAACCCAAAATCTTAAACGTATGAGTGATTGCCAACAACTACTAATATGAATGCATAGCATTTATTTTCAATTATTCAAAAACCCAATTCCCTTATGTACTATTCACTCATTAATTGTAAATATGAACTATGCTTTTGTAATGTTTATTTTTTGAGTTGTCTTTCATTTTAATTTTTGACCTACTTGTATATTAACTTTATTTGAATGATCATTAACTATTAAGTGTTTGAGAATGTTGCTCTCCCTTGGATTTATTTGTAGAATATCTACTTTTGTGACTGTACACTTCAATGAAACAAAGATAATTATCATTATCTTCATTGATCTTATCCAATATATTTATGATCAGCTTTATGAGTCCTTTTTTACTTATATTTCTGTTGAGTGATGCTGATTTATTCATTGAATTATTTTTTTATTACATATTATCCAATTTGAGTCAACCTATTTTCAATTGCGTTATTGTTAGCAGTTGTTGCACCGTTAACCCACTCAAAAGAATACTTTTTTATTTTAGATCTCAACTATTTATTCAATTGGATGAATAATGAGAATGTTTTTGGAGAATTAACATCTCTGCATGTTATGGAGAATTTATTTCCATTCTTAAAAGGATTGTAGCTTTTCTCTCCTTAGTTCTCAATTTTGCCACAAAATTAGGGGCTGTTTGATTCAAGTTTTGTTAGGCCTAAGTTAGCTAAGCAAAGCTAAGTGAAGCCTAGTGTGCCAGTTAAGTTGGTTGTTAAGGATACTTAGTAGTCTTAAGCTAGAAAATAATTTGGTTTGACTACAATTTGATGTTATTTATTAATTAAAAACTTTAATTGACTGATAAATTATTATTTTAAATATCATATAATTAGTAAATTTAGACTAATTAAAATTTTATTATTGTTAGTGTTTTTATTAATATTTTTATAAATTTAATTTAATTTTTTCGCAATATTATTAGCATTATTAACATTTATTGAAAAACATTTATTTTAGTACAGTAAATAACAAATAAAATACTATGTATGTTATTTACTAATTTACTAGTTTATAACAACTTTCTTAAACCTACAAAAGCTGGCTTTATTTTATTATTCGCTTACAGCATTTGCCTTTTTAAAGTCTAGAACGCAAAGTTAAATTAAGCATGATTAATATGCATTTTTTGCACTTTTTGAGATGAGTTAAACTGCTTATGCATAAATTAACATGTGCTATTTGGCACTTAGCTTAGCTCAAACTGGCCTTTAATTTTAATTTGAGCTTTTTAAACACTATACATTTGAATCTATGCAAATACTTTAATCACAATTTACAAATTTTATAATTAAATCTCTATTAAAACCTACCAATGCATAATTTTTCTAAGCACTTTTCAAATTTAGACACCTATTCTAAACTATATATATTACCCCCTTATCTTTATCTCCATTATTCTATTTAATAGATTACTTGAGCTTATTGCATTCCTTTGTCATTTCTTAGTCTAACAATAATGAACGGCTAATTTCTTATCACGTTAACTAAAAATGCTTATCATATATTTAAATTTTTTAAATCTTTTTTCCATATTTTCTTTGTTTTGATTTTTCACTTTTTCTTGATGATGTTATTGATTACAACTATTTCATGTTTGAGACATACACCAAACCTTCTCATTTTTAGTATTTTTATGGGTATTTCTACAAGTAACAGAACTAATTTTAAATGTTGATATTAAAATCTGTAATTTTATAATAATTAAAGACTGTTTGGCTACTCTACAACTATTTCTAATTCTAGCGATTGACCTAGATTAGTATCTTTAATATCTCATACTTGTGACACTTTGTATGGTTACAAATTAATTATCATGTTTTTGGATCGCATGCATTCACAAAATGAAGAACACAATCTAATGGAGTGTAGATCGATGTGTATGTATATAAGTTAGGTTAATGTGTTACTTTATTTGAGTTAAGACGAGTGATTGGCTGCATATAATATTAAAGCTGAAAAAGTGTGGTTGAAATCAGTGGTATTAAGCAGCATAACATTTTCTTAAATGTATATTCTTTTGGGAAGACATTGTTTAAAGTTAAAAACAATATAAACTTGGTATAGATAACTACCATATGCTGTTCAGTGTTTCAAACTATCAATATTACTTTGTGATTTTAATCAATATAAAGTATTTATCGTTGTGTTTAAATTTAGCCCCTGTAAAAGTAAACTCCATGTTCTTAGAATGCCAACATCGAGCAATTTGAATCTTTAGCATGCAAATGTATTTTATTTCTATATCAGAGGCTTACCTCTCTGAGATTTACTGGAATATTTTTAAATCAGGCTGTAGTTAAGTCAGTTTTGTAGTAGTTTATCATTTTTTTGTTGTGCTGCTCTTTTCCAGGCTTCAAGTTTTGTTTATATCTTTTCTTACCAAGGCTTATTTGAGCAACTTAAAGTTATGGTATATATGTTTTATTATAATGAAACCTGCATAGTTTTTGAAAGGAGATTTTTTGAAAGGTTATTATGACTAGAACTACTCGTAGAATATAGTATACTTGCTATGCTGTGATATGCCCAATTTTCTGCTTTTCGATTATATTTTAGCACTATGGTTGTTTTTACTTGTGCAAATTTTCTTAATAACTCGTGTTTAGAGGGAAGAACGCAATGTGCAAACCTACCAAAAATTGAAAGGTTATAATCTGAAAAATGTAGAGGTTGGAGACTTATTTCTAACTAAACCAATTAAAATGTCATTCAACCCACTTGCAAGAGCAATTTAGTTCAAAAAGTGACATTAGGAGCAAGAATGAAACTAAATTCCCCAAAGGTTAATAACATAAGATGAATGTTTGCTCATATGTACTAGTACGTCTAATGTTTTTTTATTAGACACATTTAGATTCACTGTACTAATATGTAATTGAGATACATTTTTGCCTATGTTTTTTCACAAGGAATGTGGAGCTTGTGTGGTCGTGTTTGCATCACAAAAGCAATCCTTTTACTGGAATTCTGCATGCATTTTGATGCCTTTAGTCATTTAAATATTTTTATTTGTAAGAGCTAATTGCCTATTTTGTTTTTGCAGTTTGTGGCAAGACTAACTAAAGAAATAACAGAAACATTCCAATTATGTAATTCAGAGTTTAGATTTTCAGAAACACTAAACCCTAAACGTTTCCTTACCAATCCATCGGCTGGGGTATTGAATGATGGTTTTGATAACGAGGACAATGATCTAATTTTGTACGTGAACTCCATTTTGGTAAATGCTGTGTCAAAACAAAGGTTCGTATTCTTTAACAATATCTTAGAATATTGAATAATCTAAGTTAATAGCTAGCTATAATCTTAAATCTCTAATTTACCCAATATTTTTCATATTAAAATTTATTTCCAATAGCATTATTGATGGTTTTGACCTTTTGTATATGGTTTTCTACTCTTTCAATTTTCAGCATGTTCCCTTTTTCTAACTAGCCAAAACTTGTTTAGTTTAAAGAAGAAACATTGAGCTGTTGCAGTAAATAATTGAATTGCTCAACTTGAAATTATTAATCATTAATATATGTTTCTAGGAATAAAAATTATTTCTTGGAGAAAAAACATGCTTTAGCAGTTGGTTATACCACAAGAAGTGCATCTCAAGCAACTTGACTATACCTAGTGCACAAGCCTTTATGTCAATGCGGGTCTAAGTGGGGTGTTGATATATACCGTCTTGAATTGTAAAGAGATTATTTTCATGGTTCAAGGGGTGGCCTTGATATCACTATGAAGGCAGCCTAACTATGGCTCTTTGCCTTTATGCCTCTATGCGTGTTTTCCTCTTTTGTTCCTAAAAAGAAAAAAATTGAACTAGACAAGTGTTAAGGCTAGTTTGTTTTTGAGCGGTGGCTCTCATTTTCAAGGACGCCAGAAAGAGAGTGATTTGAATTAGGATCAGCATAGGGGTTGCTTAGTTGGTTGCAGAACTGACAAAATATTCAAAGCACATACATTTTGGGAATCAAAGTGTTTGGTTTGATGTTATTTGAGAACACATTGCATTTCCAGGAATTTCTAATGGGATAAGAAGTCGCTACTTTTACATTCCGAATGACTAGAATTGTTGGAATTTGTAATACTTAGAACTTGCGATGCTCTATAACTCCACCCTACTACTACTGTTATACACCATACCATTATTGTTTACTGCTCGCCATTGTTGTCTGCTGCCCTCGACAATTACTGCTCGCCACCATTGTCACTACCCTTTGTTGCTGTCTACTGCCAAGTTTCACCATCGTCTTACTGGCAACATTATTTGACAGTTGCATCGTCATTTCTTCCCTACTCCACCAACACTTATTAGCACCTACTCTCTAGTATTGGTCAGTGCTACTAATTATCGTCTTGCTAGCTTATGATCAATGTTCACCCTTTATTGATATTGTGATTCCAATTTAGAACGTTGAATGATGTGTTCTCAACTAATGGCTGGGCTCATTAAATGGTCTCTGGTGTTGGAGATAGGCATTGATCAGGGGGCAACACCCTCAACATTGAAATCTTATGAAGCATCTTTGGCAGGGTGCCATCTTTGACTAACATCCAAGCATTATCCTTGACAGAATAGTTTGAAGTCAGTACCAGTCACCATCTTTGACAGCATAGTTTCAAGTCAGTACCATCCTTTGTCTTTCTGCTGTAGTTGTATTTTCATTGTCCATCAAGAAGAAGCTGCTGCTATCTTTTTTTTCTTTCATTACCACTGCTTTTGATTTGGTATGAACCAGTCACAGTTTCACATTTTCAAGCAAAGATTGAAAAAGTAAATGTATGCATTCTAAATGCGTTCATTTATTTTACATTGAAATTATGGAATGTAACAACAACCACTAAATTTTAGCCTCACTAAGTGTGGTCGTCTACATTAATCTCCTGTCTCTATTGTACACAATCAATAATAACCCCATTCTGAGCTCTAGATATTTGAGATTCTTTCTAATAATCTTTTGAAAACATTATTTTTAGACTTTCTCTTTCTTCTATAAACAAAAGTTAAATTTATAAGGTCAACTTTCCCATTACGCCTATCGCAGTCTATGCGTAATATGAATCTAATTTCTTTAAATTTATCTTAAATTTAAGTAACTTCAACCTTGCTATTAATGAACTTATTTCTTATCATATTATTTCGTGTATAAATCACTCATCCATCTTAGTGTCCTTTTCTCAACAACACAATTGTTATCAATATGCTTCTACTTTGTCTGCCAACATTTTGCCCTTGTGACAGTTTGTTTTATAGTTGTTCGATTAAACATCTTTCAAGTTTAAGTGGAATTTTTTTATTGCATTAGATCTTTAATGCACATCTCCATTTCTTCTAATTAGTTTGGACCTTATTGCTTATCATGGAATATTTTAATTCTAAATTGTCTCAATCAAACATTTTCTTATTCCAGTTGGTTTCTATATCCTCTAGTTTGTTATATGGCCAGTTTGTATCAATATAATTGGTGTAAATGATAGGAGTAAGTTTTGGAGGCTAATTCCATCATAGTGACTTTCAATGCTTCTGTTTGATGTGCAGAAACTGGCTTCTTATACACTCAGCTGGGTTGTAGTGCATTTCATTTTTATCAACTTTCAGATTAATTTTATATTATTTTATTATTATCATTAGTAGACATATATTAACACAGTTTCATCAATTTTATAATTTATTATTATTGCCATTATTTATAAACTTTATTTTTAAATAGAATGAAAATTGTAAGTACTTTCAAAACCTAAAAATTGAAATCCTTGCATTTAAAAACAAGTTCTAAAAGTGGAACTCCTTCCCATTCAGCTTTTATTTAACTCTTGAACTTGGGTTGTAAAAGTGAGTTCTTATTCATTGCTAAGCTATGCAGGGTTAAGGCTTACTTTATGCATTGGGTAAGCTTCTAAAATGTTGAATCTTATGCTAAAGTTAAAATAAAAGATTCGTGATTGTATTAAAAAAGAAGAAATGAAATATAAAATGCAGTTAAAATCAGATTACGCATAGAACAAATTTTTTTCTTGAATTTTTTGTATTAAAGTGAGAAAAGTAAAATTAAAAGCTGAACTCTTCAAGTGCTCAACTCGTGCATTGTCAGAAAATTTAGATGGGTTTAAGTATATCTTTGCTAAGATATAACATTGCAAAATGTTTTCCTAGTGCAATTTATTTAGCAAAATCTCAACCTTTACAAAAGTCAGTAACAAAAAATGCAAGGTTAATTAAAAGACAAGAAATAAATGTTGTTGATATTACCCAGTCTAAGCCTAATGAAGGAATAGGGTGAAGGAATAGGGTGAAATGGTTTTGGAAATTGATATCCCTTGCTGTGGTCATAAGAATATTGCATTTATAAGCATGTGTTTGACATGAGGAAACAAGTTTATCAATTAGGAATAATTACATTGAAAGAAAACAATTTATTTATTAACCATTAAGGCTAAGCTATATGATAGAATAAGATATTGGTAAAGCACTAATTGCTGTATTGTGACTGCGTACAGCTGCCTTGGTAAGGAGTACATCCATTTGATCTTTTATAACCATGCGGACATAAGGGATCCAATGTCTAAGGGGCAGATCAATACTGTGTTGTGTGCAAGTTGCAGTCACAGAGGAGGGCTATTGGAATGCAAAGGGTAGGAATACACAACATTGGGATTTGCCTGATGTTTGCACATGATAAAGGATTGAATCAATCTAAATATGATTTGATGATTCGACACACAACTAGTGTGAAAGATTGGCCATCGCCTTAAATAGTATAAAAAACAAAAGAAGTTGCCCTAAGTATAAGCTGCCCTTGTATTCTCCCGAAGGACACCAAAAAGACAGTTGGAGTTATATCCCCTTAAAAACAAAAATTTTCCATTGCGGGTGCTAATGGCATAAAAATCTGCGGTGCGGTTACAATTTCTGTGACAGTATATTTGGGCTGAAAAGAGAATAGGTTTGCTAGTCTTTGTGGCTAAGAGAAGCTTTACAAAATCGGTTCAATTATGAGCAAGTTGATAAAATATTCCCCAAGCTGTCAAGCACTCCACATTCGCCTTTGTGAAGGTTGCAACTACATGTGAGATGTTCAATATTTTTAATCCTTGCCGCAGCCTCAAATGCAAGATACCTTTGAGAAACACATAAGAGCACATTTACGAGGCTCGATGCCTCGTTTTATGTGTGCAAATGGCCAATTGTTGGTTTTCATATTGAGCTTATAAATGCTAATGGATATGAACTTGTCCCTTGCTGAAATCAGCCCAGCTAGCAGCATCCTCTCAGTATTTACCGACATTGGCACCCAACTACAACAAATCTGCAGCATAATGGCGAATCAAACCTGCAATTCTAGCTGGTTAGAATGCTGAGCCTTGCCATAAACTTTTACGAGGGATTTTTCATCTAATGCATCATAATCAATGCAAAGCAATCAGAAGGATTATGGACTTGAGCTTGACCAGTTATCCGAGAGAAAGTGGATTTGCTGATTATCTCTAATGCTTCGATGGATAAAGTGCATGTATCTAACCACTAGTGATCAATCTTCAGGGAGCAAGTTCACCTCGTTATGCTTAAATTTGTCATTGATTCACATATTTAAGGAGCATCAATTGAACCCATGTGAGCAGCTCTTTATCAAATTTCAAAGTGTGATAGGTACGAGGGAATCTCTCCATATGCACAAATTCTACCGCTCAATCTCTGCAAAGCCTTCGGGTTGCAAACATTCTTTCAGCTTACATGATGTATGCTTTTTTTATTTGGCGCCTTCCTATTAGAAAGTTCTCATGATCTTCTCAATGTTAGTGAGGAAAGCATCTCAAATGACAAAGTGCATCATGGCATAGCTGGGAATTTCCACACTAACGAAGTTGATACATTGCACAAGACCGACCATAGAGAGGGATCGGTTACCCCATGATTCAAGCTACTTGTGAACCTTGCTAATTATGTTCTAGAAATATTTTCGGAGAGTGGGCTTTCCCAACACTTGGAGCCCCAAATAAGTGATATACTATGTGCGAGTGTACATTAAAATGCTTGAGAGCCTTTGTTGTTTATAAATCATAATTATTTTTTTCTTACTAAGGAAGACTTGAGTTTGGACAACTATTGAATTGCTACATCCATTTCTCATAATCCTCAATTAGCCTAGAGATTTCCTTTGTCGTTGGGATGGATGCAAAGGCAAATATGAGCACATCAGTAGCATTAAGCAAGTGAGAGACAAGTGGCTCATTATGATTAACTTGACCCCAATAGATTTGCTAATATCTTGACTATTATGCTGATTGGCATGAGACAATAGGTCAGAACATAAAATAAAGATATAAGTGGAGGGAGAGCAATCTTGGTAGAAGCCTTAATGCACTGTGATCAAGGAAGACTTTCTCCATTAACAAGTACTTTATATCTGATGCCATTGACGCACTGCATAGCCCAATCGCTCCAAAATTGGGGTGACCCGTATTTGAGAATCACCATCTGCAAACAAACCAATTCTATCTTATAGTAAGTTTGTTCCATGTCTATCTTGATACCTATGAAACCTATTTGAGATGTGGATTAGTTGAATTTGAACTCAATCTTCTAATATGCCAAGCAATTATTCTTAATGTGCTTGTTTGGAATTAAAGCACTATGCTCCTTAACAATAAACATGGGAAGAAAGGGCTTGAGCCTGTTGAAAATGGTTTTTCTCAATAGCTTTATCTATGTTAGTGCACAAACTTATGGTTGAAATTTGGTAAGAGTTGAAGGGATGTCTTCCTTTTGTATAGAACAGCAAGTGTATCTTTCCAAGCGATATATGGCCTAATGTGAAAAAGTGATGAATGGCTGCCATTGCTCAAGAATGATGGAGTAATGCCATCAATACCTAATGCTTTATTGTTGTCAAGGTTCAATGAGAGGGTGGGAGTGAGCATCTTTATCATCATCAGTAAGCTTGTTATCCATAGGAAGTTCCAATGGGAAATGAGAAATCTGCATGAAGTCACCTCATTTCTTAGCCATAAAACTATGTAAAAGGTTTTTGATTTTAGCTAGAGCTACAATGATTATTATCTCCAGCTTTGAGCATGCGGATAGTGTTGCATTTTTTTCTTTGGCTAAGCAGTGGAAAAGTGTGGAATTGCAGGCGCCATATTTGATATAGTTCATCTTTGCTGTCTCCATGAACTTTTAAGACAAACCTTTAATAGTTCAGCACCTCAACCAATGTTCAACATTTAGAAATGGTGTGGGGGTCAAAGGAATTTGTGCATGCCTTGGTTCACTGCAGTTCGGCCAGCTCGCTCTTCTTTTCGTAGGCTTTCATTTTGAGATTGGATGAGGTGCTCTTATCCTGTTTTCATGTCTTTGCAAATTGTGGGCAACCTTGTGGTTACATACTGAGAGTGGGGATCTTCGGGTGCGGATGCTACAAGAATGCTTGACGATTTCAAAGGCTTCATGATAGTAGCCAGGTATCTTCAAATTTTTAAATGGCATCGGAATTTCTAAAGCAAAGGTGATTGTTGCAGAAGAGGGGACAACTATTAGAAGCCACCCTAGTGAGTTGGCTCTGATGCATCCGATAAAAAATCAAGCCCTGTCAAATTTAAAATAATATCATCTAACCTTTCCCAAATTGTGTTTGGCTGGCCTGTTGCTGCACCATGTGAACTTGGGCCCAATTATGCCCATATCATGAAGGATACATAACTAAATTCATAAATTTTGCATGTGTTGTAGTCAGATGAAGCTTTTTCTGCTTTCTTTTAATGCTTTATCACTGAGATAATTGAAGTTGACTCCAACCACAAGTGAATCATCAATAGTCTAAATAGTTGAGAGCTTCTCTCAAAGGATACGATGATGTCGGGTGTCATTATCAGCATATACCATTGCCAGCCTCCAAGAAGGTTTTGGGCCCATCATGATATCAATAGCCATGATTTGCTTAGAGCTTTCTATGATGGTAATTTATGAGATCTTATCTCCATGCAGTGGTAATACCTCTCAATTTATTATCTGAACATTGCAAATGAAACTCTCAATGTCTCCCGTGTAAATTGTCCATGTCTCTTCTATCAAAAATTTTAGGCCGGATTTCGAGCAAAACAATTTGTGATGGCCTGAGGTTCAGGTCTTCACATACTGCAGGATCATATTGAGCAATTTGAGAAAGAAAAGAGACACATAGAAAAACCAAAGATATTATTCATTTATTTCAATAGTTTATATTACAAGATTATTTCATCGTACTCTTACAAAAGTTAAAAAAAAAAAGAAAAAGTAAAGCAAAACATCGTCGTTGATCTATTAGCAGATTGAACATTTTAAGCATTAGGATTCTTGTGTGTATTCTTCCAGAAGCACCTGACCTAATATTGTATATAAAATAATATCGGAATTGAAATTCTCAATAATTAGATAATACTCTAAGTACTGCAGTAAGCAATGAAGTATTATATTTTATAATAGCAGAAATGCGATTTGCGGAAAAGATGTAGGAAAAATAACAAGGTAAAAGCACAAATGAAATAATTTATTTCCTGCAAAAGATATTAGCTCAAAGATGTATGTTACTGATATCATTTTTTTAGTAACTCGCCACGAATGTTGTTACTGTTGTCATTTTTCCAATAACAACTCACGAATGCTATTACTGATGTCATTTTTCCAGTAATTAGCCACAAATATTATAACTGATGTCATTTTTCTAGTAATTAGCCACGAATATCGTTACTGATATCATTTTCTTAGTAACTGGCCATGAATGATATTACTGATGTCTTCTTTCCAGTAATTAGTCATTAATATTGTTACTGATATCATTTTTTCAGTAACTAGCCATGAATATTGCCACGTTGGTTCCGAACAACCAACAAAGCTTCAAATTGAATTTGGCTCAAAGCAAATAAGCGAAGCAGTAAAAGTACAAAATGTAATACTTGTCATGTTCTGGGTACCTTTGTTCCTTAAGTTCGGATGAGTGACAGTTCGCTCAATCTGCATTTAAGTTCCTGATATTTTAGTATTTAGCCAATTTTCTTAGGAATAAATACCATCTTCATTTTCGTTCTGTTCATCTTTTGTTTTCTTGATTAAAATTTGATTTTTTGTTACTGCGATAATAGTAATGTTTATTATAGTGTTATTATTTATAATATACAAAAGATAAAGACAGAATCAAATGATTGAATTGAAATTGACAAAAATAAAAATAATAGTCATTTTTGTAACATTTGTATTATTCTCATTATTAATTAATGAGAATGATAAAAATGTGAATGACTTAAATATAAATTTTTATAGCAGTGATTTTAATAAGTATAGA
Organism: Gastrodia elata; assembly: GCA_016760335.1. Classification (NCBI taxonomy): domain Eukaryota; kingdom Viridiplantae; phylum Streptophyta; class Magnoliopsida; order Asparagales; family Orchidaceae; genus Gastrodia; species Gastrodia elata. Next base: position 73,296,793 of record CM028671.1, on the reverse strand, counting down.
GTAATAAGATTAGAAAAAATTTCCTTCCATTTTTTTTATTTCCAACTCCTCTTACCTTTGGATTAGGATCGCCGGAGAACGGAGGGAGGCTGGAGCGAGGTGGCCGGAGGCTGGAGGAGGGCTGGCTGGGCTGCTGTTGGCCGGTCGGAGGGGGTAGCTGGCTGGCAATGTGGCTGCTGGCTGGATGGCAGGCAGGCAGGGGCTGCTACTGGCTTGCTTGAGGCTGACAGGGGTTGAGGAAGAGGGGGCTTGGCTGCTGTTGGCAGTGGGAGAAGGCTGGAATGGCAGGAGGGAGATGGGGGAGAAGGAAGGAATGGAGGCTGCTTAAATGGGGAAGGAGGGAAAGGGAGAGGGAGGGGCGTAGGGGACATTCCTTGCGCATTGAATGCGCAAGTCGCGTTTGGTCTGCCTGCTTCAGAAGTTTCTTCCGCCTGAAGGCGGAAGAAATCGCACATTTGCTATCTGGGGGAGAGAAGAATTTTTAAAGGAATTTTATTAAAATTACTTAAACTTAAATTAATCGTATTTTTTTGCCGTTTGGAGTCCAAATACAACGAAACTTGACACCGATGTGTTATGACATAACGAACACCCTCGCGCCGAAAATTTTCGATTCAGAGTAATATTTTATTTTATATTAATTTTTGAGGTTAAAAACTTCAAAAATTAACCACGATAAAACTGGCGCTCAGAATTTGATGAAACTTATCGAGCGGCCTTTAAATAATATACTTAATACAACGACATTGAAAACGATGAATTCGGACACGTATTCCACCATTCTTGATTTTTAGAATTTAAATAGTTCAGAAAATAAAGCGGGAGCTTCCGTCCATTATTCAGATTTCTCCCAAATTATGGCGCTTTGATCTTAATATTATTCTTATCTAAGGGTATTTTTGTTTGCCCTAATTCGAAATTCCTTGGGATCCTGATTTCTGAGGTGGTATATTACCTAAATCGCAAAGTAACGACTTTGGGTCGTTACACAATTAGACCCAACTTGTGATCCGTCAGGATCTATGGGAATATGGCTGGCTGTCGTGGCTTTCTGCATGCTGCGATAGTTCCAAAATAATGTTGGATAACCAATGGGGAGGTGCCCCTGTTGTCTTGCATGTTTTTTTCTTGCCTCATTTTTTGTGTCTCTAACATCTTCATTTCCTTTAACCTCTCAGCTCATTGTGGTTGGATTGGACTGGCCAGCATGTTGAATTATAGTTCCTTTTATGTAGAAAAAATTATCATCAACAATAACTTTGATGTTTCTTTAGCCATTGCCTCTCATAGCATATCCTCTTTCATATTCATTGAATTGATAGTGTTTCCATCAACAATATTACCTTAACTTTTCACCTTCGCCTGAGCGTGTTGTGTTGTTGGGCGCCTTGATTGTAAATTGGTCGAGCACTCTTGTCCTTATGCTCTATCTTGTGGCATTCCAAAGATACAACAATCATAACTTTTAGCGGATTGTTGTTGAGTCAATCCATGTGTGCATCTATCGTATGATTGGAATGAGAGGCTTCATTAGATCAATTTAACACACATCTGTGCAAACGCGCCCTTTTCTATATTAACGATTGGGCTATCTATCCACAAAGGCTTTTTGTTTCTGATGCAATGATAGTAAGGCTCCTATCGGTTCATAACTCTATGGGGAGGCATGTAAACAAATTCATAGTGATGTTGAGAAACCAATGTTTTCGCTCGACATGAATTTGGACACCCAATCTTTAATCTTGAGATATTGCCTACAGATATGCCATGGGCTTCCCATTTGAACTTTGCTTTGTGCATCAACATCATCAAACTTTAAGATGAGATGTTTGAACTCTTGAGCAAAGATTATGAAATTTCTAAACGCATCCCTTCATTTGCATGTCTTTAGTATACATGTGATGGCCATATGATCATATTAAATAAATCTAAACAAAAAAGAAAATTGTTTATTTAAAATCAAAAGGCTTAACATCATATATAAATTAATAGTTCAAAACCTCATATAAACTATTTTTAGCATAATACAATCCTTAAAATAAAACATTAAATAAATGAAATAAAATAAAATAAATGGCAACATAATCCTTACCTCTTTAATCGCTCAACTGTAACTTTTCAATGGGCTCAAAGCAATACTCTAGTGGTGAACTAAGCTTTTTTACTTGACACATGAAAGGTGCTAGGTATTCGAATCCAATTAGTGATGAGTTAAGTGCGAAAGATATTATTAAAATATTCATTGAAAAAATGTGTGATTAGTTTGCATTGTAATTGTTGTTGAGCATATAAAGTTATAATTAAACATGTCAAAGAAGAGAGCATTCTAAAAGTATTGCATTTTAAATGAATGACAATCATTATATAAAAATGATTACATTCCTATTACATATTATCAATATGATCATTAAGTGTACTTTATTAAAATTCAAAATAATTTTCCTATAACATTAAATATTATAGTAGAAATGGGTTTTCCATATGTACCAGTATAACTCATTCAGATCCATACAATCATCAATGGGTCTCTATGTGGACGTGCTTCTATTTATTGAAATTCAAACTAGTTCTATATAAAATTTTAATAAGCAAATGCTATATAATTATTGGTTCTCCTTTTTAGCTAATAAGATATTATTTGAGACCAAAGAATTTCTTAATAAAATTTATTCGCATTTCATTTGAGATCCTAATAGATTATACTGAGTTTTCCATACAAACTTTAAATAGAACATTGTGGGACTCAAATAATTAATACTAGGTTTCTTAATAAGCAACTCCATGAGGTTCTTTTCTACATGTAATATTAAATCTTTAAAAGTTATGAAATCAGGGAGCAATAACTTTTTTTTCAATTACAATAATAAAAATATTGATTTGAAGCAAGAAATTTAATAACATTACTTAATGAGAACAAATATTCCTCATTTGAGAACAGAAAAAGAATGGTGCTTACCGTAATTTAATTCAATGAATTTATAATAAATTTACAGGAGTCAACAAATAATCAAGTGGATGATTTTGGGCTCTCACACACTTTGATACTTGATTTAGTTTTGAATTTTATTATGGTTAATGAAGATTCAAGCTATATGTTCTTATTTTACATATTAACATTTTAATGAGCACAACTATGCTTTCCATTATGATTTAACTTATATATATATACACACACAAACATACTTTATTTTCTTAATCATTCCAATTTAAAGTACACACATATATTTATATAATTTTTTTTACTAAAGATAGGGAGTTTATGTCCTCAAACAAAAACAAAAATAAAAAAATAAAAAGCAAACAAAGCAAAGGCAAATAAAAAAAATAAACGGTCAAACAAAATTTCACGGGATCCAAGATTTTAATTAAAGCTGAAATAATCTGCGCAAGAGAAATTCTTCTAGTGGGTGCTTCAGTTATCGGTTGGATTTGTAATTTTTCAGTTTTTTCTGTTTCTTTTTCCTTTTCCCTTTATATCATTTCAAGGGAATCATGTAATAGCTCCAAGTCCGGTAGGCTATCAATTAATTCAGCATTTGAGTTCATCTCAGAGATCTCATCATTTGATACAACAACTTCGTGGGCCGGAGTAGCTTGAGCTCTCCTATGGTCAGGCTGATGAAGCTCCAATGCAGGGAGAATAGGGTTTGAAACAAAAACCTAGGAAGGAACACACTTCATCAATGTAGATATGGAGTACTTTTGAAAGGATGAGCTTACCTTCCTCATCAAAAAACCCCATCACCCCTCAAAATTTGGGTTGACCCCAAAAAATGTTCTGAAGCTTTTGTGCAGAGAACACGTAGCCCACACGACCCTCCATCGCCAAAAGGATCTAACAACAGAGTGACGAAATCACCAACAGTGGGAGAGCTATATATATATATATAACATTATTTATGTACTATTTATCTTAAACACATTATTTATGTGTTATATAACATCCTTTTCAAGCTATGTGAATATACATGCATATATTTTCTTTATATATATATATATATATATTCAACAATCCTATAGATGCAGAGTGATGTGATGCGTGGAGCCGGAGTTCGAGAACCAGCCGTCCGAACTGGTAGTAGCCAACTGAGATGAAAGTGGGAATTAATGCTGAGGTGGATAGAACTTGATGTTTTGATGATGGTAGTAGTTTACGGTAGAGTGACCAGCACGATTACATACTTGACAGATGATGGAGCTGCAACCACTAATGTTGAAGCGACCATGACCACGAAAGTGGCCACGATCACGGCCACGACTGTGGTTGTGAAATTGAATGTCATTAGCACAGGGACAATGGCTGGTAACAACTTAGTTTGCTGAGTGAGACGGAGCAGTGATGGTCTCGACAGAATATAAAAGTTTATGATTGAGAAGTATATCACATAGTTCATCTACCGAGATGGGTTCGAGACAAGTGGTTGTCGTGGCAACGATAGCACTATAATCTGTTTTGAGACCATAGAATATATTAAGAACGAGCTGTTCGGTGGGAGAACCGGGTACAACACCATTTTGCGCGAGATTCTTGATTTTCTGAAGATAATCTGACATTTGTTGGGATCCTTTCTTGATCGTGCGATGTTGGAGTTCGAGTTGTTGGATTCGAATTGGAGATGTGGAAGCATATATTGCAGAAAGAGCTTTCCACATGGTGAAGGAGAATTCATGGATAATGACATGAGAAAGAACTGATTCTGATAGGGAAGAAATGATTCGACTCAAGATGAAGCCGGTAAGGCGATGTGGTCAAAACAAAGGCATGAACTGTAATCTCCATAAAACAAAGTTGCTCTTGTCAAGCTTTACATTCAAGACAACACATTGGTGAGGGAAGAGATGTCACCGAATCGCTTGGGGGGAAGCCGGAAAGGTGAAGTCGGGAAAGAAACCTTGTCTGCGATATTGGAGGTGGCCACTTTTGAAGTCATGCTAGCGGTTGAAGAGGGACGATCAATGGGAAGATACATACTGAAGATTGGCAATGTGATATCGAGTTTCAATTGTCGATTGAAGAGGGCCGAACGACGACGAGATTGTAACGACCCAATGTCGTTACTTTGCAAATTAGGTTAGATCCCGCCTCAGAAATCAGGACCCCGGGGAATTTCAAATTAGGGCAAACAAATTTTCCTTTGGATAGAAATAATGTTTAGATTAAAGTGCCATAGTTTGAGAGAATTCGGATAACGAAAACTCCAGTTTTATTTTTCTATATGATTTAAATCCAATAAATTGAGAAAATTAAATGTGTCCGAATTTGTCGATTTTCATGTCGTTGTGTTAAGTATATTATTTAAAGGCTGCTCGAAAAGTTTCATCAATTTTTGAGTGCCGGTTCGGCTTCAATTAAGTTTTGAAGTTTCAAACTTCAGAAATTAATTAAAAATAAAATATTTGTCCGAATAAAAAATTTTCAGCGTGAGAGTATTCGTTATGTCATAACACACCTCGGTGTCAAGTTTCGTTATTTTTGGATGCCAAACGGCGGAAAAATGTGAAAAATTTAATTTTAAATAAATATTTAATTTTTAATTCTTCTTTCCCTTGTTTTTCCCCTGCTTTTCCCTGATTCCCGCGATTGCAGACCCCCCGTCGCGCCTTACAGGCGCGGAAGCTTCTGCGCCACGGACCCTTCCTGCGCTGTTTTGGCGCAGGAATGGTCGTCCAAATTGGCTGACCAGCACTCTCCCCTTCTTCTCTTTAAAACCCCTCAGCCCTCTCCTTCTCCTCCCCAAAAACAGCAGCCCCTCTCCTCCTCTCAGCCTCCATTTTCTCCCCACCCCCCCTCACTGCAGCCCCTCCTCTCCTCTCAGCCCTCCCTTTCCCACATCAGCCCCTCTCCCCCTCAGCCAGCCCTCGTCCCTCTCCCAACAGCCCGGCTAGCCGCTGGCCGCCGCCCCTCTGTCCCGGCCACCCTACTCTGACCACCACTGTAACGACTCGAGGTCGTTACTTTGCAAACTAGGTCAAATCCCGCCTTAGAAATCAGGATCCCGGAGAATTTTGAATTAGGGCAAACAAAAATTCGTCTAGATAGAAATAAATTTTTAGATCTAAGTGTTATAGTTTGAGAGAAATCCGGATAACGGAAACTCCCGTGTAATTTTTTGAAACTTTTTAAATTCAATAAAAATCAAGAACATTGAAATGTGTGTCCGAATTCATTGATTTTTGTGTCGTCATGTTAAGAACATTATTTAAAAAGTTGCTCCTGAAGTTTCATCAATTTTGGATCGTCAGCTTAAACTCAATTAATTTTTGAAGTTTAAAACTTTAGAAATTATTATAAAATAAAATATTTGTCTAAATCAAAAAATTTTGGCACGATGGTGTTCATTATATCATAACGCGGCTTGGTGACAATTTTCGTTGTATTTGGACGCCAAACGGCGAAAAAATGAGAAAATTTTAACTTGTAAGTAAATTTTCAAAATAATTCCTTAAATTTTTCATCTTCCCCCCACACCCTCATCTTTTGACCCTCCATCTTCTTCTCCCCCCCTCTTTTAATTTAAACCCTCTCCCCCTCTCATCTCCCAACTAGCAGCCCCCTCCCCTCTCCCAACTAGCAGCCCCCTCTCCTCTCCCAACCAGCAACCGCCTCTCCTCTGCTAGCCAGCCACCAGCCCGGCAGCCACTCTGGCCACCTCGGCAGCCATCCTGGCACCCCATTCGGACCCTCCAGCCCAACCAGCCCCCTTCATGGCTCTCCAAAACAGAAGCAGCCCTCCTTACCTCTCTCAAACCCCTCCAAACAACAACAGCCCTCCACTTCCAGCAGCAGCCCTCTTGCCGACCACCAGCTAGCCACTTCGGCCACCTCCTGCAGCCGTCCGGCCCCCTCCTCAGCCTCCCGGCAATCCTATCCTAGGTAAGAGGAGAGGAAAATGAGGTAGAAATGAGGAGATTCTTACTATTATATATTCTTTTCATATATACTTAATAATTATTATTATGAAAATAAATATGATAAATCTTATGTCATCACAATAGCATTGTTGTCATTAATCAATAATGATAAACAACTGCATATGTTATAAGATGACTCTTTTTCCATTCAGACACTTTTCATTTTAACGTATTATTATTATTACTTTCAGCAATTTAATTTTTGACATTTCCATTCTATTTTACATTTATATATTATTATTATTATTATACAAATATCGCTAACCTAATGTAAAAGCGAAAGAAAAGTAGAATGGAAAAGAAGATAGTAATTACTCCTAAGAACATTGGATTAAAATGGCTAATTTAAAAATATCTAAAATCTAAATGCATATCCAAAAGTCGAACTGTCAAACTTTAGATCTTAAAGAACAAAGGTACCCAGTATATGACATGTATTACTTTTTATAATTAGCTTTGCTTATTTGCTTTGAGTTAAATTCATTTGAAGCTTGGTTGGTTGTTCGGAACCAATGTGATACTATTCGTGGGTTATTATTAGAAAAAAGATATCAGTAATAATATTCGTGGCTAGTTATTGGAAAAATGACATCAGTAACAGCATTCGTGGGTTGTTACTGAAAAAAAGATATCGATAACAATATTCGGGGGTTATTATTGGAAAAAGATATCAGTAATAACAATCGTGGCTAATTACTGGGAAAATGACATCAGTAACAGCATTCGTGGGTTGTTACTGGAATAAAGACATCGGTAATAACATTCGTGGTGGATTACTGGAAAAATGACATCGGTAACCTGCATCTTTGTGCTAATATTTTTTTTGCAGGAAATTATTTATTTCGTCTGCGCTGTTACCTTACTTTTCATGCATTCTCATCTTTATTTTTGCTAATCACATTTTTACTTTTATAAAAATGTAATATTATTTTGTTTACTGTGGTACTTAGAGTATTCTCTAATTACTGGGAATTCCAATTTCGATATTATTTTCTGAACAATACCAGGTCAGATACTTCTAGAGGAGTTCGAAGAAAAACTTTAAAAACATAAATTATCAAACTACCGATGGATCTACGACAATGCTACTTTATCTTTTTATCTCTTTATTCTCTTTTGTTGAACAATGTTCGTGATGTACGATAAAGATTTCTTTTTTTGTAATATATAATTTTGAAATGAATTGAAAATATCTTTGGATTTTGTATGTATGTCTCTTTTTCTCTCAAATTGCTCAACATGATCCTGCAGTATGTGATCACCCGAATGTCGGGACATCACAGCCGCATTCGGCCTCCCTCCGTTTTCCGACAACACCAACTTAGGCAAGTGAAAAAGGAAAAGAGGAAGAAAATGAGAAGACTTTTTTAATAAATATACTACTATATTATATAATTGCATTATTATTGTTGTCATTAATTAATAATGAACAACTGCACAAATGCTAGAAAATGACTTATTTCTATAATATCAAGTTCAATTTGAGCATTTTATTGTCATTATTACTTTCTGCAATCGTTTTCATTGTCTTTTTTTTCATACATTATTATTAATATTATTATTAAAATATTAATAATATGCTATTATAAATATTATTGTCACATCAGTAACTTAAAAATACGGATTTCTATCAAATTGAGAAAATCAAAGAGAAACAGAATAGAAACGAAGATAATACTATTGGCTAAAAAGGCTAATTTAAAATATCAAAAATCTAATTGCAGATTGAGCGAACTGTCACGCATCCGAACTTAAAGAACATGGTACTAGATATTTTTTATTACTCTTGTTTAAATATGCTTTTTGCTCAATATCGCACAAATTTGATAAAAGTGCTTTTAAAAATCACATAAAATGATATATGAACAAGTTTGAATAAGTGAGTAGCAAGGGTTCCATGTTGATATATTTCTAGTCTGGTCAGACAACTGCTAGGACGAGGCTGTCCGACATCGGGAGTCATAAGGAGCCTATGCTGATAAGCTTTTGAGGGGGCATGTATAGAGGTATGTTGGGATATGTAACACAAAAATAAACCCCCCTTTTTCTCGATTTTGTACTTGCCCAATAAAATCATATTTTGCCTCAGATATCAAATGCTAAAATTATGTATTTATTTTTGTGATTGCAATTACTTTTATGTTTAAGTTTTAGTGCAACTGAAATAGTTTTGCAAGGATAATTTTATACAGCTTTTATTTCCTGTCAAATTATTGATTATTTTTCTTATTATTTAATATTTGTAAATATGACATCTATCAGTACTTAGTTTCACAACTAACTGGTATTCGAATGCCCGCACTTTTGAAATATGCCCAGATTAAGAGTTCGTCATAGAAGAAAGGTGCTAAGAACCAAGCAGTGCTAATACTGCTTTCTGCTGATTTTCCGCTTTCTTTTTAACATTATTTTAAAAGTTTGTAACTTTCCTTTTATTTTGATATTTGTATCTAAAACTTGTGAATTAATGAATAAATGAGTTATGTTTGATGTCTATATATTTGTTTCTTAAATCACTCAATATGATCCTGCGGTTAGAGGACTTGTTGTTACATCCTCACAACCGGTGCTGGATTAGCTTCCGCTGACCCGACACCGGGTCCTCACAGTGATGATGCCCTAGCTCTAATAGCATGTTAAAGCACTGTAAGAATCAAGAGTTCGGTTTAAGAAAGAAATGTTTGATTAACCCTCAGCATGGCGCGCGCGCGCACACACACACACACATATATATATATGTATGTATGTATATATATGTGTATATATATATATGTATGTATATATATATATGTGTATATATATATATATAGATTTGGGTGCTGATATTTTAATAAACAAGGTTTGAATACCATGCAGATAATTACTTTATTTTATATTTGGGAAACATGTCCTGTAGGTTTAGACGCATGTCTAAATTTTTCATAAAATAAAGTGCATGACACAATTTGGGCATGCCCGACATGTGTCCATTGCGTGTCGAAAAGTGCTCGAGACAACACAACAAATATTTTTGAGGTGTTTATGTATTAGTTCGACCCAACCTAGTGGGATTAAAAGCTGAGTGTTGTTGTTGTTGTTATTATGTATTATGTCACCTTTTATTATGTTTCTTGCCAAAAGCCTTTGCTACCCCTTAAAGCCCACAGGATATGTTGTTTGCATCCTTAAAATTGACTTTTTTTATTCTCCTTTATGCTCATTAATATAAAAAAGGGATAAGTACATGTGTGTTACACAAAGTATGTATATTTACTTTTCTATCACCTAATTCTTGTTATTTACAATATTAAAACCTAGTAATACTTTCCTTGCTATTTTGAATGGTTAGAAGTTGCTAAGTGAGATGACAATTTTGGTGAATTATAGATTTTTGTTGGGTAGTTTTGTAAAATTAAAGATTTAGGTGTTGAATGTGTAAATATGGTAGACTTTCTTTGTCTTTAAAATTTTTTCAAAAAACCTTCTTAAACCAGCTAATTCCCATTTGATCAGCCAAATACCATCAGGACTGTAGTTAAGCTTTCTCATTTAGTAGGATTTAGGATTGGTCTGTTGTTATTGCATCTCAAACCATCGGATTTTAATTCAAAAGGGTTGAGATGAGAACAAACTAATAAAAATGTAGACCGGCCTAAAAAATGTGGAATCATATATGCCATTTTATGGTCTTTAATTTCATATTGTTAACCTTGAGACCAGTTTGTCATGGGACGTAAGTCATGCGTTTTTTTATTTTGTTTGTATGCATATTCGCCCGTATATCAAATATGTTTTTTTAATCAACATTCTTAACATTCAAATGTTCTTTACTGTCACTTTTAATTCAATACAAAATATAATTTATCCTTAAGACAAGCTCTTTGTTGTTATTTCTTGGTGTGATCTTTTTTTTATTTTTTATTTATTTTTCTAATTATTTGTAATGCTACCAATGAGGAATGGATCAAGTTTTGAGGGTCTGAAATGTTATACATGGGGTCGGCAACATGCATACTTTATTTCCATTGTGCACGATAAAAAATAGAAGCCCCCCTCTAAGTTCCAATAGAGAAGATCTTTCCTAACTTTCCATGCCTTTTTTTGTCCTTCTTTTTCTCTTTTAATATAGGCAAATTCATAAACTCAATTTTTCCAACAGGGCGTTACATGATCTATGCCTGAACATTTAAGGTGGCATTCTCTAATCTTATCTATATTGGTTCCACTACACCTTGCTACAGAAAAACTCTTTTCTCATTACATCCTTGTTAGTATATTCATGCATCCACCTAGGCATCCTCATCTCTGTAATACTTATTTTATCAGCAAGTTTATTCTTTGTTGGCCAACATTCAGCCATATAGAGCATAGTTGGCTGTATAACTGCTTTATAAAAGTTTATTTTAATTTTGAGTGGGATTTTTGGATTACACAACATCCCAAAAGTGCTCCTCCATTTCATCAAACTAGCTTGGATTCTATTAAATTCACCCCTCTCTATTTTGCCATTATTTTGAATAATTGAACCAAGGTACTTGAACTTCTTGCTCTTCTTGATAACATTCAATCTTCAAAAGTAAATTGCTTTTCCTGGAAAGATATAATGCTCTGCTTTCATGAAAGATAGAAACTGCTGGTTTCAACAGCAGGAAGGTGTACTGATTGCTATCTGGAAGAGACAACAATTAGGGAGGGGTTAAATGGGGCAGGAGAAAAGAAGAGGGAGGTGTCAATATGTTAGTTTGAGAGGATGAATTGGAGGAATGTAGGGGAGAAATAAAATAGCCATAGGAGAAACAGAAGACAAAGTAGAGAAAAACATTTTTTGAATTTTACTCTGATTAGTCAAAATCTGTCATCCTTTGCACTTGTCAATTATTAATAAACTCCACATACAAATTTGAAGGAAATAAAAAATTAGAGATATAATTTAAAAAGAGGAGCTGGCTGGTCAATAGCACTTTGAGCATACTATGGCTCTTAGATATTTTCTTTGCTTTTGATAGCAATAATGTAGTGCTTTATTTTTCTTTATTGGGTTGAATGAAGGTTGAATTGTTCTATGTTTGGATTTGATTGAAGCTTTCCAATGCAAGTTGTCAACTGCGAGGATGCTAGGGCTGGCTGCCTTGCTTGCTTGTTTCATATTCACTTTTTTTACTTCAATATTTTATAATAATTTACAAATGTTCTATTAAGGTTCATTAATGGAATGCCCAAATATAGCAATAACTTCTCTTGTTTATATAATCTTATGATCTTAATTATAATAATCTTTCACAAGTGGCCTTTATCTTTTAAGTCATTATGTCATACCCTCTCCATATTCTAAATTGGGAAGTTTCTTTGTATGAACCTTTCCAAATTTGGCTTGTATCTTCTTTTTATTGTCTTTTTCATGTTGATGTCAATGAGAAATTTGCCCACATAGGATTTCTTTGAATTTACTTTTTATTATGCATCGGTTACTTTGATTTGATATCTTGATTCTTGTTGGAGATGCTCATTGCTTTCTTGTGAAGGTTTTGTTTTAGAGAACCCTTGTGGTTTATTACCTTGATAAACAAAATATTCTAGATAAGTCTTCATGTGATGGATAATCCTCAGAAGTGTAATGATGCAGGTACATTGTTAAAGATCTTCTTGGTCAGGGTACATTTGGACAAGTTGCAAAGTGTTGGGTTTCTGAAACCGATAATTACGTCGCTGTTAAGATTATTAAAAACCAACCTGCTTATTATCAGCAGGCGCTTGTTGAAGTGTCAATTTTATCAATGGTAAAGGAATTGTGAGACCGAGGATTCAGATTGAAAAAAGGCCTTGCCAATAAAAATTACCCTTTTAACTTGGACTTACTTAATTATTTTGCAGCTTAATCAGAAGTTTAATACCGATGAATGCCGTCACATTGTTCGCATTCTTGATTATTTTGTTTATCAACGTCACCTATGTATATCTTTTGAGTTGCTTGGCGCAAACTTGTAAGTTGTGTTGTTAGATGTCAATTCTTCATTCTTTTTTATCACAAATGGGCTTGTCTGGTCTTTCAACTTCATCTGCGTTACACTCACCTTTCCAGGTATGAGTTAATAAAAATGAGCCAATTTAGAGGATTTCCGCTGAACATTGTTAGGCGATTCTCTACACAGGTGACGTTGCATTTATTTTATTACATTCAATGCATTTTATGTTATCCATCTAACATAGTCTTGTTTTCTCTGTACCATTTATATTAATAGATCCTGCATGCGCTAGTAGTCATAAAGGATGCTGGCATTATACATTGTGATCTTAAGCCAGAAAATATATTAATGACATCCAGGTCAGCTGCTTAATACTAAAACTGGGAGTTCTTGCGATCTCTTCTAGCAGCCCATACCTAAGTTTATTACTTGACTTTGGCAGTGCTGGGCCGGATATAAAAATTATTGATTTTGGGTCCGCTTGCTTGGAGGGACGAACTGTTTACTCGTATATTCAGGTTTACCTTTTCTTTTTGGAGGCTACTGGCTTTCATGGTGGTTTATATAGTGTATTTTGAGTTTAAATCTCTTTGCTGATATCTTAAATCTATTTCCTGCAGAGCCGTTACTATAGATCCCCAGAGGTTCTTTTAGGCTATCCGTATCCTCTTTTGTAAGGTTAAAATGGTATCGGCTAAATTCTTTAAAAGGAGTTATCATTATCTGGGTTGTTTTGTATTTATTTCATTGGGTAGTAAGCTAAGATGTTGCGGTAAACTTGTAGTTTAGAGCATGTTCTTGATCTTATGCATGCTTCGGCTCAGTAAATATATTTTATTTGCCATGCTCATCTTTTCTTCTTTCCAATGAATATAATTTTTTCTCTCTTTAATTTTCTTAGTTACATGATCATTGGGATCTTGTTCCAATTATTGTATAGCTCCTCTGTTTGTACTTAACCTTCCCTCAGATATACTGCTGCAATTGATATGTGGTCGTTCGGATGCATAGTGGCAGAGTTATTTTTGGGATTGCCTTTATTTGCTGGAGCATCAGAGTTTGATCTTCTCCATCGGATGATAGAGATTCTTGGGTATTCCAACTTGTCTTGAACTATTCTCCTTTTTTCTACTTTCTAAGCACATCTTTATTCTTTTGCTTGTTATTTTAATTATGCATTATCAAAATTTATAAGCAAATTTCTAATATTATGTAATCTGTGAACTAGATGCACTTTCCATGTTAGGAATTGCTTGTAATCAATAAACTTTCTAATAAGCCTACCTCTTGTGTACGTCCAAGCTCGTAAGCTGTTCATATAGTTCCTCCAAGCACAAAAACTGGTCTTAAGTGTCCAATCTTGTGGGCTGGTCATATGTAATTCTAATACCAAAAGTTGTTCATAAGTATTTTTCAAGCACACTGGTTGGTTATAAGCTGGTCCAAGTCCATAGGCTGGTCACAGACATATCTCCCAATTCTTTTGCAATTATTATAAGACATAAGCCACGAAATAAACTAGTAACTGTTGCAGCTCATAAATCATTAAAAGATTAAGTCATATATAATGGCATTTGATGAATATTACAGTATATGCGTACCTGAGACCTGCAGTTAAAAGAACAAGGCAGAGGATTTCTATTTCTTCCCAAACTTTGAAATTAATATGATTTTGAATTTTTGGTTAGATTTTATTTACACTTACGCCAATACAATGTTTAATTATATATTTTAGTTCATGTGTGCTATAACTATCTTTTGTATGTATGTTCATGTTATGGTTCCTACAATCACACTTACATATATATATACATAAATTCCTATTTAAATATCTATCTATATTATTCTAAATGTCCCCAAGTACATATAACCAATATCTCTCTCCTCCATATATATGTGTCTATATATATATATATATATATATATATATATATATATATATTCATGTGCTCATGAACATTCTAATATTGTGTACTTATGCATGTGTATATACTCTTTTGCTCATAGGGGTGTATGTATATACATTTGTACATGAGATTCTTAGTATAGATAGTCACTTATGTATTTCATTCATTTTATGTAATTACTGGGTATACAATAGGGGGTTGGAGTAGGAATCATTTGTAATGTTATGAAATATGCATCTTATATATTCTTAAAATTTGCTTATATCCTTTCAACTTATGAGAATTTTTATGCATACAATTTCACCTATGATTTCACCAACACACACACACATATATATATATATATATATATATGTGTGTGTGTGTGTGTGTATACACACACATACAAATATATCTACTTACATCTTTTCAAGCATCTGCATTTACATATGTATATATATTCTCTTACTCACAAGTATATATACATGTATATTTACCCATGTGTTTTCTAATGTATATATACCCACGTGTTTGCACATTATTCATTCACAAGTACTTAAGATATATGTATATATATATATATGGGATGAATAACCTTTAACATGCCAAATGCATAACATCTAGTAATGGCACATGAGATTTTATTTCTAAATTAGGTTTATCATATGGTCTTTATGATTAAATATTATGTTGGATGGGACTTAGAACAAACTAGATTCATAAGCCATCACAAGATAGAGATTAGGTTTAATTATTAAGCTATACTCTAGGTGGAGAGATATGCCACATATTAACCTATATGTTGATCCAATTTGTGTTGGTTAGCACTAAGATGTTGTATGGTGCTAGGTTTAGGCTTACTTATCTCAATTAGGATGGGATGGAAAATTCTGAGAATGGTGGATTCTTAATCAATTAAGTGTTGAATCCTTGGGGACTCATGGGTTTGAGGTTTTGGTTTTAAGAATGGAGTGAGCTTACTGACCTAAGATTGGCATGATTAGTATTAGACTATTTCCAACATGTGTTACAACTTGGAACTCAAAACTTAAAGATGATAGATATTAGTCTAAACCTTAAGTTCAACCTTTAAGGATATTAAGATATTAACGTGTTGGGACTAGGATTAAGTAAATCTATCAATTCAAGCAATGTGCTCAATATTAACTTTTTATTTAACGATACGAACAACATTCAGCATCGTTTACTAATGTAATTAGTGATTAGTGGGAATGAAAGAGGTAAGCCATGGTGGAGGAACCTTCTTAGGTTTAAGTGTTGGGGGAATAAGATAGTTTCAATCCTCAAGATCAAGGTATTATAATGAGTACGTAGGTGAGAATGGTGAGGTATTTTAAATTCATTTAAGGATCAAATCAGCAATTTCACAATTTTATGTGAGGTGCATGGATGTATTGAGGATGGTGTGATACAGGTCTAGATTATAGTGATTGATTTCTTGATCTAAGCTCATATATGAAAGCTTAATTGGATATTAAGTCGCTATATGTTCAAATCTGTTGTTACACATCCTAATTAGTTTTTAATTTAACAAGGAAAGATCTTAATAATATATGAACAAAGCTACCAAGCAATTCATCTCAAGGTGCATAGGTAAGAAACTAAAGTGATTCTCTTCATGCGAATCACGACATGAGTTTAGCATGGATTCAAGGCTGAAGAAAGACTTACCAAGATCTAAGTTAACATAAATTAGCCATTACATGGGATAAAACAGTAAGTAACAAAGTTTAAACAAAATAAGCCATATATTAAATCTAGGCTAAGGTGCTTCACTCAAGTTTCCATTCGTGAAGCTTACAAAAGGTTACAATTATCAAAGTTTCAAGTATACTGTGTGAGCTTAATTAACATTTTATTTAACATGAGTGAGCTATATTTATTCCTTAAAACAACCAACATTGCACAACCAATTTTAAGATCTAAGCATGGTTATGTAGTATGCAAGTCATGCTTAAGATACTGGTTTAGTAGGGCTATAACTTTTGTTTTAAAAATTAAATGCAATTGAATTGATATGATTCAATGTTATTGATTTAAGAATTCACTTAGATTTATTCAAGCATGGATTGATTACAATTAGGGTTCCAAAAATAGAAAGCAAAAGGGCTTGTCTTATGGTGGAGTAAACCCTAAAATTCTTTACCGTAAGGAAATCTTTCTTTGATATCAGTCTAGAAGCTTTAGTGGCATCTTAAGGTTACATTAAACCTTCTACTAAGCTCTTGCAATTGCTCCAATGTCGGGTTTGATTAATTCAGCAACTCCACTGTTCAACCAACAAAATGGGAAGGTAATCAAGCTCTCACTGGAATGCTTATGCGAACCTTGTTAGAAGCCTTGGGAATGATGAAGATGTTGGAGAGGATGTTGTGTAATGACCCTAGGTCATTTATAAGGAAGACATTATTTTCCCGCAATGTCTAAATTCCATTTTTTCCCCGCAAATTTCAATTTTCTGTTAAAATACCCCGCTAAAGTCCGTTTCCATCGGCTCTTGCTAGAATTTATTAAAGTGCTATAACATGTATGGCAGAATAAAATAATTATGAAGGTTTGAGAAAACCAGCTGAGATAAAAACATTCAATGTAATTCAAATTTTCTTGCCTGTTAGATAATTATCATGCTTTAAAATAAGTGTTTCGTTTACAATAGCCTAAATAACTTTTCAGGAATCATCGGCAATAAAGCCAGCTGATGGTTTTAAATAGAAGGTCGACGGAACGTATGGGTAGCTGTTACCTCCTTGCAAATGACGCATAAAAGAGCCGACGGTTTTGGAAGGTGTGTTACGTATGCTAGAGTTGACGAGCCTAGTCCGTGACTTATGCCTCAAGGAATGGACGTGCGTTATGTACGCATGTCCTATTAAACCACTACAGAACCAACAATCCCTCACAAAAAGTTTCTCTCGACCCCTCGCTCTCCCCTCTCAGCAGACCGAGCCTCTCGACTCGACCCGCCGACGGAGACGGCTTTAGATACCTATGGAAGCGACGCAGACGTTCAACGCCGAAGCCGAAGGCTGCGATAGAGACGCAGATGAATGAGACCTCAACTGTTCCAGCAACCGACCTCTTTTCGCACGACTCCTTCCTCTTACGCCAGATTTTTCTGCGCCCAATCTCTTCTGCAGGTACGGTCTTCTTTGCAAGCTATACCTTTGGACGATAGGAGAGTTGTATATGTGAACGAATTAGTTACTGTTAATTGATATCAATAAGACATCATTTATTCAATTTATTTTATGGTGAGATCAAGATGAAACGCTATGTTAATAGTAGATTGGTTAGTATGCAAATATCATTATAAATAAGTGACTCATTTCGATATCATTAAAGTACTTTTATTTAACATTGTGGTATTTTGAATCTAGTATTTATCAATAAATTTGTCATATCACTTAGCTTAAGACTAGATTGTTTAATCATGCTTTTTGAGGTATTAAATTGATTAAAGTAATTTAATTGATTTACGTTCCATAGACTTGTGTAATTGCTTTATGGATAAGAATTTGGTGTGACCAATCCTGATTTGATCATAGTTGTGTTGTAGATTCATTCTGAATTGCAGCATAATGATTAGGTCTAAAACTAACAATAGGAAAATATCTAATCGGTTCAAATCAGGCATTTGATAAATTTTTAATGAGGGCAAGGAGTTACAAGATCTATATGTTGTATAATGAAGTCAGTTATAATTGTTTTTGAATGTTGTCAATATCAAATCAATAATTATTATGTTCTAACTTATACTTAATGAACATTAAACTTTTGAGTTCATACTGACTTTTGATCATAAATAAAAACTCAATTAACTTTATATCTTGCTTTAATAAAGCATGTTGTGTTGCTCATATAATAGATGAGTTTTATGTTGATAAAGAGAGGTTTTATCGATTCAGTTAGACTTCTTTTTCTTCAATATTGTAATATGATTCTTTTAGATAAAGTTGCCTAAATTCTCTTAGTCTAATCAAGTGTAATTTTAATTTAAATATAATACTTTAGAGTTAGGTAATGATCCTAAAGTATGCTCATAAATTAGGCCTTCTAGTAGTACAATTTATTGGAAGGGGTATAAGGTACTCTGCATTATTAGCAATGTGAGTTAAAGATTAAAGTTCTAACCAAAACTAAAATTTGGGATGAGAATACTAATTCTAATCTTGTGAATAGGTAGTTTCATAATTTAATAAAATATTAATTATAACTTTTGCAAACACATAAAGTTTGTGAGTGATTTGCCTTATCAAGTTAAACACAAAGGTACACTAGATATTACTTTATATACTCTTATTACTTTCATTGCTGCTTAAGCATTGCTTTGAGCCTGTTTTATATTGCTACTTAATACATTATTCTTGCTACTAAAGATGTAAGAGAAAAAAAATGATGTTTATGTATCTTGTGAATGTTGCAAAGGGTTTCAAAACGGAGCATGAATAGGTTAGGGATGGGGCTAATCCTCTGGAGATATAAGGGTGCCATCTGGAGCTTTTGAGGGGGGCCAGATGAAGGATATGCTTTTATTGAACACATCCGCAAGGTTCTGGCTTTGCCCATCAGAACTATTATCGTTGCTTCATGATATCAAGACATAAACATAAGCATAAATTCTTATGCGATCATCATTTGAAATTTGGTATATGATAAAGAAATATTTATTTGCAGGAGTAATGATTATCTTTTATTTGCATTTTGCCTTATTTTCCTACAAGTATTATTATATCATTTTTGCCATCCGCTTTTGCTTAAAATTATTTTATTTAATATCCTTTGTACTTAGACTGTGCACTAAGGCATTATTTTATAATACCAGACCAGATCCTGTTGGAGGAGGCTGATATAGCTTAAAGACGTTAAAGAGAATCTTGGCGCGGAATATAATTTTAGTTTTTATTTTCTCTACAAGAGACATTTATATTCTGTATGATGTCAAATATGTAACAATCTGGATGTTATTTATTTTAAATTGAATGAAGGAATTTTTTTTTTTCGTGGATCTAGATGCTATTTAATTGCTAATTTAATTAACCGCCAATATGATCCTGCGGAAAAATGCACCCGATGTTAGATTGGTTGTTACCAACCTAACATGAGCCATCACATACTGAGGAGCAGATCAGTGGGCTGTGAAGGCTCAAAAAGCTTTGGAAATTTTTGGAGAAAATAATGATTAAAAAGGAAGGATATGTAGTTCTTGAGGCTTAGAGGCACTCTAGAGATGGCTAGAGAGCATCTAGAATATTGTTGGAGCTAAGAGGGATTAAATAAGCCACGAACATTGTTCTGGATCATCCTGAATTTGTTAGAGCATCAAGGGTTGTGATGGGTTTTTTGTGGAAGGATGGCTAAGATCAAAAGCTTTAATACGGAGGAAAATGTTCCCCTAATGGCACATGGTCAATCTAGGGAGTCACTCGGATCACACCGATGACCAAATTGCCCTTGGAAACTAGGTGCGTAGCTCGGGTAATGAAGCTCTGTTCTGGTCGAAGGTGGTTTCACTTTTTGTGAAGGAAAGTGTTAGACCATGGATTAAACTTCGTTTGAGACGTATCCTAGGCTCCTCATGAATGCATAGAGATCAAAAGTTGGTTAAATGGTTGACAGGTTAGTTAGCATTTTAGGTTTTAACTCATTTGATTACCTCACTTATTACATAAATTTCATAGGGAATTAGGGTTTGAATTAGATCTTAAAATGGTATGTAGTAAGGGGCAAATTAATTTGAATCAAATTGGGGTAGTTTTATCAAGAAATGAGGAAGCCTCCTAATCCTGAAATTAGGGTTTTAGTTTTCATTTTGTTAGGGATAATGACCCTGTAGCATTAGGCCGTCGTAGGTTGGGTCATCGGGCGTAGCGGTAAACAATCTAGATTCTCTCTGCCATCCAATCACATCATATTTAAATTCGACAGTCGATATAAATTCTGTGGTTTTCAAATTGTTACCAGTCGTCATATGAGATTTGCGAATCTGATGTTTGAGATTTTTCTAGTTTATAAAATTAAAAATAGGATTTTTAATTAAATATGATAATTGAAATCATAGATAAACTAAATTTTTTAATGCATAATATGATAATTTTAAATTCAAATTTTATGAAATTTTAACAAGTAGCAACTAAAAGGGGAGTCTAAATATACAAAAAAATTTATATTTAGGCATATATTTTATTTTATATTAATTATCAAAAATAAAAATTTCAAGAAATTATTTGCAACTAAATCTTCATTATAACTCAAACAATATGCTTTGTGCATAATTGATTTAATAAAGAATTTGAGTCATTTGGGAAAGAATAAAAATATATTTTCTCTTAATTAAATGATATTTAATCATTAATTAAGTCCCATAACAATTTTAAATTGTTACAATGCCCCTCAAACATGATTTTTATTATGAGTATAAAAGAATAAATTTGACATGTTTTGGAGGAGTTGGCTAAAAGAAAATTGCAAAATGAGATGTCTATAGTAGGAGATTAAAATAAATATGATGGAATGCTGGTTAAATAATTTAATAATATTTATTGTGGTTATGGTTTAAAGACAATATCAAAGGAAAATTGATTTTGGAGTTTCTTTTTTTGGGTGCGAGTTGAATCTCAATGAGATAAATTTGTGATTGGTGGAATTCGAATTTTGTACTTGTCAAAAGTTTAAAGAGAACCATTGGGCCACAATATTATTCTCAAATAATTTTTGAGAGATAAAAATTAAGGAAAAATAATTTTGAGGTTTGCTTTAACTTAATATTTTATGATGAAAAATTAATTTGCGATGTTAAAATTATAGCATTTGATGAATTATATTAAAAATGTGAAATTGTAGAGTGAGACACATAAAGCGGGTCAAATTAAGAGAAAGAGTCAAAGTCAAGTAATATATATCAATGATGATCATAAAAATATTTTTATGGAGCGATATCAATGTTGATGGATAAATAATTTGCTAAGTTTTTAATGAAGGTATATTAGTTTTTAATGATGCTCAATATAGTTCCCCCATCCGGTTCTTCAAAATCTCACCTCTCCTCACATGCTCCCAACCCTCTCAACCCTCATCGAACAACTCCCAGCACTGCCCTTCCTTCGCCCTCGTTCAAGTAAGACCTAGTGAGAGAGATAGAGAGGAAATTATAATATTTTTATTAGTAAGATAATAAAAATAATATTATAATAATATTGATAATCATAATAATAATGATAATAATAATAATAACAATAGTAATACTAACATAATAATAATATTAATATAATAGTAATAATAATAATAATAATAATTATAATAATAGTAATAATAATAGTAATAATAAGATAATTAATTATAATACTAATAATAATAAGAATGATAAGAATAATAGTATAGTAATAGTAATATTATATTAGTATACCATAACAATATTATAGTACCCATAATAATAATATATTATTTTTAATAAGCATTATCCAAAGTATGCATACTCCATATCTAAAACAACTCTAATAGATCATGTTTAAACAGACTTTAGAGGCGTTAAAGTATTGAGTGTCGCTATAAAATTTGTTTTCATGAAAGACAACTGCTTTTTATATTAAGTTTTGTTCTTTGCTAGCACTGCATATTTGATATGCTATAAACCTGCACAAAAATATCATTTTTATATTTAATTTTGTTTTTTGCTAGTACTGCAGACTTTTGCAACTTGTACTTGAATATCACTAATTTATGTTTAAAATCCTAATTTTATTGCTACTGCATTGAAGTTTTGAGCCATGGACTTGAGATATTGTCACTCTTGTATTATTAAAAGTTGTCACGCTGTTACCAAATCTTAGATGAAGCTGCCTTTATGATATGGATTATATGTGGAGAATTTTCACGAATCTGTACAAATGTAAGATTTGGGTTAGACAAACCAACTTGGTGGTTGCTAAGGAGACTATACCATGCATTGGAAAGGGTCGGTATAAGTTGTATGATGAAATTATTAGACCAAAGAATTAGGTAGACATTTTTAGATATACCTTTTATGCAGTGCCTTTCTTGGAAGAATGATGTTTTCAGCGATAAGTAAGACATCTCAAATTTTTTTAAGTGGTGACATTTTATATGAAATTTTTGCTGTGAAAGGTTCCTTAAAAATTTGTAAATATGCCAAAGTATATTCCTATATTTTGTCTAGATATCTTAACATCTATTTTGCAGGAATAATTGCCAAAATAATAGTCTCATGAGAGACTATTTGAGTTATATATTGAATATGATGTGGTTATTTTTCTTACCTGCATTATTTTGTCTCTACGCTTACCTCTTTACAATTTAAATATAAATGCAATTTCATCCTTAGCACACATCATATGTTAGATCAAGAGTTGATAGTGGAACAGAACCCCAATGAATAACTTAATGGATGCTAGGCATCACTGTTGGATTAGCTTATCATTATATATATAATTTTAGCTGTAATATCAGATTTTATGCATGACTTTGAAATAATGTAATAAAATTTATTTCAAGTAATGACATCCCTAATATCAGAAATATGCAAAATTGAGATTATGGCCAGCAGATATAATATTGAATTCCAAATTGATGATATTGTTTATCTTTTAGAAATGAGGTGGTGAACTTTGTAAAGTGTTTACCATCTTTCTTGCAATAGATATTTTAGATCTTCAACATTAAAGACAATTCATTACTAATTCGTAGGAAATTCTTAATGGTACAAATTTACTCACTTTTCAAAGTAATTTGAAAGGTTCACATGCCCTTGCATGTAATTTTTAAAATGTGAATAAGGCATATGGTCTTAATGGAGTATCATCATAATGTATCACTTTAAAATTTTTTTAATTAATCTAATATTGTTGGTATTTTTTACGTAGTTTTTATTCATAAACTCAATTTGTAATATTATTTTAGCTTTTAATTTTTGAAAATTCTTTGCATATGTATATGTAGATTTTAAAAATATAGCATGTGGATATGATCTACAAGTGATAAGATATACTTTTATCATAGCGTTCTATTATTCTACTCGCATGAAGCTTAGAATAACGGATATCTCATTGTGAAGCATTGGGATTAGAGTTATTTATCGAAATAGTCACTTGAGTATTTAAAAATACTCATTTTGGTCATTGGCTTTCAAAATTCATTGAAACAGTCTCTTAGTTTAATAAAAGTGGTAAATTAAGTTCAAAAGTTAACAGTGTTAACTTTTTCATTAAAATTGGGGGTAGTTTTGGAAATTTGGTAAGAAATTCTTAACTTGTTGCTACACAAAATTTGAGAAGAACCATGTTTGGAAGGACTGAGTTAGATTTTTTATTTGCTGCAATGCAAACCTTAGAAGGATTATTTTGTTATAGGAAATATTTTGCCTTGGCCTAGTCAATTTTTGAGAGAAAGCTGATTAAAAGTTTTAGTTCGTACTTGGCAAATGGCTATGGCTCATATTGTATCATAGCTTACGAAATCTTACTAAGTTGTTAACACATCACATACGCATTTTATTGGCAATAGTTCAAAATGTCAAAAATATGAATACAATGTATAAAATCAATAATATCAGAACTTATATAACATCAGGGAATGCTACAAGAGGCTCGACGTTAGATGGGAACGCCGACGTCAAGTGGTTCATAATGGGACAAAGTGCTTGATGTCAAGTGGGGATGCCAGCCTTAGATGGTTCATGACGGGATGAGAGACTCAACATCAGATGGGAAAGTTGGCATGAGATGGTTTGTGATGAGAGCAGAGGCTCGACATTAGATGGGAATGCCGACGTCAAGTATCTCATAATGGGACAAAAGGCTTGATGTCAAATGGGAATGCCAGCCTCAGATGGTTCATGACAGGACGAGAGGCTCGACGTCTGATGGTATCGTCGGCATGAGATGGTTCATGACAGGGCGATAGGCTTGACGTTGAAATTGAAGAGAAGCAGCGCAGCAGGAAGAGAGGTTATGGGATCGCCAGCGTCAGATGGTTCTTGGCGGAACGAGAGGTTCAAAGAGAAGCAACGCAGCGAGACTCGAAGAGAAGTGACACATCAGGAAAGAGGTTATGGGATCGCCAGCTTGGTTCATGGTGGAACAATAGGGTCGAAGAGAAGTGACACAACGAGGCTCAAAGAGAAGTGAAGAGCAGGATGAGAGGTTCTTTTTTACTTTTGTTTAGGCTGTCTTTTTTTATATGCGCCTGGCAGCACATTTTTTAAAAATAGAAATTACTGAATTTTCCTTCATTTTTATGGCAATTTTTGTACTAACTGAGAAGTGTAATTGAATTGTTAAATATACTATTTTTATAATAGTTAGGGATCAAAATGTGCATTTTTTGATACTTGAGGGATTATTTTGATAAATTATTCTTTGGGAATAATACATAATATGTTCCTATGATATAGAATCTATCGGTGACAGTATGGGTCTGAAAGGGATGGTTCTCAGACTTGATATTTGGCTTGAAAATTTGGGTAAAAAATATTATCTTTGATACGGCCTAAATCTTGGGGATATGAGATTCCATGGAAGTAATTATGAGCATGAGTTTATATAAAACCTCTATAGTTTTTGCTTATGATGCTCTGCTTGTTTCAAAATAAAATCCAATTTCTTGATAAGTTCAATCCACTTAGCAATTAGATGATCTGTGAGTTTAATGTGTGAGCATGGTGCTCATAATTTAAATGAATTTTTTGTGTAGGAGATAATTTCACAAAGCTTCAAGTATTGAATTATGGCATAAAATTTAAACTCATAGACGGGATTTTGTTGCTTTGAATCATTTGAATTTCACTGAAATAAGCATCAGGATTATCGTTTTGCTGTAGGACATCTCAATCCTATTAGATGCGTCACATAAAACATTCAAGATTTTCACGATGGGTGGTGTGACCTTGCTTTGTCCTTTGATAAAATATCTATAGTATTTGGCTTGTTTATGTTTTGGCAACGAAACATTCCCTTAAGCCGAAGATCAAGAGTACGCAAGATGGCTATCTCCTTATGTCTCCCTTCCCTACTTCTATACTCTACTCTTTTGAAACCTCAATGAGTTATATGGTCAACGTTGTAATCAAGTTATCATATAAATATATCACCAAAATTTAATTAAAGAGTTGTCTCAACGCTAAATGTATATCTCATTTAGTTTTTATTTTATAAATAAGCAATATTTATTCTTCTTTTTTTTCACAAGGTCTGTCGAATTCTTATTTCTCCAATTTTTCTTAAGATTTATGTGACAAGTCTGATCATAATTTTAGATCTAATCAATCGTTGCATATTTTTTACCATTATTGGATGAACTTGTGATCGAGTAGTTGCAATATTCTTGTCCACTCGTAATTTTCACAAAAATTGGGTAAAGCAGGGCGTATCACTTAATCACCTCCTTGCAGACTCTTGCTTATTCACCATGCTTATAAGGCTATCACCAGCAGAACTCATTTTTTTTATTATTACGTTAGTTTTGATGTAATTTTTTAGTTATCAACAAAATGTCAACTTTTAATTTTTTTTATTCTGGTTAAAACTGCAGCGGTGACAATAAAAATTTAAGTAAAATGCTATTAATAATAGCAGCAGCAGCTGCTGCTGAAAAATATTATAACAAAAAAGTAGCAGTAGTAGTAGGTACTAATATTTCAACAAAAATAATGATAAGGACATCAACAGATTCAAATATATGACAACTCAGTGCTGCAGGCGGTCTGTATCTTATCTGCATTGACAAACTCATTGGCATCTATAGCCAAAGGATTAGTTGATCTAAAAACTGTGCAAATAATTGTGAGAAAGGGAAAATAATTGGTTTGGCTAGCTCTTGTGAACACTTGCAGTCAAATGAACAATTATCACTTGCTAAATAGAAAGGACTTTTCTAGCCTAGTTTGATATTTTATTATCTCCAATCAATTAAGCAAACACCACTTTATACATTAAGAAAATATTCTTAATTTGAAATATTTTCTAGCACTAATACCATCAAACCGTGATTTTAATTACATAACATCACCTCAATATTTTTTTGCAGTGAACAACCGCCTGATGATCTGCTGAGAGATGCACAAAACACAAATAAGTTTTTTAAACATGTTGGTAGTATTTATCGCTTGGAGGATGAAGAAGTTTTCAAAGGTGTTGTTCGTACTTATAGAGTTTTAAATGCGGAGGAATATGAAGCCGTAAGTCCCTTAGTATTATTGTTAGTTTTTAAGCATAAAGGGGTGATACCACCCCTGCCCGCTATAATTAATGCTTTATGACTAATACTTTAATTATAATTGCTGCATTTTATCAGAGGGACTGCAAAAAACCCTTGATAGGTAAGCGGTATTTCAATTATGTAAAGCTTGAAGATGTAATTGCTAAATATCCCTATAGAAAGAATTTACCTGAAGAAGAAATTACTAAAGGTTAGCTAATGCTAGACTTCCTATAGCGTGTATTTCTCTCTAGATGATTTATGATTTCTGTCTATTATGAACATGCAGAAACTTTAGATCGCTTGAAACTGGTTGATTTCTTAAAAGGTCTGGTTGAATTTGATCCAGCAAAACGATGGTCACCTTTGCAGGTTATTAAATTAAAACCATTACGGCCATTTAATAGGATTCTAAAACATATTACTTGGTGGAATCGAATTATCATGGTTTCTTTATTATTGGGCTATTTCTCAGGCTTCAAGGCATCCATTTATTACTGGTGAAGCCCTTACATGCCCATATATTCCTCCACCAGAGACTCAACAAATTGTACGTAAATTCGTTATCTTGATTTTTTGTGTAATTTTATTGACTTAAAGGTTTTACGCTTATGAAACTAAGGAACGTGATTAGTTAAAATAAAAAATTTATTACCGGGAAGAGTGTTTTATTAAATTTGTAATAATCTCGTATCATTGTAAATATATATGACTATGATACATTAGTACAATACTGGTGATGGGACTTATCATGATATTGATAAAGGTTATAACATCTTTTTTTAGAAAGGAAGAAAATTTAAATTTTAAATTATTTTAATGCAGTGTTTATAAAAACAACAAAATAAGGGAAAATGGTCATAAACTCCAATTTTTCACCATAAAAATGGAATTAGGATAAAAATACAAATTATGTATAACTTGAATATGAAATTGAAGGACATGCAGATATTTCCCAAAAGAAGCATTCAATTGAAACAAGCTATCTTTTATGAGCAGTCTGTAACTGTTGGATAAATACTTGTGAGAGAGAAAAATTTCAATATTATTGCCTTGGTAGATACTTGAGAAAAACTCTTCTTCACCTTGTATCTTCCAAAATGTCATGGATTGACTATTAAATTTCCAAATTGATGATAAAGCTTCTTGATCTTATCTGATATCACTAAAACCTTAAAATTTGTTAGTGTAGCACCCTATTCATAAACCCTCGAAATGTTTTTAGAGTCTGTATTTTTATATGCCATTTTCACTTGATATGCCATGACACTTGTCTAATTTCTCAGAGAAAATTTTTACCTGGTATATCTTATCTAAACATAAAAAACAAGTTGATCGGTTTGGTTATTATTAGTTCTAAGGACCAACTGAAAGGTGAAGGTCAAAATTTTAAATAATGAAGGTATGGGTCTTTTTTGAGCCTTAAAAAAGATGAACAATAACGCATTTCAGTTTATACTAAACGAGTTATATGCTAATGTGCTCGGCCATCTACATAGAGAATTTAATGCCTTTTAAATTGTTGATGCTAGTTGATGTTGTAAAGGTGATACTATCGAGTATGAATGAACTCTACTTTAAACTAAAAGTATGACTCAGAATGGCAAGCTAATGGATATCATACTTTCAATCACTCAATAAAAGAAACCAATTGACATGATTTATCACAAAGGTGAGCCGATTTGTAAAGCCAATTGGTACATCACAAAGAGGACACAAAAGATGTCTCCGAACTAGGCCTAACTCATAGGGGTAAGCTTTCTTCTTCAGACCTAAGGGCTTGTGATTAGGAGATAAATCAAACATAAGACCAACCAAGTGACTCACCCTACTTCAAGTGACATCCTCTATCAATCGTGTACTAAATATTGGTACCGAGATCTACTGAATGAAAATGGAGAATCAATTGAAAGGAGGCTGCTGCCGAGTATTTTTACTTTGCCTTCACATAGCTCAGGACATGCGTCTAGATCCAACCAGGTTAAGCTTAATTTATGTGTAAGCGTCCAAGAGCTCCCACACATGTGTGCTAGCTGGGAGTAACAGACTGGATAGATGTTTGTGTACCATTCGAGCTGCTAGCTGCCCATCACTCATGATTAATTTTGCAACAAAACAATTAAGGAATGAAATGTTGTAAGTTTACTATAAAATCTAGGAATGAATTGTGGCAAGTTTAACAATTAAGGACATATGTTTGTGCTAGGTTTGTTATGCTGCCTAACATACTAGCCAATGTGTGGCACATGGTCGAGTTGTTAGGCTTCTTCCTGCTATAAAACTAGGAATTTCATACATACAATGTTCAATCCCTTAGCATTAGACATCATGCTATCTTCTCCCTTTTTTACTATTTCCTTGTAATTTTCTTATGCATTTTATATAATAAAGTTTTTCTTGTGACTTGCCTTTTTTTTTGCCATGTGTTTATGTTTTTTTTAAAATCTAGATTCCTATTCTATTGGACTCAACAAAATCATAATTGGTTTGAAGCAAAATGAATAATGGAGTAAAATAATTTTTGTATAAATGTTTTTTAGGTAAACTAAAAATAGTGAAATCTAAATAATAATACTTGGAAAGCAGAAAAAATTTTCATAATTACAAATGGATATTTGAGTATGTGCAATTTGAGCATATTATAATTTATTTTAAGATTAAAAAAGAAAATCCACCTTTAGTGTCATCATTAGGGACTCTTTGCAAGCGCCGAGGATGATCTGCGAGGGTTGGTAATAGACGACCCAAGGCTTAAGTGGGTTGAAGCCGGTCGGGAATATTCGGGGACTCTGATGACCCATGTTAGGTTGGTAACAACCAATATAACATCGGATGCATTTTTCCGCAGGATCATATTGGCAGTTAGGTAAAATAACAGTTAAACACATCCAGAGCTATTCAAGTATAAGAAATAATATTCATTCAATAATATTCAGAATATATTACATAACTTTCATTATACAGAAAATAATTATCCTTTGAAAGGGCAGTTAGAATTCGTTAATTTTCCCCACCATGCCTTTAAACTATATCAGTCTCCTTCAGTTGTATCTGATCTAGTATTATAAAATAATACTTCAGTGCACATTCTAAATACAAAGGATATTAAAAGTATACTTTAAGCAAAAGCGGAAGGCAAAAATGATAATAATTGCAGGAAAATATAGTTTATAGAAAAAAGAATAACTCCTGCAAAATAAATGTTCTTTGTCACATGCCAAATTTTAAACGATGATCGCATAAGAATTCATATTTATGTTTATGTCTATGATATTATGAAGCAATGATAGCAGTTCTGATGGGCAAAGCCAAAATCATGAGGCTGGGTTTATATGTATTTAAGCATAACCTTCACCTGGGCCCCCTTAAGGGCTCCAGATGGCAACAAACATGCATTTAAGCATAACCTTCACCTGGGCCCCCTCAAAGGCTCAAAATGGCGCCCTTATAGCTCCCGAGGACTAGCCCCATCCCTAATCTATTCATGCTCCATCTCAGAACCCTTCTTGCAACATTCACAAGATACATAAATATTATTTTGTTTCTCTTACATCATTAGTAGTAAGAATAACACATTAAGTAGCAGTATAAAACAGGCTCAAAGTGATGCTTAAGCAGCAAAAAGGTAGAAAGCATAAAAATAATATCTAGTGTACCTTTTGTATTTGACTTAACAAGAAGAATCACTCATAAATTCGATGTGTCTGCAAAAGTTATAATTAAAATTTTATTAGCATATATACTCCTTTCTAAGTTGATTATGATTAGTTTATGGTTCTCTCAATATTATTGAATCACCTTAAGACTTTAAGATCTAGGTTAGGAATTATGAATTTCAAAGATCAATCAATTCTGGAATATTGCAAAGCAAACTAAGATAAAAATGTTTTATTTAGTAGGCTGGAAATGCTACACATGCTTTGGGGTGCACAATTATGAAGACTTGTCCCAACAAGACAATCTAAGAAATAACTGCATTAAAATACTAGGAAATCAGGTGTAGATAGAAGCATCTACAAAGAACTTTGAAATGTTTGCCAAAACTTTCACTGAATACCTCACTCCAACCATTATTAAAACCAATCGAACTAGTTTGATTTCATCATTAGTTCAGTAGATGCCATAAGCATAAATATGCAAGTAGATGTTTTAAATAATAACTTGAAGCATATTATTTGTTAGCGGAATATGTAAAGACCATAACAAGCCAATAATGTAGAAATGTTATGGGCTCAAAGAGGGCGTCATACATGCTTGAGATTCATAACGATGAACTTTAGAAGAAACGCATAGACCACCCAATTTCAATCAAATCTTCTAAAGTATATTTCAATGCTAAACATTACATAGAATGTACGCATATTACCACTTCAATTGTTAATATGCTCATATTAAACTCTTTCAATTGTCTATAATATTAGGATACTCTTCTGAAGTTATTAATTAAATGGAAAAATGTACATCAAGTTTGGTAAAGAATCGTCGTAGCACATATAAGTCATCCTAATATTTACATATCTAATGACAACATCCTTATTATTAACTATTTAATGTGATTTACTAATTTGATTTGAAGTATTTCTAACTTACCCTTAAGATTCTAACTTATATAAAAGAAATCAGCGCAATCGATGCAAAGGAAGTTTCTTACATGCAGAAAAGATCGGGAGCAAAGAAGGGATCATGCAGAAGAGAGGAAAATCGTGCGGGAGAGGAACAGACGTCGGCTTCTGAACTGCTCCTTTACGTCGATTCCTGCGCCTCTGCCGCAAAGTTCCAGAAGCGTCTCCTTTGGCTGAGGTAGGCGAGCGTTGACGTGTTCAATCGGGAAGATTGGGAGGTGCGTCGAGGGGTCGAGAAGGAGGCAACGACTTCTTAGGGTTTTGCGGATTTCATGAAGAGTCGGTCCCGCTCAGTGGCTTTAAGTAAGGATTTCTGGAAACTACCAAGCAGAAGAGGTCGTGCGTTTAGCGAGCGTAACAGTAAGGATATGCTCTAAATTGTCGTTTAGCAGGTGACAGTAACCTTTATTGTCGAGAGTTACTTCCATCGATTATGGGAATAGTAAGAAGTTTTGAAATAATTTTTCTATTTTGCAGTTAAATTCGAGATTAATATCAAAACTAACATTTCATTTTAACAGTAATTTGAGAAAACTTTCCCAATTTAATACGTAACAGAAATATGGCGAAAAACTGATTTTAGCGGGAATTTTAACCGATAACAGAAATTTGCGGGTAGTAAATAGAAATTTAAAATTTGCGGGTAATTAACTGTCTTTTTATAAACAACTTTGGGTCATTACAAACTCTCCTACTTAAAAATAATGTTGTCCTCGATATTACACCGAAATAGAAAATATTTAGTTGAATGCGAAAATATTTAATTAAGATTACTTGAATTCTAAAAGAGTTTGGGATATTATTTCTTCATATTTTCCGCCCTTTTTCATGTGGCTGCAATGTGATGTCTCAATTGCACCTTGATCATGAGAACAATTATCTTCCTTAATCGGCGATTGTCCCTTTCTAATATTCATATATTCAATTTTTACTATGGCGAAAATATATAAATTCTAAAGTAATACTTCACAACATGAATTTCTCATCATCATAAAGTGTCTCAAATTTGTGTTACTAATCTCAAACATTGCTATTAGTTCTTACTGCTATATGTGTTGGTGTCCTTGTCATATTGATGTTTGCTCAAATTGTCTAATTTCTAAGCATCGAATTCCAAAACCTTCAAATTAAATTGAATTGATCTTACTATGAGAAATCAATCTCGAATAGGTATACTCATGAACCATTTAAGCTCATCTGCCTATTCTTTTGGTTTTATCCTTTCTTCCGACGGCATTACCAATATTTGTATAACATCAAGACACTTCACCAGGCCATTAAGTATTTTAATTCATTCAATGATAAATTTGAAGCACACTTCGATATTGTGTTTACGCATTATCGAGATATAGGATCTTACTAATCCATTACTTAAGAACCCCAATGATGACATTAAAGATAAAAAGGAGATGAAGTCTGAGTTTAAACAATGGATCATATTCATATCTAATTCATTATTATGTAATGAACCAAAATCAATTTTTAGATTAAGTTAAAAAGGTGAATCATACTATAAACTTAACATCTTAACTGAATAAAGCATACCTTTCTATTCTCAAATATATGATTGAGATTCCAAAGTAGAGCTTCGAACAAATTATATAAGATAAATACATGCATAACCATTGAAGTCAAATGCATTTGTTTAAATGGAAGATCAATCAAAA
This sequence comes from Gastrodia elata, assembly GCA_016760335.1. Taxonomy (NCBI): domain Eukaryota; kingdom Viridiplantae; phylum Streptophyta; class Magnoliopsida; order Asparagales; family Orchidaceae; genus Gastrodia; species Gastrodia elata. The sequence goes on along the minus strand of CM028671.1, from coordinate 73,263,536 downwards.
TTTCTTTTAGCAAACTTATGGAAACAATCTCCAAATCAAATTGAGGTTATTGTTTCTAGCCTTATGTTTCAAAAAATAGAGGAACACAAAAAGATCGGGAAGGAAGCAGATAAAATTATACTCACATATTTTATACATAGGAAGAGATTCTAATTTGTTAGATTGCAATAGAAACATGATTCAAAAGCATCGATACACTTAGTTTGGATTTAATGAGCATACTCACAAACTATAAGATGAATTTTGTGCCACAAGTGAAAATCAAATATCTTCAAGCTTGATCATTTATGGGTGTAGAATATTCATAAAACTATATCAAACTTGTTGAATTAAATAATCGATTGATGAAAGACAAGTTCTAAGTGAACACTAATCTTAATAACTTGTTGAGGGCATTAATTCATTTATAGTGATACTTAAACATTAACATATATCAAACTTGGTTAAAATCTGGCACACAAATAAATAGTCGTGGTTGAATCTGAAACCAGTGCACTGAATGTCCTAGATCTTATAAGAGCCAAACTTATTCTTGTTAGTTTGTTATATTAGTAGAATGCTCATGAATCTGAATCGAAAACTAATTAGATTCAGAATTAGCTAGTAGCTAGGCCGAATTTAGCATTTGCTGAGTCAACTTCTGTTGAGTGCCTTCATCGAAACACCCCATTCAAGATGAGCACCGAATTTCGGGTTTGAAGAAATTGCCCAATCTTTAATTGATGGTGATAAATTCAGGATTTAGTGTATTATTAATATATCCTTAATACTACACTTTTTAGATCGCAAGTTACCAGAAAAAGAACTTTTACTACAGCTGCAAAATGCCAAATTCTATAATCGAAAATGTTGCTAAATCTACTATGCATCTCAATTCTAAATAATTTCACTTTCATTCACTTTGTCAGGTAGTTCGCCGCAGCAACAAGATACCAAATCATGTAGTCAGATGCATACGGTAATAAATCTCAGTGCGTAGAAGAAACATTGTATGCAGTGTTGCTTTGATACAATTGTTAGACTCAAGAAAAAGAGTTCATTACCTTTGTAGAAATGACACTATTATAATTAAGAGATGTCATTTCATTTCTAATTAACTTTTGTGAATTAAATGGTTTATCAGTGCATATGATTTTGGATTAAGACAAATACATGCACAAGTGAAACCACAGTTCAAATCTTCAATTTTAACTTGCAAGTATGATGTTACTTCCCATGAATTATAAGTCTAGTTAAATATGCTACAATATAAACTCAAAAATGCAATAAAGTAAAATTTCTTTACATGGAATGTGGATTCTTAAGAACAAAGATTAGATCTAAGTCCACAAGGTAAATTAGAATAGATGGCTTTGCAATAAGTTTCAATTGCCTAAATTGGAAGTTGAATACATGTAATGTAAATCAAGTATAAGTTGAACGCTAATATATTTGCAGAACATGTGCATTCTATCTCAAGTTCAGTCTTGGCAAATCTGAATTTAATTCAGAATCTAGCTCCCCACAATTTAATTCAATCATAAATTTCTTTAACAAATCTTTCCAATACTTTCACGGAATGCATGTACAAAAAATTCAAAATAAGAAGTACAAAATCTTATGTAAATGTTGCTTTAAAATTATGATTCTAAGATTCATACTAAGACTCACACATTTTCAGATATGATAAATTTTTATAGATCAGAAGATATTAAATCTCCAAAAAATTCCAAGAATACTACTATTTTCAATTTCAATTTAAATCAATATCTAGAGGGGACTAAACTTGTACCTTATTATTATTAACAATTTATCACTCTTAATTTCATCACTATTCTCATTATTAACAATTTTCATCTACTTCCATTAAATCATTCTCGTAAAAACCTTTTTTTTTCTAGTTATCATAGATTTTATAAAGAAACATTTTATTACTATTCAACAATTAAGAGCATCCAAATATTCATATATAAAGAAAATATCATATTGAAAGTAGCATGTAAGCTTTTAAAATATAAATAGAACAAAAGATAATTATTTAACTATTCCAGCAAAACCTAAGCAATTAAAACGTCCAAAATTGATGATAATTTGCAATCATATTTTTATCATCTCAAGAAATTTTTTTAGAAATTCCCAGATAGTTTATAAAATTTTCTTGAATGCCATGAAATAAATCATAAGTTCACTAGAAGTTCTCGAATGGTAAAAACTATGGCACCGAATGAATGCATAAGAGTATACATCACTTTGCATTTGTGAAATAATCCTAATCATGGAAAGGGATTGCAACGTTCTTGTTTAACCTCACATGCTTTGCGTTTAGTAAGGATGATTGCTAAAGGTATTTAAGTTGTCAAATCATATCGCCTTAAATTCATATTATTTATGATTCTCATTTATCAATATATGTAATGTTAGGAAATTCTTAGATTAAATTGTATGAATTTCCCTTGGGCTCTATTTTTTTATGCAATATTTTACTTCAACACATTCAATCTTGCTTTGATAACAACTGTGATGACCCATGTTAGGTTGGTAACAACCAATATAACATCGGATGCATCTTTCTGCAGGATCATATTAGCGGTTAGGTAAAATAACAGTTAAACACATCCAGAGCCATTCAAATATAAGAAATAACATTCATTCAATAATATCCATAATTATTTTACCTAACTTTCAGTATACAGAAAATAATTATCTCTTGAAGGGGCAGTTAGCATTCGTTAATTTCCCGCACCATGCCCTTAAATTATATCAGCCTCCTCCAGCAGTATCTGATCTGGCATTATAAAAATAATACCTTATTGCACATTCTAAATACAAAGGATATTAAAAATATACTTTAAGCAAAAGCGGAAGGCAAAAATAATAATAATTGCAGAGAAATATAGTTTATAGAAAAAAGATAATCATAACTCCTGCAAAATAAATATTCTTTTGTCACATGCCAAATTTTAAATGATGATCGCATAAGAATTCATGTTTATGTTTATATCTATGATATTATGAAGCAATGATAGCAGTTCTGATGGGCAAAGCCAGAACTATGAGGCTGGGTTTATATGTATTTAAGCATAATCTTCACCTGGGCCCCTTAAGGGCTCCAGATGGCAACAAACATGCATTTAAGCATAACCTTCACCTGGGCCCCCTCAAAGGCTCCAGATGGTACCCTTATAGCTCCCGAGGATTAGCCCCATCCCTAATTTATTCATGCTCTGTTTCAGAACCCTTCTTGCAACATTCACAAGATACATAAATATTATTTTGTTTCTCTTACATCATTAGTAGTAAGAATAATACATTAAGTAGCAGTATAAAACAGGCTCAAAGTGATGCTTAAGCAGCAAAAAGTTAGAAAGCATAAAAATAATATTTAGTGTACCTTTTGTGTTTGACTTAACAAGAAGAATCACTCATAAACTCGATGTGTCTGCAAAAGTTATAATTGAAATTTTATTAGCATATATACTCCTTTTTAAGTTGATTGTGATTAGTTTATGGTTCTCTCAATATTATTGAATCGTCTTAAGACTTTAAGATCTATGTTAGGAACTATGAATTTCAAAGGATCAATCAATTCTGGAATAGTGCAAAGCAAACTAAGATAAAAATGTTTTATTTAGTAGGTTGGAAATGCTACACATGCTTTGGGGTGCACAATTATGAAGACTTGTCCCAATAAGACAATCTAAGAAATAACCGCATTAAAACACTAGGAAATCAGGTGTAGATAGAAGCATCTACAAAGAACTTTGAAAGGTTTGCCAAAACTTTCACTGAATACCTCACTCCAACCATTATTAAAACCAATCGAACTAGTTTGATTTCATCATTAGTTCAGCAGATGCCATAAGCATAAATATGCAAGTAGATGTTTTAAATAACAACTTAAAGCATATTATTTGTTAGCGGAATATGTAAAGACCATAACAAGCCAATAATGTAGAAATGTTATGTGGGCTCAAAGAGGGCGTCATACATGCTTGAGATTCATAACGATGAACTTTAGAAGAAACGCATAGACCACCCAATTTCAATCAAATCTTCTAAAGTATATTTCAATGCTAAACATTACATAGAATGTACGCATATTGCCACTTCAATTGTTAATATGCTCATATTAAACTCTTTCAATTGTCTATAATATTAGGATACCCTTCTGAAGTTATTAATTAAATGGAAAAATGTACATCAAGTTTGGTAAAGAATTGTCGTAGCACATATAAGTCATCCTAATATTTACATATCTAATGACAACATCCTTATTATTAACTATTTAATGTGATTTACTAATTTGATTTGAAGTATTTCTAACTTACCCTTAAGATTCTAACTTATATAAAAGAAATCAGCGCAATCGATGCAAAGGAAGTTTCTTACCTGCAAAAAAGATCGGGAGCCAAGAAGGGATCATGTGGAAGTGAGGAAAATCGTGCGGGAGAGGAGCAGACGTCGGCTTCTGAACCGCTCCTTTGCGTCGATTCCTGCACCTCTGCAATCTCCAGAAGCGTCTCCTTCGGCTGAGGTAGGCAAGCGTTGGCGTGTTCAATCGGGAGGATTGGGAAGTGCGTCGAGGGGTCAAGAAGGAGGCAACGACTTCTTAGGGTTTTGCGGCTTTCATGAAGAGTCGGTCCCGCTCGGTGGCTTTAAGTAGGGCTTTAGGGAAACTGTCGAGCGGAAGAGGTCGTGCGTTTGGCGATCGTAAGAGGAAGGATATGCGCTAAATTGCCACTTAGCTGGTAACAGTAACCGTTATTGTCGAGAGTTACTTCCATCGGTTGCGGGAATAGTAAGAAGTTTTGAAATAATTTTTCTATTTTGCAGTTAAATTCGAGATTAATGTCAAAACTAGCATTTCATTTTAACAGTAATTTGAGAAAACTTCCCAATTTAATTTGTAACAGAAATTTGACGAAAAACTAATTTTAGCAAGAATTTTAACAGATAACGGAAATTTGCAGGTAGTAAATGAAAATTTAAAATTTGCGGGTAATTAATGTCTTTTTATAAATGACCTTGGGTCATTACAGGGACGGTCTTGGCAGGTTGAAGCTACCGATGAAGCCAACAATGAGCAAGCATGAAGAAGAATTCGACAATGGAGGGAGTAAGCAGGGACGGTTTGAGCGGTCTGAATTTGCAATCTCCAAGCTAGCCGACTGAAAACAATTTGAGTGTGTTAAAGTTTTTGATGAATCTAGTGATGAAGCGTGGATGAAACGGAAGTCGAAAATGGCGGTGATGAAGCAAGGACGATGATGAAGCAGAAACCGGTAGCAACTGCTTACGCTTACAATTTCGACATTTGAAATGAAGTGACGACGAAGGTTGGATGACAACAAAGGCCCAATCTGGGTGTAATCTAAATATACTAATTTTTTAAAGAACTGTGTTAATTGGCTTACCCTGCAATTTACTTGGTAATCCAATTACTTTAAGAATTTCACAAACCAAACTTCTAAAATTTAGAAATTCCGAGAATACTCAAATTAATGCAAATCAAGTAGCCTCTAATATTAAAGCAAAGAATATATTGAAGGGTTATTGCAAATCAAATTGCCCCTAATATAAACCAAAGAATATTTTGTATGTTAGGCATTCAAGCTATTACAAATGATATTATAGTATGGCCTAATTGGCCTCTTCTAGTCTAGCATGTGGTTCGAGGACAAACCAAGAGGAAGCTATGAGGCTAGTGACAACTTCAATATGAATAGTGCGGGAGTGATCAATAGGGCATGAGGGCTCGAACATGGTACAACTTGAACAATAAGCAATTCTTGGCAGGCTTATAGAGAGAAGGGTTGAAAGGAACAAACCTTTTATTGAAAGGGAAGGAGATGATCTAGGATTATTTGTGTGGTGCTAAGTATAAACACATTAAATATCAACACATCTTTTGAAATAACAGATGTGTATGTAATAAAACCTTAAAGTACATTCATTTTGGTGTATTCTCAGGATGAGTGACCTTGAGATAATTTTTTTTCGATTATAAAACCGTGCGACCACTAAATTTAAGGTGGCAATAGGTTGATGGTTAAGAGTTCATGCTATAACATAACCATCTAAGATACATTTTTAATCTTATCTTTGATTGGAGCCACACCAACCTTACTATGAATGAACTCATTTTTCATCTTATTCTTTTTAGTATACCCACTCGTTCACTTTAGCATTCTCGTCTTTGTAACATTTTATTTATCAATGTCTACCCTTTGTAGGCCAACATTCATCCCCATATAATTGTAATGGTCTTATAGATGCTCAATACAATTTAGCTTTAATTTTGAGTAAAATTTTCTAATTACAACATTTTAGAAGTGCTTATACATTTCATCCAATCTGCTTAGGCTTGTTAATAACAGAGCCCACTAGTTCACCTTTATTTTAATACTTTAAAACTTCTTACTCTTCTTGATCACATACTCTTTAATAGTCATGTTCTTGATGTTGTTCTTTTATTATTATTATTAAATTTACATTGTGTATTTTATTATAGATCTACTAAAAAAGACCTTTAAGATTCTATAGTATTCTTCCACAACTTGGATTTTGCTTGAACCTTATCCTTAGTTTTATCAACGAGGAGACGTTTGCAAAAATAGGCACCAAGGAACATTCTCTTGAGTATGTTCAGTAAAAATATTCATAATTATTGCAAAGAGATATGAACTTAGAGCAAAGAATTGATACCATTTAAAGTAATTGAAAAAAAATTATTTGGAAAGCCACCTTATGAACAAACACATGTAGTATGTATATCTTTAATAATATCATTATAAGCATTCTCTTATCTTTCTAATACTACTTAAAAATAATATCATTATTATAATTTTTTAAATTAACTCGCATTTTATTTGTGATGATTCGACCTTCATTAAAAAGCTTAGTTAAATAATATATTCATATATATTTAATATACAATTAAAAACATGATCATATTGGATTTATTTCACATGAGTCAAATCTTTAATTTATTTATTTCTTAAATATATTAATATACTCTTTTAACAATATATAATTTTTATTCCATATATTATATATTTGTGCATAAAATAACTTGCAAATAATGGTGTGGCATGCACCAACCCTATAATTATGTAGTTAAGCCTAAAATCATGTCATTATTATTTAACTTTTAAAGTCTAAGCACATATCTTGTCAAACACATAACGTGTATATTTTTAATAATATCATTATAAGCGTACAATTTCTTCTCTTTCTACTACATCTTAAAACAACTTCTCTTGATACACTATCATAAAGCCTTATCTAGATTAGTAAAGATTTAGCAAAGATCTTTTTTCCTCTAATTCTCTATTAGGCCTCCAAGTAAATGTGTAACCTCTATGATGGATCTACCTTACATCAAATCAAATTTTCAATAAAATTTGGGTATCTCATTGTAATTTCTATTTAATCACTCTTTCAAAGTTCAAAGTACAAATCATTAATTTAACTTTTTTATAAATTGTACAATCTTGTACATTGCCTTTATTATTGTTATTATAAATAAGTGCAGCAATAGTCTACTCATTTGACACCTATTTAGATTTTGAAATTGAGTTAACTGATATGGTGACCTAAAATATTCCTCGTCACCTAGATATTTTACATCTATAAGGGCGTCACCTAGATATTTTACATCTATAAGGGCGTCATCTGATCTTAATAAATTTTCACTTTTCATCCATTTAAAGCTTTCAAATCTCATTTTCTCAAATTTAACAAATGAAAGTATAATTGATATTTTAAAAAAAATTAAACTTCATATTTTATTTGTAATGATACAACCTTTATTAAAAAACTTAGTTAAATAATATATTTATTTATATTTAATATACAAATAAAAAAAAGATCATCCGGGATTTATTTCACATGAGTTAAACCTTTAATTCTTTCATTTAATTTTTTTTTTTTTATACTCTTTTAAGTGTATCTAATTTCTCATCAAAAGCTGCAGGCATTACAGGCTTCTATTTTGGATTCATAATCAACCAATATATATTTCTTCCAATTCTCATTTTCTTACATTTAAATAAACATTATAACAGAATTCTTTATTTAATATTTTCTTGAACATCTTATTTTCAGCGCCAAGCTATCTTGTGAATAAGACTAGTAATTAAATTCACTTAAGTTTGGTTTTGCCAGCAAAATTCTATTGTTAAAGCTTTAAAGCCTTACTTCTAAGTTCATCTCTATTACCCATTTTACGATTCCACACAAGTTTTTTAACACAATTTAAATTTATTATTATTTTTCATGCGTTTTTTCAAATCTAAATCCAATCATCAAAGTTGGGTCTTGTTATTAGCCAGAATAATCTTGCAATCTTTGTAGTAGAAATAATCTATTTTTGAATGAATAATTAATTTGAGTTGTAGAAACATAGTTTTGTTGGCAACAACATATTCATCTCTTTTTCAAAATAAGTATTTATAATGATAAAATCGTAAGTTAAAATAAACTTCAAAATCATTATTTTTCTTCAATATTTTGAAAACTAAAACCACTGCTATAGTATTAAATTATTTAATCATTCTTTCAATATATCCATTTAAGTCTCCTTCTTTACGTAACATTTTTTTGAAAATTTTCTTGAATTATCTTCCAAATCATGCTAAATTTTTTATGCTCACATCCAGTCTTCTATAAGGGAAATAAGCATTTGCACTATTTAAAATTGTATTATCAATTATGATTTCTAAAAAATAATTCTATCTCATATTCTCAACTCACATCATTTTATATTTAAATTTTTATCCACAGTGATACCCACAACATTTTCATGATAATTTTACTTGATAATAAGTAATGAGCACTAAACAAATTGAATGAAATGATTTCAAAGGTTGATGGTTGGGGCCATTTCTCAACGAAAACTCCTGTTGTGGTATCGACAACATTCCTTGAGGTAGTCGGCAACTGTCAACCAAGCCAACAAATGAACGCTATTATTGAGACTGCCAAAAGCCTAGTAGTGAATGCAAAAGTGACTTCCCAAGGCCATCAACAAGCTAACATGCCCCATCTGTGAGAGGAACAACTCTTAGAGAAGAGGGATGCCTTCCATCACCTTGACAACCAATCTGCCCAAAATTATCAGACTGTTCTCAACAAGTCCCATTGCATCATGAACTTTAACTAGCAATGTTCTCTGGTGAGGCAACCACACTAGACTCAATCATCGATAAACAAGATGCTTGAAGTGTTGCTTCACGATGAACAAAATTGATAATGATTAGGGTTATTGGAAATCAGTAACAACAATTGTATCTAAAATGCATGTTATAAAGCGAGTGATAAATATAATATGTGAATGTATGGACCTTGAAAAATTAGAAATAACAATAAATAAATACAAAAGATAAAAGAGTTGAGGGATGTTTTAACAAGACAAATAAGTTTCTCATTTGAAGTTTACCTATACTAGAGTTTCAAGTATAATTCTTAGTTAAGGATTAATATCCTATGTTATATGAGTGGTCCACATTCTAAGTTTTTATTCATGTCATAAATTGCTTACAACTCATACAAACTGTTAGCAAACACAAGATATAAAATAAAACGTTGTTGGTAAATTATTATAATAAGATGCACACGCAACTTGCTATGATTCATATTTCTATTGCAAATAAATATAGGATATTTTGTTAGAATTATCTAATTTATTGAATTTAATGCATCATGTTCACCCTTGCTACAGATGGAAAAGAAAAACTCAGACATAGCTTTGGTTGTAATCTTGATCGCTCAATTGGCTATGGATGGGGAAGATCATATTCCCTTTACATAACTTTGTGTGATTCATGTTGATTGCTTAAATTCTTACCTCACTTATTTGCCTTGACAAAATAATTTTTTTCATTGATAATTTACTCCAAATACTCATGTCATTAATCTCTACCTATGGAATTAGGGTTGTAAGGAAAAACCATGTAAAATATAATCTTATTAAGTTCAAATTCATACATAACATTATCCCAAAGAAGATATTGCAGCCTAAAAAACTATGTTGCACCGCCAAATTAGAAATGAACCTAAAAGACATGAGAACCTGTGTGCTTCAGCTCCGTTGCATCTCAGCTGGAGTTGGCTTAGTTGTCTTATGGAAATCTTATTCTGTGCGCTTGTAACTCATAATTTTTTCTTGCTCTAGTAATGTCTACTTTTTTATTTTATCTTGAAAGCGTACTGTTCAAACTGTTACGGTGGACCATCACAATCCAGGTGGAGGTCATTGGTTAGCTGGTGGTCTTTCTCCACAGGTTGGTCAGCAAGTGATTTTGATTATTTTTTATTAATTAACTGAGTTATTTATGATATAATGACATTCAGTGGATTATTGTGCAGTTTTTCTGTATTTACATTCTTTGTTTTATTTTGATTTCAAAATTCAGCTGACTTTGCAGGTTCAAAATGTGAACAGATGTTTCCCACAGAACAGTCCTCAATTTCAGATGGTGTCTTTATCCCACGGTGGTAGTTATGGTAGCGTGGGAAGTCATGGAAGCTACATGGACAATTTTGGTATTGGAAGTAGCTATGGAAGCTATGGAGATACTAATCATATGCAGACATATTTCTCACCTGTTGGTCCATATGGTATGAATGTTCAAGCACAAGTTGGAGTATCCTTCTTAGGTACAAGCCCGGATACTCGGCGTAGACCTCAGAAGTCTCATGGAAATTTATTCGGCGTTTCTCCTACTGGAAATCTGGGACCAATGTCTCTTGGAGCCAGTCCTTCCCAATTTACACCGCCGTCCTCACAAATGCAGATTACAAATGTGTCTCCTGGGAAGTATGGGCCTTCATCTCCCGCACGAGGCAGCCTTCATGGTTCTCCCTTGGGCAAAGCTGCTGCAGTTGCCCAATATAATCGGAGAAGGGCATGGGGAAACCATGGGAGTTCAACTGTGCAGTCTCATGAAAGCTCAGCGCAGCATTGGCAAGGTTATCATAATGAGGGAATCGTTAATAGCCAGCCTGATACTTCTCATGCACAGTTCTCTTCTTCCCGTGGTTCATATCCATCTTCTAATCACTCTTACTGGAGACAACATATGAGTAGTAGTAGGGGATCAGGACCACCTATAAACAATCATCTTGCCCATCCTATTCATAGCGCACTCAACTCAAATGCACCTGCATCAGTTTCCTCAGTGACTTTAGGTGATAAACATGAAAGTAGTTCATTACTACCTGATCCTGCAGATTGGGATCCCAATTATAGGTAATTAATACCCTCGTGGTGTTTTGATTTTTGCTTAATGATTTTGCAAATGCTTTTAAACACTTTATTTACTTATTATTGCTCACTTTGATTGTCATTTATGTGGGATAACTATTGTTAAAAGAATAGACTGTTTTTTATCTTAAAGAATAGCCATAATGTTACATTTCTATTCCATTGTTTTTTGCTAAATATTAGAGATAATCACTTTCAATATTCTTAAAAACATTATGAGACTCACTCAAGGCTCTCTTTGGGAAGGGGTCGGGTTATACACTCTAATCTCTAGGATGTACACCTTTGGTGCTTGGCATTTGGTATTGTGCTCATTTCGATAAATAAATATTTTCTTAAAAAAATAAATATTTTCAAAACTCTTTTCATTATAACATTTATCTTTTTTGTTTGCTCAATTAGTTTTTGGCTTTTGTTTGGTATAACTTCATTTCTTGATAAAAGAATATTTGTTTAATATGTTTTATGCAAATAATGCTTATTTATGCACTTTCAAGCAATCGGATTGTAGTATAAAACTTTTGTAACTTCTTGCTAAGTTCATTATCTAATTTGTTGCATTTAAAATTCATATAGTTTTATTTTCTTAAACCTCATGTGTCATGGAGCTTGCTAATTGTTTGTATAGTTTGGGATGAGGGAATGGAGTGGAAGGTTTCGGTGGTTGTTGGGTAGGAATGGGAGTGAGAGCAGTTGCATTATTCCTTGCCTGAATTTTTAAGGATGTTGGATGCATAGTTGGATTGGCAGAGCAAGGGGCCGATGGGTGATGCAGTGAGAGTGATGCCTAGGAATGTAGTGGGATTGCCTAGATGTTGCATTCGGAATTGTTGGGCGATTGTTCGGATGAGGGAGTTCAGAGTGGTTGGTTTGGGTTCGGTAATGAGGTTATCATCTACGTAGATTAGGATGTAGATGTTGTCGGAGGTGGTGTCTTGTAGAGTAGGGAGGGATCAGCTTTGCTAGTTTGGATCCCTTGGAATGTAGAAAATCAGTGAGTGTTGAGTACTATTGGCGGGGTGATTATTTTAGGCCGTAGAGAGCTTTGTTGAGTTTGCAAATGTAGTTAGGGTGATTAGGATCCTCAAATCCTTGTGATTGTTTCATTTAGACAGTTTCTTGGAGAGTTCCGTGTAGGAAAGCGTTGGAGACGTCTAGTTGTAGGATGGACCACTTGGAATGTGTTGCAATGATGAAGAGGAATTATATGGTGGGCATTTTGCCACAGAGCTGAACGTCTCCAAGTAATATGTATACTAGTGTTGCTTGAACCTTTGAGCCACTCAGCGGGCTTTGTAGTGAGTTGCGTACCTTCATTATTGAGTTTTGTACAAAATATCCATTTGCATCCGAAGACATTCTAGTGAGTGTTGGGGGAATTAGGGACCTAGTGTCTGATATTCATCGGCCAAAGCAAGTTGCTAATTCTTTTGTTTGGCAGCATTGTTGTAGGATTTATTTTCAGCTGATGGGGAGGTTGAGTACAATAGATTGAATATAGATTTTCAAATGATTGCACCGGTTTTGAGATGAGTAGCATGGGGTGAGATGGAAGTGTGGGTTTTTGATGTTGAGGATCAGTGGGGGTTTGGATGGGTGGAGTTGTGAGTGGTTGTTGAATTTGGTGATGGGAGGATGGAGGTGTAGGGCTTTGAGGGGGTTAAAGTAGGGAGATTTTGATTTTCTGGCAAGAGTTGGTTTTCCGTAGAGGAGGTTGGGTAGTGTTTTGGAGTTGTGGGGATGGAGGGTTGGACTGGTAGCTAATGGATTTCTGGAGAGGATTTGTGGGGTTTCGATTTTCTGGAGTAGGTCTTTAGTGGATTGCCAGGTAATGTAGACCGGTGGATTTGCAGTTTTCTGGAGTAGGTGAAGTTGCTGTTTTGGTTGTTGGAATGGTTATGGGATTGTGGCGTTGTGCTGGTTGAGTTCATTGAGTGAGTTCGGCTAGGGTAGGAAGATTCTTTTGATATCAAGAACTTCGTATGAATCTTGAGAGAGGGGTTGTGGGTTGATTTTGGCTTTGGATTCTGTTTGGGATGCAATGATCAAGTGGCAGCAGTAATAGTGTAGCGAACCTAAAACTGAAGTCGAGGCTAGTTCCTTGGTTGGGTTCTTGATGTGCAGAACCGAGAGTATGAAGAAGCTCAGAGAGTTGAGAGTTGCGTAGGGGATCTGGTTGAGGTTGAGAGAAGGTGCTGGGAACTTTCTTGCAGTTAGGTGAAGAGAGGTTGTTTTGAGGGAGGAGCGGTTCTTGCTATTATACCATGTAGAGAAACTGAGATGAATGGATATCAAGAAGAAGAAGAGAGATGGAGAGAATGAGACAACAATCAATTGTTTATTCTGTCAAACATACATACATATGTGGTTGCGGGTTACCTGTATATATAGTACCCAATATTTGAACTTTCAAACTAATGCAAGTTCATAGAACCTACTGTTTTGGGCATTCTAAATTGATGTAACCCACTTTAAGACAAAGCTTAGTACCTTCCATTGATATAAGTTTTGACCCAACTTAATCTTGAACTAACACCTTTGATATTGAGCCTTCTTACCTAAACTAATTGCAAGCCAACTCCACTACTAATAAGTCTTAGAACCACATAAGAAAACACCAAATTTACAACCCCAAACCTAAAGTTTTAGATTTATGATTGTATGTTTTGTCGAAGCTCTAAGCGATCTTTAAAATTAGTCATGTCTTTGTACCTTTAGCACCTCTGAACTCTAATGGTCATCTCTCTGAATATTAAACTATTGAGTATAATGGAATGGTCAACCTTCTACTAAATTAAGATGGATCGATGTTAAATCCAAGGACTGGTTCCTACTCAGTTTGCTAGAGATATTAAAGTTAAGATAGTTCATAGTTGCCAATCAAAATATCTTGATAATGCAAATAAATTTTTCTCTGATGGTCAGTTTCCTCTTGCCACCCATACAAGTCACAAGCCATCTTTGGACCAAATGTTGATAGAGGATCACAAGTCGACTAGGATGATAGAAAAATGGGATCTTGATTGAGTATACTTTCATCTACCTCCCAACCATATGTCATCTTATGTTTACCTAATCATAATAGCACTCTTTAATCAAGAGTTTTCTCTCACAACTAAGAGAGGTAATTAACTATAGGGGCGTACGCTTATAGGAAATCTTGGAGCCCAATCTTATACAAACCTTGATTTATTCACTGAGGGAAAGTCTGGTTCTATATGTCCATATCGACTTCACAAAAAGTTGTGTAAAACCTTTTTTATATGGTGGAGATTCGTACACATTTTGGAGCGATTAACCTTCTTTGAATGCTTCCTTTGAAATCCTCGAGAGAAATTACAATGATCTTTTCTTCCCATGTAAATATATTATCAAACGTTGGAATTGATTTCTTAATTTTATTACTTTCAATCATCACCATACTAAATCACTTTTTGTGTTTAAAATTGATAATTTCAAACAAAGTAATCATAAAGTTTGGGATTTTTTTTATCAGCTATTTGGTCTTTTAGATGGAAAGAAATAATCAGTGCTTTTTTATATTTCCATGAAAGGGAATATTATTAGTTTCAATATATTCATTCAAATTAACATCCTTATGATGGGGATTTGGCATTCAAGCTAGTGAACATTGAGCATCAGCTATTAACCAATGTTGGAAAATATTCAGCTTGGTCACTTTCTTTATAGGATGGGATATTGGGGTTTCTGGTGTCAAATTACTTCTATAATTGACTCCGTATGTGGGTCAGTTATTAACGATTGAGGACATCCGCTTGTTTTTGTTTTCTGTTTTTTGTTTTTTTTTTTTCTTGCGAGGGAGTCTAGAAAGAGGCTGTAGTATTGAACGCAGAAATAGGTTAAATAATGGTTAATTGATTAATTAAAATTTTATTAAAGCAAATGATAGAGCCTAAAGTAGAAATATGTTGTTAAAGGTGTTAGTATGAGCAACTTTTTTGGAGGAAGGGCTTGGGGGTAACCTCTTCTTTGTAATTAAAGAGAAGAACCGAAGTTTGAAAATACTAGAATTTCAAGCACGCATCCTTTTCTACAAGTCTTTTTTAGTATTATTTATATTAAAAGCTTAGATAATATAATTCATTTTTAGACTATGCTCTGAATTTTTGTAAGAAAGTTGGCAATGATATGTTGAGAATCTTTTTAATCTGAGAATCTCTGTAAATCAAAATAATTTTATTTAGCAAGCCGACAGAAGATTGATCCGCAAAAATGTTGTATTGTCTCTAATCCTCTTAGTATAGTAAAAACTGCTTTCTTCAAATTGCAGGAATTTCTTTATTTTCCATCATAATGTTTGAAACGGTTGCAAAACCAAATTATAATGAAATTTATCATCATTCCTTATAGCTACTGTACCTAGTTTTTTTATTATTATTAATCCGTGAAATTACCTCCTAGTATTCATTTTTATTTTAATCTGCATTTACTTAGCCATGTCATGAGAAATTTTTTACAGAACTTTTTTTGTATTGATATTCCATTCGATGTACTTAAATAGCTTTTTATTTTATTGTTGGGATTACTGCATGCAACATATGGCACCATGTTCTGGATTGAAATAAGTATGAGCATCAAAACTGGATATACATTTTTTCTTGCAGTGATGAGCTTCTTTTGCAAGAAGATAATTGTGATGTCAGCTCATTAACTTTGGGAATTTCTAATGGAATGCGGTTCGGTAATGCAATGGATTCTGCAACTTTAACTAGTGGAGTAGTCAGGTTTGGTCACATTGCTAATCAAGCATCTACTAGTTCTGGTTCAAGATTATCAAATCAAAGGTATATGACTTTAACCTTCTCTGAAAATCTGATTTTGTGATGGCTTATGAATTTAGTATCTTTGTCAACCTTAGTTAATGTCATTTGTATACGTTACATCGTTAAAAAACTGTATCAATTATAAATAAAAGGTGATTTGTTATGGCTTATTATTCTTGTAAGAGAATTTGTTATTCTAATTCAGATGTGCTATAGATATTTAAGGAACTGATGGGCCTGGTCATTCTAAAGGATGTATTATGGCGTTGGAAGTTGAAGTGAAGTATTAAGTACTCTATGATGGTATGATTTCACTGAAAAATTAAGTTGTACCATCATTCAGTGCTTAGAAGCAGTACCATTTAAATACTTTATGATGGCCGTAATTTTGCACTAGGAAGCAGTGCCATCATTCAGAAAAAAAATAAATAATTAAACATTCCGCAAAAGCTAAATGGGAAATTCCAAAAGAGGCTTTAGTCTTGAAATACATAGAAGGATACATAGTGAAAAGTAGCAATTTCCTAGCGAAGTAATAAGCTCCAATAATATAAAGAGAGGGGGAGAGAGGGTCTCCTTGGCTGAGGTCCCAAAAACAATTAAAGAAACCAGTTTTATTACTATTAATTAAAACTAAAAACCAACAATTTCTAATACAATTATGAATGATGCTAATAATTTTCTCAAAAACCTAAAAGCATGCATAACAATATAAAGAAAATCTCAGTTATAGTATCATAAGCCTTGGCAATATCAAGCTCGCAAGAATGTTGCTCCCCAAGGCTTTTTATTTATATCATGAGTAAGCTCTTGAGTAGGCTACACAGTATCACTTAAATATCTTTCTTGAATAAACCCGGGTTGGTAAGGTGATATAAGGTTAGGAAGAAGAGGGACCAATCCGTCATTGATGAGCTTAGATATAATCTTGTTGAAAATGTTGCAAAAAGGCTAATAGGTTGAAAATCCTTCCCAAGTGGTGCATGAATTGCCTTGGGAATTAAAGGACAATGGTGGTACAAGTAAAGAATTAGGTAAATGAGCACCATTAAGAAAATCATAAATAGATATGCAAACATCTGTGTGTATAATGACCCAGCATTCTTGGAAAAAAAGGGCAGAGAAGCCATTCGAACCAGAACATTTATCCCAATGAGAAAAGTGCAGCTTTGATCTTATTTACCGTAGGTGTTTTGACCAAGCCGCATTGTTTTGCTTTTGTTTTACCAACAGCCAAATTTTGGATGTCATTTTGGTTAGTAAGCCAAACATTAATTACCATCTTGTACTTTGTGGATCCAATTTTTATTTTGCTTTTGTTTTACCATAGCCTAAAAATACTGTGTTTCTCTCCCCATTAGTAATTATATTTTCAAAGAGGCTTTTTGACTCCAGTAGGATTCTTATTTTTATCATATTACTTCTATACATTTGCACTGTTATTTTGGCTTGATTTTGTAATAATTATTTATAGTTTATAATCTAGTTGAAGATGATGGACTCAACCTCCATGTTTTCATTAGCATATAATGCTTGATTAAATATTTTTGACCCTCCTTAATTGAATATTTGATAGGAAGTGCAATTCTTGTATAAGTACAAGTGTCTTTGTATCCCCTAGTCACCATAGTTATATCTTGATCCTGTTTTTAAGGTTCATGGGACTTCTTATCCGAATAATCTTAGAAAACCTTTGCTTCATGAGTTAACATTTGTTTATAAACAACTTGGAATCATGTTCTTTTCATTCTGCTTAATTGTTATTGAATTATGTTCTTTTATTGCTGTTAACGGTTTTTATATGACACGCTTATTGTAAATACAATGTTCACCTACTTACCATTTCGAAGTATCTAATTTTAATCTGTCATGCTTACCTATGTTATTCTGTTCTTAAATCACCAGTTTGTCAGAAGATAAAAAAATTAGTTTTTTTTTAATTTGTGGGCACATTTTAGTTTTAATCATGTGTTTTTATAATTGTGCGATCGAAGTAATGAATGAACCTTGAATGGAAGGATGCAAAAAGTTATTTTTAGCGGTGATCTATGCTTCATTCTGTTGCTTATTATTGATTGACTATTGTCAACTGCCTTTTTATTATTACTTTCTTTTTTGTTTGAACGTCCTTCTATAATACTAAAATCCTTTATGAGCGCTCTTCTATTTCACATTTCCATAAATTTTTTTGTTTCTATTAATCTTTTCTTGCTCAATACAGAACAGATGGGCAGTTTCAGGCATTCTCATCTGATGAGGGCAGCCTGTATCAGGCAAATGATATGCACACTGGTTTTAGTCGTCTGCCCAATGTGGCACAAAACTCTCCCAGCCGTTTTAGTCTGCATTCACAGCAATTGGTTAATCGGTATAGTAATCAAATGCAACCAACTTCAGCCCATGGATTAAGGGCACATCATAAAGGCCCGCCTTCCCGTTCCAATTATAATATGATCGATTCGCATTCGGCTATGTTCAACAGCAGTATGCACTGGGGTAATCTTCACAATCATTTAATTTCTTATATTGTCTGGTCTAAATTTTATGCCTTGCTTTCTTGATATTTTTATCAACGTGCTAAGAATGCCAAGCCTTTGTAGAAGGTTTAAGTTGAGATGTTTCAGAAAATAGTTTGGGGCAATGGTTAAATTGGATATACTGTGATATAAACATCTTTAGTTTAAATCATGAATCAGCTCTTCTGCAATGCAGGTGCAATCAAGTTGCTCAATCGCAATTATGGGTGTACTAAAATTTTTGTAAAGATTGTCTAGCTGTTTGGAACTTTTTATAAATATTGTCCCAAATGCTTGAGTTGATTAAATTCCTCATCTAATCATCCCAATAAAATTATGCTCATTTTCATTGGTGCTGCTGCACTGCTTCTGTTCATACCAAAATTTAGTTTATTTAAGTGTCCTTACTAAAAAAAAAGTACAACAGTACAACTTACGTTGCTGACCATATCAGGTGAGGCTTTTGCATATCACGTGGGGAGAAAGGCGAAGGTGCAACATGCTGATCGGTCAACTTAAATAATGATTTGCAAATTGTGTGTATAATCAACGCCATGGTCGGCGGTGAAGATAACAGGCTAAGGTAAACCGCAAGGTTTACCTTTGGCTCTGGCGATGGTCAGATCTTGCTTAATCATGGTGAACCTTAGCACTCTGGAAGAAGAAGCAACAAAAAAATGCATTGTTAGTTGGAGCTATTGACACTTTTGGAGTGTTATACTAATAACATTAGGCGTTGGCAATTTTGTAATTTATTCAATGTTACGATAACATAGCAGTGAACCAAACAGTTGTTTTTGTACGTTATCTGAGATAACATTACATTGCCCTCAAAAACACCCAACCAATTTAGCCCCAAGGCATATTCGTTTGCATATTACTATGTTCCATATTTAACTGTCTTTAAATTGAAGTGCTTTTCTTTTTCACCAATGGTTGCTTTTTTATAGCATACCATTATATGCCCTAATTAGAAAAGGTGAGTTGATAAGTTTTGTTCATATTAAATGAGGAAGAGGAATATCAAAAATGATATGGCAAGAATTAACTATTTGGAATGATTTCACATACTATATTTGAACCTCAGCTCAATCATATGAGCCAATTCTTGCAAAACATTACCACTGAAAAATAGGCCGCACTAAAACTCGTACTATTCTCTTTCCGGTGAACTCAGCATTATCTTCTTCTTCCAATGCTTCCTAGAATGAAAACAGTTTATTCGTCAGCATCCTAATTGCAATGCGAAAATAATACAAACATTGTTGACTCTCAATATAAACTATTTGGTCTATTTTAACCATCTTCTGTTGTTCTCTGAATGCCATTATATGCGTCCTTAATTAAAAGCATTTTCTTATATAATTGTGTGATTATGTTAACTTTACAGGGCAAAGAGCTGCTGGACATCCCATTACAACGACATTCCTTCCGGCTTCGCATGCGAGGAAGGACTATGGCAGCATCTCATAATGCATTAGAATTTTATTTTTATTTATTTTTAATGTTGCTTTTTATTTATTTTTATTTTTTGTTGGAAGGATGCTAGGATTCATGCCTGGCATTGAAAATATGTTGTACTGCAAAATCCCATTGCTTGCTTATAGTTAATTGGCATCACTCGCGGTCCCAATCTGTAGCTAGTCATTTGTGCTCTCTCTCTCTCTCTCTCTATATATATATATATATATATTGAAAAAGTTAAGTATTGATTGATGATGGCATCAACGAATTGTCATGTCATGTACCTATAGATCCTTTATATTATTTGTCCAGTGAAGCAATGAAGATGATGGCAATTGTATAGTAAAATATCAAGAAGAGAAATATTGTAGTTTCCTAAAATTTATTCTAAAGCTTCTCAACATTATAAAAAATTAAAGGATAAAAGAAGATAAAAGTGGACTTATAAAATATAATGTATTGTTCAAAGTATAAAATTATAAGTGATATGTTGGTTTTTACATGTTAAATAAATTGTTTAAGTATATTTTAGATTGTTAAATTATTATTAAATTTTAGGATATCATAAATCATCCTAAGTACTAAAGGTGTTACATAGCATTAATTGAAATAGTAAAAGTTATGAATAATGTATTTATAATTTAAGCAAAATATGAGAAAAATAAACGTATCTTAAAATTAAATAATTGTAGAAATGTTAAGCATTTTGTATATACAAAAGTGCTATAGTACAAAGAAAATTATAAATAGATATGATCAATTATAATGATTATATTGATAAAAGTACACAATATATAAAATAGTATTGAAAATTAGTATTCTAATATGCTTATATAAAAATTTATGTATAAATATTAGTAAGCTATTGAAAAATACATAAATATTAAAAATGTTGTAAGTGAAAATTGAATTGAATTGAATTGAAAGTAACTGAATTGAAAAAGTATTTTATTTTAATTAGACGTGTGCTTAAATTTGTCTTGCAATAATAAAAATTGGCTAAACACTGACCAGAAAGTCTCACATGTAACATCTAGACCACTCATGGCTAGATCTGAGCCGAGCTATAGAATCAGACATATCATCCAAACTCTCTCATGGTTCGATTCGAGTCGATTCTATCTCAATATACAGAATTGCAGAGGTAGACTAACTAGGATACACTCCACTAAAAAATTATCTTACTAAATTTATTAATTATTAATGCCAATATTATATGCATCTCAAAACTAAAACATAGAATATTCATTAAATCTTCCATGTTTCAACTAATATGTTAATATATGGCTCAAATGACAAGATAAGCAATGCATACAATTCAAGGAAATAAAGTAATGCTAATAAAAAATATGTGATATCTTTTATTTTCTAATTTATTTCTTCTAACTATTATGAGATTATACAAGTTCAGAATCTCCAATATCTTACTATCAAGTATAAATTCAGAGCCATTATCTTATAAGGTTATCCATTATAAATAATCAAGTTCTAATTTAAATCAAATAGTGTCGCCTACAAAAGTTAACAAATTAATTAATCATCCTAATTAATATATTTATTAACCCAAAACTAATTTTGATAAAGCAAATCAAGATTTAATAAATTATGTGATATCTGAATGCCGGTTCAACGAGAACTGTCCTGACATCGGGTATTCACATACCACAGGATCATATTGAGCAATTTGAAAGAAAATAAATATACATATAAAAGCCAAAAAATAATTCTCTGTCATTAATATTCCTGATTACAAAAATCTTTAACGTTTCTCTTACAAAGTTTATCAAAGATGAACTGAAACAAAAGGAAAATATAAATTAAAGTAAAAGTAAAGTAGCATCGTAGATTCATCAGCAAGTTTGAAAATGTATGAATTAGGGTTCTTGTTTGAATTCTCCCAGAATCACCTAACCTGATATTGTAAATAAAACAATATCGGAATTGAAATACCCAGTAATTAGATAATACTCTAAGTACCGTAATAAACAATAAAATATTTTTATAAAACCAGAGATATGATTAGCAAAAATAAGGTGTAATAAATATGCAGGAAAAGTAAGACAATAGCGTAAGAAAACATAATCAATTTCTTGTGAAAAGTATCATATAAAATGAAGGTTATTGATGTCATTTTCTTAGTAACCCACCACAAATGTTACTGATGTCATTTTTCCAGTAACCCACGAATGTTGGTGATGTCATTTTTCCAGCAATCCACAAATATTACTGATGTCATTTTTTCAAAAACCCACGAATGTTGCTGATGTCATTTTTCCAGTAACCCACGAATAGTGCTGATATCATTTTTCCAGTAACAACCACGTTATAAAAGGGATGTTAGTTCTGAACAACCAATCAAATTTCAATATGAATTTGGCTCAAAGTGAAGCTAAGCAGCAATAAAGTGCAAAAAATAATACATGTCATATATTGGGTACATTTTCCCTTAAGTTCCAAAGTATGACAGTTTGTTCGAATCTTCATTTAGATTTGAATATTTTAAATTAGTTTTTAGTCAATAGTTTTAGGAGTAATTATTATCTTCATTTCTATTATTCTTTCGCTTTCTCATTTTGAGTGATGTCCGATTTTTAAGTTACTACTA
This sequence comes from Gastrodia elata, assembly GCA_016760335.1. NCBI lineage: Eukaryota > Viridiplantae > Streptophyta > Magnoliopsida > Asparagales > Orchidaceae > Gastrodia > Gastrodia elata. The sequence goes on along the minus strand of CM028671.1, from coordinate 73,240,922 downwards.
TAAACAACCATAAATTGTTATCCTAATCAATTAGGGCTTAACTAGGTCCTGATCTTAGTTCTAACACTCTAAATAAGTTATTAAGAACTCATATTGAAATTTTGGTCCAAATCAGGTGTCAATTGGATCAGACCCTGATTCTGGGAAATTCAGGAACCCCTGGAATTTGACTTATTAAAATCGACCTCAAATCAAAAATCCAACTTCACTATTGTGCTCATCACCCTCAAATTTGCTAGAGATGATGTTTTGAAAGCATTTGGAAGTCGATGGATTCTTAGCGAATATTTTATTATATTTAAGATATCCCAAAAAATTGAAAAATTAAATACTCATCGAAATCAAAATTCGGCTTCGTCGTTGCATTCCTTACCCTTCAATTAGCTATGGGTGAAATTTTTGTATTTTTCGAAGCTTATTTAATAGTCCAATTTTTTTTAAATGAATTTGTAATTTAATTTAAATTTAATTTTAAATGTTAATAATTCCATTGTGGGCCTCGCCTTTCTATTTCGGCCGCACCCGTTACTTCCAATCGAGTCGGGCTCAAAATTCACTCCTCTTAGTTTTGGGCTAACCAGTCTTCAGGTTTGGGCTGGTGGTGGCTCGTGCCCTGACAGGTGAGTGGGGTGACTGTCACTTGGCAAACCCCTCACTTATCACAATATTATGGTATAATTATTAAATCCAATAATAAGGGAGGGATGTGCCCATTAGGAAGAAGCTGAATCATTCACTAAATACTTACATATCAATCAGAGCGCGGAAGCAAGAAAAGAGCGAGTTTACATCTATTACACTATAATGCAGAAAATAGGAAATATGCAGCTCAGAATAAAGTATGCAGTTAAAAAGAAAACACACAGGATATTTAATTATTATAGCATTTAATAAGTTTAAACTAAAAAGAAAATAAATACTCAGCCGTGCAAAATATAAAGAAAGCTAAAGATCTTCAATAGCATGACGCTCCTCCTCTTGACCTAGCTCCACTCCTAGCTCAATTACCTCAAACCGCTCAGAATCTGCTATTGTCGGTTTCACAATAACAGGGCCCAGCCAAAAGAAAAGAAAATATAATTAGACATATTGTGTAATGACCCCAATAATTGAGTAGGAATTAAACCCAATATTGACGCACTACCTTAGCATCTAATATCTAGTTAGAGTGAAGCTAAGAAAATGCTAGATGCTAAGTTTGGCTAAGAATCATGAAGAGAGTTTTAAGTTAAGATAAGAAAATAGAAGATGAAAATACATATGATCAATGTGGTTACAAATACATGTATGAAAATAGTATTTGTAAGCATGTGCAAAAACAAGAAATCACATATCAATAGAAGTAATTGCAATTACATGTAAATAAATAGTAATCGCAATCATAAATAGAAGAAGTAAAATATATGAATAGAAATACTTGCAAATTACATTGAAAAATTAGCAGTTGTAATTATGATTATAATAGGAATTTATCATGATTGCAATTACACAAATGTAAGTAACATTTACAAGTAGTAGTAAAAGTAAACATTCATATATAGCAATAATGGCTTACAATTATGAGATGCATGCACAATTATGCTACAAGTAAGAATAGATGCAATCAATTACATATGATGATTAAGTTTATAAGTATGAAATGTTTATGCAATTTATTCATCCATTTATCTAAACCTAGTATTTAGTAAAAGATCTAAGTCCGTCATAAAATAAATAAAGGTAAAAGCAAAAGTTTAAGTTTTTACATGACATTTAAGTAAAGAACAAGTAAATAGAAGCTCTCTCTTACTTAAAGTAAGAGATAAGAGATAAACTCTTAAGCAGAAGTAAATATAAGCCTTTAAGCACTTGGTCCAGCTCCACTTGCATCCAAATGCAATTGGTTTATCATATTTTGGCATTTAATTATGATATGACAAAGCTAATAAAAAGAAAAGTATAGTTATACTAAATAGTCTAAGTATATTTTAAGATTTGGGCTAAACATTTTAGTATTTTGATTAGATTTCACAAGCTAGTTTACAATATGAAAGTAAGCAGCAGAGCAAATGAAAGTATTTAAATAAGGAAAAGAAAATAAGGAAAATAGTAAGAAAGATAATTAAAAAGCAAAGTGAGTAAGAATACTCACAAGTTTAGATATTCTAGCCTACAAATATAATAAAGGTAAAAACATCCTAGATAACCTACAAAAGTACTAAACTGTATATGAAAATAAATATAATTAAGCATGTATATAAATGAACTTATGCTAAGTAAGAAAAACAAGACAGTAAAGTATTTAAATGAAATTATATCAACAATTATTATAATCTAAATAAATTGTAAACAAGTAAAATACAGTACTAAAATATATGAAGTGCAAATATAGTAATTGAAGGAAGGTCTTAGCCTCTCGGTCTAAGATTGTGGGGGCTCGTACCTTCCTGCGGCGATGCTAATACTGATATTAGCATAATCGTGGGGAGTACGGTGCTCCAACTGTGGCAAATCCCCAGCTTAAGTAAAGTTAGGTATGACTCAACCTATCTTAAACCAAGGACTTGTCACCTGGAACTGTGAATATACATCATTACAAATCAAAGTAGCGGAAGCAAGAAATAGTATAATATAACATCCACATCACAATATAGTATAAAGGAGTAAAAGAAACAGTAAATCAGATCAAATGCAGAAAAGTAAATATATCCAGAATTTAATTATTACAAATTGAATTAAATGAAAGTAAAGATCTCTCAAAAATCTCATTGCAAGAAAGAAAATCTAACTAAATAGTAGTGGGAAGTTCCTCCTCCTACACCGGCTCCTCTCCTGCAGCACTACCAACGAACAGCTCCAAATTTGACATTTGTCGGTATCACAAAAGCCAAGGCCCCAACCAATAAAAGAAAGAGGTTATAGTTAGACAATTATCTAAGTACATTTTAGGCTATTTAAGTGAACTGATATTTAAGATATCACATTTAAAGATTTTAAACATGCAATCATTATAAGGTGCTACAAGCTACAAAGAATGGGATAGCCGTAAGCTAATCATTTATAGCTAATCAACAAGTATGTAAAAATAATATACAATACAGCAATTATACATGGTGAGGCTAAGAGCAAAATATTTGCAATTACTAAATAAATCTGATCTTAATATGCTTACGATCACATGAATACATGCTGAGTATATAAAGAACACAATGGCGGAAATAAACATACCGTTTTAGCATCCTAAACATGCAAATATTTATTAACTAACCAAGAAGAGCATATATATAATCATGCAAATTTGATATAAAAATGCCACTGGCAAAAGTAAGCTAAGTACATGAATAAGCAGAAAGTAAAGCCACTAAAACATGTGGCAAAGCAAGCCAAGCACTAAAATAAGGCCACTGAAGCATGTGGCAAAGCAATACTGTGTCTTAGGCTTATTCATACTTCAATTTAGTTCAACATGTGTCCATCCTAGGCATCCGCAGAGCTAGGTCCGAGTTTGACTTATAGAATAAGACATGTATCCATCCTAGACATCCGCAGAGCTAGATCTGAGTCTATTCTATAACAAAACTAGAACTAAAAAGGTAGACTAAGCTGGGACATACTCTACTAACTGAAAGTACTGAAAGAACTGAATGAATACTATACTTTTCAAATACCAACTTAGGATGTATCTTTCATATCCTAAGTTCTCCTATTATGCTCAAGGAACAAGGCTCAATGTTCAAGGTGTGCAAAGCAATCTAAGTCAAAGTAAGCAAGAGACTCAATCTAGACTTATGTGATATATGTTGCTGTCTATTTTTATCTAACTAACTATTCTGAGAAGATATAAGTTTAGGATCTCTTATATCTAGCTATTGAGTATAATCCTAGATTCACAACCATAATGTTAATATTAAAACTTAACAAGTTCTAATTCATAATCATATGACAATTATAAAGATTTAAAGTAGATAAATCAATGACTTAATTGTTATTATTTTCCTCTCTTAACCCAAATCTTGATTAAGTAAATCAAGATTAAGGATTCTAGATCCAAACTCCACTTTGGTGTACAGATTCTGAACCCAAGGTAATATCCTAATAAGAAACTAGGGTTCACACTTAAAAACCCAAATTAAAGATAAGAAATCTTATAAACTGAATGATTAAGAAACTAAGATATTAATTGAAAGGTTATTCTAATATCACAAGATAAAATAATCAATTTAAAACTAAGAAGCTAAGATCTATATTCATTCTTTAGGATAATTACATTATCTTATAGATTGAATCAATCCTACACCCACAAGGAGGTTTCAAAAGGATAGACAGTAAATCAATTAAAGAAGTCCAAAAAAAGTAATTCAATTCAATTAGATGATCTAAAGTTCAAGATCTAAGATCTAAGAGCTAGTGTTTGATCACTTTAGACTTAAGCTAAGATTTAGATTTAGGGTTTCACAAGAATATTTCTTTTAAGATTCAAGCTTATGGATCAGTTAATTAAGCTTATTAGACTAGGGGTTTAGCACTTAAAGATAATTAGACTTAGCTCTTAAGAAATATGGCTTTAAGAACACTTAAGGTCTTAAGATCTTAATAAGAACTAATTTGAGATTTCTTCACTTAACTCAATATTATTAACATAAAATTTCAGAAAGGTGCTAATAAATTAACTAGAGATATTTCACTAAAATTTCAAGACTTAAGGGGGTGCTTAAGCCTATTTTGGTCAAAATGACCAAAATACTCCTCTTAAGGCTAAAAATGGGAATTTAAGATTTAATCATCTAAATTGATTCAAGTATATTTTAATGAATTCCATATTGATTAGTGAAGTGAATGGAACACTTAACTTAGAGTTTTGATATCTTAATTAGCTTAATTAGCACTAATCATATTAAGAGGCCAATTAAGGTGATTAAGGAATTTAGGGCATACTAGAATGATCCAAACATAATTATAGGAGCTAACATACTTTTAGCGCCCCGCCCCGTCGCCGTGCGCAAAAGAATTAAGTAAATCATATCAGCGGTGGAGCGGTGGACCACTTTGGGAGGAATAACCCGTCTCCCCGAATAGCTGAAAACTAAGCCCGTTTGAAGGGCTACCGACTCAACCTCAAGGAGGGTTGAGAGCTAATACTTAAGATAATAGTAGTATCCTCATCCTAAGTATTAGATAAATATATACATTGGATTTATAATATAATAGGAATCTAATATATATATAAAATATCAACATTTTTAGTATACTGATCACATCACAATACTAAGTATAAATAGTATAAAAATAGAGTGCGTAACTTAAAGCAAACATCCAGAAATATTCATCACAGAAGCTGTATAAAACATTCACCTCAGAAAAGAAAAGAAAATACATCCAAAATTATTACAAATAATTTACTGAAATACTGAAATAAAATTAGGTACTTAATTGAAAGTACTAAGCAGAAAGTAAAACTGGAGGGGAGTCCACTAGTGCTCCACTGGCTCCTCCTGAATCTCCTGGGTGTCCTCCTGACCTGGCTCAATATACTGCTCAGGATCTAGCAAATTGCCGGATTCCAAAAGTACCCCGTGTTAAACAATAAGTCTAACACATCGAAACTAATCTAACAATTCTAGTTATTTATTTAATATTTACATAATACAAGTAAATTTGCAGAAAAATTGTAAAGGTAATTGAAAATTCAAAACTATCCAAAATTGTACAAAATTGAAGCAATGTAAAGTAAAATTAAATTGTAACTGAATACTAAAAATAGCACTGAATCTAAAACTGAGTAATCATATGTACAACTATGGTATATGTCACTGAAATTGTGCACTTGAATATGCCACAACACTGTATACTACTGATATGCAACCAAAATATCACTGAACTGCTATGAGTAGTACGGTCCAATGTATACAACATTCAATTGGGAATACTGCTTACTGATGATGCCAATGCATCCTGAAATTCCCCAGTGAATGTATGCAATATTCTGTAACTCATAAATCATCACTGATACTTATACATCATTTTGATACTCACACATCATTCTGATACTCACACATCATACTTATGCTCATGCTCATGCTTCTAAATTATATGAGATAAATCCAGAAAATACTTTAAAATCTAATAATGAATCCAAAGTCTCTTGTGCAGAATCCTGCTAAAAGGATTCTGACTCCTAAATTCTAATCTCAATAATTTGTTAAAGTTGAGAGTTTACTTAAAAATTATTAGTTGTGGAGATTGTATATACATATTTAGCATATTTGCAAGAAAGGTATATTTAACCCTTAGCTTGTTTAAACTACACTTATCGAAGCGCACTACGATAGGAGGCAGAACCCGGTCACAGTTTACATCTCAAGCTAAGCCATTAATGTAAAATACCAAAATCTCATTTCTAATTGTTTATTAATATTTAAATAATTTTAACCTCAGATTAAAAATTTGACTTCACCATTGCGTTCACCACCCCCAAATTAGGTAGGGGTGAAGTTTTGAACGCATTTGGAAGTCGATAAATTTTTGACGAATATTTTAATATTATTTTAATACCTGAAAAATTGAGTAATTAAATACTCGTCGGATTGAAAATCCGAGTGCACCATTGTGTTAAAAAGCCCTCAATTAGCTAAGAACAATTTATTATAAATTTTCTGGATTCATTTAGGTACTTAATTTTAATTGATAAAGTCAATAAATAAATACACTAATAATTAATTTTAATTATTAAAAAAAATTGACGAATTCCGTCAATTTACTTATCGCACCGTTAAGATCCCTAAACGTCATCCATTAATACCGTTAGGAAAATAGATGAATTTAAGCCGTCTGATCATTTGATCAGATGGCAGCTGGTCGTCATCTCGGTATGACTCCCGCGTGTCGCGAGAGTCGACGCACGTCGCACGAATCCCCCTTCCACGCGTCGCCATAGCCCGCCAGATGGCTTCCACCGCTGTAAGAACTAGTTAAAGCAACCGTGTCGTCACCCCTAAGCGAGAACTTTTGAAACAAACTATCTTAAGCTAAAGTCAATCAAGTGTCGAGATCTTTGTCCTTAGCCGCTCGAATCTATAGTCGTTCGATTCAAGGTACAATCTACTGATTCGATTAATCAATTTCATAGCTATATTTCAATTGTTAAACTAAGATTGTTACTCAGTGATTGTCGATACGAATTTAAATGAATCAAAATCGATAAAGCATATTAGGTATTAGCAAAAATCAAAGCATTTTTATCAAGGTTACGACTAGGGTTAGATTCTTCTCTCGAATCCGAACCTATCATGGGGAGATATCTCTGTCCTTCGATCGATCTCATCCAGATCATCCCGATGGTGTGCGGGTTGCTGCCTAGCCCGCCATCGTTTTTGCCGCCATCGTTCCTGCCCTAGTAGAAGGTCGCGGACGAGAGGAGGAAGGCTGAAGACTTTGGGTCGGGCCGGGTCGGCCCGGGCCCGACCCGTCTCCACGGATTTTTGTTCGTTTCTTCAGACACTCGAGTGTGTGGGGCCCACGCGGATAGCCTTGCGAATGAGGAAGTGCCGTGTGGCACTAGTAGGGCCCGCCATCGTCTTTTCCTACAGACAGAAAAGAAAAATTAATAATAATATTAATATACTTTTAATTAAATAATTAAACAGATTTTAAAAATATATAGAGATAAATAAATACATAATCAGAAAATATAAATATATCTAAAATCACATAAACTTAAAACTATACATAATAAAATAATTATAAAGTTACAAAAAATATAATATATAATTTAAATAATAATAATATTTAAGCAGATGTTATTAAATATGCATATATATCACACCAATCCAAAATTTAATATATATACATTAATAATAATAAACAGAAAATTTTTATAAAAATAATATAAATAAAATTAGAGTATAAATATTTCATTTAAAATAATTAAATGAATTAATTAAAAAAAAAAGTAAAATAATAAATAACATATATAATAGTACATAATTAATAAATATTATAAAACATATATATAAAACTTATATAATACTTAACTTATTAAAATATATAAATTCAAACACAGAGAAATATATAAAATCAATTAATAATAGAATCAATGATAATAACAGAAGTAATAAATGTTAACTATAGAAATATTAATATAATTTATTTAATTAAATCAAATAAATGTCAAAACTTTAAACTTTCATAAGTCCGAATTTATATATCCAAGTAACAATTAAATATATTAAATTAATCAGCAAAAATTAAAGAATATTTTAGTAGTATTAATTTTGTTGTTTGAATTAAAATTTGATTAATCACAATTAGGACCTAACCCTAATTAAGCCTTTAACCTTAAAAACCTCAAATGATCATAAGTAAGTCAATTTAGCCCCAAAATAAATGATCCAAATATCCATTTAGATCAAAAAATCCTAATTTACAGTAAACTGTAAAAATATTTATGATCCAACAATTAGATCTCCTAATTAACCCTAATTACTATAAAATTTGATTAGTATATATTAGCAAATCTAATGATCCAAATTAAGTAATTTCAGTTTTAGATAACTCATAAAGTAACTTAGAACCTAAAATATATAATTAGTTTAATAATTTTGTGACTAAATTCACTAATCACTCACTAATCATATTAAACCCTAATTATTAAACCTAGAATTTATATTGACTATAACTTAACTAATTCATATCAGAATTTGATAATTTTAGACTCTATAGAAATCTTAGGACATAATCTACAATAAACTAATAGAAATTTTATATTTCACTAAGGGTAAAATTACTAAAATGCCCTTATAAGGTCAAATTCCTAATTTGACCTTATAAGGCATAAATAATTATGTAACTAAATAAAAACAATTCAAATAATCAAAATAGTCATTTTATAAACCTAATATTACAAATCATAATAAAAACATTAAATTAATAAATTTAATTATTTTGGCAGATCAAAGGAACTAAATTTGGTTGATATTTTATCAAAACAGTCAGGTACGTAAATTTACTTATAAGTTTTATTTCAGTATTCTTATTTTGAGCCATTTTCCATTTGAGTATTATTTACACTGCTTACCGCATTTTTAATTTGCAAAAAATTTATATCAAATAACATGTAACAAAAAGAATGAAAAACAATATATATATATTTTGTGGTATATGTCTTTGGATGGTGGAACGCAACACTAAAAATCTGTACATGTTGGGCCTGCTAGCAGCCCCTGGGAGTTATATGGATGGATTTAGCCTCTTGTATAAAGTAGGCAAATCCAGAGGAAAGACACATCATCAATTCCTATTTTGAGTAAGCTACCAACGGGTTGCAAGATAAGCTTCATACAGGTTATGCCTATGGGTTTACCCATTTGGGCTCAGGAGTCTACGGACTTGACTTATTGTTACAAATGCTTTTGATAAAATTTATTTCATGCTGTTCATATATATTGACTTTCACAGTTAACTTGCACGGCAAAAATTGAATTTGGAAAATTGCTTTATTTTCTATGCAGACTTTCAGTCATTTTCATACTTGATTCATGCCTATTATAGGATGCTAGATTTATTCTTATAAAAATGATTTGCGTACTCCTACTTGACTGATAACTGAATTTTTCAGGTTTTGATAATTAAATATCTGTCAAATAAAAGAAAAAGAATTAAAGAAGCAGGAAAATGTAAATGTTTCATTTTTATTTTGTAAAATACAAACTATTGTAAAATTTCATATATGTGTTGGCTCTATGTATAATTGGACTTTGAACTATTATTATTTTATGTCCTTTTTATTTATAAAAATATATATGTTTACATTGTGATGAATTATTCTTTAAAGACTCTCGAACTTCGATCCCGGTCGCCACAGTTAAATGCCCTAATTACAAGCATACTTAGTGGTTACGCAAAGTGACTTAAGATACTTAGTTTGCTTAAACTGTACTTATCGAAGCGCACTACGATAGGAGGCAAAACCCAGTCACAGTTTACTCTAATGGGACTGTATTCGGCTAATCCCGTAGGATAGCACCTGGTCATAAGTCCACATTGGAGTGAATCAACTAATCCTGAATACTACTGAAATAATCCAGTAATATGGGTATATCCTACTATACCCAACTAATAATCTGAGTTTTAAAGGTTCTATTTAGTCAACAAGAATTTATCAAATCTATTAATTCTTACTCTAAGTGGGTGGGTCCTACATAAGGCTCCAAGGATGTGATCAAAGAATCACTCAACTTAGGTTACTATCATAAGAAATAAGTCACATTCTAACTACTTTAGGTGATTCCTACCACAAGGTATCAAGTTTAACTTCTAAGGTTATAAAGGATCAACTAGGTTTCTACCTCAATAAGTTACAAAAGTCCTTCCTACCTCAATGTATCATTTGTTAAGGTCTTTAACTATTTCAGCAATGATCCTATAGCAAGACCCTTAAAATCTCACTTTTCTACTTCTTAAGGTTTATTTGTTATATTTAGGTTAAGGTGGTTAGGTCAGATGATTAAAATGCATCTGATCCCCTTTCTATTCTACAATTATGAGATAAAATCAAATATCTTATTAGAGTTAGATCATTTCATAAATTTTTACCATTTTATTATCCATTTGATGCTAATAGTCTTATGTAAGAGAAAATCAAAGATCTAAAGCTTAAATTTAGTTGGTACAATCATATATATTTAATATTAACCTTAGTACTTCTAATTCAATGATTTAAGATCAATATTAAATCATATGCATTATTAGAATAGTGTCAATTAAATTATCTTATAATTAAGTTAATTAGTTAAGTGATTAAGGTTTAGATCTTAATCAAGACAAGCTAGAGTTTAACCCCTAGCCTTTCTATCATTAAGACCAATGTTAATTTAAAGATCAATGACAAATCAATGTATTATTAGTATATTATTGATGTCACTTTAGGTTTGGATTAAGTATCATCTACTTAATCAAGTTATCATGATTCTTTATTTAATTGTAATTTAATGTCAATTCAAACATATCAAAATGTCCAATTAAATATTAAAGTTTTCTAACATACATCATAATATCATAAAGGCATATAAGTAAAAAGATGACATATAATAAAGGGTAATTAATGCCAATCAAGTTATAAATCAAAGCAAATAGATTAGCATTTAATCACAAATCTAAAAGACTTAGGTTTCATGCCATTTAGTTGTTAAGATTATATCTATTCAATATGTGCTTTTGAGGATTCTATTATTTAGCATTTGACATGACATATATTTAAAGTACATTGTAGATTGTTGAGCACATTAAGAATGGCAAAGTTTCAAATTTAATTTCAATATAGAATTTAGTATAACTTAGCCCCACTAGGGTCCTAGGGACCTTAAAATATAAAAACATGGAAGTTTTAGCCATTCCAGCAAAAACTGGGTACTTTTACAAAATTCTGGGAATTTTACAAGATTAGGCGCTGCAGCGCGCTGGAGCGCTTTTCGCACGGCAGCCCGCGGCAGCGCCTTTCACACGGCGGCGCGAAGTAGCGCTTTTAGCGCGAAAGCGCACGGTAGCGCCTTTCGCGCAGCAGCACGCGGTAGCGCTATTAGCACTGGGGTGCATTGCGGTTCGCTGCAGCCCGCAGCAGCGCGCTATGGCGCGCTATAGCGGTCCATTTTGTAAAATTATTGTTCAATTAATTTATTTTCACATTGTCTAAAGTTCTAAAAATATTTCCACTGTAGCGGTCTATTTTATGAGTTTACTGTTCAATTACTTTATTATGTGTTTGTATAAGTTTCACCGAAATGCCACTGCAGTGCGCTGGAGTGTGCTGCAGTGGCCATGCTCTGCAACTTCGGGCGCTGCAGTGGGCTGCAGCGCCAGACGGCGTTTTTCATCAAGACGAAAACTTAAGGCCTATTTTTCGAGCTCAAATGCTCCCAATCCAAAGCATTCCATGAGCGGTGCTATATATCAATGGAAAGCTCTTTCCGATACCTTTCCATTGACACCAAAATCAGCACTGGCCGAGCATCCTAGCTATGCTAAAAATGTGGATGAATGACAGGGTGTGCAAAATAGATGAAACAGAGCAGATTTTTGTGAAGCTTTTAAGAGTCATAATGGCTTACATACATAATTATGGGCTTCCAAAGCTATATTCCAACATTATAATAGCATGAGAAGGACAAGGAGAGGAGCAAATGGGTACCTTTATGTTCTTGGAAGGAGAGGAAGAGGAGGACCCTTTTGTTTTCTTCAAGACCTTGGGAGGAGCCTTTTTCTTCAACACAAGGATTTATCAATGGAGGGGAAGGAGATGAGAAATTTTCAGTAACCCAAAAAGAAGGGCTGTGCTCTTCTTTTAACGGAGGAGAGGAAGAGGGGCTTCATTATTAGCTAGGGGGCTATGGAGCTAGGATGAGGAGAAGGCATGGGAGGAAGGAGATGGGAGAAGTGGCTAGCCGAAATTGCTGGAATGGCCAACCAAAAAAGATTTAGAAATAAGTGGGGAAATTGCATTTTAGGGATTGGATAATTACATAATTATTTCCCTTAAGTATTTAAAAATTCAGATTTTTGAAACGCACTCCGAAAAATCCTAAAAATTCACCCCTAGCTAATTTGGGGGTGAGGAATTCAACGGCAATGCCAGATTTCAATTCCGATGATTATTTAATTATTCTATTTTTCTGCACATTTAATTATATTAAAATATTCGTGAAAATTCAGCGACTTCTAAATGCGTCCAAAACATCACCCCTAGCTAATAAATACCTCAATTTTCTAATTAATTAAATATTAAATTAATCCAAAATAATTAATTGGGCTCTAAATTGCTCCAAACTTTCAGGGTTTAGTTTTAATAACTATATGAACTTAATGGAATGATAATTATGATACGATTATGCTAAAATTAAGCTGGGTAATAACCTTGAGTTATTATAATACTTAAGGAGGCATTGGGAACTAGATTAATTAAAATCAGAGACTAATCCAAGGCATAATTAACTAATCTTATTTTAGGATAATTAAGGAATGATTAACAAAATTAAAGATCTTACAATTTTTTTAATGGTCTATATAGGTTCTTTATGGTCACATGAGCAATCAGAGACCTTAATTATTATTTTTGGATAATTAATAAATTTAATATGATTTAAATATAAATAGAGAATGATTAAACAATTATTTAAAATCTAACTATTAGATTTTTAATTTTATTTTATATTATTATTTTTTGTATTTTTTTGATTAAAATGGTATATTGGATCATACCATTTGATTAAGTATAATAAAAATTATTTAAATAATTTAATATGTATTTTTATTTAAATCAGAATCATATGGAATTAATTAAACCTATTTATAATTGAATTATTAGAAGGAAAACAATTCCTAATTTAATTAAATATAGTCGCATCCCGAATCAGAACCGTGTGGGCTGGGGTCTGACCCGGCCCGAAGCGCCAGTGCTTCGTCCCCGATACCCCTCTTACGCAGACAGCCACGGGGATGGCACCTTGAACCGCAAAATTCGCCACCGATAGGCCATGTCGCGACCAGTATTTAATCTCCACACCTTGAAGAGGTCAAGGCGCGTCTATTGAACCTGGAAGCCCTAACTGGGATGAGCCAAAATGTCAGATGGCTACTCCACCGAAGTGTCTATTTACAGATGATTAGGGTTTACTGTGAGGGAATAATTCTCCTCACATAGGCCACTAAATAGATGGGGCTCGATCCCTACACCATCAGTGAGGTGAGGCAAGTCGAACCCCCAAGGTTTCATTGTCTGGGGTGCAGCCAATTGATGGGTCCTTACTCGGACTCAGCCTCGGCTTAGCTGCTAGCTCGATCGATCGATACGATCGATCCAAGCTAGCTCAAACCCTGGCGATAATCACGATGGGTTTCTTAAGTGGCTAAGGCAATCTAGGCGACATCCAGAGGCTCATCCAAAAGCTTTAATGAAAATCTGAACTCACTGAGTTCAGTGGGAGAGGCTGTACCTGGAGACGGGGTTACAGGCTCAGCTAAGAGGAATTGAGGTGATCTATAGTTTCCTAAGTGGTAGGCATAAGTTCGCAGGGAGTCTGAACACCAGATGGACCCTCTATCAGCGGTTCTAAGCTTCTTGAATGCCGAGAAATTGCCGAGACGATGGGAGCTTCAGAGGACTTTAGCTGGGAAATTGATGATTCACAGTGATCAAAGAGACTTACTGTGAGGTCCTAGCGATATTTATAGGTCTAATGGAGCATCGGGGGTGGATTCTAGAGCTCAGGCTCCATGGCATTGGCTCGGTATGGCTTGGTCCAACGATTAGGGGCATTTCAGGGAAGCTACTACCAGTAGGAGGTCGCACCGAGGGTATGAGAGGAATTTCAGCATCTTCACGTACTACCACGGGGGCTGGAAAAAGATATGGCTGTCAGGGCGGGGGTGGGGACCAGCAAGCGACGGACGAGAGGAAGGGGATGATTCACAGTGCTCGGGGTGCTCCAGACTGTCTGACTGATCATCAATCGATGCGGAACGGCTCTGATCTACTAACACTTAAAGAACAAACATGGATAAGAGATTAGCCGTTGGATCAGATTGGGAGATCCTACTGTTGATCGAGGACACTTACGACAGATAGCTAGATGCCGTTGGATGGGAATCTCGGAACCGCGAAACGATCGATATAAGACGGGTCCGATTGAAGGCGTGGGCAGTTGGATTAGATCTGCTAAATGAACGGCCCGGAAGGTGCCCGCAGTTTGGGGTCAGTCGACCGTTGGAGGGAGGGTGCAAATGCAATTATGAATTGTTTAGAACCCCAATTTGAAATTGAACCAATTTAAATTAAATCCAAAATATGCCTAAATGACCTCCAAAAATTCCCAAAATTTTATCATTAGCTAATTTTGGGGTGGAGAATTCAAAAATGAAATCAAAATTTAATTTTGAGCTCAATTTAATTTAAGTATTTTCTAAGGTTCAAAAATAGGCAAAAATACCAAAATTTTCAATTAAGCTCTGATTGATTTCAAACTTTTATGGTTAGGTTTAAATGACCCATTGAGTATAATAGAATCAAAATTAGAACTTGGTTTAGCTTAATTAATTTGAACTTAGCTATGGTAACAAGTAGGGTTGTTACAGACTCCCCTACTTAAGAATGATGTCGTCCTCAACATCACTTAGTGAAGAAAGTACTACAAGGATTGAAAAATTAAATGGAATAGAAAGGGAAGAGAAGAATAGTACCTGGATTTGCAAGAAGTTATGGGTATTTATTGTGCATATCCACCTCTTTCTCCTAAGTAGATTCTTCTAAAGATCGGTTCTTCCACTGGACTTTGACCATAGAATTGAATAATTCCTTAGCTACTTCTGATCACGAGCTAAGACATTGACTGGTTCTTCAGCATAAGAAAGATTAGGTTGAATTTCTACTGATTAGAGTTGAACGAGATAAGAAGGGTCTCTGAGACATCTTCTTAACAATGATACATGAAATACGTTGTGAATGGCTGCAAAGTCATCAGGAAGATTTAACATGTAGGCAGATGATCCTACTTTGGCCAAAATCTTAAAAGGTCCAACATAGTGGGGGCTGAGTTTCTCTGCTACACCAAATCTGTCGACACCTTTCATTGGACTGACTTTCAAATAGACAGAATCTCCAACATTAATTCTAAGAGAGGATGATGAGCATCATGATACTTGCTCTGATGATCTTGAGCTGAACGAATTCTCTGCTGAATTAATTGGATCTTTTTATTAGTTTCTTCAACTAACTCAGACCCAAAAAGTTGAACGCTTCCTGTTTCTGACTAAGCTAGTGGAGTACTGCATTTTCTACCATATAATGCCTCATAAGGAGTCATTTTAATATAGGCATGGAAACTATTATTATAGGTAAGCTCCATTAACGAAATATGATCTTCCCAGCAAACTCAAGAGCACACAACCTAAGTAAATCCTCCATAACTTGATTCACTCTTTCAGTCTGACCATTCGTTTGAGGATGAAAAGCTATACTCATTGCTAGAGTAGTACCCAGATCTTGATGCACAGCTTGCCAAAACTTAGAAGTGAATCTGCTATCTCTGTCGGATACGATTGATTTCGGAATCCCATACAGCCTGACAATGTCTTTGATATAGAGCTTTGCTAGCTTTTCAATTGAATCAGTTTGACAGATAGGAAGAAAGTGCACTGATTTAGTTAATCGGTATACTATCACCCAAATTGCATCAGTGCCAGATCTTGCGCGAGGCAATCCTGTGACAAAATCCATAAATATATCGAACCATTTCCATTCAGGAATTTCCAACGGATGTAGAAGACCACCAGGTCTTTGGTGCTCGGCCTTTACCAAATTGCAGGCATGACACTTAGCCACAAAATCGGCTACATCCTTCTTCATACCGAGCCATCAAAATGATTGCTTTAAATCCTGGTACATCTTGGTACTGCCTGGGTGAATGTGAAACCCAGAATTATGACCTTCAATCAACACTTTTCGGTGCATGGATTTAGGAATCCACAAACGAATACCTTGATAAATTATGCCGTTGCACATTTGCAATTCATGACGATGACCACTTTTAATATCTACTTTGAATTTCAGATAATCATCATCTTTAGTTTGCGAGATAGAGACATCTCTGTGGAATGTTGGTTCCATATTGATATTTGCTAGAACATAACTTAGCATATCGCCACTGATTGGAGAAATCTCTAGCTTACGAAATTCTTATTCTAATTAACTGGAGGCGATTATGGAAGATAAAGTAGCACGACGGCTAAGAGCATCGTCCACTACATTTGCTTTCCCTGGATGATATTGAATGCTCAGATCATAATCACTAATGAGTTCTAACCATCTCCTTTGACGATAATTCAGCTCTCTTTGGGTGAAGATATATTTTAAACTTTGATGATTAGTGAAAATTGAACATTAAACTCCATATAAATAGTGATGCCAATTTTTTAAGGCAAAGATCACAGCTGCAAGTTTAAGATCATGAACAGGATAATTTTTCTTGTGGGCTTTTAATTGTCAAGAGGTGTAAGCGATTACCTTACCCTCTTGCATTAACACACAACCTAGTCCAATTCCAGAGGCATCGGTGTATATCTAGTAGTTCAAGCCTTCCTTGGGCAAAACAAGCACTGGAGCGGTAGAGAGTGCGTCCTTAAGGGTTTGAAACGCTTCCTCGCATTCCAAGCTCCAAATGAACGGAATGACTTTCTGAGTTAACTTAGTCAAAGGTGAAGCGATCTGGGAAAAGCTCTTAACAAAATTCCTATAATATCCGGTGAATCCCAAGAAACTTCTAATTTCTGTGACTGTCTTAGGTTGAATCCAGTCCTGATAGCACTTACTATATTTTTATCTACACAAATATCCTGGGCATCGATCACATGTCCCAAGAATGCAATAGACTTAAGCCAAAACTCACACTTGGAGAACTTGGCATACAACTGATGTTCACTCAGAGCTTCTAATACTAACCTCAGATGTTCTTCATAATCTTTTAAGGTTCGAGAATAAATGAGGATATCATCGATAAAAATGATTACAAACTTATCTAAATATGGCTTCAGAACTCGCTGCATCAAATTCATGAAGATTGACAGCACATTGGTGAGTCTGAAAGACATCACTAAGAATTGAAAATGACCATAGCGAGTATGGAAAGCGGTCTTTCCTGCATCATCTTCTTTTACTTGTAATTGATGATATCTAGATCTTAAGTCAATCTTAGAGAATATGACAGCTCCAGATAACTGGTCAAATACATCATCAATTCTAAGCAATGGGTATTTATTCTTTATGGTGACTTTATTTAGTTTGTGATAATCTATGCACATTCACATAGATCCATCATTCTTCTTTACAAATAGAATGGGTGCTCCCCAAGGGGACATACTTGGCCTAATAAAACATTTATTCAAGAGCTCTTGTAACTATTTGTTGAGTTCTTGAAGTTCTTTAGGTGCCATTCTGTACAGAGCTTTAGATATAGGCTGGGTACCCGGAGCTAATTTGATAGAGAACTCAACTTCTCTGGAAGGAGGTACACCAGGTAGATCTTCTGGGAATACGTCGACGAATTCCTTAACTTCCTTACAATCAAAGAGAGAGACACTTTCTTTTTCTTCACCCATCATAGTGACTAGAAAAACATCACAACCCTTACTGATTAATTGTTCAGCTTTAATAGCGTTGATCAATGATAATGGTGTACTGGTTTTTCCTATAAAGGTTTCAGACTTGCCCTGGGAATAAAGAGACCTTCTTCTTAAGGCAGTTTATCATGGTATTATTATCACTAAGCCAGTTCATCCCAATGATGATATCAAAGTTTGCTAATGGCAGGATAATTAATTCGAAGTGAAACTCCTGACCATTTAATAGAATTTGATGTTGCAAAACTTATGAGCACTTAGTTGGGCTCTAGATGGAAGTCCAACACTCAGAGATTTTGCTGAGTTGTACGAGTGTGGTTTAATTATATTGGCAAAATGTTTAGAAATAAACGAATGACTAGCACCAGTGTCAAATAACATATTACAGGGCTGATCATTAAAATAAAGCGTGCCTAATTTATTTACATAATTGCATTAATAGATTGTAAGATGCAAAAATGAAATTTTTAAAAGAAGAGGTTCAGAAACGTGTACCTGAAACCACATTATTGTCTTCTATGGCTTCCCGAGATGTTAAAGCATATATGCACGCAGGACCAGCAGGATGGGTTTACCTGCTTCCTGGGATAGTTCTGGGATTTAGGAGCTGAGGGCTGATCTGGAGAAACTTTAGGTGCAGGTGCTGGCATTATTGCCAAATTTGGTTCTCTCCTGTTCAGCGGAGTTGCTCTAAACACTTGGTTCTTTTGAGATGGCTTTATCAGAACTCCATCTAATATTTTCG
This sequence comes from Gastrodia elata, assembly GCA_016760335.1. Taxonomy (NCBI): domain Eukaryota; kingdom Viridiplantae; phylum Streptophyta; class Magnoliopsida; order Asparagales; family Orchidaceae; genus Gastrodia; species Gastrodia elata. The sequence continues at coordinate 73,222,039 of CM028671.1, read as the reverse complement.
TATATGTACAGTGATAGAACCTGTGGCTTGGTTGCCTATAATAGTAGCACTTATGGCCGAAGTGGTAACACATGCCATATGGGTGAGGCCTATTTGTGAGGCCCCCCGTACTGACAATAAGAAAGTACGGTACTCCAACTGTGGCAAATCCCCAACTTAAGTAAAGTTAGGTAAACCCAACCTACCTTAAGCCAAGGACTTATCATCAAGTGCTATAACATTCATCAATATAAATATCAAAGTGGTGGAAGCAATATAAAATAGAGTAACATTCACAAGCATACATAGTAGGAAAAAAGAATGCAATATAATAACTCATCATAATGCAGAAATAAAATACATTTAGAATTAATTATTACAAACTAAAGTTTAAAGAGAATAAAAATATCTCTCAATCTCACTAAAATAAAAAGGCAACAGCTAACTAAACAATAGTAGCACGATCCTCCTCCTGAATCTGCTCCTCTTCTGTGACGCTGCCCACGAACACGTCTGAATCTGACATTTGTCGGTATCACAAATGCCAGGGCCCCAGCCAACAAAATAAAAAGGTTACAGTTAGACAATTGTCTAAGTATATTTTAGGTTATTTAAATGAACTGAATATTGAAAGCTATCACATTAAACTATTTTTAACATGCAAACAATTATGGGGTGCAACAAGCTATACAAGAAGTGAAATACTATAAACTATCCATTTATAGCAAGCAACATGTATGTGAAATATCATACAAAATACCAAATAAGCAAGGCGAGGCTAAAAACAAAAATAACTGCAACTACTGAAATAAATATGATCATAACATGATTATGATAGCAATAAAACATGCTGAGTATAAAAGAACACAAGTACTGAACATGATAAAATTTTAGCATCCTAAACATGTTATTTATACATATATTTAAGCCATAAGAGTATACATACAATATGCATATTAATATGAAAAAGAAAGGCCACTGAGACATGTGGCAAAAGCAAAGCAATATATAAAATATAAGGCCAATGAGGCATGTGGCAAAGCGAGCGAAGATTGAAAATAAGGCCACTGAAGCATATGACAAAGCAAATCAGAAAATAACACAATTTAGCTAAAGTAGCCATAAGCCTAAGACATAGTACTGTCATACCATCCAATATGCCATACAAGGCCTCCAATATCCATCAATCAATCCCCAGCCCAGCCATCCAAATATGCTAGGTTTGAGTCCAGTTTATACAATACTACTACTGAAGAGGCAGACTAAGCTATGACATATTCTACTAACTGTAAACAAGACAAACTTGAATGATATGCAATTCCAATACTAGCTTAGGATGTATCATCCATATCCTAAGTCTTCCTATCATGCTCAAGAAATAAGGCTCAAAAATCAAGGTAAGCAAAGCAATCTAGTCAAGTAAGCAAGAGACTCAATCTATACTCATCTGATATCTGATGTTATCTAATTATCAATTCTAACTATTCTGAGAAGGTACAAGTTTAGGATCTCCAATATTCAGCTATCGAGTGGAATCTCAGATTTACGTCCTTAAAGTCAACATTAGAACTTAACAAGTTCTAATCCAATAATCATGTGACGACTATATAGTTTAAGTAAGCAAATCAACGACCTAATTTATTAGTATTTTACTCTCTTACCCAAATCTTGACTAAATAAATCAAGATTTAAGAATTTAGAATTTAAACCCTATGTTGAGTTCAAATCCCAAATCCTAGGTAATATCTTAATAAGGATCTAGGGTTCACACTTATTACCCCAAATTAAAGGTAAAGAGTCCTATAAGCTGCAAGATTCAGGAACTAAGAACTTAGTGAAAGGCTATTCTACTGATTATAAGATAAAATAATCAATTAAGAACTTGAGAATCTAAGATCTATATTCAATCCTTAAGATAATTTTATTATCTTAATGATTGAATCATCTTATACCCACATTGAATTTTTCAAAGGATTAAACAATCAATCATTAAGGAATTTCAATTGGAGGTGGTTTAATTCAAATCGAAGATCTAAGTCTAAGATCTAAGATCTAAAGATTTGAAGTTTGATTACTTTAGACTTCTAACTAAATGTTAACTTAGGAGCTTTAATTTATGCTTCTTTTAAAAACTAAGCTTATAATCACTATAATTAAACTCAATAAGATGATATTTTAATAATTCTAAGCATTTGATTAACATTTAAGCTCATGATAATCTCTTTAGATTACTTAAGAATTAAGGGTCTGAGTTTTGATCACTTTAGATCTTAAGCTAAGATTTTTACTTAGACATTTCCAATTACTTTTCTTTTAACACTTCATTCTTAAGTTATCTTAACTGAACTTATTAATGAGATAATTGACCATTTCAATTATTAGATTTAAAGTTTAAGGCCATATGATCTTTATAAGGAAAACTTAAGATCTAAGTATCTTAATTAAGAATTTAATGAAGATCTCATGGATTAATAATTATATTAACACTATTATTATTCTAGGATTTCAGAGAACATTTCCAATCTACTTTATAGTGGTTTACTGAAATTTTTCAATCTTTAAAGAACACTAAATCACATTTTGGTCAAAATGACCAAAATACCCCTCTTAAGGCTAAAATTGGGATTTTAGGGCTTAATTACCTAAATTTATTCTAATCTATTTTAATGTGTTTCATATTACTTAATGAAGTGGGAAACACCCTTAATTTAGGTTTTGATGACCTAAATGATGTTAATTAGCACTAATCACTTAATTAAGCCACTTATGGTGATTAGTGAAATTAGGGAATTCTAGGGCAATCCAACCTTACACTTAGGTTCTACTAGACTTAATATGAGGTTAAGAATAATCCCCACCTAAATCAGAGGCTTAATTAGGGTTAAAATTCACTAATCCTTGATTAGGGTGATTAAGGAGTGATTAAGAAAACTAATTATCCAAAAATAAATTTTAAGGGTTTGGAATTGTTCCTTAGGGTACAAGGAGCAATCAGAGCCCTTAAACTCATAAATTGGATATTTATATCATTTTATATAATTTATTTAAAAATAGAGAAGGTTTGGCAAATAATTTTTAATCCAACTATTGGATCTAATATTTTATTTTATATTTAGGTTCCTTGAATTTTTCTGATCCAAATGGTATATTGGATCTTACCATTTGGATCTATATAGCCAAAGTTATTCAATTAATTTAATCTGAATGTTTATTTAAATTAGAACCTTAGGTTTTGATTAATTAAATTCAGAATCATTAAAAATGCATTCCTAAAATTATTCAATAAATGCTGCCCAAATTCAGAACCGTGCGGGTCACGGGTTGGCCCGACCCGTAACTTCATCCCCTACCTCTCGACGGCCACGAATTAGGGCAAACTCTAATCGCTAAATTCACCGCACTCCGTCCACACCACGCCACCAATTTGTTGGCTACACGTTCAGGCTTCGGAGGCACGTCGAATGAACCATAAACCCCTATCTGGGGGGCGCCTAAATGCCGAGGGACTACTCGGCTGAGGCTGTCCCTGAAGGCGCACCTGTGAGGAGATAATTCTCCTCATAGAGGCCACGGATTTCGTCCGTGTCAATCCCTACACGTTCAGGGTCCTAAAAGGAAGCGATAGGGCGAGACGGGAAGTTCTCGGGTGGTCTGAATCAGTGGAGTGCTACTCGAGGTAAAGCGAGCTGGAACTCTGGACGGGTCGATCGACCTTTGGTCGAATTGATCGACTCGATAGCACCCAACCCTTCGATATGGCTCGACAATCATTGACGATCACTCCTAACGCCCAAAGAATAGCTAATTGCGCATATGGTGCACACCATTTCCGTGAGCCAGAGCTCCAATAGCAGTGCGCATTCAGATGAAAATTTTGCCATCTGGCCCACTGCCAGGCCTCTCCCGTAGGCTCAGACGCTACTGGGAATCTGGAGAGGACCTATCGCAACATCTAAGGTTAGAGATGAAGCGAGCCGAGCTGAAACCAGCTCGATAGAGGTGATAAGGTCGGAGGCTGTACCTGAAATGAAGTCGAGCATGCAAATGGGGACTGCAGAAGGACAGACGACCTTCGCTGATCTGGGCGCAGCTTTATGGAACTTGAATGCCAAGTTTACCCTCAGATTTGACTGACGGGGCCTGGTTCACCGATTTGGGTGCAGAGGTGTCCGAGCCTAGCAAGAAGAAGTAGGAGTTCCAGAGAAGATATGGGGTAAGCAAAGGAAGTCCCAGGCGAGCTCTACGGCTATTTATAGCTGCTGAAGAGCTTCCGGAGCCCTAACTGAGCCAGCAGCTTCGACCCATGCCTGCGGATTGGGCTCTGAATGGGAGAGGGTAATTCTGGGAGAATCACCAGGCTATGGCGCGAATGAGATCATGGGGGACAAGATTCCATCCCCGTACTGCCATGAGGGCAAGACATTGGAATCCTGTCGGGAGTTTTCGGTGGAATCACGCCCGGGACGATGATGAACAGCGATAGGTAAGGCACCGCCATTCGATGGGTCTTCAGTTACGACTGAGCGGTCAGATCTCCTGCTTAACAACGGTCGATCGGGAACGCAGATCGCCCGTTGGATCAAACTGAAATGATCCAACGCTCGATCCGAGCTGCTTAGGGCGGGGCGCAGGAGGCCGTTGGATCAGGCTGTCGATCGAGCGGCTACGATCTGATCACGGTGCGGGATGGATCACGCCGTCGAATGAATCACGCCAAGATGCGTGCTAGCCATCCTACGGGTCCATAGATATGCGCCGCTGTCGGGACCTCGCAGCGGATCTGCCGCGGTCCCGACAGCGAATCCTAACCTTAAAATTTAATTAAATATTTAAATTAATTAATATAATTCATTTAAATAATCATATTAATTCTTATTAAATTTATAGATCCAATTTAGGACCAAATGAGCTCCAAAAATTCCCAAAAATTCACCCTTAGCTAATTAGGGTACAAGGAATTCAAAAATAAAATTAGATTTTAATTTGGAGATCAAAATAATTTAGGTATTTTTCAGGACTAAAAAATAGCCAAAAATACTAAATTTTCCATTTCAGCTCCAAATGATCTCAAACTTCTAGGGTTAGGTTTAAATGACCCATTGAGTCTAATAGAATCAAAAGCAATGCTTGGTTTAGTTAAATAATCCAAATTCAGCTGAGATAACAACTAGGGTTGTTACACTATTACAGCATTGAATTGGTTCAACAGGGGGTGCAGCTTCAAGTTAATAAACCTTTGCAGAGTTAGGTTTATGTCTCTTGAAGGACTCATGCTGGTTAGGAGTTGATTGCACCTTTTGCTTGAGATCTTTTTCTGAGTGATAATGTTCAATCACATTAGCTGTCTCTACTAGTTCAAAGAAGCTAATCAGGCGAAGTGGAACAATCTGATCTTTCAGTGAATCTCGTAGTCCACTGAGAAAGTGATGGCACTTAGCCAATTCGAAGTGAGTAATTTCTGGAGAAAAATGAATCAACCTACGTAATTCCTTTTCGCAGTCAGTGACAGAGCGACTTCCTTGAGTCAACCTTAGAATCATGTCTATAATGATGTTCTGTGCAGTCGAGGCAATGAATTTATCTTTGAATGCTTCAATGAATTCATCCTAAGGAATGTCTTCCAATTCATAGTCAACAAACTTCATATTCTGGGTTTAGGATGTTCAGACTATTAAGATCCTTCTCTACTGCCTTTAGCCAGTCGACTGTATCTATTGGTGATAAATTTCCACCGAAGGTGGAAGGCCTTAGTCTTAAGAAGTTACGGAGAAGACAATCCATAGAGTGATGGGAAGGAAAAGTATATTGCTGAACAGGAACATCAAGAGTAGTAGAAACGGTCTGTAATGGACAATCAGATATTATCTTTTGCATTACCAGTGCTTGTTGAGCCTAATTCTCCAACAAGGTTGCCACCATTGCTCGCAGATGAGCTACTTTATCAAAAGAACTGCACGAAGTGACAACATTCTTGATTAGGGTAGCAGTAAGAGGTGATCCAGAATTTATTCTAATTAAGTAGCACAAATCTAGATTTTAGAATCATTCTAAGGAAGATAGAAATTAAAATTTCTAATAAATGCCAAAAATTCTCATTACTTTTGAAATGAAGGATTACATAAGATTTAGAAAATACCAAAAATCACTGCACTACTAAAATCAAGAAATAACAATTACTCTAATAGCACTCAAATTTCCTTAATGTACTCAGTCCTAAATGCAACACAAAAATCTTCAACGGTCACTTGCTGACGCTTTCTCTTGCATTTCCATTTGAGCTTCTTAATGGTATTGTACCCCCAGACTCCCGCATAGTCTAGCATTTGATATGTTACTATGTCAACCTAGAGGGACTCTGGACACTCTATGTGCCTCAGGACTGACTTTACTCAGTTCAATCATTCCTGTGCGTAGATAAGAAAGTCAAGTCCTCGGTACGCCATTTGATGTAGAAGTTTGTCCAAGACTAGGGTCCTTTTTGTTGAAACTCCTTTGATTTTCCATTTGCTCTCCTATCTCCATTTGAAACTTTAACTCCAAGCTAACTCAAAGGCATGCAGATAATAGTCCAAGTCAGACTCTTCATGATTCATTTGATCCTAATAGTAGAATGTATTAGTTTTTGTTAGCTATAGATGACTAGATATTTAAGGTATGCATATTTTCATTCTATATTTTTTTAGAGTTACTAATAATATTATGCTATAGATGTCATGTCTTGATATTTATACTTTAAAAGAATGGTCCATTAGGTAGAAAAGAATCACAGATCCCATTCTGACACGTTATGGTATTCTCTAATACCAACTGTGGGGCCCGTACCTTCCCGCGGCAATGCTAATACTGATATTAGCATAATCGCGGGCAGTACGGTGCTCCAACTATGGTAAATTCTCAATTTAAGTAAAATCAGGTAGGACCCAACCTGCCTTAAGCCAATGACTTATCACCTGGAACTGTGAACATACATCATTACAAATCAACGTATCGATAGCAAGAAATAGTATAATATAATATCCACATCACAACCTAGTATAAGAGAGTAAAAGAAATAGTAACTCAGATCAAATGCAGAAAAGTAAATGCATCTATAATTTAATTATTACAAACTGAATTAAATAAAAGTAAAGATCTCTCAAAAATCTCACTGCAAGAAAGAAAATCTAACTAAATAGCAGTGGGAAGATCCTCCTCTTGCACCGGCTCCTCTCATGCAGCACTACCAATGAACACTCCAAATTTGACATTTGTTGGTCTCACAAATACCATAGCCCCAACCAACAAAAGAAAGAGGTTACATTTAGATAATTACCTAAGTACATTTTAGGCTATTTAAGTGAATTGATATTTAAGATATCACATTTAAATATTTTAAACATGCAATCATTATAAGGTGCTACAAGATACAAAGAATGGGATAGGCATAAACTAATCATTTATAGCTAATCTATAAGTATGTAAAAATAATATACAATACAGCAACTAAACATGGTAAGGCTAAAGCAAAATATATGCAATTACTAAAATAAATCTGATCCTAACATGCTTACGATCACATGGATACATGCTGAGTATATAAAGAACACAAGGGCTGAAATAAACATACCATTCTAGCATCCTAAACATGCAAATATTTATTAACTAACCAATAAGAGTATATACACAAGTATGCAGATTTAATATGAAAAGGCCACTAAGACATGTGGCAAAAGTAAGCTAAGTACATGAATGAGCAAAAAGTAAAGCCACTGAAACTTGTGGCAAACTAAGCCAATGTGGCGCCCCACCCCTTAATCCATAGGAATTAAGTTAAGGGGTGGTGTGTCACTCTAGCTAACCCTTCACTTATAATTGGATTAGGATGAAATCCACAATCCACCTAATAAGAGAAGGAGTGAGCATAGAATCAAACATTATGTCACTATCTAAGTAAACATACAAACTGCGAAAGCAATTTTCAATATAGAACATCCAAGCATCACAACATAAGTATAAAGAAATGTATCTCAGAACATAAGTATAAAATCTAAATACGCAGTCATCAGTACATGTATTATTACATCAATTTAAGTTCAAATAATAAAGATAAAAGGCACTCATCCTCACTTAAGAATAGAAGGGCTAAACAGCTGCTTCTTCCACAGGCTCCTCCTCCAGATATGGCTTCACACCAAGATCCTGATCGTCCAACTGAAGAGGATCTATCATTGTCGATTTCACAATGTAGGGCCCCAGCCAAAAAAAGAAAAATCTGGTTAGACAATTGTCTAAGTATATTTTAAGCTGATAAGTTTTATATGTGTTATGTAATATCGCCATTCTATAACTTCTAAGCAGCACTATATATAATGGAGCAACAAGCAATACAAAATGAAGGAAAAGCTATAAATTATCATTTATAACTTAAGCAAAAAGGGAGGCTAAGGCATGCCTCAAATGCAAACTAAACAAGGTAAGGCATATAAATATACATAATCAAACAAGTACTGTAAGAAAAATTCTACATCCTAAACATTCTGGTGATCAAAAGAAATATGCCAATTAAAATAAAATAACTCAGCAGTGATACATATAAATAGCAGCAAGATTCTAACATCCTAATATATATAAAAGCAGTACAAAGAAATAGCTGACTGAATAAAAGTATTGAAAAGTAACCAAAACATCAAACTGCATATAAACATCCGTGTATAATCTGCCATACAGAAAAGAGCTAATCTAGCCCACCAAAAAAGGCTAAAGGATCTTAGCACCAGTATGGCTAAGGCACCAACAGTGTAATCAAATGATCTTAGCACCAGTACGGCTAAGGCACCAATGATGTACCCCTAGTGTCAACAAGGAGACTAGGCAAATAACACACAACAAACAAAGTCCTTCCCCTAGTGACGTAAGTTGACTAGGCAATCAGAAGGCAATACTGAGAGGCAGCTCAAACACATCCAATTATTATCTTCTCATTAATCACTTTAATATGTTTACAAGGAATCTAAGGAATTTTCATATTTTCCTAACATTTTATTCATGCATCAAAAATCTTATATAATATGTTCAAGGAAATATGGCACAAAAATCAAGGAATGTGTAGCAACAAAATATTAAATAGAAGTAAGGGACTCTACTAAACATGGTGATATCATTTATTTTCTACTTAACCATTCTAACTATTCCAAGTTACACAAGTTCAGGATCACCGTTTTCCTACTATCGAGTGTAACTTAAAAATTCATTCTTATAAGTTAAAAAAGATTAAAACTGATCAGGTTCTAATCTAGTTCAATCAGATAGACGACTATGAGTTAAATCAAAAAATCATACGTCCTAGTTTTGTGAATTTAGACGTTCTAACTAAGATCTGATCAATATCTTCTAAACCTATAGATTATGGATTAAACACTATGAGATTTAGGTTTAATCACATAATTTAAAAAGGATAAGACTTAAGTTTTAAGTTTTATCTATAAGTAATCTGCTAGTTAAGGCCAATCCTATTAAGTAATCAAACTTAATAGGATGAATCTCCTATTCTAAATCTAAGGTTTAAAGGCAAAATAATCAGAACAAGTTGTAAAATAAAAGAAAAGTCTAGAAACTAATAAAACTAAGGTTTCACCCATTGAATAACCCATTTATCCAATAAATGAACTCTAACCTATGATATAGTCCTAGTCTCAGGAAAAGTCCTTACGGTGTAGTATTTAAGACTTAGAAGAATCCTAGAATCTAACCTAATGATTAATTTCACTCACTTAAATGCCACTAAGATCTTTATAATATTAGTTTTGAGTCTAGAGAAGTTAATTAAAGGTTAAGGGTACTTAGTCCAATCTTAGGACAAAATGACCATTTTGCCCCTACTCTAAGAGCCAAAAAGTCAACTTTTGACTTATAAGTCGGAATTGAATTCTCTTAGTTTCAATTGATTCCTTATTGTCTAACTTGAAGATAGACAACAAATACGTCCAAATTGGACTCCAAACGGTCAAAATATGACCAAAATGAGGCCAAGGGTATTTTGGTCAATTTTCCAAACTTCTAGGGCTCAAATCCTAAATATTATTTTAGTTTATTGATGACATTAAAATTCTAAACTAGTTAGCATCTTGAATTTTTAAATTTGGAGTTGATTTGACTAAGTTATGGTTATTTAAAGTCTAGGGGCATTTTGGTCATTTTTCACCAAGAGTTCTAGGGTTGACTTTTTGTCCTGATGTCCAAATGAGAAAACTAATACTACTACAGTGATGGAGCTACTCTCCTGAGCATTTTAAGACCCATATTGATTATGTTTTGATAATTTAGTAAAAAAATTATAAGGTTCTAAAGAGGTCCTAAAATATAACCTCATTATAAATACCCCAAAATTAATTTTTGACTTACGTTATTTGATTCCTTACATTTTTTTGAGTATTTTGAGACCTATATTGGCTATGTTTGGATCATCCTACAAAAAGTTATTAAGATTTACTATTCAAAAATATAATTTGTATTAATTCACTATTCATTTATTCAAATTGAATTATTTTACTGTTCATTCCTAAAGTTATATATATAATTTCTATAATTATTAATTCATTAACTAATCTGTAATTAATTAAGGTCTAATTATTAATTAAGTATTAATTAATCTATTATTTAGTTATTTTAAAAATAATATTATTTTTATTATTGTGTAATTAGGTTTAGCATTAGTTGATTCACAATTAGATTTAATTAATAGTTTAAATCAAATTATTAATTATCTGACCCAAAATAATATTAGATCCTATGATTAATGTTAATTAATCTTAATTAACTATTATTAATACTACTTACTAATATCATTTAACTATTTTGAATATTATTAATTAATAGTTAATTAATACAGCTATTATTTTAAATTAATTAACTAATATCAACTAATCACACTAATTAATTAATTAGCTTAATATAATCTATTTAATCATTAATGTTAACTTATTAATATACTAAATTATTATTAATCCCTTAATTAATACTTAATTAATTACTATATGACCATTATGATACTAATTATATACTTAATTATCTAATTATACAATTTTTTTTTTAATATTCTGCAGGATTTATTGCGACGGGACCCGGCATGCCACGTGGCGAGCAGCCATTTGTCACGGGAACGAGGGCGGGTCCCGCCACGGCCGTGTGGCGCCTTCTGGCTGGGTGAGCCAGCGCAGTAGGCCCCCCTGCCACGCGGCAGGGTTTGACTAGACGAAGCCCAGACGGCGGGCCCCACGATTGTCCACAGAAACAGACCCGTGGGCCCAGCAGGACGCGTGCCCGCACGAGACGCGTCGGGCTAACGTTGGCGGGTCCCACACTCGCGGAAGGCAGAGAGGCGCGCACCCGGGGGTCTCACGGGTCGGGCTCGGGTCGACCTAGCCCGACCCAGAACTCGCCCTTCCCGACGCACACATCGCGACGACCGCCGCTAGGGCATGAAAAATCGGCGGCGATAGGGCTCGGACCGCACGGCGCCGGGTGGGGGACGACGAGGGCTACTCAACAAGGTTTAGAACAAAGCCGTGGGTGCCCTCTAGCCCCGACCACATCGAACCCTAGTTTGACCTGGCGGGACGAACGGACCTTACGGAGCTCGGCACGCGCTCGCTCACGATCAACTCCACAATTCAGGAATTGAAACAATCATTTGAATGCTATTACGACATCGCTACGAAGCTAATTGAAGAGAAAACGGGGAGGAGTTGAAAACCTGGATCGAGCGAGTAGGGCTAGGGTTTGGGCAGCGTCGACTTCGGGCCTGGGTTGCGGGTGGAAGAGCCGAGCTGGGCGATCCCGACTTTGAGGATGCGGAGGCGGACTCGATGAGGCGTCGACAACGCCGATTGGGCTTGGCACGCGGCGGCCTGCCGCGCGGAGGGCAACGCGTGGCGGATCGGGCGACAGGCCGCTGCGTGCCAAGCCCTACTCGCTAGGTCAGAGTCTATTCTATAACAAAACTAGAATTGAAGAGGTAGACTAAGCTAGGACATACTCAACTAACTAAAAGCACTAAAAGAACTGAACGAGTACTATGCTTTTTAAATACTAACATAGGATGTATCTTCCATATCCTAAGTTATCCTATTATGCTCAAGGAACAAGGCTTAATGTTTAAGGTGTGCAAAATAATCTAAGTCAAAATAAGCAAGAGACTCAATCTAGACTTATGTGATATCTATTATTGTCTACTTTTATCCAACTAACTATTCCAAGAAGATATAAGTTTAGGATCTCCAATATCCAGCTATCAAGTATAATCCCAGATTCACGACCTTAATGTTAATATTAGAACTTAACAAGTTCTAATTCATAATCATATGATGATTATAAAGATTTAAAGTAGATAAATCAATGACTTAATTGCTATTATTTTCCTCCTTAACCCAAATCTTAATTAAATAAATCAAAATTAAGAATTCTGGATCCAAACTCCACTTTGGTGTTCAGATCCTGAACCCAAAGTAATATCCTAATAAGAAACTAGGGTTCACACTTAAAAACTCAAATTAAGGATAATGAATCTTATAAGCTGAAGGATTCAGAAACTAAGATCTTAATTAAAAGGTTATTCTAATATCTTTAAAATTAAGAAGCTAAGATCTATATTCAATCTTTAGGATAATTACATTATCTTATAGATTGAATCAGTCCTACAGCTATAAGGAGGTTTCAAAAGGATATATAGTAAATCAATTAAAGAAGTCTGAAGAAGGTAATTCAATTCAATTAGATGATCTAAAGTATAAGATCTAAGATCTAAGATCTAGTATTTGATCACTTTAGACTTACGCTAAGATTTAGATTTAGGTTTTACAAGAATATTTCTTTTAGGATTCAAGCTTATGGATCAGCTTAATTAAGCTTATTAGACTAGGGGTCTAGCACTTAAAGATAATTAGACTTAGCTCTTAAGAAAGATGGCTTTAAGAACACTTAAGGTCTTAAGATCTTAATAAGAACTAATTTGAGATTTCTTCACTTAACTCAATATTATTAACATAAAATTTTAGAAATGTGCTAATAAATTAACTAGATATATTTTATTGAAACTTCAAGGCTTAAGGGGGTGCTTAAACCTATTTTGGTCAAAATGACCAAAATACCCTTCTTAAGGCTAAAAATGGGAATTTAAGATTTAATCATCTAAATTGATTCAAGTCTGCTTTAATGAGTTCCGTATTTATTAGTGAAGTGGATGGAATACTTAACTTAGGGTTTTGATATCTTAATTAGCTTAATTAGCACTAATTACATTAAAAGGTCAATTAAAGTGATTAAGGAATTTATGGCATACTAGAATGATCCTACGGTGCCCCTGCTCCTTAAGCCCACACTGATTAAGCTAAGGAGTGGAGTGTCACTTATGTAGATCCCTCACTCAACATTAGATTAGGTGAGATCCACAATCCACTGCTAAGATAAGGATGTGCACACAATATATATAAGGATCAGTCACTATATCTATATATACATTGTGCGGAAGCATACGAGAGTAAAGGCTATATCCATTCACCATACATCATACATGAATTAAAATAAAATAGCTCAAAAAATAATAAAGTACAGAAAGTAATCATAGTCACAGTACTTGTATTATTATAATATTTAAATAAATAATTTTAAAGACTGAATATAGATCTCTTATCCTCACAATAGCTAAAAGGAACTAAGCAGTTTCTAGCTCTCCTAGCTGAAGCTCCTCCTCTAAATAAGGCACCTCTTCTTCAACACCTAGCTCCTCAAACCTATCTAAATCTGACATTATCTGTTGCATAATGTCAGGGCCCCAGCCAATAAAAGAAAATCTTGTTAGATAATTGTCTAAGTACATTTTAGACTGAATATTTTACATGCATTATTAATATCACCATTTTAACTTAAGCACAACAAAAAGTAAACTAAAAGTAATAGGAGCAGTAAGCGTACAAAGAATAGGATAAGTTATAAATACATCATTTATAACTTAACAACAAATGAGACAAAAGCATACCTCAACAACTAAGCAAAGAATGGGCATACACATATATAGTGCAGTAAATATAAATATTGAAAGTAAAGTCTAACTCTAAACATGTTGATGATCATATGACATATACTAATTAAAGGCAAAAATCTGAAAATGATACATATAGTAAGCAATAAAATATAGCATTCTATAAATACATACAAATGCACAGGTAAGTAAGGAAACATAATTGACTAAAATATGTATCAAAATACAGTACACAAGCTAAAACTAAAACAGGTATGTAAAGACTGCCATATCAGAAAGTTGGCCATCATGCTGGTGAAATTCCCAAAGCCTTTCTGGGCTTGGGCAGGCAGAAATTCCCATAGCCTTTCTGGGCTAGGGCAGACAGAACCAACAGCAGAACTGAGGAGGCAGTAAATACAAATGTAGAATCTTTTATTATTTTACTTTTGTTTCTGTGGACACATCCAAAAATAACTGAGGAGTCAAGCACGTCTGCAAGACTATACGGGTTCCAAGCTTAACACACACTCATCAATGAGTAACGTTAAGCATCCTTATTACTCCTTACCCTATCTATTAGGGTAAATGTGCACCCGAATCTACTAAAATATACTGAACCTAAAGGCAACTGTTATCCTAATTATTTTAAGTTTAATTTTATACATAAAGTTCTCTTATATGATATGTTCAAGGGATTAAGCACAAAATCAAAGAATACGTAGCAACAAAATAAATCAAGTAAGCAAGGGACTTTTCTATACATGGTAACACTATTGTTGTCTAATTAAACCATTTTAACTATTCTAAGTTACACAAGTTCAGGATCTCCAATTCCTACTATCGAGTGTAACTTAGAAGTACGTCCTTATAGGTTATACAATATTAGGACTAGCTAGGTCCTAATATGAATAATCAATGTTGACTATGAAAAATAAATACGACCTAGTTTATGAGTTCAGATGTTCTAACATATTAATTGACCAAAATTTATAACATAGAGATTATGGATTTAACACCATGAGATTGAGCTAAATCACATAATCCCAAAGGTAAAACCTAAGATCTAGGTTTCAGTCTAAAAGTGATCTATTGATTAAGGAAAATCCTATTAAGCAATCAACCTTAATAGGATGAGTCTTCTATCCTAACTTTAGGGTTGAAAGATAAAATAATCAAAATAAAGTGTAAACTCTATAAACTAACAAAATTAAGGATTCATTTATTGAAAAATCCTGTTTTTCAATGAATAAAAACTAACCTACGATCTAATCCTAATCTCAGGAGTAGTCCTAAAGTGAGGTGTATGGTCAGAGAGATAATTTAGGAAAGTTTAACCAATTTGATTGAAAAGCTTAATTGAAAGATTATAAAATTTAATGAAGGCATGATGGGAGATGAATCTCACATCATGAAACTTAATACTTATTTATTTTGCACAAAAAGAAAATGTGCAATTCAACGCATAATTCTATTATTATTCGATCTGCTGTTTTTACTATTCAATCCACTGTTTTTACTATTCAATTTACTATTTACTATTCAATCCGTTGTTTTTACTATTCAATCCGTTGTTTACTATTCAATCTGCTGTTTACTATTTAATACGCTATTTTTACTATTCAATCCGCTGTTTTTACTATTCAATCTGCTGTTTTTACTATTCAATCCGCTGTTTACTATTCAATCTGCTGCTTACTATTCAATCTGTTGTTTTTACTATTCAATCCGATGTTTTTACTATGATTAGCAAGTTCAACTACGAGTCAAACATTTAACTTTAATTCAAATATGATCATGCATATCTACAAGGTCTTATTAATTATACTAATTCAACTAAAATTATTAAATTTATTATAAATCAAATTATTGAGATTCTTAGTTTATTAGCTTAGTCAACTATAATACTATTTAATTTCTTCTTTTTTTTTTACATGCACCTTTTGTCATACACATATTCATAGTTCTACTACTCTTATATAAATTGTAGACGGGCAAAAGCCTTGCAAGATTTAAAATTAAACACGTGCTTTAGATGATAGTTTATTAAGGAGCCTACACTCATAATGATTATGAGCCTTAAGAGATGTGAACAAGAGTAGTAGTTTGCATGTGAGTTGAGAGTAGAGGTTACGTTAAGAGAGCACTAGTTTTGTATGTTTAAGCTTGAGAGGCTTAGAAAGGCATGTAGTCAAATTTGTAAATATGTATATAGTAAGAACTCATTTCTCTCTCCTTCACTTTTTATATTGTAGATCGATGCTTTACTTATTATATATTTGTTTAATGTAAGCATAACCAAACTAAATATAGCATATAGGTTCAAATGTAGTGCTCGAGTATGACTCAATTGCAATCCATAAGCTAAAAATAATAATAATATTTTAAACTAAGTATTAACAAAATTCATATTCAAAATAACAACATTCCTTCTTGATCCACGATTTCAAGCAAAGAATGGATGCATTTCAATTAATTGATGAATTAACTTGCTTAATTAAGCATCTAGTCTCACTTCAACATTTCAATAGTTATAATATCAATTTTGGTTTTACTTAAGAAAATAACAAAATATTACTTGAAGAGAGAATTAAAAACTAAGCTTGTTGTGTTCTTTCAAGCCGCCTAAAGAAAACAATCGTGATTTCCAATTTATGCCAATGAAGAGACACATGCATGTATTTCTAAAACAATAATATATACAAAGGTTATATTCATGTATATAATTATGAAGCGTTTTCTACAATACCTCTTGCATTCCCTATTTGCACAAAAAAAAAAATATTGCATTTTCCACTTACGGAGAAAACTTGCATTTCTTAGTCATACAAAGAGAAGAATGATTGCAGTTTCCACTCACGAATAGAAAATCACAATTTTTGCTACATAATAAAATTTTCTAAACACTTGAACCTATATTGATTATAATAACAAAAATGATGTATTATAAGCGATAAAAGTTGATTTGACCACCGCTTATACCAATGAAAACAATATATATATATATATATATATATATATATGTAAAACTATAGTTATACTATAATGCTAAGATTTTATTTTATTTTAAATTAGAAATTTCATAAACATATAAAATAAAATTTTAGTACAGCTAAACTATTTTAAAGAAAATAATTTAGGGAGTGCTCATTTGGGCTATTTGAATGGTATGCAAGATGACCATATACAAAAATCATGTGGCATGCACGATTAAACGGGAAGCTCAATTTGCATAGATAAGTTTCTTTCTTCCTATATATACATATAAAGATATGTCTACATCGTCCTACCAAATTGCCAAAAGCAAATATTTTTATTTTTATTTCAATGATAAGACCAATCAATTTTAAGAATATTCCAAGTATTTTAGCACCAACATTTAGCAAATTTCTATAAAGATAACAAGCAAAAAAATAAGCAATCCAATTGAGATTTTTTCTTACATTGATACAAAGCACAAAGCAAATTGAAATGTACCTTGAGAAACCAAGCATCCATTTAATAAAACTAATTGTGATTGCTCTAAGTTAATAGAACTCTCAACAACAACAAAAAATCAGATATGTGCTGCATGAACTTATGTTTCCAAATTTGAATGCAATTAATCAATAACTATTCTAAATAACTTATATTTCCGTCTCTGAATATAGTTACTCAATACCGTGTATGGAATGAAATCTTGTATCCTTATTGACAATAGAAGAATGAAATCACTGCATGTTGTATAATCTTTTGTGATACCCGATTCGCTATCTTAGGATTAGGAGGTACTTAAGGATTGGAGGGGGTACCTGGTGTCGACAGGCGAAGTCAGCTTGACGCTCTAGGAGGAGCTCTCGGTCAAGCCGAGAGGGAAGGAGATGGCTGCTCTTGGCTGGATGGGGCTCGGCCTAGGAGGTAGAGAGGATGCAAACTGAGTGGAGAGGAGAGGTGGGGTGACCAAGAGGGATCGAGGGAGCTCTCGGCTAAGAGGAAGATGGAGATAACGAAGGTAGCCGACGGATCGCAGGAAGAGGGGAGGACATGCGTCGAGTGGCGGAGGCTCCAAGGCAGCGGAGCACACATAAGCTAAATTTTAGGGTTTCTGAATTTTCTAGAAATCAGGATTCAATCTATTTGACTCCTGATTTGGACTGGGCCTTAAAAGATGACTCATAATAACTTGATTAACACTTATGATTAAGATTATGACTGAGATTAGTCCTAATTATCTAAGGTAATAACTTGGATTGTTACATATCCAAATATAATTATTGGTGCTAACATATATAAGAAGGCACTAGGAACTAGATTTATCAAAATCAGAGATTAATCTAAAGCTTAATTCACTAATCTCATTTTAGGATAATTAAGGAATGATTAGTAAAATTAAAGATCTTAAATTGCATTTAATAGTCTACATAGGTTCTTTATGGTCTCATGAGCAATCAGAGACCTTAATTATCATTTTTGGATAATTAATGAATTTAATACAATTTAAATACAAATAGAGAATGATTAAGCAATTATTTAAAATCTAAAAATTGGATCTTTAATTTTATTTTATATTATTATTTTTTATATTTTTTTGATTAAAATGATATATTGGATCATACCAATTGGTTAAGTATAACTAAAATTATTTAAATAATTTAATCTGTATTTTTATTTAAATTAGAACCATATGGAATTAATTAAACATATTTATAAATGAATTATTAGAAGGAAAATAATTCCTAATTTAATTAAATATAGCCGCGGCCTAAAATCAGAACCGCGCAGGTCAGGGTCTGACCCGGCCTGAAGCTCCAGTGCTTTTTCCCCGATACCCCTCTGTAACAACCCTGAGTTGTTATCCTAGCTTAAAATTAGATTAATTAAGCTAAACCAATGTTTAATTTTGATTTCATTGGGTTCAATGGGTCATTTAAATATAAACTTAGAAGTTTGAAATTAATTAGAGCTAATTTGGAGAATTTGGTATTTTGGCTATTTTTAAGCCCTGAAAAATACCTAAATTATTTTGATCTTCAAATTTAAATTTGATTTCATTTTGAATTTCTCACACCCAAATTAGCTATGGGTAAATTTTTGGGAATTCTTGGAGCTCATTTGGATCTAAATTGAATTTATGAATTTTTGGAATAATTGAAATTTATTTAAATGATTTTTTTATTTAATTAAATTTTATTTTTATTATTAAAATCACTGTTGGGATTTGCTGTCGGGACCGTGGCAGATCCGCTGCGGGGTCCCGACAGCGGCGCGCCGTTTTGCACCCGTAAGATCCTTAGCACGCATCTTAGCGCGCTTCAATCCAACGGCCCACGCTGTCGATCGGATCCAGCAGATCTCGACCGTTCCGCGGTTCTGAGATCTGATCCGACGGCGCCTAATCCATCCGCCATAAGTAAGCCGATCGCCCGTTCGATCCGCGGATCAGATCCAACGGCCGATCCAATCCCACGCGCGACCGTTAGATGTCGGGAGATCAGGACCGTTCCGCGTCAACTGACGATCGATCAAACGGCTCCCAACCCTCCCGCAACTGTTCATCTTTGTCCCCAAAGGATCCGCCCCGACAGGAAAAATTCACAGAAATTCGCCACGTAATTCCTGTCTGCCACTCCTCGTGCCAGGTCAGCTCGACAGTTGGCACCTTCCCGTAAGTGGCCGAGCCGAGCCGGCTGAGCCAGGAGGTTTGGACCATCCCAATCTTGGGAAACCAGTGAAGGGCCTCGGGCCGAGCCAAATTCCAAGCCCGAGCCCTGGCCTCCTTGCCTGACCCTCCCTAGAGCCTATAAGTACCCCTAGGACTTCACAGTGAGTCCCTTTGCTCACTGTGAACCCCCAATTCCCCGGTAGAAGGCCTGCTGGAGCTCTCTTTCCCTTGGCAATTTCCTGGCTGTTGCAGAGCTTTGAACTGCTGATAGAGGGTCCGTCTGGTGTTCAGACTCCCTGGGAAGCTTCGTCTAGTCTTTAGGAAGCTTCAGCACCCTCCAATTTCCCTCGGGAAGGCCTGTATCCCCGGTTCAAGGTACAGCTTTCCGCCATTAAAATTTATGAAGCTCCCTTTCAGTTTCTGTCATCTGGATTGAGCTCTGAATGTCGTATAAGTAGCCTTAGCCACTTAGGAAACTCCCGTGATTGTCGCTTGGGGCTAAGCTAGCTCGAATCGATTGTATCGATCGATTGAGCTAGCGAGCGAACCAATGGCTGAGTCCGACCAAGGACCCAGCGATTGGATGCACCCCAGGTTAAGATAGGTTGGGGGTTCGATGCGTCTTGACTCCCTGAACGTGTAGGGATCGAGCCCCGGTCGAATCGTGGTCTCTGTGAGGAGAATTTCTCCCTCACATGTGGCCTGAGATGGATTTCTGAAGAACGTCTCGGACGACCTAGACCCCATCGATCCAGAGGGATCCAAATGGGGGTTCTTGGTCCAATCGATGTGTCTTCCCTCAGGGAACATATAGGGATCGATTTGAGCCCCTGCCGTCGCCAGAGTGCCTAGAATTTCAGCTTTGAAATTCGACGAGCTCGGGGCCCGTCGAGAGGTTGAAGACGAAGTCGCGGGTCCGGGTCGGGCCGGCCGCTAACCCGCGTGGTTCTGATTTTGGGCCGCTGTTAATTAATATTTATTGGAGTATATTTTTAATAGTTATGATTTAAATTAATTGAAACCTATAGTTTTAATTTAAATAAATATTCAGAATAAATTAATTGAATAACTTTAGATCCACACATCCAAATGGTATGATACAATATACCATTTGAATCAGAAAAATTCTAGGAATCTGAATCTAAAATAAAATTCTAGATCCAATGGTTGGATTTAAAAATATTAACTAAAAATTTTCTGTTCTTAAATAAATCATATAAAATCATTTAATTATCCAAATTGTGAGTTTAAGGGCTCTGATTGCTCCTTATGACCTAAGGAACAATTCCAGACCCTTAAAATCCATTTTAGGTAATTACTTTTCTTAATTACTCCTTAATCACCCTAATTAAGGATTAGTGAACTTAACCCTAATTAAGCCTCTGAATTGAGTGAGGGTTGTTCCTAACCTTATATTAAGTCAATTAGAATCTAAGTGTAGAGTTGGATTACTCTAAATTGCCTTAATTTCACTAATCACCCTAAAAGGCTTAATTAAGTGATTAGTACTAATTAAGATCAATTAGATCTTCAAAACCTAAATTTTGGGTGTTCCCTACTTCATAAAGTAATATGAAATATATTAAAATAGATTAGATTTAATTTGGATAGTTAAACTAAAAAATCCCAATTTTAGCCTTAAGAGGGGCATTTTGGTCATTTTGACCAAAATATGATTTAATGTACTTTGAGGATTGAAAATTTCAGTAAAACCACCATAAAATGGGTTAGTTATATTCTCTGAGATCTTAGAATAAGAATAGTGTTAATGTGATCCTTAATCCATGAAATCCTTATTGAAATCCCTAATTAAGATAATTAGATCTTAAGTATTTTCTTATAAAGATCATTTGGACTAAACCTTTAAATTAATAAGAGAAATAGTCAATTATCTCATTGATAAGTTAATTAAGGATAACTTAAGAACCTAGTGTCAAAAGATAAGAAATTAGAAATGTTTAAGTTAAAAACCTAGTTTAAGACCTAAAGTGATCAAAACTTAGACTCTTAGATCTTAGTAATCTAAAGAAATGATTATAAGCTTAAATGTTAATCAAGGGAAGTGAATGGTTAAAGCATCATCTTAATAAGTGCAATATAGTTTAAATTCCAAAAGAAGCATAAAATTAAAGCTCTTAAGCTAATATCTAATTTTAAAGTCTAAAGTGATCAAATCTCAAATCTTTAGATCTTAGATCTTAGACTTAGATCTTCAATTTGAATCAAACCACCCCCAATTGAAATTCTTTCATGATTGATTGTTTAATTTGTTGAAACCTTCCATGTGGGTATAGGATGATTCAATTAATAAGATAATGAAATTATCTTAAAGATTGAATATATATCTTAGATTCTCAAGTTCTTAATTGATTATTTTACCTTTTAATTAGTAGAATAGCCTTTCACTAAGATCTTAGTTCCTGAATCTTTCAACTTATAGGATTCTTTATCTTTAAATTGGGTAATAAGTGAGAAACCTAGATCCTATTTAGAATTTCACTTTGGATTTGGAATTTGAACTCAACATAGGGTTTAAGTTCTAAATCCTTAAAATCTTGATTTATTTGATCAAGATTTTGGTAAGAGAGTGAAATATTTATAAAACTAGGTCGTTGATTTGCTTATTTAAACCATATAGTCGTCACATGAATTTTTGATTAGAACTTGTTATGTTCTAATATTTGACTTTAAGGACGTAAATCTGAGATTCTACTCGATAGCTGTATATTGGAGATCCTAAACTTGTACCTTCTCAAGGTAGTTAGATTTGATAATTAGATAATAACAGATATCACATGAGTCTAGATTGAGTCTTTTGCTTACTTTGACTAGATTGCTTCACATACCTTGGATTTTGAGCTTTAGCCCTTGAGCATAGTAGGAAAACTTAGGATGATGCATCCTAAGCTAGTATTGAAATTACATATCATTCAGTTTTGTTTTATCACAGTTAGTAGAATATGACCTAGTTTAGTCTGCCTCTTAAGTAGTAGTATTGTATAGACTGGACTCAGACCTAGCATATTTGGATGGCTAGGGTTGGGATTGATTGATTGATTGATATTGGAGGCCCTGTATGGCCTATTGGCTGGTATGACAGTACTAGAACTTAGGCATATTACTATTATTATATGTATTGTATTATTTTGGTTTTCTGGTTTGTTTTGCCACATGCTTCAGTGGCCTTAATTTTCAGTATTTGCTCGCTTTGCCACATGTCTCAGTGGCTTTACTTATCATATATTGCTTTACTTTTGCCACATGTCTTAATGGCCTTTCTTTTCATCTTAATCTACATGTTGTATGTATACTTTTATGGCTTAGATATATGTATAAATGGCATGTTTAGGATGCTAGAATTTTATTGAATTCAGTACTTGTGTTCTTTTATACTCAGCATGTTTTACTTTGATCATAATCATATTAGGATCATGTTTATTTAGTAGCTGCAGTTATTTTGCTTTTAGCCTTACCTTGCTCATTTAGTGTTTTGTATATTGCATGCTATAAATAAATAGTTTATAGTATTCTAGTTCTTTCATAGTTGTTGCACCCCCTTTACTGCTTGCATGTATAGTTAAATTTAAATGTGATATCATTTAATATTCAGTTCACTTTAAATAGCCTAAAATGTACTTAGACAATTGTTTAACTGTAACCTTTTTATTTTGTTGGCTGGGGCCCTGGCATTTGTGATACCGACAAATGTCAGATTCAGACGTGTTCGTGGGCAGTGTCGCTGAGGAGGAGCCAATTTAGGAGGAGGACCTTCCAGCTACTGTCTACCTAGCTTTGTCTTGTGAGGACAAGAGTCTTTCATTTTCAGTTATTCTTTCAGTTTGTAATAATTAAACTTTTTGGATGTACTTTACTTTCTGCATTGTGATGAGTTATTATATTGCATTTTATTTTCCTATTATGTATGCTTATGGATGTTACCCTATTTTTTTTTATATTGCTTTCATCACTTTGATATTTATATTGATGAATGTTATAGCACTTGGTGACAAGTCCCTGCCTTAAGCCAAGTTGGGTTTGCCTAACTTTACTTAAGTTGGGGATTTGCCACAGTTGGAGCACCGTACTTCTTTATTGTTAGTACGGAGGCCCCACACCCTCTTACGCAGACAGCCGCAGGGAGGGCACTTGGACCGCAAAATTCGCTGCCGATAGGCTATGCCACGTCCAACATTCAATCGCCACACCTTTAAGAGGTCAAGGTGCATCTATTGAACATGGAAGCCCTAACTGGGATGGGCCAGAACGTCGGATGGCTACTCCACTGAAGTGTCATTTTATAGACAATTAGGGTTTGCTGTGAGGGAATAATTCTCCTCATAGAGGCTACTGAACAGATGGGGCTCGATCCCTACACCATCAGTGAGGTGAGGTGAGTCGAACTCCTAAGGTTTCATAGCCTGAGGTGCAGCCAATTGCTGGGTCCTTACTCGGACTCAGCCTCGACTCAACTGCTAGCCTGATCGATCGATACGATCGATCTGAGCTAGCTCAAACTGTGGCGACAATCATGATGGGTTTCCTAAGTGGTTAAGGCAATCTATGCGATATCCAGAGGCTCATTCAGAAGCTTTAATGGAAAGCTAAACTTACTGAGTTCAGTGGGAGATGTTGTACCTGGAGACGGGGTTGCAGGCTTGGCCGAAAGGAATTGAGGTGAGCTGGAGTTTCCCAAGCAGTAGGTGCAAGTTCGCAGGGAGTCTGAACACCAAACGACCCTCTATCAGCAGTTCTAAGCTTTGGGAATGCCAGAAAATTGCCGAGATAATTGGAGCTTCAGAGGAATTTGGATGGGCAATTGAGGATTCACAGTGAGCAAAGGGACTCACAGTGAGGTCATCGAAGTATTTACAAGTCTAATGGAGCATCGGGGGTGGATTCCAGAGCTTGAGCTCCATGGCATTGGCTCGGACCGAAGGTAGGGCTTGGTTCAACAGTTAGGGGCATTTCAGGGAAGCTACTACCGGCAAGAGGTCACGCTGAGGGTAGGAGAGGAATTTCAGCATCTTCCCGTACTGCCACGGGGGCTGGAAGGAGATATGACTGTCGGGTGGGGGGGGGGACCAGCCATCGACGGGTGAGAGGAAGGGGATGATCCACAGTGCTCACCAATCGACGCGGAATGATTCTGATCTCTTGACACTTAACGAACGAACGCGGATAAGAAATCAGTCATTGGACCAGATCGGGAGATCCTACGGTTGATCGAGGATACTTACGGTTGACAGCTAGATGCTGTTGGATGGGAATCTCGAAACCGTGGAACGGTTGAGATAAGACGGATCCGATCGAAGGCGCGGGTCGTTGGATCAGATCCGCAGAATGAACGGTCCGGATGGCGCCCGCAGTTTGGGGTCAGCCGACCGTTGGAGGGAGGGTGCAAATGCAATTAGGAATTGTTTAGAACCCTAATTTGCAATTGAACTAATTTAAATTAAATCCAAAATAAGCCTAAATGACCTCCAAAAATTTCCAAAGGTTCACCCTTAGCTAATTTGGGGGTGGGGAATTCAAAAATAAAATCATTTTTAATTTGGAGATCAATTTAATTTCAATATTTTCCAGGGTTCAAAAATAAACAAAAATATCAAAATTCTCAATTAAGCTCTAATATCTTGACACTTAACGAATGAACACGGATAATAGATCAGTCGTTGGAACAGATCGGGAGATCATATAGTTGATCGAGAATACTTACGGCGAATAGCTAGATGCCGTTGGATGGGAATCTCGGAACCGCGGAACGGTTAAGATAAGATGGATCTGATCGAAGGCGCTGGCCATCGGGTCCGATCCGCAGAATGAACGGTCCGGATGGCTCCCGTGGTTTGGGGTCAGCCGACCATTGAAGGGAGGGTGCAAATGCAATTATGAATTGTTTAGAACCCTAATTTGCAATTGAACCAATTTAAATTAAATCCAAAATAGGTCTAAATGACCTCCAAAAATTCCCAAAAGTTCACCCTTAGCAAATTTGGGGATGATGAATTCAAAAATAAAATCAGATTTTAATTTGTAGATCAATTTAATTTCGATATTTTCTAGGGTTCAAAAATAGATAAAAATATCAAAATTCTCAATTAAGCTCCGATTGATTTCAAACTTCTAGGGTTAGGTTTAAATGACCCATTGAGTCTAATTGAATCAAAAATTAGAACTTGGTTTATCCTAATTAATTTAAATTTAGTTATGGTAACAACTAGAATTGTTATATAGATACACATAATCTAGGACTATATAAGTAACATAACCAAAAAGTTATGATGAGTCTTCACAATCAATAAGATGGTAGGAGAATTCATATTTTATTAATTGAAGTTATTTTATAAAAGTACTCACTCTACGGGCAAATACATAATGAAGCAATGAGTTAAGCATATCTGCCTAATAGGTAAAGGAAAGCGGGGTTCAAAATAATTAACACTCACATTCACCCTCTGAGAATGCGAGACTGGCTTACTCTTAATTAACCTGCCCTTGACTTAACCAGCAATAGTAAACCCCTATAATTTAAATGTGAAAGTCTTATTCATGCACAATATCTTATATGAATGTGTCAAATAAAATAGGTTTAAAGCTAACAAGCATTCAAGAAAAAATTTAATAGTTGCAAACTATGTGATATCTAAAGTTATTTAATTTTAATGATCTATTTAATTATTAGAACTAATTGAGCTCCCAATTGACTTAGAATTATTAATCTTAAGTCAATTGTAAGTAATAGTATATGTAGTTGGGATTTTAAAAAATAGTAGTTTACTTTCATTTTATGAGATGACAAAATAATTTATAAGTATAATAATACTAAATTAGACTAGTCTTATCCTTATTCAAAATCATTTGATTGGAATAAATTAAATGAAATCAAAGCTTAAGAAACTAGTTAGGAAAAGAAAAGGTTAAGGAATTACTATATTTGAGAGAGATGGAAGTTAAGGTTTTACAAGATCAACTCATCTAACTAGGTTGTATAGGAAAGATCAATTATTAATCTAATTAATTAAAGTGATAAGAAGGGTCTAAATGTATAGGAGAGAAAAGAATTGAAAGCTACAAGTTCTATATTTTCTATTGATTGAAGGTTAAATAAAAACTATTAGATATCTAAGATATGATTAGGATACTTATAAAACACCTAAATCACATAATAACAAATTTATAAGAAGGCTATAAGTTAATCGAGAATTAAAATCTAATTATTAAGAGCTAGTCCTAATAGATTCATAACCTAAAACCAAATATACATTAAAGTTAACTACACTAATTGGGTACATAAACAACTTCTAATATCACAAGTAAATTAGATTAAAAAATCAATCCTAAGCATTTCTTCTAAGGTTGCAATTTGAAATAATTAATTTATTATGAATATAAATATTTAGTTTAAGAAAACTAAGTTTAATTCATACAATTAAAATTAATATGGAAAGTAAATAATATGACATGTTTGCTGTCCTAAAATTTAAATACCTAAAATATGTAATTTATAAAATTAGAAAATTCACAAAATTATCCTATTTTAGGAGCCAAGAATCTAAAATAACCAAACATTGTCCAAATGAAATAATATGCATTAATTTGAGATCTTTATAGTATAAGGAGTAAAACGACACTAATTAGGTCGAAATTGGAAATTGCTGAGATTTTAAAGTTTTTGGGATACCTAACTAAGGTTAAAAAGCTATTATAAAATTTAGGGTTCAAATCCTAAATCTAATTATGCCATTATGTTTGTCTCATTTTTCTAATCAAAATAATATATAAATTTGTATATTTTGGTTAAGTATATTTAAAGATATTAATGAAATAATTTTATATTATTTAATCATTAATTAAATGCAAAGCAATTATTACATTCATTCAATTAATTTTTCACAGATGACAGCATGAAAATTTAAAACGACAAAGAAAATTAGGGCGCAATATTCCATAGTTATAATCATTAAATCGATGTTTGATGAAAATGATGCATGGATAAACGTGTAGGTAGGACACAAGTCGGGCAAAGAGAGGAGCCATGCCACACAGCGGGTTCCGCGGTGCCAACTAAGCGATTTGCTTAAGGACCGGGCCTGCTCAGCGAGGGAGTCCGGACTGTGGAAAATATGCGGTCTAGACCGCGTCGTCCCCTAAGGCATCCATAGAGGATGCCCTAGGGTTTGATGTGTCGGGCGATGTTGGAGGTCTTCCGAGATGGCTCGCATATCTGCGTGACGAGCTTGACTAGGTAAACCCTATATGCCAAGATAATACCCATAAGGTCAATGGAACTCTCGATAAGGGGATGCTCTAAATCATTTGAATGGGCCCGAGAGCACTGTTCACAGATCCAAGTTTGATCATATTCATTTCGAGTTCGTTTTGAATCTAAATTGGCACAAAACTACATAACACACCAATTAACACTATTTAATTAGGAAGTAAAATAATTGGATGAGTACCTTAGAGCTTAGAAAAAGAAAATGGAAGTTCAGTCAGTCAAGGTTTGCTCCAGCCGCGAGAATCCCTCGCCAACAGCCCCGCAACACCCTCAAGCAACTCAGAAGAATTAGAAATGAGAAAAGATGAAGAATTGAGGAGATCAGGAGGCATAATTAAGCTTGGGAAAGGACTGGCAGCTGGATGGGGTATGATAGCAGGAGCACGATCACAGGGCTGCATAGAAGACGGATAGGAAAAGATCTGGGCCGTTCATTCGATCTGTCGATTGAATGGCTAGATCTGGTCCTTCGGATCAGAACGATCACAGGACGTCTGATGAAATCAGAGAAATGCGCAACGGCTATGATTCTTGCAAATCGCTGTCCCGTGCACTGGTCCCACACACTGAATCCACGCGGTCTAAAAAGAAGTCGTTGGAATATATTTGGTTATATAAATATATTACTAATTTAATTATTAATATTTAATTATTATTTATATCCTTTTTATTTAATCAAAATTAAATATCCAAACTCACTTTGAAAAATTCCAAAAATTTGCCCTTATCTAATTGAGGGGTGAAGAACTCAAAATACAATCAAAATTTCGATCAAAAATCAATTTAATTATCTTAATTTTCTGAGTAAATAAATATTATTAAAATAATCGGAGAAAATTTGACAACTTCCTAACACTTCCAAAATACCACCTCTAGATAATTTGAGAGTGATGAGTCCAATGGTGAACTTTATTTTTTATTCTGAGGTTTAAATAAAATAGGCATTCTCAGAATTATCAAAAAATTAAGAAATATTGGAAATTGCCAAACGATCTCCAAATCACATGAAATTTGAAATGGAGACTCTTAACACTAATATAAGAGTAATGAAAGAAGATTATAGTCAATTAGATCACTAATTAAATAGTAACAAAATAGGGGTTGTTATATGCTCCCCTTTTATAGACTCCCCTCTTTAAAAAAAGTGTCGCCCACGACACACAACAAAAGAAAACAAGAAAATTGAAAATTGCATGAAGGAAGTCTAATAAAATAATAATGAAAATGAACGAACTAAAACTACCTTATTAGGAAAATAATTATCAGAATTTCTTTCACATGTCCTATTCTTTCTCCCACGTGGCTTCTCCGGCTAAACGATTCTGCCAGTTGACTTTAATCATAGGAATACTGTGGTTTCTTAACTGCTTAAGATCCCACCCCAGAATTGCAACAGGCTTAATGATGAAAGTCAGATTAGGCTGTAGCTTGATTGCTGGAATCTAAACTTGCTGATAAGGATCTAGTAAAAACCTTCTTAATGATGAGACATGAAACACATTGTGCATGGCTGAGAAGTCACCATACTTCAACCTATATGCAGAGGTTCCAACTTCTTAAATCACTTCAAATGGTCATACATACCTTGGACTCAGCTTTCCAAAAATATCGAATCTTTGCACCCCCCGCATGCACGATCACCAACATGGAACTCTAACGGACGATGATGAGCATCAATATACTTTTTCTGACGATCCTGAGCTATCATCATATTATGCTTAATCAGAAGGACTTTTCTAGTAGTATCATCAATCAGATCAGAACCATAAAGCGGCGAATCTCCTACTTTAGTCCAAGCAATAGGAGTCGTACACCTCCTTCCATAAAGAGCTTCGTAAGTAGCCATACTAATACTGGACTGGAAATTATTATTGTAGGCGAACTAAACTAAGGTGAGATGATCTTCCCACGATCTGCCAAAATTAAGAATATAAAGACGCAGAAGATCTTCTAAGTTCTAATTAATTCTCTCAATTTGCCCATCAATCTGGGGTTGAAAAGCAGTACTCAACACTAAATTCGTCTCCAAGTCTTGCTGAGGAGTCAAGCACATAAATTTTTAGTAATTTTACTTTACTCCTGTGGACACATTCAAAAGTAGCTAAGAAGCTAACCACGTCTACAACACTGAGGTGGGTTCCTAAACCTAGACGCAACTCTCCTCATTGAGTACATGTCAGGTAATCCTTATTTCTCCTTACCACCTGTCAATTAGCAGTAATGTGTATACACAATCTCTTGTCCATAATATGAACCCAATGCAAGTGTTATATTATCCTAATTTTCTATATTTTCATTTCATGCATCAAATTATCTCATATGACATATTCAATGTAAAAATGCTCAAAATATAAGGAATGCAAAGCACAAAGTTCAATAGTAAACAAGAGACTCTACTAAGCATATGTATATATGTTGTTTTCTAATTTATCTATTTTAGATATTCTAAGCTTATACAAGCTCAGAATCTCCATCACCCTACTATCAAGTATAAACTCAGATTCATGACCTTATAAGGTTAAAAGCAATTAGAATTGATCAGGTTGAGAGATTAATGAATTTAGACGATCCAAACCAAACTTATACTTGATTAAGATAAACCAAGATTGAGAGATTAATAATTAAACTCCAATATTGGGGTTTAATCATTTAATACAAAGGTGATTATAAAGGCTAAGGTTTAAAATCCCAAATTCTCCCAATATTACAAGTTAGGCAATTTTATTAAGTAAAGTTAAGCTTAATAAGCTGGATCTCTAAACTTGGACTAAGGTTTAAATACAAAATAATCATAATAAATGATGAAATCTAGAAATTATTAAAGCTAAGGTTTTATCCATTATATAACTCATTTACTCAACGAATGAACTCTAACCTAAATCTCTATATATTTAATTCCTAAGGAAGAGATCCTAAGGTTAAAGGAAAATCCTAAGGACAAATCCTAACAAATAACTTAGGATTTAGAATGAATAGATTAAGCATTAATGTTAATTTAGCTTAACTATCTTCATTTTCTAATCTAGTTGACTTATGGAGGGCATAAGGTGAGCTAAGTTCACTTTATGAAGATATTTAAAGAAACTTAAGTAATTCTAAGGGAATTCTTAGAGTTTTTCTTAAAATATCAAATTTATAAGTCTAAGAGGTCCTAAGTTAATTCTAAATCAATTATATTACTAATTTTAGTGATTAAATTAAGATTTTAAGAAATAAGGATACTTATACTTAAATTTGGGCAAAATGACCGTTTTGCTCCTACTTAAGGGTCTAAAATGTTATTTTTGATTTAAAGTTTTAAATTAAAATTTATTATTGCCAAATGATTATTAGCTGTCTAATGTGAAGATAGACAGTAAGTACATCAAATTTGGACAACGATTAAGCCTTGTGAGCCCAATTTAAGATATTTAGCTCACAAGAGAAATTTGGTAATTTTACATAGTGAAGTCTTAAAATTCAATTATATTTTTGTTATTTACTATCTAAGGATTCCATAGAGTCTAAAATCACTAAATTCTAAGGTCCATTGGTCAAGTTATAGCCAAAATAAATTTGGGGTCTAAAAGGGTAATTAGTGGATTTTAGGAAAATTCTAAGAACCTAACTATCTCAAATGATATCCAAATTCAGCAAACTCAGTATAACAACCTAATATTGTTACCCAGCATAAGTTAAGCCTAATCATATCTTAATTATCATTCTGTTTATTTCATTTAGCTATTGGAATCAATTCTTAAAGATTTGGCGCAATTCGAAGTTAAATCCAAAATTTGGGATTATTTTAATATGTAATTAATTAGAAATGTGAGGTATTTATTTTGACATTAAAATCAAAATTTGACTTCGTCGTTGCGATCGTCACCCCCAAATTAGCTAGGGTGATGTTTTGGACGTGTTTGGAGGTCGTCGAATTTTCGTCAATATTTTAATATAATTAAATGCGCCGAAAAATAGAATAATTAAATAATTGTTGAAATTAAAATTCGACTTTGCTGTTGAATTTCTTACCCCCAAATTAGCTAAAGGTAAATTTTTGAGATTTTTCGGAGTGCATTTCAAAAATTTGGAATTTTAAATAATTAAGGGAAATAATTAATCAAGTATCCGATCCTTAATTTGCAATTTCTCTCCCTCTCTCTCCTAGCTGGCGCCTAGATTTTGGCTGGCCATCTCCTTCAATTGGCTGGCCACTCCTCTCACCTCTTTCCTTCCATGCTTTGATGTGAGGTTATATCCTCATCCCCTCATCCTAGCTCCCTAGCCTTTCTAGCCATGATGAAGCCTACTCTCCTTCTCCTCCTTTAAAAGAGAGCTCAACCCATCTTCTTCTCCTTGCTAAAATTTTCTTCCCTCCTCTTCCATTGCTGCACCTTGAAGAAGAAGCTCCTCTCCAAAGTCTTGAAGGAAGCAAAGGTTCCTTCCTCCTCTCCCCCTTGTAAGGCTAAGGTACTCCTTTGCTCCTCTCCTTATCTTTCTCATGCTATTATAATATTAGATTGTAGCTTTGGAAGTCCATAAGCATGAATGTAAGCCATTATGACTCTTAAAAGCTTCAAAGAAAATTGCTCTGTTTTCATCTATTATGCATACCCTTGCATTCATCCCTATTTTTCTTATAGCTAAAATGCTCGATTTGTGCCGATTTTAGTATTGATGGAAAGGTATTGGAAATACCTTTCCATTGATATATGGCACCGCTCATGAAACTCTCTGGATTGAGAGTAATGTAGCTCGAAATAGGTCATACAGGTTTCGTCCAGGCGAAAATGTCGTCTGGCGCTCCAACGCGCTGTAGCGCCCGGTTTTACAAATTAGGCCGCTGCAACAGCATTTTGGCGAAACTTATACAAACATATAATAGAGTAATTGAATAGTAAACTCGCAAAATAGATCGCTGCAGCGCGCTGCAGCGAAAATATATTTGGAACTTTAAAAAATGTGAAAATAAATTAATTAAACAGTGATTTTGCAAAGTGAACCACTGCCGCGCGCCATAGCACGCCACAGTGGGTCGCAGTGCTGCCGCGCTAAAAGCGCTCCAACGCGCTGCTGCGCGCCATAGCGCGCCCAAGCGGGTCGCAGCGCTGCGCGCTAAAAGCGCTCCAGCGCGCTGCCGCGCGAACGGCGCTGCAGTGCGTTGCTGCGCGAAAGGTGCTGCAACGCCCGAAGTTGCAAAACTTTCCAGAATTTCAAAAAACTGCCCAGATTTTGTAAAACTACCCAGTTTTAGCTGAAATGGTCAAAACTTCACTGTTTTGGTATTTTAAGACTTCTAGAACCCTAGTGGGGCTAAGTTGTATCAAATGTGAACATTGCATTAATTTATATATAAAAATTAAGTTTGAACTTGTCATTTTTAATAAGTGCTCATAACCCACTATGTAACTTAAATATATTTTATGCCAATTGCTAAATAATAGAATCCCTTAAATGCTTGAATTAAATAGGTTTAACTTTAACAACTAAATGGCATGAGACCTAAGTCTTTTTGATTTATAATTAAGTGTTAATCCCTTTGATGTGATTTAGAATTTGATTAGCATTAATTATCTTTTATGTCATCTTTTTATTTATATGCTTTATGATTTTATGATGTATGTTAGAGAACTATAAACATTATTTGGACATTTAAGTACACTTAAATTGACATTAAACTACACTTGAACATAAGAATCTTGATAACTTGATTAAGTGGATGATACTTAATCCAAACTTAAATTTGACATTAATAATACACTAATAATACATTGACTTGTCATTGATCTTTAAATTAATATTGGTCTTAATGATAAAAAGGTTAGGGGTTAAACCTTAGCTTGTTTTGATTAAGATCTAAACCTTAATCACTTAATTAATTAATTTGATTGTAAGATAATTTAATTGACATTATTCCAATAATACAAATGATTTGATATTAATCTTAAATCATCAAATTAGAAGTGCTAAGGATAACATTGAATATGTGTGATTGAACCATCTGAATCCAAACTTTAGATATTTGATTTTCTCTTATATAAGATAATTAACATAAGATGATTTATGCAATAATCCAACTCTAATAAGATCTTTGATTTTATCCCATGATTGTAGAATAGAAAATGATCAAATGAATTTTAATCATCTGATTTGATTACCTTAACCTAAGTATAACAAGTAAACCTAAAGAAGTAGAAAAGTGAGATCTTAATGGTCTCGTTATAGGATCATTATTGAAATGGATAAAGACCTCAACTAATGATACATTGAGGTAGGAAGGACTTATGTAACTTATTGAGGTAGAAATCTAGTTGATCCTTCATAACTTTAGAAATTGAACTTAATACATTGTGGTAGGGATCACCTAAAGTACTTAAATTGGGACTCATTCATTATAGTAGCAGCCTATATTGAGTAATCCTTTGATCACATCCTTGGAGCCTTATGTAGGACTCACTCATTTAGAGTAAGGAATAATATATTTGATAAATTCTTGTAATTAAATAGAGTTATCTGAACCCAGGTCATTAATTGGTGCAGTATGGTATACCCATAGTACTGAATTATTTTAGTAGTGTCCAGGAATGGTTGAGTCACTCTATGTGAGATTTATCTTTGTGCTATCTTGCAGGCTTAGGCAGATATAACATCGCTCAGAGTAAATTAATTGATCCTAAGAGTGTTATAAATAGGGATTCATTCCTTAGTTTGATTAAAATACAAATCGCCATCGGGTGATACCTCTTAGCGAAGATCGCTTCAATAGGTGTGGCTTAAAAAAACTAAGTAATTCGAGTCACCTTCTTTAGAACATTAAGTGTGATTATGAGTTGGGCATCTTAATGACTTAGCTTAAGATACAAATCAACATCATGTGATGCCTCCTATCGAAGATCGCTTCATTAGGGTGGCTTAATCAAACTAAGTGTTAAGGACCACATTTCTTACAACTATGCCAAATATGTGTATACGATCATCCCATCTAATGATCTTTAAGTAAATTCTCAACTTTAACCAATTATCGAACTAGAACTTAGGAGTCAGAATCCTTTTAACAGGATTCTGCACAATGGAGACCTAGAATTTGGTATCGGATTTCCAAGCATTTTCTAAATTTTGTTTAGATTTATCTCATGTAGCTTAGAAGCATGAGCATGAGCATAGGCATGATGTTGAGTGTCGGTGATGACATATGAGTATCAATAATGATTTATGGGTTATAGAATGTTGCATATATTGACTGAGGAATTTCAGGATGCATCGGCATCGCAGTTTCCAACTGGATGTATATATACATTGGACCGTACGACTCATAACAGTTCAATGATATTTGGTTGCATATCAGTGGCATACAGTATTGTGGCACATTCAGCTGCACAGTCTCAGTGACATACAATATAGTTTATATATGATTACTCAGTTTTAAATGCAGTACTATTTTGATTCATTTACAGTATTCATTTATAATTTAGTTTCACTTTACTTTGCTGCAGTTTTGTACAGTTTTATACAATTTTATGCTTTCAGTTATCTTTACAGTATTTCAGTAGATTTAATTATATTATGTAAATATATAAATGAATAACTAGAACTATTTATATTAGTTTCAATGTGTTAGACTTATTGTCTAACACGAGGCAATTTTGGGATTCGACAATTTGCTAGATCCTGAGCAGTATATTGAGCCAGGTCAGGAGGACACCCAAGAGATGCAGGAGGAGCTCGTGGAGCACTAGTGGACTCTCCTTCAGTTTTTACTTTCTGCTTAGTATTTTTAGTTCAACACTTTATTTTATTTTAGTATTTCAGTAAAAAGTTTGTAATAACTCTGGATGTATTTTCTTTTCTTTTCTGAGATGAATATTTTTATACAGCTTCTGTGATGAATATTCTGGATGTTTACTTTAAGTTTTCACACTCTGTTATTGTAATAACCCAAACTCTTAAGCACCAAGGTATTGTTCACTTTGGCCAGAAAGGCCTCACAGTTTTTCCCTCAGAAGATAACTTCCCAATAGGTCACCCATCCTAGGAGTGCTCCCACCTGAGCATGCTTAACTTTGAAGTTCTTATCAGGAACTCCACCGTTATCTAAAAATATGCTTTATTGTTTAAGAGTTTCACTTATTACTGCTTACTGCTTAAGTGGGTCATCACAATCTTCCCAACTTAAGTTACTGACATCTTCATCAGTATCCACACACAGATCTAAGAACCATCCATTAGGTCAATAGGACTAGATGTGACCCCTACAAGCGCAAGAGGTACCCACAACCATGTAGCACCTTAACCATCATGGGTTCAAGAGGCTGCTCACATGAAGTGGTACTTTGCCCTGTATGGCACTTAACTCCTATCTGACACCATATGGTTTGCTTTGATACCATTTGTAATAACCCAAACTCTTAAGCACCAAGGTATTGTCCGCTTTAGCCAGAAAGGCATCACGGTTTTACCCTCAAAAGATAACTTCCTAGTAGGTCACCCATCCTGGGAGTTTTCTCACCTGAGCACGCTTAACTTTGGAGTTCTTATCAGGAACTCCACCGTTATTTGAAAAGGCACCTCGATGTTTAAGAGTTTCACTAATTACTACTTAAGTGGGTCATCACAGTTATATACTACTTATACTTAGTATTGTGATGTGATCAGTATAACTGAAAATGCTGATACCATACATATATTGGATTCCCATTATATTCTAAATTCAGTGTATGTATTGATTAAATATTTATGATAAGAATACTACTCTTATCTTAAGTATTAGATCTCAACCCTTATTGAGGTTGAGTCAGCAACCATTCAGATGAGTTTGATAGTTTTCAGCTATTCGGGGAGACGGATTATTCCTCCCCGAGTGGCGCACCGCTCTGCCACCGATATGATTGTACTTAATTCTTTTGTGCGCGGCAACGAGGCGGGGCGTTACATTAGGTGATGTGATTTGGATATTTGATGAACTTTGGACACCTAAATAAAAGAAAATAAATTTTTCAACTAGTGATATCTAAATGAACATTATTCATAAATATTATGAGATTGATCATACCAAATTTTAATTGTTGGTTGTAAATATTTTAAAATTAAGTATGTTCAAAATTTGGAAAAAATGATGGCTATTTCTGGGTTTTTTAAGTAAGAAATAATCACATTATTTTCTTAACTTTTGACATGAATATGAAAACCAAAATGGCAAAACTAGATTTTGTATTCAATAATAAAGTTGCTCCTAATATAATAGAGGGTAAGCATACAAAATTTTGGCTAAATCCAATGGTTATATTAAACGTTATGACATTGCAAATATGACAAAAAATTTTAAATCTGTCAAAACTATTTTCTGAAATCAAGTAGGGTGTTTGCTAAAGTTTGAGTGCCTATAAGAGGACATTAAAAATGGACATGTAATATCTTCTATAAAAATAGTGTCTATACATAATATAATAAACATGCAAAGTTACAACACCTAGATCTTATTGGTTTAAAAGTTATGGCTCTTCAAAGTTAACAGAAAATCAAGAAAAAATTCAAGGAAAAATTTTTAAATTAGAAACAGAGATTTTTCCTAACTTTGGAGTAAAATTTGAATACCTTAGAGACATAATTAAGGTATAGTGCCTTCTAGTGATTTGTTAATAATACATATGAGAATATGAGCGTAATATTGCAACAACTAACTATAAGTAAAACAAAAGTTATGGTGACACAAAGTAGATAATTAAATATAGAAAAATTTTCTTTGATTTTTTTTTTTATGAAACTAAACATGCAAACTATGAAATCTAATAAATACATCATGAATGTGTCATAAGTATAAAAAATACTTTAGACATTATCAAATCATTCATTCCACAAGCAAACATGAATAACATTTAGTGGATGAAAGATAATGAGAGAGGATGTTACCTTCAAGCAAATAGATTTTGATGAAAACTTGAGAGAGTGTATATAGCATGAATTCTTCTTCTTTATGTGCTTTGGATCCTCCAAAACATTCTCCTTGCCTTTGGTCTTGCTTAGAGATGGACTCATTGGGGTTTTAAGGGGTGTGGAGGAGAAAGAAGCTGAGAGTTTTGGCAAAATCTCTCAGATGAGGTACAATAAAAGTGATGGCTAGATTTTTTGCTTTAGAATTAAGGTTAGAGTATTAATGAGTGTTTATAAAAGTCTTAGAATTAATCCAATGGTGATGGTTTAGTCATGAGGGGATCTGGATGACTCAAGATAATTTAACCTAAATTTGTCTTCAAAATAGGAAAATTTCAGTGAGACCCTAAAGGGTGTATTTAATTAGGTGGTTTTAAAGGCAAAAACATCAAAATTTTGAGTCTAATTATACATAATTTAGCTAAAAATGATTTTTTTGCATTTTTCTAAATTAAATTAAAATACACAACTAAATTACAAGTCGATAAATCCAAAATGTAGGTCATAGCGAGGAATACATAGACACTAAAATTGTCTAATTTGGCTAAGTGGTTAAGCTGAAATTTGGGTTTGAACTTAGTCCGGCTTAGGTTTCGCCGTCTTTGGTTTGAACCCAGCCAGCTCGATTCGACCGGTCCAGTCGATGGGTGTAACACATGTCGCTTTTGGCATTGATAATGTCAGAACGTGGCACCATCTGCACCATTAGTGCGAGCAGGATTGCATTCGCCTAACTCTGTTTGCGAGAAATGAATCGGACAACAGTTCTTATTCGCCGCTGGATTCGATCAAAATCCCACTGAATGACTTGTATCATTTTATCCCATGTTCGATGTTCGGCCTTGAACACGAGATTTTTATCGTTCAAAATTAAATATAATTTTGAATTAATTTAATTGAATTAATTGAATTACAAATGTATTTTTTGCAAAATTCATTCATTTTAGCTTTAAAAATTATGATTTTTTTGCTACTAATTAATTTGGTGGTGTAAAATTCAAAAATTAAAAAATATTTCACTTTTGATACTCTAATAATTTTTTATAATTATTTTGATTTAAAACTATTATAAAATAACCGAAGAAAGTCCACTCATGAAAAAACTTCCAAAAAGTTTCCAAAATTCTCTAAAATTAGTCTTAACATGTTGGTAATTTTTTTTTTGCAAAAATTGATGATTTATTTAATTTAAAATAGGTGATGAATAACAATTTAATTATCTTAAAATTTTGAGATTTCGCATTTA
The DNA here is from genome assembly GCA_016760335.1 of Gastrodia elata. NCBI lineage: Eukaryota > Viridiplantae > Streptophyta > Magnoliopsida > Asparagales > Orchidaceae > Gastrodia > Gastrodia elata. The sequence continues at coordinate 73,182,996 of CM028671.1, read as the reverse complement.
AGCTCAATGCATTGCAATAATCAAGGAATATTAATTTGTAATTGTAAATTGTGCGATATCCTTTTTTATTTTATAAAACTACATAACATTAATGATTGAGGCCAGTCAATACTCTAATTAAGTTAAGATATTAACTAATGTCTTAATCAATTGATAATTAGTGTATATATATATATTTCAAAAATACTTGATTAATTAATATTATTAATAAGTTAAATGAAGTAAGCTAATAAGAGATCTAACTTAAAGTCTTTAACTATTATATAATTACTATTAATATCTAAGAAATCTTATCATATATTAAATTCCTAATTTCACTACAAGACTACTAATTCTTCATCTAATGATAACTCTTAAGTCATTTAAGTTTCTAATCTAAGGGTATTACTATTGATCTAATTACCTATCTATTCAATAAAGCTAAACTACATTGCTTCTCATAATTTCCTTACTAAGGTATAAAGTATGAAGGGTTCTATACTCAATGAATAAGGCTTAATCTACTATAGATCTTAGGTTTAAGCGTATACATTCTAATTCTCTAATCTAATGATCTATTATTCGTCATCTAGGAGGAAGCTAGTGCCAATTATGATGCCTAGTTTTTTTAATTAGGTTAGTTGTTTTAATGTCCAACTATAAAAAATTAGCCTTTTATATAAAAGTTAGCCTTTTATATAAAAGCTAGCCTTTTATGTCATTAAAGATGTTAAAGTGAATTACTAATTCTCTAATCTAAGATAATTAGTTTTCTTAATTAGGTTCTTAAGTTTGTAAACTAAGTTTGAAACAATCTATAATATAAACTTAATGGATCAAAAGTTTAGAGAGATATTAAATTCATTTTAACATCTTTAATAACATAAAAGATTCATATGATGCCAATTCTGAAACTATAAATAAGAAATCTAAGCTGTGATATCATATAATATTTTAAAATATATTATTAAACACAATTCTATACAATGTCTTATTTTGTATCTAAAGCATACATTAATTTGAAAATTTTATTATATTAATAAAATAATAACAATTGAATATTATATATTATTTTATAAATGTGTTAAATATGAGCACATAAGATATGCATTTAACAATTATCAGCCGTTTGTGGTAAAAGTGCGGAGGCTGCAAGAGGACCTCGGTCTACTTTGTTTCCATTCTGCGATGTCTCTCCAGCTAGGGTTTCTGGGCAAGGTTTAGGACAGAGCGGCTATTGGTCTAACGTGCGCTTGAAGATTGGTCACTTTGAAAGGGATCTAATCGAACATCATTGGTAAGTTGCTTATTTTAATCTTCCGCTCTTCGATTTCTCATTTAAGTAAGAGTTTGAAAACCCGTATTTTTCCGGTCTCATTTTAGTTCAAGAACAACGCGCTGCTAGATACTCTTGCCTTTTGAACAGTTTCATCTGTCTATATATTATTAGGAATTTTGTTTCGACATATTTTTTACAGGCAACATCAATTCCTCTCTGCAGACAAAGCTTTTGGTTGGAAAATTCGTAAATGGCTTCCATTGTGACTGGCCAGGGATCGACTTTAAAGAGGAGAGATTCATCACTGGAGAGGGAGGGGGATCAGTTAATCATCACGCCCTTAGGCGCCGGTAATGAAGTGGGGCGCTCCTGCGTGTATATGTCTTACAGAGGAAAAATTGTCTTGGTAAAAGAACATATTATTTTCTTCTCTTTTTTTTTCCCATCAGGAAATAGGCGAGCGTTGCATGACTACATTGCATTATCTTCTTGACAGTTCGATTGCGGAATACACCCAGCTTACTCTGGGATGGCTGCACTTCCGTATTTTGACGAGATTGATCCTTCAACCATTGATGTTCTTCTTGTTACACAGTATGAAATATTTGTTTTCTGAGCCTCTATTCTTGTGGGTTGTTGAAATTCTTTTTCTGTGATAAAAATATGACCTTTTGTCCCATAAGCCTCTTTATTATGTCAGAAAAGCTGTAAATTTTTTCTGCCTGAAACTGTGATCTCTTCTTTCCAACCTTATTGGTATTGCTAAAAAGTCTTGCTATCAAAATGATAGGGAATACATGGATTAAATGCAATAATTTATTTTTTATTTTGCAGTTTTCATTTAGATCATGCTGCTTCTCTTCCATATTTCTTAGAGAAGGTATTTATCAAATTTGATGAGATCCTTTCTCTTGGTTTTTCTGGACTGTATGCTAATTGTTTGAAACATGTTCTCAGACTACTTTTAGGGGCAGAGTTTTCATGACCCATGCCACAAAAGCTATTTACAGATTGCTTTTGTCTGATTATGTTAAAGTGAGCAAAGTTTCTGTTGAAGACATGCTGTATGATGAGCAAGATATCCTTCGTTCCATGGATAAAATTGAAGTGCGATATATGCCTACTCCTATGGAATTTATTGAGCTTTTTCATATTTTCTTTGTACATGTGTAGTATATTTTCTAAATACTTTATGATTTATGTTTTTCCTTTTGATTAATTATTAGTTCCTTATAATAAATGTGTTCGCCTATTAAAGCCTATGCCTTTATTTTTTCCAAACCTTGTTTCTTCCAATTCAAGCAATGGTTTTGCATGGCTTAAATGAGATTCAATCAAAATTTTGCAAGCACAGGCTTACTTTAAAATGCTGCAACTATCTGATTTTAAGGCTTGTTTGTTACTTCCCAATATTTTAGGTCGCAATGTTGCTATGGATATGGTCGGGAGAGCAGTTTAGTTATGCATATTTTCTTTGTGAGAGTTCTCTATGTTAAATGTGTTAAATATTTAATCAAAGTAATATTGAAGGAAAAAAATAGAAAATAAATAATGCATACACAAAAAAACAAGGATTTTTAGTAGTCTAGCTTTATGGTCTGCCGCTTTGAGCTGTTTGGTCTCTGTATTATATAAATATGCACAAGTAAAACAGTAAGGTCTTGCTCTGAATTCAAGTTTAAAAGAAAGAAAAAAAGCCTTTATATGTTAACTAAAAAGAAATAGTAGACGTTTCTAGTGTTTGAAATCTCCAAGTCAAGGCTTCAAAGTTATGGACTGTCATAGTCCCTTGCCTTGGTTGATTGAATAAATGTAGTGCTTGGCTGGGTAGTTATAATGGTAGGTAGGTATGAGAATTGTGGAAATATGCTATGAATGTAAGCTGGAATCTAAAGTAAGTTAGGCTGAAGAGCTGAGCTACGATGCTTAGTTATAAGCTTTGTAGATGAAAAACCACATATCTAATTTTAAAGTAGGTTGACTACATGTGCCATGTTTTATGAGTTAGATTTGGACTTATACACTCTTGTAGCGAGATACATATATGGATAAGATATAATGAATGAAAGTCATATGCAATGTCTCCCCTTAAACTCAAAAGCACCATTTCTTCAAAATTTGGGCTTGCGTTTCCACTGTACTCTTGCAAGACTCACAAAAGACATGTGAAATTGCTTCAATTTCATATCGAAAGCCATGGATTCTATCTCTGATAGTAATTTTTGTATGAGGGAAAGTTGAACAAACAGTTTGTTGCTAAGAAGGATGACCGACATTAGCTTTGCCAACACATTTTACGTGAATACGGATACCCGATGTCTTAATTAGAGTAACAAGATGACTAAAGGAGTACCATAGAGTTGGTGCTTGCACTTCCTCTGGAGTATGGGAAAATTGAAGTTGCTGAACAAGTTGAGCAGATAAAACCTAATTTGAAAAGAGAAAGAAATAAACCATTTGAAGGTGGTGTGGAAATCATTTTTTGTATATTTTAAAATTATGAGCTTGATTTTGGCGACAATGATTTGGATCTTCATGAGATTTATTTGAATTTAAGTACATTAAAACACATGAAAATGCACCTTATGATGACATTGATCCTTAGTACTTAATGAGGATGCCATTTCCTTAACTTAAATCAATAAATTTTGGAGATCATTTTCATTTTCCATTTGAGCATGAAGTGATCATTGATGATGTGGAAATTGTAGCTGTTGAATCCTCCTTGCACAATATTGAGGGTAAATTAAGTGAGAAGTATTAAGGTATAATTGTGCCAGCCAGAAGTATGATCTTGATTGGCTAGGATTTATGACTGCCTCAGTTAGTGCTTTGAATACACAAACAATTTATAGGTTTGAGATAGATTAGAAAATTACAAACGGGCTAAGAGAGTAAACACTGTAACTGTGTTTATCTTATCTGTGCCATTATGCCTTTATGGCTGCTATCTTTTAAGGAGACAAAATTAAAATGTGTTGAGACAATTTGTTGAGCTGTGAATCCAACTATTGAACCCACTTGAATTAAGGAAAATTTTCTTGTGCCAAAGTTGAGGTGCTCGACAAGGTAGTTTAAGCTTGGAGGATTGAATGTTTCAGCCTTTGAATTATTGGCAGGAGAACCAAGAACTCCCTTCATGTGCCAGAATTGAGATACTTGACAAGATAGTTCTGAGCTGGGGGAGAATTATTTTACCTTTGAATTAATAATAGGAGATTCTAGAACTTAAATTTAAAATAGTGGTTGGTTTAAAATTTTTGACTCACAACTTAAAAAGTGATCTTAACATCAATAAAAGAGGGAAAGTTGGTACATTAGGGCTAGATTGACAATGACTTAATAACCTTGTTCAACAGTTTGAATCACTAGAATTAACAAATAAAGGATGCTCATTATAAACTCCACTATTTAAGGCTAACTCCAACCTTCAGAAATGAGTTTGCAATGGAGTAATGAAGAGATCAAGACATGATCAAGCAGTTTGTGTTTGGGCTGACTCAAGGAACATGAAAACAGCCCAATTTTGATCAAACATATATGGTTAATATAAGATGCATGTTATTATGCAGTTTGGGTCAGATTATTCATGCTCACTTGATGTAGGTCAGGTTTGGATTGGATTCTACAGGTTCACATCAATTCAAGTTTGAGATGTGCTAATACTAAATAAATGTAAATAATATAAATATGGACTATACTAGTCGTGTTCTTGTTAAACTGGCTTGTGTTTTGCCATGTTGGGCCGTCGAATTCGGCCCATGAAAAAATGAATTGTGTTTGGGATAGTTTTTTGGCTTTGATTAGAAACCAACCTTTCAACTTGAATCGGCACTTCTACTCTCTAGTGCAATATATGTTCATATATGCAAAACACTTTAACATGCATCAGATTACATTGCGTGGTGCAAGTTCTATGCTGTTGGGCTTACCAGTTGCGAAGGATACAGTATAAATAGCGCGCACTCAATGCATTATGTTTGCACTCTAACACAACTCATAGCTCTTGTACTATTGGCTTTTTATACCATCTAACTTCAAGAACTTTACCATCTATGCTGTTGGGCTTACCAGCATTGTAAAGAATACAAACAATATAAATAGTGCGCACTCAATGCATTATGTTTGCACTCTGACACTACTCAAAGCTCTTATACTATTGGCTCTTTTTACCATCTAACTTTAAGAACTTTAGATAATATGTATTTTTTTAAAATTGAGATCTTTACATACTTGGCATTTGAATTTTTAAATAATATATATCTAACCAATAAATTAAAATGTTTGCAAGTAAAGCACTATTGTTTCACTTATCTTAAATTCTTCTAATTATAAATATAGAGTTGAGGTGTCATGCACATTAGAAATGTGGAGATGAAGTCCTTATTTAGTAAATATTAAACCTTATTGCTGGATATGTATTTTTTTCTTATGTTTTTGGGCTACGTATGTAAAATTTTTTTTATGATTCTATTTCACTATATGATTTTTAATGTTTTCACTAAGTGGTCAATGTCTTCCAAAATAATTTAGCATTAACATGTGGTATGAAGGTGGTTCTTTCCCACTGCAAAACATTGAGCAAGCAAGCATATGAGGATTGGCTTAAGAGAAAATTTGGAAGCAATTAAGGTCGAAATGTGTGTGTGAGAGAGAGATAGAGATAGAGTTGGAGAGAGAGAGCCCATTGGATGTTCAAATTGGATTGTTGGGGTCGATTACATTTTTGGCATAAACTAAATGTGCAATAACAAACTTCTTTAAGCTGTATTATTAAAGCTTTTTTTGCTTAATGATAACCAATGATTGATATTTGTTTCTAAAAAACATTATAACATTTTGTATTGAGGTTTTATTAACATAACTACAATTTTAGTGTTATGAGATAGTTTAGCTTGAATGATGGCTGATGAATCATTCTTTTGTATTGGTGGCTTAAAAATCAACATCATGATTTTTCTTTTTCTACGTCATCATGAGTCCATATTTGAATTCTTACTAGTCATATCTACGCAGCTTATTTTAAGATGATACTTAATGATGAGATAATATTTTAATTACTGACGGTAGATCCCAAAGATACATGATTGACAGAGTTATGGATTATCTTTTTTGCATTCATTTGTTGTAAGTTCACGTTTTACTTCCTATTAGTCAACATTTGCATAGCTTATATAGAGGCAATATCTGATTATGGGATAGTATCTACTTCTGATGATAGATTCAAAGATAATTTCTTGAGGAAAACCTGCAAATTTTATTAATATAGAAAATTAAGTACATCGGGCGGGTTTGTTGAGTACATTAAAAAGTAAAATAAAAACAAAAAAAATAAAAAGAAAACTACGAAACTCAAAAAAAAATGATTAACCTAGGTATGATCCTAAAAGGTTAATTATCAAAAGAAAAAGGACAAAAAATAAAATAAAGTAAAATTTGATAGCACTATCTAGAAGTGACACCATTAGCTACATAAGCTCTAAATATTTGGCCAGCTTCAGATCTGCAATTTAGAATTTATGGAGGAATCACTTGCAACACAATTGAACCCATAGGACTGATTCCATGGTCCTCCAACCAGCTTAACACTCTCAAACCATTAACCTGGATCAACATTTGATTCCAGTCTTTTCACTTATTTAGCCACCAACTCTTCTCTAAATCAGTTCAAATCTACCTAACGCATACAAATATATTAATAGCTTCTGTATATAAGAAATAATTGATAAACTACAGTAAAGGATTTTGTACAAAGCTAACGGATGTATCAGCAATACAAACTTTAATTACTAATGGAGGTTATCACTTTAACACAGCTAAACAAACCATGAGTAAACTGTTTCTCAACACTACAGAATTGAATTTTAAATCGAAATTTGGGGAAGCAAAAAAATGATCATCCTTCCTTTGATAAATTGATAATATAAAACTCAGCACCCTTAATGAAAATTAGAATTCCAACGTCACAATTGAACCCTCACAAAGTAAACTTTTCATGAAAGTTAAAACAATAACCTTTGCATGTTTAAATTAATTTTTCATAAAAAGTTAAAACAATAAAAGCAGAAGTTGAATATATGTAATTTTAAAAGCCCAAGAGGCACCATAAAATCACCCACACTAAGTAAACTTCCAGATTCATCCCAAAGTAATGCCAAGAGAAATCCAGCATATAGGATTTGGAATGTGTTTTGCTATTTATTCTGCTATAAAAGAGAGCAATCTTTGTGTGAATTTACGAGTCTTGGTTGGGAGTATTTGGACTGCATATCTTTTATTATCATTTTAATCGTTTATATTGATGGATAAGAATAATTTGCATTCTAAAATTTTGGGATAAAACATGCAACTTGTATATTTGGAGAGTGCTCAAATCGATTGTTTCTCAATATACTGAGCATACGGCCTCCTCACCGACCTCCCCACTGCATACTGTTGCTGTTGACTGCCATCTTGTCCCTGCTGGTATCTGCTGATTCTCGCCATTGCACTGGTTGTCACCACCTGCAATCGCCAATGCTGGTTGCTATTGCCAGCTTCCACCCACTTAATGATCACTGCTGACTCAAGTCTCCTTGCTGCCATCCGCTGCTGCATTCCTGGCCATGGTCATCACTTGTCATCCCACCATCACAAGCTGCCACCATAGTCATTGCCCCCTCTGCCACCCCATTTTTTCCACTGCCACTATCCTGCCATTGTCGATTGCCTCACACAGCTACAGGCAGCTGCCCCACCATCATTGGTTGCCAACGCTGCTGCTATTCCTTCTGGCCACTTTACATGTAAAGTTCTTACCCAACTAAATATAAAATTAGAAGTCTTAATATTCTTGGAATTACATTTATAAATCTCAATATGTTAGTTGTGACATTAAAAAAAACTTTTTAACTGTAATTAAAACCCATGCAAAATTTTATACTGTGTTCGCTTCAGTTGAACATTTTATTTCATTTGATCTCTAATAGCGTGGAGACACTTAAAATGTGATTTTTGTACGGCATTTGATTTTCTACATCTGTGCTATTAAAATGTAGTAAAACTACTCCTAATAGTAATAATAATTCTGATACCAATTTTGATATATACAATTATAGCAACAACTACACCAAACTTTAATCCCACTAGGTGAGATCAGTTAATAATAATTACAGCAGTTGTGTGTATTATATGTACAAACGTTTTTGTGGATATCAATTTTAAAGCGTTGATTAACTAGCTTTGAAAAATGCACTGTTTCTTGAAAGGAGAGATTGTTAGACTGACATGATGCCTGGTTTTGATTGCAAAATCCTTAAAAAATTGAAATATTACTGTGGATTGATACTTGTTGAAGTGAAAGATGATATGAAGTTATATTTTTAGTGAACAAGTTATTAGTTATCGGCTTTAATTGCTTTATTTTGATCGCTTTCCTGTCTACATTTTTATTTTGGTGTTCCATTGCTCTTGTTTAAAGTCAAGATATTAGAAGATCTTTTCTTCTTGGACCAAAATTTAATGAACAAAGGCACGTTTCATTCAAACCTGTATATTTGCCGCCCTGCTACTTTCCTATTTATGAATAAGATTTATCGGGCTGTTTTTTCTTCTTTTTTAATATGCCCTCTCGACAGTGTTGGCATTGCTGATATTTCCTTTCCCGTTTCTTTTACCTTGATTCCTCTAAAAACTTGTTCTTAATGCACGCAAGAAAGAGAGAGAGAGAGAGAGAGAGAGAGAGAGATGTTTTAGAATGCAAACTTGTTATTCTCCGGCTATGCTTGAAGTGCATTGTCCGAATCATTGCAACAGTCGCATGCTTTTGATGCTGTTTAATTAATGCTACTTCATAAGAACATGTAGGCAAGTAGCTGCTTTTATTACCCTTTTTGCTGATAGGTTTCGTCAATTGTATCTTTTGCTACCGTTCTATATCTGAATGCGATTACATGTAATCTATCAGAGGTTTTGAGTGGCAAATTTTCAGGTTATTGATTTCCACCAGACGGTGGAAGTGAATGGAATTCGTTTCTGGTGTTACACTGCTGGTCATGTCCTGGGTGCTGCCATGTTTATGGTTGACGTTGCTGGCGTTCGAGTTCTTTACACTGGCGATTATTCTCGCGAGGAAGATCGTCACCTTCGTGCTGCCGAAACCCCACAGTTCTCTCCTGATATATGCATCATAGAGTCCACGTATGGTGTGCAGCTCCACCAGCCACGCCTTGTACGGGAGAAGCGCTTCACAGATGTGATTCATTCAACCGTATCTCAAGGAGGGCGGGTGCTTATTCCAGCATTTGCTCTGGGGAGAGCTCAGGAGCTCCTCCTCATCTTGGATGAGTATTGGTCCAGCCATCCGGAGCTCCACAACATCCCCATCTATTATGCCTCCCCTCTGGCTAAGCGATGCATGGCCGTTTACCAGACGTACATCAATGCGATGAACGAGAGGATACGGAACCAATTTGCAAACTCAAATCCCTTTGATTTCAAACACATATCCCCTTTGAAGAGTATAGAAAACTTTGATGATGTCGGCCCATCAGTTGTGATGGCAAGCCCAGGTGGTTTGCAGAGTGGCCTTTCAAGGCAACTGTTTGATAAGTGGTGCACAGACAAGAAGAATGCCTGTGTGATTCCTGGTTATGTAGTGGAAGGGACACTTGCAAAGACCATAATCAACGAGCCCAAAGAGGTGACTTTATTGAACGGTCTCACTGCTCCTCTCAACATGCAGGTGTACTACATTTCCTTCTCTGCTCACGCTGACTTTGCTCAGACAAGCACGTTCTTGAAGGAACTCATGCCTCCCAACATAATTCTTGTCCATGGAGAAGCGAATGAGATGACCAGGCTCAAACAAAAGCTCATTTCCCAATTCTCTGATCAAAATACGAAGATAATGTCACCAAAGAATTGCCAGTCTGTGGAGATGTACTTTAGCTCTGAAAAAATGGCTAAGACAATTGGAAGGCTGGCTGAGAGGACGCCTGAAGTTAGTGATATCGTCAGTGGAGTGCTGGTTAAGAAAGGCTTCACATATCAGATTATGGCATCAGAAGACCTTCATGTTTTCTCTCAGCTGTCCACAGCAAACATAACCCAGAGGATCTCCGTACCTTATACCGGTGCTTTTGGGGTCATAAAGCACAGGCTGAGTCAGATGTATGAAAGTGTGGTGCCCTCCCTGCAGTCGGAAGATGGCGAAGAGGCAGATGTCCCCACTCTGATTGTTCACGAGAGGGTAACGATAAGGCAGCAGACTGAGAACCTTGTGAGCTTGCAGTGGTCTTCTGATCCTATCAGTGATATGGTCTCAGATTCAATTGTGGCTTTAATATTGAACATATACAGGGAAGGTCCTAAAGTAATAATTCCTGCTGCTGCAGCAGAGAACAGCAACAACCAGAGGGGTGAGGAGGAGACGGAAAGGATTGCGTGGAAGGTAACATTTGCCTTGCTGACTTCCCTCTTTGGTGATGTGAAGGTTGGTGAGGAAGGGAAACTGATCATCACTGTCGATGGCGATGTTGCTTGTTTGGATGGGAAGAATGGCGAAGTTGAGTGCCAGAATGAGGCTCTCAAGGACAGAGTCAGGACGGCATTTCAGCGCATTCAAAGTGTTGTCAGGCCTATCCCGCTCTCATCCTCGCCTTAACTTGTTAGGTTTCCTTTTCCTTGTTTTAAAGAGCTTCGCCCTCGCTGAAACCATTATTATTTAGAAAAAACTGGCGGCATCTGTGATTGTTTATGAGGAACTATTTATCTAAAAGCCATTTTGGCGGTGATGAAATTGTTTGGGTTCACTCAATCCATGCCTTGGAAGTGACAGCTCCTTCAAAAGCACAGTGACGATGGACAAATAATTCAGATTGATTTGCTTTTAGAATTTGCAGGAGTTGTTTATCTAGAATGGCGAGTGACTATTTTCATTGCAGGAAGGTATCACAGCAATAGATAACACATGTAATGGGAAAATTTGGGCTTTTTAGTTATATGCCTTCAGGAACCAACTAGATCTTCTCTTTACATTAATAAGGTTTTCTATGGTTTCAAAATTTTCTAGTTCTTCTTGCTTTGTTATCTAATGGTTTGTATATTGTTTAAGGTTTATCTTTTGGAGGGTCTAAGATGATTATGCAAGTTTATGTTTTTGTTAATGTAGTTTAGTGCAAACGTTCTGTGAAGTATAGCACAGGCTTTGTGGGTTGCATCAGAAGTTGCAAAAATGAATAAAAGCTATTCCTCGTATACTCCATTTTTAATACCTAAGTTATTGCGATCATAAATTGATTAAAGTTTGATAAATATCTCACTATGCAATCAAACACAAATACATAATAGAATCCGTATGGAGTTATTAGTCATATTGAATTATACAATAAAGAGATAAAGGGCAAATAGAGAAAGCAAATTGATTTCATGATTGTGGCAACATGAGTATAGAGATGTTGCATATAATGCTCTAACAAAAGGGCACACAAACTATAAGAAGCTAGCTACAGATGGAGAGGTTTTCAAAATAATAGAACAAGCAAGAGGGGTAATGAGTATCAGTACTGATAATTTGATTTCTTAACACTTTAAGCTATATTTAATAAGATATTATCTACTTCACCCGACCTACCGCATAGTAGAACAGGTCTTCCTACATTGTCATTTGACCATTCTATTAGTGATCCATTACAAGCATACTTAATTTTGAAATCTCAGAGACAATTGTTCTAATTCTTATTCTCCCATTTCATTATTTACTTGTTTGTTGCCCCAATCAATACCATGTTTCAACCTGAATTTCTTAATCATTGTTAATAGTAAAGTATCATTATTATCATCTTACTATTACTAAAACCCCCTTACCATTTTATGCGTGTTTCGTTGCCAAAATTTCGGGACGTTGTGAGTGCTTTAAAAGGTTAGTATTGTGTTGGGGGCATAGTATTGAAGAATGTCATTCTCCGTTCATTTCTGTATATATAAATCTAAATGAGTTATTCAAATATGTAATACATGATTTGTTCATTTAAATAGTGATTGTGTTTTGAACGTTGATTTAATTGTAACTTCAAATTTATCCTAAATTTTTTTATCACTGTTATTTAATAACTAGAAAATATCTAACTAATTGAAACATTATCCTTTGTATTTGTTGTTGCTTTCTTGTGTTTGAATTATTTTGTATTATTCATTAATTGGTTGATAAAATCATATAATATTTTCACATCAGTTTAAGAATTATATTGGATTGAGAAACATTGAATCATTAATGCAAGCATAATATTTATTCAATAGTTGTGTTCCTGCATCCACGTTCTCTATATATGAACTAAAATTCAATCAAAATACTTTAATATCTCATAAGTATATTATATTTTCTTATATAAATATTTATTTTTAGTGAATTTATAATTTTGATTTTGATTAATAAATTTTAAATATTATAAGTTAAACATTAATTTTAAATTTTTTAGTATAATGAGAGATATTATAACTTTAATTCTTATTATTATTATTTAAATAAAAATATTATATTTATATAAGAATATATATTAAAAAGTATTTATGATAAATAAATTTTTTTTTTTTTTTTTTATATATAAATTATACAAACAATATATTTAATCAATTATGTACTTGCACTACTTCTCTCTTAGTTCGTACCAAAATGGCACCATTTTTATTGGTTTGTAAATTCATTTGTGTAATTTTGGAGACTATTGTTAAAAAGAAAATTAGTAATAAAAAATGGCTGAGCGTTATGAAAGCGAAGGGTGCCACTGCCGAGAAGGCCGTGCTCTCCATTGGCATTCCCTTCCATCATCCTTCTCCGGCAGCTGGGCTGGACGCCGGGCGGCGCAGCAGCCTCTTCGTCGACGTTGGGTGCCGTCTCAGGCAGCTATGCATGGAGGGCCGGATGGGGCTCGCCCGGCGCCTGTTCGATGCGCTCCCTCGGCCAATCCCAACCCTTATTTGGAACGCCCTCCTCATCGGCTACATCTGCAACTCCCTGCCAGACGATGCCCTCCGGCTCTACCGCCTTATGAACTGCGCTTCCGAGGAATGCTCCGACCACTACACCTACTCGTCCGTCCTCAAGGCCTGCGCAGACTCACGCCGCCTCCGCCTTGGCCAGTCTATCCACTGCCGCATTTTGCGTCGCCTCTCACCCCACTACAATCTTGTCCTCTGCAACTCCCTCCTTAGCATGTACGCCTCAGCGCTCCATCCCCTCCGCATCTCCGCCGTAGATCTCGTCTCTTTCTTGTTCGACAGAATGCCGGTCAGAAACGTGGTGTCTTGGAACACGCTCATCGGCTGGTGCCTGAGGTCCCGCCGCCCAGCCCTCGCGTTGGATCGCTTTCTGCGCATGCTTGATGCGGGAATCCTGCCCTCGCCCGTCAGCTTTGTGAACGTCTTCAATGCCGCTGCCTCTGTTTCTTTCATCGGGAGAACCCACTTCATACCGGACTCCCTCTACGGCATGCTTATCAAAATTGGGGCCCAAGCTGTAAATGTCTTTGTCGTGAGTTCTGCCATATTCATGTTTTCTGAAAGGTGTGATATCCTGTCTGCCAGAAGGGTCTTCGACTTTGCTGTCCAGAAGAACATTCAAGTGTGGAATACCATGATTGGCGGTTATGTTCAGAATGCTTTCTACGAAGAAGCTATTGCATTATTTCGGGAAGTCTTAGAAACTATTGAGGTCGTTGCGGATGATGTTACTTTCCTGTCCTCACTGATGGCAATCTCATATTTGCAGGATTGTGGGTTAGGGCAGCAAGTTCATGCTTACCTGGTAAAAGTTTATTCAAACTCGCTACCTTTGATACTCAACAATGCGCTCATGGTCATGTATTCTAGATGTGATGATGTCAAATCTGCTTTTGCGGCTTTCTACTTGATGTCAGAGAGAGATATTGTGAGTTGGAACACCATGATTTCTGCCTTTGTGCAGAAAGGCATGAACTCTAAAGCCCTGCTGCTGGCGTATGAGATGATGCGTAAGGTAGGCCTGACAGCTGATTTTGTCACCGTTACTGCCTTGCTTTCAGCTGCATCTAATCTGTGCGACCTCAATGTTGGAAAAGAAACGCATGGATATCTCATCAGACAGGGGATCCAGTTTGAAGGTATGCTTAGTTATCTCATTGACACGTATGCAAAATCTGGGTGCTTGGACACAGCAGAACGAATTTTTTATTACGGGGATGAATGTGATGACAGAGATTTGGTAGCATGGAATGCCATGATTTCTGGGTATATTCACAGTAAGCATCTTGACAGTGCCCTTTCATTGTTCAACAAAATGCTGGAGACAAACTGTTCACCTAACCATGTAACCATTTCATTGATTCTTTCTGCTTGTGACCCGATGGATGGAATCCAAGCTGGCAGGAAGATCCATGGATTTGCCATCCGCAGACACCTGCATGCGAATGTCTTTGTTGGCACTGCCCTTATAGACATGTATTCAAAGTGCAGTGGGATTATCTCCGCTTGTAAAGTTTTCAATTTCATGGTGGAAAAGAACAGAGTCACCTACACTACTATGCTTTCAGGCTTTGGCCAACACGGGCTTGGTGAGAGAGCTCTTTCGCTCTTCAAGACAATGCTGTCTTTCGGCATAATGCCTGATGAAGTGACTTTCGTGGTACTTATATCAGCTTGTAGTTACAGCGGCCTTATTGATGAAGGCCTCGCTGCATTTGAATCAATGGATGAGTTTGGGGTTGTCGCCACACCGGAACACTACTGCTGTGTAGTGGACTTGTTAGGTAGAGCTGGGAGGGTAGAGGAAGCTTTTAAGTTCATAAGAAATCTTGGTGACAGTGGAAGTCACATTGGCATATGGGGTTCCTTGCTTGCAGCTTGTAGGATTCATGGCAAATATGAGTTGGGAAAATTGGTTTCAAGGAGGTTGTTTGAAATGGAAAATCAAAGTGGAATTGGTAATGCAGGTTACCATGTTTTAATGTCAAATGTGCATGCTGCGGAGGGGAGATGGGATGGTGTCCATCGAGTGAGGCAGGAGATGAAAGGAAGGGGGTTAATAAAGGAACCTGGGTCCTGCTGGATTGAAACGTGTGATGCATCTCGTAGATTCAAACCAAGAGTTAGTAGCCACCACAAAAGTAACCATGTTCATGCAATGCTTGATGGGTTGGCATTAGATATGAAGTTATTAGATGAGAGACAGGATAGCTTAGGCTTTTGAATGACAAGCAAGTTATTAGATATTCGCAATGGTGTCCTTTATCGGCTGCATGTCTTGAGAAGGTTCTTAATCAATAGGGAACTCTATCTTGTCCTAACGTGTCATTGCTTCATCCTAACATGTCATTGCTCTAGTACCAACACCACTGTTATTGATCTTAGAAATTTCTTGGAAGCAAGCATTGCGAAGTTTCTCAGTCAGCACAGATCACTAATTGGTTTTGACATATTTTGTTTCTCTATCCCTATGGGTGCTTTTATTCTACCCTTTCAGTTGATCAGGCTTCTACAAAACCAGCCCAGAACCTTGAGGACCGATATTTAAGGCTTGCGAGCATATGGATTAAAAATTTCATTTTCATAATTGACTTCAAAGTTTGTTGGTCCTGCAATGAATTTCTTCATAGTTTCTGCATCAGTATGCTCTCTTTTAAATCTCCAGAAGCAGAATCATGGCCAGCTTTCTAGCGTGGGTTGCTTTTCTCCTATTCTATGAAAAAGGTGAGCATTAAAACTAAAACGTTTTAGTCCATCCTTTTGTTTTCTAATTGCTTAGATTATGCAGTAGAATACCAAACCTTGATCCATTAAGTGGGAAAATGTTGAGATAAACTTTTATTTTTTCATTCTGTTTTGTTACTGATGGAAAAGATTGTGCTATAGAAAACAAGCTTAGGTTCTTTTATTTTAAATGTTAATACTAAATGATTTTATTTATGCTTAAATTAATCATTGCATTTGATGGGTTTTTCAGTTATAAAAGTTGATCATGATACATATTTCATCTTACCAGTTAGTGGAAACAACTAAGACTATTTGAAACAGTTGCAGCTGCTGCAAAGTTGTTTATGGCTATGTTGTGATATTTGCAGCTTTGTAAAGGAATTCTTGTGTAGCTACTGGATCTAAAATGCTAAAAATATACTTCATGTAGTTAAGAACTGGTTTTATTTGAGGTTTAGCTGTTGCAGTGTTGCACAGGATGCTAAATTTCTTACTACAATCTTAAACGAGTGGTGATGACAGAGGGAGGACATTTGGTGGTACTGTGTGGTGGCAGGTGACAATAGGTGATGGCTGGCTATGGTGATCAGCGGCCGGTGCTGGGCGATTGTGGCTAGTAGTGGGGGAGTGGCGAGTTTCCCCTGAAGTTTTGATAACCAAATCTGGATCTAGATAGCCAAAATTGTATAAAAATAGAAATAAAACTTTGAATATTATATTCTTCAAAAAAATCATTTTTGCAACCATAAACATTTAGTTGTTTCACCATATTCCTCTTTTCATGATAACATTTAAATCACTTAGTAGACGTATAAGCCACCCAAACAGAGAGAACATGTCATGCATTATGAAGAGTACTTTCATTCCTTTTTTATTGACAATCTCACTGTCATTTAAAAGATAAAGATTTCCTCAGAAATTTATTCTAATTGCGTACTCATTCACAATGCTTTGTTCTTGAAGTAATTCCTTAATCTCCTCCCTAAACAAATTCATTGTTGATTGGACCTCTTCTGGCTTTCGTTTAAAATTGTCAATGCTGAAACATATATGGTGACATAATTAACTCCCATTTCATAACAATATCTCAAAGCAAAGATGAGAATAGAAAATCCGGCCCTAAGACCTACTCCTTTTTCCAATCTTTCGAAAAGCTTTTGAGATTTCAAACAGTTTACTTTTGATATAATTTTAGAGGAGATATGTAATTCACCAATAAGCAATCCACCAACTAGAAAAAAGACTTAAAGCACAACATCATATGAAAAACTAATTAAATTTTAAAAGCAACAGATATGCTACATAAAAAATGGCATGGAGACAAATAACTTGAAAATTCTTCATCAAAAGAAATATTATTGTACCTTACTAACAAGTACACTTCATGAATACATATATAGTTTCTAAATATAGTAATTTAAAACAAATTTAGAGATGCAAAATGACTCAATCAAAATTTAAGTGATATTCAAGTATTATAATATAAAAATGCCAAGGTATTTCTCTTGTAGTTCCTTTTAGAATGACCTTTCACTCTATCTTCTTTAATTCTACTACTACTCTCCTGTTAATTAAAGTGCGCTCTCTGGTACTTCAAAATAGCCTGCACCAGTGCCTTAAAGAAAAATTAGGCCAAAGAGGAAGCAGATTTTGTAAGTGACTGAAACTTTATTGCCATAGAAGGAAGTTGCTGAGGCGAGTTTTCCCCGAAGCTCTAAGAACTAAATCTGGATCTGGACAACCAAAACTGTATAAATGTCGTTCAAAAGAAGCTACAGAAATAAATCTTTGAATATCATATTCTTCAAAAATTTCATTTTTGCAGCCATAAATATTTAGTTATTTCACTGTATCCCTTTTTTCATGATAAAATTTAACTGCATAAGCAATTTCATTAGTAGATGTAAAAGGCACACAAACAGAGAGAACATGTCATGTATTATGAAGTGTACTTTTCTTTACTTTTTGAACTGACAATCTCACTGCTTCATTCAAAAGATTAAAATTTCCCCATAAATGAATCCTATGGCATATGCATTCACAATGCTTTGTTCTTGAAGACTCAACGCGCTCCTGATCGGGCAGAGTGGGGGGATTGAGTGGTAGAAGATGAGAACCAAGCTCGGAGGATTGAATTTGTGTATCCCAGTCTCCAGCTATTGCTCGATTAGGGCTCACTTTAGAGACCACTTACATGCATATTAACACATTGATCTTGCTTGTTTAAATCTCCAGGGTTCTATGTAGTTTAGTTATGATATCATGAAAGAATTATTTTCTACCTTGCTAATTATTTTTGTGCTCTGTTTGGCAGTAGCTAACTCTTATATTTGAACGTTATATTCTTTAATTACAGAAGTCTTATTGCACAAAGATGTATGCTATCTTTGAATATTTATCCTGCATGGTTCGTTGATGTCTATTTTTTGTGTTTTTGTTTAGTCCCGTACCAAACATATTGGTTTTATCATGGATGAAAATCGTAGTATTCAAAGAAATAAAGATTGGAAGAAGGAGCTGGTCATATGGTTGAATTTTCTGCTCTCATCTCGGCTTTGAGATACTGTTATGAAATGGGAGTTAATTAGGTCACCATATATGCTTTCATCATTGACAATTTTTAAAAAAATCAGAAGAGGTCCAATCAACAATGGATCTATTGCGGGTGAAGATTGATGAATTATTTCAAAAACAAAGCATTGTGAATAAATGTGCAATTATGACTAATTTCTAGGGAAATCTTAATATTGAATGATGCAATGAGAATGTTAGTTGAAAAGCAATGAAAAGTACACTTCATATACAGGACCTGTTCTCCTTGTTTGATTTAACATGAAAATTACATACATAGAAGAGAAAGGAGGAAGGGTTACCTTGGAGATTTGTCAGGATAAACCTTGGAAGGAGAGAGATTGGAAGGTGATGGCTTGAAGCTTCTTCTAATGGATATATGGAAAGGAGAAATCTTATAAGTTTGGAAAAGATGAAAGAAAGAGGAAGGAGATGAATTTCTTAACACTTAACGAGGCTTTCATTTCTCCTCTAATGGGTATATGAGAGCATCTAGCACTCATTAGTAGCCCTCATTAAGTAAATGGAGGGTTAAATTATCTTTAAGATAGGTTTCTTTAGATGAGATTGTCTCATGAAAGATTTGGATGATGGAGATTAAGAGATGCAAGGTTGACCTCAAATTTGCCATCATTTTGTTTGTTACTGAAGGAAATATTTATAAGGATAAAATTAAGAGGAAAATTTGAAAAATGACAACCTAATTTAACTAAAAATAGCTTAAAATTTGGATCTCTTTAAAATTAACTGCTTAAAATCACCATTTCAATTTAAGATGTTCTAATGATAGGTTTTAAGTGACAGGAATTCATAGACATCAAAATCAGGCTGAATCGTTAAGTGGTTGAGTCGAATTTGACTTCATAATGGGCTAGCTTCAGCTTGATTCTCGATCGGTTCGGGTCTGAACCAGTTTAACGAGTTTAAAACGCAGTGCAACAGCCACTGCTTTCGTCTTCGACGGCGTTAGATAAGATGTTCGATCTACGCCATCGAATTTAAGTAAAATTCACACTCTCGATTTACCACCATCTTATTAATCGGTTAATTATTGGTAGTCGTTAATGGTTTAACACCATTATTGCCCCGAGTTTTTAAAATAATATAAATATTTTTATTAAAACCGCGAGGTAAATCTCGGCCATAAGATCACGGAAATCGATCCAATGGAAATGATTTATTCTGCCTGCAATGATTTTGTCCGCCATTTATATAAATAAATTAAATATTTTAAAATTGTGTATCTTAGCCGTTGAATCACAGAGATCGATCCAATGGATGAGATTTCGATCGTGTGACGTCCCCCAATTTTGATTCTCAGCAGAGGTACAGAGATTGGGGTGGCGTCGTCTGACTTGCCGGGGATTGTAGTCGAAATTTAGAATAATAACATAAGCATCACAGATAATTGCTCAATTAATTTGAAAATAATAAACGTATTTTTATTTCGATATAGTAGCAACTATAAGAGTATTTTTTTCTTCTTTATTTAAAATACAAGAAGAAAACAAAAAAGTAAAAGTGTAGCAGTTGTTTATTAAGTGTTGTTTCAGTTCATCAGCGATGTCCTGACCTAGCTTTTATAACAAAAATGCCTGGATTGAACACCCGTTAGAGAAAACTCAAAGTATTTTGGATATCATTAATTATATTATATATATAAGCGAAAATTATGTAATTAAATTTCTAAAATACAGGGAAATAAACTAATAGGGATTGAAGAGATAATCTTTTCTCTTTTGAGGATTATCGTAGTTTTTCTGTAAATAACATTGAATACTAATTTAAATAGTAATAAAAGTAATGTATCACAAGTAAGTCATAATTCACCAATAATTGATATCTCCATCTTAAAAATGAATAAATAATAGTAATATCGTTTGAGTGGGCAATTCTCGAAGCTTGAGGAATCAAACGCGTCTGCTTAATTGTCATAATTATGGGTTATAACGTAAGATATATTATTTCACAAATGCTAGCATTATCGTAGGTATAGTCATAGTATCTTTATATCTTCCAAAGTAGGATGATAGCGAATTAGCCCCGTTCTAAACATTAAATTACATTCTGTACAAATTGTAAATAACTTCAGTGGAACCAATTTTTATTCAATCAAGATCCACTATCTATTCTTGGCAGTATCCCAAATAGTGACAATATATTTAAATTATAAAATTTGCAAGATTTAAGATAGAGTAGGAAGTATATAATTAAATCAATGAAATTTGTGAGTTTAAAAGCGAAGCAAAAAGTATGTAATTTAATCAGTATATATAAATTTACTTCATGATATATGAGGTACTTATTTTTTTTGTTAAGTTGATCTCTTGTTAATTTGTATGTAAAATTTTTTATTAACAAAGTGATGAAAGAATTTTCATAAAAATACAGACTTTTATTATCTTGTCTCTTTTATTTCTTTGTTAGTAAAACGAATAAACGTAAATAGGGAGAGCAGAAGTTGATTGAAATGACGAAAAAGTAGGGTAACGTAGATAGTAATAAGGATAATGACGGTGGAAATAATTGTGATAATAATAATAATTATAATAATAATAATAATTATAATAATATCGATGTTTACTGTGGTACTTAGAGTATTATCTAATTACTGAGAATTTCAATCCCGGTATTGTTTTATGTACAATACCAGGTTAGGTACTTCTGGGAAAGCTTAAACAAGAACTTTTAAAATTTTCACTGGTGGAATAATCTATGGCGCAACTCTTACTTTTTCAAAGTTCATCTTGTGTTCTAGAAGATGAACTTTGTCAAAAGTTGGTTGGCTACATTGTAAATTTGAAATATTATTAGATGAGAAATATCTTTTAGCTTTTATGTGTTCTATTTCTTTCAAAATTGCTCAATATGATATTGCAGTATGTGAGTACCCGATGTCGGGACAGTTCTTGCTGAATCGGCGTCGGATCATCACATCTATATTTAGGGATCGCTGCATAATGCCTTCACCAGGCTGTTCGTGATGGGGTATGGGCATGTCGACAACATGACCGTGGAAGTTGACGAGGATCCTGACAACATTCTGATCTAGCTGGTGAAGGACACCGAGGCGTTGGCAGCCACGGAGAGGGAGAACTTCAGCCCCATTCTCCGGCAGTGGTACCCGTCAGCGAGAATTATTTCATGTAGGTCCTTCGGGAAGATCCTCGGCACATAATGATTTCTTCCCGGGGCTGAATGCAGCACTGAATGGCATAGGATTCTCACAACTAGGAAGAAAGTAAGAAGGCCAGGAAAGACATATTTAACTGAAAGGATAAGAGAGTAATGGCATGGACCAAAAAAATATTTACAAGAGTTAAGGACAATTTTAAATATTTTGCAGAGTCAAGAGACCATTTTTGATAATTTTTTCTTTTTAACTTACTTCGATTTATCCTTTTTGTTTGTTAATTGAATCCTATCATAAGCTTATCTAGTTCTTACCACAAATTTCTTCTTCAAATTGATCCATCATTTATTATTAAAATGCGTAGTGGATCTCAATCTCACCCAAGCATAATTTGCAAATTATTAATTTAACTTAATACTCCATGTTATGAAAGAGTCACACTCTCTTATTTTCATAATTATATATTTTGTGACAACCATTATGCGACGATTTAAAAATTATATTGAATATGTGATTATTTATAGCAATGCCTAAAATTGATCTTGATACAATATATAAAATGTCTTTGATCGAAACTACAAAATAGTACCTTTGTTTTCACTTACAAACCAATCTATTACTTTGGATATGCTGCGCACTTTAAGAGAATAAAATTATAAGGTGAGTGTTGTTTTTATTTTATATTCATTAATTTCTTTTAAATTATTAAAAATCACATCTGCGACCCGTTTGCCATTAAATACTTCATGTTACAAAGATTAGAGTGTTGTGTATTACTGGTGGAGACTCCATTTTATTGGAATGGTCGTTAAAATCTTGCGAGCAGGGAAGCAAATTAATAAATATTGTCTGAGAAATAGAAATTAAAGAAAGCCCAAATAATAATGTTTAATTACTGGTGTTCACTAATACCCAAATAATGGCACTTTAGTTACTGAACAAACATAAAGTTTGACAAGTTGAAGAGAAAGATAACGTCCAAAGTAGATTAGCAAATATTATATATGCATATATAAAGAAATTGATGCCATGTAAATTGCTTAAAGCATTATTACAATAAATAAAAATGTATGTATTTGTAAAACAACATGTCGAAAGGCTAGCTATACGAGAGAAAGAAGGATAACATAATAGAAATTGCAATGGTATGCTATAAAATTACCTGCAAGTGTTGTGGCCGACAAAAGTTGCAGAACCAAGGATAATAAAAAAGGTGGTGATCGTGGCTTGTGATGATTGTAACTAGTAGGGTTGGCAATGGAAGGTTGATGAAGAGTTGAGAGGAGAGGAGGAAACATGTATAATAAGAAAGGAAAAAGAAAATATATGGGTTAAGAAAGAGAAAAATCAGATGAAAATATATGGTTTTTACAGGCTTAGGATGTGGTGGCCCCCCATCTTATAGCACTTTGCTTTTTCATGAGTTTAAGAGATTGCTCTTATGGTCATATAGTGTGTCACGTGTCTTACATGACTCTTATGACTCTTGGCTTCAATCTCATGCTCAGTGTACCACTTTGATACAAACTATTAATTATCAAAGTGTTGTTCATTTTAACTTTAGTGGTTTCACGGTTTGATCGTCAGATGATATTACGTATTATGTGAGTGTTCTTATCAAATATTTTATTAGCTATCTCAAAAGGTTTTTTAGTATTTAAGAGTTTAGTTATTTTTAAACGAGCTTAATAGCTATGGATTTGTTCCCTTGATGGAGTTGCATGAACGTATGTAGCAATATGTTGTTAGGCTGACCAGAAGACACTTGTATTACAAGAAGGTGGCTAGTAATATAGATCGCTTGTGATTCCTCTAATGAGCATATCAACTTGTGAAACCTTGAATTCTTTCAGTCTTTACGAACCATTGAATCTATTTTTCATTTTCATGAAGTGTAAATTTGTCATTGAATTTGGATGGTTCATTTTTGAGAACTTTTCATAAGATGCATCCAACTATGATATAGTGATATTCTGGGGTAATTTTCAATTTACAAAATGTTTAGGAGATTTTTCTTAGTCTACAATTGAGTCAAAGGTGTAGTAATTTTCAATAACTCCTATCAACTGAATTTGCCAGCATATATGTATTTATTATTTAACTGTGAATGTGGAGAATCTAAAGCCATTTGAGCCATCCTTGTTAGACCAGGAGACGGGAGATTCGGCCACTTATGGATGAGCTTTGCTTGGGTTACACGGAAATATAACTAGTGAGGCCACTTTTCTTGAGTTAAAGAAGTTGAATACTCTATATGGCACAAGCAACGTACATAATTGGAAGAAGGGGAGACTATCGCCGAGCCAAATGTTATATCAAGGAAAGTGCTAAGAAGATTTTTCTCGTATTGAATTTGATTTACGTGAGTGTGTTTATTCATTCTAAAGAAGGGATGTATGACCAGGAATTCTATTTGTAGCTAATTCTGAAGCTAGTTAATCTAATCCAAACCAATCCAACCAAAACCAAGCCTACCTAGTAAGTTTGCATGTATTGGGAAATAAGTCAGAGAAGCCAACTTATTGTCAATCAAGAAAGGAAACGGTTGATTGACCAAAAGACCTGGCCAAGCTCTGGAAGGTAAGAGCTGAGCCGAATTGCTTTGCCTTGAAAAATACCACCAAGTCGGGAAGAAACCTGCTGAGCTAAATTGCCTAGGAAGCAATCTCAGCTCATTGTCGAGCAAGATGATGATTTAATAGAAAGTTTTGCCTGAGCTATTGTTCAGAAAAGAAGTAAATACTAAAGGACGTTTTGCCGAGTTGATCCTGGCATGAATGCGCTCGAGGTAAATGCTTGGGAGAATTACTCAAGGGACCTGTGAATGATGGTCCATGTGGACCAAATTAGGATTCATGTGATGCGGTGAAACCCTATCAAAGCATTGGCAGGTATAGCAGGATTCTATCGTCTGTATATTACAATTGCTTAATTTGTCCTTTTTTGGTATTCTTATAATTTTAATGGCTAGAAGTACCTTGATCTTTGACTAATGAAGGGAATGAAACTATTTTACCTCCAAAAATTTATCGTTGCTCAGGATCCCTCTCAATTAAAACTTGACCATTTATCTCACCTAAGGTTGGATAAGGCTATTGATTCCTAATCTTGGATTAGTTGGAGCAGATCAGCTGCAATCTTATTTGTATCTATCTGCAACATTCTAATTTTCATTTTTTTTCAATTTTATTAAACTATGTTCTTAATTTTCTTATAAAAAAAGCCTTCAAACTATACATTTGGTACTGTTCTTTTTTTTTTTTTTTTATGTGGAAGTATTGGTACTGTGCTTTCAGTCCTAGCCTTGGAAATGAGTTGATTGTTGTAACCCACATTTGTGTGATAAAATTTTAGACCAGAATTTGCTTTGAGTTTTCCTTTGCTCTTAATGATTTGTGCTCCTTTAATGTGAATTGCAGATATTCTCATAAGATGCCAATATTCATTTTCCAGTAAACATATCTCTCTTTAGTTATACATCACTCCACTTTTGCTTACAGTGTACTGCTCTGATTTCTATGATCTATTGAATGCAATACAGAAGTATATTGGTTTTTTGGTTGCCGGCGCTTTAGACACAAAAAGTGCAGTTTCTTATCGCAAGCTGTCATTTGAGAAGCAGGGAGCATCTCACATTTGAGAACAGGGGAGCATATGGACATGCATTTACAGAGCGTTTCGTAAGCACAGGCATGCACAACGCCAAACAAGTTCACAGAGGTTTGGCGGAGAGAGTTTGAGATGCGGCCTTTCTTGGAGCTTTTGGAGCTGTACGGGTGAGGGGCATATCCCTCAAGTTCTGAAGGTTTCCGAGGAGGCTGACAACCTCTGGCATCCGAGGGCGGTCCTTTGGGTGGGAGCTGATGCACCTCAGAGCAAGTGCAGCAGCCCCCTGCGCCCCCTTGATGGAGTACTGGCTGGCGAGCTTTGGGTCCATTATGCAGCGCAGCTTCCCCATCATCAAGTAAGGCTTAGACCAATCCACCAGCTTCTCCTCCTTCTCGGGCCGCGACTTGTCGACTGAGCGCCGCCCCGTCAAGAGCTCCAGAAGCACCACCCCGAAGCTGTAGACGTCACTCTTGGTGGTCAAGTGTCCTGTCATGACGTATTCCGGCGCTGCGTAGCCTTGAGTCCCCATCACCCGGGTGCTCACATGGGTGTCTTCTCCCGACGGCCCCATCTTTGCAAGCCCAAAGTCCGAGAGTTTTGCACCAAAATCCTGCTCCACGCATTCACATCCATTCAATGAACAAGACGATTGGATCAAAAAAGTAACATTTAGAGATGGAGGAAAACGGACGGACGGAGTCGAGCAGGATGTTGGATGCCTTGAAATCACGATATATGATGGGCTTCTCCGCGCCGTGCAAGAAAGCAAGACCTCTTGCTGCGCCTGCCGCAATCTTCATCCTCGTTCCCCATGACAGTGATACCGATATCCCTGCATGTAAAATCAACTCAACACAATTGTTTCATTCATTGATAGATTTATTGGACCTCATCAGCCTCACTCCTAAAGAGATGGTTCTCGAGGCTGCCACGGGGCATGAACTCGTACACCAAAAGCCTCTGCTCATCCTCGCAGCAATATCCTATTAGCTTTACCAGATTTGGGTGTCGCAGCTGCCCCAGAAATATCACCTCTGCCTGCAGCCAGCACATGTATGCATGATGCAATCATTAAATGCTTTTCTCATATATAAAGATAGATGGATGCGTCTCACAAGCCATTCCCGGTGACCCTGTTGCCCCTCGATGTCAAGGAGCTTGACGGCGATGGCCTGTGCCTTGAGGCCAGGCCGCAGCCTGTCATCAATGTAGCCCTTATGGACTGTGCCGAACCCTCCCTCGCCGAGAAGGTAGCTGCTTGAGAAGTCGTGCGTCACGGATCTCAGCTCGCTCAGCTGGAAGGTGTATAGCCCCACCCCAAATGCCTTACCCAACGAGCTGCTGAGGTCTGACAAGGAGAGGCGGTGGAATGACTTCAGCTCTGCTACCTTCTTGGAGAAGTCCGACCGCGTTGGACGGCACCTGCTCATGTTTAGGCTGAGATTTCCAAGCACTGCAGGGCTGTCGACAGTGCAGCAGCTGCGGACGGTCAATGGCTTCCATGCTCGGCCCCGCATCGTTGGTGTCAAGATGGGTATATGAACTGACTGAGGAGGAGGTGGAGGGGCGTATGTATGGAAGGCTTGGTTGAATCTATGCACGGTCTAAATAATGTTTTCGAAAGTTCTTTCATGAATTCTTCCAACTGCTCCACACACAGGTATCCACTTCACTCTCTTTTATTTTTCTCTATTTTGTTTTTTAGCTGCTTTCAGCTGGCGATTAAAGTCTGGTTAGACTTAATCTCCCATCCTATTATTTTATTTAGGGATTTTGACATGCATAGAAACCCAAACTCTTATAATTATAAAGTTTCAATGCGATTTAAAATGATGCTCATCTTTTTCAAAAATTTTCTTACAATTTAAGATATTCGATCAATATTTCGTATTATGTAAATATTAAGATCAAAATTTATTTATGTAAAATTGAGAGTAATATATATATATTTTTTAATATGTATTATCGGCTTATCCCATGAGAATTTCTTATACGAAAATATCAACATAAAGGTATTGTAACAGCTCAAATATAAAAAATAGAAAAACTTGTAAATTTGGATGCTATACTGATTTAGAATATGCCAAACAATTTCAAGTAGCATTCAAATAAAATAATATGCATGGAGCAAAATATAGGAGAGATCTCTTGAGATTAAATGATATTATTATTGTTTAATAAGAAGCAAAATACGGGTAAATGAAAGTAGACCCAATCAAGATGTTTTGATTCTGTGATCCCAGATGAATTTATAGTCCAATTTGTCAATATGAGGGAGGAATTTGTTCGTAACATCAAAATTTTTTGATTAATAATCATGAGTTACCTCATCTCAAAAAAATTGAGTATATTGTGTTGGCATTAGTTAAGATCTAAATAGAAGTTTATATATTTTTGAATTTTTGGGATTTGCATCAGTTGGAATAATTGCCTTAATTACTTATATTCATTGGAATACCTGGGCTAAGTTTGGGATAGGGTTTATATTTATTTGAATATTTGTCGTTAGTTTTAGATAAGGTTTATATTCATTGGAATGCTTGATTTTGTGTTTAGAATGGGGCTTACATCCCTTATAATGCAGAATATAATGGTTGTACGTCCTTATCATTTAGCTAGCTTTCCTAAAATTTTATATGCATTTTAATCTCTTAGAGCTTCATAGTTTAGATCGCATAGCTTTAGCTATGATCAAATTATTTGGATGTTAAGCTATTTTAATTTGATTTGATTCAACTAGAATCTATTAGAACTCCTATGAATCAAGTAATTTATTAAGCCACAACTTAATTAGGAGTATTTAGATCACTAAGAATCACGAGATTTAGATATAAAAAGGTTTAATCAATTAGGTCAGACATTCATCATATCTTTTTTTAGGTTTAGGGCTGATCTATAGTACCAATCTAGGATCATGCTGACTTATTGGGAATATTACAATTCAACATAGGGTAGTCTATCTATGGCCAGTTAGGCCTCATTGCCTTTTTTCTTTATGTTATTTTGTTATACGCATGTTTTCACTATTTTTTAGCACTCGTGTGTTTCTTTTAAATGCATTTTTGCTATATTTTCATATGTTTTAAGATATTGATTATTATATTTTATGTGCTTTGTAGATTCAAGATGGAGCACATTGGGATCTGAAATTGAGGTATTGGGAGTGAGCCCATGTACCCATGATCATTATATTACTTGACTCTCAAATATAATTCAAAAAATGTATCTTAATTAAATGGGAAGGTCATAGAAAGTTTTATTGAATATATATTTAATTGCTTAACTATATTATATATTACGCAATGATACATTTATTAATTTTATAAAATAATCATTTTTTTCCATGCCGTATATTCGTCTTCTACTTATTCAGCATTAATTCTTCTAAGGCAATTTATTCTGTATCGTAAATTTCAAAACAAAACAATTTTTAAACTTATATACATTTTTCTTAAAATATAAAATCAGCGGTCTCCCAAACGCTATTTGCTGGCAGTTTTCGCTTCCTTCAATTCAATTAAGGGAAGGGCTTTTCTTTTTGGAAAATAATAATTTCTTTGGAAGAGTTTCTTTTTTTGAAAAATATTAATTTTTTTTAAAATAATACTTTACTTGTAAGAGTTTTTATTTTTGACTTATTTAAATAAGAGGGGCTTTGTTTTGAAAAAATAATAATTCGTTGACAAAGTAGTAAAGAGCTTAAATAAATGAAATTAGTTTCTTTCCAAATTTAATAGGCAAGTTTAAATTTATTATTAAAATATTTATGTAACATTCTAAAATCTAAGTTATTGATATATGGAAGATAATCTTTTTTATACTATAAATTATTTTCAATTACGATTTGTTAAATCCTAGTCTATATTGGTCGGTGGGCATGCATGCATGCAATCATATTATAGATCGAATGGCGGCAGGCATGATTGTTGTCGGCTTACTATTTATGCTGGGGTTCCTACACGCTGCAGCTTCTCCATCGGAGTATTCTCTAGAGCTGATACACCGCGACTCGGTCAAATCTCCATTCCGCGATCCCAAGTAGAGCCGCTTCGGCCGCCTCCGCGCTAGCGCTGACCGGAGCATGGGCCTTGCCGCCTATCTGAGCTCCCGCGCCGGCTTAATGAGCGCTGCTCGCGGTCTGCTCGAGGCGGGGGGGCAGCAGCAGCATCGAGACTGATATCGTCCCGAACTCGTTCGAGTACCTGATGAGGGTGTCGATCGGGAAGAGCGAGAGCTTTCTGGCCATCGCTGACACGGGCAGCGACCTGATCTGGCTGCAGTGCAGCCCCTGCGACTCGTGCTACAATCAGACCGCGTCCCTCTTCGACCGCTCTGCGTCGCCCACCTACGAGTCGCTGCCCTGCTCGGACCCCGCCTGTCCCGCCCTCTTCAACCACGTGTCCGAGTGCGACGACGCCTCCCAGCAATGCAGCTACCGCTACTCCTATGGCGACCGCTCCTACGTGGTCGGCAACCTCGCCACGGAGACCCTCACCTTCGGTGGCGTGGCGGTCCCGGGATACTCTTCGGCTGCACCCACGAAAGCGCAGGAACCTTCGACTCCGCCAGCGCCGGCCTCATCGGGCTTGGCGGCGGCAGGCTTTCCCTGGTCACCCAGCTGGGGGACGCAATCGGCCGCAGATTCTCCTACTGCCTCCCTCCCCTGATGGACGGCAGCAGCAATGGCAGCAGGATCAGCTTCGGGTCCAGCGCGGGTGTCTCCGGGACCGGGGCCGTCTCCGCCCCCATAATCCGCAGGGACCCGCCAACTTTCTTCTACGTCAACTTGGAGCGCATCTCCGCGGCGGGAGTCTCAATTGAAGTGAGAAGCGCAGCGGCGGGTTCCGGCGCCAGCGGCAACATCATCGTGGACTCCGGGACCACGCTGACCCTGCGGGACGACGAGACCCTGCAGTCGCTGTCCAGCATTCTATCGACCGCCGTGAAGCTGCCGCCGGCGAGCGGCTCCCACAGCCCCATGAGCCTCTCCTTCGCCGCCGCCGACGACGGGTCCATCCCGGACATCACATTCCATATCCATGGAGGGGCTGATGTGGTTCTGAAGCCCATCAATTCGTTCTTGAGGGCGGATGAGAGGACGCTGTGCCTGGCAATGGCTCCCAGCAGGGGCGTCGGAGGCCTCAGCATCATTGGCAACGTCACCCAGCAGAACTTCAACATAGATTACGATCTCTCCGCCAACAAACAAACCTTTGCTCCGGCAGACTGCACCCTCCGCCTCCCCTCCTAATCAATCCTTTCTATTGCACGTCGCAGTGTTGCTTTTTTCATTCTTTATTTGAATCCAAACCACACTACTATTAGTATTCCTTATAAATAGGCATCGGTTGATTAAGCTTTGGTTGAGTTTGATGCTTGAGTTGAGCAATAATTATTAATATTTACTCTGAGATAATAGTCTGGAATAATTTATAAGTGGAAATGATATTTGTTTTTTTTTTAAGAGATGAGAACCAAACATGCGCTAAGAAAAATTCCATCACAACAGGATCTGAGGGGACAGGAGTAGATCTTTCACATTTTGCAGGAGAAAAGGGTTCACCAACGTCCAGAGCCGAGCTGCATCGCTGCTTCCTCGGAAACGCATCCATATAAATCTTCCCTTCCTCTTCGCCGTGCAGCTGTTCATACCCTTCCCCTGAAATTTCTTCACTATCCTGTCAATGTCCTCATCCTTTGCGCCTCTCAGCCTAAGCAGTATATCTTCTGAACATGTTTTGAAGCCGCCATACATGCACCAGTACGCAACCACCCGTTCCGACAGCCATCGATGAATCAGCCTGGGAATCTTAGGCCGGCCTTCGAACCTAAATTGTTCGGAGAAGAAAGTGAAGCACGAGTGCGCGATCGTGGAAAATCTGAAAGGCAGCTCGCGATCGTCATCAATGGATTCAGTATAGGGCGGAGCTAACCACTCGTAAAATCTTTCATGTATGTGCATTCTCAATGCCGAATGGACATCCGATCTTGCATCGAACTCGAATGTAACTGCGTGCTTCCTCTTCTCATGCTCCTTCATCGCTATTATTTCAGCCCCTCCAGCAAGAAGCAAACCCATCAAGATCTCACGCTGCTCTTCGTCGAGTATCGAGTTCACACGAGCAACAGGCTTTCTATGATGATCGAGGAAAAACTGCTCCATCAATTTCATTGAGCATGGTTCCACATAATATTTTTTCCACCGCATTGCATCGTATATCTTGGCGCCGTTTTCGTAATCGTCTGCGGCCAGATACCCTCTAAGAATTGCGTTCCACGATCGAGCACTGCAGCCGATCGCCCCATTCGTTCGCATTTCATTAAAGATTTCCTCTGCCTTCTCAAGGCTGTTAACCGACGTCAGAGATTCCAAGTACAGGGTGTACATGCTTCGATCGGGATGGCATCTTGTGGCGGCAAGACACTTACGGAACGACGCTTCCAATTTACCGTGCATTCCCAGTCTCAGATACAATCTCATCAGATCACGGAAGGCGGGATTGAGCGGCTTCAAACCGCTTTGAGCAAACTCGTCCACAAGTGCCTCTGCAACATCGACCTCGCCGGCCTTCGTCATCACCTCGATGATTTTAAGGTAAGCGGCAGCCGAGACTGGCGCGGATCTATTCTTCTTCATATCGTTGCTGAATATTGCTAACGATTTCTTAGGGTTGCCGGCCTTGGAATACAGCTCCATCAGGTAGACGAACGCTTGGGAAGGGAGCGCGCGTTCAGACGCAAGCAACTTCCGCCATGTCCTCTCCGCTTCATCCACATCACCCAGCTTTGAGCAAGCCCTCAATATCGAGACCAGCAAATCTCCGCCCTCCTTCATTCCAGCACCTTCCATCTCAGCCCGCAGAGCATCAATCCTCTCCCTGTCGACGGTCTCCTGAAGACTGTGCAGCCAGATGAGGCCAACATACACCTCCCTGCGCACCTCGAGATCTGATGTTACCAGATTATGATAAATTAATTCGGCTTTCTGGAGGTGACTGGCCTTCGGAGCCCTTCTTGCCGGCCCGAAGAGGGATCGGAAGAGAGCATTGTGCAAGCTGAGGCGCGGTCGGTACCCGCCCCAATGGATCATCTTGTTGTAGACGGAGCAAGCCTCCTCGACGCTCGCTTCGCAGAGATACGCGGTTGTGAGGATATGAAATGTGGATTCAGCGGGCACCCGGCCTTCCTTGATCATGCCATCGAACACCTCTCGGCACTTCGCCAATCTCCTGTTCCTACCCAAACAATCCGCCAGATCAGTTGCGAGCTTGAAATCGGGATGGAACCAGTTCTGCTGGGACATCCAACGGTGCACCTGAATAAGCAAGGGAATTCCAGAATCAAGAAAAACTGAAAGAGGCAAATCATCTACGAGATGCCCGCGATCGGCAAGTAAGCAACGACAACAATAGTTAGAGCAAAGGCAGAGAGAGTGGCTGACTCGATAGGCGGCCTCGTGGTCGCCGATGCGCAGGCAATGAGCCGTGACATAGGCGGCATCCTCTTGTTTGATCCACCTGCGCTGCGCGTCGAGGATTCTGATGATGCTGGCATGCTTGCGAGCAGGAAGCTCTTTGCAGAGCCAAGCAATCCGAGACCTCCTCCACTGATCGGTAAGATCTTCAAGTCGTATTACCTCCGCTACGGGCGACGAAAGCTGCCTCGCATCCTTCTCGGCGCAGAAGATGTCAGGTAAGGATTCTTCTACCTCGAAATGATCCATCGTCTCTGCTTCGTAGTCGTCGTCTGCTTCTTCTTTATTATCGGGATCCGTGCATGCATTCCCCCCATTCTCTAGCTTTGCAGGATGCTTCGATGACTCGGCGTTGGCAGAGGAGGCCGTGAGAGGAAACACGGTGGGAGTGCAGATGCGGAGGGAAGGGAGGACTGATTGAAGACATAGCTTGGTCGAGTTGAAAGGATGAAGGGAGCAGCGAGGGAAGATTCGAGAGAGCGGAGGGACGCAAGGATGGAGCGCCGGCGACTTGCAACTCATGTGTTTGAGAAAATGTCCCAATCTGTTTTTTTTGCAACCAATGCGGGGAAAAGTGAAGTTATGTCGTTCTCTCGATGTTGATTTTATGGCCGATTTGTGTTGTTGATTTGGTTCTTTTGTAACTAAAGTATTTTTATGTAGCCAAATAGTAGTCTTTATTTTGCATGGTATATAGTTTTGTTCCAAATCTTCATTTATTTTAGGAAAATATTTTTTAGATTAATCCTTCCATGAGCTGTATTGGATGTCCCGGAGCGATAAACATCCTAATAAAATAAATATTTAATAAAAATATAATAAAATAGTGTTTACATATTAGATGGAATGTTATGTCAATGAATGAATATAAGCAGCATTACTCTTATTTTTATCTATATCAAATTAAAATATTTGGTGATTACCTCTAATAATAGAGGAATATTACTATATTTACATATTAATATATATCAAAATATAGATACATTATTATTAGTTAAATATTGAATTTATATACAAATATTAAAAAAATAAAAAATTTTCTACTTTTTATGTATTTTTTATAATGGAGAGATGATATTATAGATATTATGGATCATGAATATTTGTAAACATTTTTTAAAATATGATTTATTTTTTTTAAATAAATATAAAAAATATATTTTTATATGCATCTCATAAGCAAGAGTGGGAATTTTTTTTTTGTATTTTCTTATAAATTATTTAAAAGCTGTTTGGGAGAGGCCTGCAATTAAACAAATTGATTTTGTATCTTAAATAAGAAGCCGCTGTCGCTGTCGCTGTCGCTGTCGGACGCCACTTGGCGAACGGCAGATCAACACCAATTAAGAATATCTTAGCGGAAACATCTTAAATCCACACTAATCTAGCTAGCCGGCCCACCAACCGTTACTTTTTTAGCTTGACAAGAATCCCAGGAGCATAATCCCTTTGGATTTGACACTACAATAATAATTAAAAAGACTACAAGAACAAGTTCCCGCGTGCTGGAGTTCGCCGACCGGCCCCGAGACTCTTTGGTTTTGGCCCATCCGTTGTCATCCCTAAGCCCCTTCAACGGCGGATTGAAAGAGCTTAGAGCGTTTGTATGGAGGTCGGAAGAAGAAACTTGATCTCTGGTAACGAGCGCCGCAATGGGAGTAAGAGGTGGAAGAAGTTGGGGAATCTTCCTCTCGCCTTGTTCCTCTCTTTCAACGATCGAGACGTCCATCCCAAATGCCCTAGCGCATCTAATCCATACCATAAGTGCGGACGGCACTGCCTTGAAAAAATTCCATCCCGCAAAGATTTTGTGGACGCAGTGAAAACAGGTTTCTTCTGCGCTCTTCTGACTTCCTTTTGATTTGTGTATTCGAACGCCTGCCTTAGCGCCTCTTTAAATTTGTAGATGGAGATCGGTTGCTGGAGAAGAATTCAGTGAGAGCGGGGGTAAATCCTAATTGCCCTAATGCTTCGAATCCCTACCACAAATGTGCTGACTACTGCATGAAAAAACTGGCAGGGAAGCGCTGGGGTGCAGGCAATGATCAACCAAATTTGATTTTTTTACTTGATTTTCTTTCCTTTTAAACCTCTCTAATTTATTGGCTTGCATCAAACTGTCAAGAATTTAATTAATTCCTTATCCATGCATGACAACGGCTACCAAAAAGTTATTTCTTCTCTTATTAAAAGTCATTGTTATTTTGTTATATTTACTATCTTGCACTATGATCTTTCTAATTTTGCCCCAATCATCCAGATCTTATCTTTATAACATACAAAGCACCCCCATTGGCCATCGTCTATCTTTTACAAGTAGGAGATATTCAATACTTGAGTAATGCCGAGTGTTGGAATTTTATATAAGATGTTTTGGAGCTTAGATATGTAAAGAACTTATATCTGCCCTCTATCAATAATTCTTCCTTTTCTAATTTAACATTAATACACTTTGTCAGGAAATATATATATATATATTTTGTGCAAGTATTGCTAAGAGATTTTTGCATATATAACACTTAAAACTTGTTTACATTTTAGATACCCAAACCTTAATATGGATGTACAAATCACCCAAAACTTCAAAATAGCATCAATCAAGCCACTCCATTGTCTTTTTAACTGCATATGACCGTTGGAGACCTTACACCACCATAGTTAGCCACCTTTGTGACCTTGCATAATCGGCCACCCTGGTGACCATCTACTGCCAGCCACTCTCGTGCCCTTCTACTGTCGGTCACCCTCGCGCCCTTCTATTGCTGACCTAATTCCTTCACATTGGCAACCTTGCCGCCCCCATACTTGTCGATTTCACCACTATCTTCATGGCTGATCTAGTTGCCTCCCTTCTCAACCTCACACCCCCTTACTAGCTATCATTATCGCCCCCATCTTAGCTTGTGTCACCACCCTTCATTCTGCACCTCACTGACATTATGCCTCCTTCCTAATGACACGAAGGGGAGCCGCAAGGTAGATTGGGGTAGGGGTGTGCAGTTGGTAACAGAAGGCCACGAGGGTGTTTGGCTATGGCGGCGTAAGTTCTCCAACGACCATCAATACCTAGGAAGATGATGATGTGGCTTTATCGATGCTATTTTGAAGTTTTGGGTGGCTTGTAAGTAAATGTAAAGTTTTGGATATTTAATATGTAAATTAATTTTGGGTGTTGAGTACATAAAAACTTATTATTGGGAAATGAAACTTTGCCATGCGCTTATATATATTAATGCCAAATGAACTAGAAGTATGTATTTTGGAATAAGTACTATGACTTAGTGTTCCAAAGGGAATGTAGAACTTAAAAATGCTTGATAAACAAGCTATTGTTAAGTAATTTAATGCTATGATTTTGGTCTTTGCTAGGATATCATTTATAATTTTATACTTTCATAAATATTCAAGCCTTTATCCTCTTTGATTTTATATTATTCATCCATTACTTTGAATGATTGATAAATGAACAACATGCCTTAGTTCCACTAGATGGGGTCAACTAATAAATTATTTGTTTTCCATTGTGTATGATCAAATAGAAGCCCCTCCCTCGGTTCTAAATAAAGTAGATCCTTTCTAATGGTTTCATCCCATGCCTTTTTTGATCTTAACATTCATTTACTCAAAATTTTTGGCAAGAGCATCGAACAATTTATGCTTAATATGCCCAAACTATCTAAAATGATATTCTCTAATCTCATTCACTATTGAACCACTACAACCTTGCTCTGAATGAACTTATTTCTCATTTTATTCTTTTGAGCACACCCAATCATCCACTTTAGCATCCTCATCTTTGCAACACTTATATTATAAGTCTTTTTTTTTTTTGCTAACATTCAACCCTATATAACATAGTCAATTGTATAGTTGCTCTATATAAATTTTCTTAATTTTGAGTGGGATTGTTTTATTACAGAACACTCCAGAAATGCTACTTCATTTCATTCAACCAACTTGAATCGTATTAATCATATTACTTCATTTCACCATTTATTTAAATTATTGAATTAAAATATTTGATTTTTTGCTCTTCTTAATCACATAAACTTAAATAACTATGTCTTCATGATTATGGTTCTATTACGATTAATTTTAAATTCTAAAGTATTCATTCGCAATAACTTGACATTTGCGCTAACCACATCTAGTTTTATCAATTAACAAAATTTAACTTGCAAATAACATGCACCAAATGTGTTCATTAAGAACACCCATAATTAATAGCCAATATATATATATATATATGGACTGTGAGTATAGCCTTAATGTAATCCAATAATAATACAAAAATCATTAGAAAAATTACTTTTGATCAAACACTCCCCATTTTATATATCTTTCTTAATATCAATATATGCCACACATTTTTTCTCTCTCCAAGACTCGGGACTTCTCTTGCTACACCTCTCTTGATACACTATCATAAGCTTTTCAAGATGAATAAAGATTAAAAGAAGATTTTTATTTTTTTCTCTAAATTTCTTTGTTAAACCTCTTAATAAATGTATGTCTTCTATGGTAAATTTACTTGACACAATCGAATTGATTATGGAAAGTATGAATATCCATTTGTAGTTTGTATTTAATCATTCTGTTTTAAAGTTGAACATAAACTCATCGACTCTGTTCTCTTCTAAATTAGCATCATCTTTGTTCTTGTATATAGATACAACATTACTTCTTAACTCATCTGATATCTTTTTATTCTTCAAAATAACATTAGATAATCTTGAAAGGCAAGCAATTCCTTCCTCACCAAAATATTTCCGCACATCGATAGGAATGCCATTCGATCTTATTATTTTTCACTTTCATTTTCGCATTCCAAATCTCATTTTTACTAACTTGTTGAATAAATGTGTAGTTGATATTATTTTTACAACCATTAAGCATACTTGTAATTTCTCTTAAAAAGCTTAGTAAAATAATCTATTTATCTAAAATTTTATTCATTTAATATAACATTGAAAAATGAAATGGAGGATGTTGCACATAAAATTTCAAACATAATACATTTGGATGATTATTTTTATAGTATGATCTCTCTCAGTGTGTGTGCGTATATATATATTTATGCATATATATGTATATATGTATATATATTTATGAATCTTTGGACTATGCTTTATTTCTGTTTCCTTTAATGCTATTTTTTCTTTTTTTATTATGGAATCTAAGCTTCTTTGTGTACAAATGTGTAGATGAAGATCAAGAGCAGAAGAATAGATTAGAGAATGCTGGGGTGAATCCGAATTGCCCTCACGCTTCAAATCCTTACCATAAATGCGTTGAAAATTGCTTGGAGAAATTGCCAGTAAAATGTTAGTATGTGGGCAAAGATCAATTTTGTTTGATTTGTTACGGTTTGATTTGTTACTTGATTTTTAAAAAATTCAAGTTTTCTGGCTTGTTCAATTTTGAATAATTTATGGATCTCTAGTTTATGCATAGTATTTGCCTGAATTTTTTTTTCTTATCATGAAATTACATTTATACTATGCAAAGAAAACTATTTTTCAAAGGGTGGCAAATTCATACATACAAGTAAAATCCACTGTATTTGCATATCTATATGATATAGAAGGCCTTTATTTTACTTGGTCACTCAATTTGTATCATTATAACTAACAAACCGCTCATTTACACCATTTCTAATAAGTACTAGTAGGAGATATTCAATATTTTAGTACTATTGAATGATTGATATTTAAATAATAAGTTTCATATATTGGATATATTTATAGTTCATATTAATTTTATGGTAATAATTCTTCCATTTTTAAATCAACCTTTTTTGGTTTGATAAGAAAATAACTACGTTTTCTAGCTTAATTTTAATTACTTGATATAGTATTGGAAAAGGAAGGATGATACACATTAAATTTGAGCCATCATAAATATGACTAACATTTTTTTAATCATAATAAATAAATAATATATATGCATATATATATATATATATATTTCATTCATTGATAGACTTGAGCACTGGTCTAGGAACCGTCTTACTTGACTAAAATTTTCACCCAAAAATCAAATTATGCTTAAACCGGCCTGATCTATGGGCTTAGCTATTCAAGCGTGACATAGCATGGATTGATTCTTGTGAAAAGTGCTAATTTTAAAAGGATTATACTATGTTTATGTGATGATTTTTGTATCAATATGCTCTTACAACATATTTTAAAAGATAAATAACTTTTAAAGTTGTATCTATATAAATAATGATTAATTTATTACATTTATTTGTATTTTTATAAAATATTATATTTCTCACATAGTATGAGATTTTTAAAATAAAATTTATGGTCATCGGGCTAGCTCAACCCTTCCCTCTATAGGGTCAAGCCTGAGCCATGGTATCTAGTATGATCACCGAGTTGGGTCAGGTCATGGGCCATAACTAATACTTGATAACTCAAATAATCTCGACCTCAAATCAGCATGGCTTGGCTCATTCCCATGTCTAATTTTGACTATGTTTTAATTTTTACATGTTTTATGCTTTATTTGTTTTTTATATGGAATCTGAACACCTTGTATAAATGTGTAGATGGATATCAAGAGCGGGAGAATAATTTAGAGAAAACAGGGGTGAATCTGAATTGTCCTCATGCTTCAAATCCCTACCATAAATGCGCTGCTTATTGCTTGGAGAAATTCCCAGTAAAATGTTAGTATTTAGGCATAGATCAATTTGGTTTGATTTGTTACTTCTTTACTTTTAAAAAATTTGAAGTTGATTGGCTTGTTTCAATTTTGAATAATTTAATAGATCCTTAGTTTATGCATAGTAATTGTCAGAAAATGTTTTTTTTTCTCATCATGAAATGCATTTTAATTATGAAAAAGAAGCTAATTTTCAAAGAGGAGAAATTTCTTGTATATTCAAGCCTTTATCCTCTTTGATTTTATATTATTCATCCATTACTTTGAATGATTGATAAATGAACTACATGCCTTAGTTCCACTAGGTGGGGTCAACTAATAAATTATTTGTTTTCCATTGTGTATGATCAAATAGAAGCCCCTCCCTCGGTTCTAAATAAAGTAGATCCTTTCTATTGGTTTCATCCCATGCCTTTTTTGATCTTAACATTCATTTACTCAAAATTTTTGGCAGGAGCATCAAACAATTTATGCTTAATATACCCAAACTATCTAAAATGATATTCTCTAATGTCATTCACTATTGAACCACTACAACCTTGCTCTGAATGAACTTATTTCTCATTTTATTCTTTCGAGTACACCCAATCATCCACTTTAGCATCCTCATCTTTGCAACACTTATATTATAAGTCTATTTTTTTTTGGCTAACATTCAATCGTATATAACATAGTCAGTTGTATAGTTGCTCTATACAAATTTTCTTAATTTTGAGTGGGATTGTTTTATTACAGAACACTCCCAAAATGCTTCTTCATTTCATTCAACCAACTTGAATCGTATTAATCATATTACTTCATTTCATCATTTATTGAAATTATTGAATTAAAATATTTGATTTTTTGCTCTTCTTAATCACATAAACTTAAATAACTATGTCTTCATGATTATGGTTCTATTACGATTAATTTTAAATTCTAAAGTATTCCTTCGCAATAACTTGACATTTGCTCTAACCACATCTAGTTTTATCAATTAACAAAATTTAACTTGCAAATAACATGCACCAAATGTGTTTATTAAGAACACCCATAATTAATAGCCAATATATATATATATATGGACTGTGAGTATAGCCTTAATGTAATCCAATAATAATACAAAAATCATTAGAAAAATTACTTTTGATCGAACACTCCCCATTTTATATATCTTTCTTAATATCAATATATGCCACACATTTTTTCTCTCTCCAAGACTCGGGACTTCTCTTGCTACACTTCTCTTGATACACTATCATAAGCTTTTCAAGATGAATAAAGATTAAAAGAAGATTTTTATTTTTTTCTCTAAATTTCTTTGTTAAACCTCTTAATAAATGTATGTCTTCAATGGTAAATTTACTTGACACAATCGAATTGATTATGGAAAGTATGAATATCCATTTGTAGTTTGTATTTAATCATTCTGTTTTAAAGTTGAACATAAACTCATCGACTCTGTTCTCTTCTAAATTGCACAATCTTTAGCATCATCTTTGTTCTT
The DNA here is from genome assembly GCA_016760335.1 of Gastrodia elata. NCBI lineage: Eukaryota > Viridiplantae > Streptophyta > Magnoliopsida > Asparagales > Orchidaceae > Gastrodia > Gastrodia elata. The sequence continues at coordinate 73,142,090 of CM028671.1, read as the reverse complement.
GTATATAGATACAACATTACTTCTTAACTCATCTAATATCTTTTTATTCTTCAAAATAACATTAGATAATCTTGAAAGGCAAGCAATTCCTTCCTCACCAAAATATTTCCACACATCGATAGGAATGCCATTCGATCTTATTATGTTTCACTTTCATTTTCGCATTCCAAATCTCATTTTTACTAACTTGTTGAATAAATGTGTAGTTGATATTATTTTTACAACCATTAAGCATACTTGTAATTTCTCTTAAAAAGCTGAGTAAAATAATCTATTTATCTAAAATTTTATTCATTTAATATAACATTGAAAAATGAAATGAAGGATGTTGCACATAAAATTTCAAACATAATATGTTTGGATGATTATTTTTATAGTATGATCTCTCTCAGTGTGTGTGTATATATATATTTATGCATATATATGTATATATGTATATATATTTATCAGAACTTAGACTATGCTGTATTTCTGTTTCCTTTAATGCTAATTTTTCTTTTTTTATTATGGAATCTAAGCTTCTTTGTGTACAAATGTGTAGATGTAGATCAAGAGCAGAAGAATAGATTAGAGAAAGCTGGGGTGAATCCGAATTGCCCTCACGCTTCAAATCCTTACCATAAATGCGTTGAAAATTGCTTGGAGAAATTGCCAGTAAAATGTTAGTATGTGGGCAAAGATCAATTTTGTTTGATTTGTTACTTGATTTTAAAAAAATTCAAGTTTTCTGGCTTGTTCAATTTTGAATAATTTATGGATCTCTAGTTTATGCATAGTATTTGCCTGATTTTTTTTTTCTTATCATGAAATTAGATTTATACTATGCAAAGAAAACTATTTTTCAAAGGGTGGCAAATTCATACATACAAGTAAAATCCACTGTATTTGCATATCTATATGATATAGAAGGCCTTTATTTTACTTGGTCACTCAATTTGTATCATTATAACTAACAAAACGCTCATTGACATCATTTCTAATAAGTACTAGTAGGAGATATTCAATAATTGGATATATTTATAGTTCATATTAATTTTATGGTAATAATTCTTCCATTTTTAATTCAACCTTTATTGATTTGATAAGAAAATAACTATGTTTTCTAGCTTAATTTTAATTACTTGATATAGCATTGGAAAAGGAAGGATGATACACATTAAATTTGAGCCATCATAAATATGACTAACATTTTTTTAATCATAATAAATAAATAATATATATGCATATATATATATATATATATATTTCATTCATTGATAGACTTGAGCACTGGTCTAGGAACCATCTAACTTGACTAAAATTTTCACCCAAAAATCAAATTCTGCTTAAACCGGCCTGACCTATGGGCTTAGCTATTCAAGCCTGACATAGCATGGATTAATTCTTGTGAAAAGTGCTAATTTTAAAAGGATTATACTGTGTTTATGTGATGATTTTTGTATCAATATTGTCTTACAACATATTTTAAAAGGTAAATAAATTTTAAAGTTTATCTATATAAATAATGATTAATTTATTACATTTATTTGTATTTTTATAAAATATTATATTTCTCACATAGTATGAGATTTTTAAAATAAAATTTATGGTCATCGGGCTAGCTCAACCCTTCCCTCTATAGGGTCAAGCATGAGCCATGGTATCTAGTATGATCACCGAGTTGGGTCAGGTCATGGGCCATAACTAATACTTGATAACTCAAATAATCTCGACCTCAAATCAGCATGGCTTGGCTCATTCCCTGTCTAATTTTGACTGTTTTAATTTTTACATCTTTTATGCTTTATTTGTTTTTTTATAGAATCTGAACACCTTGTATAAATGTGTAGATGGATTTCAAGAGCGGGTGAATAATTTAGAGAAAACAGGGGTGAATCTGAATTGTCCTCATGCTTCAAATCCCTACCATAAATGCGCTGCTTATTGCTTGGAGAAATTGCCAGTAAAATGTTAGTATTTAGGCATAGATCAATTTGGTTTGATTTGTTACTTCTTTACTTTTAAAAAATTTGAAGTTGATTGGCTTGTTTCAATTTTGAATAATTTAATAGATCCTTAGTTTATGCATAGTAATTGCCAGAAAATGTTTTTTTTCTCATCATGAAATGCATTTTAATTATGAAAAAGAAGCTAATTTTCAAAGAGGAGAAATTTCATGTATATAATTAAAATCCGCTATATTTGCATGTCTATCATATGGGCCTTTATTTTCACTCAGTTACCCATTTTGTATTCTTATAACTAACAAAACATTCATTTATATCATTTCCAATAATTACAAATATGAGATTTTTAATATTTTAGTATTATTGAGTGTCCGATTGTTAGATAATAAGTCTTAGATATTAGATATATTTAAAGTTCGTATTTATTTTATATCATAATTCTTTCATTTTTAATTTAACAATTTTTAATTTTGTAAGACAATAACTACATTTTCTAGCTTATTTTAATTACTTGATATAGCATTGTAAATGAAAAGGAAGGGTGATACACATTAAATTTAAACCACCATAAATATGCATAATATTTTTTAATCGTGGTTTATATATATATATATATATATATATATATATATATATATATTCTATTCATAGGTTAGATTCTTAATTTGAACAAGACAGGAGCACTGAGTATTGCCCAACTTTACCTAAAATTTTCACCAAAAAGTCAAAACCTGCTTGAACCAACCTGGTCCTTTTATGGGTCAAGTATGGACTTTTGGTACCAAGTGTGGCACAGCCTGGATTGATTGCTATGAAAAGTGTTAATTTTAAAAGTATTGTAATGTAATTACAATTAAAATGACTTGAATAGGCTCGACCTCGTTTAGCTTGGCCTGGCCTTTAATTAGGTCTAATTTGAACTATGCTTTAATTTTCACATCTCTTAGGCTTTTTTTTTTTTTTGTATTTTTATGGAATCTGAACACCTTGTATAAATGTGTAGATGGATATCAAGAGCGGAAGAAGAATTTAGAGAAAATAGGTGTAAATCCGAACTGCCCGAACGCTTCAAATCCTTACCACAAATGTGCTGAATACTGCTTGGAGAAATTACCAGCAAAGCATCACTATGCAGGCAAAGATCAACTAGGTTTGATTTATTACTTGTTCAAATTTAAATGATTTAATTGATCGACCCTTGATTGTTCATAACAATTGCTAGAAAAATGTTTTTTTTTTTTAAGAAAATGTGAATTTTAATTTAGAAGAAGCAAAATTTTATAGGAGGGTTATTTCATATGTTACAATTAAAATGTACTATATCATACAAGCAAATATCAACTAGTTTTGATTTGTTGTTTATCTTTCCTTTTAGAAGTTTTCTAGTTTATTGATTAGCTTCAATTTTGAATACTTTAATCAGCCCATAATTTATACACAATAATTGCTAAAAAAGTTTTTTCTCATGATGGAGATCTACATTCTTAGTTTTATAAATGTGTAGATGGAGATCAAGAATGCAAGAACTTTGAGAAAATAGGTGTAAATCCAAACTGTCCTAATGCTTCAAATCCTTATCACAAATGCACTGAAAGCTGCATGGAGAACATGCCAGTAAAGCATCAGTATGCAGGCAAAGATCAACTAGGTTTGATTTGCTACTTGCTCTGTTTTCCTTCTAAGGATTTTATAGTTGTTGACTTCAATTTTGAATGATTTAGTAGACCCATAACTTATGCATAATCTATGCTAGAAAATAGTGTTTTCTTATAGAAAAGCAATTTAATTTTTAAAGAAGGAAGTTAGTTTAAAAAAAAAGGCAATTTCATATATACATCATTAAAAGCTATTATATTTATTTATTTATAACATAAACTCTATTTTTGCATAATCACCCAGATCTCATCAGTATAACAAACAAAATTTCTCATTTGCATCATTGCCATCATTACAAGCAGGAGATATTTATTACTTGAGTAATGCTGCTTGATTTTTAAATTATCAATTTTGGAGGTAAAGTGTGGTAATAGCTCATTTTTTATATTATATCAATAAATCTTCTATTTCTTAACATTTATTAATTTGATAAGAAAATGGCATCATTTTTCAACAAAATTTTAGCTATTTTAGTATAACCTTGAAAATTTGAATAGGAAGGATGATATACATTAAATTTCAACTATCATAAATATGATTGATAATTTTTTTCCTAAAGTGTGCTTGATATATGTATATATTTTATATGTCATTCATAGAATTAAATTCTTGATTTGGAATGCTTTTTTATACCTTTTATGTCTTCATTTTTGATGAAAAACGTTTTGTGTAAATGTGCAGATGGAGACCAAGGATGTGAGAAATATTTAGAAAAAATGGGTGTTAATCAGAACTGTCCTAATTCTTCAAATCCTTACCACAAATGTGATGACTACTGCTTAGAGGATTTACCAACAAAAGGTCAGTATGCATGAAATTACCTAATAGGTTTGGTTTGTATATGCTTTGCTTTCAATTTAAATTTTACTAAGTTTGCTGGTGTTTTAATTTTGAATAATTTAATTGACCTTTGATCTATGAATAGCAATTATTTGAATCTTTATTTTTCTCATGAAATAGCAATTTTATTTTGCAATTGGAAACTAATTTTCAGAGGCAAACTTTATATACCATTAGAATTTACATATTTGTATGTCTATTTATACGTCTTTTTTTCATTCTAGTCATCCAAATCTTATCATAATAACAAATTAAACATCTCAGGTACATCATTTCAATATTACAAGAGGGGATACGCAATACTTAAGTAATATTGAGTTCTTTATTTTTATATAATAAGTTTTGGAGGTTTGTTATCAATATTTAATTATTTTGTAATAATTATTCGATTTTAATTTAGAATTATTAATTTGGTAAGAAAATCATTATATTTCAAATTGCATTTTATTTAACAAGTATAACATTGAAACATTGAAAATGAAAGATGGTGTACCATAAATTTCTACCATCATTAGTATGGAAGTTATTTTTTAATTTATAGTTAGATTCTTAATTTTAACTTTGTTTTATTTCTTATAGTTTTATGCTTTTTTGCATTTTTTGATGGAATCTAAATGCTTCTATTATAAGTGTGTAAATGGAAATCAAGAACGAGAGAAGGAATTAAAAAAAAGGCGTAAATCCTTATCAAAATTACGCCGAATACTGCTTGGAGAAATTGTCAGCAAAGCATCAGTATGCGAGCAAAGATCAACTAGGCTTGTTTTGTTATATGCTTTGCTTAAAAAAAAAAATTGTAGTCTGTTAACTTTTATTTTGAATAATTTAATTGGCCCTAATTTTATGCATAATAAATGCTAAAAATAGTTTTTTCACATGTAAAAATATGTAATAGTAATTTTTTTGCAAAAGGGATATAATTTTAAAAAATGGCTATTTAATTGGACATCTATTTCTTACGTGTTCAAATTTCATCATCATAACAAACAAAATACTTTATTTACATTATTTCCATTATTTACAAGCAGGAGATAATCAATACTTGAAATAATGAGTGTTTAATTTTTAAGTAATCAATTTTAGAGGTAATATATGGTAATAACTCATATTTTATTTTGTGAAAGTAAGTTTTCCATTTTTAATTTAACATTTCTATTTTGATACGAAAATAATTGCAATTGCAAACTAAATTTTAATTAGTTTAACATAGCATTGAAAATTAAATAAGAAGGATGATATTCATTACATTTTTAAACCATCATTGATATGGATTATATTATTTAAAGGTTGATTAATATATATATATACATATATATATATATATATGTATACACACACATAAATATATAGTTCATTGATTAGATTCTTGTTTGGACTATGCTTTATTGTTTTAATACTTTTTATTTTTTTTTAATTGATGGAGTCTAAACATTATGTTTAAACATATGGAGATCAAGAGCTGAAGATGAAACTAAAGAAAACGGGTGTCAATCCAAATTGTCTTAATGCTTCAAATCCTTACCACAAATGCGCTGAATATTGCTTGGAGAAATTTCCAACAAAACGTCAGAGTATGCATGCAAATATCTATATGTTTGATTTGTTAAATGCTTTACTTTGATCTAAAACTTTTTAATCGATCCTTGATTTTTGCTTAACAATGTTTATATTCATTTTTTCATGAAAACATATTTATTTTTCAGAAAGAAGCTAGTTTTCTAAGGCGGATAACTTTATATATGCCACTATAATCTATTATATTTGTATATCTATTTTACATATAATCTATTATATCTGTATATCTATTTTATAAGTTTTTTCACTTTAATCACCCAAATCTTATCATACAAACAAATAAAATATCTCATGTACATCATTTCAGTAATGATAAGAGAAGATAATACAAGGTTGATGTCCTTATATACATATACATGTATATATCATTCATAAATCAAAATCTTAGTTTAGACTATGCTTTACTACGTATACCTTTAATGCTTTTTTTTGATGGAGTACAAATGCTTTTTTTTATAAATGTGTAGATGGAAATCATGAGCAGGAGGAGAAAATGGAGAAAATAGGGGTAAATCCAAATTGCCCCAACGTTTCAAATCCTTATCACAAATGCACTGAATACTGCTTGCAAAAAATGTCTGCAAAGAGTCAGTATGCTAGCAAAAATCAACTAGGTTTGATTTATTAATTGCTTTGTTTTCCTTCTAAAAATTTTCAAGCTTATTAGTTTGTTTCAATTTTGTATAATTTATTTCACCCCTAAATTATGCTTAGTAGTTGCTAGAGAAGTTTTTTTCTTATAAAATAGTATTTTTACTTTGTAGAAGGAAGTTAATCTTTAAAAAGGGGAATTTCATATATGCCATTAAAAAATTAGTTTTTACTTTTTTCAAAATTTATCATTATAACAGTAAAAACATTCTATTTGTATCATTTTCAGTAATTGCAAGTAGATGTTGACTATTTGAGTAATAATAAGCTTTGGAAGTCCAATTTGTAATTAATTCAATTTTTATTTAATGAAAATAATTCAAACTTTATTTTGTAAATAATTCAAATTTTATTTTTATGAGAATTTGTAAATAATAATTTGTAATAATTAAGTAATATTTGAAAATTGTATTTTCAATATAGTGCATTGGACTTACTGCTTTACATGCAATTGTCCATAATGTGAGAAACTTTCACTTAACACTATATTGAGCATTTATGTAGTGGCATTTGCAAATTTTCATTATATTCAGATAATACAAAGTATAGCTTTTAGAGACAACCTTGCTGTAACACCATTCTTTCATAGGATTTATTTCCTTTTAACTTGACATGTTTTACATTGGATGTTGACTTTAAACACCACCCCCACCTTTCTGATCCAGGAGTTGGGGTTTAACAATGGAGGTGTTAAATAAATCTATATTGTTTGATTGTTCTTTTTATTTATGTCATCTTTTAATTTATGAACATCTTGTGTTTTATTTTGTGTTTTATTTAATTTTATTTTGTCAGTTAATTATGTACACAATTTATTATTCATGCCCTGTGGATCTAACAATGCCATAATGCATAATTTAGCTCAATCAATATGGTTTAACTTTGCTTTTCAAATTACTTGGTTATTACATGCATGCACACATATTAACATTTAACATATTGTATATAATAGGTGTGTATATATACATACATGCATGCATATATGTACACATATATTGTGTAGTGTTTGATTGAATTTTGACGTGTTGCTAAAGAATATTATGGCCGAACAGTTATTTGGGGTATAATAATTTTGCTTGCAAATTTTTTACCAGTTCAAGCTTCTTACAATTTATTGCACCGATCATTTTATAGATAATTTTTTACTTCAGTCATTTATAGTAACCTTGTTGCATTTATAAATCTTATCACTGAATTTTGACGTGTTGCTAAAGAATATTATGGCCGAACAGTCATTTGGGGTGTAATAATTTTGCTTGCAAATTTTTTACCAGTTCAAGCTTCTTACAATTTATTGCACCGATCATTTTATAGATAATTTTTTGCTTCAGTCATTTATAGTAACCTTGTTGCATTTATAAATCTTATCACTTTTTTGGCTTGCATCAAAAAGAGCTCCATCTTTTTATTTGTATAATAGTATAACTCTTTCTCTCTCATATTTTATCGATAATATGTCTTGGGGGCCATTTGGTTCAAGCTTAACTTGGTTTAAGATTCTTTAGCTAGTAAGCTAGGCTTGATAAGGGCTTGCTAAGCTAGTTAAATCGTTTGGTTGGTTAGAATAAATATGGTCCCTTAACCTTTAAAATTGTCCAAAATAGTCCATTTACTTTTATAAATCCCAATTGGCCCATCTACTCTTTAAAATGATGTAAGAATAGTCTCACATTTTAATTTCAATAATGTCCGATAACTTGCACTATGAAGAAATTAAAGCTGATAATTATAACATTTATTCATGTTTTGCCGTTGACCCTATTTCGAAACAAAGTTGAAGTCTTTGATTATAGGCATTTTGGTAAATAGTAATTAAGAGAATATCCAAAAAATTAAGAGAATATTTTATATTGTATGTTTTAAAAAGGAAAGTTAAATTTTAAAATATCAAAATAATCAATCTATAATTTCTAATAACAAAATTACAAAATAAAAATTTGATTATCAATTTGATTTCTAATATATGTCGCAACTACGCCGACATGCCTTTTATTCTCATCGATTCTTTAACACATTTGTTATTTTTTCCAATTAGTTAGCACACCTTCGTTGTTCTTACCGAGTCAGCACTATGCTAACACGCCTTTTGTCTAACCTGACACAGCTTTGTTCTTACCAATTTGTCAACACATGTTCACCGAAGCTTCGTCGTTCTCTCCAAGTCATCTTCGTTGTTGAGGCACAACTCTCAGTCTAGGAGAGGCGAATGCGAACCCAAGGGCTGAGGGAATTGGGATTGTTTCATTCATAGATTTGAGAAAATGATAGTTGCAAAACCTATTAGCTCAAATGGAAAGCTTAAATACTAAAAATATTTATGTGATTTTAACCTTTAGATTAAATATTATTAAATTACATAAAAAAAAAATAAATATTTTAATTGAATTTGGTTTTTAGATTATTTGGTTTAAAGGTAAACAGCAAATGGAATTAAAATTTAAAAAAAAACTTCAAAATTTTCTATCCAAATTCGATCTATTTATTTATAAATTGAACTAAATCATCTAAATAAATTTGGTTCATTTTGATTTTTTGGATTCATCTGACTAGTGCACATCTCTAATTGTATTTCTTCCCAAGTATCTCTTATTTGTTGTATCAATTGATGTGACATTATTAAAATTTAACCATGTGACTAAAAAACTTTTTTTTTAAGGAGTTGAGGGACAAAATTAGGATTTGCAGTAGTTAAAAAATTATTTTGGATAGGTTTAAATAGTTAGAGAATTGTTTTAGTAAAAAACTCCTAAGAAAAATAAGCAAAGCATAAGATGGAAAATTATTTTGGATTAAGCTTGATGTGACAAGATACTTGATATTAGTAATTAATACTTACACATTAGTAATTAATTATAAATGATAATCATCAAAATATGATTATATCATTCAAAATATTTTTAGTTAAAATAACAAAAAGTAAATTATATATTTATAATGATAGAGTCTATAATTATATATATATATATATATTTATGAAACTAAATTATATAATCGTATCTATATCACAATTAAATTATATTTATTTTGATTATAATTAATAGTAATTTATTAGCAATTACTTGTATATATTTACTGTATTTAATTTTAATTACAAAGAAAGCATTTTTTCCTTCATATTGCCTAAATTTCTAGTATTGGAAATAAAAGATTCATGTAGCTAACCTCACCTAGTGCGACCTAAGGCTTGGTGTTATTTTTGTTGTTGATTGGCCAAATTCCTCTCTTTTTTTTAGTTTTATTTTCTCTCTCTTCTGTGCATAAACTCGCCTCTCCTATGCTTAGGTAAGCATCCACTTAGGCCCTAAAAGGTGGGGGCCATACTAGGCTCACACTATTTTACTTTTTAAGAGGCTATTTGGCTAATTTAGGTTTAACCAAGCAGCCTCTTGGTCTCCCATATATTTGTCATTTATATTCTTAATCTTTAACCAAGCGGCCTCTTGGTCTCCCATATATTTGTCATTTATACACTTCTTTCAAAGATCGATATTTAAATTTGATCATCACTCTCAGTATCATATTTTTAAAGTTGAACCCAACTTCTAATATCAATTATTTGAATTGGTGGATGAACGTGTAAGCGTACAAACCAGAAGAACATCCTGTGGGGATTTTATCGGATCAACTTGCACAATTCACTATGGAGTGTTTAAGAATGTTTTTAATTTAAGTAAGATTATCTTGCAGACATGAAGGAACAGAAAGGAATGAATGCTATTTTAACTACTGAGAGAGGAATGAATCCTGTGTGCTAAAATGCATCAAACCTTTATCATTTATGTGCTGATTACTGCTTTGAAAATGTTCCCAGAAGGATCAGCCCACCCAAGGCAAGTAAAATGCTGCTTTTGCCCATATTAAGTGATAAGAAACAAACCAATGCATAAATAATCCCAGTTATGCAACTAAAAGGCTGTTTACAGTTAAAATTTTGAGGAAATACACTTATTTACATTGTATTCCCCTTCATCCTCCATGGCTTACCCCACACTGCCCAATCCACTTTAACAAACACATCACACTCTGCTGTCTTCCCACACTCATGTCCCCACACATGCAGTTAGTCGCAACTACTATCCCACTGCTAACAGCTCAGATTGATTATCAGATGAACACGCGAAAACTACGAACAGATCATAACCCAATTACCCCTTCTTTCTATAAACTCTAGAGCATGTCCTTATTCCATACACCATTCAAAGACCTTCATGGTATATGACAATAGTGCCCAGCGGTTGGTAGACAACTCGGCACTCATTTTGATGATCTTTGATCCAGCTTGAAAATTACACTTTGTAAACCTAGAGCCGTTGATCTTTAATCTGGCTAGAGAAATTTAAACTCACTATGTTGATAATTGATGAAGAGCAAGAGAACCCTTTTGCAACATTACAAAGCATTGTTATGTTGTTGAAATTGCACCCAAAAGTTTAGACAAGCACATACCGTATTGTCACATTACCGAAATTTCGTGCAGACTTTTAATATTGTCTAATTAAAATAATTTGATTACTTATAAAAATTAATTAGTTTATCAACAAATTTAATATGCTAATTAAAAATAGTTAATCACTCTATCAAGTTTTTGAGGTGGTAAGATAAGAAATATAAGAATCTGAACTTTAAAGTTTCTCATGTAAGACTTGTACAAAATTTTAAGGATAGATAAACATCGTGTTTAAGCTTTTAGACTATATCCGAGCATGAATTTTTGAACCTAGACACTACATTCAAGCTTGATCATGCTTGTATCATATTTGTGCCATGAGTCATATCAAATCCAAAATTAAAGATCAGAAAGATAATGCATTCAAATATAAATGATTTTTTATTACTCTTTATTACGTGAGTGAGGAACCATTGCGAGTATTGTAATGATACTCATAAAGATGTTTTATTATTGTTATTATCTAATAAATTAAGTCTATTAAATAGATTAATAGATAATGATGATTAATATTTTTTATCATATTATGTTGTCATATAATTATTATTATTTGCTATCATTAAACAAGATTAATACAAGATACAATTATGGCTTACAACTCACGAAGCACAAAATCCCTCCAACTCACATATACAAAGTGTAATGACCCTAGGTCATTAATAAGGCAAGACATTAAAATCCCGATTCGTTAAATATCCCGCAATTTTCAGTTTCCCGTTAAAACTCCCGCCAAAACTTAATTTTTTCAGTTTCAATCTTTAACATAGAAAGTTTTCAAATTCATTTCAGTTAAAATAGGGAGTCTTAAATTCCATTAAGCGCAAAAGATCAAAATAGGAAATGAAAACCTCATAAAAATTGTCGGCAATTAAGGTTGGCAGTTCAATTATGAAGGAAATTTGGAAACTTATTGCTCAACTCCAATAATTTTGTTGTTTTCGAAATAATCGGAAGCCTCCCGTACGTTTCAGCGCAACGCGGCAGGCGTGCGTTACGTATGCACGCCTTATAAAAGCACTGGAAGGCCGGACGTTTACCTCACACCCCTCCCTCTCTTCCATAGAGCACACCTGAGCCGACGGACTGCAACCGAGCCGATCATCTCCCCTGCGCTCGACTCTCCTCCCGCTGCGGCACTGAGAGACATACATCAGGAGTTCGTAACACTCGCAGTAGCCCTCATCAAATCGACGAAGCGTCGAACCTTCTTCCACTCGCTCAACAAGCGTCGACCTCCTCCAGCGGCCGACTCCTCTCTACGTGTCGCGCCAATTCTCCGTGCCGCTCGACCGCCTGCTCGAATCGTCCGCTCGAATCGTTTACTCGGATCGTAAGGTAAGGACTCTGCTCGCACGACCTCTGCCAATCCTCTTTAAGGATTAAAATGTAAATAGGTTTATATATATATATATAAATGTATATATATATATGAATATATATATATGAATATATATATATATATGAATATATATATATATATGAATATATATATATATATTGGTATAGGTATTTATATAATAAACAAATAATAATAATAATAAAATTAGAATATAATAAATTGATTTGATTTCAAGTTTTAGGTAGCAATTTTTGTGAGTAATATAATTCAACTAATCTATTAGCATGCATTAGTATCAAATCCTAGATGTCTAAATCTAGCTTATGTATCAAATTATGCTATTTGATGAGGTTAAACTCGTATATGTTTAAGTGAATGCTTAGCTATTGTAGATATCACAAATAACTAAAATTCAAAATTTATACGATATATTAACCTCTATTCAATGGAAATTGATACATTTTTCTGACCTATAAATATTTGCAATTGAGAACAAAGTTAAGAGTTTTAGGAAAGCATTGTTTAGCCTACCTCGCTATGACTTTGAGATTTTAAAATTAAGTTTAAGAATCAAAATATAAGTTTTAAATTTTATAAGTAGATTATTGCAAAAGTTTAATAGGATCTCAATTATAATTTTTGCAGACACAACACATTGTGAGTGATTCATCTAGTTAAGTCAAACACAAAGGTACACTGGATATTTCTTTATATGCTTTTACTTTCAATTGCTCCTTATGCATCGCTTTGAGCTTATTACTACTTGATATGTTATTCTTACTACTAATGATGTAAGAGAAATTGAACGATATTTATGTGTCTTGTGAATGTTGCAAGAAGGGTTCCGAAACGGAGCATGATTAAGTTAGGGACGGGGCTAGTCCTCGGGAGCTATAAGGGTGCCATTTGGAGCCTTTGAGGGAGGCACAGGTGAAGGTTGCTTAAATGCACGTTGCCATCTGAGACCCTTAAGTGGGTCCAGGTGAAGGTTTATGCTTAAATGCATATGAACCCAGCCTCATGGTTCTGGCTTTGCCCAACATAATTGCTATTATTGCTGCATGATATCATAGACATAAACATAAACATAGATTTTTATGCAATTATTGTTTTTCCTTTTGACATTTGGCATGTGAACAAAATATTTATTGTTGCAGGTGATCTAATTATCTTTTATTTGAAACACACTATATTTACCTGCAAATGTTATCTCATTTTTCTTCTTTGCCTTCCGCTATGCTTTAAGTATATTTTTAATATTCTTTGTATTTAGAATGTGCACTAAGGCATTATTTTTATAATGTCAGATCAGATACAGTTGGAGGCTGTTGATATAATCTAGAGGCGTAGCGTGGGAAAGTAATTACCCCTTCCAGGATTAATAATTTGATGTATATTGAATTTCATATAATAAATTCTGGATGTTGATTTTATTTTAAATTGAATGAATGTCGTTTCTTTTATGTGAATGGCTTGAATATTCGTTAACTACTATTTTATCTAACTGCCAATATGATCCTGCGGAAAGATGCATCCGATGTTAGTTTGGTTCTTACCAACCTAACATGGGTCATCACAGTTGGTATCAGAGCAGGATTTGAAGTGTTAGAGTAAAATAGTATTTATCATAGAAGCCATAATTGGAAAATCATTCAATTTAAAATATAAATACGTTGGAATAAAATACTTGATAGAAAACTAGTGACATAGTAAGATTGTGGTAGGAACAAAACATCATATAGAAAACTAGTGACATGATGAGGCATTATTAGGGCAACATCTAGTAGAAAGACTAGTTAAGGTCATTATTCAAATAAATTATAAGATTGTGTCTTTAAACAGATGAATTCCCCTAATCATTCGGAGGAACACTCGGAAATCGACTTAAGCCAAGAAGGACCTTGGCAAATGGATTTCAACGAACCTAATTTCAGTCCCCCTACTCTTGAAGACCGGATTCGAGAGTTGGAAGATAAGAGACACGCGGTGAAAACCTGACAAGGTTCATGTGTGTCTCTTACGAGAAGATCACCAACCTCCAAAATGAGGTACAAGAATTGAAGGAGACACTAAGGTGGGTGTTCCCTAAATTGGCCGAATTCACTTTGGAAAAAGAAGAGGAGCATGAAGAACGCCTTTCAAAGGTTGAAGGGAAAGTGCATCAAACGAGGAATGCAGCCTCAACTTCTAGGAGGAAGAAAGCAACTAATAAATATAGGAAGCTTTGGGCTAAAAGCTTTAAGCAACTCATTTAGAATATTATCTTAAGAGCGAAATTTTGTGTAACATGAAAAAAAAATTGATTGTATCTTTATTTCTGTTAATTTTCTTTAGCATGAAATATTAATTCTTTCTAAATGAAGCATTCATTTCTTTATCACCCTCCTTATAGATGAATCCGGAAGATTACTCTTCTGAGTTGCCAATGGAGACTCCGGTGAAGGCCCTTTGCCTTCAGGTCCATCGGAGAGTAAGACTGACAAAATCTTGGAGTTGATGGCTCAAATATTAGCCAATCAACACAAGACTCAAGAATCTCCCCCTAGCCAAGGGCACAGAATTGGCGGAGCTTTGCAAGCATTCTTGAAGCTAAATCCCCCACGCTTCGACGGATCAGCTCGGCCGATGGAGGCTAAAGATTGGATCCAGGAAATAGAAAATAAACTGGAGGACATAAGATGTCCGGCCAGAGATGCGGTGCGGTTGGCTAAGAGCCTATTCAAGGCCGAAGCTAAGCGATGGTGGGGAGTCACCCACAAAACTCAGTTCGTGGGCTTGGAACTAGAAGACATATCCTGGGAAGAATTCGCGGAGGCATTCCGAGGTCGCTACATCCCTCTGTCTGCCCAAAAGATATTGGAGAACTAATTC
The DNA here is from genome assembly GCA_016760335.1 of Gastrodia elata. Classification (NCBI taxonomy): domain Eukaryota; kingdom Viridiplantae; phylum Streptophyta; class Magnoliopsida; order Asparagales; family Orchidaceae; genus Gastrodia; species Gastrodia elata. The sequence goes on along the minus strand of CM028671.1, from coordinate 73,126,765 downwards.
ATTAAGCTGACCCAGGGAAATAAGTCTATCGCGGCTTATGAGTCTGAGTTTACAAGACTCTCCAAATATGCACCTAAGCTGGTGGACATAGAGGTTGCTAGGTGTAGTAGGTTCTTGGATGGCTTGAAGGACTCCATCCGGACCAGCTTGCTCCCGCTCAAGCACACCAAATTTGCTGAGATACTGGATTGTGCAACCATAATGGAGCATAATGAGCAGATAATTGTTGAACGCCAGGAGAAACGTCCTTCCCAATCCCAAGACAGTCGTGAAACCTTTAAAAGGTCTCAACCTAGTCGGCAGGCAAATGTTTATCAGATTACCTCAGGGCCTGCTAGGGAAAGGGAAAATTCTGAATGTCGCCGACCTCACCTAACGGGCAGGTGCTATCACACGGGCAACAGATGTTATCATTGCGGCAGGACGGGGCATAATTATCGACATTGTAGATTCTTCAAAACTATAGATGGGGACATTATTCAGAGGCCTAAAATGAACCCGGTATCTACCCCTCCTCGTACCCCGACTCCAGTAAGTACACCAGCCTCGACAGCATCTCCTGCAACCACGCCAACTCAAAGGAGAAATCATACCCCGGGACGACCAGCTACTGCTAGAGTTTACACACTTACTCCAGTCATGGCTTCCGAGGATCATGACGTGGTGACAGGTACTTTTTTTTTAATTATTTTGACCGGCACTTAATTATTTTTTTAAGAAATAAATCTTTAGCATGCATTTAATATTAGGTACCTTGTATTTTTCCGAGCACGCATGTATAACCTTATTCGACACGGGTGCAAGTCACTCCTTTATATCTGAATCCTTCGTAGAGAAATTACAACTGTCATTTATAGAACTAGCAGAAAGATTAAATGTGGGATTACCATCTGGCGCCCTCATGAGCGCTAGAGAATATTGCGAGTGTGAAATCCCAATTAATGGTGGGACATTTAAAGCTAGCTTGATAGTTCTCTCAATTGCAAATTTTGATATTATTTTGGGTATGGACTGGCTATCTTGTCATCAAGCAGTCATCGATTGCCAGCGCAAAAAGGTTACCCTCAGAAGTGCAGGAAGACCAGTGATATTTATGGGAAGACTAGGCACCGCAGCGTCTCTCATCAATGTCATTCAAGCAGCTAAGTTAATTCAAAAAGGATGCGAGACCTACTTAGTAACAATGATGGGAAATAAAAAAGAGGTAACTTCCCTAGATGATACAAGGGTCGTCAATGAATTTCCGGATGTATTTCCCAATTAATTGCCAGGAATATCTTCGGTACGGGAAATAGATTTTACTATTGATTTAATTCTCGGTACGCAACCGTTATCAAAGGCACCTTATAGAATGGCGCCAAAAGAGCTTCAAGAATTAAATGGGCAATTAAAGGAAATGTTAGATAAAGGCCCTATTCGTCCCAGTATGTCACCTTGGGGAGCTCCTGTGCTTTTTGTCAAAAAGAAGGATGGAACGATGATGATGTGTATCGACTACAGAGAACTAAACAAGGTGACTATTAAAAATAAATATCCTCTTCCCCGAATAGATGATTTATTTGATCAACTAGCAGGAGTTGTTGTTTTCTCCAAGATTGACCTTCGATCTGGATATCATTAAGTAAGAATAAGGGAAGAGGATATCCCTAAAACCGCATTTAGGACAAGGTATGGCCATTTTGAATTTCTTGTGATGCCCTTCAGACTGACCAATGCGCCGTCTCTATTCATGGATTTAATGCAGAGGGTTCTTAAACCATATTTGGATAAATTTGTGATCGTCTTCATTGACGATATCTTAATTTACTCCAAGAATGAAATTGATCATGAGGTTCACTTGCGAACAGTGTTGGAAGCTTTCAGATGCAGCAAGCTATATGCGAAATTTTCTAAGTGTGAGTTTTGGTTGAGCTCAGTAGCCTTCTTGGGCCATATTGTAAGCATTGAAGGGATTCAAGTAGATCCAAGGAAAATTAGTTCCATTCAAGAATGGACCCAGCCTTCAACAGTAACGGAAATCAGAAGTTTCTTGGGATTGGCAGGTTATTATAGAAAGTTCGTACAGGGATTTTCCCAGATCTCGGCTCCACTCACCAAGCTCACCCAAAAAGCCACGCCATTTATCTGGAGTTCTGAATGTGAAATTTCTTTTCAGAAATTAAAGGATGCTCTCACGACCACCCCTATTTTAGCACTACCTCAAGAAGGCATGGACTACCAAGTCTACACCGATGCATCCAAGGTATGACTGGGGTGTGTTTTAATACAAAATGCGAAGGTAATTGCTTATGCTTCTCGCCAGCTGAAAGTTCATGAAAGAAACTATCCGGTTCACGATCTGGAGTTAGCAGCCGTTATCTTTGCTCTTAAAATATGGAGGCATTATTTATATGGGGTAAAAGGTGAACTATTCACAGATCACCAAAGCCTCAAGTATATCTTTACTCAAAAAGAGTTAAACTGTCGGCAAAGGCGATGACTGGAATTCATTAGTGATTATGATCTGGATATCCAATACCACCCAGGAAAAGCCAACATTGTGGCAGACGCCTTAAGTCGGAAGTCATTTAGTGTACTTAATGTGATGACCATTAATAATGATCTAGTTAAGGAGCTGAGTAAGCTAGAGATAGATCTGGTAACAACGAATCAATTGAATATCATTTCAAATTCAGAGGTTGCAGATTTAACATTAGAGGAATGCTTAAAACTATCTCAAGAAAAAGACTCTGAATATCAAAAACTGAAGCAGATTACCAGGAAGGAAGGAATAGTTATCTTCAAGAAAAGAATGGCTACATTTATCATAAAACTCGATTGTGAGTCCCCAACGACAAAGAGTTACAAATGGTGATTTTACAAGAAGCGCATCATTCAAGATATAATATCCACCCTGGGACTTCAAAAATGTACCACGATTTGAAGAAAATTTATTGGTGGTCTGGATTAAAGAGAAGTGTAGGAGAGTTTGTGGCGCGTTGCAATGCATGCAACTTAGTGAAAGCAGAACATCAAAGGCCAGGAGGACTCTTACAGTCCCTACCAATCCCAGAATGGAAGTGGACTGATATTGCCATGGATTTCGTTGTTGGGTTGCCTCGAAGCAAATCGGGAGCTGATACTATTTGGGTCGTTGTTGACAGACTCACGAAGTCAGCTCATTTTCTTCCGATAAGACAAACAGATCCCGTGGAGAAGTTCGCCAGGACTTATATCAAGAAAATCATTCAGCTACACGGAATTCTAAGATCAATTATATCAGACAGGGACCGAAGATTCACTTCTCGAATTTGGAAAGCTGTACACCTTGATTTGGGCACCAACCTTGCAATGAGCACTGCTTTTCATCCTCAAACTGATGGACAAACTGAAAGAGTTAATCAAGTACTAGAGGATCTCTTGAGACTTTGCATACTAGACTTCAGCGGGAATTGGGAAGAACACTTGCCATTGGTTGAATTTGCTTATAATAACAGTCATCAGGCCAGCATTGGAATGACGCCCTACGAAGCTCTGTACGGAAGAAAGTGTCTTACACCTCTGTCCTGGTCAAAAATTGGAGATGTCCAATTTTATGGATCCGATCTTGTTGAAGAAACTAATAAGAAGATTCAGTTAATAAAATTAAGGATAACTGCAGCCCAGGACCGCCAAAAGAAATACCACGATTTGAGACAGAATACTAGAATTCCAGGTAGGAGATTTTGCTTATTTAAAGGTAAGCCCAATGAAAGGAGTATACCATTTTGGCATATTAGGAAAGCTGAGCCCATGTTATGTGGGACCATTTGAGATCATCGCCCAAATATGGAACTCTGCTTATCGGTTGAAACTACATGAGGATTTTTCTAGAGTACATGATGTGTTCCATGTATCATCCTTACGTAAGTGTCTACAAGAACCATCTCATCAGCTAGTAGCTCCCGGGACAGTGATTCAGTCAGATCTGACCTATGTAGAAGAACCATAACAATTTATAGAACGAGATAACCGCCGATTAAGAAAGAGAACCATTCCTATGGTCAAAGTGCAATGGAAAGGTCACAGCGCCAAGGAAGCAACGTGGGAAAGAGAAGAGGATATAAGAAAAGAATATCCCGGACTCTTTCAGAACTCGGGTAATCTTATTTAAACCTTTTTGTATTCAACTAAATATTTTCTATTACGGTAAAATGTCGAGGACGACATTATTTTTAAGTTGGGGAGTTTGTAATGACCCTAGGTCATTAATAAGGCAAGACATTAAAATCTCGATTCGTTAAATATCCCGCAATTTTCAGTTTCCCGTTAAAACTCCCGCCAAAACTTAATTTTTTTCAGTTTTAATCTTTAACATGGAAAGTTTTCAAATTCATTTCAGCTAAAATAGGGAGTCTTAATTTCCATTAAGCGCAAAAGATCAAAATAGGAAATGAAAACCTCATAAAAATTGTCGACAATTAAGGTTGGCAGTTCGGTTATGAAAGAAATTTGGAAACTTACAGCTCAGTTCCAATAATTTTGCCGTTTCCGAAATAATCGGAAGCCTCCCGTGTGTTTCAGCGCAACGCGGCAGGCATGCGTTACGTATGCACGCCTTATAAAAGCACTGGAAGGCCGGACGTTTACCTCACACCCCTCCCTCTCTTCCATAGAGCACACATGAGCCGACGGACTGCAACCGAGCCGATCATCTCCCCTGCGCTCGATTCTCCTCCCGCTGCGGCACTGAGAGATGTACATCAGGAGTTCGTAACACTCGCAGTAGCCCTCATCAAATCGACGAAGCGTCGAACCTTCTTCCGCTCACTCAGCTAGCGTCGACCTCCTCCAGCGGCCGACTCCTCTCTACGTGTCGCGCCGATTCTCCGTGCTGCTCGACTGCCTGCTCGAATCGTCTGCTCGGATCGTAAGGTAAGGACTCTGCTCGCACGACCTCTGCCAATCCTCTTTAAGGATTAAAATTTAAATATGTTTATATATATATATAAATGTATATATATATATATATGAATATATATAAATATATATACATATATATATATTGGTATAGGTATTTATATAATAAACAAATAATAATAATAATAAAATTAGAATATAATAAATTGATTTGATTTCAAGTTTTAGGTAGTAATTTTTGTGAGTAGTATAATTCAACTAATCTATTAGCATGCATTAGTATCAAACCCTAGATGTCTAAATCTAGCTTATGTATCAAATTATGCTATTTGATGAGGTTAAACTCGTATATGTTTAAGTAAGTGAATGCTTAGCTATTGTAGATATCACAAACAAATAAAATTCAAAATCTATACGATATATTAACATCTATTCAATAAAAATTGCTACATTTTCCTGACCTATAAATATTTGCAATTGAGAACCAAATTAAGAGTTTTAGGAAAGCATTGTTTAGTCTACCTCCCTATGATTTTGAGATTTTAAAATTAAGTTTAAGAATCAAAATATAAGTTTTAAATTTTATAAGTAGATCATTGCAAAAGTTTAATAGGATCTCAATTATAATTTTTGCAGACATAACACGTTGTGAGTGATTCATCTAGTTAAGTCAAACATAAAAGTACATTGAATATTACTTTATATGCTTTTACTTTCAATTGCTCCTTATGCATCGCTTTGAGCTTATTACTACTTGATATGTTATTCTTACTACTAATGATGTAAGAGAAATTGAATAATGTTTATGTGTCTTGTGAATGTTGCAAGAAGGGTTCCGAAACGGAGCATGATTAGGTTAGGGACGGGGCTAGTCCTCGGGAGCTATAAGGGTATCATCTAGAGCCTTTGAGGGAGACACAGGTGAAGGTTGTTTAAAGACCCTTAAGTGGGTCCAGGTGAAGGTTTATGCTTAAATGCATATGAACCCAGCCTCATGGTTCTGGCTTTGCCCAACAGAACTGCTATTATTGCTTCATGATATCATAGACATAAACATAAACATAGATTTTTACGCAATTATTGCTTTTTCTTTTGACATTTGGCATGTGAACAAAATATTTATTGTTGCAGGTGATCTGATTATCTTTTATTTGAAACACACTATATTTACCTGCAAATGTTATCTCATTTTTCTTCTTTGCCTTCCGCTATGCTTTAAGTATATTTTTAATATCCTTTGTATTTAGAATGTGCACTAAGTCATTATTTTTATAATGTCAGATCAGATACAGTTGGAAGCGGTTGATATAATCTAGAGGCGTAGCGCGGGAAAATAACTGCCCCTTCCAAGATTAATAGTTTGATGTATATTGAATTCCGTGTAATAAATTTTGGATGTTGATTTTATTTTAAATTGAATGAATGTGGTTTCTTTTATGTGAATGACTTAAATGTTCGTTAACTATTATTTTATCTAACTGCCAATATGATCCTGCGGAAAGATGCATCCGATGTTAGTTTGGTTCTTACCAACCTAACATGGGTCATCACACAAAGCATCTCACTCTCTTCGTGTACAAATACTACTCTCAAGGTTCAGTCTCACTATGCAGTCTCTTAAAGCACTTTTGTCTGAAAAGCTGTTTCGATCTTTGAGCTTGCAAAACACAATATCTCATTCTGCAAGCCACAACTTTCATGCAAACTAAAAGGATCAGTATAACATATAATAAGATATGTGTAAAAAAAGTATGAAAATACTGTTAACTGAAACCAAGAAACAATCTAGCATATCAGGCATAAAAGTTAATAACTTAAATTTTTATTGATTTTTAGTAGATTTGTGGATCTTAATCAATTATTTTTTATTTAAACTTATTTCTAAAATATTTATATGATCTTTATGTATCATCTAAAGTTAAGAAATCTGATTTTAGTCTATCTAATTGATCTTGATTGAATTCTTCTAAGTTAAGAAATTTGATTCGCAATAGATCCAAGTGACTTTGTTTAAGTTTATTAAATGTGTGATTCATAGTTGGCTCAAGTCATCTTAGTTGTATCTAAATTAAATGTCTAATTCATAGTTCAATTAGTTAGTACTAGCTGAATTTAAGTTTAAAAATGTTTCTCGAAGAACAATGATAAGTTAAATAATCCAATTCCTAGTAGAACTAAAGGATTATAGTTTTAGCATTATAATTTTCAAATATATGATGCATAGGTGATCAAATTGATCATAGGTGAACCATCTTAGTTAAATAACTTGTTTCCTAAACAATCTGATTGATCTTACCAAGGCAAAGTGTGCTGTGAAAAGCCTGAATACACAGATTCTAGCAAAATGTAAGCATGTTTAAATTTTGTGCTTTTTAATAGATGTAACAATTTGATTATGTACATTCTAATAAATTTAAGCCCCAACATTATATTTATTTTTTTGACCTTTTAATATCTAAGATTTGGGTTTTTTTTAATAAATAAATTAATTAATTAAGATAATTTATAGGCTAATGAAAATAATTTATTAAATTAGTTGAGGTGGAAAGATAATATGAACATCTAAATGTTAAAGTCTTACCCATGTAAGACTTGTATAAATTACAAATTTGAGGATCAACACACATCATGTTTAGGCTTTGACTTAATTTTATATCTGAGCATAAGCATTATCTTTGAATTTAGATGCTACATCCGAGCTTGATCATACTTATTTATCATATTTTTGTTATGGTCATATTAAACCCAAATATAAAGATCCAAAAGATAATGTATTCAATTATAAATGAGTATTGATTGCTCTTTATTGTTCTTTATCGCATGAGTGAGGAACATGTTAGTACTTCTATTGATTGTGCATACAGTAATGATATTGACAATGATGATCTATTATTGTTATTATTCAATATATTAAGACTATTTAATAGATTAATAGATAATGATGATATCATTGTTATTATTTACTATCAATAAACAAAAAAGAGGATTCACAATATTAACTTGATCATAAGATTAATATAACATATAGTAATGGCTCTTACAACTCAGTGAGCACAAAATCCTTTCAAGATACTGCTCTCAAGGCTCATGCTCTCATAATACAATCTCTCAAAGCACTTTCATTTGAGCATCTTCTTTGATCTTTGAGTTTGCAAAACAACTTATCTCGTCTATCAAACCAGAACTTGCAAGCAAACCAAATAGGATCAGTGTGCAAAAGAAATATGAAAAAAAAAACTGTTAATTGTAACCATTTGTAGTATTAATTTTTATGCTTGATCTACTAGATTGCTCTAATTTTTAGCGAATTTATGTGATCCTTGTCAATCCATTTGTAGTTAAACTAATTTATAATATATTTATGTGATCTTAATTGAATTATATTTTGCTAAGCAATTTGACTTTTAATCGATCTAACTAATCCTGATTAATAAGAAAATTGATTCTTAGTAGATTTAAGTGATCTTAGTTAAAGTCTAGTTAAATGTGTGATTCATAGTAGGCTTAAGTTATCTTTGTTGTTTCTAAATTTAAATGTCTAATTTATAGCTGAATTTAAGTTTAATATTTTGATCTTTAATTGAATTAAATGTTTTCAATAAACAATGTTATGTTAAATAATCTAATTCCTAGTAGAACGAAAGGATTATAATTAAGTCATTCTAAGTTTCAAATATATGATGCTTAGATGATTAAATTGATCATAGTTGAATATCTTAGTTAAATAACTTGTTTTTTTAACTATCCATCTAATCCTAGTGAAACAATTTGAGTATGCTCAATCTAACAAATTTAAGCCAAACATTATATATAAATTTTTGGCCTTTTAATAGTTGTAACCCCATCACAAGATTTGAATCTTTACCACTTTTTTTAATGATAAGGTTGTAAGACTAGTTATCTTAGGTATTCTAAATAGATATATTCCCCACCTAAAAGTAAACACTGGACCATCCAATAGATATAACCCCAACTTAAATTGGGGCCAACATCAATGTTAACAAGCCTTTAATACAAACCTAAACTACCAATGCATATCCAAATGTCTATGGTTTGAACTTATGTTTATAAGTTCAACTGAAAATTTAAACAAATTCTATGGTTATGTATACATTTGATTCACTGGCAGTTATGTTTAGACCATTAGAGCATTAATAGTCATGCTCTATAATGTTAAACTCAAGTAAAATGGTACAATTTGTAATGACCCTAGGTCATTTATAAGGAAAACAATAATGTCCCGCAATATTTGGATTTCGTTAATTCTCCCGTAAATTTCAGTTTTTCGTTAAACTCCCGCTAAATTTCGATTTTTCAGTTACAATCCTTAATTTAGAAAGTTTTCAAATTCGTTTAAAGCTGAAATAGAAATTAAGACCCGTCATTAACGCATACTTAAATTAGTAAAGCATAAATTACCTCATTAAGACCCATATTCAAGACAAGAATCAGCTGCCCTTTTAGAAACTGTTAAGCAATTAAATCTATGACTTTATTAGGAAGGTATGTAGAGAATAATAGAGCTAATTACCCGTAACTCACCGGCTAATCAGCCCGAATGAAACGGACGTGCATTACATACGCACGCCCTATTTAATCGCAAAGGACCGAACGATTCTCACCACTTGAACAAGTCTTCTCTCCCTCTCAATCGCTCGACTCTCTCCCATAAGACGCGGCAGTAAGTGTAACGACCCAATATCCTTACTTTCAAATTAGGTCAAAACCCGCTTCATCAGGACCCCGGGGAATTTCAAATTATGGTAAACAAAATTTCCATTATATAGAAATAATTTTTAGATCAAAGTACCCTAGTTTGGGAGAATTCGGATAACGAAAACTCTTGCTTTATTTTTCTGAATTAATTAAATCAAATAGATCAAGAACATTAAAATATGTGTCAGAATTCATCGATTTCAGTGTCGTTGTGTTAAGTATATTATTTAAAGACTGCTCGAAAAGTTTCATCAAATTCTGAGTGCCGGTTTGATCGTGGTTAATTTTTGAAGTTTTAAATCTCAAAATTTAATATAAAATAAAAATATGTATCCGAATCGAGAATTTTTGGCGCGAGGGTATTCGTTAAATCATAACACACATCGGTGTCAGATTTCGTTATGTTTGCACGCCAAACGGCAGAAAAATGCGAATAATTTAAGTTCAAGTAATTATATAAATTCTTTTTTTTTTAAGAATTTTCCTAAACCCTTCTTTCCCCGCCTTAACTGTGATCCCCCCTCATTAAGGCAGAATATTCCTCTGCCCATAAAGCATTAATTAGCACCTTAATGATACTTTAAGTTTCCCTTATCCCCTTATTCCTCTCCCTCCCTCTCCTTTTTCTCTATTAATACTCCCTCCTTTCCCTCCTTCTCCTCCCCACAACCAGCCCTCTTCTCCCTTCTCTCCCAGCCAACCCACAGCAGCCCCTCCTCCTCCTCTCCCCACACAGCAACAGCCCTCTCCTCCCCTCCCCACACAGCAGCAGCCCTCTCCTCTTTTCCCTACACAGCAGCAGCCCTCTCCTCCTCTCCCCACACAACAGCAGCCCTCTCCTCTTTTTCCCACACAGCAGCAGCCCTCTCCTCCCCTCCCCACACAGCAGCAGCCCTCTCCTCCTCTCCCCACACAGCAGCAGCCTTTCCTCCTCTCCCCACACAGCAGCAGCCTTCTCCTCCCTCTCCCACAACCACTAGCAGCCCAGCCTCTCCTTCCTGCCCTCCAGCAAGCAGCCGGCCAGCAGCAGCCCCTCCTGCTGCAGCCCTCCCTCGTCCGGCCAGCTAGCCCCCGCTGCCCCGACAACCTCGTGCCAGCCCCCTTCAACTACATCCGGCCTTCCTCCGGCTTTCGACAACCCCAGCTTTAGGTAACAGGAGAAGGAAAAGAGGAAGAAAATGATATGAGATTTTAATATTTTATTTTTTTTATTTCATTTCTTATACTAGTATATTATGTCATTGCATTATTATTGATGTCATTAATTAATAATGAATAACAATATAAATGCTAGAAAATGACTATTATTTTCATACTGTCTATTTCAATTCAAGTATTTTTATTCTATCATTTCTATTTTCTTATTATTACTATTATTATTATTACGTTCTACAATTTATGCAGTCATTTCCATTCTGTTTTTCATACATTATTATTATTATTATCATTATTATTATTAAAATGATATTAATAATGCTATTATAAATATTATTGCCACATCAGTAACTTAAAAATACGAACTTCTATCAAGTTGAGAGAATGAAAGAGAAGTAGAAATGAAACAAAGATAATAATATTGGCTAAAAAGACTATTTTAAAATTTAAAAACCTAAACGCAGATTGAGCGAACTGTCACTCATCCGAACTGTCGAATTGTCGAACTGTCGAACTGTCAAACTGTCGAACTGTTGAACTTAAAGAACAATGTACCAAATGTCTTTTATTATTTCTGTTTAAATATGCTTTTTCTGCTCAGCATCGCATAAATTTGATAAAAGTGCTTTTTAAAGTCACATAAAATGATATATGAATAAGTTTGGATAAGTGAGAAGCAAGGGTTCCATGTTGCTTTATACTTTTTGTCTGATCAGACAACCGTTAGGACGAGGCTGTCCGACATCGGGAGTCATAAGGAGTCTATACTGATAAGCCTTTGAGGGGGCAGGTATAGAGGAAAGTTGAGATATGTAACACAAAAAATGAACCCCCCTTTTCCTCGATTTTGTACTTGCCCAACAAAATCATATTTTGCCTCAGATATCAAGCGCTAAAAATTATGTACTTATTTTTGTGACTGCAATTATTTTTATGCTAAGTTTCAAGTGCAATTGAAACAAGTTTGCAGGGATAAATTTGTACAACTTTTATTTCCTGTCAAATATTAATTATTTTGCTTATTATTTAACATTTATAAAGATGACATCTATCAGTACTTAGTTTCACAACTAACTGGTATTCGAATGCCCGCACTTTTGAAACGTGCTCAGATCTGGAGTTCATCATCGAGGAAAGGTGCTAAGAACTGAACAGTGCTGATACTGTTACCTGCTGATCCATCGCTTTTTTTTTACTCTATCTATTCTTTTAAAAAGTTTGTAATTTTTCTTTTATTTTAACTTTTGTAAACAAAACTTATGAATTAATAAATAAATGAGTTATGTTTGATGTTTATATATTTGTTTCTTAAATCACTCAATATGATCCTACGGCTAGAGGACTTATTGTTGTTATTTTATCACACCCACAGCAACCGGTGCTGGATTAGCTCCTGCTGACCCGGCACCGGGTCCCACAGTAAGCGTACCTGGTGGCCAACCGAGCAGGAAGGATCGACCCCTCCTTCCGTCGTAACCCTTACGCCCGAGAGATAGGTAGCCTGCAGCTTCCTCCGCTCGACTTCTTCTTCCACGCAACTCCTGATCCTTCTCCACTTGACCCTCTGCGCCGAACCTTCTGTGCATTCGACCGGGAGTATAAGGTACAAACTCTTGCCCATTTTCTTTTATCTTCAGCCAATCGAGTGAGAGAATGAGAGCTTGAGAAGGAGAGTAAGATGATAGAATTTCTTGAGAATATCCTATATGTATCAATCTTTAAAGCTTGCATTTAAATCAAAATTTATCTTATATGCATTATATGTTCATCTTACATCAATGGAAGGTGCAACATCTTTTTGATACAGCTCATATTTTATTTGTTGATTAAGAGCATAAAATATAATGCAAATAAAGCCTAAGAGAAACATTATCTTATGAGGTAATAATAATAATTTTTTAGGGTTGATATATTTATAAATTCCCTATTGTATCCTTTGATATTTTTGTCTATAAATGCTTGTTTGATGTTCATATGATGATTAATTGCTAAACTAGGTAGTGACTAAAGATAATTCATATTGGGTACAAAATTATTATTTTTTTAATTGTAAACTAGTTTAGCTTGATGATAAAATCACATGTACATTGCAATAGGGTCAGTTTCAATTTTTTAGTCTAGTGAATAATGATAAACCTTGACCTAAAAGTAAAATAAATTAAAGATAATGTATCGATGACAAGTATTGAAACATGCGAGAGAAATTCTAATCAATTTAATGTATTTGATTCAATCTATAGATCTCATTGATGGATTCAAATATGCATGAAATGTAGAACAAAATTAGGAATTTTGGGAAAAATACTATTTTTAGTCTAAAATTCCCTAAGACATAAGACAATCATCTTAAGGAGATCCTAAGTTTGTAAGCTAAAATCAGGCTTAGGAATAAGAATATAAGTTTTAATCTTATAATTAGATCATGGCAAAGTTTAATAAAATCTTAATTATAAATTTTGCAGACACGTCGAATTTGTGAGTGAATCGTCTTAAACAAATCAAACACAAAAGGTATACTGGATATTAATTTTATGCTTTCTACCTTTTTGCTATTTAAGCATCGCCTTGAATTTGTTTTATATTGTTATTTAATGCTTTACTCTTACTACTAATCATATAAGAGATGCAAAATAATGTTTATGTATCTTGTGAATGTTGCAAAGGGTTCCAAAATGGAGGTTGAATTAAGTTAGGGACGGGGTTAGTCCATCAGGAGTTATAAGGGTGCCATCTGGAGCCTTTGAGGGGCCCAGGTGAAGGTTATGCTTAAATGTATATATGATGCCATCTGGAGCCTTTAAAGGGGGCCCAGGTGAAGGTTATCATTTGAAGCCTTAAAAGAGGCCCAGGTGAAGGTGTTATCTGGAGCCTTTAAGGGGGCTCAGGTGAAAGTTATGCTTAAATGCATATATGATGCCATCTGGAGCCTTTAAAGGGGGCTCAGGTGAAAGTTGCCATCTGGAGTTTTGAAAGAGGCCCAAGTGAAGGGCCATCTGGAGCCTTTAAGGGGGCCAAGTGAAGGGCATGCTTAACTGCATTTTTATGAACCTAACCTCATGGTTCTAACTTTGCCCATCAGAACCGTTAACATTGCTTCATAATATCAAATCATAAACATAAACATGAATTTTTACGCTATTATTGTTTTTCCATTTGAAACTTGGCATGTGACAAAAGAATATTTATTTTGCAAGAGTTATGATTATTTTTTGAAATAAATCTTTATTTCCCTGCAAATTTTTATCATTTTTGCCTTCCGCTTTACTTAAAGTATATTTTTAATATCCTTTGTATTTAGAATGTGCACTAAAGCATTATTTTTATAATGCCAGATCAGATACAGCTGGAGGAGGTTGATTTAGTTTAAAGTTGTTAGAAAGAGGCATGCGCGAGACATTAATGAATTCTAACTATCCTTCAAGGCGCAATCATTTATGTATAAAAACATTTATGTAATAAATTCTGGATGTTATTTACCTTAATTTGAATGAATGTTATCTCTTTATATTTGAATGATTCTGTATATTGTTTAACTGCTATTTTACTTAACTGCCAATATGATCCTGTGAAAATATGTATCCGATGTTAATTTGATTATTACCAACTTAATATGGGTCATCACACAATTAGACCTTTGCTAGTATTTGAATCAATATTAAACTCAATGATTATGTTTTAATATAATCACCCAAATTGCTATGAATATTTGAGATGAGATAGCTCATAATTGTTAATCATAATATATGAACTTTATGAATAATGTTTTCTTGCATTGGCAGATTGGGTCATAAGTTAGCCTGAGATGATAAAACTATGAGATTTTGATCAAATCCACATCCATATATCCCAATCATATAGTGCTTTATGTTTGCTCAACTACTATCGAAACACTTATTAATCGAGATTTCATTTCTATGATATGGAGGAATAGTTAAATATAGGTGCTTGTGCCCATAGAAATTGAAAGATATTAGTTCTAAATAAACCTTGATCCATGTATCAGTGAAAAGTTTGGTTAAAAAACTCAAATCGGTCTCATGGAAATTTTATTTTTGAAATCTATTATAATTGGAGGTTACTTCACTCTTCTGAGCAATTCAAGGCTCTAAGGAAGAAAAAAGGCATTTGTTAATTAAGAGAAACCTATATCTATGTAAACATGCATCAATCCCTAATCAAGAATAAGCTGAAGTTTGCTTACAAAGTGCCAGCCAAAACACACCTGAAGGTGGTTACATAAATTGCTCACTATTAATGTGTTCCAAATTCACAAAAGCTGAAATTATAGTCAGTGAAGCTAAAGCTTTGTATGAATTTAGAGCTAAGCTAAGCTATCTACCTCAAATTTCTTTTTTTTGCTGATACTTATTTTGTGTACTAAATAGATAGTATATATTCTATCATTGACTCATTTATTTTCTAATTGTTACTTTAATTGCAGAGAAGCCCATGGGAGTTTCTCATAAGACTAATAAATGCAGTGTGCATCTTAACAGTAATGCATCCAGTCCTATTAATAGTGTTACTGAGGACACATTTATAAGGGAATATCTGAACAAAGGTAATTCGTTCATCAGATTAACGTGCTTTTATTTTATTGTAATTACTGATCTTGTAACCAGTAAATTAAACTAATTTTTGTTGCAGACTTAAAGCCAAAGAATGAAAATGAAATAGATATCACTACACAGGGAGGATTCAATTATGAGTTAACCAATGCATCGAACCCCTGCAATGCTTCTGCTGAGTACTCTTTCCAAAGTGTCCCCAAGGGTGAGCAGCATGGGCAAGGTAACCCGTATACTACTTTCTTCTGAATTATGTACATTAAGCGATACATTACTTCAGCTATTAGGCTTAAAGGTTTGAAGGAGAAGAGATGGTCAGTAATCTAGAGAGCACAGCTACGTACCATCAGTGTAAACTTGCATTAACCCCCTCCATGAATTGTTAAGTGCGTGGAGATTATTTGAGTAAATTTAAATTGGCTGTTTTGAAACATCCTTTCTTGAGCTGAAAACTTGAAACTTCTTATGAAAGGGTTTGATTAGAATAAAACTTCTATGAAGCTTCTCATTCTCATCTGAAAAAAGCTTATATGAAATATATTTTATAATTATTAAATGAAAAGAAAATCTCTAGAAACTTCTTTTACCGAGGAAATTTTTAGAAATTTTTTTTATAAAAGTTGGCTGAAGTTTGTGAGTTTATAATAAGGGTTAGTATGTTGTGTAATACATCAAACCAAGCTTCCTTCCTCCTTCATAAGAACTTTTTTCACTTGTAATATATTTTTCATTTCTCTTTCTCAGTATAACCCATTGTTGAAGGTGAACAAGTATTGATGCATGTAAATTTGTGTGTTCATAATCATTTACATTTATCTTTTTTTTTTTGTTTCAATAGTTTTTGTACGAGACTTTGTGTGGCATAAGGATTTTTCCTCTTCCACATTCCTAGGATTTGGTACACGAGCAGCAGATTTGAGAAATCATTTGTAAACCGTGATAGAGGATTAGAAGGTGAAAATTGATAATTTCATTTTGTGTAAGAAATTACATTTACCTTGTTCTGGAAAAAAACAGTAAAGGTGGAGCAAATAGAAAGATATATGTTAGATCGGTGAGTATTCAAAGTTTTGCGCTTAACCTTGGTGTGGAACATGGTTTTCAATATCGTCAACAAGGCGAAAACAATTTGTTTAATAGAAGCGCCATTAAACATATAAAAGAAGCCATTAAAACTAAATATAGTATATCTTATGTATTATTTATTCAGTTTAAAAATAGGAGAAGAATCATTAGTGAAGGCTCACATGAGTTCATGATTTGGAATCCATTTTGATTATGTTTGAAGTTGTTATTCTTTGGTGCTTTGCTTAACATTTTCGATTGACTATTCTTTTATATGTTATTCTTTGGTGCTTTGCTAATGACAGTGATTGCAGCGAGCAAATTTTTTGTGGAGTGCCAGTTATAATTTAAATGACATCTAAGACATGATTTTTAGCGATGATATTTACATAAGGGAATCATGCAATTTTTCTTTTAAGTTTCAAAGGCAGAGAGATGATCAACTCATCACGGTATGGATGAAGTAATTATAGATCAATGCTAACAAGGAATAGTCAATCAAAAATGATAAATTATGTTGAAACTATTTCTTTAGAAATCATTGCAAAGCACCAAAGAATAACAAGAACCATTAGAAGTATGATAAACGATGAACTATTTGATGTTAGTGGAAAAGATGAAATTCAGATTAGAACTAGGAATGTGATGCAATAGATTTTACAAGAGATAAGACATGTTCTAGGCCTTGAAAAAGTTTTATTTTTTGATCCAGATTGATAGTTGTGGCTACACCATAACATTTATTGAATGTTGGAAGTAACTAAGGAGCTACGATCTTGTCAAGAGTCAAGAATTTATAAACACTATATGCGACTGCAAATAATGTAGATACTGTGGTTGTTGCAGCTAGTGGAAGCTTCAAATTGTGGTATCGAAATTGAAATTAATACATATAGATATTTGGGAACCAGTTCCAATGCTTTTTCTTGGTGACTTGTGCTATTACATTGTTACTTTTATAAATGACTTCCCAAGATATGTGTTTGTTTTCCTATAAAGCACAAGTAAAGAATTAGACTGGGCTGAAACCAAGAGTTTGATAATGGTGAGGAGTGTGTGAGCAAATAATCTACAGATATGTTCAAAACATGTAATCCATATGTTAAAACAGTTTTTGAAATGACTAAGCAAGATGACATTACTAAGAGGATAAATTGGGTGTAATTAAATGAGCAAGGAGCATTTAATCACATTTTGGGCTAATGCAATTATTGCGACAACCATCCGATCAAACAAAGATTATTAGCTCCTTTGGGATTTAAATCCCTCAAGAAGAATAGTCAAGAAGGTATAATATTTTCACTTAAAAGCACTCGATTGTGTTTCCATACTTATGATTCTGATGTAATTGTTAGCTTGATGTTAATGCAAGAGAGTATTAGCTCCTTAGTTATATATCCAAGTATTTCATTTATCATGTTTTAAATGATCAAAATTGGAAGATCATAAAAGCCAAATATATTACGCTTGATGGAAAAGTATGCTATACAAAGATAAATATTTTAGAGGATTAGAAAATAGGAAAAATAAGAAAGAAAAAAAAACAGGATCAAAGTTTATCCCGCATTAAAGATATTGATAAAAGAGATCAAATGAATTAAAAATACACAGAGGCTACAGAACAAGATGCTCGAATTAAAAAGTTGAAAGCCAAACACTCTACCACAATTTATTTGAATTATTTTTATTAAGTAATATAATTATTTATGCCTTATAAGGTCAAATTGGGAATTTGACCTTATAAGGGCATTTTAGTAATTTTACCCTTAATAATGTATAAAATTTATGTTTAGTTTGTTGTAGATTATATCCTAAATTTTCTATAGAGTCCAAATTTATCAAATTATGATATGAATTGGCTAAGTTATAGCTAGTCAAATTTCTAGGGTTTAATAATTAGGGTTAAATGTGATTAGTGAGTGATTAGTGAATTTAGTCACAAAATTATCAATCTAATTATATATTTAAGTTCTAATTCACATTATGAGTCATTTAAAACTGAAATCATTTAATTTGGATTATTATATTTGCTAATATTCACTAATCAAGTTTTTAGAGTAATTAGTGTTAATTAGAAGATCTAACCGTTGGATCCTAAATATTTTTGCAGTTTTCTAAAATTTAGGATTTTCTGATCTAAATGGGTATTTAGATCATCTAATTTTGGAGCTAAATTGGCTAACTTATAGCTATTTGAAGTTTTAGGTTAAATTAGGTTAATTAGGGTTAAGTCCTAATTGCGACTAGTTACATTTTAATTTAAATAGAAAAATTAATACTTCTAAATTATTTCTTAGGCTTTTCTGAGTATTTTAAGATCTATATTTGATGGTAGTGAGTGTAAAGTTATGGCTAAATGAATTTTAGTGACATTTTTGTAATAATTTGGAATTTTTATTTAAATATCCTAAAATATTACTATATTAAATATTACTCCAAATGGAAATTTGATTGTTTCATATGATTCCTCTAATTTTATTGATCGAAAAGGTATATAAATTTGTAATATTTGGATGAGTATTTTATAAGTTATGAATTTTCAAAAATTTGGCTATTTATTAATTACTTATTAGTTTTATTGTTTTTAATTTAATATATTAATTTCTTAATCTGCTTTATAAGTATATTTATATTAATATTACTATTTTATATAAAAGTTTTCTGTTTATTTTATTTTATTTATATATTAAAATGTTAAATTTCTATTTACAAATATATTTACATTTATGTTTTTATTTTATTTATTTATTATTACTAATGTATAAATTATTATATTTTAATTAATGGTATTTATTAAATCTATTTAATATTAATTTTGAAAATAAACTTTCTGATTATTATTAAGATATTTAATAGATATTATTAATTTAATTTCGTATAAATTTAATTACTATGTTTAATTAGTATATTTATAAATTCTAAATTTTCTGATTTGACATTTATATATTAATATCTATTTTATTAAATATATAATTATTAAATATTATTTTATTATATTATCTAAAATTTTCTGTTATGTTTATTTATATTTATTTAATAAATATACTTTAATAGATTTTTATATATATCTGTTATTATATTTTTATTTTTGCAGGTGGGACGTGTCGAGCAGGGATTGGCCGGTCAATTTAGGTGGGGTCCACATCTGTTTTAAATGAGACAGTTTTGAGCGGCTAAATTAATTTGTGGGTCCCTCCACAGTAATGAAACCGCTGGATGCACGACACGTGGATCCTTGATGTGCGATCTCGATTATACGGGTCGGGCTCGGTTCTACCCGGCCCGACCCAAACTCTTCATCTTCTTTGCTTTAGGACTCGACGGCTCGAGGCTAGGGTTGGCTTTTTCCGGCAATCCAGTCGTCGATACGATCTGGTCCGACCAGAAGTCGATAATACCCAATGAGATCTTCCTATAGATGGTCTAACCGGCACCGGGGGTGAGCTAGGATGGCCGGTGCATCGAACCCTAGATTGGCTACAAACCTCTAACGGTTTGTACTGTTGACCTAGACCCAAATTACACCGTTTGGTTGCAATTAGACAAGATCAAGACCGGTAGATTGTTGATCTAGTACGTGAAATTGAGGAACGAAATGGAATTTGCAAATTATCGACGAAGATTAAGGGTATACGGTGTACCTTAAACGGACGGCAGGGAAGGTTCGCAACTGGATCAATAGGTTTTGAACTTTGAGATGGAAACTAAACAAAGCAGAAGTCCTAATGGTCTTATACGAGTCTTAAAGCGGCGGTTAAGGGCGGTGGGGGAGTCCACATGGCATCGTCTTCGCCGCGTGTCCAAACGCAGGACGCGCTGATTCCTTCGTCACTTGAGAGGAAGACGATCCTGCGACCGTCCGATTCCTCGATCGGACGGTCCGCGAGGACCGTTTAAGTTGAACGGCGCTAAAGTTGACTGTGACGGCGCCGTTATCTGTAATTTAATAATTAAATATTTTAATTTAATTTAAATTAATTAATTAATTAAACTTAATTTAATAAATATTTTCCAAAAAAATTTTAAAAATATATTTCCTAGCTAATTGAGGTCTTCTGAACGCAATGGCGCACTCGGATTTTCGATCCGATGAGTATTTAATTACTCAAATTTTTTAGGTATTTAAATAATATTAAAATATTCGTCTAAAAATTAACGACTTCCAATTGCGTTCAAAACTTCACCCCTAGCTAATTTTGAGGTGGTGAACGCAATGGCGGAGTCAGATTTTCAATTTGAAGTCAAAATTATTTAAATATTAATAAACAATAAAATTTTGGTATTTTACAAAAATCAACAAATCCAATACTCAATTGAGGCACAAGGAAATGGGTAAAAGCAGGTCAAGGTTATGCATGCTTTGAACTGTTGAAGCTATGTATGCTTGAAGTTAGATAACCGTCCACATTGTCAATGGTGCTCAATATCAGTAAGAAAAAATGAAATTATATACTATGATAAATTTTAGAAACATTTCACCATAAAATTACAAATTACTTTTCTACTCCCAATACATATAGTTGCCCATAATACCTCAAGTAAACATACCAGTTACCGGTTACCAATTATTTTTATCATCCAAGTTGATCTAAAACAACCATAGCAAAAACTTACTAGAAAAATTATGAAACAAAAAATTAAATTTTTGCCTAATTTAAATATTCTTAGCTAAATTTCTAGCTTGTGATCAAATCAAAGGCCTTTTAAGAACCCAAATCAGCTTTTTTAACTCTAGATTTTGCAATTGATTTATCTGGTCTTGCATCAAATTCTTCCCTTATAGATCTCTCTGAAGAGTTTGTAACAACATAAAAATCAAGAAGATCAGGGTCAAGTTTTTGGAGTTCTCATGAATTAATCAAATATCCTTTGATTTAACTTTATTTTTCCATCAAATCCAATGCCTTTGTTCTGCTTGTGCTCCTACAATAATTGCATCAGTAATGATAGCACTTATTTAAAAAAAACTATGATTAGTGGTGGGAATTACATAATAGCAAGCATCAGTCTAAGTGATGTTAACATAAAATTATATTTTAAATTTTTTTATGAATTCTTGCTGCTCGGTCCTAAGTACCAAATAAAAAATGATATGTAGTCAACAATCATTGTAAAATTTTTTGAATATTTTATTACTTGAACTCTTTAAGAAAGTACGCTAGAGCTAAGCGTCTCTTGGAAGCTACAAGTTGAATTGCCTGAAATAGTGAAGAGCGTGTTAGGGTTGTTGCATCGATGCCTGGGTGTAGTGTCAAATAAGCTAAGGTTCTTGCATTAAGGAAGAATGTAGGTCAAGGAACTAGTCTATGACATAAAATAAAGAATAGGTAGTTGGAATATTGATATTATGCTTAATAGGAAGACAAAATTTTGTCTTCAAGAAATGAAATGAGCAAGAGGAAGCAAAAGAAATTGATAGATTGGGTTTTAAACATGGGTACTCAACTAAGAATCATCATAAGAATGGTTTGAGTATCATCCTAAATAAGAATTTAAAAGGTGATATAGCAAAAATCAACAGGTTGAGAGAGAATTATATTTTAAAGATTTTAATGGATGAAATAACTTCTGTACAAATATTTGTCTTTTGGATATGAGTATAATAAATTTTTTTTGGTGTGGTTTGAAGGAATCAATTCAAGAAATACCTCAAGAAGTAATGTTATTTACAGGAGAATTTTAAAATAAATATGTCGAAAGAGCGACAAAAGAGTTTAATAATATTTATGTTGGTTTTAATTTTGTAGAGTTTGTTGTTTATGATCTAATGATTGTTAATACTTTAATCTAGAAGAAGAATATATTATCATTTATAAAAACAAGGCTTTTAAAACTCGTATTAATTATTTTATTTAAAATATAATATTTATATTATAAAGATTGTAAGTTTATTTCAAATGATTGTTGATAACCTAACATTAATTATTAATTTTTTATTTGAAAATAAGTAGTATGAAAAATCATACTTAATCTAAAATGCCTTAAAATTATGTGATGGATCATTAAAAATTGCATTATAAATATTTGTAGTAAAATTTTAAATTTCGACAAGGATTTTGAGGGTGATGGTATGTTTATATGAAAATTGATTGCTAATTGTATTCTTTTAAGTATTTAAAGGTATGCTTGATGAATCGAAAGGGAGATCACTTAATAATACTAAAGAAAAAAGATATATAAATATTTATAAGAGTTGAAAGAATATAAATTAGCTTGTTATGAGTTCGAAATAATAGTTTGTGATTATAAGATTGCAGCATTCAAAAATTTATATGATAAATTAAAAACTATTGAGGGAGGAAGATATACATAAGTAGCAAAATTAAGAAATTAAATAATAAAAAACTTGACTTATATAAAATAAATATAAGATGCTTATCAAAAAAAGGAAGATATTTATTATAAATGAATGAATTGTTTGATTGATCTTTTTAATAAAGGTTGCACAAATACACATTTATTAAAAATAAATTACACATTTATTTGACATATTAGTAAAATTGAAATTTGGAATTATTAAGAATGAAGAGTGAACAAGTAGTAGGATTAGATAACATCTCTATTTA
Organism: Gastrodia elata; assembly: GCA_016760335.1. Lineage (NCBI taxonomy): Eukaryota > Viridiplantae > Streptophyta > Magnoliopsida > Asparagales > Orchidaceae > Gastrodia > Gastrodia elata. Next base: position 73,103,817 of record CM028671.1, on the reverse strand, counting down.
TGTGTAGAAATATTTGGGTGAAAGAAATTTCTTAGCTCATCAAGTATAAAATATAATTTGAAGACCGGAAAATCAACTTACTTGAGGATACTCGAGCTATCATAAATGGCTTTAAAAAAATCTGTTTCGATAAATTGCTTGACGGGTCACTTACACTTGGTAATATTCAACATACCATTGCTTTAACTTTGGAGCATTTTTGTTTAATTTCTTTACATTTAAAATGAATCCCATAGAGGATGCTAAATTATAATGCCATGCCAATGAATTAATTAGGAAAGGATTCATTAGAGAAAGCCTTAGCCTTTATGCCTTCCTTTATTTTCTAACTTTTAAAATAATTGATATGTGACTTCTGGCTTCCCTACCCTTTGCACATGTGTGCCTGTCAAGCATTCAATAAAATTGCTGTGAATTATATATTCCCAATTCCAAGATTGGATGGCATGTTAGATATGATGGCGAGAGCTGAGGTCTTTTTCCAAATAAATCTAAGGAGTGAACTCTCTTAAGTCAGGACAACAGAAGGAGATGAGTGTAAAACAACACTTATTTGTCTGCAAAATTTAGAAATTAAAATAACTTTAAGTGAAGTGGTTGGGGTGTCTTTCTCACTGTATCTTTTTTCAATCAAGTTGCTTTGATTGTAAGACCATTTTCTATTAAATTCTGACATAGGAAATGCTTCTACTCCTGAATTGTGTTGCATCACTATTTAAAATGTGCTCTAGCTTCCCAACATAAGTTGGATTTAGCTGAGCCTTTACACTGTCTAAGTGGACCTTCTTCAACTCATCTTAAATGAACTTTTGAAGAGAAGAGATGCCAAATACATCATGAACTCTCTACCGGTGTTCTGGAAAAATCAATGTATAGGTTTTCAACTCTCTTTGAGATCTTTGAAAGACTTAGACTTAGCTTGACACCTTGTCTACTTTAGCAGCACCTTTCATCTAATTGACCTTGATAAGTGCAAAATTTTCAACTTTTAATTTATTGGTTTATGCTTTGAGTCATTGTACTTCATTTTGTTTTGAAATATTTTAAATTTATTTCAAATCAATCTGATATTCTCTATCACTTCATTTACTAGCTTTAATTTAAAAATTTGTCTCACCAATTTTTTCTTAACAAAAAGTTTTGTCTATTCTATCATATAACATCTCATACAGGGTCATTCCAATGCTTGATTGAAAATTGTTATTTTAGGATACATGCTTCTTCTAATCTCCACCAACATCGAGATTGAGCTGATCTTCCAACTTCTAAATGGTCATTTTTTATTGTCCATCTTTTTGAGGGCGGAAAGCTTTGATGAAGATTAGTTTTAGGTAGAGAGCTTATTGAATGCTTTTCCATAGCTTCACTGTGGACATTGACACTCAATGAAATTGTACAATCTCATTGACATGTAGTATAACTAAATTCTCCGTATGGTTGGCTTGTTTGATAAGTAGGAATTGTGCTTTTGGCAATCTCTCCACAATTACTCATGTGACATCAAGTTTCTTTATTGATTTCGGACAACTAACCATGAAGGTCATGATTATGTCAGGTAGGTTGGAGCTCGAGCTTAAAAATTTGTCAAGTAAAATTCTTCGATCTAAAATTTTTTCACTGCTTGAGTTTTGACTATTAAAAAGTATTATTGAAATTTCGAAATATTTTGTTGTTTTCAAGATGAATGTGTAATATGAGTGGTGGATTTCATATAGAAAATTTTTTCTAAGATTATTCATAAATGGTACACAGAGTATGCCTTTTGTATCTTAACAACCCTTCTTTGTTAACTTCACGTTCTTAAGTGTAATCAGCTTTTTAATCATAACATAATCTTTGAAAATCTACATCCGCTGTAAAGCTTTGCAAATTTTATCTTTCATATCTTGTTGCACAATTATATGATTTAGACATGCACTGATCTCATATTATGGCTTAACTATAGACAATTTGAGTATACAACTAACAGTTTACTATTCAACACTTGCAATCACATTAGCCTCTTAGATGGAGTTGGATGTTGAGGTCGTAGTTCTTGATGAGCCTAAATATTTTCATTGCTTCAGATTCAGGTACTTTGTGTAAGGATACACCTTGAGCTCCATTAGCCTATGAACCATTTGATGTCCTATAAGTAATAAATCAATATCTTCAAATCAATGACCGTTGTAGCAAAATCCATATCCTGTTTTGGGTGGTCATTTCTTGATACTTAAATTGTTTCAAAGAATAGACAAACTACGTGAACATTTTGCATCACCACATGACCCAAGCTGCTTTAGGATGTGCCCTTGAAGATCTAAAATGCATCAATACTATAGTTAAGCAAGCTTTAAACTTATGAAAAGCTTCTTCATACTTAGCATCTCACAAAAAAATTTATGGCCTTTTGATTAAGTTTTGAGAGGGTAAAGTTTACACTAATGTGCAGTATCCAACGAGTCCTAGAAACCTTTTCTCATCCATGGTGTTGGTAGGTCTTGATCAGACTACAATAGCTTAAACATTTGATTGATTCATTGAGACATTCTGCCACTACTGATAATGTGACCCAAAAAATGTAATTGTTTTGAATTCAGAACTTGCACTTAAAAATTCAGTGTATAGCTTGTTTCTTCTATGGCTCTAAAGTAGTGTATGAAATGCATAAATTGATTCTCCTCATACTTGGAGTGAACAGAATATTTTCGATGAACACCACCATAGAATAATTCAAGCAATTAGGGCACTGGTGAATTAAAAAGTCATGACTATGAACTTATAATGCCCATAATGAGTTATGAATGCTATATTAACAATGTCACTCTTCTTGAGATTCAGTTGATGTAGCCAAATATCATATCATTTTTGGAGAAACTGTGATTTCTTTTAGCCCATTAAGTCATCAAGCCTTATCAAGGGGCATTTCTTATAGTGAATTTGTTCAATTCGTACTTCTTCCTATCAATGAACACTATATTTTCATCATATGAAATTCAAATTAAATAAAAAATTATCAAAATTTCACCATAAAATTAGATTTTATTCTAAACATGTTAAATGTTAAAAAAATTTATTTTGGCATTAAAACTATGAAGCTACAAATAAACTCTTTTTGGGTAAATTTGTAAAACTTTACAAAAAAAAAGTAAAATTAAATATGATGGTTATTACAATGAGTTTTGATTATGATCGATGGGTGCCTGTGTACATTAGACTTGCCTCTTTTTCAGAAACTTAATTTTAATCTCAACAAAGAAATAATGAATGTAATAAGTGGTTTTTGTGTTGTAAGCTAGTAGTTGTAATTGGTGATCCATAGGATTTGATCTAATAACTACAATTTGAAAATTTACCAAAATAGTTCTTCAACTATTCATTTTAAGCTGAATTTAGTTCTAAGAAATAAAAATTTAGGAACTGAATTTATTTTTAAATGAACATATTTAACAATTTGGGACTAAATTGACAAAACTATAATTGCTTAAGAGACTATTTTGGTAATTATTTGGTTGAAATTTGAGATCTATTATGTATTATTTGAAAATATAAAATTGCATGAATAAAATATAAATCTAAATTACAAATTACAAAAATATCTTGTTCTTAGTACCAATTAGATTGTGTTTGTGCCAAGTGTAGATGTGATTCTCATTATTATCTTACAATCACTCAGAATTAGTCTGCTATTTTATCTTATTCTTTTTATTTTGTACTATGTTAATTTATATATAACTAGGGGTAGGAGGGTTAAATTAGGGGCATCTACTTTTTAAGAATCAACACTTCTTTTCTTACCTCTATTAATACTTGTATCAATAATATTATCACTTGGGCCATCTTCATTTAACTTGGGTTTAGGAGTTTGTCACCAGTGTTCACAAAACTTGAATGCTCTACTCCTAAATTTGGAAAGCGTTATCTCATGTTCTCGTTAACTGCTTGTAATGACCCTATGTCATTTATAAAGGAGACATTACTTTCCCGCAATATCTAAATTCTGTTGATTTACAGTAAATTTCAATTTTCTGTTACATCTCCCGCTAAATCCGTTTTTGTCAAAAAATAATTGTTACCAGCCTTGATTGAGGAAGTTTTCAAACTCAATTAATGCTGAAATAGAAATTAAGATTTATCATTAACCCATACTCAAATTAGTTAAGCATTACTTACCTCATTAAGCCCGGAATCAATCAAGGCAGACGATCCTCTTAGAAACTATCGGCAATAAAGCCAACCAATGGTTTCAAATAGAAAGGTCAAAGGAATGTTACCTCCCTGCCTGCGAGCGACGCATAAAAGAGCCGACGGTTTTGGAAGGATGTGCGTTTCGGATGCGAGAGCTGACGAGCCCAGTCCATGTCTCACGCCGCAAGGAACGAACGTGTGTTACATATGCACGTCCTATTAAACCCCCACATAACCAACAATCCCTCACAATAAGCTTCTATCTACTCCTCGCTCTCTCCTCTCAGTCGACCAAGCCTCTCGACCCAACCCGCCGACAAAGACGACATTGGATACCTGAGGAAACGACGCAAACGTTCGACACCGAAGCCGAATGGAATGACTTGCGATAGAGACAGACGCAGCAGTCGATCGAGAACCCGACGACAACCCTTCCGTGCATGAGACAATCAGCATCAGCTCCACATGATCGTCTGCTCCTCACGATTACCCGCTCCACACGATTTCCTTCCGCTTGATTTTAGGACTTCCCGATTCTTAAGTTATAAGTTTCCTTTTAATTTTGCTATTAAAATTCTTAATAGTAACTTAGGATTAAAATTACTTCATTTTGTTTTAAATAATGAAACTGAGCTTGAATTTTCTAAACATCTGAATTATTAGTAATACAATATGTTTCTGCATTCAACAAGGAATTAAGTAATTTTCATCCCCACAATTTGTAAGCTTGTAGTTCGTTAAATAACTCCTAACAACATATGGGGACCTGATTTTTAGTAAAGTATAACAGATCTGTACGCAAAAAACTGTTTGTGAAGTACTAATTGAATCTTATTCCCTTTGAACACCAAAACACACTTATATTAGGATTCAACACTCGTCCTATTTGGCATCATCAACTTAGTTGTTGTTTGATGTGAGTCTTGTTAGTCTCAGCTCTTGAAGAAATCTCAATTTAATATTAGTAAGCTTTGGATATAATACATTGGGTTTTGAAAATTATTTCATTTAATTGTATAAGTTAAATGGTATTGTGGTGTGAGTTAAGACCTTGGTACTTCACACTCAATCCTATTATCATATGCAATGCTATGTGTGTCCTAGATTGATTTGCACTTAAGCTGAAATTGATTTATTATGCTTCAAAATCCAAATTTAGGGTTCATTTCTTGGGTAATCTTATGATCTCAAATCCTGTGTAACTTCAATAGAAATTACTGCTACAGTCTAAATTTCTATCTTTAGGTCAAGAACTAGAATTCTTTTAGAATAATCCCACCGGAATCAAAATTTTTTACGAAATCTGAAACCATAAATTCTCCTCAGTTTAATGTTAATCTAAGAAAATGTTAAGTCTCAGCTAAAATTTCAGTGATAGTAAATCCATAAATTGAACTGAATTGTGATCAAACTGTAATCTTAATTTAAACAATCTGTATTCTAATTGTAATTTGGTAAGATTACAAGGCAAAAAAAAATTACAAAACATAATTTTTGCAGACACATCAAATCTCTTCTTACTACATCGAAATTGTGTGTGAATCATCTTATTAAGTCTACACAAAGTTACATTGGATATTACTTCATATACTCTTATTTTTTTTATTGCTGCTTAAGCATCGCTTTGAGCATATTTCATATTGTCACAATGCGTTATTCTTACTATTAATGATGTAAGAGAAATAAAATGATGTTTATGTATCTTGTGAATGTTGCTAAGGGTTCCGAAACGGAGCATGAATTGGTTAGGGACGGGGTTAGTCCTTGAGAGACATAAGGGTGTCATTCGGAGCCTTTGAGGGGACCTAGGTGAAGGCTATGCTTTTATGTATTTATTGAACCCAGCCTCAAAGTTCTAGCTTTACCCATCATAACTATTACTGTCCTTCATGATATTAAGACAAATATGAACATGAAATTTTTATGCAATTACTATTTGAAAATTTGGCATATGACAAAGAAATATTTATTTGCATGAGTAATGATTATCTTTTATTTGCGTTTTGTCATATTTTTCTGCAATGATTATTATTTCATTTTTGCCTTCTACTTTTTATTTAAAAGTATATTAATATTTTTGTACTTAAAATGTGCACTAAGGCATTATTTTTATAATGCCAGACCATTCCTACTGGAGGAGGCTGATGTAGTTTAAAGATGTTCATGGCGCGGAATATATTTTTAGTTTTTATTTTCTTTATGAGGCAAATATTTATGTTCTGTATGATGTCAAATATATAATAATCTGGATGATATTCATTTTAAATTGAATGAATGAAATATTCTTATTCTTCTGTGACTCTGGATGTTGTTTAGCTGTTATTTTACTTAACCGTTAATATAATTCTGCGGAAAGATACACTCGATGCTAGATTAGTTGTTACCAACCTATCATGGGCCATCATACTGCTACCAGTTGTTTGTGTACATCCTTTCAAGCTAGTTCATTTGGCTACTCAGGGTTTGAATCATGCTTTTTTCTTACTTTTGGAATTTTACTATCGTTTGTTTTTAATGATAATCATTCAAAAATATCTTGAATATATTTATTAAAATATCACTCAGTTGTCCTTAATGTATTTTATAATTTTTACCAAAAAATAAGTTTAATTTTCCTTGCCAATGAAATTTCAATTAGTTGCATTGTGTACATTTGTAATATTTCTGAATACATGCAAACCCAACTTCTGAACTTTTGTTATGAAAGTGACATTTTTTATCATATTACTTGTTCATATGCCTCTCAACTTAAGCAGTACAACAGCAACGCTAAGTCTTTGTTTTAGCTACGTGAATCTTTTGCTGTCAGTAGTGATTCATTAGCAAGATTGTTTTTCCGGCATTACTTATTTTTGAGTTCACTCACTTTTTGTTTCATTTCAGTAGTTTAAAATATTATCGATTATGCATTTTCTTCTGAATGTGATAAAGAAAGGTATAATAAAAGAAAAGGCTTATAAATTTGCTTTGTTATTAAAGATCTATCTTTCCTTAATATAACCTGGAATTAAAATTGTTCACTACAAGAAAGAGTTTCTTTATCGTAGAGAAAAGCTAATCTATATGAAAAGGCTGATAATATGCAAATCCATTGTTATCCCTACGTGTATTCAAATTGTATTTGAGGATTTATTATATGATTATTCATTTGAATATTGAAAGTTAATTTAAAATTTTGATTTCTTTGGCCATATTATGCAATCATATATTTCTCTTATTGATGGGATCATTAGCCACAACTGAGGGAGGCAAGGTAGAGTATTTTACATTTGAGAAGGCTTCTGACGCCTATGACCCCAAAATAGTTTCTCATATGGCCAACTTTCACATCACATAATCTTTATGCAATTTGTTTAAGCCAACGTCACATAATTTTTATGACATCTAGATATTAAAAGGCACTAAGAAGCATAGACTGGAGTGAATTTAAGAAACAGTTCTGTTTTTGTTCACAAATGTTTAATCATGTGTCCTAACTCTAAATCCTAGAGATCCTATCGTTCGTTTGTTATTTGTTGTTTGTTGTTCATTGTTTACTGATGATCCTTGAAGTTAGCAACCTGAAATTATTCTTCTTTGTTCATTGATTTAGCTTATTTTTAATTTTTAATTTTATTATAGAGAAGTCAGAGAGAGATTTATTTGGGATTGATAGAAGCGTTACACTTCCTAGTCGTAAGCTTGCACTCAATTCTTGCAAAGCCAATGAAAGGGTGCATCCGAATGGAGGTAAAGGTATTCTTCACATTGACTTTCCCGTTTTATTGTGAATTGTCGTGTTGATGGTTGTTTAAAAATCCAATACCCGCTGTAGCTTTGAATCCAAAAGAAGAGAGGCTACTTTTCGTGGCATGTCGAACAGTTGATTTCGAGTGCAAATATGCTTCAAACCCCTACCATGTATGTGCTGAATACTGTTTCCAAGATCATCCTATCAAGGATCAGATTTGGGAAGGTGAGCCATGATAATGTATTTTTCCATATGCATTATCAATGATCTAACCCATGTACCATCATTCAGCTTTCATGAAGTCCAAGAAAAATAAAAGGGTAGCTCCTCTCCAAGAAGCAGTGAATCTTCAGTGCAAAAATGAATCAAATCCTTGCCATATTTGCGCTAAATATTGCTTTGAAAATGGCGCAAATAGGAACCTGCTGAAGCAAAGTAAGCCATTTGTTACATGCTTTCAAAAGTTGCTACCATAGCCTAACAAAATGTATCATTTTAGCTATCATGAATTTAAAGGAAGAAGACACAGTAGTTCACCCGTCCTTGAGGAGAGCGAGTCCGGAGTGCAGATTTGCATCAAATCCAGACCATGTATGTGCTGCATACTGCTTTAAAAATGATACCGAGTCTAAGCAGCGTGGAAAAGGTAAGCATGTGGTGTATTTTTCAAATTATATAAATTATATACTATTCATAATCTAACAACCCTAAATTAACACTTTAGTGATGAAGCTAGATAGTCCAAAGGAATTAAAGAGCTCAGTCAGCGACACTGGCTGCAATTATGCATCAGACCCATACCATGAGTGTAATAAATATTCCTTCAACAAAAAAACACCCGGCAGTGGCATACTAGATACTGGCGGTTAGCTTCACTGACATTGCATTATTTGCATCTTCTTTTTATCGAATTTGGGTAATCCATTGTATGATAACTTATTGCAGCCATGAGAACAAATGAAAGGAAGGAAGAAATTTGCTATGCACATGTAGGAGACGTTATTTCCAATAGCCAAATTTCATCAGCTTTGTTCCATAGCTCTGAAGAAGGAAGCTTTTCAGCAGAAGAGGACATCACAGGTCCTAAATTCCTCCTCTTTAATGTTGTTTGCATGTTGTTGATTATGCATTTCTTTATGAGTCAAATCCGCATAAGATGCAGCTAAAGTTGAGGATAGAAATCCCTCCCTTAAAGATAAAATAAATCATCCGATCAGGGCTAAGATTAGTCTGGAAGCATCAAAGTCAAGCCATAATAAGCGCATGGAACCATCCGTAGGAAGGGCCATGCAAGACGGACGGAAGAGGAGCAGTTTGAACTCAAGACATGTAGAAAATAAACAGCATGTAACTGAGGATTTGCAGTCAGGTAGATTTTTACTGAAAAGCTTCATAGAATTATTTTCTTAAATATCTTAGTTGGTAACCATCATTGGCTTTATTTGATAAGCAGCAGGAACTGAAGAAATTGTTATGAATACTGAAGAGAGCACAGATGTTCAGCAGCCTTTGCACTCATTAGGGGCATCTGATCTGTTCCAAAAATGGCTTAAGAATTGCTCCCACTCAAGTTTTTCCAAAGATGAGATTACTGAGGTAGAAAAGTGATTCTAACAAATCAACGTTCTCGTTGAAACTATCTCATAACCAAGCTCCTCAATCATCAAGTTACGCCCCCCACACAAAAATGCATTGCAAAAAACATTCATAAACTTGAATCATAATAGAGCTTCTAGTGCCATTTGATCTTGTGATATATGATAACAAATCCAAATGTGCACTACTAAGCCATTAAATCATTCACAATATATATATATATATATATATATATATATATATATATATATATATATATTTAAGTGAATGCATCTTTGAAAATTAAGTAAATGATATTCTAATTTAGTGAAGGTTTTGATTTTGTTATATCATATCAGAATTTTAATTTTTATTATTTATATATTTATTTCTTATTTGAAATTTATCTTTTGAATATATATATATATATATATATATATATATATATATATATATAACCGTTAAATTCTTGCATGCTTATAAATAAGAGTAAAATTTAATAGTAAGATATTGTTGTGTTAAAATAAGATTGGTATAATGTATTTTATTTGTGGCTATGAATATATTCTTTTATAATGTATTTTATTTATGCTAAGAATTTTAAAGCCTATTCTACTCTTTTTTTTTTTAAAATACGAATATTAAAAAAGGGAGTCATGGGATTTATACGCAAGTGCAAAAGAATTAATCCCTATCTTTACACTTGATAGTATTTACTCACTTCAAATTAAGGCACTGCAATAGAGCTCATCTGTAAATATATGCAATAAATACGTTAATATATTTTGCAATGCTTCTATTTTCTTAAAGTTTATAGAAAAATAATAAGACAGCAGCAATGATCTCAATTGATAATGCATTAGGAGGGCTTAGTCCGATTATAATAAATTAAGTAAAATAAAAGCAAAAAAACTAATCGAGCCCTGAAAAAATTAATTCGAACGTATTCTATGTGTTAGCCCTCTAAATGAAAAGGAAAACACAAAAGAGTATAAAGACAAACAAAGCACAAGATAAATAATCTATGGCTGCCTTCAAATTGCTTGATCACCTGACAACAGCAAGCCATAGCTTAGGTGAGTAGCAGGTCCTGAAGTCTAAGGCAGCAGTACAAAAAGCCAACAATCATCTTATCTTAATATTAGGCCTACCCTGTTGATGAGTCTTTCCAAATTTTTTGAAGTCTTGCAACCATTCGGTTTTTTTCCAGCCTTTACATAGAAATTAGAAACTGTTTCATAATCATTCTCCAATCCTACAGCTTCAAGGCTAGACATCAGCCCATAATCATCTCCAGCATTATGATTAGAGACAAGTAAACTCAAAGAGAGTGAGACACAGATATTAATCACCGCATCCTTTGCATAAATGGGGAGAGCTTACCACAACTTAACAGAATAATCATTGCTTTTAGTTATGGAAACATTTCCATTTGAAGTATTATCTTCATATTCCTTATTCACAGAAGGCACCATCACAACCAAATCTTTATTGCAAACAGCAGGAATCATCAAAAATTGATGAGCAAATTTCAGTTTCTCCAATTAATAACATGATCCAGAACTTGAGAATTTGCTTCAACATTATAACCAATTCCGACATTCTTGTTATTAAAATTACTTGTATCATCAATTGAAGTAAAAAGCCAGAGTAACAGGCATTTGACAAGCAATTGCATTATTCAATCTCAGCATCAAATGCTTAATAGTTTTAGAAACGTATATAAAGAAAACAGCATTTTTGTTTAAAAATTTCAGGCCAAAATATGAACCCAGAGAAAATATAATGGAACGAGTAAACAAATAAGCTTTAAGAAGAGAAGCTGACTCGGAACTAGGAGGTTTGATTTTGGGATTGAATCTAGAAATCTGAGACGCAACTTTTCTCAATAAAATAGCTTCCTAGAGTAAATAATCTAGTATAGCCAACTTCTAATGAATGTTTCACCAGAACATGTCGAGCATCAAAAAAAACCAATACTATAGGGACCAAATAAACCCAAATCACAGACGCCATTCCAGGCTTGCCAAAAGTAAATTTGCTTAATTTCATTTTTGGAAAGTAAGAGAGTTTAGTACAACGCTCAAAAAAGCAATCCATATTTTTTATACATCGTTACTTTAATAAAATAAAATAAAAAGGCATGCAGAAAATATTGAAATTAGGACTCGCGAGTTCGAATTATATCGGGTCATTTTAAATAGAGTTCGAGTCAAAATGTATAATTTGAACTCAACTCAAAAATTTTCGAGTCGAATCAAAATATCTCGAGTTCGAGTCGAGTTCGAATTTCGAATTTCGAATTTCGAGTCAAATTGCCAACCTTAATTGGAATATAACCATAGAAAAAATATATTTGTATAATGAAAATTAAAGCAAATTCTCATAAATAAAAATAATTGAGGCTGATATTAAAGCAAAGTCTAATTAAATGATCTACAGCATTTTCTTTATGAAAAATATAGCACGATCTTAGTCTAATTTAAAATTAAAAAATGAATTAATTTAAACTAATCTAATTAAGTGTATTTTCACGAAAAAATTTAATGATAAAATCATAGGGAAAGAAGAAATAACTGCACTAAGAGAAGTTAAAAGTTGAAATAAACAAGAATACACTAATCTCCTCGAGCGACCACCAGGCTTATTTGCATACACATATAAGTGGCCTATGCATAATAGGGCTCAAATGACCCACCTATCGAGCACAGTAAGAAGAACAATTGAAAGGATTAATTTGATGCTAAATCCACAAATTTTGTAACCATTATTGACACTGATTTGGCAAATTGTCACAATGTTTGGTATTCCTATCTACCAAAAATAAAACAGCACAAGGATAAATGAATTTTTTCTCTTATGATATATCTGCTTGCCTAAACAACTGTCCTAACAATACAAACCCTAATCAGCAGCAGCAGCTACTTATAAACCCTCAGTAATCTTCAGTAGCCTTTTGAATGAGGAAAACAGCTAGAGTCACAAGGGAGGCATAAGCCGTATTTGGCACCTTCTTTACTGCCTTGCCAACTCCCGGAACTCCCTCGGTAGCCCGCTTTGTAGCAAGAGCAACCGTCGGAGCGACAATCAAAGATATTATAAGATTGCGGCCCACCGCCGTAACCGTGTCTGCCGACAACGCCAGAATGAACTCCGCAAACTCATCACGATCTAGTTGGCCATTGAGGTCCCAATCATACTTCTGCTTCAATCAAATTTAACAAAGAGAAACATGAAAGCTATCAAGCTATTTGTAAGGAATGGATAAATTAAAGAGAAAAGGAAGAAAATCAACGTGTTTTAAGTCGGCTCAAAATTGAGAACTAATACTCTAGAATTAATTTTAAGCTGGCTCAAAATCAATTCAAAATATATTATTTCATCAACTTGTATGTATTGGGTAAAATACAAAATAAAAATTAACTGGTTTCAAATTCGCTTCACAATTGAGCCTACTCAATTGTGTTGGTTTGAGCTATGAACTGATTTCAAGCTGATTTGTACGTGTTTAATTCAATTTCAAGTTGGGCCTAATTCAGCTTAGAAATCAAATCACATTCGCTCATTCATGCCTACTTAACGCACAAAAATATTAAGAAAATTTAATAAAAATTTTGAATATCCTCACTAATGAGAAATATTATTATGCTTAATATCAGAGTCAGATCTGGATCAGTTCAAAATTAAATCATTCTCACCCCTACTGGTTTAATACACCTAACGATATTAGAATAATAATAAAATAGAATATCCTCACTAGTGAGCAAATATTATAATACTAGATATTATCATCATAACTATTATGCAACTTATCATGAAAATAGAGGCCATTCACGATTTAAGTTGTGTAATTAGCTATCCGATTAAAGCTTATGAGGATGTAGCAATTGCAGAGAGGTAGGGTTGCAACATAAGTCCCATTCATTTTATTTTATATTTTCTATCACAATTAAAAATTTCAGTTAAAAATTGTAGAATTCATCTAACATTTCTTATTAAGAATAATATATAAAAGAAATTTACTTGCTTGATTATAGGGAAAGATTACAAGCATCATATGAATTTCAACAAAGTAACTGCCTTTTCATTATAAACCTATACAAGGCAGCATTCAAGCAATAAGAGTAAAATAACAATTTTAAAAAAATGTGTAACTGGATGCAAAAATTATATATATAAATATAATTGAATTCAGTACCATTTTGAAATTTTGATTTATTATCCATCAAAAATAATTTATTTTATATTTATTAATCTAAGTAAAGGATGTTTACTTGCAGAAAACCCAGACTTATTATTTGCACATTTCAGACACAAACATCCTATTTGATTACATTAATTGTGCTAAAAAGTAATTATATAACAACTTTGATCCCTCTTTCTTGCCCTCTACCCATCTTTCTTAGCAAAAAACTGCTAGTGCACCAGCCTTTAACTATTCCATTGGGATCTCAATTTCCTGCTCCATTGGGATCTCCCTCTCATGCTCAACAGAATGCATTATTGCCTCTAATTTTCATAAGATCTTATAGTTCTGTAATTGTTACACATGCTCCAAAATTTTCCAAGTGCTCTACCGGCAGTCTTAAACATCCAATGATCTGGTTATTCAGGTCCACACAAGTATTTCAAGAGCTTTTGCTTGATAATAACTCAAAACTTCATCCCAAAGATCCAATACAACCCGGATGCTGCCATGTGGCATTATAATTAATTAGATTGCTCTAAGGCATTCCATGTGTTCCCCTAGGCTTATAAAGGTTGAAGGCCGCCCTATCTCTTCATTTGGCAGCCTCTATGGGTCTGTTTTGGACAGCTTTATAGTCGTTTTGCTTTATATAAAGATGTTCCAATTTATTTTAAGATGTTTAGATGGATGCTTATTAGCTACTTAATATAAAGAAGGCAATAAAATGTAAATTTATAGGAACCGCATGCAGCTTGGCTGCTTTCCGTGGTTTGCTAACCGCCATTAACTCAAACAACCATAAGAAATATTCTCATTTTCTTCCCAACTCAATTATCATTGAACCGGAAAAACCTAGATGTTGCGCAGCCTCACAGCAATGCGAGATCATCTCACCCTCAGAGCTGTGCACGATCACTCGTCATCATCTTTTCTGTCATGTCGCACATCAAGTGATCTAACTCCCCGACCATCTGTTCTTCCTTTGTAACAGACCGCTGTCCGGGTTCTATTCATTATTAAAGACTTAAGATTTAGTATATACGAAATGGCATAATTGTAATAACAAAGATAATAGGTTCATATTTACAAAAAATCAGGCTAGCAGAAATCCAGCAGCAAATTTACTTTGGGCAAGTAGACTCTATTTGGGCCAAATCCTATCCCAGAAATCCTTGTTTTGGGGCTGGGAGGGTCTTCTCACAGCTCCTAACCCTCCAGTTCCTCACTAAAACCCTGAGGCTCCTCCCCACCTCTTGCAAGGTCTCATGCCCTCCAATATTGGGCTTTGTAAAACAAGCTTTGAATAGCTCGTGGGGGCAAAGGCAGCAAGGATTTGAACCTTTTGAGCTCATAATGTGTAGTATTCGAGACATGGAGCTTGAAATCCCTCTTCTTTCTCCACCTGTTTGAGCTTTGGTCCTAAGTATTAATATTCTTCGCCACTTGGATGTCTCTAGGTTTCTCTGATTTTGGCATGAATATGAATGAGTTTGGATATTTCTCCTCTATTCCTCGTGACCATAAAATTTTGTAAATCTAAAGGTCCTATTGCATGTGAAAATGAGAAAGCCACCAGATATTGACTATGTATGTGTAGATCTATAGGTTCTACACTCTATTTTCTATTTGTGACTTGACTAGGGGTACAATTGGCCTAATTAAGGATTTGACTTAGATCTAAGTAACTTGGGCTTCTATTATGGAATACTCATAATTATGAATAGTAAGTTCAGAGATACAAACTAAAAAAAGATGGAAGCTGATTCAGCTAGTTTCGTAAATATGAAACTAAAGCTTCATATAAATGAACTTGGAGGGTTCATGATTCTGATATCTAAGGCAATTGTAATTATGAGACCTAAAAAAGTGAACTGAATTAAAGTTATTTGTAATTATGAACCTCTTAAGTTCATAATTAAGAATCTACCAAAAAGATAAATGGCATAGGATATCATATGTTGTGAATGTCCAAACATACGACATCTGTGATGTGATTCTAGCCGTGCGATTTTGTATAATACATTGTATAGTTTATTATTGAGCAATTTATCAAAATCATACATTGACTCTTGCAAAGTATTTAAAATGGTCATTAACTCTTGTAAATGTTTGTTTTGGTACAAAGAGTCTTGCTAAATGATTTTTTTGGGTACATTCACTCTTAATTCCCGTTATCAAACCGTTAAATACAGGGGCAAATGCATAATTCAAAAATTTTGGATTTATTATTTCGTTTATGCATATAAATAATTAAAATTTGATGAGAAAAAAAATTCTGCGCACTAGCTGGCTAAATGTTTTTACAAATTTAATTTTTAATTATTTAAAAAAAAAATTATCTGTAAATAATTAAAATTTCCAGCTTTAATTTTAAATGAAAAAATTTCAGATTTAATTTACAAATAACAAATTTTTAAATGTTCACTGATTTAATCTCTAGATCTTAAAAAAATATATATAAATAATTATAATTGTCGAGTTTAATTTTAAAAAAAAAATTGGGTTTAATTTTATCTTCATTTGATACTTACAAAATATCAATTTGTACTCTTAAAAATTTCATTAATTGGCACAAATTCATAAATTAATATAGTTTTTTTGAAAATTCAATAACATGACAAAATATCTTATTTTTTATGATTGTTATCAGCACAATTTCGATAGATTAATGGAGCTAAAAGTAATGTCAGCACAATTTCTAAGCCAAATGATCTCATTGTCAACGACGGTATCTTAAAATGGAGATGGAGAGCAGAGACGAGCAACAGAGAGAAGAAGTTGGATCCACAAAGATACCCAGGCGGAGCCGCGAAGAAGCCGGACCAAAGGAGAGATGAGAAGAGAGGCGGCGAGACTTCTTCGAGAGACGGAGACGGAAAGGAGTCGGCGTCGAGACTTCTACAGAGGAGACATAGAGGAGTCGACGAGGCAGGAGAGAGGGAGACTGAGAGGCGTCGGCGTCAACGAGGCAGGAAAGACAGAGATGCTTCGGCGTCGACGAGGCAGGAGAGACAGAGATGCGTCGAGCTCAACGCACACGAAACCTAAATGCACCGAACGGGAATGGTGAAGCGAAAAACGCACGGTAAGAGGGAAAAAAAGTCGTGAAAACATAAATAAAAATCGGAAAACCACGAAAATACTGGACGAAAAATCTGAAAAATCGGAAAACATGGATAATTTAAAACCGGTAAATTACTAGCCCTTTTTTTTTTTTTTGGAAAGTCAACGATTTTTGGCGAAAAAAAATCATTTATGATTTTGATAAATAACTCGTTTATTATTTGAATACTTACGAGGGAGGATGTGACCTACGTATTTCAAAATAGAACATGGAGCAAATTATTCTGTTTCCCCTATTTATGACACTTAGGGGCTGTTTGGTTCAATGACATCTCCCTGTTATTATATGTTGTATTATTTAAGGATGTCGGTAAGATAGGAGCTGTCTGGTTTGATGTTATATAATTAATGACATCTCAAAAATTACCTAAATGTCACTATGAAATGTTATCTGAATGTCGGCCGAAATCTGCCAACATTCAGATAACATTGCCAACAATCTATCGCAAGCGGTATGGTTCTTCACACGATACTCCGGAATGCATCCTCTTCAAGCTCTTGTGCGGCGCCAGAGAAATCGGTGGCATTGGATCCCGCCGAAGCTCCGCAGCAGCATGATGCTGCAGCTGCGCTTTACCCGGTGACGAGATCGGCGCAAAATCGGGAGACATCCTTCGGGCTTGTCGTTCTCTTCATTGGAACTCGAAGCCTTTTCCCCATGAAGGGATGACCGGAAGGGACCCTCGAGGATGGGGAGGAAGACGGAGTACAGGGTTTCAGTGGTCTCCTCCCCGTCCGGCTTCGTCTCCACTACAAGGAATTGGGTTTCGCAGGGTATTTCTAATCCCCTGCTCCCCATATTCTACGTCATCTACCATAGTGGGGGTAGACAGCTTTAAATTTGCTCAGAGAGAGGGATGATGATTCTATTACTGTGAATAGCTCGGAGGTTGGAGGAAGTTATATAAGTCTCTATCCAAATAGGTGATGTATTATTGTGCTTTTTTAACTTATAATTGAATCTCAATGTTGGAGTAATCTTACCTCATGTATAATATAACATGAATAACAATGAACTAAATAGACTATATTATCTGAATAATACTAATATTTGTTATTTAAATAACACTAAACTAAACAGTTCATATTATCTGAATAACATGTTATCTGAATAACATGTAATCTGAATAACATGCTATCTTAATAACTTTTCAACTGACATTCAACCAAACAGCCCCTTAACTTAGACATAAAGTACTGTGATAGGCAACATGGATGGTAGTGATTCTATTTAGTTTTGTTTCTGACGGCCATAGGTTCCATTTCTGGAAGCTTTCCAAACCTAATTTTTTTCAAAGATTTGGATCCCAATTTTGTATATTCTATTTCATCTGTTGCACAAGGGAATCACATGGTGGATGCTAAAATTTCCCTAAGAGCACATGATGCCCAGCCACATTAGTGGTTGACTATTCAAGATTAGGACAACTTTCTACAAAAGTATTTCTGACTCAAGTCATGTACCCATAATAGTGTGCCATAATTTATGTTTCTGGCTTTTGCTTCTGATTTCGAATTCTATTTCTGATTTTTGGCTCTACTCTACTTCTAGTATTGTGGGCTTTGGACAATGCTTTGGATTTAAGAAATTCTACCTTATTGATTGTATGTTTTGTTTCAAGCTTTTTCATTCCTAAGTTTCTTGTTTTGGCACAGCTTTTTGGTTTTTGTTTCTGTTTCAGTAGCATCTTTAGTTTCTGACATTAGTACTACTACTTGACTTGTAATTGTAGAGTCAAAGAGACTCGATTAAGTATTGTGTAACTCATATGGAAGAATGGAAGAACTCTTCTGTTATCTTCCAAGTAAGTAACTAGAACTCTAGATGACTGATACTAATCTGATACTATGAAGGACGTTTGGATAGAAATATACTCGGCAGCTTCAGAAAGTAAAGATAAAAATCACTCATTAAACACTAGATTATCTTCTAGGTTACTCAGACAACCATCAAGGCTGATCACTACTAGTTATTAAGCTTATTATTAATACCTACATTTAGTTTAGCATAGTTTTGTAGATCTATTTTTGTAACATTTTTGTAGATCTATTTTGGTGAGCTGAGTGTTACCTACGGACCTTATGTATCAAGTAAATTTAATGTAAAAGAAAATAAATATAATAGTGAAAAATTCTAGATAATTATAAATTTTCAACTTTCTACTCAGTTTTTGTGCCTAAACTCAATTAAATTTACAAACTCTGGTTGGGATTTTCTATTTAGTAATAACAGTTTACAGTGCATTTATCTCAATTTGGAGTAGTCATAGCTTGGGATGTTACAATTCCTATCAAAAAGAGGTTGAGCCTTAGGTAATCATTCAGTTCTGAAAGATTGTCAGTTTTTCCCATCCCTTCTTGTGCAACACACGTACCCAAAGACCATCAGACGGTTCTTCTATATTCCATAATTTATGTATGCATGTTCTGCATATTCTGTAGGATTCAATTTGTAACTGATTCTATTCTATAAATCTTAATTTAGGTATATGGCCTTTCAAATGCCTTCGGAAGGTCTCTATCCACTAATGCTATTGCAGCGAACTGCAAATCCTAAGAAACTGAACCAGACTTCAAGTGCAATAACTGTCAATGCCTTCAGACTTCATTAATGAGGTGATAACCGTGTTGTTTTCTATCTGTAGAGGCGATGGCTCATGATTCCTCTAGTACCGCATCCCTGTGGAGAATGCGGGGTTCCATGGAACCTACTTTTTCCCTTGTTCCCCAAAAACCTTCTAACAAGAGTACGTCCTACTATAAGAGGAAGAAGAGCAAGTTCTGTAGGAGTAGTAGCCGTACTGAGGTGGCCCCTGCTCACCAATTTCAGTCCCAAGTGACTCTTATTGTGAGCGTGATACCAGCACCTGCACTTATGGCAACATCTTCCCTTGGCTCAGTAGAGGTCTCCACTTTCACAAGTTGCGATCATCACCATACATGAGGAAGATGTCATTCTTTCATTGACACAAGTTTTTGATGGGCAAACTAGGCCACTGAGTTCTCAATTGCCCAATGGCTACCCGTTCTGCTCAACCACGTTCTATTCCATCTATGTCATAGACAACCCGACAACTTCTGTAAGACATGGTAGTGAGTGTCTGGTTGCGCTACCTGCTATATCTACGAGAGTCCACATCTTCACCCAGTGCAAGGCCTATGACTTGACTAACACGGCATCAAGTTCACAATTTATTGGCTGGTTCTACAAAGTTTCCCCTAATTCTAGTACATCACGCCCCTTTGTTTATATGGCTTTATAACTAAGATTCTGGATCTCTAACCTACTTCTGACAGATTGCATTAAGCTAACTGACTACTATTGCTAGTGAGACAGTTTTCTGATAAGATTCTACAAGTCAATTTATTAATGTTATCCATGTCATCTTAGGCATTGATTGATTCAGTGATTACACTACGGTGATTGATTGTAAGAAGAAGCGAGTGATGTTGCAATTTGGTGGTGATGAGCTCATGTTTGTAGGGTCGTGTGATATGTTTTTTTGTTAACCTCCTTGTCTGATTGGAGAAGTTGATAAAGAAAAGGCGGACTAATGCTCTTGCTCCACTTTTAGTCAAAGTTGGACTAACTACCGTGGACGCCATTCGAATAATTGAGCATATCTTAGCGGATGAATTTTCTAGTCTCCCTCCTATTTTGAGCTTGAGTTCTACATAAATCTAATACCGGTTGTTTTTTTAAATTCGAAACTATCGAACTGCCCGACTCCAAAGAATATGTTCGAGGTGAAGGCCAGCCTAAGAATATGTTCATGATGCCAAGCATTTTCTAATTTGCCTTTGTTTTATAGAAGATTGTCTTTTTGCTAAAAGAATATGTACTACTCAGCAATTTACTTTGAGGCTTTCAAAAAGAACTCCATTTGAAACCCAAATTAAGATTCTCTCCTTGATTCATTATGGATGTCATCCCATGAATTTGAGTAGAACTCATCGAATGAGATTTGTTGCTTTCTCTTGGATCAGCTTTTGGAGAGCCCACCCCTCAGAGAGGTAAATGCACCAGTTAATATACCTTTAGTGCCTACCCTAAGAGTTTTGGTTGGTGTGAACTGTGGGGACCCGGCACCGGGTCAGCGGGAGCTAATCCAGCACCGGTTGTGGGGGGCAACAAGTCCTCTAGCCGCATAATCATATTGAGTAATTTAAAAGATAAATATATAGACATCAAACATAACTCATTTATTCATTAATTTACAAGTCTTGATTATAAAAATCATAATAAAACAAAAATTACAAACTTTTAAAAAAGAGTCAAAGAAAGAAAGCGGTGGATCAGCAAAAAGCAATATCAGCACTGCTTGGTTCTTAGCACCTTTCTTCTAGAACGAACTCCTGATCTGGGCACGTTATAAAAGTACGGGTATTTAAATATCAATTAGTTGTAAAATTAAGTACTGATAGATGTCATCTTTACAAATGTTAAATAATAAGCAAAATAATCAATAATTTGACAAAAAATAAAAGTTGTATAAAATTATCCCTACAAACTTATTTCAGTTGCACTAAAATTTTAGCATAAAAGTAATTGCAGTCACAAAATAAATATATAATTTTAGCATTTGTTATCTGACGCAAAACATGATTTTGTTGGGCAAGTACAAAATCGATGAAAAGGGGTTCATCTTTTATATCACAACTTTCCTCTATACCTGACCCTTCAAGACTTATCAGTATAGACTCCTTATGACTCCCGATGTCGGACAGCCCGTCCTAGCAGTTATCTGATTAGACTAAGAATATATTAACATGGAACCCTTGCTACTCAGTTATCCAAACTTATTCATATATCATTTTATGTGACTTTTTAAAAGCATTTTTATTAATTTGTGCAATATTGAGCAAAAAAATATATTTAAACAAAAATAATAAAAGACATCTGGTACTTTGTTCTTTTAAGTTCAAAAGTTTAACAATTTGATCAAATCTGCATTTAAATTTGATATTTTGAATTAGCCTTTTAGTCAATACTCTTAAGAGTAATTATTATCTTTGTTTATATTTTATTTTTCTTTCATTATTTCTTCTTGAAAGAAGTTCAAATTTTACTGAGGTAATAATAATATTTATAATAGCGTTATTATTATCATTATTTAATAATAATGTACGAAAGAAAAAATATAATAGAAATGGTTGTATAGATTGTATAAAATAATAATAATAATAATAAAATATTAGAATAAAAATATTTGAATTGAAATTGATAAAATAAAAATAATAAATATTTAATAATATTCGTACTATTATCATTATCAATTAATGAGAACAATCATAATGTGTATGACTAATATTTGTATTTTTATTTTCATAATAAGGAATATTAAATATGCAAAAGGATTTGACCTAATTCACAAAGTAACGACTTTAGGTTGTTAAAAACTTCCCTATTTAAAATTGATGTCATCCTCGGCATCACGCAAACAAAACTTAAATATAGGTGAGATTAATATATGATACTACGTCGTTGTGCCCAGGTGTTAAGACTGGAGTGAGCGGTAAATTCTTGCGGGAGCAGGGTTACGAGGTGCGGGTTCTCTCCTTTGATTGGGTGTCGGTGCAACTAGTGGATTTGGGGCGTTGGCTGGTTCTGGGACAGCTCCTCTTCCTTGGGCACGGAACGGGGTGACAGCGATTGTTGTATTTGTGCCTCTTATAATGGTCACTCTGTCTATCGTTCTCAAGGATAGACAATCCCGAATTTGGTGGTCGGGCTTGCCGCATAGAAAATACCTTTTGTCGTCATGTAGCACTTGTCGTATGGATGAGGTCTCCAACAATCTCCTCTTATTCCTTGACTGGTGTTCTCAGAAGTTAGCTAGAATATTTTAGCAGATGGGTTGGGTTGTTGCCTTTTGAAAGTCTCCTGGTCCTCTGTGGGATGATCCTGCCTCTTCCCTTGTCCTGTGTGGTTAGAGGGCTTGTTATTCTCTTCGTGCTCCATGATTAAAGGGCATTCTAAAAGTTCAGAGAAACAAATATCTAAATGGAAGCAGGCTCCAACGAAGGGTGTCTTTCATCCCTAACAAAAAACGATTGCATCTTGCTTTCTCGGTACTTATCAGGTTTTGAGCGTATCTTGACAATCTTATGAACTCGGCCTCATAATTGGCCACTGAGTTGTTACCCTGAACCAATTTCATGAATTAGTTCTCCATGATGCTTTGGGCAGCTTGTGAGACATATTTGGCTCAAAAAACTTCTGAAAATGCTTCTCAACTTATATTCTCCAATACTATGCCAGTGAAATCAGTACTGGCGACGGATTCCCACCAACGGTCAGCTTCGCCTTTAAATAGGAAGCGAGTCACTCGCACTGCTTTTTCACTTGGACACTCCATACTTTCTAGTGTCTTCTCTATCTCTCTCAACCAGTCTTCTGCCTCCATAAGACAAGCAGTCCCATTAAATACTGGTGGATTTAATTTGAGAAAAGATTGGAGAATTTTCTCAGAACAATGCTTTTGGGGTGATTGAACCGAGTTTGATAAAGCTTCTTTCTTTTGGTTCGCTAGGAGCTCTAGGACGACTTCCATGAAGCGATCGTTGGTGCTTCCTGGAACTTCAATTGATATAGGTGCCTTAATTGAGGTTTCTGATGGAGTGCTTAAAAATCCTTCATCTGAATCCATCTTTTTGCCTAAAGGTTGAAAGCTTAATTTCATAGGTTTATGTTATCATTCTCTCCTCTTAAAATAAATTATGATTTGATATTTATATATTATCTCTTAAATTTACACTCAATTCTGCTCTGATACCAACTGTGATGACTCAATGTCGGGTCAACGGGAGTTAATCCAGCACCGATTCTTGGAGAATAACAAGTCCTCTAGCCGCATGATCATATTGAGTGATTTAAGAGACAAATATATAGACATTAAATATAACTCATTTATTAATTAATTTACAAGTCTTGATTACAAAGAACAAAATAAAATAAAAGTTATAAACTTTTAAAACAGTTAAAAAGAAAACGAAAAATCAGCATGAAGCAGTATCAACACTGCTTGGTTCTTAGCACCCTTCTTATAGGACGAACTCCTGATCTATGCATGTTTCAAAAGTGCGGGTATTTGAATACCAGTTAGTTGTGAAACTAAGTACTGATGGATGTCATCTTTACAAATGTTAAATAATAAGCAAAATAAGCAATAGTTTTACAGAAAATAAAAGATGTATAAAATTATCCTTGCAAATTTATTTCAATTGCACTAAAACTTTAGTATAAAAGTAATTGCAGTCGCAAAAATAAATATAGAATTTTAGCGTTTGTTATCTGGCGCAAAACATGATTTTGTTGGGCAAGTACAAAATCGAGGAAAAGGGGTTCATCTTTTATATAACAACTTCCATCTATACATGCCCCCTCATAGCTTATCAGTATAGGTTCCTTATGACTCCCGATATCGTACAGCCCCGTCCTAGCAGTTGTCTGATCAGACTAAAAATATATCAATATGGAACCATTACTACTCAATTATCCAAATTTGTTCATATATCATTTTATGTGACTTTTTAAAAGCACTTTTATCAATTTGTGCGACGCTGATCAAAAAAAATATATTTAAACAAGAGTGATAAAAGACATCTGGTACTTTGTTCTTTTAAGTTCAAAAGTTCAACAGTTTAATTGAATTTGCATTTATATTTGATATTTTGAATTAGCCTTTTAGCCAAAAAATTTAGGAGTAATTATTATCTTTGTTTCTATTCTATTTTTCTTTCGTTATTTTTTCTTGAAAGAAGTTCAAATTTTATAGAGGTAGTAATAATATTTATAATAACGTTATTATTATCATTATTTAATAATATAATAATAATAATGTACGGAAGAAAAGACAGAATAGAAATCATTGTATATATTTCATAAAATAATAATAATAATAATAGTGATAATAAAATGCTAGAATGAAAATGACTGAATTGAAATTGACAGAATGAAAATAATAATTATTTAATAACATTTGTACTATTCTCATTATTAATTAATGAGAACAATAATAATGTGTATGACAAATATTTGTATTTTTATTTTCATAACAAGGAATATTAAAAATACAAGAGAATTATAATAATATTAGCAAAATCTCTCCTCATTTTCCTTCCTCCTTTTCCTTCTCCTCTCACCTCGATTAGAGTTGCCAGAAAATGGAGGGAGGTCAGAAAAGGTTGATGGAAACCGGAGGGGTTGCAAAAGTGGGGAGGCTAGAGATGGGGCTAGCTGGCTGCTTTGGAGGGCCAGAATGGGGTGGCCGGGCTGACTGCCGGAGCTGGTGGCTGGCTGGGAGAGGGGGCTGGCAAGGAGAGAGGGCTGGCAGGTTTGTGAGGAAGGGTGAGGGAGTGAGGGGGTTTAAGTAGAGGAAGGGGGGAGAGAAGAGGGAGCATTGGCCAGGAGTGGGGCCCTCTTGGCGCTGAAGAGGTGCGGGACTTCCGCCTTCCTGGCAAATGGGAATCGGGGGGTAGGAAAATTCTCAAGGAAATTTAAAAATTTACTTAAAGTTAAATTTTCCGTATTTTTCCGTCGTTTGGCGTCAAAAAATAACGAAACTTGACACCGATGTGTGTTACAATGTAACGAACACCCTCGCGCCAAAAATTTTCGATTCGGACAAATATTTTATTTTTATTTAATTTCTGATTTGAAACTTCAAAAATTAATTGAGGCCAAACCGGAGCTCAAAAATCAATGAAACTTTTTGAGTAGCCTCTATATAATATTCTTAATATAATGACACAAAAATTGATGAATTCAGACAAGTATTTAATTTTCTCAATTTATTGGACTTAAATAATTCAGAAAAAATAAAGATGGAATTTCCGTTATCCGAATTCTCCCAAACTATGGCACTTTGATCTAAAATTTTGTTTGCCCTAATTTGAAATTCCCCGGGGTCCTAATTTCTGAGGCGAATTTAACCTACTTCGCAAAGTAACGACTTTGGGTCGGTACATTAGTAGGGTTCAAATTCACATCCCATCGTTGTTGTGGGGAACGCAACACTCTTAATGAAGAAAAAGGATAGATTGCTTCAGATGTACATTGATTACCACAATCTGAACAAGGTGATCATTAAAAAAAGAACTTGCTCGTACTCATAGATGATTTTTGTTCCAACATTTGTTGGGATATTGTATCCTTTTGAAGATAAATCTCTATATTGGCTACCATCAGTTGGGGACCAAAGAGTCTAGTACAATAAAGACTGCCTTTGGAACTTGTTATGGTCATTTTGAGTTTCTAATAATGTCGTTTAACATAATGAATACATCTTTTCCTTGTTTATAGATTTAATGAGCCAAATCTTCCACCATATTATATCAATTTATGATCATATTCATAAATAACATTCTAATTAATTCCTGCTTCTAAGGAGGACCACACATTCAATTTGTGTGCTATTCGAGATATACATTTGGAGAACATTGGATGTGCGTCAAATTTTTCAAGCGTGAGTTATGGTTAAATTAGATTGTTTTCTAGGGTACGTGGTTAGAGATGAGGGTTTTTCTAGGTTCAAAGGAAAAACAATGGTGGAGTAATGGATTGGCCAAGGCCAACTACTGTCATCGAGATGCGAAGTTTTTGGGTATGGTGCTAGTATAAGAAGTTTGTTAAGTGGTTCTACAGGTATTGTTCTCTTGGTTAAACTAACTCAAAAGGTCATATTGCTCACCTAGGATTTTGCTTGACAGATTGCTTTTGTTCAATTGAAGCAGTGACTTGATTTTACTATAATTTTGGCCCTACCTTTTGGATCAAATGATTTTTAGATCTTCAGTGACCCATCATTGCAAGGGTTAGTTGTGTACTCATGTAAAAAAAATTTGTGACTGCATATGCCTCTAATCAGCTCAAGCCACCTGAGAAAAACTATTTGGTACGCAAGCTGGAGTTAACATCGATTGCCTTTAACTTGAATCTTGGAATACTACCTATATAGCACACATTGAAAGATCTTTATAGACCATAGAGTCAAAAGTAAATCATCACCCAAAAGTTAAACCTTTGTAAGCACCAATGGTTAAAGCTTATTAATGATTTTAACCTGACTATTCAGTTCTAGCCAACAAGGCTAATGTAGTAACTAATGCACTTAATGGCAAGCCTTATTTTTTTGCTCCAACTCTGGACACATCTGCTCTGTGACTTTAAGAGTTAGGAACCCAAAGTTCTTGCTTATTATGAGGCTTATGCTCTATACTATAGAATTTTTGCTTAGTCTACTCTTAGCGATTCAATTGTTTATGCTTGATTTTGTGATTGTGAGTACTTTTCTCTCGTAAATTCTATTCAATCTAGTGGATTTTGTTGTGTAAAGAATATATCTTGGTTTGACCTGGTGATGATCTTCACCGATCAATTACATGACGCACATTATTCTGGTACACTCTTCATCCTGATCTTCACCGATCAATTACATGACGCACATTATTCTGGTATACTCTTCATCCTAAAAAAAACAAAATGTGTTATAATCTTCGCCTGACATTCCAGTGGCTCAAAATCAAAAGGGAGATCATAGAGTTTTTATCTCAATATGTGAACTATCACCAATTTAAGATTGAGCACCATATGTCCAATGAACTTATGCAGCCACTACCCACTTCAGAGTGAAACTGTAAAGAATCTTTAACAAATTTCATGACTGACTTTACCCATACCCATGCTAGGGTCGCAATGTAATTTGAGTGATAGTGAATTGGTTGACCAATTAAGTTCATTTCCGATTAATCAAGTGTTAGACTCTATATACAAAATGGTGTCCCCCGGATTCCACGGCCCACTAGGGCCCCTCCACCTCCTTATGATGGTCCACCCCCCGATCCATTAACTGAAGGCCAATATTGATGCTTCCTATAGATACGAGGGGTCTGCTGCTTTTGGTGGAATTGTCGTCCGCGACTCAGGAGGCCACTTACTTGCTGGAGCCCGTTGACAGGCCCTGTCTCCTCTCTAGGCTGAGATGCAGGTGGTTACTATTCTGCGACAGGCCTTCCTACCCAAAGACGCTGACACTGAGGGAGTCATCATAGAGGGCGACTGTCTTGGAGTGATCCGGAGACTCCAACATCACTGGCAGAGAACTCTCTGTTCACAAGCAGAGAGCGACACGCTGATCACCTTGCTTTCTTATTGGACCTACTGTGAGGACCCGGTGCCGGGTCAGCGAGAGCTAATCCAACACCGGTTGTTGTGGGTGTGATAAAATAACAGCAATAAGTCCTCTAGTCGCAGGATCATATTGAGTGATTTAAGAGACAAATAAATAGACATCAAACATAACTCATTTATTCATTAATTCACAAGTCTTAAATACAAAGATTAAAATAAAATAAAAGTTATAAACTTTTAAAACAAATTAGAAAAGAAAGCGGTGGATCAGCAGGTAGCAGTATCAGCACTGCTCGGTTCTTAGCAATTTTCCTCGATGATGAATTCCTGATCTGGGCACGTTTCAAAAGTGCGGGCATTCGATTACCAGTTAGTTGTAAAACTAAGTACCGATAGATGTCATCTTTACAAATGTTAAATAATAAGCAAAATGATCAATATTTTCATAATAATGATTATTAAGTATGTATAAAATAAAAGAATGAAGAAATAGCAAAATAATTTCTCATCTTTTCTTCTCCATTTTTCTTTCTCTTATTTTCTCTTCTTACCTAAGGATTATGATTGCCGGAAAGCGGACAGAGATTGGAGTGGGGTTGCTCGCCGGGCTGCTGGCCGGAATGGGGTGGCCGAACGGCTGCTCGCTGGCTGTTGGTCGGCTGAGGGAGGGTTGCGGTAGGAGGGAGCTGGCTGCTAGGTGGCAGCTGCCGCTGCAGGAGGCTGGCTGGCAAGGGCTGGCTGACTGGCGGGGAGGGGAGGACTGCTGGCTGCTGGCTAGGGTTTGGAGGAGGAGAGGGGCTGTGGGGGAATAAGGAAGGGAGGGGGGTTTAAGTAGAGGGGGGTCGGCCAGGAGGGCCGACCAGCCTGCGCCAAAAACGACGCAGGCAGCCCCTTCCTGGCGCGGAACCTTCCGTGCCAGATGCGCCTGTCGGGCAAGCAAGTCGCAGGGAGGGGTCTGCGATCGAAGGGAGGGAGGAAGGAAATAGAGGAAAATTTAATAAAATTACTTAAAGTTAAATTTTTCGTATTTTTTCGCCGTTTGACGTCCAAAAATAACGAAACTTGACACCGAGGTGTGTTATGACATAAAAAACACCCTCGTGCCGAAAATTTTAGATTATGACAAATATTTATTATTAATTAATTTCTGAAGTTTTAAATTTTAAAAATTAACCAAGATCAAACCGGCGTTCAGAATTTGATGAAACTTTTCGAGAAGCCTTTAAATAATATACTTAACACAACGATGCTGAAATCTATGAATTCTTACATGTATTTCAATGTTCTTGATTTATTGGATTTAATCAATTCAGAAAAATAAAGTGAGAATTTATGTTATTCGAATTCTCTTAAACTAGGGCACTTTGATCTAAAAATTATTTCTATCTAATGAAAATTTTGTTTGCCCTAATTTGAAATTCCCCGAGATTCTTATATCTGAGGCGGATTTTGACCTAATTTGAAAGGTAACAATATTGGGTCGTTGCACCTTTCTCGTGTGATTTTTTTTCACCGTTCGCGCAATACAAATCGCGCGGCGGGCTTTTGTTCTATGTTAGCCTGACAGGGCAATTTTTCTTTTGTTAGGGGAGATGTGCTCCGCGGAAGGCTCTTAGACCTCGTTGAGGACACCGTGCAGTTTGATCCTAGTTGATGATGTACATATTATTTTATTTATTTATGCTTAGGTTACAGCCGTCTTTCACTAAAACACCCGTCCAAATATGACCTTGAGTTTGGGTCTATGATGCCAATGCCTCGTGGTTCATTAGTAACATTTGAGTAATAACTCGGGAAATTGAGAAATCTAAACATTGATTGCAAAACTATGGGGAGCAAGGGAATTAAAGCTTTGAGACAAATGATTGCTGGATCATTTGAGTATTCTGGTAGAGGTTACTAATATAATTACAACTATTTGCTCTCATTTTCTTTTTGAAAATTCCCAAGACAATGGATTAAGACTCATAACTTGGATCAAAGCAGCTAATTTAAAAACAGTCAAAGACTTGCCATAGTTAATATCAATACTTTATTTAAAGCATGCAAATTCATCACTTTTTGGTGAATAAGCTTTAATGATACTATACTTGGTGGCTGGTGGAGATGCAAAAACTTCAACATTTGAGACCCTGGTGACCCACATTTCTCAATCTGTTGGAAAAATTTATGAAAAAGCGTGCCACTGATTCGCAATCTGACTGCATTGAAGGAAAGCTCTCATTAGCTTATGCTAAAAATTTATTAATTGAGATTACTTCAAAAGTCATGTCGTATAAATGGTTTTGGTACAAAAATTAAAAACTTAGATATTTGTGCTTCAATTGGATCTGCATTATTGTTAGTATTAAAATTGTTGGCAAAATTGTTAGGAAAAACATGTAACTCAATCTGTACTTCGTGGTGAAGTTCAATAAATCGACCATCGCCCACAATTTCTATTGCATGCTCTCCTTTGAATTTCTAAAAACACTAAGCTTTCTGGGCAGTTTGTTATTCCCTCCAACCCTCTTAAAGTTATTAGAATTGTGTGATAACCATCTTGATTGACATAATGATAAACATCTTGTTTCAATACAAAAGGTAGTCGAGGTGACAGCAAATAAAAGAAATCGATAAATTAGGCTTTTGACATTGATACTCAGGTAAAAATTGTCATAGAAATATGTCATCCTTAGTAAAAGTTTTAGAGATAATCCACAAAAAATTAAGAGAATAGGAGATGGTATTATAACTTTAAATATTATAATTTATGAGATAAATTTTAATATAACAATTGTTTAGGCTGCTAATACAAAATTAGATTTAAGTATAAAAAAAATGGCATGATTTAGAAGAGTGAGTTCAAGGATTATTAGAGGAAATGTTATTTATAAAAAAAAGATTTAAATGAACATGGAAGAGTGGCTAAGAAATTATATAATATTCATGATGGCTTATATTTTAAAGAGATTAACAAAAAATTATGAAAAATATTAGAATGATTTAACTTGTGATTTTATGAATGCAAATACTAACATAAGAAAAAAATTAACATACTATTACTTATAAAAGAAAAACTTTTAAAATTTAGATTGATTATTTTGTTTAAACCAAAGAGATTGTCTATACATTTAGAATGATGATAATATATTGAATAATTGTTTGATAGCCTAACATCAATTATTGATTTTAGATCTAAAAATAGATAATAAAAAATACTATTAAATCTAAAATATCTCCAAAAATTAAATTGTGAAATTTAAAGAATGGTAATATAATTTTTTTAAAGTGAAATTTTAAGCTTTGATAAGAAAATTTGATGGTAAAGCTATCAAAATATTCACATTTGCTTCATATTTGAAGCTCACCTAATTTCAAAAAAAAAAAAAATTAACAAAATATTTAATATATATGGATGAACTATTTTAACAAATTTTATAACCAAATATATCAATAAATTAATCTAAGTGTGTTAATAATCATAAAAAGGAGATCATTTGCACTTTTATTTAGTGAATTAATAAACTTGAGATTTGGAATGATTTAAAAAATTAGAAAGTGAAAAAAATGTAATATTAATTGACATTTTTTTCAATGTGAGAATATTTGGGTGTAGGAGAAATGTCATGGCTCACCAAGTAAATTAATAGAACTTTCAAAAACTAAAAGGATTTAGGATGAATGGATAAAACTTATTGATGTGCTATTTAAAAAATATAAAGGTAATGCTCAAAGCTTGCAAATTGTTTGAAAATTAAGTTAATGAACATACATGGAAACTTTACAGTAAAATGGAATATATATATAGATTACAATGTGACATGAATTTCACAAATCAATTTAATTTTATGTCAGAAAAATGTATCAAAGAGGATATGAAATTATAAATAGGTTTGATGGAGAGCTTTAAGAGAAAAAAAAAGATCTTCATTAATCTTTATCATTATTGAAAATATTTGTGATAAAGTACCCAAAGAAGTACTTTGGAGAATTTTGGAAAAAGAAAATAATTTGTAGGACTTATATTGATGTTATTATATATATACATATAAGCAATTTTTATTATTTTTGTAAATATATATACTTATATATATATATATATAATGGGGTTATGATATGTGCTCAACCGTAATGTGGCTTCTCTTATGATTTTTCTATTATTATTGGGGTGTATAGAATTATTGTTCTCAATCCATATCCATGGCTTTAATTATAAATGTACTTAGTGGACTGTAACGACCCTTGGTCGTTACTAAGAAAGGCGCAAACGTCCCCGCCAATCCTAATTGTTCGTTAATGCCGTTATAGTCTATTAATACCAGCAAAATTATGTTTTCTGTTGATTTTCCTGCCAGATTTCGTTGTACGTTGATATTCCGCCAAATCATCACTCAATTTATAAATTATTGTTTTTGTTTTCTACTTCTCAGTTTAAATGTATATATATACATACTTATGTACTGCATTAGGTATAAATGTATATATATACATATGTATAAATATAAGGGAGGTAGTATAATGGAATGAGAGCAAACAAACGCCACATATTTTCCTCTTCACCCTGCGGCTGAACCGAAGGGTGCTTCCAAAGGATACGACGCCTCCTGCTGGAGAGGCGTGACGCTTCAAGCAGGCAATGGAGCGTATATAGGTGCAGGTCCCTTACGGCACCTGAAATTTCAGTCGTTCGTAATCCCTCACCACTCTGCAACTCTCGTACATTCCCCGTAAGCTTTTCCCTGGTCGACGAAGCCGCAGGCATCGACGCAAGCAGAGACGTCGGGCAGCCTACGGAAGTCCTCGACGCCACTCTTCGACCCTGTCGCTACGCATTTTGCCAATTCCGTAGCTTCTCTCCGAGTCGACGACGCCGCAGCCTTGGAAGGATACACCGCAAGCAAAGACGAAGCCAGCCGCAGCCGCAGTTTTCGACGTCTTCGATCCTTCGCCGACTCTCCGCCACCCGCAGCCTTGACGGCAAGGACGTTTACACACTTCAGTCAGACCCCTAGAATCAACAAGAGCTGTTCGTCAGCAAGCAGGTCTGTGTCAGGAAGGTTCATCTCGACCCTTCAACTGATCCTTGTTTCCTCCAAGAGAAGCTTCGACTGGATTCCATTCTCTTGAAATCCCACTCAGCGCATCTGAGCTATTTGTTCCTTATTATTCTGTTTTCTAGAAGATCAACCTGATTTCAAAGGTACAAAATCCTATCCTTCCAATTTTGCTATCTGCAATTGCCGTAATAATTTTGAAGTAAAGTGTTTCATTATTTATAACATTTGTAATATGAAAATTGAATGCCTTTAGGTATTACGATAAAACATGTTTTGATCATTTGAAATATTATCTTTGAGTATTAAGCTGAAATTCAATAATAGATGAATTCCAAGGATGTTCTAACATCTAGTTTCATTATTATTAATGCTTGCAAGAGATTCTAATCATATCCTAGGTTTGGAAGGTGTTCATTACTACTATCTTATATTAAAATCCGGATAGATGAATATGATTGATATGATTAGGTTGACTTGCAACAGTAGTAAGGTGTATACTTTTGCTAAATCTCTAAGATTAGGCTTTAATAAAGTTATCATGTTAATCTAAGATTTTGTTTCATCGGCAACTATCCAAGCTATTGGTAACTTATTCAAGTTACGATGGCTGCCATTGGATATTATCTAAGCCGCCAATCGAGGCTGTTTTAAACAACTATTTGTGATAATAATGATAGCTTGAATCTCAAACTAGCGGCTATTTAGAAATTGAGTTTGGCTGAAAATATCCTATAGATTGAGAAAATTTAAGGGTCATTTCTGAGTATAAGCCTTTCTAAATTAAAGTACAACGAAGTTAATAATTTGTTGAATTAGAGAACTGAGTTTAATATTTAGTTGGCAAACCCAAGATCTGAATTTGCATATATGAAGTTCATGATTCTGAAAACATAACTATGAATCTAAACTTCCAACAGAAAATTTGAAAGATGATGAAATCTGAACATATTATGATATCTCCATAGTAGAAGTGATGGAATTCAAATTTCATTCAAAAACATCGTAATTCCAAAATGAAATCTTCTTATAATTACTAAAACTACCTAAGTATGAAAACTCAACTTATCTTTATAGAACTCCTGAAATAAGATCACTAGTATATTGTAATAGATTCAAACCAGAAGCAAAGATATTAGCAACCTTCATCACAATAACCTCTACTAGTAGTTAAATAATGTTTTCTTCCAACACCTTAATCAAATTTAGCAAGATCCATTACAGCCATTAAGGAATATGTGAAAAAGGGATATAGAACTTGGAAATTTAGTCTAAGAACGAGCATCAAAATCTAATAGAAATTGCATTAAGTTATATGAAGCCTAAATAATCTCATTACAGTACATTGAAGTCTTATTCTATTAAACTATACTTATTCATCATCCTAAAAGAAATAAGAGAAGATTAGTTAAATTAGAAAACATAGGAAATATAAGTTCATAAACTAAGGCAAATAGCTAAAAATCTAAAATTTAAGAGTAAAAGTAAATATTTTATTTGCAAACCATCATTTCTAAAGACTAATAAATATAACAAATTTAATGTTTGCAGACGCATCCACTTTGTGAGTACCTTTCAGAAATTCAAATACCAAGGTGCAATTGATTTTACTGTTTACACTTAAATGTTTGTATTGCCGTTATAGCACCGCTTTGAGCTTTATCCTTGTTGGTGAAATAAAATGCTTATTAAATGCCAGAGTAATGTCATGAATGAATTGTATATGATATGTCTTGTGAATGTATGCAAAGGTTCCAAAATGATAGTTTATTAGGTTAGGGACGGAACTAGTCCATTGAGAGTTATAAGGGTGCCATTTGGAGCCTTTGAGGGGGCCCAGATGAAGGAGTTGCTCTTATTAAACCCAGCCTCATGGTTCTGGATTTGCTCAACAGAACTGCTAATTATTGCTTCATGAAATCAAAACATACATACAAAACAAATATGTGTGAAACTCATTATATGACAGGTGACGGTATTATGGCAAGCAAAATATTTAATTTGCAGGATTATATGTTTTGCTAACCTTTTTATTTCCTGCAAAATCTTATATTTTCCGCTTCCCGCTTTTGCTAAGTGTAACATTTAATCTCTTTGTACTTAATATGTGTATTAAGGCATTATTCTTTTAATGCCAGGTCAGGTGCAATTGGAGGAGGGTTGATTTAGCATAAAAAATATCAAAGTACAGTGGTGTTGGCATTGGCACATAGTTTTG
The DNA here is from genome assembly GCA_016760335.1 of Gastrodia elata. NCBI lineage: Eukaryota > Viridiplantae > Streptophyta > Magnoliopsida > Asparagales > Orchidaceae > Gastrodia > Gastrodia elata. The sequence goes on along the minus strand of CM028671.1, from coordinate 73,068,648 downwards.
ATTTGTTGCTTAAACCTTAAAGTTAACAAAAACATTTATTTATACTGATTTAGTTTGTAATAATCTGGATATTGTATTCTTTAAATTAAATGATTGGCAAGTTTATTATGTTGTATAGCTCTATTATTTAATTTATGCCCAAAATATTATTTTTCTCTTAATTGCCAATATGATCCTGCGGAGATGTACCCAAGGGTAGTTGGATTGAGAATTATTATTCTCAATCCATATCCATGGCTTTAATTATAAATGTAATTAGTGGACACATTTAAGAAGAGGTTTCTTAATGCATATTATTTGCAAATAGCATAAACTAATTGACAAAATTCAAGTTGTGGTGGGTTACTTCAGAATCCTAATAATTTTTCTTTATATAAATAAATATATATATAGAGTTCTATATATATATTTATATATATATAATAGAGTATATGAAGTGTACTTAATCATAATAGCAGTTTTAGCCTTAAGGACATGACTATTAAAGACCATGTGATCAAGAAGAGTAATTGATTCAAATACCTTCATTCAATTATACAAAATAATGGTGAAGTAAAGGTGATGTAATCAACATATTCCAAACCAACTAGACGATGTGGAGGAATGCTTCATTGTGTGGTCTCAATATTATAAGAAACACTAATAAAAATTAGGCTAGCTATGTTACATGTGGTAGAATGTTGACCAATAAAAAAGATACTAAAATGAAACAAGTGGTACAATGGTGGGAATATTATGGTGCATTAGTGAGCATACTTAAAAGGATAAGATTTAAAATAAGTTCATTTGAATCAAAGTTGGAGTGGATAAGATGGTTTAGACATTAAACATAGACTATTTGCCCATATTGAAAAAATAGAGTACATTGCCCATGTTAAAAGAGAAAGACAAAAAACCATGGAAAAAATTATTAAAAATAATCCTCAAATTGGAACTTCTTTTATTTGATCATGCATAATGAAAACAAAAGATTCATGTAACCAACCTCATTTAGTGACAAGTGAATTGTTTTGAGCTTAATTTTTAGAATTAACTAAAGTCATGATTAGTTAAGCTAAATTGACAAAAGAATTCGATTTAACTTTTTTATTTTTAGTGTTTTTTTAACTTAGGGAAAATAAGCTAAATAAATTGAATAAACTAGATAAGCTAAACTAAGTTGCTAATGATGTCTAAGAACAGCTAATCTAAGTTAAGATAATCATAAACAAAAAAGTAAGAACTTTCTCCCATCTTCATTGCATGGATGTTGCACTTCTATTTAAATGGATTTTCATTCTTTCTAGTTCTATCTCTTTGGCAAGCTCTATTATCAACAAAATTTCTATTCTAATAATGTCCCATGGACTTCAGAATTATAGAAGAATCAAATATCATTTAATCAGGATTCCTAATTCATCTCATCATGTTTCTTGGAAGACACGGAATGGCGGCTCTATTGAAATTTGAACAGATTCATAAAATGTTGTGTTCCCCATCCTTTCAAAGTCCTTGGGTTTTTCAGTCTTACTATTACCATATAACACAATAGTAAACCAATTGACAAATTAGATGGAAAAAGCATCTTAGAATCTTATGAACCATATGCATGAACTTGCATGACCTTAATAAGTTTCAACAATTACTCATTGAACTTCAATCCAGCATTGAATCTGATATTCCTATTTAGAAATTGATCCCTTCACTAGAGTCTCTTTAATGGATGGCAGTATGAACACTTTCTCTTGTGACTAAATTTGGGATGCCTTTATTCCTTTGGAAGTGCATTTTTACTAGACGGCTTCAAATGCAACATTTCCAGTAAAATCACTATTTATATAGGGGCCATTACTCTTTGCAATTTATATAATTGTAGTCAAGAATGCAGGAATCATCTTCTATTCCACTGTCTCTATAATGTCAAAGCATGGAAAAAAGTTTTGACATTTAAGATTCCTATTGGTCCTCATTTTTTTATGTTCTTATTAACCGTTGAAAATATTTTATCGTAAAAACGAAGATAGTAAGATTCCTATCGGTCCTCACTTTTCCCTCTTATGTCTTCTTTCTTCTCTGGTTGATTATCACAGTGGATAAAATCTTCATAATACTCTTCCCAACCAACAACTTCTAGGTTAGAGAAATATTCTTCACCTTCCCCTCATTCGACGACCTTTGAATAGAGATGATCAGTTCCCTACCAATCAATGAATTTTGAATTGGGGCTTTACGCCTTCCTACTCAGGAAACATATGTTCCCAATTGACATCTTTTGGATCAAGGTTTCATCCTTGAACAAATAATTCATTCTTTTTCTAACTAGCTATCAACTCAAAGAGAAATTTTGAGTTGAGAAGTGCCTTCATCATTCCTTTGTGACTCAACTAGCTCCTTGCAGTTCTTGCTTGCTTTTGCTTCAACTCACATGAGTCGTCTCTAATCAAGGTCTTACTCCTTCCCAATTAAACTTTTGTCATCCTTAGCCTTCATCTGCAATGTTGTTGCTACTACTAGTCAGATATTATTTCCCAACTCATCCCTTTATAATTAGGGCAAGGTTTACATCTCATTACTCAATTCTTTTGAGTCAATTAATGCTCGTTTGATCTTTATGACACTTAATCGATGGGTCAATCTTCTCATTGATTTCTAGATCAAATACCACTCTATTTATATTTCAACCTTAGTATTTCCTATTGAAAGCACTTTATACAGTAGTTAATATATTGATAAATGTGTTAAAATTTTAATAATTATCTCACTAGTTGTTATATTTCTATCTTTTGAAATAACTCTTGTTACTTGCATCCATTAGTATTTGTAAAACAAAATGAGTTTGAGTTCGTTTAATATAAATTGTCGAAACTTATGAAACATTAATCATACACATAAAATATTCATGTTGACATTGCTATAAAATACATTGAAAGCATACAGGTAGTTATCAAAATTAATATATTTGAGATATTAGCTCTGCTATCCTTGTCTTACATCAAGTAAGTTAAACTTTGTGTGTATTTTTTTGTTTATATTGTCATACTTTTTTGTTTATGATTTAATAAATAAAGACTACAAATTATAATTTTTATGATATTTTAAAAGATTATTTCAGTTTGATTTGCGAGAATTATCTCGAGAGCACAACTTTGCAGTAGTAACAAAATTTATGGCACATATTAGCAGCCATAGCCCATAAGTTTATGAAAAATTTCTAGCCTTGTATTGTATAGAGCTTAATCATTGATAATAGATAAAGACTGATGATATTAAAGATATATTAATTTAAATTCCCCTCTATTATATCCTACAGCTCGATTTTTTATTGACTTCATCTTCCCACTCTATGTCGAGGCCATTTATTCAGCCTTTAATGATTTAACCACAATGGATAAAAAGATTGAACGCAAAACTATGACTTCTAAGGTTGCAAGGAGTCAATAAATAACTTAAAGTGGGAGGATAGCACATGAATAGTTACTTTTATTTTACTAATTTTAATAAGCATCAATTTCCAATGTCATAACTTAAGAGAATATTTTTAACCTAAGGAAGCTTGAAAATATAGTATCCTAATCAACTGCAAGTTTAACAAGACCGATAAAGCTTATCCCTTCGTTTTAGATATCGAGCATGCTTTCAATTGAAGGTGCAAAAATCAAACAGAATGAAAAGAATGAACAAGAAAAAAAAGTTAAAGCCACAAACCCATTTTCTAAAAGTAGAAAACAAAATTTCCAACTAACTCTGGTTAAAGTAGTGCCCAGCCAAAAAATTAACCACTGATGAACCTTGACCAAGTCAACCAAGGACCTCAAAACTAATCCCAAATTTGACGCATAATAAAAGAAAGATTATAGCAATTCCATACCTGCATCATAGATTTCACCTTATCCTTCGAAGGGGGGTCATGGTGAGACCCAGGTAAGTGCTTATTAATATCGCTGAAAAATATTTCAAGTACGGTAGCCGTCGCCGCAAATTTAGATGAAAACCTCAAACACGACAATTAATTGCAGTGATACATTGATGTTCTGCAGGAGAGAAGAAAAGAAAGAAAGCCATACTTGTATACTATGAGAACAGAGATGTAGATATCTTCAAATGTGAGGCTTCGATCTCGCGAGTCGTCCTTGATTCTGTCAAAGACCTTGTCACTGATCTTCCTTATCTGCTTCTCTTGCCATTGCTGCCCTGTAAAATCTCGTTATCAACATTCCAGATTCATGGTCTTATGAAGCATATCACGAGTGCAATAAAGTAGCAGATGATCAATCGATTTGGAAAGAAAGCACGAGTACCATGGAAACTATCTTGAATGATCGCCAGCACCTGACCCATGGCCGATTGAGAAGATGACTGATGAGTAGCGCAATGTTTGAGATAATATTTCTTACTAATTTTAAGATGCATTCATATAATCCCTTCTATATAGTTTTCACATTCTTGCATATTTAGTTCGCCTAATAATAAACATTTATATATGTTTTTTTTAATTTGTTTCTTAAATATTAATATATACTAAAATATATAGATGATGTATCAATTTAATACGTAAATAAATTATTAATTAATTTTTTTTTTTTTTTGTGAAATCTATATATACAAATTAAAAAACAAAAATTATTAATTTTAAATATTTTTTTGATATATATTCTTATATAAGTATAATATTTTTCTTTATTTATATTATTCACCTTATATACTATATATTTTCTCACAAAAAGGATATATATAATTATAATCAACATATATTTCTATTTTATTGTATTATTATGACATATTTTGTAAAAATTACATCTTTATAGTATATATATTTTGGTATGATATAGAAAATTATGTGAACAATCCTTGCCCTTTTAAAAGGTTTTCTGAATTCTACAATCAATTTTTTTCAAATGTTCAATTAAAAAAAAAAAGCATTTCTCTTTTCTCTTCATTGTGTTTCTTCGCATACACCTCTCTAAAATTCGGTGCCGATGCCTCCCTTTCACCTTCAATGCATCTCTTCGCCTTCCCCTTCTCTTTAAAGTTCGGTGCCGAAGACGAAGCAGCATCTCTTTTCTCTTCAATTTTATTTTTCGCCTTACACTTCTCTCTAAAGTTCGGTGCCGAAGACAAAGCAGCCCTATACGAACAAGCGAAGACGAAGTAGCCCTATACGAACTGTGCTCTCTTCTCGGCATCCCGATCCTTTTCTCTTGGAGATAAATTATCGCAGCTTGCAACCATCGACCTCCACTCATGGAGGATTCATCCAACACTTCGGGCCTATAATCCACATTTTTTGAATAAAACAGCCCTGCTCTTCAAATCATCGGCTCGCCCTCTTCTCCTAAAATAGCCCTATCGCAGGTATTACTCGCTTCAACATCAGTCAAATTTTTTTTGTTATACTTTTGGTTCTTAAATTTCTTATGAGCATGTGTTATTTGGGTGACGATGAAGAGTTTATTGAGTATATTTTTTTACTTATCTCTACTCTTTTAATATTTTAAATAATCTCAAATTAGTTGGATTTTTTATATACATGCCCACTTTAAAACAACTCATGACCAATAATTTATTGTTAATCAGTATTGTGACATTTAACACTTAAGGAAAAAAAATGTGCACATATTTTAAAAGGAAACTAGATATTCAGTTACTCATAAGCATAATATTTTAAGTCAATTTAATAATATCAAACGATCCTAACTGGTTAGTTGGTTTTCATCAGACTATGATGTTTATGTGAGACTTTGTGCTCAATGGCGCACTTAAATTTTAGCCTTTTCAGATACTATTTTATAAATACTAGCCAATAATTGCACTTGGTTTTTTGCTTTCTATGCCTTTAGCAATTGTTGTTTGGTGGCTGCTTATTTTGACTTCAGGTGTCATTTGTGAAAGATTTTTTTGCAGATGGTTGAAGAATTCTAGCATCTATATTGATGATAGTATATTATTGCAAAGATTCAAAATTAATTGCTAAACTTGATGTGCTGGATGGCTTGCTGGTCGATATTATTTTTTCTTACCCTATGATTTTTTTTGTATTTTTAGGTCTTACTTAGTGATATATTTGCTCAAATATTTTGTAAGAAAAAATATTTGATCATTTTTTAAAAGATTAGCTGCGTAATTATTTTTACTAAGATTATTATGAACTGAACAATCTAAAAGCTTTGTTCAACAATATCTTAAATGAGTTAACTTTGTAGTTAGATTTGAGTGAAATAAAATATATTGCTCATGATGGTATTGCACATGCATTATTAAAGGGACGATATCATTGGAGTTTTGTCGAAACCTGCATTAATGCAATACGATGGCATATGAGGTGCAATTATAGTTTCAAATTATTAAGTTGATATATAAATTTTTTATCAATTAGATATACCTCCCCATTTACTTTTAGAAATGGACAGTGAAAAATTTAGTTGAACTGCATTAGTATCATAATAAATAGCTGCAACAATTCAACGTCATTCATTACAGTTGTCTGTTTAAATGTGTTGATAGAATTTTTAAGTCTTTCATTAATAATTTGTATTAATAACTGCAACAAGTTTTTGAGGTGGTTCCTTATTTGTTTGCTTTGTAGTTCATTGTTTGATAGATATTTTTGCTTAAGGTCTGATAAATTTTTATCTGAACAAGCAAATAGTTTTTATTTAATTATGTGCTTTTTTATCTAAATAATTTTTTGGTTAATGATTCATGATTCCAATCTTTATCTAATTTATCAATTCAGGCTACTTTAACTATTCTTTGCTTTGGTAATAACTTTAAAAATATATATATATATATATATATATATATATATATATATATATATATATATATCTTAGTTAATGATTTAATATCTCATTTGGTGAATCAACGACAATCTATTTCTATAGTTTATCTTAAAGGTTATAATTCTCTCATGTTATAATCTGCAAAGTCATGAATTAGCCTTTGTTATATTGTGGTGGTAGACAAATGTGAAAAAATTGTATGCTGTAGCAATTGCTGAATTAGTCTTCCTAATTTTTATAATCTTATCACCCTTATGACATTGATAGGACATATAAGTTATTTGTGATCCATAGACAGCTAGCTGCCCAAGCAGGTGGATTCCTTATTTGTCGATGATATGTAATGCTCTGCAAATTATCGTTTGGTTTCCTTTTTCTTCAGAATGATATTTATATAAGAGCTTGATGATTTTCCTTAAATTTTTTTTGTATAGATTATTCGAGCATATGTTTATTATCCGTTTAATTTTCCAACAAGACAAAAATTATTGGCAACACATACTTTTAATGATTTTTTTCTCTCATAATTAAGTGCATAACTATTTTTCTTTCCCAAACATCCAAGAAAATACTGAATATTAGTAATTCTTTAACGATTATTTTTTTCACAGATCAAATTTCTTTTTCTAACCCCCAAATTAGATGCCGATAAATAAGATTTATTCAAGAAACATATCAAGATCGTCACCAAATTTCTGCTTTCAAGGCTCTGCGACTTGTAATTGTAAGTATGCATGCTTGAATTCATGATTTATTCTTCTACGAATTTTTTTGTCATAATTTTTGTTTCATCCTCAATTGCACAATACAATATCAAACCTTAGAGTTTCCAGTAAGAATAGCTATATGAATCATATGATGTCTAAATTGCAAACATAAATATATCTTTATTGATATTAAGATTTGATTGAACAGCTTTGTGGGTGAAAGTATGTCTGATGACATTGGTATGATATTTGCTTATTAAAAAGAATGTGTTATATTTGATTGAATTATTTTTAAACTCTTAATTATAATCAATGGTTATCTATAAATATTAGAGTACCTCAAAACTCAAATATATATGTGCTTTAGCTCTATAAATTTTAACTTTGAAATATAATAATATAATTTTTTTTATTTCTATAACTAATATATTGAGGTTCATTATTTTATTTAATTACTGATTTAATGAGATTATATTATATAAAAATGCAAACACTTATATGTCAATTTAAACACAATTTCATTTTACTTATTATTTTGCAATATATTTAATTTTATTATGCAATAACGATTCAATATTATATGACTCGAGGTAGTTGTTGCCCTTATATTTTTTTGTTTTATTGAGGCATTATGAAGAGCTTGATGTCTTCAAGCAATCAATGCAGAACATTTTTTCTAATTTTGAGAAGAGTTTCGGACATGCCTCAAATTTTTTTGGTTAACTTGCATATATGCTAAAAGCAAATTAGACTGTTAGTGTTATTGTGAAAAAGGATTAGAACTGTTCAGGTTCTAATTTAGCTCAATCAGATAGACGACTACGAGTTAAATTAATAAATCATACGTCCTAGTTTTGTGAATTTAGAAGTTCTAGCTAAGATTTGATCAAGATCTTCTAAACCTATAGATTATGGTTTAAACACTACGAGATTTAGGTTTAATCACATAACCCAAAGGATAAGACTTAAGTTCTAGGTTTTATTCTTTAAGTGATCTACCAATTAAGGCAAATCCTATTAAGTAATTAAACTTAATAGGATGAATCTCCTACCTTAAATCTAGGGTTAAAAGATAAAATAATCAGAACGAGTTGTAAAATAAAAGAAAGTCTAGAAACTAATAAAACCAATATTTCACCCATTGGGTAACCCAATTTACCCAATGAATGAACTTTAACCTATGATCTAGTCATAGTTTCAGGAAAGGTCCTTAAAGTGTAGTGTTAAAGACTTAGGGAATTCAGGAATCTGACTTAAGGGTTGATTTCACTCACTTAATTATTACTAAGATGATTATAATATTAGTTTTAGTGTTTTGGAATGTTATCTAAAGGTTAGGGGCACTTAGTTCAACCTTAGGGCAAAATGACCATTTTGCCCCTACTTTAAGGGTCAAAAAATCAACTTTTGACTTATAGGTCAGAATTGATTTCTCTTAGTTCCAACTAATTCCTTACTGCCTAACTTGAATATAGACAGTAAGTACGTCCAAATTGGACCTCAAACGGTCAAGTTATGACCAAAATGGAGCTAGGGGTAGTTTGGTCATTTACCTAAATTTCTAGGGTTGACTTTTTGTCCTGATGTCCAAATGAGAAAACTAATACTACTACAGTGATGGGGCCGCTCTTCTGAGCATTTTAAGACCTATATTAACTATATTTCGATAACCGAGTAAAAAGTTATGAGGCTCTAAATAGGTCCTAAAATGCTACCTCGTTATACGTACCCTGAAATAAATTTTTACATTACGTTATTTGATTCCTTACATTTTTTTGAGTATTTTAAGACATATATTGGCTATGTTTGGATCATCCTATAAGAAGTTACTAAACTTTTAAGATTTATTATTCAGAAATACAATTTGAATTATTTTACTATTCATTTATTCAATTTAATGATTTTACTGTTCATTCCTAAAGTTTATTTATATTTTTCTAATTTTATTAATCTTTTAATTAATCTGTGATTAATTAATAGTTAATCTATTTATTTTAATTATTTTGAATATAATATTATTATTATTACTGTTTAATTAGGGTTAAATTAACTACTGTTTAGGTCTTTAATTAATTATCTGTTCAATATTATTAATCCTAAAGTTAGGATTAATTAATAGGTTAATAATTAGGAAATTATTAATATTATTGTATATATATATATTAATTTATTGTTTATTATAAAATATTATTAAGTTATCCTTAATTAATTAATTAACAAAGTTAATTATTATTTACTGTTAATTGTTATTATTATAATCTTAATTAGTTAATTATATGTATTAATTAATTATTAATGTACTGTTGGATATGGATTAACCATTAATTATCATTAATTAATATTAATTAACTAACTACTAATTATAATTAACAACTAATAAATTAATAACTTAATTATATTTATTATTTTTATTAATATTTTTCTGCAGGTCATAATGGAGGTGGGACCCGCCACTGCCACGTGGCAAGCTGCTACAGACCGCGGACCTGCGCGCGGGTCCCACGGGCGCTCGTCGGCTGACCCGGGCCGCGCAGAAGCGGGCCCCCCGCCCCGAGCGCCGAGCCGCACGCGGTCCGCGCATGCGGGCCTCGGGCGGGCCCGGGTCGACCCGACCCGGCCCGGCCACTGCGCCTTCACCCTCCCCTCCCCGCTCGACCGAAGCTAGGGCACGCGTTTTGGCCGACCTCCCGGCGGTCCCGGGGCTCGGCCCGCACGGTAACGGCTAGGTCCGGCAAAGGCCTATCCGTCGAAGGTCAGACCTTCACCGGAGACGGCTCACATCTCCGGCTACGGTGAGCCCTAGGTGCAGCCCTCACGGGACTCTCGGGTTCTAACGGTAAGGACTGTAGACCGGCTCCTAAATTCGGTCGATCGGAACCTCCGATCAACGATCAGGTCCGATCGATTGACTATCTAGACCTCGCAATAGGCTTGCGATACCATTATGCGATAAGTGATTGCAAGAGGTCGAGGATCGGGGAGTACCTGAAATGAACGAAGGGGACTTAGGGTTCGGCGAGGATCGATCGCCGACAGCTCCAGATCCTTCGGGTCTCTTCCTCGTGCCGAGTCGGAGTGTGTGGGGGCTTATGGAGGTTGGGGACGGAGATCGCGAGGGCTGGTGGACCGCCGATTGGCGACTGCGGCGATTTCATCGAGGAAGACGACAGGTTCGGGACTGTTCGATCGGTCCCGAACGGACGGTCCCGATCACTCGATCGGGACTAACAGATAGAGGAGACGGCGTCACGCGCGGGCGACGGCATGGGACGGCGTCGTTCGAATAATAAAATAATAATAATAAATTAATATTAATTAATATTTAATAAACAAATTCCTAATTGTTTTAAATTTTTAAATGACTCTAGAAAATTTCCAAATATTCACCCCTAGCTAATTGAGGGGTGAGGAACGCAACGGCGATGTCGGATTTTTGATCCGACGAGTATTTTGATTCCTCGATTTGCAGGGTATTTAATTAATATTAAATATTTGCCAAAATTTCGACGACTTCCGATTGACACGAAAATTTTACCCCAACCTAATTTGGGGTCAATGAACGCAATGGCGGTGTCCGTTTTTCGATCGGAGGTAAATTTAGATAGGTCAATTTCTAGGGTTTCTGAATTTCTAGAAATCAGGATTCGATCCATTTGACTTCTGATTTGACCTAATTAGCACTTATAATTAGTCTTAAGACTAGTATTAGTCTAAATCGATCAAGGTAACAACCTGGGTTATTACAATTATGAATCTTCTAAATATACATAATAGCATGATAGTAACATAAATGAGGCAATAAAGAGGAGCAAATAGGTACCTTAGCCTTTTTTAAAAGAGGAAGAAGAAACCTCTGTTTTCTTTGAGAACTTGAAGTAAAGTTGAACTTCTTTTTCTTCAGCAAGCACATAATGAATGAGAGAAAGAGGAGATCTCAGCTGAGCAAAATTGATAGGAGGAGGGGTTAAGGCTTCATTTTATAGGAAGATGGAGGCATGGCTATGAGAGGGCATGAGGAGGTGCCATCAAATCAAGGCATGGAGGAGAAGGACTCAGCCTCACCCTTGCGTGCATATAGAGGCACTGAAATAGGTGAGGGGGGAGTGGGAGGCAGGTCCCAACGTAGGAAGGAGAATGGGAAAAATATAAATGCAATTAAATGAATACTTAATTATTTATTTATAATTTTTAATTTATTAAAAATTTAGATTTGATAAACGCGCTCTAAAAAATCCTAAAAGAGTTCACCCCTAGCTAATTTGGCGGTGAGAAATTCAACGGTGAAGTCAGATTTTGATTTCGACAATTATTTAATTATTCCGTTTTTCTGAGTATTTAATTATATTAAAATATTCGCAAAAATCCGACGACTTCCAAATACATCCAAAATATCACCCCTAGCTAGTTTAGGGGTGAAGATCGCAATAGCAAAGTTAGATTTCAATTTCAAGATTAAAATAAATACATCAATTTTCTAATTAATTATATATTAAAATAATCCAAAATAACTAATTGAGCTCTGAATTACTCCAAATTTTCAGGGTTTGGTTCTAATAGCTAAATGAACTTAATTACAATACAATTAAGCTAAAATTAATCTGGGTAACAAGGTTGTTACAGATTTTGATTTCGATGAGTATTTAATTTTCATATTTTTTGGGTATTTAATTATATTAAAATATTCAATAAAATCTGACGACTTCCAAATGTGTCCAAAACATCACTTTTAGCTATTTTAGGGGCAATGAGTGCAATAGCGAAATTGGATTTTAATTTCAAGGTCAAATTAAATATTTCGATTTTCTAATTAATTAAATATTATTAAAATATTCGATGGATTTTTGATAACTTCTGATTACTACCAAAACATCACTCCTAATTAATTTGGGAGTAATGAGTGCAATGGCGAAGTCCAATTTTTAATATGAGATCAAAATAATTATATCAAATTCCAGGGTTCCTGTAATTTGTAAAATTAAGATTTAATCTATTTGACCTCTGATTTGGACTAGATCCTAGCGGTGAACTACTAATGACTTAATTAATGCACTAAGATCAAAATTAGAATTTAGATTAGTCTTAATTAGTTAGGGTAATAACTTGGATTGTTATACAACTGCTGTGAGCTGAGGGATGAGGACTGACATTGTAACAGCCCAAACTCTTAACACCAAGATATTGTTCGCTTTGGCCTGAAAGACCTCACGATTTTGCCATTAGAAGATAACTTCCCAGCAGGTCACCCATCCTGGGAGTGCTCCCACCTGAGCACGCTTAACTTTGGAGTTCTTATCAGGAACTCCACCATTATTTGAAAAGGCGCCTCGATGTTTAAGAGTTTCACTTATTACTACTTAAGTGGGTCATCATAATCTCCCTAATTTAAGTAACTGACGTCCTCATCAGTATCCACACATAGATCCAAGAACCATCCATTGGGTAGATAGGACTAGAGGTGACCCCTACAAGCATAAGAGGTACCCACAGCCATGTAGCACCTTAACCATCTTAGGTTCAAGAGGCTGCTCACATGAAGTTGTACTTTATCCTGTATGGCACTTAGCTCCTATTTGACACCCTATAGTTTGCTCTGATACTATTTGTAACATCACAAACTCTTAACACCAAGGTATTGTCCGCTTTGGCCTGAAAGACCTCACGATTTTGCCCTTAGAAGATAACTTCCCAATAGGTCACCCATCTTGGGAGTGCTCCCACCTGAGCACGCTTAACTTTGGAGTTCTTATCAGGAACTCCACCATTATCTGAAAAGGCACCTCGATGTTTAAGAGTTTCACTTATTACTACTTAAGTGGGTCATCATAGACATGGCTGAGGAGTGGAGGTCGACTGCTGTGGGCTAAGGGTTGAAGGCTGGGGGAGCTGTTATGGAAGTTGGAGAGGGTTGGAATGGCAGGAGGAGAGGCTAGGCTGCTGGCTGGGAGAGGGAGAAGAAGCGAGGACTACTTGCTGGTTGTGGGAGTTAGCTGGAAATATGTAACAACCCTAATTGTTACCATAGCTGAATTCAGATTAATTAAACTAAATCGAGCTTTAATTTTGATTCTATTAGACTCAATGGGTCACTTAAACATAACCCTAACTCCAGATTTGACTTTGTTGACTTCTGGTTTAACCTAGGTTTTAGAGATGAGTTCTAAATTACTTAATTAGTGACTTAGAACTTTAATTAAAACTTAGATTAGTCTTAATTGAGCCAAGTAACAACTTGGGTTGTTACAACTCCCCACTTAAGAATGATGTCATCCTCTACATCACTCAAGTGAGAAAAAGAAATTAAGCAGATATAAAGAAATGAATTGAAATAAGATAGAGTTAAAGAATCACATTGATTAAAAAGGTTTGGGTACTTTTGACGCATATCCACCTCTTTCTCCCAGGTGGCTTCATTACAAGACCGGTTCTTCCACTGAATCTTTATCATTGGAATAGATCGATTCCTTAATTTCTTCAGATCACGATCTAGGATTTTAATTGGTTCTTTAGTGTAGGAAAGATCAGGTTGAATTTCAATTGCAGGATGGTCAATAAGATGAGAAGGATCTCGAAGACACTTCCTTATAGATGAAACGTGGAAAACATTGTGAACAGCAGCAAAATCTTATGGTAGTTCTAATTTATAAGCTGCTGAACCAATCTTTTGCAAAATTTTGAAAGGTCCAACATACCTTGGACTGAGCTTTTCAGAAACTCCAAAATGATAGATTCCTTTCATTGGGCTCACTTTTAAGTATCCAAAATCTCCTTCGCTGAATTCTAGAGGACGATGACAGTTATTATGATATTTACTCTGCCTATCTTGAGCTGTTCTGATTCTTTGCTGAATGAGTTTAACCTTTTTATTTGTTTCTTCCACTAGCTCAGATCCATATAATTGAGTATCTCCTGACTCGGACCATGCTAGTGGAGATGAACATTTCCTCCCATATAAGGCTTCATATGGTGCCATCTCAATACTTGACTGAAAAGTATTGTTGTATGCAAATTCCACTAAAGGAATATGCTCTTCCCAGGATCCTGAAAAGCCAACATATATAACTACAGGAGATCTTCTAAGACTTGATTTACTCATTCTGTTTGGCCATCTGTTTTGGGATGGAATGCTGTACTCATGGCCAGAGTTGTGCCTAAATCTTGATGGACAGCCTGCCAAAATTTAGAAGTAAAATGACTGTCTCTATCGGATATAATTGTTTTAGGAATTCCGTGCAATCTGACTATTTCTTTAATATATAATTTGGCCAACTTCTCCACCGAGTCAGTTTGACGGATTGGAATAAAATGAGCAGATTTTGTAAGGCGATCTACTATAACCCATATTGAATTAGCTCCAGATCTTGAACGAGGCAAACCCATGACAAAATCCATGGAAACATCAGTCCATTTCCATTCTGAAATTTCTAGTGGGTGCAATAAACCACTAGGCTTTTGATGCTCTGCTTTTATTAAGCAACAAGCGTGGCATTTTGCAACAAAGTTTGCAATACTTTTCTTCATTCCTGGCCACTAGAATGATTATTTTAGGTCTTGATACATCTTAGAATTCCCTGGATGAATTTGATATCCTGAATTATGAATTTCAATCAAGATCTCTTTCTGCATGGATTTAGGAATCCAGAGACGATTATTCATGTAAATAGCACCTTTCTTAAATTGCAATTCTGGACGACGACCACTTTCTATTGCCACTTTAAGATTTAAATATTCATCATCCTTGCTTTGAGAGATTGAAACATCTCTATGGAATGTGGGTTCTATATTATTTATGGATATCATGGTACTGACTGAATTTACCTTAGCAAGAGAAATTTCCATTTTATGAAACTCATTCATCAACGGACTTTTTGAAATTAAGCTGTTAAGAACAGTGTGACGGCTTAACGCATCAGCTACCACATTAGCTTTTCCTGGATGGTACTGGATATCTAAGTCATAATCACTAATTAATTACAGCCATCTGCGTTGCCTACAGTTCAATTCTCTTTGGGTAAAGATATATTTCAGACTTTGGTGGTCTATGAATATAGAGCATTGAACTCCATACAGATAATGGCGCCAAATCTTTAATGCAAAAACTAATGCTGCCAATTCTAAGTCATGCATAGCATAGTTCCTTTCATGGGTTTTAAGCTGGCGAGATGCGTACGCGATAACTTTGCCTTCTTGCATTAATACGCATCCTAACCCAATTCCAGATGCATCTGTATACACCTGATAATTCACTCCTTCTTTTGGAAGAACTAAAACTGGAGCAGAAGTTAATGCGTCCTTTATAGACTGAAATGCAGTTTCACATTCTTCTGACCAAACAAATGGAACTGCCTTCTGAGTTAATTTTGTAAGAGGTGCGGCAAGCTGGGAGAAGCCTTTAACAAACTTTCTGTAGTATCCGGCTAGACCCAGAAAACTACGAATTTCAGTAACTGTCTTGGGCTGAACCTAATCCTGAATAGCACTAATCTTGCTATGGTCTACTTGGATTCCACGAGCATCAACCACATGTCCAGTAAATGATACAGAATCCAGCCAAAATTTACACTTATAGTATTTAGCATATAACTCATTTTCTCTAAGTTTCTCCAAAACTAATCTCAAGTGCTCTTCATGATCCTTTACTGTCTTGGAGTAAATTAAAATATCATCAATAAAAACTATAACAAATTTATCTAGATAAGGTTTCAGAACTCTTTGCATTAAGTCCATGAACAGAGATGGGGCATTAGTGAGACTAAATGACATTACAAGAAACTCGAAATACCCATATTGCATTCTGAACGCTGTCTTCTCTACATCTGAGTCCTTCACCTTCACTTGATGATACCCTGACCTTAGATCAATTTTAGAGAACACTACAGCACCAGTAAGTTGATCGAACAGATCATCGATACGAGGAAGTGGGTATCTATTTTTAATAGTGACTTTATTCAGTTCCCTGTAGTCTATGCACATTCTCATAGACCCATCTTTCTTCTTTACAAATAATACCGGAGCTCCCCACGAAGACATACTTGGTTTAATAAACCCCTTATTTAGCAGTTCTTGTAATTGCTCATTTAACTCTTGCAATTCTTTCGAGGCCATTCTATATGATGCTTTTGATAGAGGTTGTGTCCCCGGAACTACATTTACTTCAAATTCTACTTCTCTGGTTGGTGATAAACCAGGCAGATCTTCAGGGAAAACATCTTCAAAATCTCTAACAACTTTTATTTTAGAGATTGGGTTACTTCTTTGCTACTACCCATCATCACCATCAGAATACAAATATAGCCTTTGCACACCATTTTCTCTGCTTGAATTGCGTTGATTAAGGAGCTACTAGTGCTGAACTTCCCAATAAACGTTGTTGAAGCTCCTGGAGTTTGCAAGATAACATTCTTCTTTTGACAGTTAATAGTAGCGTTATGCATACTAAGTCAATTCATGCCTAGTATGATATCGAAATTTACTATAGGTAGTATAATTAACTTGGCTTGGAAGGTATGATTATTGATTGGTATTTGAACATCACAAAATTTGTTCGCACTAAGTTGGGCTCCAGAAGGAAGTCCAACACTTAAGATCTTCGCAAGTTTGAAGCAGGGTAGTCCTAATCTCTTAGCAAAATTTTCAGAGATAAATGAATGACTAGCCCCAGTATCAAATAATATACTGCATGGCTCATCTTTAAAGTATAGGGTGCCTAATAAAAATACAGACTTTAGGAAGTTCTAATTTAGTATGAAAAACAAAAGTTGCGAATTGTACCTGAGACTATATTGTTGTCTTCTGCTGCTTCTACAGGAGTGAGATTGTACACTCTTGCCTTTCCAGTAGGTCTGCTATCAGATGTCCGAGCTGTTGATTAATTTGGATTTGAAGGCTTTGCAGCATATTGAACCTTTGTAAGGGTTCGCTCTTGAGCAGGAGGTGGCATAAGAGTCTTCTGAGGCTCTCTGAAATTGATGGGAGTGGCACGGAATACTTTATTTGTACGATTCTGTTCAATAGTTACTCCATCAATCGTTTTATTTGATCGACAGTCCCTATACGCATGACCTTGCCTTCCACAAGTAAAACATACTCTGCCAAAATGATAACATTTTCCATAAGGATGTGGCCTATTACAGGCGGCAGTTTGGCTTGATGTTTCAGTAATCTCCATCTGATATACCCTTCCTTAGTTTGTTCTTTGTTGCTTGAAGTTCTGAGGGTATTTGTTCATGTTGAAAGCCTTTCTCTTCATGTCCTTGACTGATTGATGATGCTCTACAACTCGTGCTATTTCAACCAATTTCTCGAACTGGGTGTGTTGTAGGGGAATTACGTGATCTTTAATGGATTCTCGAAGTCTATTCTTGAATCTGAAACATCTATCTGCTTCAATAGGAACCAAGTGAGGTGAAAATCGAATAAGCTTTCAAAATTCTGAAGTATATTCAGCTACTGATCGATTTCCTTGGGTTAATTTCAATAATGATTCGCCAATTATGTTCTTAGTGGATGGTGGAATAAATGATTCCTTGAATGCTTGGACAAACCAGCTCTATTCTATTTCATCTAATTCGAATTCCTCAAAATGCGTATTCCTTTCTTGCTCCCACTAATGTTTTGCTTCTCCTTGCAGAAGGTGAGTGGCTAATCTTACAGATTGGTTGCTTGAACAACCCAGGCTAGTGATATTTTTCTCTATTGTCTTCAGCCATGCCAGAGTGTCCATTGGTGATTCAGATCCTTCAAAGGTAGGAGGCCTTAGTCTTAGGAAACTGTGAAGCATCCCATCTGCAGACTGTCGAAAGGTATTGGGAGCGGGAGATGCTAAAGAGGTGCTGGCATTAGTGGCGGGTATTACAGATACTAACTTTTGAATAGCTAGAGCCTGTTGATTTTGATTCTCTAGCATTGCAGTAACCATATTTCTCAGAGAGGTTATTTCATCAATAGTATTAGAAGCGGCCACGGTATTGTTTGGAGCGTTGCTCACAGACGGTTGAGGGTTGAATGGAGTATTATTTGGAAAAGTAGCAGGATTCATTTTCCTGAAATCAAAACTATGTATACTTAGCTTACATACGACAAAGATTAAATTCCTTATTTATTCATCATTAAACTTTTATTATAATAGTGAAATATATCATACTTATTACATCATGAATTACATACTATTCCCACCCTATATACTTAGTGAAAAATGCTCTACGAAAGTCTTCATAAGTTACTTCACGATGCTCCTCCTGTGCTTTATGAAATAATTCTTCGTATGACATAATCCACCATTCTTTTGCTTGCATATGCAGAAGACATAGCACCACTTCTAGTTTGATGTGACTAGGCCACTCCATAACACCAAATATATGGTCAACTCTCGCGAGCCACTCCTTTGCTAATACTGGAAAACCAAGGCCTCTATAGACACCTTCTTTCAGTAATTTATTTATTACTTGTGATCCTTGTTCTGATACTCCTTCAATAGTTCTTCCTTGCTTCTTTCCTAACTTATGTTCATATTTCCAAATAGTCTCGAACTCCTTTAAGTATGTCATGAATACCATTCCTAGATGATCTTTTATTCATACAATTATAACATTCTACTTAGATTTGTTGAGCATATATATATATATATATATATATACATAATTTGATATTTATGATTTATCATCTTTTATAGTTATTTAATAACTTAACTTATTCTGAGTTATACTCATAATGTGATGGATGTCAATTCAAGTATTCATTTAGTAATCAAGTGGCAGAAGAACAGTCCATTAGGTAGAAAGGAATGCAAAATTCCAATCTGACACCTTATGGAACTCTCTGATACCAACTGTGGCAGCCCTACCCCGCCGTGGTCCTGTTAACCCTTAAGTTAACATGATTACGGTGGAGGGGTCACCAAATGACAAAGTCCCCACTTAAAATTGAATTAGATACGTGTTCTAATCTAACTTAAATAAGAACTTTGTCATTCAATCCATAAGAACTATCACTAAATGATTATACATGAACTCAGAGTGCGGAAGCATAAAAAGTATAACATCCATCCAATACAGTATAAATACAACAATACAGAATAAGTAAAGTGCTGAAAGAGAAATATAAACTTGTATTATTACAACAATTAATAAGTTTAAAAGAACTGAAAGGAACTCTCAATCTCACTGAAAGAAAGAAAACTAAAGCTATAAATTTTCAAGTACGGGCTCTTCCTCTAATGGCAAGCACTCCACAGGATCAGCTGCTCTATCAAACTCAAAACCTACCATTATCGGTTTCCTAATGGTAGGGCCCCAGCCAACAAAAGAAAAACTGGTTAGACTATTGTCTAAGCACATTTTAGGGCAAACAATTTTATTAAGTTAAATAGATATCACCATAAAAATAGAACTGAGCAAAATAGGTGCAGAAAAACGTACAAAAGAACAGTGATAAGTTATAAACTACAGTCTATAACTAAGCAAAAAAAATAGGAAGTAATACATACCTCCTCCAAGCAACTATAACAAAGACAGGTAAGTAAAAGAAAAGTAAAATTGTAAGAAAATACAACCTAAATATGCACATGATCAAACAAAAATATGCTAAGTGAAATACAACATTTAACAGTGTGAAACTGAAACAAACTAACATTCTAAAAGCATAAGAAAACAGTATGTAAAATTAGCATCCTATATAGTGCAGGAAAACTGTAAGTAAAATAGTGCTACAATGCAGAATATATATAAGTAAAATAGTAACTGTAAACTGAAACTACAGTGACTATATAAGTCACCTGAACTGAACATGAACTCAGCAAATCTTAGCCTGATGAGCTAAGAAACTCTGAACTGAACATCACTGAAAACTCTTAGCCTGATGAGCTAAGACAGAACTGAATATAAGTATACTTGAATTAGTATAACCATATCAAAATCCTGACTCTATAGTCAGTAGGGCAAGAGTCTATCCATCCTATCCCACGGACTAGGCATGGCATAGACTATCAGACTGAAACCCCCAACAAGAAGCCGACCCCGAACGAGTTGATCGAAGAGGTATACTAATCAAGCTACACACCTTACAAACCACTTGTGAAACAAAAATACAATGCTATTTATGAATGTTCAAAATTGACATAAGATATTTATCAAATATCTTAAGTACATAATATATGCTCAAGGTATAAAACTCAAAATCAAGGAATGCGAAGCATCAAAATCAAAGTGAGCAAAAAACTCTATCTAAAACACAGGTGATATCCGTTATTTTCTACTTTATTCGTTCTATCTACTCTAAGTTACATAAGTTTCAGAATCATCAATTCTTACACATTCTGTAACTTAGAATCACGAATCTTATTAGTTGAAGATAATTAGGACTGGCCACGTCCTAATTATAACTTAATCAAAAGATGACTATTTGGTTTAAGTGAATAAATCATCGACCTAGTTTTGTAATTTATTTCATCCCAACCTCATCTTGATTAGCCAAATCAAGATGAAAAGATCAAGAATTAGACTCCAGATGATGGGGTCTAATCACTTAATCTAAATGTATAATCTAAGGGTCTAAATTTAGAACCCAAAACTCACAGATTAAGTTAAGGCAAGTCCTAATGATAAATCAATTCATTAGGATATATCTCTATTCTAGGGTTTAAAGATCAAATAATCATTTAATAAACTAAGAAAATCTATAAACTAGAAAACTTAAGGTTTCACCTATTGAGTAACCCAATTTACTCAATAGATGAATTCTAACTTAAGATCTATTCTTAATCTTAGAAATTTAAAGCTCTTAATTTCTAAGAGTATCTCTCAAGACACACATCTTAGCTAATGTTATAAGGACCTAAGAAAAGATCTAAGAATGATTTAAGAAGAGAAATCACTCACTTAAGACTTAGGATTTTCCTTAAGGAGCTAAGATTAAGATTTTAATCAAAAATCTAATTTAGACTTGGATTTGATTAATTTCAGTTCTAAATCATTCTATTTACTAATTTTAGTGATTAGAAACTGAATTTAGGGCTTTTAAAAGGCTAAACCCTAAATTTGGGCAAAATGACTATTTTGCCCTTACTTAAGGGTTCAAAAGATTAAATTTTGATCTAGGGCTTCAATTCTGAAATTTTCTTTTGGAAAGTGATTCTTACTATCTAATGTAAAATTAGACAGCAACTAAACTAATTTTGGGTTATTATTTAGCCATATGAAGTCAAATTAGTGAATTTAACTCATAAGGGCAAATTAGGAATTTGGTTAAATGAAAGTTAAATTTTCTTTTAGATTATTGTTCTTTACTTCCTAAGCTTTCCATAGAATCTAAATTTGCTAAATTCTGATAAGTATTGACCAAGTTATGGCCAATACAAGATTTAGGGTTAAAAGGTGATTAAAGAATTCTTAATTATGGGTCAAAAACCTAACTTTGCCAATTAGTGTCCAAATTAAGTAAAATCAGTTGCTATGATTTATAAATAGTCCACTGATCATAATGACATATGGTAGGCTCAATTTGAATCTAATTTGACTAAGTTAAGACCTAATTAGTGTTTAGAGTGATTAGTGAGTGATTAGTGAAATTCATCACTCAAACACTAATCCAACATTACAGATAGATTCTAAATGACTCTAAGAGTCCCCTGAAACTTAAATTGTCCAATTTGGATTATTAAATTTGCTAATATTCACTAATCAAGTTTAGGGTATTTAGGGGTGATTAGCAAATCTAATAATTGGATCTTAAATATTTTTATAGATTACTGTAAATTAGGTTTTCTTGATCTAAATTGATGTTTGGATCACCTAATTTGGAGCTAAGATGACCAACTTATGGTCATTTGAAGTTCTAGGTCAAATTAGGCTAATTAGGGTTAGTCCTAAATGTGATTAGTCTAAATCTAATCTAAACAGCAAAGTGAATACTACTAAATTAATTCTTAGGGTTTTTTGATTACTTTGAGACCCATATTGGGTATATTTGGGTTAAGGGGTACAAAATTATGACTATTTGAAGTTTTGTAATATTTTTGGAATTATTTAAATACCCTAAATATCACTATGTGAATCATTAATCAAAATGGAAAATTAATGGTTCCATAATATTTCTCATAATTTTTTGATCACAGTGATATATTTATTTGCATAATTTGGATGTATAATTTGTAAGTTATTAGGGTTTAAAGTTTTGCATTTAATTAATTAAAATAATTCTGTTTAATTTAATTAACTAATTCTGTTATTATAAATATATATATAAATATAATTTTGTTTATTTAAATAAACGTTATAATTATATATAACTTTTTATTTAATATTTACACAGGACACGTGGCGAGCCGCTACAGGCTGGGCAGACTGCAGCAGGCCCCACAGGTCAGATGACATCAGAGGATGACACGCGTCGCGCCAGGATTGGCTGGCACGCTGCGCGGTGGGTCCCGCTGTGGCAGCCAAGACGCCACGGGCCATGGGTTCCGGGCCGGGCTCGGGCCGACCCTGTCCAGCCCGAGAGGGCTTCGTCTTCGCGCGAGTGATCAGAGGCGGAGGAATTAGGGTTCGAAAAATGGAGGTGAAGACGATGGAACCAGACAACGAGCCATATACCGATCGAAAGGTCTTGAACCTAAACACCACCGAAGAGGGCATGCAACTCCGGCAAACCTCAACCCTAAATTCCATAAGTTTTGAACGGCGAAAATACCAGACCCTTAACTAATTCCACTGTGGATCCTATGCTTAATTCGATCAATTGCATACAAATTAACCCAATCAGATCCATTAAAAACTTAATCTATATCATGAAATTGCAAAACGAAACAAGATTTGTGAATTTAGAATAAAGATAGGGTATGGGTTCGTACTTTGATTGAACGGTAGAAGGTCTAGGGCTCCGTCTTCCTCTCGATTCGATCGATCTCCGTTGGTTTCTTTGTGAGGAATCAACCAGGAGGTCGATCGAGCTCCTAAATGGTCACTCGATGAGCTTCTCAAGCGGTGCACGCCACCTGGGTGCAGCGAGTGCCGCGCGGAGGCCTCTGCGAGCGGCGTGTCGCCTCCTGCGACACGCGTAAGACGCGCGGGGAAGATGAACACTGACCGTTCGATCTTCTGATCGAACGGTCAGGAAACACTGTTAGATTCAACATAGGATAGCCAACGGTGTTTGGATTAAGTGGACGGCGGGCACTGTTCATCAGACGGCGGCGTTAAAAAGAATTAAAAATATAATTATTTAATTTATATTATACAGATTTAATTAATCAAATTTACCCTATTAAACGCATCCTAAAAATTTCTAATAAATCACCCTTAGCTAATTGAAGGGTGAGGAACACAACGGCGCACTCGGATTTTTATTTTGATGAGTATTTATTTATTTGATTATTTGGGGATATTTAAATATTATTAAAATATTCGACGAAAAATCAACGACTTCCAAATGCCTCCAAAATTTCACCCATAGCTAATTTGGGTGTTATGAATGCAATAGCGAAGTCAAATTTTTAATTTGAGGTCTAGATAAAAAGTCAATTTTCTAGGGTTTGGGATTTTCCAGAATTCCAGATTTGACTTTGTTGACTTTTGGTTTGACCTAGGTTTCAGAGATGAGTTCTAAATTACTTAATTAGTGACTTAGAACTTTAATTAAGACTTAGATTAGTCTTAATTGAGCCAAGTAACAACTTGGGTTGTTACAGCATCCCAGAAGGGGGTTCTTTGCTTATTCAGTACGTCTAATGTTGCTGAAGGTGTAGCCATCAAAATCATGGCATGGCATGGCCTAGCAGTGGAGAATTTTGCAAAAAGGGCTAGCCCTAGTTTGCCTTTTTTCGGGTATCTCTAAATCGCGGAAGATGAACAGTAGCGGGTCGGGTCTCCCCTGACCCGCGTGTTCTCAATTCGGCTGCTGCTATTTAAGGATTTTCTGGAATTAATTTCCTTAAGGAAATTAATTTAGAAAAATCAAACACTATGATTTAATTTAAATAAACATTTTGAATGAATTAATGAAATAATTTAATTAATACTTATCTAAATGGTATGATCCAATATGTTATTTTAATCAAAAAAATACAAATAACAATAATATGAAATAAAATTCTAGATTCAATGGTTAGATTTTATTTAATTGCCTAATCTCTCTCTAATTTTAATAAATTCATAATTAACTCAATTAATGTCTAAAAATTATAATTAATGTCTCTGATTGCTCATGAGGCTATGGAGAACCCATTTAAGCCATTGGAAATTATTTAGGAGTCCTAAATTTGCTAATCACCTCTTAATTATCATAAACTTTGATTAGTGAATTAAGCCTTAATTAACCTTTTGATTTTGATGATTTAGGTTTTCAATCATCTTCTTAAGTGCGGTAGAGTCTTTAAATATGTTTGGATCATCTTAATGTACCATAATTTTCTTAATCACGTTAATAAGTCTTAAAATATGATTAGTGCTAATTAGGCTAATTATGATGTCAAACCTTGAGCTAGGTATTTTATTTACTTTATTTATCAATAAGTTCATTAAAACTGATTTGAATCAAATTATATGTTTAAATCTTAAATATCCAATTTTTGTCTTAAGAATGGTATTTTGGTCATTTTGATCAAAATATTGTTTAAGAACCCTTAAACCCTAGAATTTTAGTAATGTGATTCTAATTAATGCATTAGCATCCTTTCTATAATTTTTAAGTCCAATGATTTCAGTCCAAGCAAATAAGTCTTGAATTTACCTAATTAGATCTTAAGATCTTAATGAGAATTTAAAACTCCCCACTTGAGAATAACTTAATTAATTATAGCATTCAAATACTAGCTTAATTGCTTTATTAAGATCATTCATTCACTATAACCTTAAAGAAAATTATTCATGTAAATCATAAGTCAACATTTCAGTTTATATCTAAAGTGATCAAATCTTAAATATTAGATCTTAGATCTTAGACTCTTAATCATTTTTTATCTAATATCATCTTAATTTCGTTGAAACCTTCTTGTGGGTGTAAGATTGATTCAATCTTTTGATCATTCTAAAGATTGAATGTATATCTTAAATTTATATGTTCTTAATTGATTATTTTGTCTTACAATATTAGAATAACCTTTCACTAGGATCTTAACTACTGAATCTTTCAGCTCATAAGACTCTTTACCTTTAGATTATGGTTGAGTGTGTACCATAGATCTTCAATAAGATAACACATTGGATTCAGGATTTGAACCCTAAGTAGAAAGTTTAAGTTCAATATCCTTAATCTAGATTGGTATAATTAAGATTTGAGTTAAGTGAGAAAAATATAATAATTAGATCATTGACTTATTTACCTTAATCTCTTATAATTGTCATTTGATTATGAATTAGAACTTGTTCAGTTCTAATGTTAATATTATGGTCGTGAATCTGGGATTATACTTGATAGATGGATATTGGAGATTCTAAACTTATATTTTCTTAGAATAGTTAAAACAGATTAATTATACCACCACGGATATCACATAAGTTCAGTTGATTCTCTAGCTTACTTTGGCTATTGTTGCTCTGCACACCTTGTATATTGAGCATTTTTCTTTGGACATAATAGGTGAACTCATGATAATGATAATATATTCTAAGTTAGTATTTGAAAAGCATAAATATGTATTCGATTCATTCAGTGCATTCAGTTCAGTAGGGTGTGTCTTAGCTTAATCAGCCTCCTCAGTTCCAGTTTTACTATAGAATAGACTTGAACCTAGCTCTGTGCTTGGCTAGGATGGATACATATCTTATTCTATAAGTTCAACTCTGACCTAGCTTTAATGATGTCTAGGATGGATACATGTTGAACTTTCTGTTCAGAAGCCCTATATAGTATATTTTTGTTATGGCAGTACTATGTTTAAGCATGCTTTTACTTTCAGTTAAGTTCAGTACTTTGACTTATTTTGCCACATGCTTCAGTGGCTTTACTTTTATTTTTATTTCAGTGCTTTGGCTTGCTTTGCCCCATGCTTTAGTGGCCTTTTACTTATTAGTTTCGCATACTTGCCTATTTACTATAGTTCAGTAATTATTATATATTGGCATATTTAGGATGCTAGTTTTATATACCTAGTTCAGCATGTTTCAGTACAACTTTTTCTTATGAAATCAGCATGTATTCATGTGATCATAAGCATGTTAGGATGGGTTTACTTTCAGTACTTTGTAGTTATTTATATATTTTAGCCTTACCTTGTTTACCTTCATGTTTAGTATGTTATTTACATACTTGTTGTTTAGTTATAAATATATTGTTTATAGTTATCATGTTCTTTGTAGCTTGTTACACCTTAAATTACCGACATATTTAAAGTAATAATATGACATCTTTAAATATTCAGTTCACTTAATCAGCATAAAATGTACTTAGACAAGTTGTCTAACTGTAATATTTTTCTTTTATTGGCTAGGGCCCTGATATTTGTGATACCAATAAATGTTAGATTTGGAGTTGTTCGTTGGTGGTTTTGTAGGAGAGGAGCTTAGACATGAGGATGATCTTCCTGTTGATGCTTAGTTAGATTTCATTTTCTGATGTGAGGTTGAGAGTTCTTTCCTTTCTCTTAAATATTCAGTCTGTAATAATTCTAAATCTATATATGTTTAGTTTCTGTACTTTGAGATGAGTTACTGTTGTATTTACCTTTCTACACTATGCTGTGATGTGAATATTATGTTATATTATTTTCTGCTTCCGTTAATTTGATATATCGATGTATATTCTCAGTTTCAGGTGACAAGTCTTCTGCTTAAGATAGTTGGGTTATACCTGACTCTACTGAGGTTGGGGATTTACCACAGTTGGAGCACCACACTCATCGTAATTATGTTAATATCAGTATTAGCATGATCGCGGAGGGTGCGGGGCCCCACAAAATGGCAGTTTGAAGGCTGGGAGAGTTGTTGGGAGCTGGCTGGAATGAAGAAGAAGGAGCTGAAGGCTGTGGAAGACTTGGCAGGGGGTTGTTGGCTGTGGTAGGGGAGCTGGTAGGGGCTGGGAGCTGCTATTTGAGAGGATAAGGGAGGGCTGGCTACTGTGTGGGGAGAGGAGGAGAGGGCTGGGAGTGTTTAAATAGAGAAGGGAGAAAGGAGAGAGATGATGTAGGATAAGGGAGGTTTAAATGGCTCTAACTGGAGCCATTAAGGAGCTAAGGGCCGCAGAAAAAGGCGGAAAGCAGAAAAAGGCGGAAGTTTCTTCCACCTGGAATCGGGAGTTGCGATGGAGAGAGAGGGGGTGGAGAAAGGAAAATTTCAATGGAAATTACTTAAACTTTAATTAATCGTATTTTTCTGCTGTTTGGTGCCAAATACAATGAAATTTAACATGTATGTGTGTTATAACATTACGAACACCCTTGCGATTAAAATTTTCGATTCGGAGTAATATTTTATTTTATATTAATTTTTGAGTTTAAGAACTTCAAAATTAACCACGATCAAACTGGCGCTCATAATTTGATGAAACTTCATGAGTAGCCTTTAAATAATATACTTAATATAACGACACTGAAAATGATGAATTGGGCATGTATTTTAATGTTCATGATTTTTATAATTTAAATAATTCAAAAAATAAAACGGAAGCTTCCGTTATTCGAATTTCTCCCAAACCATGACACTTTGATTTTTAAAATTATTTTTACGTATGACATTTTTGTTTGCCATAATTTGAAATTCCTTGGGATCTTGATTTCTAAAGTGAGATTTGACCTAATTTACAAAGTAATGATTTTAGGTCGTTACACTTGATGTTCGAAGCGGATTTTGACATAATTTAAAAAATAACGATATTGAGTCGTTACAATATATATAAATAATTTAAATAATGATATTTAAGTAATCAGTGTAATTTAATTGAGCATGTGTGTAGATAATGTTGTTTAATGAATAAATTGATGTTGCTACTTAAATATATTAAAACAAAATTTTAAGTTTAAATATTTTAATTGCATATATGTGTAACTAAATATGGATGATGTATCATTGAAATATTTTATTGTGTTCTTAAATTAAATTGAATCAATGACTTTATGTAGATGACTTTTAAATAAAATGTTATGAAATATTTGCATATGTATGCCACTGTATTCATATTAGAGATTTTACATTGGGTGGTGAATTAGTAAAGCAATCCAACACCAAGTTATAACTGTATGTACTGTGATGAATGATTATTGATAAATCTCTTGTTTTTATTTTACTTGTAATCCAATAAAATTAATAATTGAGAGATGCCGTCGTCTCATTTGTGGCTCCGCCTCTTCTGAACATTCATCCAAGCTTTTACGATTTTAAAAATTATGGTAATTTTGTGCATTTGAAAATGAGAAATGTTATTTATATAATAAGTAATTTAAAATTTTGATTTAAAAAAATATAAGTGATAACCTGTTTTATTGAGATTGGATAAGGTGATGAGCAGCGACTCTCCACCTTTAGCTCCGATTGCATAAAGGATAATCCTTCAAGCTCGCCCATCATGGTCACTTATCGTTGAGAGCATTAAATGGATAAATTACTCACAGGAGAACACTAAATTAATTACAATTAGAAAATCTGAGTCTCTATAAATCGATGATTCGATTGATCTCCTTTTCAATCGGCAGACCCTTTTGTGCCGAGGGTTCTTCTTCTTATTCCTTGATAAATTCCCTTTGCTTGAGCCTGATACGAAGCTGATATGAGCTTTCAAGATCTGGAATCCGGCCGGCCAGTCGCGAGTAGTAGGAGCCTCATCAACGGCAAGCAGGGCACGACACAGGCCGTCGCATCCGGTGTTTTTCAGATCAATACCGCTGTCGTCACATTTCAGCGCCTTGTCAATTCTCTCGGTACTCCCAAGGACACTCCCGAACTTCGCGAAAAGCTGTAAGAATTCATCATTGCTTTTATTTTATTTTTGGGTTTTTGTCTTGCTTGTCAACTCTTTTCCCTTAAAACATTTCAGTACGTGGTGACAGTAATATTGCTTTTTTGGTCATGGTTATCGACTGGTTGGGGGCAAGTGTGCGCACAAAAATGTTCTATGACAATTGTTTAAAGATTCGTTTCTATAATTTTCACGCCTGCTGCTTGACTTTGTTGCATTCTTCATTTTAAAAATTTTGCTCAGAAGTATATATTTAAATTCCAAGGCAAAATTAGGTTGGAAGGGATGAAGCCTTTTATCCACAAAGCTTGCACGTTCATATTTTTTTTTTACTTTTTGGCTTGTTCTAGTTAGATGCTTTTGCTTTGGCGCGTAAGGCTTAGGTAGTAGAACTTGTTTAATTACGGAGAGCATGAAGCTTGCAGTTAATGCTTTTGCGGGGTTTTCAATTTCTTTCAACACCAAGCTTGTATATGTTGCTCCGTGTTTTGATTATGCATATACTTCCACGTAATTTATGTCAATAATTTGTTTATTTAGCCATTAATTTAGCAAACTGTTTACTGGTTTTTCTTTGGCCTTGTAATTTCTATTCTTATCTCATTTAAATTTTATTTATGATGATGATCTCTACGATAAATATGCTCTCTAAATCCTATGCTAGTTTGATTTATGGGATATTTGGTTTGAGGTAAAAAAAAATCCTAAAATTAAATGAATGCAGTGTAAGGTGTTGTTGCAGGTCAGCAGGAGTATTGCAGTCCGGCTGGAAAGCCCTGTTTAGGGGCAATGAATTTGTTTAGCGGCTACGAAGATATTAAGAGGATGCGGCTTTTTGTTTGCACGTGTATGGATTATTTTACAACCAATTCGGCCGTAGATCATATTCAAGCATTTGAGGGGTTTTTGTGATTTATTTTACCCTAAAATTTTACATTGCATTTACTTCACCTCAAACCAAACAGCCATATTTTAGTTTACTTGGAATTGTTTTACTTTCTACCCAAAATTCAGTTTAAATAAAATAACCCCTTAATCATTTATATTCTTAGGACTTTGATTTTGTTTTTAACTTAATTTTTCTTAAATGAATTTTTTATAGCCATGTGCATGTGCCTTTACCTTCGATGACTTTCCAAGGAAAGGGCTTTTATGGTTATTTTCCACATTTCTCTGTGTGCTATTTGTTGCTTTGATTGCTTATTTGCATGACATTTTTATGATTTTTGTCGATGCTGCAAAGTGCAAACCATTCTCAACAGTTCATGACTACAAGTGTTATGCTTGAACCCATATAGAAGCTTCTGAGGGCCAGCCATAGGCTCATCAGTTACAAAAAATGACTAAGAAAATGAAGATGAGGTAAAGCAAGGACCGTGAGAACCAAAGCATACTTAGAAGAACTGTTGGAGAGCAAATTTCATGTAAGAGCCTAGAAGAGGCTGAGGAGAGTGAGTATCCATAGTGAGAGTCTACGGGAAAGAATCTATACCTAATAGAAGCCACAAACCCAAAGTTTTGCTAGTTAGCCACATTGTAGTTCTTTTGGAGCACTTGAGCATTTATTTAGT
Organism: Gastrodia elata; assembly: GCA_016760335.1. Classification (NCBI taxonomy): domain Eukaryota; kingdom Viridiplantae; phylum Streptophyta; class Magnoliopsida; order Asparagales; family Orchidaceae; genus Gastrodia; species Gastrodia elata. The sequence goes on along the minus strand of CM028671.1, from coordinate 73,037,736 downwards.
CACTGGTGAAAGTCAACTATGAGTTAAATACAACTTATTGTTAGTTAGGGAATGTTGTAGCATATTTATAAGAAAACACAAAAGTTAAAAAAGAACATTCAAACTGTTACAAACATTTTTTCAATTTGTTTACGATATGCACATCTTGATTATATGGCATTTTTAAACTTCAAATCTTGCAATAATTATTTTTGTTTTGGTATTCTTAAGCATTGATAAGTTGTGTTAAATTATACTAGCCATTAGCATAAGCATCAATATTTGTTTTATGTTATGTCAAATCATGAAGAAACTGTTGCCATTATGGGATGGTTCATTTTTCCATCCACAAATTGTTCATCATTCATGCTTTCATACATTGAATCTAAATATTTTTCCTTCCATAAATGTTTTTATTTAAAAATCCTTTGATTTAAAATTATTTTAGTTAAATTTATATAAAGCATAGTATTATGAGCATAAAATTTTACAATGTATCTATGTGTTTTATTTTTATTTTTTTATGCTAATATTAAATTTGAGCACATACCTTTTTAAAAAATTATTAATTAAATGATTTATTGTTTATAAAACATTAGGAAATATTCATTTCAATGCGAAAATTTTAATTGTTTATAAAATTATATTTTTTTTATTTTTTAAATATTCATAGTTTTGCAATTTTTGACAAAGTATTTACTAAGATATGAATGATATAAAAATATAATATACATAGATATTAAGGCTTGGATTATATTACACATTTATCAAATGAATTGGTTAGGATATGAGAGCGGGAGATGGAATTATGACTATAAATATTGTAATTGATAGGGTTGCTATTGATATTGCAAGCAATTTTGCAGCTTAAATAAGATTGATATGAGTATATAAATATAATTGCATAATTTAAAAGAGTTGATTTAGGGGTGTTTAGCATGCAGTAAAAGGGTTGAAAAGTAAAAAAAATTCAGGTAATGTGAAATTCCTCACTGTTTGGCATGCAGTAATTTCAGTGAAATAAAATATCGTTGTAAAATGTTTACACCGATATAAATACAAAGGGTATAATCAGATTTCTGTCAAATTGGCCGAAATCTGATTTCATGCTGAGCTTTTCACGTGAAGCGTTCGCTGCTTCGCAGCGAATTAAACTGAACGTGATAGCGGCCACAACTTCTTCCTGAACGCAACGATCATGGCCACGGCTTCACAGCGAATGTGAAGAGCTCGTCGAATGAAATTGATTTCTTCGCAGCGAATGCGAAGTGTTCGTTGAACGAATTTTATTTTGAACTTAAGATTCGATATAAACCTTATAAAAAATAAAAATAAAAATTATGGAGGTAATTATACCTCTATATTACTCAAAATATCACACTCAATACTTCTTTCAAAACAAAAAAATCATTAGTTTTTTGAAAACCAAACAACAATAAAATAATTTGATTACTCTGTAGTCAGATTATTTTATACTCAGATTTCTCAAATTTTCTCATGCCAAACATCACTTTAAATAAAATCTCAAAAGAAAATATTGTTTGGAGAATATTTGAATGAACATTTCGAATGGGCACTATAAAATTGTAATTATATTTGTAGTGACTATGATTTTGGTGAGACTAGGGTTACTTTAACTTTGGAGATTATGATTATTAATAAAATAGCATATTATCACTTATAAAAATGAGCCTTTTTAAACTTTGATTGATTATTTTCTTATTAAGAAAAGAAGATTAATTATTTTATAGAGATTATAATATTATTTTTAGAGAAATTTGCAACTCGATGTAGATTATTAGTTTTAGATTTCTAGTTAATGAGTTGGATGAAAGCGATAAATATCTTAAGCTTAAGTGTAATTGAAAACATGTGGAATCTTATGATTAAAAATAAGTAATGGAGTCATAAAGTTGGGACATTTGGACATCATGAGAGAAGCAAATCTTGTGTGATAAAGGCGTACTTGTTTTATAAGTATGGGTAATGAGAATTGCGAAGTGTTCGTTGAACGAATTTTATTTTGAACTTTAGATTCGATATAAACCTTGTAAAAAATAAAAATAAAAATTAGAGAGGTAATTATACCTCTATATTATTCGAAATATCACACTCTCAAAATACTTCTTCCAAAATAGAAAAATCATTAGTTTTTGAAAACCAAACAACAATAAAGTAATTTGATTACTCTGTAATCAGATTATTTTATACTCAGATTTCTCAAATTTTCTCATGCCAAACATCACTTTAAATAAAACCTCAAAAGAAAATATTGTTTGGAGAATAGTTGAATGAACATTTCGAATGGGCACTATAAAATTGTAATTATATTTGTAGTGACTATGATTTTGGTGAGACTAGGGTTACTTTAACTTTGGAGATTATGATTATTAATAAAATAGCATATTATCACTTTGCTTAAGTGTAATTGAAAACATGTGGAATCTTATGATTAAAAATAAGTAATGGAGTTGTAAAGTTGGGACATTTGGACATCATGAGAGAAGCTAATCTTATGTGATAAAGGCGTACTTGTTTTATAAGTATGGGTAATGAGAATTGCGAATTGTTCGTTGAACGAATTTTATTTTGAACTTTAGATTCGATATAAATCTTGTAAAAAATAAAAATAAAAATTAGAAAGGTAATTATACCTCTATATTATTCGAAATATCACACTCTCAAAATACTTCTTCCAAAATAGAAAAATCATTAGTTTTTGAAAACCAAACAACAATAAAGTAATTTGATTACTCTGTAATCAGATTATTTTATACTCAGATTTCTCAAATTTTCTCATGCCAAACATCACATTAAATAAAACCTCAAAAGAAAATATTGTTTGGAGAATAGTTGAATGAACATTTCGAATGGGCACTATAAAATTGTAATTATATTTGTAGTGACTATGATTTTGGTGAGACTAGGGTTACTTTAACTTTGGAGATTATGATTATTAATAAAATAGCATATTATCACTTATAAAAATGAGCCTTTTTAAACTTTGATTGATTATTTTCTTATTAAGAAAAGAAGATTAATTATTTTATAGAGATTATAATATTATTTTTGGAGAAATTTGGCAACTCGATGTCGATTATTAGTTTTAGATTTAAAGTTAATGAGTTGGATGAAAGCGATAAATATCTTAAGCTTAAGTGTAATTGAAAATATGTGGAATCTTATGATTAAAAATAAGTAATGGAGTTATAAAGTTGGGACATTTGGACATCATGAGAGAAGCTAATCTTATGTGATAAAGGCGTACTTGTTTTACAAGTATGGGTAATGAGAATTGCGAAGAATTCGTTGAACGAATTTTATTTTGAACTTTAGATTCGATATAAACCTTGTAAAAAATAAAAATAAAAATTAGGGAGGTAATTATACCTCTGTATTATTCGAAATATCACATTCTCAGAATACTTATTCCAAAACAGAAAAATCATTAGTTTTTGAAAACCAAACAAGAATAAAGTAATTTGATTACTCTGTAATCAAATTATTTTATACTCATATTTCTCAAATTTTCTCATGCCAAACATCACTTTAAATAAAATCTCAAAAGAAAATATTATTTGGAGAATATTTGAATGAACATTTCGAATGGGCACTATAAAATTGTAATTATATTTGTAGTGACTATGATTTTGGTGAGACTAGGGTTACTTTAACTTTGGAGATTATGATTATTAATAAAATAGCATATTATCACTTATAAAAATGAGCCTTTTTAAACTTTGATTGATTATTTTCTTATTAAGAAAAAAAGATTAATTATTTTATAGAGATTATAATATTATTTTTGGATAAATTTGGCAACTCGATGTCGATTATTAGTTTTAGATTTAAAGTTAATGAGTTGGATGAAAGCGATAAATATCTTAAGCTTAAGTGTAATTGAAAACATGTTGAATTTTATGATTAAACATAAGTAATGGAGTTATAAAGTTGGGACATTTGGACATCATGAGAGAAGCTAATCTTATGTGATAAAGGCATACTTGTTTTATAAGTATGGGTAATGAGAATTGCGAAGTGTTCGTTGAACAAATTTTATTTTGAACTTTTGATTCGATTTAAACCTTGTAAAAAATAAAAATAAAAATTAGGGAGGTAATTATACCTCTATATTACTCGAAATATTATACTCTCATAATACTTTTTCCAAAATAGAAAAATCATTAGTTTTTTGAAAACCAAACAACAATAAAGTGATTTGATTACTCTGTAATCAGATTATTTTATACTCTGATTTCTCAAATTTTCTCATGCCAAACATCACTTTAAATAAAATCTCAAAAGAAAATATTGTTTGGAGAATATTTGAATGAATATTTTGAATGGCACTATAAAATTATAATTATATTTGTAGTGACTATGATTTTGGTGAGACTAGGGTTACTTTAACTTTGGAGATTATGATTATTAATAAAATAGCATATTATCACTTATAAAAATGAGCCTTTTAAAACTTTGATTGATTATTTTCTTATTAAGAAAAAAAGATTAATTATTTTATAGAGATTATAATATTATTTTTGGAGAAATTTGGCAACTCGATGTCGATTGTTAGTTTTAGATTCAAAGTTAATGAGTTGGATGAAAGCGATAAATATCTTAAGCTTAAGTGTAATTGAAAACATGTGGAATCTTATGATTAAAAATAAGTAATGGAGTTATAAAGTTGGGACATTTGGACATCATGAGAGAAGCTAATTTTATGTGATAAAGGCGTACTTGTTTATAAGTATGGGTAATGAGAATTGCTAGATGTTTATTTATGCCAAACTATGGCATTTGCAAGTTATGAGAAATTAAGTGTTGTTGAGGGGGACAAATACATATAATAGGCAATCAAATTAAGTGACTAGGAACCTAAAGATTTGACCTAAGGGAAATTTATTAATGTGTTGATCAGAAAATATATTTTTATAGATAAGAGCTTTCAAATTAGCTGAATAATTAATTTTTACAAGATTTTTAAATGATTGTTGTAATAGTGTGAGTAGCATGAGTGAGTTTAATGAATAAAAAATAATGTTTAATTGCTTCTTTTTGTTTGATGAGTGAAAGTGAGGTGTTAATTACTCTAAAGAAAATGAAATTGAAAAGCTGCATCATTAGATAACATTTCTATTTATCTATGGAAATGTTAATTAATACAAATTGAAAAGCAAAAAAGATATCGGATGAATTGTGTATTTTGATACCTATATACATGAACAAAGGTGCAGTACAACAATGTGCAAACTAGCAAATAAGCTAATGAACAATACTTTGAAATTTCAAGGTAGACTGATTGAACACCATTTTTTACAAGATAATAGAATTTTATAAAATTAATTTGGTTATATGCAAGGGATAAGACCTGCCCATGGTGCACATTTGTTGAGAGGCTTATTGTGAAATTTGGGTCCGGAAAAGAAGATTCTCATTTGATGTTTATTGATCTAAGAAACATATGATAAAATTTTCATAGCTGGTCTTTGAAGTGTCTTGAAAAAAAATGGAATTTATATTATTTATGCTGGCACGTGCTCAAACACAAGTTGGTTTGATAATTGATTTTTATTTTGTTGGGATTATGCCTTAAACTTAAAGGAAAGTTTTGTAGAATAGCTAAAAATCAACAATGTTGTATGTGGAATACTGTTTGCTTAAAAGCCAAAAGTATAATGATTAATTAAGCATTGTGGAGCTAAGGATGCTAAGATGGATGAGGATTTATACTTGCAAGGGTGTGATTAGAATACGATTCATTGATAGCAAGGTTGCAGTAGCTTCAATTTAGGTTAAACTTAGTAAAAGCTATGTTAAAATGGTTCGAGCATATTGAGCACAAATTGTTTGATGCCTTAGCGCGTAAAATAGAGTTGATGAATTTTGACCCCTTTTTAAAAGAGGATGTGAAAGACCTAAAAACCTGGCTTGATACAATTAAGACTGAACTCACATATTTGGAGCCTAAAAAATGGCTGTTATTTGATAGGCATAATAGTGACAAGCTTAATGTAGCCGACCCCACTTAGATTAGGTTTGGTTTGCTAATGTTGCTATTGATTATATGACACCATACCAAGTATTGTATATTTTTCAAAAAATAAATTAACGAATTTCAAACTCAATTAAGCAAAAGAAAATAATCTAAAATGCAACTTAATGCAGATCAAGTATACAATGTAATATATTATATTGTTATAAATCACATTCACAATTATACCCAGCTTTTTTAAATCGTTTTCTAATATTTAGACCTTCTAATTGCATTTCTCTGACTATTCCAAATCATCAAATAACAAATTCACATAGCTGGCCAAGTCATCTAGCCTTGTTGTCATTCTACAAAGACAATTAATATCAACGCCTCCAGCTCTCACCTTCAACATGAAGCTGCTGCTAAACTGGTCAGGTTGAACTTTCATTGGACGCATCCTTCAATCTGCACATCTTATAAAATTATTTTTGTGCAAAATTTTTAAATGAACACCTATAAATGCAACTCAAACAAATATAATTTCTCAAGCTAATCTCATTGAACTCATTGTATTAATTAATTTATTGACATTTCAATTTTCATTTATTAGATTTTTTCATAATTTCCAATAAGCACAAGTTACATTAATTTGTAACATTTTATTTAAATAAACACCAGGCATTTAATAAAATTTCTAATTCAGAAAAAAAAAAAGTTGAAATGTATTGTGTAAAACCTATTTAGGATAAGTTGTTACCACCCATAGAAAGCATCTGAAAAAATTAGATTAATATCTATTCATGAAATACTTTTGATAAATCTAGTTGTTACAAAACATTTTTAACATTACTTCAATTGTTACAGCATTAAACCCAACAATCTTTAATAAGTTTTATTAAATTTATTAAATGAAGTGCTATTAATAAATTTCGTTTTTTATGCTTTCATGATGAGTCACCTTACTCTCTTCTTCAATACTTTTAACTCTTTAATTATGATAATTTTATAATAAAAAATATAAAAATTGTAGCTTGTTAATTTTTGATCATCATTTAAATTGATTGAAATACACTGTACTACATGAAATCATTCAATGGAAGAAAATATTAAATATAACTTGAAATGTTTTAATGTAGTATTTAAACTATTAATATTATAATATAATCCTCAATTTAATTTCAATAAATAGTTATTAATTTTTAATATAGTATTACTATAGTATAGAAGATGCGAGACAGTGATTTATCAATGAAAATGAAAAATGGTCAGGATTGAATTCATGAATTCTCAAAGCACTTTTTAAGAATAGTTATGTTCGGTTAAATTTATCTTATAGTGCTTCAGATTTAGAAAATATAGCATGTTATCAAGTTAATAATATCTCATTTGCTTCAGTAAACAACACACTAGCAGAAATAAACCAAGCACAACAAACTAATAGCCTAGTACAGCAAGGGATGAAGCCAAAAAATCATTACAGCCTCAAACCACAGACACAGCTAAAATAAAAAATAGCGTCAACAACAGAGCTCACACAAAAAAATTCCGAAGCAGGCTAAAAGAACACACATTATGACAACCCCAGAGAGGACACCACCAAACAAAACTCAGACATTATTAACCTTATCATTGTTATGCATTATAATGGTGAGCTTAAAATTAAATTTGTTCACATTATACAAATTTAAGGTTTTGAGGATACCATTAAGCATATGTTGAACCTCACTAACAATATAATTAATAATACCCAGTTGGCAAATGGTCTTATTAGAATATTTAGCTTGGTTCATGAAATCCCAAATAGCCTACACAGTAAAGACATTGGTGAGGTTCCCAGCATGATTTTTTTTTTTTTTGAAATATTATCAAAATTCCATCTGCTAAGGAAAAGAACAATGTCAAATCAAAGGAAGATTTTTCCTGTTAAAGTTAATGCTTTCCCAAACTTGCATACTAACCATATTATTCAAGAAAAGATGGCTATTAGTTCTTAAATCTCAAAGAGGCTTAAGGCAAGGAGATCCTTTATCTCCCATCCTCTTTGTAATTGTTATGAACCATTGGCCTAAGAACTTGAATAAATTATTTTTTGAAGATCATTGTTTGGGTATAACAGTTGGGAAACTTATGGTTTCCCATTTGCTTAAGTGGATCATTTAACCATTTTTTCCAATGACAATAGAAGATCTATCAACAAAATATCTAATAATCCTCATGATTTGGAAAGGGGCACTATCATGACCATAAAAATCAAAAAATCTTTTTTCTTCATAACCAAGAAAGCTTCTTCTAGTGTCCTTGAGGGCATTTCTCTGAAATTTGGCTTTAGAAAAGGAAAGTTTTCTTAAACCCACTTAGGTATTCTGATATTCAATGGCCATAATAAAAATGATAATTATAAGGGTCTCATTGATGAGATTCTTAATAAAATAATTCCATGTTCGATAATTTTTTCTTTTTTTCATGACCTTAATCCCTCCCACTAGTTGAAGTTTTGGGTATTGAGAGACAAGAGAGATAATCTTATAGTGGGAAATTAAAGTAATTCCAAAGCATATTATGCATAAAAGTAGGAACTATTTTTAAATCAATCTAATTCATACATTTCATCCATGTTATCATCTTTTCAAACTGCCATTAATTTATCGATAAGATTTTTATTCTGTATTATTCCAATTTTTTGGTGGTACTTTGATTTTGGTTTTACTATTAATATATTTTTTTGAGTTATAGAGGAATGAGGATAGAGGTAATGAAAGATGGTGTTTGTTCTCTTATGTTCTGATGTATAGCTTGCCATGCTCTCATGTAAATATGCACAATCATCCATTTATTTTCAATGTGACATAGTTTAGTTGCCTATCTGTTGGCTCTGTGTGTGGCAGCCTCTCTTTTAGGCTTGGTTGATCCTAATGATGTCTTTTTGTTTTCATGTGGCTTAACTTTTTCTAGGTTATATTAGTTTTTTCATGTACTTTCTTGATCTGGCTATGGAACTTGACCAACTGTTTTGTTAAGCCCAATGTCAGAAGAGCCTCCTACATCAACTTACTAAAACTTTCTTTGTAAATGATAAAATTATCAAAATAGTCCATTGACTCTTGCAAAATATTCAAAATAATTTTTAACTCCTGTAATATTATTTTTGGTCTCGACCTTGTTTAAATGTTTTTTAGGTTATTATCGTTAATCCATTGTTCGTTTTGTTAAGTTTAAGCAAGAATTGGCTTTTAGCCTGAATCCAACGGCCAACTTCAGCGGTAATCGGCCACTGAAAGCTGATTCCTACTTAAAGTTAACAAAATGGACGGCGGGTTAACGGTAAGGACCAAAAAAAAATATTTAAACAAAATTCAAGTGATTAAAAAGAATATTTACAAGGGTTAAGGACTATTTCGAATATTTTGTAAGAGTCAAGGGACCATTTTGATAATTTTCTTTTTTGTAAATATGTCAATGTTGTGAAATCAGTTTTAAAGTTTATTTTTCATTAGATTTCAGTTGTTTGGGTTTTATTTTCTTAAATTTAACATATTGATATTTTCTAATTTAGGCTTCACGTGCAGGAACAAGACGAGGCTTCATATTGGACAGTTGGTTAAGGATACATCAGCAAAACTTAAGCAAACCAGTGAAATAGATCATCATGAAGGAGTTAGCGTGAGTATTGTCTCAAGAATACAAGGATACCTCAATTCAAGAAGTTATTGTTTACTTCAAACTACATTTTCCATCTTTACTTTCACATATATTTATATATTCAATACTTTGAATTATCCCTCATATTAGTTCGGTTTTCTTATCTTATTTTGGTTAAAATGCATTTGTGTTCCATGAAAATTTTGGCTTACCATGAATAGAAGCAGGCCAAAGTTATGAATTTTGATTTAGTGGGGCAAAATAAAATTTGTTAAGAATAAAAGCTAAATTTTTATAAAAAACTTCTTACCTGATTTCTTAAATACAATCTTTCCATGCACACTTGATATTTTGAAATAATTTTATAATTATTTTGTTGTCGATACTATCAAGTATTTATTAAACATCATTTTCAATTAATTTTATCATGCAGTCATTTGGCAATGAATACCACATGGTGTACCATACCGTCGACTTTTTATAATATTGGCTGCAAAGAAAACTTGTTTAGTAGTTGTACTAATTGGGAGGATAGCAAGGCTGATCAGTAAAAAGTCAGTGAGTAAAGTTCATGCAGTTTAGTCTCCACCAAAAATCTAGCCAAAGCATATCTGAGTTATTCTAACTCCAAAATGCTGGTATTAGACTTCGCACGATTCATAATAGAGTTGACAGCCTAATACATTACATTAATATCAATTTCTGAAAATTTTGAAGGATAAGTTGTTAAAAAGGGCTTTTCAAAAAGAAAAATACTAAAGAATAAAGGTGTACTGATGGGGACCATCTTCGATGCAGGTCCCGCCGTCGAGCCCGCCCGGACCCATACCGGCCATGACGTTGCCGTTTTATTTTATGCATTTATTTTCGTCCGTTTCTTGTATTGGTCGGAGGGATGAATATTAGCCATCCGATCGTATTATAAACACTCTAAGGTCTTGCTTGCTTTGAGGGTATTATTAATACTAAAATCTGTATGCTATTAGCAATTTTTTATTAATAGAAATTCTGAGTTTTCTCCAAACAGCGAGAACGGCTCTTGTTTTCCCCGGGGAAACCCTAGCTTTCGAATCCTCTCTCCAAGCCCTAACCACCACCTTCCGGACCCTCCTCCTTGCTGCCATTGGAATTTTCCCCTGCATAACAGCCTCTATAGCCGCCGCCGCTGCCACTGTCATAGCCGCCACCGCTAGAACCGCTACAGCCGGTCTTCCAATCCACGACGATGCTGGCACTAGTTCGCTTCATGCAAGGAATCTTTCCGGATCACCATTCTCGCTCCTCCCCGATTTAAACCGGCGTGTGTTTGTCCTTCCTAAACCCTAAAATTGAATTTATTTAATTGTTTTCTCGTGCGATTTTCGGGTAGAAGTTATTTGTAAGAGCGCAAATCTAAATCCGGTCGATGCGAGTGGTTTCGGAACGAAAACGCCTTCGAACACACCCACATGGCAAGTCTTACTCGAATTGCGAGTTTCCTTTCCGGATCGGAGCCTTCCCTTTGATCTGAAATCGGTGTCGACCGCTCTTCTCGTTCGCGATTCACGACACCCCATCGCCAACGAGAGTTATTTCAAATTAATGTGAAATCTTCTGTAAGCAATTGCTAAAGCTTAAATGAGCTGAAACAGCTGTGCAAAATGTGCTTAAATTACTGAATACACTTTAAAATCTGCATTCACAAACATTCACGAATCCTAGGATTGCATTAGAGCCCGGCAACACCTTACCCTAGTGTCATCAAATTTGGTATCAGAGAGTGGTTCTGAAATTTTCTCAAATTTCGGCTAATCCTATTCTCCTAAGGTTCACGTCACTACATACATAGGAGTTAGGAGACTAGGTGCATACGTATTTTATAAAAATCGCATTCAGCATTGCATGCATTTGAGGAATGATAGGACCATTAGCATGGGTAGCCACAGTCAGCACTTAGAATCTGAGATGCACCAACCGTAGGAGATGTCCCATGTTGCACTGCACTTGAGTCCTGACGAACCTATCTGGTTTAGGAACTTCCGCATGGAATGGAACACGGAGAAACACCACCTGAGGGAAGAGATGAACACATTGAGAGTGGATATGAGAGGAGTTATAGGACGGGTGAACCAACTGGAGCACACAGGTAGAGGATCTAACCCGCCAGGTTCAGGAGGTGAACCATCCAAGAACCGTTTTCTGACTTGAGTGGATGCCCCTCATGAGGATCTGGACCCACATCTAGGTTCACATGATTTATGCCACGAGCGAGATGAGGATAGACCAACTCCAGAGATATATCAGGGAGCGCGTACACCGAGGCCCAGACCTGTTGGACCTCAGGATATCAGATATGATGATGCTGTTAGGGCCCAACCTGATGCCCCTTTTGGTGATCAGCGCTGGGAGGAGGGACCCATACCTGCTAGTCATAGAGATGTGAGACGTCCTGTTCCGGCCCCCCCACGAGAGGATTACTACGGACCACCTCCCAGAGGACGGGATGGTCGCCGCGGATTCCCACCCCGGGAACGCGATGACTACCCCCGATTTGAGGATGACTTTGATAGTCCTATGCGAGACAGACGCCCAGACCTGACACGTGTCCTCAAGCTAGACCCTTCTAGCTATGACGGCACGATGGACCCCAAGATTTTCACAAACTGGATTTTTGACATAGAGAGTTATTTTGATTGGTACGATATATATGATCAGAAGGTCCGCTTCGCCAAGATGAGACACCCTGAAAGCGAAGACTTTCTTTCTAGGAAAAGAGAGACAAATGAAGTGCGATGGGCTTCCTCCAGTAACTACCTGGGCTGAGATGAAAGCCCTACTGGAGGCCTAGTACATATCGGCATACCACATGAGTCGACTGTGTGATGAGCTGACCGCATTGCGCCAGGGCACTAGGACTGTCCCAGAGTACTGCGCCGAAATGAAAGATCTCATGATACGCTGACGCATCCGTGAGTCTGAGTTGGACACCCTGTCCAAATTCAAGTACGGATTGAGGCCAGAAATTCGTAGCGAACTCATTCGCTACGACATATATAATTTGGAAGGCATTGTGTCTATTACGACTGATATAGAGGCATATCATAAGAGTCGCAATAAGACATCTGAAACGACTAGGACTGATAGACGGGATGACCCAAAGGCTCGAAGTGATGGAGCCAAGACTACGGGCATGGCCACGATAGAGGATAAGGGAAGGACCCTGCAGGAGCTTTGAGTCTGGCACACATTAAATGCCTCAAATGTGGTACATTTGGGCACTATGCCAAGAACTACACCAAGCAGCTCACCACACTACTGATTCAGGGGGTTAGTAACGACGAGTCTGCCCCAGTCAAAATTGATAACGTTGGTGTTGTGTTAAATGAGCTTGACTTAGGGGCCCCCAGTGATGAAGAGTTTGGCCCGAGCCTCATAGTGGTGAGATGTATGATGGCCACACCCCGAGAGTTTGTTGATTATTGGAGGACCAACATCTTCCAAGCCCTCTTCCGAGCAAAGGAGAAGTCATGCAGATTAGTGATTGATAGTGGCAGCTGCATGAATGTTGTGGTTGAGTCCGCAATTGCGCGTTTGGGGGTCATTGTTGAGCCCCACCCGTTACCTTCTCAGGTAGCTTGGGTTACCAAGACTACTATTCCTATGATGCGCAAATGTCTCGTACCCATCACGATCGGACCCTACACCGATCGGATCTGGTACGATGTCATGCCCATGAATATTTGCCACGTTCTTTTAGGGAGACCATGGTTGTATGACAAGAACGTAACTATTCATGGCAGGACCAACACATGTTCATTCGTGCTGAATGGGCAGAAGGTGTCCTAAATCCTGTCAGACCCTTAGCTTCACACCCGAGACCGAAAGCTACCAAGGAGAACCTTCCGCCCACAGAATGGAAGAAGGCCTTGAATATTATTCGGGGAGTTGAGTTAGAGAGAGAGAGTTTCACGAGTAGCATCCTTTATGCCCTAGTGGTACTTCAGTCATTTGGACTGGTGCCTGACACCACCCATCTTCCTGAATTTGCCAGGAAGCTTCTTGAGGAGTTGCCTGCTGGATTAACTCCCATGAGGTTGATCCAGCACGCCATTGATTTGGTCCCTAGCTCCTCCCTACCCATTTTCCTAACTACCGTTTAGACCCCGCAACACACTGAGCTGCAGAGGCAGATCACTGAGCTATTAGGCTGTGCTGTTCCATCCCTTCTTGCCCCCAAGAAGGATGGAACTTGGCGCATGTGTGTTGACAACCGAGCTGTCAACCGAATCACTGTGAAGTATAGATTCCCCATTCCGCGATTAGACTATATGTTGGACATGCTGAGTGGTGCCGCTATCTTCTCAAAGATAAATTTGAGGAGCGGATACCACCAGATTAGGATTAGAGAGGGAGACGAGTGGAAGACTGACTTCAAGTCGAATGAGAGATTATATGAGTGGCTAGTGATGCCCTTTGGGTTATCCAATGCCCCAAGCACTTTTGCTTGGATGATGACTCATGTCTTCCAGCCTTACATGGGTAAGTTTGTCGTCGTCTATTTTGATGACATTCTGGTGTATAGCCACTCTGGCGAGGACCACCTGGGTCATCTTTGCGCCATTTTCGGGCTCCTGCAAGCCGAAAAGCTATACATCCACATGAAGAAGTGCACATTCTTCGTGGAGTCAGTCATCTTTCTAGGATACATAGTTAGCTCCTCGGGAATCTTCGTTGATCCTGAGAAGGTGAAGGCTATCATGGAGTGGCCCACGCCACAAAACATCCATGATGTGCGTAGCTTTCACGGCCTGGCCATTTTTTACAGATGTTTCATAAGAGATTTTAGTAGTATCATGGGCTTATCACAGAGTGTACCAAGAAGGGCGAGTTCAAGTGGCCATCTTTTGCTGATAAAGCATTCCAGCTTATCAAGGAGAAGATGTCATCTGCCCCACTGTTGAGACTATCAGATTTTGGCAAAACCTTTGAGGTGTCCTGCGATGCCTCCGGCGTTGGGATTGGTGGAGTCTTCACCCAGGTGGGCGACCCCGTGGGATATTTCAGTGAAGCTCTCGGGCCCAAAGCTGAATTACTCTAATTATGAGCGTGAGTTTTACGCTTTAGTGCAGAGCTTGAGACACTGGAGGCACTACCTGTTACCGAAGGAGTTTATCTTACACTCGGATCACCAAGCTCTTAGATATATAAACTCATAGCACAAGCTTAGCCCGTGCCAAGCTAAGTGGGTGTCTTTCCTACAAGAGTACAACTTCGTACTCAAACATTGCAAAGGGAAAGACAACACACCCGTTGATGCTTTGAGCAGAATTATTCTTGTCCTCACAGAGATGAGAACCCAGGTGATAGGCTTTGAGCGCATAATCGAGGATTATGCCACATGCCCTGATTTTAGTGGCATATACAGTGCTCTAGCCGCCGACCCATATCACGACATTACGGACTATGTCATTTGGGGCTGGTACCTATTTAGGGGCACACGGCTATGCATTCCCAATACGTCTATGCACAATTTTATAGTATGGGAGTTGCATGGTGGAGGACTAGGAGGACACTTTGGGAGGGACAAGACAGTAGATCTTGTTCAAAAGAGATTTTATTGGCCGGGGATGGTGAGATTCATCACCCAGATTGTGAGAAGCTATAGCGTGTGTCAGGTTGCAAAGGGAAATAAGCAACCAAATGGACTGTACACCCCTCTACCCATTCCTTCCACCCTTGGGAGAATGGCAGTATGGACTTTGTGCTAGGACTACCGCGCACACATTGTCAGCACGACTCCATCCTGGTGGTAGTAAATCGCTTCTCCAAGATGACATATTTTATCATGTGCCACAAAACTGACAACGCCTCAGCCATGGAGAAATTTTATCTTAGAGAGGTGATAGCTCATAGGGGTATACCCAAGATGAAAAGTGACTGACAAGGATGTCAGGTTCACGAGTTATTTCTGGAAAACCTTGTGGCATCTTATGGGTACCAAGCTCATGTTTTCGACAGCTTACCACCCATAGACCGATGGCCAGACTGAGATTGTCAACCGCAGCCTAGGGAATCTGCTGAGATGTCTAGTTGGGGACCACAAGGCTAATTGGGATCTAATCTTACCACACGCCCAATTAGTCTACAACAACTAATTAAACCGGTCAACTGGGATGTCTTCGAATGAGATAGTTCACGGCTATAGGGCTAGGGTTCCTCTAGATTTAGTTCCCCTACCGTACACTCATAGGACGAGTCAGTTTGCATCAGAACTTGCATTACAATTGCATGAATTACATAAGGAGATTGAACGCAGATTGCACAGCAACTACGATCATTATAAGCTGCAAGCTGATGCCAGACGAAGGGACACATATTTTGAGGTAGGTGACTTGGTTATGGTGCGATTGAGTCCAGATAGGCTTCCCTCGGGAAGTCTAAAGAAGCTGGCCGACAGAAGAACTGGACCATACATGGTGACGAAAAGGATTGGTACGAATGTATACCAGTTATCCTTGCCATGTGATTGGGGAGTACATCCAGTGTTCAATGTGGCTGATCTGATCCGATTCTACGGACACCTACTGGGACCTGAGAAGCCTTCTGCAGATAGTTCCGAACCGGAACGTATGAGAGAGCAGAGTGTTGGTGAGGATATAACTCCATAGACAACCATGCCTACTTTTCCCCTACTACTACCACTCCTGATGGTAGCACCCCAGCACCATAGGACAGAGCTTCAGTTGAGGATCTATTGCTGATACCGA
Source organism: Gastrodia elata (assembly GCA_016760335.1). Taxonomy (NCBI): domain Eukaryota; kingdom Viridiplantae; phylum Streptophyta; class Magnoliopsida; order Asparagales; family Orchidaceae; genus Gastrodia; species Gastrodia elata. Next base: position 73,021,395 of record CM028671.1, on the reverse strand, counting down.
GGTCCACTGACAGATTGTCCTGAGGAGATTCACTGTCAAAGCTGATTCTTGATGGGGAGACACTTGCCACTACTGAGGGTGGTTTCCAGAGATACTTGGTTCGTTTGAGAGGACAATCCGACACAGAGGACAGTTGGGTATTAGCAGAGAGATCGAGAGATTGGATGTTGACCTCTTAGCTCGCTACCGCGCAGACCACTCACCGGTGATAAGTGCTTTTGAGCGAGGGAGAGTTGATGGGGACCATCTTCGATGCGGGTCCCACCGCCGAGCCCGCCCGGACCCGTACCGGCCATGACGTTACCGTTTTATTTTATGCATTTATTTTCGTCTGTTTCCGTTTTTATTTTATGCATTTATGTTCGTCCGTTTTCGTTTTTATTTTATGCATTTATTTTTGTCCATTTCTGTATTGATCGGAGGGACGAATATTAGCCCTCCGATCGTATTATAAACACTCTAAAGTCTTGATTGCTTTGAGGATATTATAAATACCAATAATCTGTATGTTATTAGCAGTTTTTGATTAATAGAAATTTTTTGTTTTCTCCAAACAGCAAGAATTGCTCTTGTTTTCCCCGAGGAAACCCTAGCTTTCGAAATCCTCTTTCCCCAAGCCCTAACTGCCACCTTCCGGACCCTCCTTGCTGCCATCGGAATTTTCCCTGCAGAACCGCCGTTGTAGCCGCTGCCGCCTTCGCCGCCGCCGTTGCCGCCATAGCCGCCACTGCCAGAACCGCTACAGCCGATCTTCCAACCCATGACGACGCCGGCACTAGTTCACTTCACGCAATGAATCTTCCCGGATCACCGTTCTCGCTCCCCGGTTTAAACCGGCGTGTGTTTACCCTTCCTAAGCCCTAAAACTGAATTTATTTAATTATTTTCTCGTGCGATTTTCGGGTAGAAGTTATTTTTAGGAGCGCAAATCTAAATACGGTCGCTGCGAGTGGTTTCGGAACGGAAACGCCTCCAAACACACCCGCATGGCAAGTCTAACTCGAATTGCGAGTTTCCTTTCCGGATCAGAGCCTACCCTTTAATCCAGAACCGATGTCGATTGCTCTTCTAGTTCGCGATTCACGGCACCCCATCGCCAACGAGAGTTATTTCAAATTAATGTGAAATCTTTTGTAGGCAATTGCTAAAGCTTAAATGAACTGAAACAGCTGTGCAAAAGGTGCTTAAATTACCGAATACACTTTAAAATCTGCATTCACAAACATTCACGAACCCTAGGATTGCATTGGAGCCCGACAACACCTTACCCTAGTGTTGCCCTGTGTCATGTACACTGGATTAATCATGATGTAAAAATATACAAATATATAATGATGTAAGTTTGAGATTTGTTGTATATTTCTTTTAGAACTTTGCATGACAAAAATATCTTCAATATTTTGACAATTCTGACAGCGTTTTTGCAGCAAAATGAATGCACTTCTCAAAGAAATATGACCAACCATCATCTCTCATATTATGCAATATATCTTTGCATATATTTCTAAAGACATTACATTTAATATATCATGAATTTTCTTTACTGAATCAATTCATTTATAATTTCCAAAATAGATTTAAGTGCATGGTAAATTCAAATTCAAAATTATCATTAGAGATAATCAGATTAATTGCTGTGCCTCCTCTCTTTGCTAACCATTATATCATCAATAAGAATCTAAATTACTTTAATTATTGAAGTACATTAAATGAACATTAAGTAGAGGCCTATAAAGTGAACCCCAATGTGTATCATCCACTCATTGAAGAGCATTTCTTAATTCATGTTTATTCTCATTGAAAATATTTCATTAGATATAATCTCTATCACTCTGCACTTCTGTCTTCTGTCTCGCACATAGAATGTATTTTTTGCAAGAAACATTAACAAAATTTACCAGCGTTAATATAATACTATACAAAGGTCATTAACATATAATTTTCCTAGGCAACAAGAGTTAGCTACATTTGGTGTTTCATTCAATGAATTTGATGTAGTATGCCTATCCATTCTCTTTTAATATTAATGTTCTTCTATATTACTAGTTTCATCATAGTTGCTCGCGATGTTTAAAAATACTTTTTTATCATATTTTGTGAATTTTCTTCAATTGCTAACCTAAATGTCATAGCAGATGTTTCTAATGTGAACAAGTTCAAAAAGGTTTTATTACTTATTCCTTTTATTCACATATTATATTACTATAGCATTATATATTTATTATAAATATCATGTGATTCATCTAATAAGATAGAAAATGAATCAGAGTTAAGAATATTGATTATTGAAGTACTAGTTTCAATGACAGCATGTGGCATTCTTTTGAATTTTGGAAGCAATTAAGTTATTGCTCTCAGGGATTTAAGGACAACATTTCTAATACCAGATTTATGTTTGGTTATATAGTGTAAACACTGTAAAAAATTACCTTAGATTAAAGGACTTACAGATTTATCATGTCCCTTGGATGGCAAACCTTGATGTAAACAAAGATGCACATATGCATGATAGTTTACGCATGTTTATATAGAAGGTTTTGCTAGAATTGTGTGCATTATTAATTTGCCAACATAAATTTGAAATCTTTGTTTTACTATTTTAATCTCTTAATATTTAAGGTACCACCACTGGCTTGGTTATTGGCACTTAACTTGTGTAAATATAAAAAATAGCACAAGCATTAAATAAATTGCATCATGTACACCTTTTATTCTAAATTTTCTTATATTCATCATACTATACAAGATTAAATTTACTTATCTTCAAGTTTAGTTTCGAGGAAGTTGTTTCTGTGAGCTGACAGTGATTTTTAGTAAATAAGTGCATTGAGTTTTATCTTGTTCAATTGGATTGTAATTTGATATTTTCTTTCTTAATTTCGAATCAATTGGAAGCTCATCTATATTTAACCTCTCAATTGTTAAGGGTTTTGTATTATATTCAATACATGCGCTCAGTTAAATATTAAATGTATGAATGAAATATTGTATGACATCACATATGCTTGATATATTATGCATCTGAGCAATAGTAATAAAGCAGTTAAACCATGGAGTGTCACACGTTCTCAATATATGACAAGCAATGAAATAATAATGAAGTAAAACATAGAGCGTTTCACATTTAAATATATGATAAGATCTATAGAATAAAAGTAAAGAATTAAATTTTAGAGTGCCACTCATGCTCAATAAGATAAGAGAAGTTCAATGTTTATATTATGCAACATATTAAACTTAGAGTACCATGAGCACTTCTGCGATGACCCTTGGCACCATTGCATTTCAACCTCAATCTCAATCTCAAACCGAAATGATGAATTTGATTTGGGGAACTGAGATCATAGTAGTTTGATCAGAATTAATGACTATCGAACGTCAACAACATGAATTACCACAAAGGTTGACTTCTTTGCTATAATAATATTTGACCAACTCGTATAAGTAATTTCAATGTTAATAAGTCATCAAAAATAACTTTATCCTTAAGTAATTTTATAGATTTAATATAACTTAAACGTACTTTTTTTAATATCCATCAATACAATCCTTTATGAAGGAACATATTATTTATATCTTAAATAAATGCACAGAGAACTAGATAGTTAAGAAAGGAATGACATTTTTGGGCTGGAAAAAACGGAGCACCACAACTCTCAACATCACAGGCTCGTAGAGCTCAACATCTTAGGATCTCAGCTCTAGTTTCATTGTGTTATGTTTTTGTAATAAATGGTAACTATGGTTTTGTGACTACGGTTGGTGATAAATAGGGCGTCATGTAATCCTGTTGCCCCAGCATCCCTCTGAAACCAATGGAAGTATTTGGAACATCGTTATAGCACTATTTGGTGTTAACTTGTGAACTCTTAGCCTTGATTTATTTACATTGAGTGTGTGCTTGCTAATCATACCAACTTGTTTGTTTTTCACCATGTTGTTGTTTAAAATGTTAATGTACCATCATAGTGTATTTTCTTGGGCCATTTACTTGTATAGTGTATTTTACATATTCAACACTGAACTTTAACATTTAAAATTTTAGCATTGAAATATATTTTCAGTCTAAGTTTTCATACTTCATACTTTTTAGGTTTTTTAATCATTATTTGGGAATGAAATTTCATATATGAGTAATAATAAGTGTTATTTTGGTAAATATTAGTTTGAGAGCTGGGTAAGTTATAATGTCAAAAAGCCTTATTTCTTACTGTCATTTCTTAACATATTTCACTTGGTTCCTCCAGTACAGTCATTGTGTTACTCTAGTTAAACTTTTTGTATGCTTTTTCTACTGATAACAATAGTACTTCTGTTATATTTTCGTTTTTGTTATCATGCATAACTACTAAAATGAGGTCTACAGCCGAGCAAGAAGATTGTTGACGCAAAATTTGCAAAAGATTTCCAAGCAGTTCTTAAAGAGTTTCAAAAAGTTCAAAAGCTTTCAGCTGAGAGAGAAACAGCTTATGTACCTTTTAGACCTCAAGCAATTCATCCATCAAGGTATGTAACTCTGTATCACTAGCCCTGTGCGCTTAATTTTATCTGTATTTTGAGCATATATCTGCTAATTTAATAGTAGATTAACATTTACTGTATATTAGTCATTGACACTGATGATTTATGATGTTATACTTGCCTTATGAACACCATTGTAACTATGCAGTAAGTTCCGTATGAAAAAGTATGAAGGGTTGCGTTAGGTAGCTACATCTCATGAATTCATTAAAAAATTACGCTAGAATTGGGGTGGGTCCTAGAAGCTACCCGTTGTACTCTCAACTTATAGTAGCAAGAAGGTTGCTACATTAGTGCCTTGATGTAGTTCAAGTGAGCAAGTATTTTCTTATTTTGGATGAATGCGAGTAAAAAAATTGATTCAAGATGTTGAATTAATTTTAATGAACTTTTTACAAGTTATTTAATAGTATTAGTGGATATTGTGATTATTAAGAAAATAATGATCATGTCATTTCAATAAGTAAAATGGGTAGGCAAGAAATGATTAGTTGAAAATAAATGCTTTTCATACTTACTATGGGCTTCAAGCTTTGAGATTTATGTTAGAATTTAAGTTAAAATGTTGTCAATATTGTTCTAAATAAGAATTTGAAGGTTGTTATGATGGAGTCGAGAAAATAAGAGATAGGATTTTAGTTTAAATTATTATAATTGGTGAGATGATTTTTATTGGAGTTATCTATGTTTTTAAAAAGGATAGAATATTGTATGAAGTAAATATTTAAAATGATTTGGCAGAGCTATTCAAGGAGTATCTCAAAATGATATGATCTTTATTTAGTGAGATTTAATGGACTTGTTAGAAGAGTAATAGAGTTTAATTGTATGCATAGCAGTTTTCCTTTGCGGAGAATTTACTAAAAAAGGAAAAATGATTGTTGAGTTTTCTTTAGGCTTTAGCTTATGATATTATTACTGTCAATATATTATTTAAGAAAAAGAGATGAATATTTTATCACTTATAATAGTGAGTTTCTACTTCAGTTATTTTTTTAAAGAAAAAAAGAGCAACTGCATTGCATGGATTATAAGGTTTTTTAAAGAAAATTTCATCACCCAGCATCAATTATTAATTTCAAATTTGAGGATGAGAAATGAGCAAGGAAATTAACGTAAGCTATATCTTAGAACTAGGTGGTGGAATCTTAAGGGTGAAAATAGACATATTCATGAATGAGGATAAAATTTTTATATTTAAGTGTAGATTCTTCGAGCTTGGTCAGTGAAGCATTGAAGTCAAGGCTATTTCTATGTAGCAAACGATTGTTATTTCTATATATATTCTTCAAGAATCTAGATGGTGAACACTAATAGCAAAGATGAATGGTGGTGCAAGCAAGCTGTTTAAGAAAGGGTTAAAGTTAAGAAGATTTTTTGTAAAGAATTGTGTAAGCACGCGCTTAATGAGAATAGGAAAATATATATATTGGCATGTTATGAGTTCACAAAAGCAATTAGCGAGGCTAAGGCTACAACTATTGCTTTTGCAGGTTTATATGAAAATTTAGACATTTATGGGGAGATAGACACATAAATAGCCAACCAATTATAGAGAGATGAGAAAATTAGACTGTGTATTAATGATGACAATCGATAAGTTCTTGAATGCATTTCCTTGATCAGATAAGAAAATTAGGCCCGTTGATAAACCAAGCTCATCATATTAGAGATATAAAGTTTCAGTATTATACAATTCCTCTCCAATTTAAAATATTTAATTAAGCAATTTTGTATTAATGATTTGATTCAAATTTAATTAACTCTCAATATGATTCCTTTTGGCTTTGATAGGTTTTGAATTGCATTATCTTTGGAGATGATATTTCATATTATTGTTGATTTTGTTGTTGCAGCTTGGGTTAATATTGTGTTATTTATGAATGCTGCCTTCTCTTGTATATAGTTGCACAGTAATTTTATTGTTGCCTTCATTCTCGATTTATTTTTGTGTCGTATATTGTGGTTTTTATGTGATTTGGTATTGTGATCTTAATAGTGATTTGTTGCAGCTCATTATTGTGGTATATTGTGTAGTCGTATGAATCTTCTTCCCTTTCTCAATAATTTGCTATGGGCTCTAACTTCGGAAGCTTTTGGTTTAATAGGAACTCTGTCTCAATTTTGTCATGTTGGGTTTTTTAGTATTTGGAATGGCGTTCTCTTATTTGGCATCATGCTAGAATATTTTAAGTTATTTTCAGTATCTCTTCATATCTATGGCAATTATTGTTGATTTAAATATATGATTTTTAGATACTTGTGATATATATTTTAGCTTTTTTGATAAATCACTAGACATATTCCTTCTTTTTTACTGATTCATTCATACACAAAAATAATTATTTTATTTATATGTATATGCTACTAAATATTTATTGTTGTTATTTTGTAGATCATTTTATGTTTTGGATTGAATTCATAATAGTTCTTGAAATATAGTAACCTAATTGAAGAAGGTAAAGAACTAAAGGATGTAGGATCATTCAAATGAATGCTATGAAGATCTCCTTTTTAAGCTTGAAATATAAATTTGGATGCAGAAAAGTTGTTAGAAGCTTGTGATATTATTTTTTATTTTATTTTCCTTTTATTGTTTTTTTATTTCCTTTCTTTTTTTCTTTTAATTATTTCTTCTTTCCTTGTAGTGAAACCCTCAGCTCCGTCTGCCTTTCTTTTCTTAAAAGTACACGTGGATTGATCCCCTTTGGCTGGGGTACATAGGCACCTTGAAGGGGAGATTGAGTACTTTATTATAATTTAACTTTTTTGAAATAGACTAAAGAATGGGTTTTGGCTTGTTTTTGTTAACACTAACACAGGTATCCTTATGGTCTACTTTATCGATTAGGAAAATCCTAATGATATAGTCACTCACAATTCTTGTACTAAGTTTTTTTGTTTGATTTAAATATATAAATTAAACCTACTTCACCAGCCATAGTAGCTTAAGTTTATGTATTAATAAAAAGTTCTCTTCCTTAATGGTCCAACTATTTAAAGTAGAAAAAAAAATTGAGGTCTTATACCAAAAACTATTAAAACCTTGATACCGTGATTAATCTATCAAAACTCAAATTTTGATATTGTTAATAATCTAGATATATAGCTAAAAAGCGGATAGAAACCGAACTAATGATTAAAGTGTAGAAGTTTATTTCATCACATACATGTACAAGAAAACAAATGATCATACACACTTCTTGAATGCATTTCCTTGATAAGACTTGATGAGATGGATAAGGGATGCAGGCATGGGCTGTGAGATTGGAAGAGAGTATTCATCTTTTCTCTATAGATCACGTTTGTGACCTGGGGAATCTAAAGAAAAGGGCTCAAATTTTATTAAAGTTTGCAACTTTGAATCGAAAGGCAAGGATTTAGAATATCATTTATTACATCATATTGAATTTGCAGCACTTCTTCAGATTCAGATATTACTTTTTTGCTTGTAACTTTTTAAAGATCTTGAAATATTTTGCTAAATGGTTCTCTAGTCTGCATATGAACCAAGATATTAAACACAAAGTTGTTAAATCCTTTAAATATGATTTATAAATTTAATAAAAGCACTTTGGACATCTTTTAATTTAAAAGGCATGACTGATCTTTCATATAAATAATTATTATTGTAAATGCAATCTTTCATTTAGACTTTATGGTGTTCGTTTCTTGCATCATTTTTTGCAATTCTAGATAACATCCAACATATCATTGAATATTTTGGGTATCCAATTTTGTTTGCGATCAATTGAATCACATTGTTTATGCAATTTTTCCAATTATATTTTTCTTAAGTGTAATAAATGTAGGAACTGTACAATAACTAATACTTCGGTAGAAGAACTAATGCTCTGAAGAAAATGATTTTTATTGCCCAAAAACTCATCAACTGCGTGTGCTATTTAAATATTCATAAATATTTCCAGTATAACAAGATTTCTGTGCTATTTAAATCAAGTAGGAATTTGCACATCCTTTGTTGCTGTTAGCATCAATAATCTGTGATCCATTTAGGTACATTGAGATGATAGAGTTTGCATCGATCTTGTTATTTCTTTTCAGCTCTTCAATCTATAATACTTAATTATGCAAGATTCAGGATTACTAGTATAATTGACATGCTATGGTATATATATGTATATTAGATTTCAATTTTGGGATTTAGGATTTCTGATTTAGGGTATTATGAAATGTTATGAATTACTAATTATATTTCTGTTCTATTATGTTAGATTCATTCTTTTTTGGACTAGAAACTTTTACACAATTTCGTTGTTAGGTATAAATATAAAAAGAAATAGAAACAAAAGAAAAACTCTGATTCCAATCGGAAATCAAATTACAACCAACGACAACGATGCACTCGGTAGTGCCTCTCTAGCGTATAGGTTTCTCGTTCTGCTTTTGCTAGGACTTTGATCCTGTGGATTTCGGTGATTGTTTTCCCTTTTTTACTCTTTGCTTGTTCATTATCTCTTCTTGTTTTTCTTGCTTTTCTGGCTTTTCTGGCTTTTCTGCCTTGAGTTCACCAATTTTCCTTTATGTTGTAGTTCTGATTAGATTTATAAAATACTACATTTTTATTATATATATATATATATATGTATGTATGTATTTATATAATGCTATTACCCAGTTGAAGCTTTTTGCATTCTTTTTCGTTCATGTGTTCATATTTAATTTACCTGTTCATTATACTGACCTGTGATGATTGTGCAGTTACACTGCTAGCGAGGTTGATGTTGGTTCTACTAAATCACCAGAGGAACGTGCGCTATTTGTAGAATCCAGAAGGTGTGGTAGTATTTTCTATTCTTCTTAAACACACATACTCGTAATGTATATATATATATATATAGCATGACTAAAAATCGGTAGTGAACTATACATATTACATTATATTTTATTTTATATGAATTGTGCATAAATAATAGTAATAAATATAAATATTAAAGATATATTTGTGTAAATTTATTTGTTTATTGATTGTATTTTATTTTTGCTTATGACTCATGCATTTGGAACACATGATTTGATGATTGATATATAAGTTTGTAATTTTGGAGATCATAGGCAGGAGGTACTGCTGCTGGATAATGAGGTTGCTTTCAATGAAGCTATCATCGAGGAGCGGCAACATGGCATTCAGGAGATTCAGCAGCAGATTGGTGAAGTAAATGAGATCTTCAAAGATCTAGCAGTCTTGGTTCATGATCAAGGAGCTATCATTGGTGAGATTCTTTTATTTCTTCTCGCTATTTTTTTTTTACTTATTTATTTATTTATCTTTTATTGATCAAATCATCATAATTAATTGCCCGAACAGACGATATTGATACAAATATTGGCAACTCACTTGCCGCCATGGCACAAGCCAAAACCCATTTAACCAAAGCATCAAAGACACAAAAGTCTAATTCATCTCTGGTATAATGATCTCGGTCAACAGCGTTCTTTTCACAAATGAATATAGAAAAATATGGTGATTTTATTAGATTGTCGCTCCCACAGGGCTGCTTGCTACTGGTAACTTCTGGGATTATCCTACTGATAGTTGTCATAGTGCTGGCTGCTTGATGAGTGATTTCTTCTGTTCAAGTGCTGCTGCTTGATATATAAAGCTTATATATATTGAAGTCTTGTTGGTTCTGCAGAGCTTTATTGAGAAACTTTCAGTGCTGACATGTTTGTTTTTGGAATTTTGCTGCTTTGGATGATGAGCCATACAGTGGATGTAGATGATGTACATCACATATGTAGTTCAGGTTACAAGGCATCACTTTTTCTCCACGAGTGATGTCATAAAAACGAATTCATAATTGTCAAGAAAGAACTAAGGAACATGAGAATGTGTTTTTGCACCAATGTGGTTCAAATCAAAGAATGCTTTATTGTTTTACTATCAGGTGCACGGTTGTTCCCAATTACCTTCCTATGCGTGAAATATTTACAGTAGCATCTAATGTCCAAGAATCTGATTCGTATTCAGCTCAGTAATATGCTTTGTTTGAATCTAACAAACTCTGCATGCTTGATTGATAAATAAGAGGTTCTAAGTACCAAGATCTTTTGTGCTGGGGATAAAATAGCCTCATCCTCTGTAGTGTGCTCTGATACTGGTGACCTCATCAAAATATCCTCAAGAGGGAATTCGGGTGGGGTGATCAAGCTTGAGCTTCAATTGTAGTAGCTAGAAACAAGTTTTCATGTTTGATCTATTATTTGATAGTTAGCTAAGCTTTTTTGATATAACCAACTAGTTGCTAGAAACCCGAGGCTCTTATTAGATCTTGATGATCCTATCCGGCTCACAAAAATGCAGGTATTTGGGGAGCTGTGGAAAATTTGAACCGTAAAATCTTGAAAGAAACTTATAATTTTGGTTTTTCTATTTTAAAAATTCTAAAATTTGTTGAAGTATATACTATACATGTATTCTTATGTTTTTAGAGGAAAAGTAATTAAATACATTAGTGAGCACATTATACATATGCATAAAAAGATTACATAATAAGGATATTTATATTATTTTTAAAATGATGTTTTGTTAAATTGAAATTAAACCCTTAATTAGTTTAAGAGTTCAAATCTCACGAAAAGAAGAGGGCAATGGCAAAAAGCCATGGCTGTGACCACAATTCATATATACTCCAGGCTAATGAAAAACAGGGCAGCAAAGCCAACCGATGCACAAAGGAGATCAAAGTCAATAAAAGCAACAAACGGCACAATGTAGGTAGGGGCCGAGGAAAAGTAGAGCAGCAGCATAGAACATATAGTAGTACTTGTTTTGTGTATCAGTCACGCACAAGACGAAAAAAAAAGCTTGCTACAAATTCTTTCATCTATACACTACCACACTGCGACCAAAAAAGCGAGAAAAAACAAATACATTATGCAAACTCACATTAGTGAGTTTTATAGTACAAACTTGTAGCAAACATCAATCTTACCAGGTGGGGAATAATAAAATAGTTCAGAAACACAAATAAAACACAGCAGATTGGTCAGCCGATCACCTTCCTGGCACAGCGCCTAGCAGCCGGTACCACGTACGATCCGTGCCAGCCACCAGGCTTAAGCGGCGGAGGCGGAGGCTTCGTTGCAGATACCAGTCCTCCGCAGTTCGCTGCAATGCTCAACCTAGCCAGCCCTTCGGCCATCTCATCCAACGGCAACGCCGCCTTATCGTTCAACGATCTCCTTTGGGTGCCTTTTCCTGTGCCAGCAGCAACCACACTATTCCCTCCGCCAGCTAATTAGTAGAGTAAAAGAAAATATCATATCATATCATTAAATAGTCAATTGTGACTCATCGTTGAACATATTTAGGAAGCATACCAGCGTGGTTTTTTTGCCTCGCCGGTGGCTGGTACCGAGACAAATGCCGCTTCACAGTATTACCCTTCTTCAATTTCTCATTCTTCTCGCTTTCCTGCGTAATTATTTTACTTTTAATAATGATTCATTCATTCTAGCATGCAAAAAAAAAAAAAAACAGAGGTATTCGACAGCATTTCACCTGCTGATCCATGGAGAGCTTTCGTTGCACCCCTGATTATAAATAACGCAGTGCATTCATAAATATTCCAAAAGTACTTTTTTTGTTTGGATAATTAAATGCATTACTATTTTTTGTAAGCATTCAAAGATGCCTAGCACTTTGTTAAAAAGAAAACAACTAAAGCATCTAAAATATTGAATGAAGAACAAGTAAAATACCTGACTTGAAAGGACCATTAATCTTATTAATATTATTAGTTCGGACCATATTGTTTGCAGGCTTGCTGCTTGACAATGCTCCATTCGAATACCTTCTACCACTCATCAGCTCCACCGAGCCTTTACTTCCACCTTTAAAATATACAGAATTTTTTTAAGTAGAAAAGGAGTTTCAGTGGGCTGGCAATTTGATTGGAAAACCACATAATAGTAATGAACATGACAACGGACCAGGTGGAGTATTTGGAAAAGCCCTCAGACGAAGGGACGGAGGAACATAAACAGAAGCCTGACATAGAGAAATGGACATAAGAACCACACAGCAGCATATTGTTTGAATTGGGAAAGTGCATATAATAGAGAGCTCATGTCACCTGAAAAAAAGGATGCTTGAGGACCTCTGCTGCTTTTGGCCTTTTGGTGGGGTCCCAGGAGCATAGGAACTGCACATATGCATATATATATATATATATAATAAATTCATATTTTTTAATTTTCTTTTTTGGTACCACTGTCAATGACGAATACATATATATATATATATATATATATATATATATATATATATATATATCTTTATTTATTTATTTATTTTATCCCGTTTACATACCTTAATAAGGTTGATTGCATTCTCACTTGCTGAGGGGATTAGCTCTGACAAGTTGGCACAAGGAACCTGCCATGGAATATATACACATAAATATAAATATAAATATATATATATATATAATAAGATAAGAAATGAAAGAGGAACCTGTGGAAACTTGTAATTGATGGCAACAGCAAGGTGGAGGCCTTCAGCCCAGGTATCAGGATCAGGGCTTCCAATGACATTGCAAATTTTGTGCATCTCATCTGCCTCACTGAAAGGAGACCAGTTTAGATACTGAAATGATGTGCAACAACAACAATGGGGACAATTATTAGGGGAGCGAGAATTTACTTGGTTCCAGGAAAAAGAGGCTGAAGAGTAAAAAGCTCTGCCATTAGAGCACCCATCGCCCACATATCTATTAGACAAAGAAAACACATGAAGCATCAACATGCACGTAAGAGTTGAAAAGCCTGAGACCCACTCACCAACAGCAGCATCATATGATGAAGATTGCAGTAAAACTTCTGGTGCTCGATACCTAAATATTAGCAGAAATAGCATAATGGTTCAAAAACAATACCTAAATATACAAATATAAGAGCATGAGTTTCATTAGAAGTACCAGCGAGTGGAGACATATTCTGTATATGGTAGTTGCGAGCATAATTCACGAGCAAGGCCAAAATCAGCAATCTTTATAATGTCTTTTGTGACCAATAGGTTCTCTGCAATATTTCAGCATAATGAATCACTATCACCTTCCATAAAAAGATCATTAAGCCACGAGCATATTATAAGGGTTCATAACTGCAGAAAAGCATTAGGAACACTGGCCAAAGCGCAGCATGTCAATTTACACAAGAATGAATAGCATTTATAATATGCTCATAAAATCAAATAATGTTCAATTTTGAAAAAATCTTTAAAACGCATTTTTCCTCCAGTAAATTACACCCCATCTATAAATATAGCTTTAAATCCTCTAATTATTTTAGATCAGATCCTTTAATATGGTCAGAGATACATCAATTATTTATTTGAACTTAACAATGTAAGTAGTTACTCTTCAAGTAGGCTCTTCTTTTTCTTTTGATTAAGCTAGTTATTTCAATAAGCAAAGTGATAGAAAAAATATGAGTCTCAAAAAAAGATCTATTCACAATACATGAGGTCAATAATTGGTCAAAACAACAAAACTAATTTGTAGTGAATTAACAAGCATTTGAATAAATACTTATTATATTAAGATTCCCAATTGAATTATTTGGTTAACTGCAAATTGTGATGATTGTAAAAAGAAATACATTTTAAGTAAAAAGTCTAAGAAAAGGAACACATGCCTGGCTTGAGGTCACGGTGAAAGTACCCTCTTTGATGCATGTAAGCAAGGCCATCAAATATTTGATAGCACCAATTTCGGATTTCAGCTTCCGTGAACCTCTTGCATCTGTCCTTAATGAGCTGATAGAGATTGCATTCCTAATAATACGCCAATAACAATACCACTTAAAGATATATACTTTGTACCTTAAATATTAAAAATCAATGCCGTCTCAAAAACATGTACCATATATTCAAATATGAAATACAACATATTATTCTCCCTTATGACCTCCTTTAGCTTCACAATATTAGGATGATTCATCCTTCGAAGGGACTTGGAAAAAATAAGCAGCGTCTCATTACAAAATGATGTTATAGGGAAAATGAAAAAAAATATTATAAGGGGAAATAAATAACCTTAACTTCACGAAGGCTCATGCATTCCTCCCAAGTATAGTACTTCCTCTTCATTTTCTTCACTGCAACCTGTCAAAAAACAAAGAACTTACTAAATATAACAGGTCTATCTACTGCTTAGAAACAGTCTTATTATGCAATTTCAAAACAATGCCCTCACAGGACTAGCATACCACTTCACCACTCAGTTTATTTATAGCACGCCAGACACTTCCAAAGGTTCCATCACCAACTTCTTTTATTAACTTGTACCTGCTAGAGGTGCCAACTGTTCAAATGGTGTTCGGCAGTTAAATTTGCATATCAAACAGTCAACTCACCGTTCCATTTCCAAATGAAGCTCGACACCCCTCCTGATTCTTGCTAACAAACCTAAATGCTTGTGGTATGAGAGATGTGCGATTTTGAAAGCGGGAAATAAATTCTTATATATATAATCCAAGCTTAATGAAAATAATAACTTCACAAAGCTTTCACCGCAAGCCACACTCAGTCACAAAATGACATGACGCAGGAACTTGCATTCTCAGTGCTTTATGAACCAAATTCTCAATCAATAATGAACACTTCAACATGGAATGCAGGACTGATTCACTTTTTTTCCAGGCAACTATAGCAGGTCAAACTGCAAGATGATCTCTTCTCCAGTGAATGATGCAACCCATTATGGGTCTTCTTATTCAGTAATTCAGTCAGCTTCATCTAAGAAAATAGATCCCGAGATACAGCAATGAATTTAAGTGAACAATCTACAGCTAAAATGAAGACCAACCACAGCTTTTTCTGTGTAATGTAAACCTGCAGACCAAAATAAAGTAGACAGAAATATTAAATAGCTAGAAGCAAAACTAAGATATAAATACTATTCAACATTTAGTATTTCATACCACAAAACTACTCCAGACTGACGCAGAGGCACCAAGCACTGCCAAAAGCACAATAGTTAGCAGGTAAAGAATAATATATTCCACATCAAGTATAAAAATAATGAAAGCACAAGATTAAATGGAAAGGTGCACTACCAATTCAACGCAAGATTCAAAATAAGGTTTCATCAGGCTACTTTTCAGTGTCATGGAACAACACAAAGCCACTATGTGCAATTAACAAAAGCAATGAGAAGGAAGTCAGCTGGCACAAGAAACCGCTGTTCAAAAGCTTCCCAAGATGACAAAATTGAAAGTTGATAGCAACTTGAGTAAAGGGGAACTTTCTCCATATTTCAAGATAGACAATTAAGTCTACTGAGAAGATGCTCAAACCTTAAAAATGACAAAAAGGTATATATGTCAGTAAATCACTTTAAGTATGGCACAATCATGAAAAGAATGCGCCATAAAATCACTTCGCAATGTCATTAACTACATAAGAAAACTGTCGCATAAATTCCACACTAAATTTCAATCGTAAAACAAATAACATGTTTAAAATTTCACCAGTACCAATCTTCATATAGAAAATACTCCATCCATTCAGTAGAAATAAAAAGACCAAACAAAACAAAATAATGACACACACATACATGCATGCAAAAAGCTAGTAGGATTCTTGACGTTGCCCTTGGAAGCTATCTACAAGAATAAGCAAATGAATAAAAATTAAATAACAAGGTCGTCATTTACTAATGCCAATTAAAAATATATTTCAAATCCAAAGGGAAGAACATTACTCCAACATAAGCAGTTTAGATGAGCTAAAATAACCAAATTTAAAATAAAATCTTATAAACGAAGTCCATGCATAATCAAGATACAAACTGCAGCGTTTAAAATCTACATATCATGTAAAGCACAAAATTTGCAAAGCAACCATTGAACATATTCCAAGATAACTGTTACAAAAAATAAGAAAATCATAAGTGAAAAAGCAGTAAGCATGCAACATGACTTTGTCAGCAATACGATTACACTAATTGTAGTTTACAATAATCCTGAAAGCTGCACAGGACCAATGACTTCAAACCTAAGCCTGTAAAAAAATTGTCAGCATGAAGAATTAACAGACCCAAACCAAAATATAAATAGCAACAAAATGGTGTGGAAATTACTTTCAGAGCAACTAACACATAAAGCAAGCATAATTGAGTACAAAAAAGTATGTGCAAATGACAGGTATATATGATCTTCTAGATTCAAAGAATGGGGGGGTGTGAGAAAATATAAAAGATTTAGACAAGATATAATAATCAATCGAATAAGATTAGCATTCAGCATAACAGAAAATCAGTGTAAGGAAAAACATGTAGCCAAAGCCATCCAAACAATGCAATTTTCAAGGCTGAATCACAAAGAACCAGTTAAATATAGAAAAGATGGTTAAAGTTTACAAGAGAAAATAGAATCATTTGAGGTTACCCTAACTCCCACCAAACAGGCCTTAAACGTAGCTATTACCCTCAGAGAAAAAATAAGAATGGTGCAGTTTATCAGCCAATTTATTACAGCCGGGTAAAAGCATTTGCTTTATATAACAGATCAATAATGTGGGAACTTAAATTTCAATATATACCAGATTAATGTCCTTGTAGTTATAGAAACAAAATAATCACACAATTTCATATTGTGGCACACCCCATGATTGTAATCATTGAGATCAAGATTGATCAACTTAGTTAAGTTTTAATTAACTTTATAATCACACAATGGCGTGAGTGAGAAATTCGACAAGGAAATGAATTTATATAAAGATTAGGAAAAAAAAACTTATTTAAAGCTCCAGAAATGAAAAGATAAGCTTATTATGATCACACAAATACAAAAACTCAAACATGAAATCAATTTTTAGATCTAAAGTTTGAATTAATTATTATTAATATAAAATATATAATTGAGTAGAAAATAAACTAAAAGTCATAAAAATATAGGAAAAAGTCTATTTTGAGTAACAAAACATTAAAAATTTAATTGTAGAAATCAATTTTATAATTTAGGCTCTAAAAAATAAATTATATTTTTCTAAAAGTAAGAATATATAAATTAATAGAAAAAAAATGAAGCTCTAAAAAAATACAAAAAACATCAATTAAATTAGATATTACCAAAAAATATTTATGAAAAAAAAAATTCTAATTTGAGCTTTATATAAATTATTGTAAATTTTTAAAATAGAAAAATCTAAAAGTTTATAGAAAATATTGAAAAACTTAGAAACTTATACATAACTTAATGCTAGAAATCAAAGCTTAAAAAGGTAAATTTTATAACTTATCATTAATCATATTTAGTGCCAATTGATGAATAATTAATTCATTTTAATGGTGATGGATGTCACACATATACCATGTTGCTATCCATGTGTTCAATGTTAGCAACCAAAATACTGAAGCATAGTGACAATTTATACATACAATATGTGCATCAAAAAAAAAAAAAAATCACAAACAGATCGATAAGTTTATGGACAATGGTAAAAAAATTACAAAATATCATTCTTAACTACCACTATTAGCTATACCACAAAATCCTCAAAACAATTAAAATTAATACCTGGTTGAGGTTCAATATTTTTGAATTGGGCACTTGGATTAGTTCATCTGAAAAACCACTAGCTTCCCTTAAAACCAAAAAGAACAAATAAAAATTATTGTTCATTAACTTTTCAATCACATTTTCCATCCACAAATTTTTGATGCTTCTATTGTGACTCATCTACTCCAAATAGACTCTTGAGCATCATAATGTCACATCAATACATTGGTTGAATTTAGATGGAGTTTAAGAGGGTTTAGAGTTTGAAATGTTAATAAAGTACTTGCTACTTTCCATTTTATTCTTGCATATTTTGCATACAAAGGCTTTACAGCAAGATATTATAAACATTATGATGGGATTCCCTTATTTCATTCGATAATGTTTTGCTGCTTATAAGTGTCTAGATGAAAGTTCTAATTGTAAGAATGTCATGAGCCAATATATTAAAAGGTTTTATTTATGCTTAGGCTGGGATTGTCTTTCAAAAAAAAAAAAATGTAGAAGACCATTCTGATTCTGCTGCAGCAGATGCAACCATTAGTAGTAAAATCCTTTGCAGAGTAATAATGCCACAACTGAAGAAAGGGTTGAATTAGGCCTTGACTTTAATTTATGAACATTAAATATTAACATTTTATATCTTTTACTAGAAAGAGATATAAAAATAGCTTATAATCTTAAACATAACATTAAATTAAAATAATTAGTGCAAGTAAGAAAAAAATAAAAACAAAAAATAATCACATAAAAACTATGAATTTATTGTTGTTAGAATCTAACGCAGCCTATGCCCATTTATTAGCAAGTCATCTTCTCCAACACACACAAGCATAAAGGATATATCCTCTCTTACTCAAATGCAACAAAGAAACCGAAGTACGCCCTCCATTCTAAGCTTGCACTTGGTAGAGTTGTTGAAGCTTCTCCTTGAACAATCAGAAAGAATAAATTCATAAACACAACAAGCAGATTATTTTGATGTCTTAAGATAACATCTCCAAAATATTTGTCTTGACTGAGATAGGAAATTAATACAATTATTTAGGAGAAGTGTTATAAGATCTTAAGTTCAAATGGGTTTAGTGTCTAGATATGCCTAAGCATCTCTAATAGAATGTAAATCCCAAATAGGCAAGAGATACCTGTGTTCTCGTTTATCTTTAAGGAAAACATTAAGCATTGTGATGAATACAATTTTATTTTTGAATGAATTTTTCACAAAATTTAACATGCATTGCAGAAATTTTCATGTCAGTATTTTCATATTTGCATATAATTGCACCCTAACATGCAAAATTATACTGTGTAATTCATAAGAAATGCATCTTTGATTGCCGCTATAAAAATTTAGGGTGGTTATTGAGCTCTTGAACTTGAAAGTTATATATAACTGAATAAGCAAAGTAAGCAAAAATAGCTAGCAAGTAAACAGTATGAAAAAAAAAATTAAAAATAAAATTGCTATTCATCACAATGCTTAATGTTTTCCTTAAAGATAAACGAGAACACACATGTATCTCTTGCCTATTTGGGATGCATTCTATTAGAGATGCTTAGGCGTATCCAGACACTAAATCCACTTGAACTTGAGATCTTATAACACTTCTCCTAAATACTTGTATTAATTTCCTATCTCAGTCAAGGCAAAGATTTTGGAGATGTCATCTTAAGACATCAAAATAATCTACTTGTTGTGTTCATGAATTTATTCTTTTTGATTGTTCAAGGGAAAGCTTAAGCAACTCCACCAAGTGTAAGCTTAGAATGGAGAGCGTACTTTGGTTTCTTTGTTGCATTTGAGTAAGAGAGGATATATCCTTTATGCTAGTGTGTGTTGGAGAAGATGACTTGCTAAATAATGGGCATATGAGTGGGTTAGATTCTAACAACTATAAATTCATAGTTTCTCTGTGATTATTTTTTGTTTTTACTTTTTTCTTACTTGCACTAATTATTTTCATTTAATGTTATGTTTAAGATTATAAGCTATTTCTATATATCTCTCACTAGTAAAAGATATAAAATTTTAATATTTAGTATTCATAAATTAAAGTCAAGACCTTATTCAGCCCCTTCTTCAGTTGTGGCATTATTACTCCGCAAAAGATTTACTACTAATGGTTGCATCCGCTGCAGCAGATTTAGAATTATCTTCCATTTTTTTTTTTTTTGAAAGACAATCCCAACCTAAGCATAAATAAAACATTTTAATATATTGGCACATGGCCTTCTTACTTATAAGTAGCAGAACATTATAGAATGAAATAAGGGAATCCTATCATAATGTTTATAATATCTTGCCGTAAAACCTTTGTATGCAAGATATGCAAGAATAAAATGAAAAGTAGCAACTACTTTATTAACATTTCAAACTCTAAAACCCCTTTAACTCCATCTAAATTCCACCAATATATTAAAGTGACATTATGATGCTCAAGAGTCTATTCGGAGTAGATGAGCCACAATAGAAGCATTAAATAATTTGTGCATGGAAGAAGATATGATTGAAAAGTTAATGAACAATAATTTTTGTTTGCCCTTTTTGGTTTTAAGGGAAGCTAGTGGTTTTTCGAATGAAGTAATCCAAGTGCCCAATTCAAAAATATTGAACCTCAACTAGGGATTAATTGTAATTGTTTTGAGGATTTTGTTGTATAGCTAATAATGGTAGTTAAGAATGATTTTTTGTATTTTTTTTACCATTGTTCATAAACTTACCGATCTATATATGTGATTTTTTTTGGTTTTGATGCACATATTGTATGTATAAAGGGTGACTTTGCTTCAGTATTTGGTTGCTAACATTGAACACATGACTAGCAACATAATAAATGTGTGATATCCGTCACCATTAAGATGGATTAATTATTCATCAATTGGCACTAAATATGATTAATGATAAATTATAAAATTTACCTTTTCAAGCTTTGATTTCTAGCATTAAGTTATGTACAAGTTTCTAAGTTTTTCAATATTTTTTATAAACTTTTAAATTTTTCTATTTTAAATATTTACAATAATTTATATAAAGCTCAAATTAGAATATTTTTTTCATATACATTTTTGGTAATATCTAATTTAATTGATGTTTTTTGTATTTTTTTAGAGTTTCATTTTTTTCTATTAATTTATATATTTTTACTTTTAGAAAATTATAATTTATTTTGTAGAGCTCAAATTATAAATTGATTTACAATTAAATTTTTAATATTTAATTACTCAAAATAGACATTTTTTATATTGTTACGAGTTTTTGTTTAATTTTTACTAAATTATATATTTTAAATTAATAATAATTGATTCAAACTTTAGATCTAAAAATTGATTTCATGTTTAAGTTTTTGTATTTATGTGACCATAATAAGCTTATCTTTCCATTTCTGGAACTTTAAATAAGTTTTTTTTTTCTAATATTTATCGTATCTCTCACTCACACCATTGCTAGCAAGAGCAGTTCGCCTTCTTCTCTTCCCCATCCACCATTCCTCTCACCCTCTCCCTTCCTGCCTCTGGCCGGCGATCATCGCCGCCGCTTGCTTGGTCAGTGCGATGAACCTCTGTTTCAAGTGAACCTTTGCTCTCTTATCTTTCTATTATTCTTCGTCTTCTTCTTCCTCCATCCATCTTTTACATCATCTTCTTCTTTTCCCTCTTCTTCTTTCTCTTCTTGTTCCATTTTTTTTTCATGTTTTTAAAAGAAATTGATATTTTAATATTTATTAATATTATTAAATAAATTAAATTTATTATTACTGTATAATTAAAGTAGGCTATGTACATGTATATGTATATATACATACATATATATATATATATATTACTAGCAATATCAAAAATTTATTAATATAAATATGTATTTTAAATAAAAATTTAATAAAAATATCCTCAAACTTTTGCAATAGGATCCCTCAATATGCATTATTTGAAGATATTTTTATTAAATTTTTATTTGGCTTGAATCGGGATCCTAATTTCTACTTAATTTTTAGAGCACTCGAAATACAATAAAATATTAAGGAAATTCGACAACTTCCAAAAATTCCTAGAATATCACCCCTAGCTAATTTGGAGGTGACGAGTCCAAGAGCAAACTCCGTTTTTTATTATAAAGTCAAACTAAATTAGACATTTTCAAGGTTATTTGAATTGCCTCTAAATGCACGCTAAAACAAACAATCTCCAAATTGCACCAACTTTCAGGTGCAAGCTCCTTATGGCATTAAGAGTCTACTAGCGATAGATTTAACCTAATTTGGTTGTCTAAAACCAAGTAACAACTCTCGAGTTGTTACAGACTTCCCCCATTAAAAGAGGTGTCGCTCCCGACGCCCTAATAATTAAAATAGCTATAAAGATCATATTATAAATAATATTTTCCAATCTCAAGATCAAGTCGATTAAACTACTAGATTTGAAACTCTAAGGGTTGGTGGCGAGTGCCACGATAATTTCTTGATACATCATGCGCTGCCAAGCAAACTATGCTTGATCAAAAGGACTTTTCTATCAGTCACTTCGACCAACATAGAAATTCATAAAGTCGAGTGTCACTCACTTTGGTCCAGGCTACAAGAGTACTGCATCTTCTACCAAAAAAAGTTGCATAAAAAGCCTTACTGATGTTTGATGCATAACCATGATTGTAGGCAAACTCAACTAAGACGAGGTGATCTTCCCAAGATCCACCAATATCTAAAACACAGAGGCACAAGAGATATTCCAGAATTTTGATTCAGCCATTCAATTTGATCATCAGTCTGGGGATGTACAGTAGTACTCATAGCTGAGATGTTCCGCATGTCTTGCTGAACAGCTGACCAAAATTCATATGTAAATCTGTCAGCTCTGTCTTAAAAATTGAAATTCGGTGTCTCGAGCAGATAGACGATCATCTAGGAATGGAGCTTGGCTAGCCTTTTTATAGTGTCAGATTGGTGAATTAGAATATAAAGAAATGACTTGGAGAGTCTATTGACAATCACCCAAATCACAACGGCTCCAAATTTACCCTTTGGTAAACCTAAAACAACAACCATGAAAATATCAAATCATTTCCATTTAGGGATTTCTATCAGCTTAAGAAGACTGCTAGGCTTTTGGTGTTCATCCTTTACCAACAAACAGGATAAGCACTTAGAGATTAAAATAACAATGTCTCTTTTGGTGCCCGACCACCACAAGGACTTCCAAAAAAACTAATACAACTTACTGCCACCTAATAATATTAAAGGAACAGACACAAATATAGTTTTTGATAACCAATTGCAGCCGAATTTACATATTCTATACTTGTCGTTCACTTTTGTATCATTGATGAAACTATCATTCTGAACTATACTGAGAATACACAAATTTAGGATCCACAAGATCCTACTATCCAGTATAAACTCAGTTGAACGGTCCTATAAAAGTCAAAGCATAGAACTCATCAAGTTCTAACTTCAATCAATCAGTGTCGCCTAATAAAGTTAAATTGTTTAAATCGATTGTCTTATTTACACTAGAACCCAACTTTGATATAATCTATCAAAATTATGAGTCAAGATATCAAACCCCAAATATGGTGTTCAAGTTTCTTAACTTAGAATTCTAAACACATGAAAGTTAGGATTTCTAATCACTTAAAGACTAAAGTCCTTAACTATCAACTTAGGTAGGAACTTAACAAACTAGTTATATTAATGCTAATAAAATCTACTTAGTTACTATGGCATCCTCTTATTACTCTACCTAAGCAAAGAATAAGCTAACTATCTTACTTCCAATAAGATCTAATTAGATCCTATGGAAATCCTCTTAAAATTCCACCTAAGCAGAAAATATACAAAGTTTCTATCTAAGTCCTAACTAAGGAACTAGCTTAATTCATAATACTCTAAAGGATAAGATTACGAAAAGCTAAAATAGGAATGAATGGAAGCTTTAGGAGAATAAATTGCAAAGATGCCTAATGCAGCCACGTTGTCTTCTTTGGTAACAACGGGATTCAAAACATGCAACTTAGGCAATGCAGCAAGTATTTCCTGCTATTCCTTTCTGATTGTTCCTTGGAGTAGGAACTGGTTCTGTCATAGAAGAAGGTATGATTACAAGAGCTGGAGTTAAAGATCAAATAGAAACAAGATTTTGAGACTGATGGATGACGGGAGTGTTTGATTCATCTTACTATGAAGAATTTGCAAAAGTTAAATGAGAATAGATAAGGGACTAGATAGAACGAACTAAAGCGATTAATCTATCTATAAATATACAATTCGTTGCCGCTTAAGTTATTAACTTATCACAAAAGTGAATTTGCTATCCTGAGTTATTTGATGTACATACTTTAATATAAAGTCATTTAAGCTACAACAATGAGCTCTGATATACCTCAGGTACAAGAACCACTCCAAGCATCACTATCCAGCAGATGCTCCTAATATACTGTATTTTGATTTTTAAATATGGTAGGGCACCGCCAAACAAAAGAGAAAATAAGTGGTTAGACTTAATATGTCTACATACATTTTAGGATTCGGCCAAGTTTTAATTAAAGTTTAGTTGGATATCACATATACTAATTTACAATTAAATTCTATAGCGGTGCATATAAAACATCAAAATAAGGGAAAATATAACTGTAAACAAGATAGTAGTAAGGAAAGAAGTAAAATCTCATAAGTAGGTTTGATCTAGCCTTCAACAACAAGGGAAAAACATCCTAATTAAGTTAGGAACTACTAATGTGCATATGAAAATATGAAATTAAAACATGTATATGTCTAATAAATATTATGCTATGTAAAGGAAGCTAAAACAGTGAAGCATAAAATATAATTAAAATAACATGCACTACATGAATAAGAAACTATACGTAAGTAAAGCACTATACATCAAATGAAAGTGCAAAGTAAAGTAGGAAGAACCTTAGCCTCTTGAACTAAGAAGACATAGTCAAAGACTATGTAAAATAAGTATAGCTCAAGAGACATGATAAGTTCTCACAATCAATAAGATTCTGATAACCCAAATATTTAATTTGTTGAAGTCATTTTATATTTTTTCGTTATACGGGCAAAGTTACAGAACGAGCGATGAGTTAAACACGTCTGCCTAACTAATAAAAAAGTGGGGTCTCATAAAAAATAAACACTCATATTCCTCCTCTAAGATATGTGAAATCTCCTTATATCCCCCCTAAGCCTGCCCTGGCTATCACCAAGAAACCCCCATGTTTTATTATGAATAGTTGATTTATGTACAATATCTTATATTAATGTTCAAGGTTATAATCTCAAAGCAAAGCATGCATTCAAGAAACTCAAATAATTGTAAACTATGTGACATCCAATATTGTCTATAATTTAGATTATCTAACTTTATAATTGGAGCTGATTAAGCTCCCTATTAGCTTAGAGATATTAATCTCTAAATTAATTGAATGTAATACTATAAGTGATCTAAGTTTGGAAAATAGTAAATTGATTTGATTTTATGTAAGTGACAAAATAATTTATATGTATTATGATGCAACATGAAATTAATCCTACACTAATCCTAAGTCACATAATCTTTATTAGTTTCTAGACTTAAAGGCTTAGGGTGCTAATATTGAATATTTTATCCTATTTAAGTAGTAAGTTCTCTACACCTACAATGGCCAAACACTTAAATTAATACTCACTTCTAAGAATTCTATTTGATTTACAACTTAACGACTCTATGCCTAAGAAGGTTCAATTAGCTAATTACTTTGATTGCTTTAGTCTTACATATGATACTAGCAGAGTAATACTAGTCTACTCTTAAACTTATGATCTTAATAGAGCTTCTAGTCTGATAAAGCTAAAGGGATTAATATTACTTAAGCTATTAATGTCTAATTTCTCCTCACATTTAGGTTACTTATTCTAGCATTATGGTTATTCTCTTAATCCTATGATCCCAAACCTTAGTATTACAATTATTAGAATCCTAAAGTTAGTACTAATACTAAGCACTTAAAGGGTTCTAAGAATTTTGACACTTAAGGCATTAAGTAATCTTAGCTTATATCACTAAGTCATGATAAGAGTGTCTAAGTTTAGTGATAAGGATACAAAGTCCTAATTCTCATGTTGATGGTTTCACTTTACAGGATTCTAGTATCTTAGCTCTGATTTAGATGGTAGTCCACTTGTGGTTCTATCCTCCTTATTATTTGAGATTTCTTTTAATCTTAACTTATTGAATTAGTCTTTCTAAATGATTTTAGGTATTTTACTTAGGATGAGATGAGTAACTACAGCATACTAAGAAGGTTGCACTCAATTACTTAGATAAATCTCTAAGTCATATATTTAGCATGCTAAGACTATTCATACAATCCTAAATTTTATTTAACCACTTAGGCTATTGTCTATAATCAAATGGAAAGCACTAGTCTTCCTAAAATATCATCATTCTAATTATCTAGCAGATTTTCTCTTAGATACAACATTTATATTGAGGATTACTTAGTATTATTTTAAATATGTCACATGATTTAAGTGTGATATATATTTTCACTATCTTACCCTTAAGGATTTACTTGAAGTAATTTATATGACTTGTAATGGGAAGATATAAGTCTAAGTTGAGTTGAGTGTCTAGCCTACAAATAACATCCTTATTATTAGCAATCTACTAACCTTACATCAAGGTTAAAGTTCTATAACTAGGAAGATGGAATGTAAACTCACTATCTTGAAGCTTACTAAACAAACATAGACCTAAGTGGTTATAGCTCATAGGTTCATTAAACTAGCTAAATACTCATTTGGGAGGTACTACGAGTAAAGTTAAAGAAAATGCTACAATCTAGAATAAAAATTGAATAAAGTTAGGGATTCTCAACCTACACTATCTCTCCTAGTATCGAGGCTTGAAGGCTTGAATCACAGTTTACTAAACTACTTAAAACATCTATCTAGGAAGGTCAAGGGTTAAACTCACATTCTAAAATGACATGAAAGTCTGAATAATATATATGATTATTGTTCTAAAGCATTAAGGCCTATAAATGCAAGTATTCAAAGTTAAGGAAATCACATTTCATGAAGATTTGAGGAGCCAAATACCCAATTTATCCAATTATTGTCCAATCACAATAATAATAATATATATGCAATCCTCACATTATAAAGAGAAGAATGACACTAAGTAGGTCACATTTGGACAACGTTGAAAAATTAGAACTTTCAAGACTCCCTGATGCAATTAAAAAGTGATTAGGGAAATTAAGCATTTAATCCTAAATCTGATTTTATATCATTGCCCTGCACATTTTTGTAATTGAAATGAACTATTGGGTTGCCGAGTTTGGATGAAAATCAACTAAGTTATAACATTTGTAAAATTAGGCTATTTATTGATTAATTAATTAACTAAGAACACCTTACCATAGATAAGCTCTATGCAGGAGACATACGCACTTGACATAGAACTCGAGCAAAATAGTTTAGCCCATCATAATTAAATACAAATTCTAAGTAGTTAACGTACCTTTAAAGCGATTCGAACTTGAAGCTCGACGATCAATTGGAATGAGACATTAATCACAACACCTGCAATAAATAGGCAAAGTACATCTAAATTATACTCTTTGGTAACTTTGTTTACTCCTAGACAAGCATGGGTTCTAACTAATTCATTCTTCAATACATATGATAGAATAGTAAACTACAACATGCTAGAAAGAGATCAATAAGAGGGAATGCAACATTTTGATAACATTAATAGTAATCAATCCTATGGAGGGTTTTAAGAGAATGTACTGACATAAACCATTAAATTCTAATTATGCATGATATCTCCAAAAAGAACCATATTACTATCTCTAGGAGCATTAAGTAAGCTAATACGTATGAATAGACTTCAAACAATCCAATTACAACTTACTTAAGTGATAGATAAAATTAACTTTAGCTTTAGATATATATATTTCAACAATATTAATGCCTTTGATTATAAAGCTAGAATGAGGATATATATTTGGAAATTCATACTTAACCAAGCTTTACTATTTTGTTACAAATTTATGGGAAGGAAGCATGTGAGCTAAAATGAACTTAGCTGCATATCATAGATGTGGATAGTCAATAAAAAGATGAAATCCGCAAACACTTTTTATTGATTCCAATACAACAATGTTCCAATAAATTGATATAGTTTCTGTCATATAGTATACTTCAATTCGTGCCGTTAAAATCAAATGATGAACAGAAATAATGCAAGAAATGCTAGCAGTGCTATGTCCCCCATTAAAATTTTATATTAGAATTTTATTGTAATAATACAAAATTTACGAAATGTTTTTCGTCTTTTATTTTAAATTCCAACTTGTGGTAGTGATGTGCTGTATGTTTGAAGTAGAATAATAATTCATTAAGCTGAAGTAACCAAATTCTATAATTTTACGCTTACTTGTCTTCCTCAAAGGAGTGGGTAAGAGTAGTTATAAACACAAACTACAAAAGAGGATTCATATGATATTGATTTTATTTTATGATAAATATATATATATATATTTAATGTAAATGAAAGACTCATAATTTAATGTTGTGACTAGGGGCGTGGACGGCAGGAGAAACTTATTATTTTGAATGAATTGTTTTCTTATATAATTTGATCTTGGCCGATAATGGTTGTCTATCGTGAAATATTTGCAGGTTTTGCTGAATTAGTGGTGAATTTATGATATCATGTTTTCTCAAATAACATTTCTAAGGCCTCAATCCTTCTAATATTTTTTTTTTCTTTTATACGAGCTGCTTTATAACCTATATGTACATAATTGTTAGAAAAGCAATTCATGTAAGTTAATGATACAAATAAACAAAATAGCTTGCGATTCCATCATATTTTTACATTACATTCTACTTTGAGAGATTAATGATAAAATCCTAGCAGTAGAATCATGCTATCGGAATAAATATTATTGGCGATTCAATTGAGGTAACCAAAGAGCATTTTATTTGCTCGACAGAAAAGAGAAACATCAAAGATTACCGATATCAGCTGCTGCTCGGCCAAGAGGAATGGAGAGGAAGAGCCGCATGAGGAGCTGCACCCTGCCAAAGAAGAAGGAGGGAGCTGCTCGGCTCGGCGAAGGGTCGCAACTTCGATTGGAAGGGAAAATCGGGATGAGAGGGAGCAGCAGGCTGACTGGACGAAGATGGCGGACAGCAGCTGTTCTCTCGGCAAGAAGGAGAGTCACTCAGTCATGGAATTGAGAACTTCAGCTCAACAAAAGGACCGTCGGCTTGCGTAGGAGGGGAGTATTCGGCTGAGGAGAGGAGAAGAAGATAATTTAGGTTTACAAAAAACAATAGACTTGATGAGATATATAAATCTATTATCTAATTAAGCCTATGAATTTAAATGGAAAGATTGAAATTTCTAAAGTTATGTTCTAAAGTTAAATGAATTTCAAAATTTACAAACTTAGTATTGAAATGAGCATCCTGACGAGACGAACGCACGCGTCCAAAAGTTATTGAATTTGGACAAGTATTTTATTTTATATTAATTTTTAAATTAAAACTTTGGAAATTAATTACGATAAATCTGGAGCTTGAAATTAGCGAAACAAAACATAACTTCCTTAATTGACGCAAACTTAAATATACAAAAATTTCTAAATTTCGATTTATATTTTTCTTATTATTAATCTCTGAAGTTTAAAGCTCATGAATTTGTTTAGAACAAATCAGACTCCCAAATATGCTCAAGCTTTCGCAGTACGATCCCCTCAATATTCATTATTTGAAGATATTTTTATTAAATTTTTATTTGACTTTAATCGGATTCCAAATTTCGACTTAATTTCTTATAACACTCGAAATACAATAAAATATTCGGGAAATTCGACAACTTCCAAAAATTTCCAGAATATCACCACTACCTAATTTAGAGGTGACGAGTGCAAGGGCAAACTTCATTTTTTATTCTAAAGTCAAATTAAATTAAACATTTTCAAGGTTATTTGAATTACCTCTAAATACGTGCCTAAAATAAACGATCTCTAAATCGCACTAACTTTCAGGTGCAACCTCCTTATGGCATTAAGAGTCTACTGGCGATAAATTTAACCTAGTTTGGTTGTCTAAAACAAAGTAACAACTCTCGGATTATTACAGGCTTCCCCTATTAAAAGAGATGTCGTCCCCTCACGCCCTAATAATTAAAATAGCTATAAAGGTCATATCAGAAATAATATTTTCCAATCTCAAGATCAGGTAGATTAAACTACTTAGATTTGAAACTCGAAGGGTTGGTGGAGAGTGCCGCGATAATTTCTTGATCCATCATGTGTTGCCAACTAAACTATGCTTGATCAAAATTACTTCTCTGTTAGTCACTTCGACCAACATAAAAATTCATAAAGTTAAGTGTCAATGTAATAACCCTGGTTGTTACTTTGCTCAATTAAGACTAATCTAAGTCTTAATTAAGATTCTAAGTCACTAATCAAGTGATTTGGAATTCATCTTTGAAACCTAGGTCAAACCAAGAAGTCAACAAAGTCAAAACAAGAATTCTGAAAAATCCCAAAACCTGGAAATTTGACTTTTTATCTAGACCTCAGAATGAAAATCTGACTTCACCATTACGTTCAAAACACCCAAATTAGCTAGGGGTGAAATTTTGGAGGCATTTGGAAGTCGTTGATTTTTCGTCGAATATTTTAATATTATTTAAATACCCGGAATAATCAAATAATTAAATACTCGTCGAAACAAAAATCCGAGTGCGCCGTTGCGTTTCTCACCCTCCATTTAGCTAAGGGTGATTTATTGGAAATTTTTGGGATGCATTTAATAGGTTAAATTTAATTAATTAAATCTGAATAATTTAATTAAAATATTATTATTTAAAATTAACATTTAACGGCGCCGTCAGCTATTCCTAACGCCGTCGCTCCATAATCTAAGTGACCGTCTGATCTAGCGTGCCATCCGCACCGTCTGATCAATCGATCAGACGGCTGTGGTTCATCGTCTTCGCGGGTTAGACGCGTGGAAGCGAAGGAGGCACGCGGCAGTGGAGGCCTGAGACGCGCGTCGTCTCCCTCGCCACCCGTCGATCCCGCCGCTATCTCGGTGAGTTAAAGCTCTCGATCGACTCCTCGGCTCGTGTTACTCAAATCCAACCCTCTCAGAAATCGAAAGCGTTCGAGTCGATCCTGATTGATCTGCAGCCGTCGAAGCTAGGTACCACTCAATCCTTCTTATTTCAATAGCATTTTCAATCGCTCAAATTCGAAACGTTATTTCAATATGTGGATTAATGATTTCATGGTATTGATCTGGAATACAAGTTGCGAATCATCTTAAATCTTCGATTCGTCTACAGCCTTTACCGTTAAAAATGGATTAGGCCGAAATAGGGTCATCTAGGGTTAAAGATTGTGATCAACTCAGATCAAGTTAGGACTCGATTCGACCACCTAAGGGAAGATCGCATCCATACCTATTCAACGTCGTGTGAATCAAGCAGTCACGACGCCAGGAAGGCCCTGAAAACCCATGCCCTAATCTGCGGTCGCGGAAGAGAGGCGCGAGGAAGAAGATCCCTCGAGTTGGGCCGGGTCGGCCCGGGCCCGACCCGTGGACTGCGGCTCTTCAGCTACTTCGGCGGGGCCCGCATCACAGTGCTCCAGCCAACCATAGCGTGGCACGCGGCCGTGGTGTCTGTCGACTGAGCTGTGGGACCCGCGGTCATCAGCTCATCCATTAAAATCCTGCCACGTGTACCTGCAGAAATGAAATAAATTATATATATAAATATATAACAGATAGTTATATATTAAATATATTTATATATAAATTATATAACAGTTATATTAATTTAAATAAAAACAGTAATAATTAATTAATTAAATACCAAACTTCAAACCTAAATAACTCCTAAAATATTTATCCAAATTATACAATTAAATATATTAAATTAATCAGAAAAATATGAGGAATTTATTGATACCAAAATTTTTGCTGTAGGATTAATATTTTGCAAAGTGATTATTTAGGTTTAATTTAATTTAAATTAAATATCACAAATCTTATTTAGCTCATAACTTTGTGTAGATTGATCCAAATATACCCAATATGGGTCTTAAAGTGATCAAAAAACCCTAAGAATTATTTAGGTAATATTCATTTTGCTGTTTGGATTAGTAATTGCTTAATGACATTTAGGACCAAACCCTAATTAGGTTAATTAACCCTAGAACTTCAATTGACCATAACTTGGTCAATTGAGCTCCAAATTTGATGATCCAAAGGTCCATTTAGATCAGAAAAACTTAATTAACAATAATATGTAAAAATATTTTAGATCTAACAGTTAAATTTGCTAATCACCCTTAATTGCTCTAAATCTTGATTAGTGAATATTAGCAAATCTAGTAACCCAATTTGAGAGATTTAAACTTCAGAGGACTCCTAGAACCATTTAGAATCAATCTATAAGGTTGGATTAGTATTTGAGTGCTTAATTTTGTTAATCACTCACTAATCACCCTAAACTCTAATTAGGTCTTAACTTAGTCAAATTAGGTCCAAATTGAGCCTACCACATGTCATTATGATCAGTGGGTTATTTGTAATTCATAGCCACTGATTTTGCTTAATTTGGATTCTAATTGGCAAAGTTAGGATTTTTGACCCATAATTAAGATTTTTCCTTAATTAACCTTAAAACCCTAAATCTTGTATTGGCCATAACTTGGCCAATACTTATCAGATTTCAGCAAATTTAGGTTCTATGGGAAGCTTAGGCAGTAAAGAAGAATAATCTAAAAGAAAAATTTAGCTTTCACTTAGTAAAATTACTAAATTGCCCTTATGAGTCAAATTCACTAATTTGATCTCATATGGCTTATTAATCATCCAAAATTGACTTAGTTGCTGTCTAATCTTATATTAGACAGTAAAAAACACTTTCCAAAAGAAAATTTCAGAATTTAAGCCCTAGATCAAAATTTAATCTTTTGAACCCTTAATTATGGGCAAAATGGTCATTTTGCCCAAATTTAGGGTTTAGCTTTCAAAAGCCCTAAACTCATTTTATAATCCTATTTATCAGTAATTATAATGATTTATAGCTAAAATTAATCAAATCCAAATTTAAATTAAATTTTTGATTAAAATCTCAATTTTAGCTCCTTAAGAAAATTCCTAAATCTTAAGTGAGTGATTTCTTCTTCTTTAATCATTCTTAGACCTTCCCTTAGGTCCTTATAATATTAGTTAGGATGTGTGTCTTGAGAGATACTCTTAGTAATTAAGAGCTTTAAATTCCTAAGATTAAGAATAGATCTTAAGTTAGAATTCATCTATTGAGTAAATTGGGTTACTCAATATGTGAAACATTGAGTTTACTAGTTTATAGATTTTCTTAGTTTATTAAATGATTATTTGATATTTAAACCTTAGAATTAAGAATATAAATCTATCCTAATGAATTTAATTTATCATTAGGATTTGCCTTAATCTAATCTGTGAGATTTGTGTTCTAAACCTTAGACCCTTAGTTATACCTTTAGATTAAGTAATTAGACCCCATCATTTGGAGTCTAATTCTTAATCTTTTTATCTTGATTTGGCTAATCAAGATGAGGTTGGGATGAATTAAATTACAAAAATTAGGTCGCTGATTATTCATTTTTAACCAAATAGTCGCCTTTTGATTAAGTTATAATTAGGACTTGGCCAGTCCTAATTATCTTCAACAAGTATGATTCGTGATTCTAAGTTACAAAATGTGTAAGAATTGATAATTCTGAAATTTATGTAACTTAGAGTAGATAGAACGAATAAAGTAGATAACAAAGGATATCACTTGTGTTCTAAATAGAGTTTCTTGCACTTTGAATTTTTGATGCTTCGCATTCCTTGATTTTGAGCCTTATACTTTGAACATGTATTATGTACATAAAATATTTTGATAAATATCTTATGTTAATTTGGATCATTATTTATAAACAGCATTATGTTCGTTTCACAAGTGGTATGTAAGGTGTAGCTTGATTAGTATACCTCTTCGATCAACCTGTTCGGGGTCGGCAACCTTTCGAGGGTTTAATGTCCGACAGTCTATTGGCCATGCCTAGTCCGAGTGATAGGATGGATAGACTCTCGCCCTACTGACTACAGAGTCAGGATTCTGATATGGATATACTAATTTAAGTACACTTACATTCAGTTCTGTCTTAGCTCATCAGGCTAAGAGTTTCAGTGATGTTTAGTTCAGAGTTTCTTAGCTCATCAGGCTAAGAATTGCTGAGTTCATGTTCAGTTTAGATGACTTATATAGTTACTATAATTTCAGTTTGCAGTTACTGTTTTACTAGTATATTCTGCATTTCAGCACTGTTTTACTTACAGCTTTCTTGCACGTGTTTTTATATATATAGAGGATGCTAGTTTTACTTACTATTTTCATATGCTTACTTAGGATGATAGTGTTTCAGCTTTATACTTTTGTACTTCACTTAGCATAATCTGTTTGATCATGAGCATGTTTAGGTTGTACTTTTCTTACTTTTCTTTTACTTTTACTTATCTGTCTTTGTTGCAGTTGCTTGGAGGAGGTATGTTTTACTTCCTATTTGTTTAGTTATAAACTGAAGTTTATAACTTATTACTGTTCTTTTGATACGCGTTTCTGCACATATTTTGCTCAGTTCTATTTTATAGGTGATATCTTCTTAATTTAATAAAATTGTTTACCCTAAAATGTACTTAGACTTATTGTCTAACCAGATTTTCTTTTGTTGGCTGGGGCCCTACCATTATGAAACTGATAATGGTAGGTTCTGAGTTTGTTGGTTTAGCAGATCCAGTGGAGAGTTTGCCATTGGAGGAGGAGTCCGTTCCTGAAGATCTGTAGCTTAGTTTTCTATTTTTAGTGAGGTTGAGAGTTTTCTTTCAGTTATTTTAAAACTCATTAAATGTTGTAATAATATAGGATTATATTTCTTTTTCAGTACTTTACTTATTCTGTATTGTTGTATTTATACTGTATTGGATGGATGTTATGTTTTATGCTTCCACACTCTGAGTTCATGTATGATCATTTAGTGATAGTATTTCTGGATTGAATGGCAAAATCCTTATTTAAATTGGATTAGGATGTGTGACTAATTCAATCTTAAGTGGGGACCTTGTCATTTGGTGACCCCTCCACCGTAATCATATTAACCTAAGGGTTAACAGGACCACGGCGGGGCAGGGCCGCCACAGTCACCCACTTTGGTCCAAGCTACAAGAGTATTGCATCTCCTACCAAAAAGAGTTGCATAAGAAGCCTTACTAATGCTAGATCCATAATCATGGTTGTAGGTGAACTTAACCAAGACGAGGTGATCTTCCCAAGATCCATTGATATCTAAAATACAGAGGCACAAGAGATATTCCATAATTTTGATTCACCCATTCAATTTGGTCATCAGTCTGGGGATGTACATTAGCACTCATTGCAAATATGTTCCCCAGGTCTTGAACAGCTGACCAAAATTCATATGTAAATCTGTCAGCTCTATCTTAAAGATTGCAATTCGGTGTCTTGAGCAGATGACGATCATCTAGGAATGGAGCTTGGCTAGCCTTTTTATAGTGACAGATTGGTGAATTATAATGTAAAGAGATGACTTGGAGAGTCTATTGACAATCACATAAATCACAACGACTCCAGGTTTACCCTTTGTTAAACCTAAAACAACAACTGTGGAAATGTCAAATCATTTTCATTCAGGGATTTCTATCAATTTAAGTAGCCTACTAGTCTTCTGGTGTTCTCCAACTTAAGAAGTTAAACTCTTAACATATTAAAAATTCAAATTTAATTATATATTGTATCGTTGAAGCTCAACTTCTTTCAAAAAATAAAAATTTATGATAAATCTAATGTTTAGTGCTATTATATAGCATTACGTTTCCAAATGATTGCAATTACTAAGTTCTTACCATTTACGAATACTAAGAACTTATTTGAAAGATGTTGGCTCATGAGAAGTTGAAAGATGCGCCATATGGCCGATATTCTGAATCTGTGAAGAAGGATTGCATTTTAGACTTTAGACATATCAAATATGCTATACCAAGTTAATTTTATTTGTGGCTCTCTATTTCAATTTTTTTTTTTTAACAATTTTAGTTCCTTGACATATGTGGTAGAAACTTCATTAATAAGTAGCTTGTACATTATTTTCCAAGTTGTTCATTTGTATTGAACCTATATAAAGATAAAAATATGATTTTTTGTTAATATTAAAAAAAAAAGTGATATATTTATTATATATTTAAAAATATATATTAAAATTATAAATGAAAAGAATTTTTTTGATATGCACTTAAAAACCCTTCATGAAATGTAATGAATGTGAATAAATAAAATAAAAACTTAGTCAAAAAATAAAGTTACCCATTCACAAGTATAGTGCACCCAATTATGGAAACCATTTAAATTAAAATGTTCTGCAGGTACACGTTACTCACAACACTGGGTATAAACGTTGTCCCCATTACAATCTTCCAGTTAAATTTCTCTTCTTTTTTAAATCAGTTTCTAAACATTATTTTCATGACCACAGATCGGCCATGGAGTCGGCTGGTACGGAACAAAGTTATACTCCTGATGAGGTATTCCGATTAGATCTCTTTATTCTTTATATATTTAAAATTTTTCGATGAGGTATTCCGATTGTTTCTACTTTGCTTATACAGTTATATATAACTTTCAAGTTCAAGAGCTCAATGACCACCCTAAATTTTTATAGCGACGATCAAAGATGCGTTTCTTATGAATTACACAGTATATTTTTGCATGTTATGGCGCAATTATAGGCAAATATGAAAATACTGACATGAAAGTTTCTGCAATGCATGTTAATTTTTGTGAAAAATTCATTCAAAAATAAAATTGTTATTCATTGCAATGCTGATTGTTTTTCTTTAAAAATAAACGAGAATACGAAAATCTCTTGCTTATTTGAGATTTACATTCTATTAGAGATACTTAGGCATATCCAAACACTAAACCCACTTGAACTTAAGATCTTATAACACTTCTCCTAAATACTTGTATTTATTTCCTATTTAGTCAAGTGTGATGATTGGGGACCGAAGTTTGAGAGTCTTTAAAGAACAATTCATTTCAAATGTAAACATATATATTTTTATAAACAAAAGAACATAAAATAGTAAAAGTCAAAAGTCCAATTATACATAGAGCCAAAACATATATGAAATTTACAACAGTTTATCTTTTACAAAATAAAGATGAATATTCACATTCTCTCCTGCTTCTTCATTTATTCTTCTTTTATTTGGCAGATATTTAATTATCAAAACTTGAAAAATTCAGTTATCAGTCAGATAGGAGTACGCAAATCGTTCTTATAAAAATAAATCTAGCATCTTATAATAGGCATGAGTTAAGTATGAAAATGACTGAAAGCCTGCATAGAAAGTAAAACAATTTTCCAAATTCAATTTCTGCCCTACAAGTTAGCTGTAAAAATCAATATATATGAACAACATGAAATAAATTTTATCAAAAGTATTTATAATAATAAGTCGAGCCCGTAGACTCTTGAGCCCAAATGGGTAAACCCATAGGCATAACCTGTATGAAGCTTATCTCGCTACCCGTCGGTAGCTTACTCAAAATAGGAATTGATGGTGTGTCTTTCTTCTGGATTTGCCTACTTCCTACAAGAGGCTAAATCCCTCCATATAACTCTCAGGGGCTGCCAGCAGGCCCAATCTGTACAAATTCTCAGTATTGTGTTCCACCCTCCAAAAACAAACACCACAAAATATATATATCATGTTTCATTTTTTTTGTTACATGCTATTTGATATCATTCTTTGCATATTAAAAAAATACAGTAAGCAGTGTAAATAATACTCAAATAGAAAATGGCTCAAAATAAGAATACTGAAATGAAACTTATAAGTAAATTTGCGTACCTGATTGTTTTGATAAAATATTAACCAATTCAATTTCTTTGATCTGCCAAAATAATTAAATTTATTATTTTAATGTTTTATAACTTTAATATGATTTATAATAATAATTAACATTTGAATATTTGGTTTATTTATTAAGTTATTTAATTATTATGCCTTATAAGGTCAAATTGAGAATTTGACCTTGTAAGGGCATTTTAGTAATTTTACCCTTAATGAAATATAAAATTTCTATTAGTTTATTATAAATTATATCATAAGATTTATATAGAATTCAAAATTATCAAATTCTGATATGAATTGGCTAAGTTATAGTCAATATAATTTTTAGGATTAATAATTAAAGTTAAATGTGATTAGTGAGTGATTAGTGAATTTAGTCAAAAAATTGTCCATCTAATTATATATTTAGGTTCTAATTTACTTTATGAGTCATCTAAAACTAAAATCACTTAATTTGGATTATTAGATTTGCTAAGATTTACTAATCAAATTTCAGAGTGATTAGGGTTAATTAAGAGATCTAACCGTTGGATCTTAAATATTTATGCAGTTTAATATAAATTAGGATTTTTTGATCTAAATAGATATTTGGATCACTTAATTTAGAGTTAAATTGACTTACTTATGGCCATTTGAAGTTTTTTAGGGTTAAAGGCTTAATTAGGGTTAGGTCCTAATTGTGATTAGTTTAATTTTAATCCAAACAGTAAAATTAATACTTCTAAAATATATCTTATGATTTTTCTGAGTATTTTAAGACCCATATTGGGTATATTTAGGGTGGTGTGTATAAAGATACAAGGGTTTGATGTTTTATGATATTTTTGTATTTATTTAAATATCCTAAAATATTATTATTTAAAATATTGATTCTATTGAAATTTGGATAGCATTAAAATATTTCTTGATTTTTGCTGATTAATTTAATATATTTGTTTGTATAATTTGGATAATTATTTTAGGAATTATTTAAGTTAAAGTTTAAGTATTTATTTGATTTAATTAATTAATTATATTAATATTTCTATAGTTTAATATTTATTAATTTTGTTATTATCATTAATTTTATTATTATTTGATTTTATGTAATTTTTTTGTATATGAATTTATATATTTATAAGTTTTATATATATGTTTTTATTATATTTATTAATTCTGTACTATTATATATGTTATTTATTATTTTACTTTTATTTTATTATTTAATTAATTCATTTAATTATTTTAAATGAAATATTTATCCTCTGATTTTATTTATATTATTTTATAAAAAATTTCTGTTTATTATTATTAATGTATATATATTATTTTAGATTGATGTGATATATATATATATATATATGTGCATATTTAATAACATATGTTTAAATATTATTATTATTAATCTAATATTTATTAAATTATATATTATATTTTATATAACTTTATAATTATTTTAATATGTATAGTTTTAAGTTTATATGATTTTAGATATATTTATATATATATATATTATTATTTCTTATTTTATGCAGGATAAAACGTCTAGTGGGTCCCTTCTCCACGTGGCGACTGCTTGTTGGCTGGTCAGGCGAGTGGGTCCCACCGAATGATGAGGTGCTGACAGAGCTCTGTCCCGCGAGAGGATGATGGAGCGTCAGCTGTATGCGGGGCCCGCGCACTCGAGTGCTGCAGAAGCGGACAAAAATCCGTGGAGACGGGTCGGGCCCGGGTCGACCCAGCCCGACCCAAAATTTTCTCCTTCTTCGCAGATGCCGAGCCCTAAAAAATTAGGGTTCGAAATTTGGAGCCGTTTTCGCCGGAATCATAGTTCGATCCGCAGAGGAATGGGCAGAGGGTAATCGTGATTTTCTTATGGTGTATGGATCATTGGCATAGGTGGTCTGAGATGAGCGTAAGATCAAACCCTAATAACTATAAATCAGGACGAGGCGTATAACGGTTTGAACTGTACACGATTCGAAAAATTTGATTAATCTAACCGTTATTTTGACAATCAGATGCAATAATACATTAATCCATTAATTGGAATAAGCTTGCGAATTGGTTTCGAATTGATTCGTAGAGATAGAGTAAAGATAGAGGAGTACCTTTGATCAACAGCCAACGACACTTAGGGTTAGATCCAGAGATTTTCGAAGATATTAAGGTTGCCGAGTGTGAAAACCGAGCAAACTACATGATTGGGGTCTTAAACTATCCTTACAAACAGTGGTTTGGCACGAGGCGTGGAGGAACGACGGCGCGCGTCTTCGCCTTCACCGCGTGTCCCTTCGCAGAGCCGTGTACGAGGCTCTTAGAGACGATGAGTCTCGACCGTCTGATCGCTCGATCAGACGGTTCAAAGACTTCGTCTAAACAAACGGCCGTATAAGAAAAATGGTTGACGGCGTTTCTTTAAATGGATGACGCCGTTTTAATTTAATTAAATAAATAATTATTTAATTTAATTTAATCAATTTAAATTAATTAATCTTAATTAATAATTATGTTCCAAATATTTTCAATATATCAATCCTAGCTAATGAGGGCTTTTGAATGTAACGGTGCACTCGGATTTTCGATCCGGCGAATATTTAATTACTCGAATTTTCAGGTATTTAAATAATATTAAAATATTTGTCGAAAATTCAATGACTTCCAAATGCGTTTA
Organism: Gastrodia elata; assembly: GCA_016760335.1. NCBI lineage: Eukaryota > Viridiplantae > Streptophyta > Magnoliopsida > Asparagales > Orchidaceae > Gastrodia > Gastrodia elata. The sequence continues at coordinate 72,980,715 of CM028671.1, read as the reverse complement.
AAACTTCACCCATAGCTAATTTGGGGGTGGTGAACGCAATGACGAAGTCAGATTTTTAATCTAAGGTCAAAATTATTTAAATATTAATAAATAATTAAAAATAAGATTTTTGTATTTTACATCAAGGCAAAGATTTTGGAAATATCATCTTAAATTATCAAAATAATCTACTTGTTGTGTTCATGAATTTATTCTTTCTGATTGTTCAAGGGGAAGCTTTAACAACTCTACCAAGTGTAATCTTAGAATGGAGGGCGTACTTCTGTTTCTTTGTTGCATTTGAGCAAGTGAGGATATATCATTTATGCTAGTGTGTGTTGGAGAATGCTGCGTTAGATTCTAACAACTATAAATTCATAGTTTTTATGTGATTATTTTTTGTTTTTATTTTTTTCTTACTTGCACTAATTATTTTAATTTAATGTTATGTTTAAGATTATAAGCTATTTTTATATATCTGTTTCTAGTAAAATATATTAAATTTTAATATTTAGTGTTCATAAATTAAAGTCAAGGCCTAATTCAACCCTTTATTTAGTTGTGGCGTTATTACTCCGCAAAGGATTTACTACTAATGGTTGCATTTGCTGCAGCAGATTCAGAATGGTCAGCTAATACACACACACATATATTACTACAAATATCAAACTTTATTAATATAAATATGTATTTAAAAAAATATATATTAGCAATTAACCAATTTTGACAGTGCTAGTCATCATAGATAACATTTTATTTTTACAAATTTTATGTTATGTAACTCTAAGCTTGGCTTACATTCACTGCTGTTAAGATTTTAATTTCTGCATTTTCAATTTTAACAATTTTGTTTATTTCTCAAATTGGTTGTAGCGTCATTTATGTTTGTTTATAGCCGATTTCTTAAATTTTTACATTTTTTATTTTAACAATTTTCTTTATTTTTTAATTTATGCATTTTAAATTAAATAATTTTCTTTATTTATCAATCTACATGCGGTGGTGCTTGCTGTTGATATTATAATCTCCACAATTTTAATTCTGTAAATCATTAATGAAGTATAGAGAGTGATAAAGTCAGTCACTTATATATATATATTATATAGAAAATTTATACAAAAAACTTGCAAAATATTTAAAATAGTCAATGACTTTTGTAAATGTTTTTTTGTCTATTGATTTTTTTTGAAGTGATTTATCATTTTTATATATTTTGTAAAATATAATTACATTGAGTTTAATACTAAATTGAAGCAAAACTGATAAAGATTGACATTTTTCTTATTTATAATGATCATATAATAATGTCAAAGATACATCATCCACTCCCACACTATCTCGTGTTGAATTCCCTGAGTCCTTAGGTTGTAAATGCAATACTTATTGCTTTCTTATGGTGTCACTCCTAACAATATAATGATTGCAGTGTTGCTTGAACTATGTAATCGATCTAGTTAGATTACTACTTTATTGTCATAATGAATACATTATGCATTTCTTTGACTATTTGAGTGGCTAACAAATTTAAATAGTACATGGCCTTAGATGATTTCTCTCTTTTTTTTCTTTCTATTAATAGAAATTTATCCTTCTTTCTAGTCACGCACTTTATTGTTAAAGTGGCATTTAATACTTCCAAATTGTAATCCTTTGAGCCTTGGTTAATCTTGCTATGTTTAAAAGAAAAATAACATTAAAATCCTTATTAATAACAGCTTGACATAGAAAATAAGCAAAAAATATGCATGTAAATGGATGAACATCAATTGGAAATTAGCATATTTTAAGACATGTTAGACTTTCATAAATTCATTTACAATAAAATTTGTGAATTCCAAACAAATGATTAAGCACAAATATTCATCATTTGCTGTATGAACTTTAAAATGATTTATTGTGAATATGATATAGCATATGATTATTGCTCGGCTGCTCTAAAGCTTGTGATTCCCCCTTTGGCCTTCTAGTTCCATCCTAGAGACATTAACATTGATTCTCTTGAATGTACTGGCTTGGAGCCGACGAAGCTAAGGATCAAACTTGCGCTTTATTATTATTATTAAAACTCAAAATTCATTATTCTTTTGCTGGACCATGAGTCGGATCAAGTCCGCTTTTTAGACTATAAATATGACCGCAATGCTTGAGTTCATCTGATTGCTGCCGACATTTTTCAGATCGGGACCTCCTGGAGAATCCGCTATTCCGAGCATACAGAGCTTCATTTCCCGATCGTTCGCCTCCCGTCTCCGACGGCTCTCCATCCGCCTGCGCGCTTTCTCTTTTTTGGCGTCGTTTTCTTGTTATCGTCTGGCGGATCGTTTTACTTGCGGTGGGCTTTTTCTTTCCTTATTTTTTCGCATTGTTAGCCCCTATTCCAACTTCGGCTTGTTGTTTTTCTTTGGAGGGCTGTTATCTTTGCATTGAAGACCTGCTATTTTTATTTTCTTAAGTATTCCAGGTTTCAGCCCGTTATCAGGCTTGATCTTTTTCTTGGCACCTCCTATATCTTTTTTTTCCTTGATTAACATTGCTTCTATGTATTCTAGTGACTTGAAGAACCAGCTCCCTTACGAATTAAGGTAAAGATCTAAGGGGCCTTTTGGTTTTCAGTATTAAGGATTTGGAACATCTTGGAATTTAGGAAGCTTTTTTTTTTTTTTTTGAAACTTATTTGGTGCACTATTCGTCATGTTATTCATGGAATAATGTTTGGTTGTGCTTTTGGAGAATTTAAGTCTTGAGCTGAATACAATGTTGAATGCAAAAAATATCACATCGTCCTCAATAATTATATATGAAAATTTAATACGGGGAAATATAGCCTAACGATAATTGCAAATTAAATGAATGTTTTAAACAAGCAACCGTTTATAGCAAACAATGTGTATATCTTTGCACAATAAAAAAAATGATTATAATAGTTATCCTAACTTTCTCTTGATCATATTTACATAGTTCTGTGTGCCAATGACCGATTAGCTCTTGAGGCACAAAGTAACTATGGGGAGTGTTTCCACAATAATCTCTTGTGCTGATATATTTTATATGACGCAATTAATTTGCTTGTGTTTGTATAGCCATAATTCATTAAAAAACCTTTTTTTGTTGACACACATAAATCACCTTTCTCGAAGGTGCTCCCCCATATTTGCGTCTAACCTCCCGGATTAGCGACAATATGTTGATTAAATGAGACTGTTGCATATAACTATGAGAGGTGAAAGACTTGCAATTACGATGCCTATTTTGAGCATCTTTGTTGGCTATCGCATACACGTGTTTCATCGATCACTTAAATAATTTTTTTTGAAAAAGTTTAGAATTATGGATTGTTCGTAATGTGTGGGTAACAATTAACATCCAATAAAGGCATTGATATAATCTCTTCAGTTTGGGAGGCAATTGATTCCAAGACATTATTTTAGTGCAAACTCATCAGAGCGAAGTTGTCTTTGAATTTAAATACATTATTTAGGGTCTATCAAGTCAAATGAGAAAATCCCTTTTTCATCTAAAACACATTTTTCCAGATCTGAATAATTGTACAATATCATATGCATGGTCTACCTAAATAAGTAATATAGATTAATTCAATGACATTTTACTATTGCACATGGATGTATAGAACATTGGGCTCTATTTGATGATTCAGAACTGCTTGGGGAGTGTACCCATCTTAATGCATTGCGTGGCAAAACCTGATCACACACTAACAATCAATTAATTTACATCTTTTGTGTTTGCACTTGAAAGCATATGATGCGGAGCACTCTTCTGCAAGGCAAAAAAACTTTCAGAGCGTGTATGTTCTTGGAAAATTTATTGAGCTAAATTTTGCTCTAAACTAGCTGCTGTTTAACAAAGAGTTTGCTATAAGACATGCATGCAAGTTAATCAATTAGCTGTTTATACTATAAACCAAATGGATTAGCACAAACTTGATGATACTGCCTCGTATTTTAAAAAATAAAAAGGTACTGCAAGTCACAAGGTAGTCCAATTAAATAATTAACTGCTTTTTAATAGGTTGTAAGCTCAAAACCATTGCACAAAGTAAAACGCTCCCAAGAAATCTGACAATACAATTTGTTAGAACTCTGCATTCTACTAGTCATTAACAAAAGGGGTGGGAACTCTTCAGGTCTTGCAAAGGAAAATGATGTGTTGATAGTGTGGACGTGATTTCTACCTATCAAATTTAAAGATAGTGATGCTTATTGGCGACAATGTTCACAATATCCTGCAGAAGGGGTGACCAAAAATTTGAACTTGGGTTTTTTAGACGGTGAAAAGGAAGCCATTAGTTGATAGGTCTATGGTGGAATGGTGTGAATTGTGACATTGCCTACAACAATTTAGAAGCAAGTGCGCAACGACAATTCACAAATTTTCTGGTTTTTCCCAAATCCCTAAAATTTTCAAATTGTGGGATTTCAAGATTTAGGGGATTTGCACTTTTCCTATAGTTATGAGAATTTAGGAGTATGGTGAAAGATTTAGATTGCTGTAAAATTTTGGGAAAGTGCTATTTTGTGTTTGGCAGATTTAGGGATTTACGAAGGAAAGTTTGGATAGATCATGTAACCAAAGAGTACCATAAGGTGCTGTTTGGTAGTAGGATTTATAGCCAGTTTGGTCACATCTTGCCAAACATAAACAAAAACACACGTATGCCGACGATAAAGACAAAGCGCTTATAGTTACCATATACGATCATTTCTTATCAAGCCACTCACATCACCTCTCAAATTAATGGTTTACATCTTGACATAAACTATAAATAAACTTTGATGGCAAAGTGTTTGAATGTCTAGGACACTTTTGTCAAACAATTATTATAATTTTATAGTGTTATTATATTGAATGTAAATTACTTTTATAATTGCACAATGATTGAATATAAATATCTTACCAAAATTTATATTTGATATTTGTATTTGAACTTTGAGTTTTGGAAGAATTTGTTTTGCAAACTTATTAAAATTGTCATAACATAGCTTTAAATTTTATGCCCAAATATAAAGTTCAAATGTTAAATTTAAAATTGAAATTTCAAAAAAAATATTTTTGGCAATTGCATTGTTGTTTTAATATCATATCGTAACAACTTGAACTCTTAAGCATCAAGGTATTATCTGCTTTAGCCTTAAAAGTTTTGCAGTTTTATCATCATAAGATAACTTCATAATAAGTCACCCATCCCGGGAGTGCTTCTTTCTGAATATGATTAATTTTGTAAGGCTCCCTAAACTTTGCTGAGTTTTTCCAACTCTCGCTCGGCACAATTAGCATGTTTTTTGACCTTGCACTTTAGATTATAGCGGGGTTGATGCTTGAGTTCATTCAGTTCTCTCAAATGTTTAAATCACAATTTTTATCCTTCAAAGAAGCAATAGGTGCTATTGATGGAATGCATAATTCTGTAGTTGTTGCAAATGCTGAGCAAACCTGCTACATAAATCGGAAGAGTTTCATATCATATAATGTTCTCACTGCTCTATTTATTGATAAATGACTGCCATCATTATATGTTTCAATGAGTTGGAATATATAATACGGTCATCATTTACTTCAGCATGCCTTTAACTAATCAGATCAATGTGGAGGGCTTAATACTGAAGCAACTGATCCTCAATCAACTGCGACCAGTTGCGATTACAGATATCACGCAAGATGTGGTGAATGGTTAACTGGACACTGCCTGATATGTTGGGTGCAGAGCCTGATTGGATCGACACAGAAGGTGTTGATGGAGTTTCGGTAGTGTTTTGGAGGGTTCTGAGGCAAGGCATGGCGTTCCGGTGGGATTCGAAGGGCCCTGGGGCGAGGAGACACTGGGCCGACACCAAGCCAGGCGTGCCTCAGTGCCCAATAAAGGCTACAACCCGAGGAGCAGACGCTTAGGCGCCAGGCGTGCCCAGGGGCCTGTGGCATAGAAAGGTGCTCGCTCAGGCGCCTGCAGCGAAGTCACGCAACGAAATGACTTGTCCTTTGGGCCCTAAGACCTGTTTAGGGCAGAATAAAGTTTGTCTTGACCCTATATAAAAGCCTAAATAGGTCGGGGGCTGTAATGATGCATGAGCAAGCCTTGTGAGTGCAAAGGGGTAGGGGACAGCATCTCTAGGGCTGAGGCTACAGCCAAAGGCCACAACGTTGGTCACATCAAGCGGTAGCAACGGGAGGCTGCAGCGGTGGCTGCACCAGGAACTCGTTGATGGAGATCTTCACCCTGAGATTTGCACGGAAGGGCTGCGGCGGCGTGCTGCAACAGGTGACAACAAGGGGGTTGCATCAGTGGCCGCAGTGGTGTGCTGCAGTGGTGGCCACATCTGAGTGCTGTGACGGTGCCCACAGTGGAGGGCTGAAGCGGTGGCTCGGTGGCTGCATTGTTTAACTGTAGTGGAAGTTGTTGTATGTTCATGAGTTGAGTTAGAGATCCAAAAGAAGGGCGCATAGAGAGAAGGTTGTTAGGGTGTGTGTGATCTCCCTAGCTGTGCAATCTTTCTCTTCTTTCGGGTTAGGGTTTCTCGGGAATAACTCTGCAAACACTTGATGATTTTTCATAGTGGATTTTCTTAGTGGCGTGGCTCCGTGATTTTTCCCGTTATTGAGTTTTTCATGTATACCTTGTGTTTGGATCGTTATTTCTCTATGATTGTTCTGAGATTTGTACGACTTTCTATTTTGCGGGTTTTGCTCCGGATTCACTTTAGAACTGGTGGTTAGAGATCCTAATAGATATTATGTATTAATAACAAATTAGTTAACTGTATACAACTTTTTATAATTTAGTACATACATAATTGTTCTTGAATTCTATGGGCTGCATTTAGGCGTTGCTGTCTTAATTGCTGTTGAGAATTTTTTAATTGAATTAGAGAGTTAAAACTAATGCTGGTAAGTGCTGAAATGTGTTAATTGTCTCTTCACTGCGGATTGCTTGGTTGCTATTAATTGTTGTGCGGGTATGCCATTGTTTGTTATTGCCTGTTTGTGATGCTAATTGTAGCTGAATTGTATTTGAACAACTAATTGTTGAACTGCTACATTCTATTATTATGTACTAATGACGTTCAGTGCGTATTACATTATGTTTCTGCTACATTCTATTATTATGTATTATGATGCTAAGCTCTTCTAGTCATCTCCATCTCTTTTGCTGTGCTTTATTCTGCAAGCATTCTAATGCAAAAAAAAAAAAAACACTTGTTTTAGGTTTTGGCTTCCAAATTAGCCCATCGCTTACAAATAATTCTTGTTAAGCTAACGAGCTGGGTTTGAGAATAAAATTTGAACTCATGTTCTTAAGAGTCAAATACAAACAGTACTTTATTTGATAAACTTTAACCTGCTAGAACTTGAACAAAAAAGGTTTAATATTTATTCTTAGGCATTACTTATAAGGAATTAAATAGTATTTTCTTACATTTTTAATACTCTAATTTTGTATTTGCAAGTATACCATATAACTTTCCATCCTTTTAGAAATTGTTTGACATAATATATAAAGTTTATGCTAGTTATGAGAGTTAAACATATGAAAATTATTTTGAAAGTTTTGGAATATTGAATGCCTCACGTATAATTGTTGTTCAGACTAATAGGAATATGATAAATCTAGAGCTGCAGAGTGCGGCACAATTTTACATGATCCTGAGCATCCCATGGGAATGGCATAGCTTTATGTCACCAAAAGTAGCAGATAGTATAATTATAATACAATGTCTAGAGAATCATTAAGTAACCCAGATCTTGAAGATGAGGGAATGGATATGAGAAAGATGCTGAAGGATAGATATTGGGCGCTTGGGCTCCTCAACCTTGACCTGGAATGCAAGGAAAAAGCTGGAAAACAAATATGTTACTGATATGGGTGGAAATTAGCCAACCAAAAGTCACAGAATACCTCTGACTGTAGCAAAGCTAATGATGAAGAGCATTAAGAGAAGGGAGGAGGAAAAACTTCTTGAATTATTTGCAAAGCGGAAAAACAAGCTCTAAGACGCCAGCCTGGAGACAGGGTTCTGAAGGCCACTGAAGGCTATTTCAGCTAAGGCGTGTGAATGTGAAGCATCTATTGGAGGACGACGGTTCGAGCAAAAAGAAAGGGAAGCCAAAGAGTAACAAGGGGAAGGGAAGAAAGGGGAGAAGGACATTTTTTGGTGGTATCCTTTATAGGTGTTTTTACATACACAGCACTTGGAAGTTTTATAACATCCATATTCAGAGCCTAATTTTAGTAATTACAAAATAAATACTTTCATCATCATATTGCTAGAGTGCAGTGCATGACATTATATCTATTTATTATTAGAAGGATTCTATCATTCGGGAAATAGCCAATTAAAATTTGAGTGATGAATATGTGTGTATTAAAGATTGTCGGGTGCTGTGTATGTAAAAACCTCTTCTTTTTATTAGTGTAGGAGTGTAGACGGATTGACTTTTGAGCCAAATGCAGCAATACTCGAGTGTATTATGAAATTTTGTTATTGTTATCTAGCTTAATGTTAGCCTGCTTTTGTAATATAGTTTTTATGTGAAGCTGATTGATTATATATTTGATACTAGTAATTTATAATTATTCATCTTTAATATGATAAATACTTTATTATCAATAAAAAAAATTAAAATTCTCCTTTGTATTGCTCCAGCATTTCGCCCAGCCCCAAGTAAGCATCATCTCTTAGAACCCAGACATGGAAGAAGAATCCAAACAAGGTATTCTATTATATATATACATATAATTCCGATGGTATAGTTAAGGGAATAATTTGCTGTTATTATATATATATTACTAATTTATATTAATCTGAAGAGAGGGATCCGAGAAGTTCAAATTTGATGGAGAGAGCTAAGGAAGAGATACAGGCAGCAGTGTCGCATAGGGAGGAGGGGAAAAAAAGCCGTTGCTGCCGCCACCATAAGGAAACTCATGGCGCTGGCGGCGGCATCGATGAGAGCACCCCAATCGACTGCGTAAAAGCACCCAATCTCTTTGAAAGGGCCAAGGAAGAGTTGGAGGCTCTTTCCGAGTCTCTTTTCTCAAAGGATAAATAATATAAATGCTTCTCTCGATTTCTTCTTAAAACAATAGAGTTTGCAGTATGTATAAGTGTATGGAATCAATCCATTTTTACACATTGGTTAATTGCTCATATTTTGAAGTTTTTGGGGGACAAATAAAGTAAATGGGATGAAACTTGTGTATTTATATATTTAGCATTCAAATCTTGATGTTTATAAAACTAATACTTGATAATATGCAATATTTTAATTTTGCTGTGGTAATATATATTTGGATGTAATTTTGTAATATTTAAAATGCACATTAGTATGTTGTTGATTGAATATTGATTTCTTAACTCTAATTTCCATTTTATCATATTTTTTATATTATTATAAATATCTTATTAGAATAATTTTGTGTTAAATAATTTTTTTTAATAGAAAAAAACATAACAATGAAGCAATGTGCATGCGTTTGACATTATAAATTATAGAGAAAAACTCACTTTATTCACTGATTCAGCCACATCTGCAACTAGTTTTATCCAAAATATTATACATTATACAATTCGTATGGTTCTTTTGTTCATTATGGTCAATGGCAAAGAATAATTTGCAAAGATTATGTATGGATGCAACAAGAGAACTGCTGCTGCCTGCTATATAGTATATATCAGAGAACGCAGAGACTGAAGAAACCTGCACCTCAGTTTTGGTTCAGCTGCGAGTACCAAAGTTTTTTCTTGCAAATCAAAAGTTTCTCATTTCCGTCATCCCTTCTCTCGCAATTCCATTTAATTCCTTCAGCGATAAGAGATACAGAATCTATGAAGTAGTCCGATTCACGGATGATTGCATAGCCACTTGGACGAAGAATCCGATCCATCTCAAGAAGAACATGCTTCAATTCGCATCTGCAAAAAACAAAAGGAGAAACTCTTTGAGCATCATCAACAACACCAATCCTTAGTCTCGTTAGATGGGGTTGAGAACATGAAACCTTTGTTTTCATTGTGCATTATTAAATAGAAGCACCCAAAGTTTCAAATAGAGAAAAAGATACTTCTGGTTTCTTCCCATGCCCTTTTTTGTCTTCTTCATCGTCTTCTTTTATAATGGTGGGGGCAAAATTCATATACTCAATAATTCTAGTGGGGGCATCAATCGATTTACTGCACTTAATATGCACTTTGACATCATGCTTAGAGATACTCTTTTTACTAAAAAGCACATCTTCTAAAAGAAATACTGACCTTTGCCTCTCCTATGCTTTGGGATAATCTTTGCCATTGCTCTTTGGCCAGATGATTTGTAAAAAGGATGGTACAATGAGATGAAATTATTAGCAATCATTCTTAACTATATATTTAGCACGTGTATATATATATATATATATATATATATATATATATATATATATATATATATATATATATATATATATATATAGCATGTAGAAAAGTTCACTCTCATTTTTTATTTTGGCATATTGAGTTTGAATAACACATTAAAGTTGAACGCCATCAATTTTGGCCAACTATATCCAAATGATTCATTTTAGAAATTTTTTGGTATAAATGGGGGGTCATATTGAAGACTTTTCTATGGACCCAAAATTGTATCATAAGATGAAATTGCCTCCGCACTTTAATGATCTCCTATTTTGAGACATGAATTCCAATGTACCTACTGAGCGGTAAAAAGTCCAAATCAATCTTTATATGATGCCTCTATCAGCCTCAAAATTTGGTGATGGCAGTAAAAAAGTGGCAGATCTCTATCCATAAATGAAAAGAAGAGACGATCAGCTAAAGAACTAGATTCATGCGTCATAGCTGTTTGGCCACGATGCAGCGAAATTTTCTTAAAACTTCTAGCCAAATTCAATAGCTTAGTACTGTCGATCAAGTTTAAGTTGGCTTCCAAATTATATGTATGCCTTGGAGGCAGCGAGGCTGTTGGTAAACATAAAAAATATGAGTTTTGAATTATAAATGGATAATCTGGTATAACATTTGCAAAAGCTTCTCGAACTCACATTACAACTCATCTGTCCCAAGCCAGTAAGGAAGTGCATTAAGAGATTTCATAATGTGTGCTTGAACATGCATAATAAAAATATACCAAACTAAACAAAAATCATAAATGTAATGCTGGAATAAAATATATACCTGAGCAAGGGGTTGGATGGTTCAAGTACATATTGGGCCTAAGACTTAATATGGTCGGCACATGCCAATCCCACGAGTACACTGGGTTTGGATCGAGCAAGAGCATTTTTAAAGGCTAAATACAAGTTCACATTACCAAATTACAAGCAGAACTTCCTAACAAGTCTATTTTAAGAAACATTTTGAAAAAATGTGAAACATCATATTATAGCCTAATAAAGAATTTGACAATGCCTGTGTTGGGCAAATTTTCATAGATAATAAACCTCTCTCAAGCTCCAGCTTTAGGTGGAAAGCCTCCTCTAGTGGAACTATCCAGAATTATATGCACTGCATGATTTTTTTTACTTTACTCTTTGCTATGATTAGAATAGATTTTGGAGTTATTTTTCTCTTAATAACCGATGGCAGAAGAAAAATGGTAAACAAAAAACTCAATTTGTAGATAATATTCATAGCTTGTAAAAGAAAAGATACAAGTCACTTCACCTATGGCTTTCTGCAGTAAATAAGCCATCAAGATGCAAGAGGTCATATGTTCGAGGGTATGTTGAGAATGGCTCACACCTACACAAAAGCGCAAAGCACATTTTCAACAGTTAGACAATAAAAACTAATTTGAACAGAATTGAGAAATGCATCAAGGACAGCATGTGCAATACAACCTGAGATTCACTTGCCCACTGTAAAATTTTAGTAAACATTATTTTTTTAGCTTTAGTTCAGTTCTTTGATTTATTTCCTCAGCATTTGAAACAGCCACAATACCTAAAATGACTACAGTTCTGCTTTAACATTATTTTCTAATAATCTAGGTAATAAGGACGTACTGAATACAAAACATAGATGCAGAATGATCAGGCTACAAACTGATGAAAAAAGAATCATGTTCACGTCATTTCTCTCTAGGAAAATAGTTGAGAAACACTCACCAGTCATGATAGGTACCAATCAGTCCCCTGTCATAGATGACACCAAGAGAATTTGCACCGTACGAAGACACGACATTCATCACCCATAAAGGTGAATCGATGAGCGCTGCCGCAAAACCCCCAAAAAGTGTATTCATATCCATAACATTTCTAATCTTATTACTTCCAAGAGCTGGAAGTAATTTGTGGTAGTGCTTCACCCTAGCCTTCCATTGGGATAGATCATTCTTGAATACATTAAGGTTTCCGCCTGGGACCATGGAAACACGTTCAGGAGCTTCGTTTAAACGGACAGGCCATTTTGGAGTAGCTTTCAGCTTCACTTTCTTTAAATTCTGGCTAGGTATAGTTATGCATGGTCGAAGTGGAGTATACCATGCTGAATCTGGATCCCTGCTATCATCACATTTAGGGGGATAGGAAGTAGGCATTAATTTCTCATAACAGCCATAATCTGCGGATTTCTGCCACACTGCAATATCACCCTTCATGCTATATAAAGTGAAGCACATGCTTGTTAACAGCTTCTGTAATCTGTCAAAATTTGACTTTTGCTCATCTATTGTCGTGTTCCAACCACGCCATCGGTTCTCATAATTAATTGGCGGTCCAGAAAGGACCCAGAATCCACCCGGTCTAAGAATTCTGTGTATTTCTAAAAGATAAAGCCCACCTGTAAACAACAAGATTCAGATTATGAGCCAATTGGATCAAGCAGCACAAGCCATATTCTTGAAATACAAAAGATAACTGCAATTTAATATTACAGGTAGACCCATTTTCTTCAAAAAAACGGGAGAAAAAAGATTCCGTCTTCGTTTTTCCAAAAGATCACAAAGCAAAAGAAAAGGCTTCATAAAAAATGTTTTACAACATCTGAAATGGGTGGTAACCAGAATTAAAATTTATGAACAGGAGTTTACCAAATTCAGTCCATGGGATGAGACATCTGGAACAGTGAGCAATATCAAAAGAATTGGATGGAAAAGAAAGACGTTGTGTGGATATGATCCCTAAAATAGCAGGAATGCCTCGCTCAAGGGCAAATTGCACTTGAGCTTCATGATTATCTCTAGGAGCAAGTGAAAGAGTCAATATTCCTCGGTCCAAAAGATCACCACCCCAGCTTGCAACCTGCATAAAGGAGATCGAGTGAATAATGAATCCAGTAAGCAAAATAAAAAAAAAAACCTGTATTTATCATGCAATTGAACTGTCGCTTTGTACTTAAGTCAGAATAAGCAACCGTCTACTATACACATAAGAAGAACCAAGGAAATACACTGTGTCAAACTTCACATAGGGCTCACTTACATGATTATCTAGTATAACAGGTACGCATTACTATTAAACACAACCACTCCAACTGTAGAGCAGTGCAATTTTTTATGCTTGATGCTATGAGAGTGATCACTAATGTAGATAGCCTTGCATATATAAAGGTACTTGACTAAAGCTACAAAAAATGAGGTGATCTTTGGATAATAATAATATTCATAAAACAGTGACTTCTATCAAATATTGTGCTTTGTTTAATGTTATCTTATTATCCATTAGATAGACTAAGATCCAATTTGCAGCATATTTGGTTCATTGACTCTTACAAAATGTTCAAAATAGTCATTAACTCTTATAAATTCTTTTTTTGATCCCAACTTTTATTTTTGTAATTTTTTTAGTCCATACCATTATTTGTTTGTAGCGTCCCATCCATTCCATTCGCAAATTAAGAGTAAAGGCATAATTCTTGCGGGTATATCCGAAGGCTATGCTTTTTTTGTCACCGTCTCTTCTCATCTCTCTGCATCTCTCATAAACACTCAACTGTATTGCGATTTCTTCCTCAACGACTCTTCACCTCTTTGTGTCTCTCATCGATGCTCAGAAGGTCCTTCGTTGACATCAATTTCTTCATCGATGTGAGATGCATATTTGTTCATCGATATCTACGGTACTTCATCGATGAGAGATGCATGTTTCTTCGTCGACGTCAATTTCTTCATCATCGAGAGACGCAAGTTTCATCATCGACATCGACGCTCAGACAATGGCAAAATCAACGAAGGACAGTCTGAGCGTCGACGAGAGACGCATCGATGTAGAGAGACGAGAAGAGATGTTGACGAAGAAATCACAACCTCGTCGACGAAGAATTTCTAGCTTGAGAAAAAATTGTAACCTATACGAGAAAAATCATAATCGCAATCTGTGCAATATGGAAGTCTCGGATACAGTTGCTGGAATTTCGCCTTTACCCTTAATTTATGAATGGATTGGACTGGATGTTACGGACAAATAATGTGTGGGACTATAAAAATCGCTTGAATAAATATTGGGGAATCAAAAAAGTATTTACAAGAGTAAAATACTATTTTGAACATTTTACAGGAGTCGATAGACTGTTTTGAAGATTTTCTCGTAACATAAAAATCATTTATACAGATATAATTTAAAGGTGGCATCATTGTAAGCAACCAACATCCCTAATAACATCACTATATAATAGACGTTGAAGAGCAAAACAGTGTCATTATGAGAGGCTATATATGGAGCTAAATTCGATAATGGATTCCAAGCTTTATCAAGTTTAGAAATGAATTTTCTATATTTTCCACCAGCATCAAATTGATTATGTAAAATAAAGCAACCCAAAAAGTTTTCTATAATTGTTTTATTTTAATAGAAGAAACAATGTAATGGATAGACCCGTGAAAATTGAAAGCACGCCCATAAAAAAAATGCAACAGCGATGATTTGAGGGTAATGCAATTGAAGCAGAACTCCAAATGTCCAAGCAAATGAGTTGGGGATGTTGAGTGCATATGATATATTGATATATGAACTCCATGACACTTTCCCTGATGACAAGTACAACAAAGTGTTTCCAGTAATATGAACCTAATTGAGGATAGAGAAGAATGCCCAAAATGATTGCGCGAATGCAATGAGTATTCACATATGTTATTGTAAGCAAGTGGAGAAGCTATGGTATGAGTTAAGGAGGGTATGTGAATGTTTTGTAAATGAAATGTACTGTTAGGTTAAAGAGAGTCTAGTGTCACATGTATTAGGAATGTGTTAGCTGGTGCCATTTCCAACTTCATCTGAAAATTTTGAAGGTTTCTGTGACATGGTGCATGGCGCATAAGTTGCTACCAGGAAATCAACCAATGGTCGGTGAATAACTGGCTACTATTATTCGATTCAGGGGGAAAAGTTATGATATTTGGAGATAGTAGTAAATGATGGAAAGATGTTCAAACTTCTTGCAAATTGATAAGGCCACTGTCATTGTTGATATTGGTTGCTGTAGTTGTGCTGGTGGAGATTACAATGGTTGACAAAAATGTGGTAGTATATCTACCTCTTCGGATGCCATACACATCAATCAGATGAAACTTTCTAAGGAGGTCGGATTTTGAGTAAGACTATTATTGAGAGCAGAGTGAAGGATGGATATTGGAGATCCATCAATAGCAAAGAGATGTGAAAAAATCTTTGCTTTTTGAATACGATCTACCTTAAATTCAATAATTTTATTGCTAAAACATGTCTATTAAAATGTTAGCAAGTGAATTTTAAAATTATTCCAACCGAAAATGCTAGCAAGTGAATTTTAAAATTAGAATGCCATAAATCTCAGAGAAAAGAAAAATAAAATGCAAAAATCACTACGGCATCAATTTTTAAATAAAAATGCATTTCGTGTGCTAAATAACCTTCAAGGCAAATAATTTAGTAGAAACTCACCCCACATCCAGTATCAATGGCAGTACGAACCGTCCCATCTTTCATTTCAGGAATTAGAGTCTCCATCAAATCAACATACTTACTAACCCCATTAGGAAACATAGTACCTCCACCAGGAAAAAGAAACTTGTCCCTATCTTTTTTTAGCCAGTGTTGATTTGACTTTTGATTATTTATCCACTCGAAGGGCACATTTCTAAGACACAAAAATAATTAACATGACAGTAAAATACTTAAACAAGTGCAAAAATATACGTGCAATATAACAAGATATATGGCATACTATTTGGTCATAATTGAATAAATAAAAAGATAAATGCTACACCTATACCAACACTTGTCTTTACTTTGTGGCCATCTGATTGGAATTTTGTAGCCTTCTGGCGGAGGCACTAAGCACTCTTTCCTTTCACTCATTGGTGGGCAATGACGCTCCATGAAACTAAGCCTGTAATTGCCATACCTTCGCCATCTCTGTGAATAAACAGCAAATTACGGATCGTCAAAAAGGTCCAATATAAAAAAATAGTGAACGCACTATCAAATTGTATCAGAAAGTTGGAGGAAATACATTCAATTCATAAGCATAAACATCTGGAAACTTCAAGTTAAAAGTCATTTTCAACACCTCTTTAAATCTTCATTCATCACCTAAACAGGCCCAATATCATGTTGTTTGTTTGTTTCAGAATTGAAATTAATTGAAGTTGAGCTTTGCCAGCTTCAGACCAATTTTGAATATACTCAAACCCAGCAATGAGTTCAGTTAATTTATATTAAATCTACAAGATAATTATGCACGTACTACATTCTATTTTACACAAACAACGTCATATAAAAATATTGTAGAAATATGCGATCAACCAACATTGAGCCAGACAATTCTTGAAATAGACTCAATTTATCTCCAACTCCGTGATATTGTACAAAAATAGGAATGGACAAAATCATGTTTGATTTACCTTTGGATCTGTGCATGGCGTGTAGTCTTGAAAGTCAGATCCACAATCAGGGAAAGTAATAAACTTGGTTATAAGAGGAGCCACAGCAGTATCTTTCTGAGAAACTGTTGTCGGTATTGAAACCTTAGAGAAGAAGCTATTTTTCCCGGAGTAAAAAATACCACCAAGAAAGAATGAAAATCCGCATGACAATATAAACAATGCAGCAATAGGAACTGTTCTAGCCGTTTTATCACGAAAATTCCATGGTTTTGCTTCGTTATTTTTCATCTTTTATATGTTCTCAATCCTAGCAAAAAAGAACCAAAAAGGATGCTGCATTGGAGAAAAGAATTGAGTTCTCAGAAACTTGGGAAGGTTAAAAAATGACAACAATAAACAGATAAACCTTTTTAATGTTTTGAAAACTGCAATGGAAAGAAAATCATAAACCATCAGATAAAAAAAAATGCAAAGCAATGAACACTTGTCATGTTTAAGTGAATCAATTATTCTTAATGATTTGAAATATTCAACTATGAAGAAAAAAAATGCAAAGCAATGAACACTTATCCTGTTTAAGTGAATCATTTATTCTTAATGATTTGAAATATTCAACTATGAAGAAAATAACAAAATTGATAGTTGACTTCAGTTGTTAAGCTCAGAGGCCCAACATTAGACAATCAGTTAAAAACAGGATCTAACATGAAGCAGCCAAAAAATAGATAAACACAAATAACTAACATATACATTGACATATCCAATATAATACATATACGTGCGCACGTGAGTGCGCGTGCAAGCATGCAACAGCCATTATTGGGCCCCAAGTCTCAGATGAGAAAGGAGAGTTGCATCAGCACTTAACAGCTAGCATGATACTTTGTCGAAACTTCTTATAACATAGATCCTCTAAAATATTGCGCTAAAGTTAGGGCATCCCTTAGAAGTGACACGTTGCATTGCCTAAATGTTGTGAAAAGTGTGCAAAGGGTGCTACATCGATGCCCAACTATAGTGTCAGATAAGCTAGGGTTCCCATTATGATTGAATGCGAGTAAAGAATCTAATTCATGATACCAAATTAAGATTAGATAGTTCAAATATTGACACTCACATTGCAAGCTTTTTGAGCTGACTAATATTATGATGAATAGGATGATAAATATTGAATTTCTTCAAAAACAAAGTGAGTGGGAGAGAAAGCATAAAAAATTGATAGTTTAAGCTTTCAAATTTAGTATTCATGTAAAAATTACCATAAGATGGCATGGGCTTTATCTTGGATAAATATCTATAAGATAATGTTGTGGAATTTAAGAGGTTGGAAGATACAATTAAAAAATTTTAGAATGAATACAATTAAGTAAAAGTTAAAAATAAAAAAGATAAATTATAAAGAATGATTTAAATATAAAAAGACAAATATTTGAAAAAAAATATAAAGTAATTTATCATGAATCCAAAATATTGATTTGTAATACTATGATTGCAGTAATCAATATTTTAAATGATAAATTTTAAAAATTTTATACTCATTCATATCAATTTTAGTTATAAAACTTTTATTTAAGTGCTTAATAATATAATCTATTCATCTATATGAAGTAGCCATTACTATTGGATTACATCAAGAATTCACTATTAGTCCATATCTTTTTATTTCATTAAAGGAAATGCGGGAGCACTTTTGAAGTGTTGTGTGACTGAAAAATTTCTCTCAAAATTAAAGGAAAATTTTATATGCTATATGGATCTATATGTTGGACAAAAAAGACGATATGTAATGTAAAATAAGTGCTACAAATATGATGATGCTAAGGTGGATGAGTGGGTATACTTTGACTAAGAAATGAGCTCATCTGTAGCAAGGTAGAGTGGCTCTAATAGTGAATAAATTACGAGAATATCATCATATAGATGATTTAAGCGTATTAAGTGTAGTTCGTTTGATGTCCATGCTAGAAAATTGAGAATATGAAAATTTCCTACGTTAAAAAAGTTACATGAAGACCAAAAATAACATACGATATAACCATCAGAAAGAATCTTCTAAACTTGAAACTTAGGGAGATTTGAGAATGCACAAAGGATTCATGTACCCGAGCCCACCTAGTGGGACTTGGTGGTTGGTGGTAATGTTGGTATTGTTGTGTGCGTGTGTGGGCGGGTGCATGTATGTGTTATATATTATATGTGAATCGAGGAATACAAACATGGGGTATGTGCATGAAAACTAAAGGAAAGAAAGCAATAATTACAAGGATGG
Source organism: Gastrodia elata (assembly GCA_016760335.1). NCBI lineage: Eukaryota > Viridiplantae > Streptophyta > Magnoliopsida > Asparagales > Orchidaceae > Gastrodia > Gastrodia elata. The sequence goes on along the minus strand of CM028671.1, from coordinate 72,961,658 downwards.
AGATTCTTCAAGATTGCCAACCTCATATTAGTTATAAACCAAAGCTTCCTCATATTTACAAAGTTTACAGCTTTTTTGGGCAAACAAAATCTAGGTTTGGTGACATCATAAATAGTAAGGTGGTTGATTGATGGGTAAGCACAATTTGAAATTTAAGACACTAGATGTTCCAACAAATAAACCAAAATTTTGAAAAAAGTTTAGGCATTTATTAAAAAGTAAGAGAGATTTAATCATGACCCACAAGCAAAAGTGTTAGCACACAAATCTCATTCTTGCACTTAGAAATTATCACATCATCAAGCCTATTGTCTAAACTTTGGTTCAAGTAGCAGCATTTTTGTTATTTATTTAATCACATCCATATGGTGAATCGAAGTGAATGAGATAACATTTAGATAATTAAAATAAATTCAGCAACAAGCAGTCATAATAAAATAATCAGGCTGCACAAAATAAGATTCTAATTTGAAAATAACATCAGCATTAAAAATGCAGATATGTGTCCTATGAAAAACCAAGGAACAATTTGGAGGTACCAAAAAACTTCCATATAAATATAAAATGGAGTCTCAGGGAGCTGCTTGGCTACACTAGTTTAGCAAGAGTTAAGCGATATTTAAGCTAGTTTTTTCCATAGTAATTTTTGGGTTATGATTTAAATTCCACCGTTACACAAAGATAACATAGACTCAGGATTTGAAAGACGGAATGGGTTACTTCAATAAACATCAACGAAAATAAAAAATCAAAAGCAGAAATTGAGCAGTTTCAACATCAGCCCTATGAAAAAACACGTTTCTCATCAAAACAACACTGAAAAGAAGTTCAAGAAATCATCCATAACGAAGATGACCTTGCCAATAAAGAATCTAATTCGAACGATCCAAAGACCACCCTTGAAATTCAGAGCGAAGCTCAGTCAATCGCACAAACCCAGCAATTACAAAAACAGATAATACTACTTCTAACGAAAAACAGCAAGCACAAACACTCAACCATCAAAAAAAAAAAAAAAAAAAAAACTACATAGCTTTAACCCCGGCTAATTAGATCCATTCGACAGTGTAATCAAGATAATCAACAACAAAACTAACTGAAAGGCATCGTTTCATAATCAGGATAATTAATCATCAGTACATTTGACTACAGAGCGGAAGTACCTTTAGAATCTCAACTTCACCAACAAAAACATCTGACAGAAAAAATAAAGACAAGAGCTTCGTTTTCTCGAAGATCGAGTTGAATACAAATTGGAATAGATCGAACCAAATGTGTCAGAACAACGATTTATAATCCCATGCTTGCATTTAAAGCCTCCTTTTGTCGGTGAAGTTGCTCATCTATTCATCCCTCTTTCTCTTATCTGCTGAATGTCGGAGTGGAAGCGAAGGGAAGGAATCCCATTTTATAGGCATTGCGTTATTAACATTAACATCCAATTTATAATACAAAACCTATCATATAATTTATATTATTTTGTTAATAATTTTATTTAAATTACAAAAAATAATGAATATTATTAAAAAGGTGTTATTAGGCTCAACAAAAATATTTTAAATTTCTCAAAACTCTTATTAATTAAAAAATCTTACAGAGTTTTTGAAATTCTTTGGGTTAAGAAGAAGAGGCATAATCACCTCTCTCATAGATCACATCTCAAAGAAGTAATGTAGATTATTCTATGGTTAAGGTCTAAAAAGCATACCCTAGGTTTTCATACAAACTATGCCAGTTTTGGGAATTAAGTATCGAGAAACTTGCACAGAATCCTTTTGGCATAAGGCTTTGTACCATTGCAGCAAAGCATGCTACTTAAGATTTACTCCACTACATATCCATCCATTATTGGGATAAATCCCTTAAATAATCACTGTAATGCTTAGTTAGTCACTTGAGTCGGTTTCCATTGAGCAATACTTTCTTGAGGCAAGAGAATGAATGGTTCGAGCTGCTCCCTCATGCTGCATAGGGCTTCTCCCACACCACGATGAGTGACTGACTATCACATAGCAATCCATTTAAAATTTAGAGAAATACTATTTAGACTCATTGATGTGATACCCAAAAATATTCATACAATAAAATTTGGGCATCATTTTGTATAGGTTCAGCGTCAACTAATATAAATATCATTCCTCTAAAATTTATATCTTTCTCTGAAATTCAACAGCATAATCATTCGGCGTTTGAATTACTTATTGATCTGATAAATAATTATATAAATAAATTGATTATGCAATACAGCTTTACTTAGAATTGTTTGTATGTGAAAATTTTCTAACATAGAAAAAGCTTTGGTTCTATGCCAAAAGCAATAAATAAATACAAAATATATCACATCAATCACATTTTATATTTAATTAATCCTTTAAATTACTTAATAATATAAGATTATTTTTATCTTATAAAAATCAACCGTATTTTTAACGTATTAACCGTATTTATTAATTGGATATATATATATATATATATATATATATATATATATATATATATATAATTGATAATAAAATAATTATATATTTACATAACCATATATATCAAAAAAAAATATATTAGGACTAATAATTTTTTTTTTTAATTTTAACATATAAACTTAAAAAAAAATATACTCAACTAATATTTTACTTGCACATTAAATTATCACATAATTTTAATATATATATCAATTCTCTAAAATAAAACACTCATGTGCGCATCGTCAGTGCCATCATACTTGCATAATTTATAGCCCCACTTCTCAAACTATTTATAAAACTATTTATAAATGAAAAATTATATCCTTACATAATAAAATATGTATTATAAATATTTAGAATCAATAAAAATTCTTTTTTTTAATTTTTATATATATAGACTTCACAAAAAATATATATTCAAACAATAATTTAATTAATATTAAATTAATATATCATCTATATATTTTAACATATATTAATATGTAATTATAGAAATACTCTTTATAAATTTATAATATCTCAATTTTCAAATAAATAAAGCCCAAACAAAAAATTTCTAAGCATTTATATTTTAAATAAAGGTTAAAATTATCACTAAAAAGCAGGAGCGAAATATTCTTCTCTCAAAGCTCTTCCTCTCCTATGTCGTCGTCAGCTATAAGATGTCCAATAGAAACCCTAGCCTTCTTTTGCACATCTGGAGAGCTGTCCTGGTTGGCATCTTCACCTTTCCTCTTTCCCCTGTCATCATCGGCATCCTGAACATCTTTGCCGCCGCCTGTCGGCCGATCTTCAATCTTCGGAGTGTGCTCGCATTCGTCGATCAAGGACCGCATTTCGTCGCTTTTTACAAGATCGAGAGGCGTCTCTCCGCACTTGTTCTTATATCGAGGATTTGCGCCTTTCCTGATCAGATAATTGGACAGTTCCAGATGAGACCCTTGGGCTGCGAAGTGCAGCGGAGTCATGCCTTTCCTGTTGGCGGATTTGACGGACGCGCCGAAGGAAAGTAGGATTCGGACCACTTCCGTATGACCCTTCTGAGAAGCGAAATGTATGGCCGCAGTGTCGTCCATGGCGGCTGCTCCTGCATCGGCCTTGCTCTTGCAGAGATAACTTACTACGTCGGCGTGCCCAGACCATGCTGCAAGGTGAAGCCTGGAGTTTCATTTGCAAACATGCCCCAATTTAAACAAAAATAAAGCACTATGCTGCAACATATTCAGAAAGAAAAATTAGTTGATCTCATTGAAATGCAACTACGTTGCTACTAATCATTGTTATAAGCAAGTTCTTGTTTTTTAGGCGCTAGATTCGATATGGAAGACAGATTATCGACTAGAAAATATAAAGGCAATCATAATTTGTCAGTAAGCTTTTGAAAAACATGACGGCAATCAATCAAGCCCACAGGGATCTTGAAATCGTGTAAAACCTTCTTAATAAAGTCTGCTTCCACCAATTAATTAAGGGGCTCTGAGGTTTTGGAGAGACTGAGTTTTGGTTCAGCAACAAGTTGCAGGGGAATACCATTGAGCACTTAACAGGTTGGCAACAATAGAACCACAATGTGAAAGGTAGGCTGTTGGCAACATATTGGAGGTAGGAGAAAAAGTTTCCCCATTCTAAATTTAATGAAGAATAGTAAACTTCACATGCATAATTTTGAACTAAGGATGGTTAATAAATTATTAGCAGATTTCTTACCCCAAAATCAACTATATAAAAGAAGGTTAATTCCATAACACAAAGCGGAGGAGAAAGAAGAGATAAAGAGAGAACTAGGAAAAGAACGATAATTGTACCAATGATTTCTCATGGGTGTTAAAAAGTAAAGGTCCTTGCCTCTTCTCAGTGGATGATGTCGCTCTAACAATAGAAAATGGACAGAAAAAATAAGCTTTTGGCATTTACTCATCACATCAAAGGGGCTCTTCCTGAGGCAAGAATCTTGGTCAATTCCCAAAAAATAAATCATTTGTAAAACAATTATTTATAGATAGCAACACTTGATTTATATGAGCAATCCAAACATGGCAAATGCTAGCCTTTCCAAGTAGTTAAAATAAATTAAGTGATAAAACGGTTGATATTTGTGTCCTACCTAACACACCCAGCACTTCATGGGTTAGGTTTAGTATTCACCGATGATTTTGGAAAGAGTCCACGGAAATAGCAATGTAAACGCTGTTGTTTGCTGTCCTGGACTGTCTGTTCTGCTGGAAATAGTAAGGCATACTGGCATAGCTCAAAGCTAATGAGAAAGGTGCTGCGGCTGGCACTCTGTCACTGCAGCAGCAGTTCTGTGTTTGTTAAGGGCTGCTGGAACTATCATGGACAGTAGATAGACTATTTAGGGGAGATTATGGCTGTCCTGTTCTAGACATCAGAACTGATGACGAATTTCATAATGGCTGCTTCAGTTAAAATCTGAACATCCACAGATTGTTGTTGAAAGTCAGCGGTTGGAGTTGCAGATTCTTCCTGCAGATAGTTAAAAAGCAGAGCAATTGCAGATTCTTCCTGCAGGTAATTAAAAAACAGAGCAATTGCAGCTGTTTTGCAAAGGCAGCACTGTGTAGCGGGTAGGAGGAAATGAATTAGGGATGAAGAGACGAAGAAAATATGTGGGTTGTGAAGAAGAAATTAAAAGAATATGAAAAAAAAAATCGAGAAGAAATCTTAGTAAAGATGAGGAAGAAAAGGAGAACGTATAATAATCTCAATTTTTAATTATTCAAAAACTGATAACACGTGAGTTTAAAACCCTTAAATAGACTCTTAATTGAATAAATTAATAAATAGTTAATAAAGAAACTAATAAATTACAATATTTATTATTTTGAAAAAAATGGTTTACTATTGGATGAGTTTCATCTTTCCTTGGCAAAAAATGACTAGGAATCTTCTTTTGATTTGAAATGCATAAATTATTTATTATTAAATCTTTATTGGCTAATTTAAAATATTATCATAATTTAGTTTTTAAAAAAAATTCCCTTCTTAATTTTCCACAGCACATTTTAATTATGATGGCTTTACTTAAATCATCTTTGAATTCATATAACTGTATTATTACTTTATTCCCAAATATAATGCATTCTTGATATGAAGCTTCCAAAAAATTGAAATTTTCATATTTGAGTTTTCTTTTATCTTCTGTTTGCATGTTGGTATTGCAAATGTGCAAGCCCACATAAAATTACACAAAAAAGGCAAACTTCAAATTTTCTAAACTCTCAAAAAACTTAATCCTCAAAGTTTAGAAGCTTGGCCATCTTTTTAAAGTTGCAAGTAAATGCATTAACAACTAACTAATGAGGTGTAGGTGATCAGTTGCTAAGAAAAGGATGATATAAAGTAAAAGGTAAATTTAAGCAAAGATGAATTCATGAGAGGCAGTTGTCTGAAATTTGTTGGTGGCGACAATGGAGATGTTTTGGTCGTGTGATGAGGTAAATCTTGGCAGTGGGAGCAAAGATAATGCTATGTGTATTTCCTTAATTTTCCTTTTGGTATTATGTAATGGTAAATTTGAGTGGTGGTGTTAATTGTGAAAGGAATGGATTTTTTTTTTGGGAATGGGCAATAGTGGTGGTAAAAATGATACGAGTAACAGCAGTGGAGTTCTTCTAAACGAAAATATTGGTGGGAAAGTAAATGGTGGAGTCGTTAGAATCTAAAATTTTGGCTTCAACGATGATATAGGTTGTGACTTCAAGTCGAGTTCGAGTCAAGTACGAGTCGAGTTCGAGCTGAGTACGAGTCATTTCAAGTTATTTCAAATAGGATTCAAGTCGAGTCAAAATGTTTGGAGTTCGTGCTCAAGTTTTAAGTTTCAGGTCAAATTGCCCGCCCTAGCCGTGCACAGAATTGTTCAACAAAATGAGAGCACTTTAGTATAGGTATGGTTATGAATTGATCATAAGTATCTCATGGTTCCTCAAAAACAATCAAAGAGGCTTTGATATCAATGAGAAATTGACCCCTACGCTAGAATACACCAAATGGTTTTGGAAGGGTTGTCCAAGGCAACAACAATGAAAAAGCTGTTATTTGCTATCTTGGTTTACTGTACTGGAAATAGTAAAATCTGCAATTCCAAGACTAAAGTTTTGTTGAATTGGATGGTTGGAAGGATGACAAGTATTGTCAGTATAGGATGGCACTATGTGATGATCCGATATTTGGTTAGTAGAAACTAATATAACATTAAGTAATTTCCCCGCATGATCATATTGGATGATTAAGATAACATACAATTTATATCATTCAGAGCCATACATAATAGGAATATAAAACTCCATCCAATTTAATATAAAAATATTCAGAATAGTACATCACAGAATAATGTCCAAAAATAATTAAACAATCATATTCATTACAACATAAATAAAATATGCGATAAAATAAAAATTTAAAATTAATTATCCAAGATTTGATTTCTTTCATTTCCTTGCCGTCAAACCAACTCGATCTCTTCCGATTGTCCCTAACCCAGGGCATCATTATAAACAACTCGATCTCTTCCGATTTGAATTCTCAATAATTAGAGAATACTCTAATTACTATTGGATATTGAATGTTAAACAAAAGCAAAAAGTAAAAATAATGATATAATAAAATTGCAGGAAAACATGACTTTAGTGCAAATAAAATATTTAAATTCCTACAAATAAAATATTTCTTTGTCAGAATTATGTCACATGCCAATTTCAAATAATAAAATAATAATTGCATAAAATTTATATTTGTGTCTGTCTTGGTATTATGAAGCAATATTAGCAGTTATGAAGGTAAAATTCAGAACTTCGTGGCAGGGTTCAACTAAAACAAGTTCATCAACTAGTCAGTGCTCGTCTGTATGACAGGTTTGATTTCTGGGGTTCTATGACCCACCAATGCCCCTCCACTCCATGAGATGATGCTCCTCAACCCATTGACTGAAGGCCAACATGATGCCCCTCAAAGAGATGCTAATGCAGCAATAAAAGCAAATATAAGTGCAAAAAAAGTAATATCCTGGATACCTTTATTTTGATAATGCTGAGAAAGTACTCAAAACTTTAATATGTCTATACAATCAGTCAATCTCTAGGAAATCATCAAATGAAGGAGAAGTTAGCACAAAACATAAATCAAATGAAAGACAATCGGGTTAGGCCTTCTTGCCGTAGGTACAGAGAGCAGACAAAAAAATTGGGAGAAGTATCGACGACAAGAATCAAGAGAAGCATCGACGAGCTAATGCGCGTCCAGAATCCTTCGGTGAAACGAAAAAAATGCTATCAAGCGCCAAGTTGCCAGGGATCGTTCTCGCTTCTGTCTTAGGCCTTCAATGACTGTCGATACAGTTGGCTAACGATTTCTTCCAATGACACGAGAGCGATAAAGGTTTTAGAAAGTAGTAGAGTGGTGTCGTGGAATCGTAGGGGCCTAAATAGGATGGTCCAGAGGCGAGAATTGATCAACTAGTTCTGGAAATCGTTGATTTTATAGCTGACGATTTCAGAAAGGAAAATAAGGAAAACAATTGATTTAAAGTTGCTGAGTATGTTAATGAAACCGTTCCTTTGAAAGGTCGTCGAATGTTTTAAATTTTCACGGTTACCTTTAGTATTATATATATATATTAATTGCTAAAATAAAAGATCCCAAAATAATAATCCTTAGCCTAAAATGGCTCTTAATATGATTTTATTAGTCCCAGCTCTGAGCAAAAATCAATATAAAAGAGGATTTAGCAGGTAAATAAACGTAAAATAGAACTTGAAAGGGAATTAGCATAAAACAAAAATTTAGAGGGTAATTTTAATTGAAAAAATGAAAATTTACGGGCAATTAACAGAAACTAAACTAGAGGGAAAATTAACTTCCTTGTTAAAGATGACCTAGAATCATTACACACTGTGATACAATAAACATTAGCTTTATGATTATTACAGGCTGCTAGAGTTCTCTTGGACAAAAAGTGACTTAGTATTCACAGGCCGCTAGTTACCTTGTGCTAGGCATCTTAATGATGGCTGTTGCAGTTGAAAAAAGTATGAACATCAACAAATAGTTGATATCGACAAAGGCCAGAAATGAAAATTCTTGTAACTATTTTGCAGTAGTTACGTTGTATAATTGGTCAGGGAGTTAGAAAGAAGAGGTAGAAATAAAATAGGGAAGAAGACAAGAAGAAAATGCGGGGCTGAGAAGGAAAGGTTAGAAGAGTATGGGATGAAAAAGGAAACTTGAGAAGAAGAAAAAAGAATACATAAATCTCAAATTTTTTGTCATTTAAAAACGTAAATATTTTCAAAGGTTGTAATCGCTTGCCTAAGAACCAACATGTTGGAGATGATCGCTTCTGAGTGATGTTGTTGCTATGATGGTATGGAATCAATTTTTATTTGTTAGGACAATCCAATATCTATGCTGAGATATAAATGAGTTTTGGCATTGCGGTGTGATTTTAGTTTGTTGCTCAATACAAGTGAGGGGATTGATGCGTTCAAAAATTAAAATTCAATGACTACCGCCGGTGAGAATCAACCTACTTTTGTTTTTTTTGTTGTTGGAATCGCTTGCTTGAGCAACCATCAATGTTGGAGATGATCGCTTCTGAGTGATATTGTTACTATGATGGTATAAAATCAATTTTTATCTGCTAGGACAATCCAATATCTATGTTATGATATATCTGAGTTTTGGCTTTGCGTGTGATTTTTGTTTGTTGCTTGATACAAGTGAGGGGTCTGACACGTTCAAAAATGAATACTCAACTTGCATGTTAACGATCCCACAAGCAAGTTAGTTGACATTTCCGTTGGTCAATTTGAAGATGAGCATTTTATTATTGCTTAAAAAACAATCAATATTGCTTATTATCGCTTATGAGTTAGATAATGTTGTTGTGATAGTTGGATTCAATTTTTTTTTTATAATTGAAGGAGTCTTGTGCTTTAAAAAAACCAACATCGTTAATAAGGTATTGTAATGGTTGGATTCGATCTATATACTTGTTAGAACAATCCAATATCTATATTTTATTCAGAGGGACAATTTTAGTGCTGGATTATTTTAAGAATTATACTCTGCAAATTACTTCATTTTAAATAGAAAACTAATGATTCCATGTAAAATTATTATAGACAACTAAATAATTAAAAAATAATCAGATTACACTGTAATCAAATCACACTTCAAATGCAACATACCAAACAACTGCTTAATAAATTTTCCAACTTAACCACCTTAATCATGATGACTTTCCTTAAATACATTTCATCTTTGAATTCATACATATATAGTATTTCTCTATCCTTAAATAGAGTACTTTTCTTGTATAAAACTCTTTAAAACATAAAATTTCAAAAATGTCTTTTTCTTTTCTTTACATGTTGACAATGCAAAATGCAGATGCCCACTTAAAATTCTAAAAATATTACGCTTTTTATCATATGCATCACCAGTCCATCCCATCAACTCAATATTACAACTTTGTCAATGCTTCCTCTATTTCACATCATCCTACAAGCATATCTGCACTCATACTAACATGGACGAGGTGTAGGGCTGAGCAAATAAATCCCCTCGTCTAAGTCAATGATTTTAATTTACTTAAAGGGGCCTTACTATCTACTAGAGTGAGGGAGTGGATGACATGATTTGTGCTAGATGGGACTGAGCCAAAAACACTTTTAACAATAAACTTTCTTTTAAAATATCATAAAACTCAGTTATAAATAAAAAATATAAAATAATAATTCTTTGAGTAATATCTTTTTTCTAATAAGAAGAAAGGTATCATACACCTATTTAAAAAGTCAAACTTAAACCTAACAATATTTAACAAATTAGAACTATTTAATTTTGGAACAATCGCATTAAAACAAAAAAATATACAGAAAAAGTAGGCTAGCAATTAAAATATAATATAATAATTTATTGTATTAATGTAAATTTAACATTTAACCAGTAATTTATCTTTAGAAGTAAGCATAACTTAAACTAATTCACACAATTAATGATAAATGAGTTGTATGAATATCTTGAGTGAACCCATATAATATAAACATTTACAAGTGCATTTAACAATACTCCATAATCTTAAGAAACTATGAGGTAAATGATGAATCCATAAATTCTATCTAAATAAAAGGGAAAATTCATTTATTTAAGATCTTTATGCTGCTCCTAAATCAATTTTTTTCTATCTTTTAAAATATATTAATTGTAAAGTATAATAAGAATAAATGACTAAAATTAAGAAAATTATAATTATAATTATTAAATAATGTAAAACATTCTACTTATTTAGAATAATAAGAGCACAACATTTCTCTAGATGTCCAACATTGATTTCTAATGGCAACAACAAAAAATAAAAAATAAAGAGCGTTGTGCAGTTGCAAATTACATAAGAACTGGCAAGTTTAGAGTACTTACTAAACCAGCTTTGAATCTAATAAATAAAAACCCTAAAGGTACCCACAAAAAAAAGTTTTTGACACACAAGTATAAGTTCGGTTTCTTTTAATCGCTAAATTACTTAATTTATTTCCATGGTTATTTACAATGTCAGATAAATCGGTAGAACTTCTCCAAGGAAACTGCAGAAAAACTTTGTACGCACAATTCATGGTTCTTCGGTCTACACTACAAAATAAAATAGGCAGAATTTCACAAAATGAATTCCAAGTGCCAAATATTGAGTTAACAAATATCATTTTTTAAAAATAAGATTTTATTTGGAAGCGCCTATAAGAATCCAATTGGTGCAGGAAACCCTAGAAAACGTAAGAAAAATAATAATAATAAATCAAACGAACAGAGCTCTAAATCGAAGTTTGAGAAATTAATTAAACAGTAAGGGGATGGAGAATGATACGGTGTTCGAGAAAGCTTGTCTCTGGAATTGACAGCGACGGGATCCGAGCTGCAAATCGACTCGACTGTGCGGAGATCGCCTGCCCTCGCAGCATCGTGGAGCTCCGAATCGGGAGCTGCATTCGTCTTCTTATTCGTACGTGGGTTTCCCATCTATTCCACCTCCAACCGGGGTTCCTCTAGAGCAAGGTAGCTGAGTCGCGGGTCTTGAAAATCCAAACTGGACACTTGCACATAAATAAATATAAATAAAGATATACCATGCTTTTTCATATTTAATGTACGAGTATTGTTAATATATCAATTGATTTAATATATATATATTTTTGTAAATTTTATATGTAAAAAAATAATTTTTTTTACTAATTTTAAATATTTTTTTGATATATATTCTTAAGTAAGCTTAAATTATAAATAATCAAATGTTAAGAAAAAAAAATCAATATAAAAGTCTCATTTGTATCTCTGTCGGCCGATCTCTGCGAAGCGAGCGAGGCGTCGAGACTCTGCACCGGCGCTGCGTCAGGCGAAGAGAAGGCGTGGACTCTGCACCGGCGTTTTTACGTCAGGAGAAGCGAAGGCCTAGAGAAATTACATGGCTCTTCGATCCCGCCTCCTAGTGCAGGTTCTCTTTTCTCTATCTGTTTGATCTCAATTATGTCTTTTGATTAATCTCTAGTTTTTCCCCCTTCTAAAAATTTTCCAGAATAGCTTTCCTCAATAACCCTAGCCGTCCCACAGTTTCTCTTCATAAGACAGCCTAGCGCTATCTTGTTGTTGGGCTAATTTAGTTCATCTGACTAACCCTGGGTTGCGATTAAATTAGAATAAGCTTAATTATTTCGTTATATACTACTTTAGATTTATGAATAGAAAACACTGAGAAAATCAAGATTATATAGCGGTTTGGTTCAATTGACCTTAAGATCCACTTTTTAATCTATGAGAGTTTCACCATATATAGCTAAAGCTATAAACTTTAGTGATCTAGTCAATACAAGGTCAATAGAAAACACAGACCAATTCTCTCTCCCCTTGAAAAAGCAGCATTTATTTATTTCATTCATTTTGAAGCATGACCACTCTTGATATACTATCATGTTAGCGAATAAATAAAGAATTACATCACTTGACTTTGAATTGTTGCTTTCATTAAATCAGATATACAATTTCTTGAAACATGTTATTGAGCTGCTTTGTTGTTGGGCAACCTTTTCTTTATGAAACAAGCGGATGACTGTAACGACCCGAAGTCATTATTTTGTGAATTAAGTATAATTCCTGACTCTGATATTAGGACCCCGGGGAATTTTAATTTAGGACAAACAAAATTACCATAGATAAGAATAATTTTTAAAGATCAAAGTGCCATAGTTTGGGAAAAATTTGAATAACGGAAGCTCCCACCTTATTTTTGGAATTATTTAAATTCTATAAATCAAAAACATTGAAATATATGTCTGAATTCATCTTTTCAGTGTCGTTGTGTTAAGTATATTATTTAAAAGTTGTTCGAGAAGTTTTATCAAATTATGAGCGCCGATTTGATCGTGATAAATTTTTAAAATTTTAAACCTCAAAAATAAAATAAAATAAAATATTGCTCCGAATTGAAATTTTTTGGCGCGAGGGCATTCATAATGTCTTAACACACCTCAGTGTCAAGTTTCGTTGTATTTGGACGCCAAACGGTGGAAAAACGTGAAAAATTTAAGTTTTTTTTAAATCCCTGTTCTTCCCCTGTTTTCCCATTCGCTTGATCCCTCCCCCTTTTGGCCGATCCCGATCGCAGAACCTACGGTTGCAGGTGGAAAGTGCCGCCTGCTACCTGCGCCGTTTTTGGCACAGGGGCGGTAATCTTGGCCGACCACTCCCTCCCCCCTTCTTCTGCACCTAGAGCTCCCTTGCGCGACCTGCGCATTTAATGCGCAGGGGGGTTGTCCCCTACTCCTACGCCCCTCCCTCTCTCCCTCCTCTATTTATGCAACCACCATTTCCTCTTCACCCCTCACAGCAGCCCAGCCCTCTCCTCCCCTCCAACCTCCAGGCACCTTGCCGCCGGCCAGCCAGCAGCAGCCAACCCAGCCACCCTGCTAGCCAGCTGCCCCCTCAGACCGGCTAACAACAGTCCAACCAGCCCTTCTCCAGCCTTCAGCCACCCCGTTCTAGCTTCCCTCCATTTTTCGATAGTCCTAATCCTAAGGTAAAAGGAGTTGGAAATGAAGAAAATGGAATGAACATTTTTCTAATCTTGTTACTCTCTACTTATTAAAATCATAACTATTAAATTAATAATTAGTCATTCAAATTAATATTATTCTCATTAATTAATAATGAGAACAATTCAAATATTATAAAATGACTATTATTTCCAATTTGTCAATTTCAATTCAGTCGTTTTTATTCTGACTTTTTCTTTCGTACAGTATTATGATCATAATTTTAACGCTTTAATGAATATATCTGCTTTAATAGCAGAATCGAACTTTAATATTAAAAAAATCAGAAAGAGAACATAATCAAAGTAAAGATGAAAAAAAATGCCTCATAAAATATTGAATTAAAAAGCTAGCTTAAAGATATCCGAACCTAAATGCAGATTGAGCGAACTGTCACTCATCCAAACTGTTGAACTTCTGAACTTAAGGAACGAAGGTACCCAGTACATGACGAATATTATATTTTGCACTTTTACTGCTGCTTAGCTTATTTGCTTTGAGCCAATTTCAAATTGAAGCTTGATTGGTTGTTCGGAACCAATGTGATATTATTCGGGGTTGTATTGGAAAATAACATTAGTAACATTCGGGGTTATTATTGAAAAATGATATCAATAACATTCGGGATTGTTACTGAAAAATGACATCAGTAACATTCTGGGTTGTTATTGGAAAATGACATCAATAACATTCGGGGTTGTTACTAAAAAATGACATCAGTAATATTCGGGGTTAATTACTGAAAAATAACATCAGTAATTTTTATAATTATTATTTGTTGCAGGAAATTGTATATTTCACGCTATTGCCTTATTTTTCATGCATTTTACTACTGCCTTATTTTCGCTAATCATATTTTTTTTTAAATATAAATATTATTGTGTACTGCAGTACTTAGAGTATTATTTAATTATTAAGAATTCAAATCCCAGTATTATTTTATGTACAATATCAGGTCAGATTCTCCTGGGAGAATACATGCAAGGACCCTAATGCTTAAAATATTCAAACTGATAGATCCACGATGCTATTTTGCTTGTTTATCTTTTATCTTTTTTCTTTATTTTCACTTTTGTACGCGGAGTGTTGAAAAGATCTTGTAATATGAACATTGAAATAAATGAATAAATATCATTGGCTTTTGTATGTGTATGCTCTTTTTCTCTCAAGTTACTCAATATGATCATGCGGTATGTGAACACTCGATGTCGGAACGGTTTCCGCTGAACCGGCGTCGGGACCTCACAATGATCAAGATTAATCGTGAAAAATACTTATAATATGCTCCCCCAAATTATGTTTGGTAGAGTTAGGGTTTAAACCTTTTTATTATTTCTTACACTTTTATGTGGCTTTAGTTTTCTTTTTTCTTACAAGATTCATCTCCTTTATTTAAAACAAAGGATTCTAGCACTCTCGGTAAAGTTATGGGTGGCCTGATTCCACAAGAAGTTTAAATATCACATGTAGATTTAACTTTCATCTCCACCTTGTACCTTGAATTCTTGGAATTTTCAAATGTTAATGAAGCTAATAATTTAAAAAAAAAATGATAATATACAAAAGAAGAATCTCTATTTAAGAAGTCAATGTAATCTTTAGAACATACATAGGAGGAATTTCCAATTATTTCAAGGGAAATCCAATATACAGTATTTGATGAATATATTAAGGCAGTTTAATGGGCTTTATGGTCATTTTAACAGAGTCCTTTTATTCAATGCATTTAGATTGCATGACTAAATCATTTAGAGGCCCTTAACCATACTCTATTTGTTTTTCATTATATTGAGAATCTAATGCTAAATAGGAACAAGTTGAATGCCTAAGCTAGAGATAGGCACTTTGTTGGAGAGTCAAATTAATTGATTTGTCATTGTTTGTTGAGTTTGCACATTCAAATGACCGTTGGCTTGCCAGTAAATTCCAAAGGTATGTTCTTGTCGCTGTCAATGAAAGCTGTATGAAAAAAACTTTATCTGCTTTCACTTCTTAGGAGTAGTTTTCATCTTCTACTTTGATTCATATAGTTTGTGAAAAAATTTAAAACCAAAACTCTGCTGGATTGTGGATGGGAGAGGTTTGCTGGGGTTTCATCAATTTGAAGGAGTTTACCAGTGTGAATCATAAAGGGAAAAGAGATAATTTATTAATTCATTTAGCCTTGATTTTTGGAAAAGAAATCCAAAGGCATCGTGTGCTAGTTTTATGTGGGACACCACAATTTATTTGTTTATTATGATTTTTAACAAATTTAATTTTTGTACTTAAAATGGGTCTTACCTTATAAAACATTGTAGCTGATTCCTACTAGATTCAAACCACCAAGAAGCGGTTGTAGGCAAGAGAAAACATAAACACATTTCATTTGTGAGCCTTCCTCCACTTTCCTACTCTTACTCTCCAGTACCTCTCCCTCCATCTGACTTCCTCTCAAAACTTTCTTACATCCCTCTCTTCTTCCCCTCTTCCTCTCTAAGCTTCTCTATTCATCTCCATCTACTTTTTCATCCATCTCTCCATCACAACTAAATCAAAAGTCAACTTTTTGATTTGGGTTCTGACACCATTTTAGAGCCTAATTGTCTCTAATGACTTTAACCCAACTCTATGGTAATAATTTTGAATTATATTTTTTTTTCTTCAGGACATCAAGAAACACTTGACTTTTAAAATCTTTTTGTTTAATATACATTATTTTTGATATCTGTTGATCAAATTCTTCTCCAATGGCCTCGATGTTGATTTTCGTGTAAGTTCAAAATCAACATATCATATTAATCTAAGCATTTATTTTTTAATTTTCGGGTTACATGATGCCACAGTTGATAAGCAACCCAAATATAGCAAGGTCTAATCTTTTATGCAATTGATCTTTCTAATTTTATATTTAGATTTAAATTGGTAAATTACAAGCTCCATTAAGAAGGAAATGCGGTCAAACTAAGCCCATTTTCATCCTCCAAGAGTGACAACATTATTTTAGGTTGTTTAGGGGCAAAGGCTGCCCCCCATTTAATCTTGTTTATATTGCTTACTTAGTATGAATTGTATTATTTCTTTTTAGATGTGAAAATTTTGGAAGGTTTTAAACATCTTTTTGACATCAAAGAATTATATTGTGTAATTATCATTTTATTTTCATTACAATGTTCTCAGTAATTTTTATTTGTTCTTAAACTTTTTGGTTAGAATACATTTAGAAGCTGTTTGGTATGAAATAATATGGTGTGAAGTAATCTAAATCTCAGATATACAAATTCATAGTATTTTTATTCGTTGAATTTAGGGTATAAACTAAAATATATATATATGTACTTCTTTATAAAATTATAAATAGGGGCTGCTTAAAATTTTTACGCCAAAATCAGGCAAGTTTCTAAGGAGATCATGATTTCATTGACCTCTTGTCTTTGCACATTGTTCACTTCTTTGCAGGAGCTCTCGGCGACGTCGATGCCAACACAGGTTTTCATTGAATCTAAATTACGTCTTCACATGCAAGCTTTCGTCTTCGTTTCGCTGATGCCCTGAATTACGTACTGTGTTATATATTTTCTATTTTCAAGTTGATTCAATTAAAAAATCAACTGAGTTGCCAGATATTGAAATCAACTCAAAAGATTTCTAGTTTGGCTGTTTGAGGCTTGAGTTGTGACTCAACTCAAAATTTTTGAATTGATGTTGAGTTGAATTAAAATTTGTATGAATTTTGTGCAAATTTCGATTTTTTAGCAAATGTGCCAGCCCTATACTAGAATTTTGTGGGTCAAACCTAATACTTTAATGGGACAAAAGATTAACCTGAGCTAGGCCTAAACATTATTTGGGTTTACTTGGATTTTCTTAGTCGAGTTCAAGTTGTGCTTCCATTTTGGGTCACATTTTTACCCCCCTCTCTACACTTCACCATTGGGTATTTTTCTCCTTTCAATTACATGTAATCCATGTAACCGACCATGGAATTAAGTTTTATTTTGTTGTTGTTTGCTACTTCCACAATATTTCTAGTACAATTTTTGGCACACTACGTATTCTAGTTGGAACACATTCATTTCAGCACTTTTTGATTGACAATACATTTTTTATTTGCTAACACTTTGATCCATTATATAATTGGTAGGTTTATTAGTATTTCACTAGAATATTGAAGTTCAATATTTTTTCAACATTCTGTTATTGCGTAATATGAATGATATTTAGGCTATAACTAACAAATTAACATCTATATATTAGAAATAATACTTTCTTGATTATAACTAGATCATGATTAATTGTATTGTATTTACAAGTATTAGTGAAGAATAAAACTCCATAAAATAGGCTTATTAGTTAGGATAAGGCTATTGTTAGTCCTGATAAGTAATATATTGAATGAATAGCTTGCTTTTTCTTTCTTTCAATATGATGCTTTGGAATTCAATTGCTTGCATTATCTAGTTCACATAAAGGAGCCCATGTAATTTCGAGGTAATCAACATGAGACTTCATTTGAGAATGCTTTATATTCTTATCTTAAAAAGTTGGAAAAAACAAGTTAAAAAGTTCAGCTTTGAACATGCACTTTTTCATGAACATGGGCAACAGCTTAGACTAACGTATCCTCTACAAAGATAGCAATGACTTGTTCACTTCAACCGTGCAAAGTTAGCAAAGAAGCCTTAATCTTATGCTACTGCTTCTTTCTTTTGAATATTCAGCAAATTATCATTTTGTTGAGACTTAGTAGCATTTAATCACTAATTGTGTGAACATAATGCAGATACCTGTTGGTCTGAAGTTTGCTGAACTTTTCATGACAGAATCTTCTAAGATGGTATGCTTTAATGATTTAATAAAACTTAATTGAAAGCGGTATAGGATTTTGAAAAGTTTTAATGGGCCTGTTCAATGTGCTCATAGACTCATCATCTGTCCTCATATGCTGGATAAGCGTCTAATGAAAAAACCAGTCACCAGTGCCACCTAACTTGCCACCATTTCTCTTATAGCACTATTAATAGTTTCTAGGTTACTATTTTGATTAATGAATGAATTTTTTAATGTTTGTCTCCATTTTTTGATATTTAAATATATTTACAGGGCGTAATATATTTTGTGAATCTTTAAGATAATTTTATGGATAATAATACTTATAATTTTTTTGCATTATTAAATATAAGTTAAAAAAATAACATGCTATTTTTAATATTATCATATTTATATTAAATGAATTTATGGTTATTTTAAAAAATTTAGTTGAATATTTGAGATTTTTATAAGGATGTTCTTATTGGTTTGTTATGAACATCATTTTAAGCATTAATTATTGTACTACACTTGTGGCTCCATGGCATTACTTTTTTCAAGGGATCATAATTGACTTTAAGTCATGCCCCACCAATATAATGTGGAATTATTGTCAATGGGAGTGCCTGAATTCTGAAACTGAACAGTGCTTTTGGTTTACTAGATTTAGCGGTCAATTTTGGGACTTGAAATATTTTGCAATCAATTGATGATCTCTTGTGTCCTAAGCGGCTGGTGCTATTTTGAAGGACAACCATTTTGTTAGAGGGCATAAGTGGCACATGAAAATGTGCCAAGACTTTAATTGTAAAGCTGTAATGACCCTAGGTAATTTTGAGAAGGACATTAAAATCCCGCTAATTTCAAATTCTGTTGTTTTCCTGCAAATTTCAGTTTTCGGTTGCATCTCCCGCTAAAATCTGTTTTCGTCAAGATTTTCTGTTTCACGTTGATTAAATTTTGATTGAAGAGATTTCTCAAATCCAATTAATGCTAAATTGAAATTTAAATGTGTCATTAAACACTTGTTAAATTAGAAGAGGGGAAGACAGGAAACGAAGGTCTTAGAATTCGTCGGCAATTAAGACCGACGGTTCTATCAGTAAGGAAATATGAACTGCTCGACTCCTTCAGCTCCCGTGATCACGCGATTTCCTTATTTCCCTAATTCCCGTAACCTACGCCCGTTTCAGCGTCTTCCTGACCGAACGAATCGGGTGTGCGTTACGCACGCACACCCTATTTAATCGAGCGTATGTCGTTCGGTTTCTCCCCACTCAATCGCTCCTTACTCTCAACCCCCTCGCCTCTCCTCTCTTCCGCTTGAGTTTGTAGGAGCGTATCTGAGACGACGACGAGACGCATCGGCGGCAGCAGTCTGCGCAACGGGAGCAGACAGGAGCACTGTTGACGCCTCGGCACGCACGCATGATCTGATCCTTCCACCTCAGCGTCGATCGCCTCTCCCAGCGCCGATTCTTCTTTGCTACACTGCTCGACCCTCTGCGCCAATCCTCCTCTGTGCTCGATCGATCGTATAAGGTACGAAGCTTCCTCTCCTCTGTTCGACTCTTTTAATAGCATTGCAGTAATAAATTGAATCGTATATAATAGTGAATAGTACTCCAAATCAAAGTCAAATTGTTTTATTTAAGAAAATTTTATAAATTACAAACTGCACTCAAGAACTTCGGAGTATTGTGTTCTTGTCTATATAATGTGGTTAGCTCTTATTATAGATCTTTGGGGTATCCAAAAAAATGCTTAAAAGTATCAAATCACCTTATTCCCTTATTTAAGGATTAAAATGAAATTTATAATTGATTGATAAATTTGGATAAGTTAAATGTGAATTATGTAATTAGGATAACATAGAAATACTGAATTTGGTGTAAAGATAAGTAATAGGTAACTTCTTAACCTATAGTTGGGTCATCGATTATCCCATTTATTGAAAATTTAACCATCCTGCACCTGCAAAAATGTTATTGCTTAATTATAGGAGTTTAAACTTCAAGAGTTATAAGTAAATATTGTTTCAACAATTCAATACATGTTTACCATGCTCTAGCATAATTTAAGAAACTATTGTACAGGGTTTGATTAAATTGATATTGACATATTGCGCCAAATTATTGTCATAAAATCTCTAAATCACTGATTTTAGAACTCTTAAGTAAAATTGTTGTAATGCACCTTCTATTTATGAGATTTAAATTAAGGCTTGGGAAGGATATGAATAGGTAGTATATCGAGTAAATAGGATTCGTTGAAAATATCACTTTCAAGGTTTAATAGAGTTTCAATTATAACTTTTGCAGATATATCAAGGTTGTGAGTGATTCGTCTTGTTAAATAAAATACAAAGGTACACTGGATATTAATTTTATGTTTTCTACCTTTTTGCTGCTTAAGCATTGCTTTGAACCTATTTTATATTGCTATTTAATGTTTTACTCTTACTGCTAATCATGTAAGAGAGGTAAAATGATGTTTATGTATATTGTGAATATTGCAAAGGATTCCGAAACGGAGGTTGAATTAAGTTAGGGACAGGGCTAGTCCATCAGGAATTATAAGGGTGTCAACTGGAGATTTTGAGGGGGCCCGGGTGAAGATTATGCTTAAATGCATATATGATGCTATCTGGAGCCTTTAAAGGGGGCCCAGATGAAGGTTGCCATCTGGAGCCTTGAAAGAGGTTTAGGTGAAGGTGCCATCTAGAGTCTTTAAGGGAGCCCAGGTGAAGGTTATGCTTAACTGCATTTTTATGAACCCAGCCTCATGGTTCTGATTTTGCCCATCAGAACTGCTAACATTGCTTCATAATATCAAGTCATAAACATAAATATAAACATGATTTTTTACGCTATTATTGCTTTTCCATTTGAAACTTAGCATGTGACAAAAGAATATTATTTTGCAGGAGTTATGATTATCTTTTTGAAATAAATTTAAATTTTCCTACAAATTTTTATTTTTGCCTTCCACTTTGCTTTAGGTATATTTTTAATATCCTTTGTATTTAGAATATGCACTAAGACATTATTTTTATAATGCCAGATCAGATACAGCTGAAGGAGGTTGATTTAGTTTAAAGTCATTAGAAAGAGGCATGACGTGAAAAATTAATGAATTCTAACTACCCTTCAAGGGACAATTATTTTTATATAAAGATATTTATGTAATAAATTCTGGATGTTATTTACTTTAATTTGAATTAAATGTTATTTCTTTATATTTGAATGGCTCTGGATGTTGTTTAAATGCTATTTTACTTAACCGCCAATATGATCCTACGGGAAGATGTATCTGATGTTAGTTTAGTTGTTACCAACCTAACATGGGTCATCACAAAAACTCTTAAAAATAGAAACCAAATTATATAAATCTTTTAATCTAAAGTAACTTATTCTACAAAAATACCGTTGCCTATTGTTTAAACCTGATGCTGTGGTGCCATTATATTTTTAAATGAGGCTTTGCATGGATGCCTCTAATAGTGACAGTGGAGAAGGTTTTGACTTAATCTCAAATCAAAGCAAGGAATACTACGAAGCTTTCCTTTTACTTTTAAGCACAAGTTCCTTCTGGAGGCTATATCTTGATAGACCATAGCACTATAATGATTTGCGTTATGAAAACCCTAGCATTTATTGGAGAGCCGTAAAACTTTTATAATCTAGGCACTCTTTAATAGTGGGTATTCTTAATAATCAATGGCCGCCTGCACACTTTGGGATACTTGCTCCATGTCTACATAGGATTCAATTGTTATCGGGGAATCTGTTTTTGATAAATTCAACTAGATTCATTAAAATGTTTGGATTCTCAAATAGGGTTGTTTTAGATTTTTTGCTGAGTAACCAAAGATTTCAAAAAACCATCCAATATATATGGCTGTTGAAGCAAAAGATTCCATGAGATTTAAGTTGTAAATTTTCTCACCTTTCTTGGATGCATTTAAACTGTAATTATACCACCTTTCTTTTGCAGGTTAAAGAGAGCGGTATTTTTGAAGAAGTCAGACCCTTTATAACTTTTGTCCTAGGTAAGTTTCACATCCTGTTTTCCTGTGTTCAAGCAAGTCTTTTACATTTAAGAAGCATATTTATGATTTAGATTGGTCGTACTTCTCTCATTATTATTACGTTTCATTATTATTTATTTATTCTCTATATCATTTTTGATATTCAGTTCATGCATTTCATGGTTGAATATGTTGAGTAATCTGTCAAAATAGCCATGATTTTCAGTTTGGTCAATTTAGTGCTTTAATATTCATTTAATCAGCACAATTTAATCTCATGAAATGAAAAAGTAAGGTCTAAATTAGCCTTCAGTTTCAAGTCAAGGGACTAAGTTGGACATATTGAATACTCTGGAGGCTAAATTGGGCAAATTGAATAGGGGTGGACTAAAATGGCTAATCCATAATTAGTCAGGGACTATTTTGGCTAGTTACTTGACATTTTTACATGAACAAATGGCTCTTTTTTAAATCATTATTTCAACACAACAGGCACTAGTAATGCCCATAAATGTAAAGCAGTTCTTTGATGTTCAATTGTATTTTACAAGAAACAGTTGTAGTTATGATTTTGAATATTTTGTAGAATATGGTATTAATTTTCATGTGCTCCTTGTAGTTGAGTATTGTTTCGTTAGTCCTTGAGCAATGCTGAGTTGCTTATTTTTGCTCTTAGGGATATGAAAGTACCTTCTTTTTGAATTCTTTGCTTGTGTTACCTTCACTTTTAGAATCAGCAGGCAACCTTTGCATTTTGGGGTTTACGCTGTGAGTGCTTTAGGGTGAGGGCTTAGTGCATACAGAAAAACATTTCATTTCATGTTGTACCCATTTTACATTTCTACAAGTCATCTCTTGAAAAGCTCAAAACCTCTCCAGTTAATCTTTTGAACTCTTAGGCAAACCTGCTAAATTTTATTCTTTTTTTGGGTTAATTTCTGTGCCATATTTAAATGATAAACGCTTTTCTTAGCATATGTTTAAATTTATATATTTTTAGATTTATCTATTTTTTATCTGTGTTTTTCCCTTTGTTTTTTATTTGCGTATTTAAATATTGAAATTGTGTTTTGAATGAGATTTCCCATTCCCTTCTTTTTTCAAATGAATTGAATACCCATTTTTTGTATTTTGCGGAAACTTGGTTAAAGTGCAAGCTAGTTATTGGTACGGCGAGCAGAGGGTTGTCCTTTTTGACTTAAGGAAGTTGAACTAGGGTGGAGGTGGAATTTATGATGATATGGTTTAAGCCTGGAATGTGGAATACTATGTCTATACGTGATTGCTCTAGTATTTTTAAGTATGTACTTTTTTGCTTATTTGTTCTAGAAATTTGTAACATCCATAGCAATGAAGACTTGAGAAAATATACATGAAGTGATGATTGATAGTCTGGCAATAGCTTAATCATGTTGCCAATTTGAAACTACAAACAACCCATAGGATTCTTTGTTCCTTGTTGAATTATGTGATTTGTTGTGTTATGGGGTTTTTATCTTGCCACGTTTTGAGGATTGGGCCCACAATATTGACAAAGGATTGGTGAATCGTATATAGGCTTATTTGAAGAGAAAGTGTTATGTTCAAAATATTTTCTTAAGTTGGATTTATAGAATGACTATCTTCAACTTCCTAGTTGAGCACTGATTTTCTTTGCTAGAGAAACTTTATTGTGAGAAACTTTAGTAATCTTATAACTTAAAATTTCAACTTTTGTACTTGAAGAATAGTTCAATTGCTCATTTTTGTAATATGATGTGACCAATTGTGAACTTATTTTTCTATGAAATTTACTTTAGGTTGGTGCATTTACCAAAGCTTTGTAGTGTTCTGCATTCTTGCAAGACCTCACATTAGCAAGCGATTCTCTCCAAACAAATCCCAAAGTAGGTAAGAAATTTCCTAAAAATGTTGCTTTGGTTCTAGCATGATGTTAATGGGTTGCCATCAACTTATAGAACCCGTATACTATTTTTTGAATTTTAACGATGCCACTCGGTTAATCGTTAATTCCTCTCTTACAAATGACCATGCTACAATTTTTTGCGATTCTTAATGACTTTGGTGATTGCTTGTCATCTATTGTGGCAATGCTGACTCGACAACACAAATTATTTCAACATACCCAACAGAAGGCTATTGCCTTCTATAATTAGTTTTGTTCTACATTTAATTTGCAATGTACTTGAAAAGTGTTGACTTACAACTATGTGTAAGTTGATTTCAGGAATACCCCAAGTTGAATCGATCTTAGATCAAAGCTTTGCTATTTGTGAGGCTTAGTTTTCAATGACGGGGTTTTGGTGTTATCATTAGTGCTAATGTTATGCACTTTAAGCTCTATCATTATTGCTTGTGCTTAATTTTGAGATTATTTTGAGTAAAACAAAAAAAATGGAAGGATTATTTTGAACATTTTAATGCTTTGGATTAAATTGGATAATTTAACTAGTCAAATGACTATTTCAATAGAGAACTTTTCTGAGTAGTTCATCTATTATGTCATGTTGACTAATTTAGTTTCTCAGACCATACAATATGCTCAATTGAGTTCCCAATTATTCAATTTGATCTCAAGTTAATCTTTCAAGCATTCAATTTTTTGGCTGAATTATGATCAAATTCATTATTTTGGGCTATAAATGTAATGACCCTAGGTCATTTGGACAAAGTACTTTAAAATTCTCATTATATCTAATTTCTGTTGTTTACCTGCAAATTCCACTTGCTGTTAAAATTTTCTCTTAATTCTATTCACATGCTATAAAAGATTGATTAAATTAGTATTTTAGGAAGTTTTGAGGAATTTATTTTCATAATCTTAGTATTGATTATGAAATTGAATGTAACACAATTTTTTTTACGACAATTAAATTACCTTCCTTAATAAAAGCTGTAACCCGACAACCGAGCGTTCCAAAGGACAGAAATCGACATTTATCGTTTTCTCGTAATGAATTTCGACTCTGGATGTGCCATTCCCTCAGGAAACCACCGAAATCAAAGTGACGATTTTCAGAGTGTCTTATTTAGAACCACCGAGCCCCCTCGACTCGTTACAGAAGTCGCTACCTCTCTTTCAACCCCTCGACGCACGACCCACCAAGCGCTCTAGACTCCTCTCTCTTCTTTCTTCAAGCAGCGACCACTCGGGAGAGCCTCGACCCCTCGACGCTCCTCTCGATCCCCTCTTGTCCAACCCATCAACACTTGCAGGCCGATGGGAGCGATTCTTGAAGCTTGCGGTAGAGACATAGAAGCCGACGAAAGTCCTCGATAGAACGGAGATGATCCCAAACGTCTCAGCGTCTGGCATTAGCTCATTCGCACGATCAACTGCTTTGCTCGATTCCCTTCTGCGCTCGGTCGATTCCTAAGGTATGATCCATTTTCTGGGGGAGATGGGATCTGTATATAAATAAAATAATAATTTCAATACTTTAATATTTGAAACTTAATTTCATGCGCTCAATCACAAATCCTGTGTTGAAAAAAAAATATGATGTAAATCATAAGCTGAGCTATGTAAATAAGGTTAATGATTAGAAAATTAGTGCTTATCAAATTGACAGTAAGGTGATATTGGGATTCAGCACTAGTTCTACATTGCAATATCAAATTAGTTGTTGTTTTCAGCTTTTGAAGAAATTTAGAATTTTATTTATTTTTAACATTATGGTGCTTTGAACCTAGTATTTATCAATAATTTAGTCATATTTAATCACTTAACTTTAAACTAGGATATTTAATCAGAGTTATAAAGGAAATTTAGTGTCTAAATTGCAGTGTGATGTTTAAGTCTGACCATCTAACACTAGGAAGAGAACTTAACAGATCTAATTGGCATGCGGTGCAAATCAGTCGATAAACTCTTATGAGGGAAAGAAGTTACAAGTTCTATATGGCGTATAATGAAGTCAGTTATAATTGCCTATGAATGTTGTCAAAAACCAAATCAATAATTATTCTGCCATAACTTATGCTTTAGCGCACACTAAGTTCTTGGGTTCTTACCAGCTTTGACCATAAATAATAGCTCAAGAAGTTTTTATATATTGATTTAATGAAGCATATGTGCTACTCTAACATAATAGATGAGCTTTATGCTGATAAAGAGAGATTTAGTTTAGTAAATATATTACTGATTCATTCAATTAGACTCCTTTTACTCCCACATTGTAGTCTGATTCGTACTTTCTTTCAGATAAATTTGTCTAATTTCTTCGAATATAGTAAGTGTGATTTTAGTTTAAATGTAATACTTTAGAGTTTATGTAATAATCCTAAGTATGCTCATAACTTATAAATTAAGTCTTCTAGCAGTATGTTTTATTGGAAGGGGAATGGGGTACTCTATATCATTTGCAATGTGAGTTATAGATTAAAGTAACCAATTAAAGCCAAAACTTGGGTATAAGAATATTAATTCTAATTTTGTAAATAAGCAGTTTCAAAGTATAATAAAATTTCAATTATAATTTTTGCAGACACATCAAGTTTGTGAGTGATTCTTCTTTCATAAAGGTACACTGGATATTACTTTTTATACTCTTATTTGCTTTTATTGCTACTTAAGCATCGCTTTGAGCTTGTTTCGTATTGATATTAAATGCATTATTTTTTACTACTAATGATGTAAAAGAAACATAATGGTGTTTACATGTCTTGTAAATGTTGCAAAAGGTTCTAAAATGGTAGTTGAATAGGCTAGGAACGGGGCTAGTTCATCGGGAGCCATAAGGGTGTCATCTAGAACCTCTGAGGAGGCCCAGGTGATGAACATGCTTTTATTGAATTCAGCCTCATGGTTCTGGCTTTGCCCATTAGAACCATTAATGCCGCTTCATGATATCAGGACATAAACATAAACATGAATTTTTATGCGATTATTGATTTATCTTTTGAAATTTGGCTTGTGACATAACTATGGCAAATAAGTGTTTGTTTGCATGAGTTAGGATTATTTTTATTATATTAAAACTATGTTTTTCTGTAATTATTATCCTATTATTTTCGCATTTTGCATTGCTTAAAAGTATATTATTTAATATCTTTTGTACTTAAAATATGCACTAAGATATTATTTTTATAATATTATACCAGATACAACTGAAGGAGGTTGAGATAGTTTAAAGAGGTTAATAAGAATCATGCTCAGAATAAAATTTTAGTTTTTACTTTCTTTCTTGAAAATATTTATTTTTTTGTATGCTATCAAATATGTAATATTTTAGATAATATGATGTTAAATTAAATGAATGATATATTTTTATTTCTTGTATAGTTCTGGATGTTGTTTAAATACTATTTTGTTTAACTGCTAATATGATCCTGCAGAAAGATGCACCTATGTTAGATTGGTTGTTACTAACCTAACATGGGTCATCACAATAAATCATATCAAAAATAGTGCGGGGCTAAATTTATCGATTAAAAATTGGCACTAATTTGATTTCTCATTTTGATAAAAGACTGGAAAATAAATCCCTAGGGATATAACTAGTAATGCAAGTTCTGCCCTTTTAATGGTATATTTGAAACCTCTTTTTGCTTGTTTTTATTCATTCCGAAAAAGATTGATAGATAACCTTTATCCATGTGATATTTTCATTGTTACTAACATTAGATAAGTATCTGGTGCTCTTTTTTAATCATTTGTGTAAGATGGTAAAAAAATAATGCAAATATTTTAATTTTCTATATCGTACGCTTTTATATATGAACTCCAACGTGAAGTGAGGGTACTTGTTGTGCTTAGTAGATAATTTGTTCACGATGAGATTGAGGAATCTTCTTCTGATATATGAAAGGTAGGGGCATAAAAGAAAAGATGCAACGTCATTAATATCAACTTTGAAGGATCCAATTGGAGGGATGCTTATAGTCTTGTTGGCAAAAGATGGCTCAAGTAATGGGCTTTGTCAAGAAGAGGAGTCAACCAAGAATAGCAATTTTTAGAAGAAACTGATTTTCAAATCTTGTCCATGTACCAAATAGGAGTTGTTAAAATGGCTTCCTTTGTAGATGCCATTTGAATTTATGTTTCAGATAAGAATACTTTGTTAGCTTATCAGTGGAATTGATTTTGACCAACGTGTCCTAAATATATTTCAAGTTACCATCAAAAGAGAAGGATGGTTTCTTCTTTATCTTATAATTCATTGTTATTATTATGTATTTAAATGACGCTAAAAATTCTTGTTCCAAGTGTGGTTTTAAATGCGAGAAAGAGATGAATGAGGCTTAGTAACTGATAAGTTTATTTTCAAGTAATCGTGTTAACAATATTTTTAACGCACCAAGATATGCTGATTATGAAAGTTGTTGTAACCTTTATAATGAATACTTTTGATGAATTGGGATACATTTATGGTAAATTGCTTCAAGAAATCATGTTCAAGTATTTTTGCTTAATGATGTAACAAAGCTAGGTATATTTTTGCACAACTTTTGACTTTTGCTCATTTTGCTTTAAACGTGAAATATTAACTCAAGGCATGCTTAATTCACGCACAAGCCTTGCATGTTAAAGTATAAATTGTTCTCTTTCATAGTAAGATGAGCCAAGTCGGGTATTAAGTTTTCTTAACTGTCAATCAAGCAACTGCTTAAGTTATATTCTTATTTTATTTAAATAAACTTACAGTTTAAGCCAGAAAATTTTCCAGTTTAAGACAGCTCAAATCAGATCAACTATTGAATAGATTCCAATCAGCAACTTACCTTTAGTCAATAATATAAATTGTTCTTTGGCTGAATGAATGTAAGTTATATTTTTTTATTTGTTTTGCTGAGGCATGCATCTTACAGGAGGTCCAGGGAGTGGCAAAGGTACACAGTGCGCAAAAATAGCAGAAGAGTTTGGATTTGCGCATCTAAGTGCAGGAGAGCTGTTGCGAAAACAAATCTCATCTGGTTGTGAAAATGGGTATATATTTGTATTAGATTTATGCAATTTTTTAGCTTCTTTGTATTAAAAGAATCTTTTATTTTGCTGTTGGAAAACAGAGCAATGATTCTTGACATTATCAAGGAAGGGAGGATTGTTCCATCGGATATCACTGTCAACTTAATTCGCAGGGAAATTGAGTTGAGCAAGAGCAGGAAAATATTAGTTGACGGTTTTCCCCGAACCAATGAAAATCGTA
Source organism: Gastrodia elata (assembly GCA_016760335.1). NCBI lineage: Eukaryota > Viridiplantae > Streptophyta > Magnoliopsida > Asparagales > Orchidaceae > Gastrodia > Gastrodia elata. Next base: position 72,932,134 of record CM028671.1, on the reverse strand, counting down.
TAGCTTTTGAGCAGATAGTAAGTTTTCTCTTCATAGCCACGTTTTGATGCCAGATTGTAATACATTTTTGTTTGTTATTTTCTTATTTTCTTATATTTAACCTATTCTGTGGTGACATAGTTTTTTGCTTTTATTTTTGTTTTCTTCATGACAAGTCCATCCATGACTTCAAATTTTGATTTTTGTTTGAAAGAAGTTTAACAGAGCAGCTCGGTTGTGAGAATGAAATAAGTTTCTATAAATGAGGGGTGGTGCCAAACAAAATTCTCAGAATGAACATATAAAACACAGTACAGACTAGATATGCTATACTGAGAATATCAAGGTCAAATAGATAAACTGAAGTCTAGATATTTTTATTACTAGTATTACTTGGTGTGTCTGTTAAAGTACAGACTCAAAATAAAAGAAAACGATTTATAACTTAGATTTGCATGCATTCCTAATTTTTATATATATAAAAGTATATTAATAAAGCATTTAAAACCTTGAGCCAATACGCTCAATCTATCATAAAGAAAATATTGCGATAACAAGGCATTTGAATTTTAAAATGTCATAAACTGAGTGTTTACAGTAGAATCTGTACACTAATTAGGCATTTTAATCATAGGGTGATATATGTTTATGTTTATGCCTTTCAATTAGGATTGAATATATGCATAAAAGAAAGGTTTTGGCATGATTTGAATTAGTTAGTTCAAGGAATGCTTCAAGATGAGATGCTTTTTATAAGAAGATATTTAAATGGATATATTAGAAGAGTATTTAAGAATTTATTAGTAATCTTGGTGGTTTTGGTTTGGAGAAATTAATTAAAAAGCAAGAATAATTTTGGAGTTTGCTTGAACTTATGATCTTATGATTGCTGGCACTTGAAGAAACAAGAGGAACATATTATCATTAAATTAGGGCTTTTAAAACTCAAATTAACTATTTTCTCTTAAAGAAAAGAGATTATTTATATTGAAAGTATTATAAAATAATTTCAAATAATTATTTGACATCCTATCATCATTTATTTGTTTTGGATATGAAAATATGGGGTGACAAGCTTAATATTAAATAAAAAAATATCATAATACTAGATTGTGAAATCTTAAGAAGGATAATATAAATATATATATGTGAAGTTTTAAAATTTGGATTGTGGAATTTTGATGGTGAAGACAAGTGAATTTGTTGATAGTTGTATTCACAATATAGCAAAGAATTTATTTGACAAATTAAGAAGGAGAGTATCCAATAATAAAGATGCATAGTCATGGCAACAAGATATTTCAGTTAAGATTTAAGATAAAAAGACGTGCTATAAAGAATGGTTAAATGCAAGGCTGAAGAGAATTTGAAGATTTATAAATTGGCTTAAGGTATTTTTAAAATAACAAATTGTTATGTAAATAGTGTATTATTTAAGAATTTTTATAATAAATTAAAAATTGCTTAGAGAGATACATTTATAAGTTGGATAAATTAAGATAAAAATAGCCAGATATTTGACTTGTGTAAAATATGTTAAAGAATTATCAAAAAATCATTTTTAGGGATGAAGATATTCAATATAGGTAGATGGATTATTTTATTAATCTTTTCAATAAAGCTTGTATCAATACAAATAATATAAGTGAGTTTAATAGCTATAAAATATTAATTTTTGTTACCTGAATGACATTTATCAAGAGGGTGAATTGGAGATAATTTATTAAAAATAAAAGATTGAAATAACTTTGGGATCTTCACTAAAATAAGAATGAGAAAAACATCAAGCATAGAACATTTAGTGTTATGAATTGCATGTTCTTACGAACACTCTTCAGAGATTCTCTTTCTCTGAAATACACTTCTCAAACTAGTCTCTTTTGCATGTTGGCAGGCAGACAAGGTTTCCAAGTCTTTGCCTCGGCGGAGCCGCCTCAAAATTTTCTTTAGCACAATCCGAGCAAGAGTTGGGTAAGAACGAAAATTGAAATTATATATAAACGCTTATAGAAAATGTTATGGCAGAAGATTTCTTGATCTTTGAGATGAAGAGAGTGAGAGAGAGTCGTTAGATCGTTTTTCACCTTTTGGACATATTGTTGTCTTGAAGCTTCTTGAGAGAGTAAGAAAATTAATTCTGGCTGAGGTGCTTTGGGACGTTGGTCAAGGTTCCTATTTATGGTGGAGGCGAGACAGTTCAAAATAAAGCAATGATTGGTTTTAGGAAATTGGCATACGCCTGACTTGGTGTGTCTGTGCACATTGTGCTTGGGCGCACCTATCCATACGCCTGGATGCAAGGCCAATAAGAGATTTTATAGTTTACTTGGCTCCTTAGGCTCATATTCTCAATCATAATCTTAAAGTTTAGCAGCTTAAATAAATAAAACCTAAGTTTAGGATGCATGATACAAAGATAAGAACATTAAATTAATTAAGCTTTCTAAACAAGCTGTTGATTCTTTTCTTTGATGGCTCCATTTTCTAGCTGTAGCTTCTACGTATTGCAGTGCCATCCATGATTAACTTCAAGTTCTTTTCTCTTAATTTGTGACCTTGATGTTTTATATTAGTTCTAACCTAATGATGATTGTTCTAGTTCTGTCCTCTAATAACCTTTGGCATATAAGAACATTATGATTGCCCGTTGGACATCAAAAAAGTTATATAGACAGATTATTTTGAAGTTGTTATAAGCTACCGTTGAAGACTGGCTGGCAGTTTATTTTTTTTCCTCCTAACTTTCATTGTTTTTCAATATTATGAATTTGTTTATTTTTGCAGATGGGAGTTGAACCAGACATGGTGATTTTCTTTGACTGCTCAAAAGAGGAAATGGTCAAACGTTTGTTAAGTCGCAATCAGGTTGCTTGCTATATTCCATATGCAATTTATAAATTTTTTAAAGCTGGGGTCAAACACCCTTCTCATTGTGCTAAACATCCCTATCGTCTACATCGCATACCTATATTCTTATCATCACAATACTTCACGATAAAATTACAACGCACTTAGGAGTCTATACAGCAGCAGTCAGGTACTTGTATTGAGTTCAGAAGACTAGTGCCAAATGTGTTTATAGTGTAATCATGCACATGTGTAGTGCACGCATCTATACCATATACATAGTCCAATGATCATGCAAATGATTATAAAAGAAATTTAGTGTATCTAGTTTAGTCAAAATTTATATAGTAATCGATTGATTGACTAGATTCTAAGACTTGTAGCAGACACTCTTGGTCGGGATAAGTGTACCCAAGATTGTTGCAGACTACAAAGACAGACATACCATGAACAAAACTTTTGTGAACCAGCTTTAGGCCATAAGATACTGGCTTTGAATATTTAATTGGATAAATATTATACAAAAATTTTATATTTTTCCATAATATATTATAAATATAAATATGTAGGTATGTTGTAGGGCATATAATGCATGATTCCTGTTGATGAAATACTTATTTTTTATAATTTTATGGTAAGATGTATGCAACAAATAGATATTTGCAGTTCTACTGGATGACGAGATGATAGGGCAACACTTATGGCTTATGTAAGAATATGTACTAAACCTTCAAAGTTATTTACATACTTCTCTTGATATTTATCATTTTAAAATGATCTAAAATGGTCAAGGTTTGATAATAGTGCTTTCACCCAGTTATTTTAGTTTTGTTAACTCGTGATTATCCTATTTCCAAGTATGCTGTCTCATCTTTCATGTAGGGCAGAATTGATGATAATATCATGACAATAAACAAGCGTCTCGAAGGTTTTGATAAGTTGAATCTTCCTGTTATTAACTACTATTCCAGCAAAGGAAAACTTCACAAGGTATTAAACAATTAGTAACAAATATTAGAATTCCTTTTTTGTTGCATATGAATCTTTCAGAAGGCAACGTCATAATAACACCTTGTGCTTTCTTTTTGGTTCTAAGTAAACCCTGCATTTTATTTACCAAATTATATGTATCACTTTGTTGGGCTCTGTTCAAGTACTTTGTATAATTAGTTCCGACATGGCAAGTTTAGCAGCCGTTTTTTGTATTCCCTGCTATCAATGCAACTTTTATATTTCTAGGATACCTAATTATGCTATGTTTTTGCCGTCTGGTACTTTGTTATCCCCTTCTTACTTACCAGCATCTTATAGTTGACTTTAGCTGGTCTTTTATTCTTTAAGTTGTATATGGATAAAGCTACATGTCACGATCTAACCTTGACAGTTTGGGAGCTTCGCTTTGGAAAGTTTCAAGGCAAGTACAGAGGTAAACTTCCGATACAAAATAAAAGAACCAAAACATATAATTAAAGGCTGATAGTGGGACCCCTTGTACTGTAGACGGTTTTCTTACCATTGAAAGTTTCCTCAAATAATTCATGTAAAGCATCAAACAAATATATGTCGGGCTTATGACATGCTCATCATCTTTCCTTGGAGAGATAATCATATCTTCACATGCGCAAGGAGATATCCCTTGAAGGAAAATAAGGGAGAGATTTAAAAGTTCTACCTCTAGATTGGCGTTGATGCTATAGGAAGAACAAAATTGATATTGTCATGAGTGTCTTTGCTGTTTTCGCCTTTCAACTTCATTGGAAGCTGAGGGATCATGTTTGTCGATTAAAGTATGTGCCTGACTTTTTTTCCATCAGCTTTTCTCATTCTTCATGTATTTTGTTGATAGTAAGTACATCGTTGAGACCAATCTTTTCTGTTCCCTCACTGTCTCCAATTTGAATGCTTAATTTCAAATAAATTTTAGGTCCATCAAGATGTTGGCATTCATTTCAATTTCTTAAAATCTTTTATAAGTGGGATTGTGGGTCTGAATTGAAGCATGATTGGTGAAGGTGAGTACCAGGAATAAGATTAACTTCCAATGCAGGTTTACTTTGTCTGAATATCAGTGGTAATAATGAAATCAGGAACTTTTTTAAATAGAAGTGTGTGATGAAATTATTGAGGCTTTAATTCTAGTTGATATTGAGCGGGAAGCAGGTGAAAAATTGAGTGTTATGAGGACCATGGAGAAGGATACAAAAAACAAGAAATATATGAAAAAGACACGTTGGTGGTTCACAAAACTAAATCATTCATGAGAATATATTTGAAATTAAATTAATTTTGCTAGTCTCCACTTATCATTTGAATTAAAATTACATTTGCTAGTCTCCACTTAACTCCTCCATTGTTGAAGCCTATTATGACATGATTCATTTAAATAATGGTGCTATAGCTAGGGCGTCCCCTGAAAGCGGCTCGCTGCATTGGTGCACAATCAATACAATTGATTCATGTAGTCGACTCCACCTAGAAAGATTAAGGCTTGGTGGTCTTGTTGTTTCATCGTGATAAGTTTAATTAATTAAATTAAATGTAACATTGTCTATAATGTGCGTCTCTTTCTCTTCTTGGTTTGTTTGTAAAGCCAACAAACCAAACAACTTAATTATGTTCTAAGTTAGACAAACGGAATGTCTTTCACAAAAATCAAGACATGCGCTTATAAATTATACGAAGCATAACCATTACAAGTAATAGCTCCCTCATTATTATACACTCAGGGCACTTTAGACATTTTCGATGATAGAGTTGCAGCCAATAACATCAAATAAAAGCACGACATACTGAAAGTGAGGGCCATACTCACCATCCTATCGCACAATTTATACCTATGCCTCTATTTGGCCCACCTGATGTTTGTAATGATCCTATTGAGACCTGAAATTCAACATTTGGCTGTTACCAAATCTTAAGAAATTCCCCCCTCCCCCATGAATTCTTGCTGATGCTGCCTTTGCTGCCATTCAAGCTAACCTCTTGGATGTTCACATTCACAAGAATCTAAGCCATAGAAAAAAATTTGATGATGGAGCAGTAGATCAAAGTTTGAAGCTTACGCTGCTTAATGTGCTGTATTTTTGCTGCATGCTTGCTTAATTCATGGGTTATGTAATGTTGCTGAGCGGCGTTTAAACATTCGAAACAACCCCCTCACACTTGGGGTCTATATGAGCCGAGAAAAAAGCATTATAAATTCTGGTTTCTTGCATCATTTGGTTTGCCTTGATGGCTTCAATTTGTTTATGCAGATTGAAGCAGTTGGAACTACGGAAAACATTTTTGAGAAGGTGTACCCTGTCTTTGCATCTTTAAGGTATATGTGCATATAATCTCTGTTCCTTGCAGGAATTACGACATTAACGCTGATGCAATACTCTGTTGCTTGCAATTTAAACATAAGCTCATAACAATCAACTTTCTTTTAGGTTGCAAGAGTTATGACAAAGCAGTGGGAGAGATGATAATGTTTGCTTCCTCCAAAAGGATCCCACTCAATCGGAGCGTTTGTTGACTTTTTAAGCAACGCTCTCTCTTTTGGTTGGTTGGTTCGAATCATTAACGGGTTATTTTGATGAATGAATAGATAAATATATGTCATCTAGTGAATAGAGCTTCTCTCGCTCTCCAAGTTGCGGGGGAATTTGATTACTGTGGTAAAGATATAATTTGATTACTTTTATTAAGTGGTGATATAATTTTGAATTTTAAAATTTAGGTACTTTGCATTAAAATCAATTCTTTGGCTATCGGTTAAGTTGCGGGGGAATTTGATTACTATTTCTTTATAAATCACGCAATTAAGTAATGGCAGGCTTTTGTTAACACTGCAAGTAGAAGCCATTGCCATCCCTACGTTTTGTTGATGGCTTCTGCTCAATTTGACTCCAACTGATCAGTGCCACTAAACTACAGGCTCAAACTGTTCAATTCGCTTTCTACCGCCCAGTGGAGTTTGCTGAGGGTTTAGGCTCTTCAAAGACATCGCTGACCCTTGTAGACTGCCCTGACATCGACCCATTCACATGGATTTAAAGAAAAAAAAAAACAGTTCACACATCCTAGTGTATTTATTTAATCATTTTACACCATATCGAACAGCTCCTACATATTCAATAAAGAAAAAATACTATCCCTTGGGGTAGCTGAATTTTGACAGGATAAATGCAAAAAATTACAATCCTAATCCATGTAATATAAAATTATTTAATATTTGCTCACATTATTTAATCTACAATTTTCTTTATAATAATAGGCAAAGGATACAATAATAGATAAATTAATATATTATTGTAAACTTGAGAACAATGACAATCACATCCTGTTTTACCTAATGTAGTTATTAATGGAATGCTTGACAATAAAGTCCAATGACAAGCAATTGATAGTTAGCACATCATGGAATGGATGATTAGCAGCAACAAGGTGGAAGTAAAAGCAACTAAAAGGCCAAAAAAATGTTCAAATAATTAGCAGCAAGTTCATATTCAAAATCTATAGAGCTTACGATGATTCAACAACACTGACCAGCACAAAGAGCCACAGAGCAGAGCATTTCTTCAAGCACATCATGGAATGGAATTCCAGAAGCTCACTTGCCGAAGAGAAGGTTCATAACAGCTGTGAAGAGCTGGCCCCTCTTACCAATAATCTCCTTGACGGCCTTCTCGTCGGGGCAAAATCCCTTGGCCCGCATTTCGTCGAGCAGAAGGCGGGCGTCAGAGAGCATCTGCCGGCGAAGATATGTTTGGAAGACGGCGATGTAAGTGGAGGGGTTTGGGCGCATGCCCTTGGACATCATCTGGAGCAGGTACTTGCTGGCCTCGGGGAGTTTCTCGTCTCTGGCGAGGCCCTTTATGAGGACGGCGTAAGTGTAGGCGTTGGGGGAGACGCCGGAAGCGAGCATGCGGTCGAAGGTGCGGAGGGCTTCTTTGGAATGGCCGCCGGCGTTGGCGTAGGCTTCGATGACAGCGGTGTGGGCGACGACGTCGGGCATGGCGCCCTTGTCTTTGATGACCGCGAACAGATCTAGGGCTTCGTGGGAGAGGCCGTCCTTGGACAAAGCGTCGAACATCTTGATGGCGCTGTTGGTGAGGCCTTCCGTCCGCATCCTGTGGAAGATTTCTTGGAGGTTGGATGGGTCTTTGGGTTCATCGATCACAGGCTTTTTGCTGAAGGGGTCGTATGGAGGAGGAAGAGGCCTCTCCTTCTGCTCGTCCGTCTTCTTCTTCTTCTTCGCCTCCTCTCCTTCGTCGTCTTCAGACCAGTCGAAGGAGGCGGGATTGTTGGTGTTGGAGCTGCTGGAGGAGCTGCGGAGAATGATGCCTTCCGCTCCCAGGTGGCTCAGCCTGCCACAAGTGAGGAGGCATTTGCAGATGGAGAGGGACGACCGCCGAAGCGCCATTGTCGCTCACACCCAATTGTAGAGACGCTGAGGGATAATGGATAACTCACCTCTTATATGCACACCGCCTTTAATACACGTGTATGGCACGTGAGACTATTTTTCTTAATTATAATTGTGGATGATGCTGCATGAATTGATGATTTAAAAAATATATTTTTATTGGTCTCATAATTAAAAGTGAATTTAATAATATTTTTTATTTTATTTAATTTTTTAAATTTTAATTATTTATATTTTTAAATGATATTTAAGAGCTATGTAATAATATTTTTATTATATTAGGTCTTAATTTAAATCTAATCATATATTTATTTTATATTTAAATTTCACTTTATTAACAAAAGGATAATTTTAATGAGACAAATATATATAGATAACCAATGAGTGCTCAATTATTGAATAATAATACAATTTACATTTGTAGTCATTTAATGTTTTTTAATTTCCTAGTTATAACGTGTTCTTATATTTCAATATTTTGCTAGAAAGATTGCCTTATATTTATATTTGGAGTTCAATTTATTTGGCAAGAGATCCACTATAAACTATTCAATAAATGAGTGTCAAAATATTAATTTTAGTTAAATGTTTTAAGAAAATACATGCCAAATGCAATTTCATGTTCAAGTGATAAGCTTAATTATTATATATTAAACAATGCACAATCAATTATAATGCTATACATCTAAATTGGAATCCCTTAAACCATATTAAATTAGGGGACTCCACACTAAATAAGCATCAACCAAGTGGAAGTGGAATCTCAGTAGCAACAATCATCATAATCAAGAAAAAACATCACATTTGTACACCAACAATGCAGCACTGCCATCAATTATTCTATATGAATTTGCAAATTTGTTTTAATATAACATCAATGCAAATGTCAAGATTTTTAGAAGCTTGCCAGGCTTTTTGAAACTCTTTTTGAAACTCTTGAATGATTTTTGCCAGTATTCTATACTTTTTTGCTCGATCACAAGTAAGAATATGTTAATCATTAAAATACATTGTTGAATGTGATTGAGAAAACTTTACATATGATACATCAATTTTAACAATGAGCAATTCAAACTAACTGAATACATTGGAATATACAAACCTAAAATTTGATGAGTAGGAAATATGCTTTATAAGCAAATGTATATTTGAAAATTTAAATTAGAAAATATGCTCTTATCATACAATAATACTAAAACAATTGAATATATAATTAAAGCTTAGGAATTCAAAGGTTAAGATGCATTTTCATCAAGCTTGTCAATTAGTGTGTTTATAATACAACTTAAAAAAAAAAAAGTTAACTTTGATAACTAGAAAAATATTTGAGCAAGAAAAAAGTGCATATTATAAACAACAATGTGATAATAATGTGATGTGTAATATAAGTGCTAAAATATAAACTTTCAAGATTTTGAGTTAATAAAATTATTATTTATTATTTTAATTAATTTGAGTAATCTATTAGTTATTATGAAAAAGAAAAATACCAGGTAGTTAAGAATAATTTTAGAGAATTTTTAAAAAAATTTGTGATTTTTTTCATGAGTGAATTTTTCTCGATTATTTTATGATGGTTTTAAATTAAAATACTTGTAAAAATTATATGGTGTCAAAATTGAAATATTTTTGAATTTTTGAATTATACACTATCAAATTAGCTAGCAACAAAAATTTCATAATTTGTAGAGTTAAAATGGATGAGTTATGCAAAAAAAAATATTTGAAATTAATTAATTGAATAACTGAATAATTGAATTAATTTAATTCGAAATAATTTTAAGAAAATGGCCATTAACGGTGACGACAAACTCTATTGCATGGCATCTGACATCGTTTAATGTTAACGGTGACGACAGACTCTATTACATGCCGTTTGCCGCTAAAATCAACGGTGCAGATCGCGCTATCAATCTGACATCGTTAACAATGAAAGTGATATGTGTAACGGCATAGCCATGATGTTAACGGTGCCGACGAATCCGAATTTGGCCAACTTTCAAACCCAAATTCCAACTCCACTACTTGGCTAAATTGGAGAATTTTGATGTCTACCCTAGGCTGTTACTTGGTCTAATCTTAGCATAATTGTATCATAATCATCATTCCATTAAGATCACTTAATCATTAGAACTAGTCCCCAAAACTTTGGAGCAATTCGGAGCTCAATTCAATATTTGGATTATTTTTTTAATATATTTAATTAATTAGAAAATTGAGATATTTAATTTGACATCGAAATCAAAATATGACTTCGTCATTGCACTCGTCACCCCAAATTAGATATGGGTGATGTTTTGAGAGTATTTGGAAATCGTCGGATTCTCTCAAATATTTTAATGTATTTAACTACTCCAATAATTAGGATAAATAAATTGATCTCCAAATTAAAATTCGACTTTGTCGCTGAGTTCTTCACCCCCAAATTAGCTATGGGTGAATTTTTATGATTTTTTAGAGTCCAATTGTTCATCTAATTTTAAATAGAATTTTGAATTAATTAAAAAAATTAGAAATTAATTTATTTTTTTAAAACCCATTTTCCCCTGCACCTAGGACCCACTCCCTCTTCTTCCCATTCGGCGCCCATGTCCCTCTTCCTGGTGCACACAAGGGGGCTTATGCCCCTCTCATTCTACTCCATGCTGATGGGAGGGCTCATTGATGGAGCCATCCTCCTCACTTCCTTTAAGTAGGAGCCTCGACCATCCTCCCTCTCCATTTGATCAACTGTGGAAGAAATAAGCTCCCAAGTTCTTGAAGAACCCCCAGCCCCTCTCCATTTTTGGTGGAAGCTGAAGCTTCATCCCTCAAGCTTAGAAGAAAGCAGCAATGCTTTCATTTGCAAGCTAAGGTACCTATTAGTGTCACCTTCCTTGTGCTCCTTCTTTATTCATTACTTTTGCAAGCCAATATACTTCTTCTCTTTATCAATTAATTGCTACATTTACCTTGAATGTCTATTTCATGCTGATAATAACTTGTGCTTGAGATGTGGAGTTCATTAAAGCTCATTAAGATTGTAAATTTTAGGGGAGATGAACAATTTTGATTTTCTTCTTTCTGTATACTTGGACCTTTAGCTTCATTGTTTGCATTGCTAAAATAATCATTTTGTGTTGATTTTAGTATTAATGAAAAGGTATTGGAAAGATCTTTCCATCGATATATGGCACCGCACTTGAGGTGCCCAAAATCAAGAATACTTGGGTGCCAAATGGAGCACATTTTTGTTTTTGCACAGGCAAAATCACCGTCGAGCGCTACAGTTAGCCATAGCTCCTGGCTCTCAACCAGAAGGTGCTACCGCGCGCCTCAGTGCCCACGTCTCAGGTTGGCTACGCCGTAGCTCGCCACAGCACGCTGTAGCACCTGGCTTTTGTCTAGGGGACGCTACTGCGCGCAGTAGCGCCCAGCTCTTGAGAAATCTGGTGCCGGAGCGCCTGAAAGAAGTGATACAGTGCTCCACAGCGCTGAAATCCGCCGCAACGCTTGAAAGCGCTGCTGAGCGCTGTAGTACCCGGCTCTTAGGATTTCTGGCACCGTAGCGTGCTATTTTTGGATAACTATAACTTTTAGAATAGCTTTCTAAGTGTGAGTCTAACACGTGCTACTTTTTGGATCCGGTGATTTGTTAGATCCAGAGCAGTTTGTAGAGCCAGATTAGGAACCAATTCAAAATATCCAGGAGGAGTTTGTATAACATTAGAGGACTCTACATCGGCATTTACTTTTCCGTACTAGTTTATTTTTAGTTCAGTACTTAAACTATTTTTCTATATTTTCATTAAGTAAACTGACTGTAATAACTCTGGATGTATTTTCTTTTCTTTTTTGTGATGAATGTTTTACTTAGATTCTGTGATGAATTTTTTTGGATGTATGCTTTAGCTTATGCACTATGTATTTACTACTACTTATACTTAGTATTGTGATGTGATCCGCATAATGAAAATACTGTTATACTTATATATATTGGATTTCTCATATTCCACTCATAATCCAATATATGCATATACCTAATACTTAAGATAAGGACATTACTCTTATCTTAAGTATTAGCTCTCAACTTTTCTTGAGATTGAAATAGTAGCCCTTCAGTTTTAGTTTCAGCCATTCGGGGGAGGTTCAGCAGCCCTTCCCGAGTAGCGCACTATTCCGCCGCCAACTGTTTGCAAAACCTTAAACATACTTCAGTTGCACACAGTGACAGGACAGGGCACTACAACTCATCTCACTGAAATCTATATTTTGGAACAGTCAATTTAAATTTTGACAGTATATTTTTAATTAATTTTGATAAATATAATTTTTTTTAGCTAAATTAGGCAAAAATTTGGTCATAATTTTTATGGTATTTGCATTTAAATCATCTAATTAAATGCACAAATTGATATTCCACAAAAATTAGTCTCAATTAAAAATGAATTTAAGTCAAATTATTTTGAGCTATTCAAATTCAATCTTGATCAAACTTACACACTTGTATCTTTGCTAAAATCTTATAAACTGTAACGGTCGCCTCTTATCCGTTGTCGAGTAACACTAACTCAACTATGATTAAGTGGTGATCATCACTAACATCACAGATAATAAGCAAAATATCCATGGCATTAATCCTAAGATGAACAAGACCTTAGCAGAAACATAAGTAAGACAATGCATAAAAAAAAAAAAAAAGCATTCAAACATTATCCACATATATCCATTCACATATAATATAGAAAATGCAAAATAATAAGAAGGCAATTCATTTATTACATTTAAATTTACATAAGGGCAACAGAAAGATTACTATCAGCCAGTTCTTCTTCTTTGCGGTACACCAACCTCACTTGACTTTCTATCGCAAGCACACCCCCAAGTGCAAAGCCTGAGCAAAATCCTGATGCTACCATATGTACATATATGATAGAGTCAAGCTAACAAAAGAAAAATAATATATTAGACTTATAAAATCTAAGCATAATTAAACTAAAAAATAATATACTCTTGTATTTCAAAGGTATTATTCAGCATAATAGTGAGAAAAAAATTCAAATTGCAGAAATACTGTAAAATAATTGAAAGTATAAACCAAATAGCAGAAAAGCAGTAAAATAACTGAAAAACTTGAAACTACATGAAATTTGCAGTAAAGTAAAGTAATGCCGAAATGTAAAGTTGAATACTGAAAATAAAAAAGACAGTAAATTATCTGAAACTGAATATGATATATGTGAGGGTATGTTGTATGCCATTGAATAAATGTATTTGTATATTCAATTGAACTGAATGTCATGATATGTAACCAATATATCACTGAACTGCGATGAATCGTACGGTCCAATATTTATATATATCCAGTTGGGAATCCAGTACTAGTCATCTTGAAAATTCCCCGATTAATATATATACAACATTCCATAGTCTATAAATTATCACAGATATTCATACATTATGCTTATGATTATGCTCATACTTCTATGTCTACATGATTAAGAAATTCAAAAATCCAGAAAATGATTTAAAGTCAGATAATAAATCTAATATCTCCATTGTGCAGAATCAATCTTCTAATTTCAATAATTAGTTTTACTTAGGATTTTACCTAAAATCATCAGCTGGAAAGGTGGTATACCCATAGTTGTATGTTCCCAAGAAAGGTGAATCTCACTTAGTTTGCTCATAACTGCATTTATCGCCACGCACAACGATAGAAGGCAGAACTCTGTCACAATTATTTTTTCAAACTAAACTGTTAAATACCTAAATTACAACCATACTTAGTGTTCAAATGAGGGTGATTTGAAATACTTAGTTTGTTTATAACTGCACTTATTGCCACGCACAACCATAGGAGGCAGAACCATGTCATAGTTATTTCTTCAAACTAGAGATTTTATTTCCCTAAATATAACATACTAATAGTGTCTTAAGAAGAGTAACTTTAGATACTTATTTTGTTCATAACTACACTTATCGCCACGCACAACGATAGAAGGCAGAACCCTATCATAGTTATTTTCTCAAACTAAGGATCTAGTCCACTAATTATAATACTCTTAGGATTAATTGATTTACTCTAAGTAAACTGTATCTGCCTAAGCCCGTAGGATAGTATAAGATAAGTCTTACTTCGAGTGACTCACCAATACTGAATATTGCTAGAGTGACCCAGCTCTATGGATCTACATCACTATACTCAGCCAACAATCTGAGTTACATCAATGTTATTTAATCAACATGGATTCCCAAAAATATGAATCTAGGGTTCAAATTGGATACATCCTACACAAAGTTTTAAGGATGTGACCAAGAGTTCACCCAATTTAGGATACTACCACATTAAATAAATCTCATTCTAAGCATCTCGAAGGTTTTGATAAGTTGAATCTTCCTGTTATTAACTACTATTCCAGCAAAGGAAAACTTCACAAGGTATTAAACAATTAGTAACAAATATTAGAATTCCTTTTTTGTTGCATATGAATCTTTCAGAAGGCAACGTCATAATAACACCTTGTGCTTTCTTTTTGGTTCTAAGTAAACCCTGCATTTTATTTACCAAATTATATGTATCACTTTGTTGGGCTCTGTTCAAGTACTTTGTATAATTAGTTCCGACATGGCAAGTTTAGCAGCCGTTTTTTGTATTCCCTGCTATCAATGCAACTTTTATATTTCTAGGATACCTAATTATGCTATGTTTTTGCCGTCTGGTACTTTGTTATCCCCTTCTTACTTACCAGCATCTTATAGTTGACTTTAGCTGGTCTTTTATTCTTTAAGTTGTATATGGATAAAGCTACATGTCACGATCTAACCTTGACAGTTTGGGAGCTTCGCTTTGGAAAGTTTCAAGGCAAGTACAGAGGTAAACTTCCGATACAAAATAAAAGAACCAAAACATATAATTAAAGGCTGATAGTGGGACCCCTTGTACTGTAGACGGTTTTCTTACCATTGAAAGTTTCCTCAAATAATTCATGTAAAGCATCAAACAAATATATGTCGGGCTTATGACATGCTCATCATCTTTCCTTGGAGAGATAATCATATCTTCACATGCGCAAGGAGATATCCCTTGAAGGAAAATAAGGGAGAGATTTAAAAGTTCTACCTCTAGATTGGCGTTGATGTTATAGGAAGAACAAAATTGATATTGTCATGAGTGTCTTTGCTGTTTTCGCCTTTCAACTTCATTGGAAGCTGAGGGATCATGTTTGTCGATTAAAGTATGTGCCTGGCTTTTTTTCCATCAGCTTTTCTCATTCTTCATGTATTTTGTTGATAGTAAGTGCATCGTTGAGACCAATCTTTTCTGTTCCCTCACTGTCTCCAATTTGAATGCTTAATTTCAAATAAATTTTAGGTCCATCAAGATGTTGGCATTCATTTCAATTTCTTAAAATCTTTTATAAGTGGGATTGTGGGTCTGAATTGAAGCATGATTGGTGAAGGTGAGTACCAGGAATAAGATTAACTTCCAATGCAGGTTTACTTTGTCTGAATATCAGTGGTAATAATGAAATCAGGAACTTTTTTAAATAGAAGTGTGTGATGAAATTATTGAGGCTTTAATTCTAGTTGATATTGAGCGGGAAGCAGGTGAAAAATTGAGTGTTATGAGGACCATGGAGAAGGATACAAAAAACAAGAAATATATGAAAAAGACACGTTGGTGGTTCACAAAACTAAATCATTCATGAGAATATATTTGAAATTAAATTAATTTTGCTAGTCTCCACTTATCATTTGAATTAAAATTACATTTGCTAGTCTCCACTTAACTCCTCCATTGTTGAAGCCTATTATGACATGATTCATTTAAATAATGGTGCTATAGCTAGGGCGTCCCCTGAAAGCGGCTCGCTGCATTGGTGCACAATCAATACAATTGATTCATGTAGTCGACTCCACCTAGAAAGATTAAGGCTTGGTGGTCTTGTTGTTTCATCGTGATAAGTTTAATTAATTAAATTAAATGTAACATTGTCTATAATGTGCGTCTCTTTCTCTTCTTGGTTTGTTTGTAAAGCCAACAAACCAAACAACTTAATTATGTTCTAAGTTAGACAAACGGAATGTCTTTCACAAAAATCAAGACATGCGCTTATAAATTATACGAAGCATAACCATTACAAGTAATAGCTCCCTCATTATTATACACTCAGGGCACTTTAGACATTTTCGATGATAGAGTTGCAGCCAATAACATCAAATAAAAGCACGACATACTGAAAGTGAGGGCCATACTCACCATCCTATCGCACAATTTATACCTATGCCTCTATTTGGCCCACCTGATGTTTGTAATGATCCTATTGAGACCTGAAATTCAACATTTGGCTGTTACCAAATCTTAAGAAATTCCCCCCTCCCCCATGAATTCTTGCTGATGCTGCCTTTGCTGCCATTCAAGCTAACCTCTTGGATGTTCACATTCACAAGAATCTAAGCCATAGAAAAAAATTTGATGATGGAGCAGTAGATCAAAGTTTGAAGCTTACGCTGCTTAATGTGCTGTATTTTTGCTGCATGCTTGCTTAATTCATGGGTTATGTAATGTTGCTGAGCGGCGTTTAAACATTCGAAACAACCCCCTCACACTTGGGGTCTATATGAGCCGAGAAAAAAGCATTATAAATTCTGGTTTCTTGCATCATTTGGTTTGCCTTGATGGCTTCAATTTGTTTATGCAGATTGAAGCAGTTGGAACTACGGAAAACATTTTTGAGAAGGTGTACCCTGTCTTTGCATCTTTAAGGTATATGTGCATATAATCTCTGTTCCTTGCAGGAATTACGACATTAACGCTGATGCAATACTCTGTTGCTTGCAATTTAAACATAAGCTCATAACAATCAACTTTCTTTTAGGTTGCAAGAGTTATGACAAAGCAGTGGGAGAGATGATAATGTTTGCTTCCTCCAAAAGGATCCCACTCAATCGGAGCGTTTGTTGACTTTTTAAGCAACGCTCTCTCTTTTGGTTGGTTGGTTCGAATCATTAACGGGTTATTTTGATGAATGAATAGATAAATATATGTCATCTAGTGAATAGAGCTTCTCTCGCTCTCCAAGTTGCGGGGGAATTTGATTACTGTGGTAAAGATATAATTTGATTACTTTTATTAAGTGGTGATATAATTTTGAATTTTAAAATTTAGGTACTTTGCATTAAAATCAATTCTTTGGCTATCGGTTAAGTTGCGGGGGAATTTGATTACTATTTCTTTATAAATCACGCAATTAAGTAATGGCAGGCTTTTGTTAACACTGCAAGTAGAAGCCATTGCCATCCCTACGTTTTGTTGATGGCTTCTGCTCAATTTGACTCCAACTGATCAGTGCCACTAAACTACAGGCTCAAACTGTTCAATTCGCTTTCTACCGCCCAGTGGAGTTTGCTGAGGGTTTAGGCTCTTCAAAGACATCGCTGACCCTTGTAGACTGCCCTGACATCGACCCATTCACATGGATTTAAAGAAAAAAAAAAACAGTTCACACATCCTAGTGTATTTATTTAATCATTTTACACCATATCGAACAGCTCCTACATATTCAATAAAGAAAAAATACTATCCCTTGGGGTAGCTGAATTTTGACAGGATAAATGCAAAAAATTACAATCCTAATCCATGTAATATAAAATTATTTAATATTTGCTCACATTATTTAATCTACAATTTTCTTTATAATAATAGGCAAAGGATACAATAATAGATAAATTAATATATTATTGTAAACTTGAGAACAATGACAATCACATCCTGTTTTACCTAATGTAGTTATTAATGGAATGCTTGACAATAAAGTCCAATGACAAGCAGTTGAGAAAGAGGTTTACTGGCACAATATAAATATGGCAAAACTTTGTAGTCAAATTAAAATAACATAAATTGCTGAATTCTTTAAATTTAGCGGGTGTGCCTTCAAAATGACGAGTGCCTGCATACATCAAGTAATGTATAATACACAAGTTTAAAAAAAGCATAAGAAACTATAAGAAACCCATTTAATGTAAGAATAACAAATAATATATGAAGTGCCTTATTCCAGTCTTTATTCTAATTAATCATTCATACTCCATGAAAAAATAAAAAATATGAACCCTAAATCTTTGGTTAGAACAAGAGAACACAATTGAAGTATATATGATATTGAATAATATACACATGATTATCTACAGTTCTATGAACGGCAACATCAACTGCAGCAGCAGCTACTAATAAAACTAGGAAATGTAGAACCCCCCCTAAATTTAAAAACCCTAGTTCTTAATTACAGAGCTATCACACTAACGAGCCAACCAACAGCATTGTGCATCTACCACCATTACATCTAAACTATACTCTTCCCGTTGATCAGCCTATCATATATATATATATATATATATATATATATATATATAGAAAGGCTGAGAGAGAGAAGCCGGTATGTTTGTTTGCTTGTTTGTTCATCGGCGGCGATGCTGCTGAAGCTGATGAGCCTTCTCTATTCTGTCGGCGTACATGGGGAGGCGCACTATCTCCGAGATCTCATTCAGAAGAACCTCCTCCGTGATGTTATCTGATATGCTTCTCATCACCTGTATTTGTATGCGTACGTGCGTGCGCACATGTGTCACACAATAACGAAATATTAATTATTTATAGAAGCATTAATATGCACCTTCCGATAAGTGTTGATGTCGTTCGGGGTTGATTTGTCAATTCTGAAGCGCATACAGACCCAGCAGTCGCCCTCGTGGTCCCACGAGCACTCGACGATCTTTCCAGAATAGTCATGCGGATCAACATTACCACCATCATCATCTGCGTGCGTCGCAAATGCATTGTGTAATTACTTAATTAAATTCCCCTTTAAAAAAATATAAAATGTCAAAAATTAGTAAATAATTTTTAGAGAGCTTATTATATTATATTTTATATTTACCCTTGAAAGCAATTCGGGTGCCATCCATAAGCCTCTTCTTTCCTCTCTCATAAAGATAAACCAACTGGCGATTATCCGTCCCAATCTGCACCAGCCATGCCGCCGATGTCAAGCCAAGAAAAATGTTATGGTATCCAAAATATGAGCATTAAAATAGGGCGGAGAAATACGGTGCTCACGCACATTTTCCCTAAAAATTGATTTTTGAGAGTTTTTAGAGAAATTTGGGGTATTGTAGAGTACTCATCAAGCAATGGCAAACCTCAATCAAGAAGTCAACTGAATTCATTTCGGGGTATTTCCACTTGAGAAGGCCTTCGTGCGTACGGGGAACGTACGGGTCGTCCCAACCCTGACACAGCAACATAACGGCCCGTGTCAGCACCAGAAACTAAATAACAGCAGCAACAGCATTTTATAAACATATATTAATCAATAGTATTGCGGGCACCCACCCATTTCACAAGCCAAGTATTCAAATCTCATAAGCCTGCCTCATAATTGTATGTTATAATATTATAATTTAAATTGAAAATGACTGCTGCACCTGAAAAATAAGGCCATCAGATGCGTGGGAAAGACTCGGAATAAACCCTTTCAGAAGTTTGCCGACAGTTGATAATAGCCAAAAATCCTTCCGCCTGACCTGAAAACCAAAAATAAAAAATGCAGCAGCAGATATGTGCAATATTATAAATATACATCAGAAGAAGCAAGATGCTATAGAGGGAGTTTTTATCTGACTTACTCCAAATGGCTCCATTTCGTATCTATACGATAAATTCCCCTTCCCTTCACGCTCAATGTATTTCTTCTCATTGTTTCGAGGACGAATGACCTCTTCTTCCAGTAATTTCCACCTCTCTGAAAAGGGTAACTGTAATAATACAGCAAGATTATTCAAATATAAAAGAACGAAATCGTGAAAACTAAATAAACCTGAGAAAAACAAATGTATATTTAGCAAATTTATATAGCATCCTTTGTATTTTAACATATTTTAAGTGTATTTCACAACAGTAAATTCTTAACAAGAAGGATCGCGAGCTAACGAGTTGAGTTTGGATTGGTTAAGCTCGACTCATTTGCTCATTGAGCTCAGCTTAAGCAGCTCATGACACATTTGTAGCCCGATGTCAGTATATTTCATGCTAGATTTAACACCATGCAGAGTAAAAGAACTAACATTGTAAAGAACCAACAAACTTCGAATAGGTAAAACTTACATGAATGTGAAGAGCTTCAAGGATAAAAAATCTTCTAATAACCATGTAAAGGTATGACTTCTTAGTCTCATTACAAGGAACTAAGGCATTTATGTGCTACATATTTGTGAGGACGAACAATTTCATCTCTTACAAGTACTTCTTGAGGTGCATGAATCATGTCTTCATTGTGTGCTACTACCAAATAACAACCCTTCCCTAAATTCTTACTAAAAATTTCTTGACATTTATATTTTGGTTTTCCTCGTAACTAAGAAAATCAGCACTCCAAACCACGGGGCATCACATGATCCATTGTTTAATATATCGAAACCATCTAGCGCAGTCCTCAAAATTTCAATTTTGCTTTAACTTCATCTCTAGTTTGATCAATCAAAAGATTATCAACAGTAAATAATATACTAACAAGACTTAGGAGAGCAGAGCCAAATGTAAGAAATAGAATATTTAGCTATGCCCAAGAATTAAAGCTATATTAGATAAAATCTTGAAGAAAAGAGGTTGGAAGAAGAGCAATACCCCTTCATTGTAACAAATGCAAAAAAGCAGGACATAACATCCTTTTATATGAAAAGGATAAGACTACACATAAGTTAAATAAAAAGAACAAACATTTATGGAAGCAGAATCTCATGTAAGAAATGTTCATTATTTATGTATATTATTATATTACGAAGCTGTTGTTTTATGAATAATCATGTTTTGTATTATATATGTTCAAGATCAACAGGTTGAATAACAATCTTTGTTTGTGCATAAAAACAATCTTTGTTTGTTAGTAATAGATGTAATCTATATATTGAAATTAATTTCTAATTTATAATTTTTAAAATAAATTATGTGATTTTACAGGAGTATCTGTCAATCTCATGTGCTCATGAGCATGCCAACGATAAAGTGGATTATTGACACAAGTTCATAAACACTGTTAATATTCAAATGTAAATATCTAAATATGTAAATATTTAAATATTAAATATAATTATTCTGATTTCTAAAATAATATATTTTATTAAAAAAATTAAATACTTTGGATTATTTCTAATAGAATGAAATATAATGGATCCATCCA
The DNA here is from genome assembly GCA_016760335.1 of Gastrodia elata. NCBI lineage: Eukaryota > Viridiplantae > Streptophyta > Magnoliopsida > Asparagales > Orchidaceae > Gastrodia > Gastrodia elata. The sequence goes on along the minus strand of CM028671.1, from coordinate 72,910,681 downwards.
AATTAAATAAAAACAATTTATTTGCCAAAAAGTAGTACAAAAACAGTTCCTCTACAAAAGAAAACCATGCCCTTAATTAAAAAAATTAAAAAATAAATATTTCATCCAATTTAACACTGTCCATGACTGAGAACAAAAGTGAGTTGAGAGACCAAAACAAAAAATAACTCACCTAAGAAATATGGATTGTGTTAGGGTTCAAGATCAACAGAGACATGACATGAATCATTAGGCATTTATTTGATCGTGCATAATGGAGATAAAGGATTTATGTAGTTGACCCCATCTAATGAGACTAAGCCTTAGTGTTAGTGTTGTTGTTATGGAAAAAGGATATTCATACAATATGCATCAACCTGGATTCACTGTGGGGCTCCTCAACAGTTTAGTGCTTACACGTCCAGTAAGAGGCAGTTGACCATGCACTATCTTGGATAAATAGTGCCCATCCAGATTGAAGAAGTACAGAGGGCAGCAAGTACAGCATTAAAGTAGTAGCATAACTTGCAACGCAATTCAAGAAGAGGTGATAATTTCCTAGCAACAGCAATACGTACTGATAATGATAGAACGTATGCATGATGGAAACAACAAGGTTGTGAAATCCTGTGAATGAACATGATAGAACTATATAGCCTTAAACCTGAAGGAATTTGATATACTCCAAATCTCTCAAAAACGAGCTAATAAAATTACACACTCAAATTTTACAATACATTTAAATCCCTCACACCAAAAATTCAAGAAAAAAAAACCCAAATTCCTCTCTAGCTTACACCAAAAAGTCATTAAATCAAAAAATTCCTTTTTCTTTAAGCTTGACTTAAAATTTCTCAAACTCACCTTCCATTAATTTCTCAAACTCACCTTCCATTAATGGAGATATTACCCTATCGGGGGCCAAAACAGATGGCTACGCAAGCTTACTTCTTTTTCCACCTTCGGTGCAATATATTCCAAAGATCAAATGCAACCTTCTTTGTTTACTTTATTTTAAAAATCATTGATCCATTCATGCAAAACTTCAAGAACAATGATTTACCAGTTTACCTAAAGCACAGACACAAGCTCTAGCTATGTGTGAGCTCCAGCTTTATTGTCAAACACAAGCTCAAGAAAATGTTTTCCAATCGAGCTGAATCTTGACAACCTCAAACTTTACTCTATTACAATCCTTAGTAACATTTAACGAGAATGGGTAAAAATGGAATTCATTAAACCTGTACATCTGGTATAGAGCTTCTTAATAGATGGAATAGTAAAGGGCCTTTGACTTGGCTCTTTACAAAGGAAAAAGTGGATCGCTCACGTCTTGGGGCACAGGTAAAACAACTGCGTTCAATCATATACAGAAGCACCAAAACGGTCATCGTAAAAAATTAAATTTTTCAAAAAATCTAAGATATCATGCACAGCATACCGAGAAGCCAACTGAAACTACAACAAATATACTTAATTATTTAATAGGTATTGATTGTAAATGAAAATCCAAAAAATAATGAACTCCAGCGGATGACTCTGGTTAAAATTGAATGTTCGTAAGAAAGTTTAAAACTGCAGTCATACAAATGCAAATTAGAAGCGATCATAAATGCTAGAAAATATTACAATCAATAGATCAACAATTTCGTAACCACAAGGAACACTCACAACTAAGCGTGTGGATATGTACATACATGCATTCCTGCGTACAGAAGAGTGTGTAGGTCGGATGAGTATGAATAACTTCAAGAGGGTTGACCTAGAAGTGTGGCAAATTTTTCTATCTAGAAAGTTCAATAATCAAAATATCAACTCTATGAATCTGACTAACCTTTATAACAGACTGATTGTTAAGGGCTATTAAATCATAGGCCAGATATCTCCTCTTCAATCCAATATCAGGTACAGCATCAATAATCATTTCCCCATCAACTAATGTGTAGTGATGAAAGAGATTACCCTTGCAATGAAAATGACATAAATATTAAATTGTGAAAAGAAACTGTATCACGTCAAACTAGAACAAATAGCATTGACATTTTTATGAATCAGATAAGGTACATACCTACCTCAAAATCAACCTTTAAGGGAAAACGCAATTGTACCCTTCGAAAGCAGAAATTACGATCAATTAAAAAGCAGCCATGTAGTGCAATAAGCATCATATATCTAGTGCCATCTGCTTTCCATGTAGCATAGTAATAGCGCTGTCTCAGAAGCTGTAAATTATCTCTGTACATAGGCCAGTAAATAAAACAATGAGATTGGAAAACAAAATATATAACATAATTTTTAAATGCATCGACATTGACCATCATTATCTAATATTTTATATAAACCATTAGGAACGTAAATGAGTTGAACATCATTACTAAGAAAGGCTTTAATACCAGCGAATTTCTGTTTTCTATTAGTTTTTCCCGCTGAATTTGGTTTTGACGTTAATAACCCGCCAATTTATTTAACATAAAAGCCATATTGAAAAATCATTCAACTTAAAGTACAACTAGTATGGAACAAAATATTTTGTAGGAAACTAGTGACATAATAAGGATTTTATTCAATAGTTATAGGTTTGGGTTTTGATCTAAATAGATGAATTCTCCCAATCATTCAGCGGAACACTCGGAGGCTGACTTTAGCCAAGAAGGGTCATGGCAAGTAAACATCCATGAACCTAATTACAGCCCCCACCATTGAAGATCGAATACGAGAATTGGAAGACAAGGAGGTAGCATGTTGTGAGAACCTAACAAGGTTTATGTGCGTCTCCTATGAGAAGATTACTAGCCTCCAAAAGAAGGTGCAAGAACTAATGGAGGCACTACGGATAGTACTTCCTAAGTTAGCTGAATTTACTTTCGAAATGGAAGAAGAACATGAAGAACGTATCACAGACTTGGAGGAAGGAAGAAATCAGGCTGCACTTCCCCCTCACCACACCATGGATACGGCCACTACATCGGGGGCCAAGAAAAGGAGAATAACTGCCATCAAGTACCGGAAGTTGTGGGCAGAAAATCTCAAAAAGAGCAAATAGATTGCTCTTAGTCATTTATTCATTTATGTCATGAAAGAACTATGTTTTTATTTACTTACTATTGCTACAGTTAAAGTTTCCTTCCTTATACAGAACATTAAATATTAATGAGCAAGTGTTGTTCTATTTCTATCTTGATTATTAAATAATTATAAATTAAGATCTTCTCTTCTTAATAGATGAATCCAGAAGAATATTCTCCAAAATTACCCACAGAGACTCCAGTGAAGATTTCTTCTCTACCTCCAGGGCCATCATAAAGCAAAACAGAGAGGCTATTAAAAATGATAGCACATATCTAAGCTAATCAAAATAACACCACCGCTTATGCGCCCAGGTCTGTGCCAGCACCTCTTAAAGAGAGTCAGCATAAAGTTAATGGGGCCCTGAACGCTTTCATGAAGCTAAAATTGCCGTCTTATGACGGGTCAGCCCGCCCAATGTAGGCGGAAGACTGGATACAGAAGGTAGAGGGCAAGCTGGAAAATATGAGGTGCCCGGTCACCGATGCCGTGAGGTTGGCCAAGAGCCTATTTAAAGGAGAAGCGAAACGATGGTGGATGATCACACACATGACCCAATTTGTTGGGTTGAACTTGGAATACATTAATTGGGAAGAATTTGATGAGGCATTCAGAGTTCGGTATACACCCCTCTCTGTGCAAAAGATCTTAGAAGATCAATTTATCAGAGTAAAACAAGGGGAAAAGAGTATAGCGGCTTATGAAACAAAGTTCATCAAGCTTTCCCGTTACGCCCACAAGCTTGTAGACATCGAAGCCTCCCGGTGCAACCGATTCCTGGATGGGTTAAACAACTCAATTCGAAAAAGATGGTTACATTTATCTAAAAATGAAGCTGATTATTTCGGAGGGCAAGTGTAACGACCCAATGTTTTAATCTGCACATTAGGTCAAATTCAAGCCTCAGAAATCAGATTTCGGAGAATTTCGATTTAGGACAAACAAGCATACCAATACATAGAAATAATTTTTAGACCAAAGTGCCCTAGTTTGGGAGAGTTCGGATAACGAAAACTCCGGCTTTATTTTTATGAATTATTTAAATCCAATAAATTGAGGAAATTAAAATGTGTCTGAATTCATCAATTTTTGTGTCGTTATGTTAGGTATATTATTTAAAAACTGCTCGAAAAATTTCATCAATTTCTAAGCGTCGATTTGATCTCAATAAATTTTCGAAGTTTAAAATTTCAGAAATTAATTAAAATAAAATATTGCTCCAAATCAAAAAAATTTGGTGTCAGGGTGTTCGTTATGTCATAACACATCTCGGTGTCAAGTTTCGTTATTTTTGGATGTCAAATGATGAAAAAATGTGAAAATTTAAGTCTTAGTATTTATTTTAGAATTTCGTAAGGATGCAAAAAATCTCTAAAAGTCAAATTTAAAATAGTCAAATATAAATACAAATTCAAAATCGAATTGTCAAACTTTAAATCTTAACGAAAAAAGTACCCAGTACATGACAAATATTACATTTTGCATTTTTACAACTACTTAGCCTCGCTTTCAAGCCAAATTCATGTGTAGCTTGGTTGGTTGTTTGGAACCAACATTCGGGGTTGTTACTGAAAAATGACATCAGTAATATTCGTGATTGTTACTGGAAAATGACATCAGTAATATTCAGGATTGTTACTGGAAAATGACATCAGTAACATTTGGGGTTAGTTACTAGAAAATGACATCAGTAACATTCGTGACGAGTTATTGGAAAAACGACATCAGTAACCTATATATTGTGATAATACTTGTTGCCTTAATTTTCCTGCATTTTTATTACCGCCTTATTTCCGCTAATCACATCTTTTAAAGTGTAATATTATTGTGTACTGCAGTACTTAAGGTATTCTCTAATTACTGGAAATTCCAATACCGGTATTGGTGCAATATCAGGTCAGCTGCTTCTGAGAGAATACACGCAAGAGTCCTAATGCTTAAAATTTTCAATCTTGCTGATAGATCCACGACATTGTTTTGCTTATCTTTCATTTTTTATTTTATTTCACTTTTGTACGAGATATTCGATGAAGGATCTTTTAATCTGAAATATTGAAGTAAATGAGAAATATCTTTGGCTTTTGTACATGTATTTCTTTTTCTCTCAATTTACTCAATATAATCCTGCGGTATATGAACACCCGATGTCGGAACAATTTTCGCTAAATCAGCGTCAAGCCTTCACAGCAAGAGTAAAGATCTTCAAGAAAAGATGGTTACATTTATCACGAAACTCGATTATGAGTACCTAAGATAAGAAATTGCAAATGGCAATATTACAGGAAGCACAGTATTCAGGTTTTACTATTCATTCAGAAAGTTCCAAAATGTACCACGATTTGAAGAAAATATATTGGTGGTCAAGATTAAAGAGGAATCTAGGAGAATATGTGGCACGTTGCAATGCATGCAATTTAGTAAAAGCAGAACATGAGAGGCTAGGAGGACTCTTACAATCTCTACCAGTCCCGGAATGGAAGTGGATTGATATTGCTATGGATTTTGTAGTATGTTTACCTCAAAGAAAATCAGAAGCAGATATCATTTGGTTTGTCATTGACAGGCTCACAAAATCTGCACATTTTCTCCCAATAAAGCAGACTGGTCCGATGAAGAAACTCGCCAGAATATATATATCTATATATCATAGAAATCGTCCGATTGCACGAGATCCCAAAGGCAATTACATCAGACAGAAATAGTAGATTCACTTCCCAATTCTGGAAAGTCGTGCATGATGATTTGGGTACCGCACTGACGATCAGCACTGCATTTCACCCCAAACAGAAGGACAAACAGAAAGAAAAAATCAAGTTCTAGAAGACCTTCTAAGATTATGCATACTTGACTTCCGTGGAAGCTGGGAAAATATTTATCTTTAGTTGAATTTGCCAATAACAACAGCCGTCAGACTAGTATTGTCATGGCTCCTTATGAAGCCTTATACGGAAGAAGATGTCTTACGCCCCAAATTGGTGGAACAAACTAATAAAAAGATTCAACTGATAAAGAGCAAGATAGTGGTGGCTTAGGATCGCCAAAAGAAATACCATGATTCCAGGTACCGAATGTTGGAATTTTAAGTCGGAGACTTTGTATACCTGATAGTAAGTCCTATGAAAAGAGTGTTTAGATTTGGAGTGGCCAGTAAATTAAGTTAACAATATGTTGGACCATTCGAAGTGATAACTAAAATTGGAGCTGCTTACAAAATCAAGCTACCTGAGAACCTTACGGCAATTCACAATGTATTTCATATTTCGTCTCTTCGCAGATGCCTACAGAAACCGTCCCAACGGATAATAGCACCCGGTATTGCAATCTAACCAAATTTGACATGTTGAACCGCCTAATAAAATCATAGAACGAGGCAATCGTCAATTAAGGAAAAGAACAATTCCTATGGTCAAAGTGCAATTGAAAAATCATAGTGCTAAGGAAGCAACCTGGGAGCGTGAGAAGGATATGAGGAAAGAGTGTCCCATGCTATTTCAATGTTCAGGTAATCATAATTAAATTTTTAATTTACATGTACATTTATATTTACCATGATGTCAAGTACGACATTGTTCTTAAGTGGGAGAGTCTGTAACGACCCTTGGTCGTTTCTAAGAAAGGCGTTAACATCCCCGCCAATCCTAAATGTTCGTTAATTACACGCTGTAGTATTAATACCCACAATTTTCTATTTTCTGTTAGTTTTTCCCGCCGAATTTAGTTTTGACGTTAATAACCCGCCAATTTAATTCTACAATTGATTAATCAATATGATCCTGCGGAGATGTACCCAAGGACAGTTGGGTTGATACCTAACCTAACCTAAGGTCATCATAATGATACACACACACATGCACACTATATTTATATATATATATATATATGTATGTATTTACACAAATATATATAAATATTCACATACAAATATATGTATAAATTTGTTTGGAGCTATGTGTAAAGATGCATATATTTATGTGTGTACACCAATATATGATAATATAAATATCTATGTGATAATATAAATATCTATGCGTGCGTGAGTGAGGGTGTATGCAAACAAGGCTATTTTCTCAAATTAAATGGATATATATATAGGCATGTATGTGGGTGTTGTGTGTGTGTATATATATGAGTATTATGTGTAATTTGTTAATTTTAAGTTTGCAAAACTATGCTTCTACATGTGTATATCTATATGTATATGCACACATGTATAGATATATGTGTACACACAAATATATATATGGTATGTACATTCATTTATGATATATGTATTCGCATGTATACATATAAATATATGTTTTTCTATTTATATATTTATATATATATATATATGTATATATATATATATTACACATATTTGTATATATAAAATTTGTGAACCACGCCTACCTACCTATATCTTTCTATACATGTGTACACATAAATAGACAAATATATATGTATAATAAATTAGTCTATTTGTATTTGTGTATTTATATATATGCGCAAGTGTACATATATATTAATACACATACATATATAAAAATACATACACACTATTTACACAAATATATTATTTATAACATGTGTTTGTACATTCATATATAATATTCATATACATAATGTTCGGAAACAAGCGCATACTTATATATTAATGTATATAATGTGTATGTGTTTAGATAAGACATATATAGATATGAACAAGTGTGTATATGTGAATATATATATATATACATATATATACATATTAAATATAATGTGTACACATACACACATAAATATGTCTATGCAAGTGAAACCAAATGATTTTTCCAAATTAATGGATGAACGTTACTGAGCATGCTGAGTTAAGAAGGTAAATATATAAGCTACTTAAAATGGGGTTTGTTAAAGAGGCTACAAATCCTTGTGCCTCTACGCTTCTAATTTCAAAAAAAAAGATAGTTTGATGTATACTGATATTCATGAGATCAATAAAATCACTATAAAATGTCGATTCTCAATAGCGATGTTAGATGATGTGATAAATAAGACGGAAGGAACGTGATTTTCACTAAAACAGACGTAAGTAGATATCAGTTTGTAAAGATGAGAAGGAAAATCGGTAACTGCATTTATGAATATAAACCATGCCTTGTGTCCATATATTGGAAAAATTTTTATCTATTTGATGATATTTTAATTTATAAGAAGAATTAGAGAGGAACATTTTAAATATTGCATCTAAGAAAGGTATGAAACTTTTAAGAATTGAGAAGTTATACATAAAAAAACAATTTAGCTTCTTAACCCAATTACTAATGTTTATTTGAGGAAACGATTTGGCCATAATCTGTGTAGTCACTCATATACATTTATCATTAGCATGAATGTATGCTCATTCTTGGGCTCAACTTATGTGTACATGTTATACAAGGGCATACACACACACACATATAGATATATATATATATATATATATATATATATATATATATATATAAGCGCAAGAAATGTCTGGTAGGATGGTAAAACACGTAGATAACTCACTAGTCAACTACTGAGTACATACTAGCTAGTTAGGTTCAAACTGTGCTCTCAAGAATATAAATTAGATTAATAAGGATAAACTCACAAAAGCAGTTGTAATAAAATTACCAAATTTTAATAAAGTATTTGAGGATATCTTAAGATGAATCGAGTTCAAATATAAGAGAGGGTATCAAAGAAGATGGTCATCCAATAACATATTTTTGCAAAAATATGAGTGGCGTCAAATAGAAATACAGTGCAATCCCTTTAAGTATTGGAGGCATTTTTATTTATAAATAATGAAGAGTTTAACTGGATACAAGATGCAGAAAGAGTTGTTCGAAAAACTAAGTAGAAACTCACAAAAGCAATTATAATAAAATTACCTAATTTTAATTAAGTATTTGAAGTTATCTAAAGATGAATTGAGTTCAAAAATAAGGGGACGTCAATAAAGATGGTCATCCAATAACATATTTTCGCAAATATTTAAGTGACGTCAAATAGAAATGCTCAAACAATGATAGAGAATTTAATGATGTAGTACAAGCCCTTAAGTATGCTACGCGCCATTAAATGGTGAAGTCCCATTAACTAATATAAATAGTGATTCAAGAGATGATTATATGCATCTTGAAAGACGGTTGTAGTCTAAGCATATATATATATATAAGCATCAGTTCAGTGTGTGCATGCAACATCTTACAAAGATTTTCGATCATAATTTACATGCAGAAATAGCAACGATTGAAGATAAGTAATACTATCCAGCATGAAGTAGGACGTCGGTAGACTTGAAGCTCAATGTAGAGTTTGCTAAACAGCTGAGGGAAACATTGGGAAGATGTTTGTACAAACTGTGTTAGACAACCCCTTAACATAAAAAAACACAATTCAATTTTTGTAGTAGTCCAACTCTCTAAAATGGTACATTTCATTCCATACTATGAAGCGATCACATCATACATGGCCAAGCCATACTTCCAAGGAGTAAAACAGCGTGATCTTTCCAAAATCAACTCTGATAGGGATGCCCAAATTACTTGGTAATTTCAAGAAAATCCTATGAAAGAAAATGGGGATGACCTTGTAATTCCCAACTACTTATTATTCATAAACTAATGGACAGATACAAATAGTAAAAGAAGTCCAAAAAATCTATAATGTTGTCCAGTCAGAAATCACTTCTGTATGGGACTTGATTCTACCAATGCTTGAGTTTGCATTAATTCATCTATCAATGTCTATTGGTATGACTTCATTCAGAATAGTTACATGACTATCAACCAAGAAAATTCAATAATCATATAGAATTACTCAATGTGTCCAAGCCTTGTGAAATTTAAATAAACATCATGTAGGGATAAATATTAGAATAAAGCAGTGAAATGTAAAACTATAGAAAGGTTTGTAGAAAGATCTTTCAAGAGGTTAAATGCAAGGAAGGTCTGTCCTTTTAAAATAATCAAATGTATTGTTATTATGCTTACAAGCTTGAGAAACCATTAAATGTTGAGTTACATCCAGTATTCAATGTAGCAAATAAAATATAGTACTAAGAACCAACAACCAACATCTGGAAAAGTGTTCCTCTTATTAGACATGAGGCGTGAATTAGCATATTGCTAAGATAACATTTTTCCTTAACCCACTTTTCCCTTAACTTTTTTTGTCATTTATTTTGTCAGAACTTGGAACATGGTTATAAATGTTAAAACTTGGGAAATCGTCAAGTGATAATGCCTAGCATTTTGTTATCCTAAATTTCCCTAACTTTCTTAAAAATGACTTCACAAGTAATATATAACCAAATTAATTTTTAACAAATAAATTGTTGTTGTTAAATATTTAAACTACAAAAGAACCTTAAATAGGGATTATCTTCTCCTCCAATTTTATTCATGCACCTTTTCTTTTAAATTTTGCATAAATCTAAGATATATCCATAAAATCATACCCAAAGCATATAGCAAATCTTATTCTTGGTCCACATCCTGAATCATTATCCCTTCATTTTTATTATGAGAAAAAATATCCCTAGTTTTTCCATGAAATGTCATGCCTTATGTATTATGATCCTTAAATTTTGAGAAAGACCAAGACTGCTTTTGTTTCAACCAACAATTGCATTGTTGATGCAAGCAATAGATCTCTATCATTGGATGACCATATTTTAACTTGTTAAGAAGGTTTATACAATGGCCAAGCAATGTAAGAAATATGGAAGAAGATTCTTACAATAACATTCAAGGAGAAAATGTAGTTGAGATGTAGACTAGGCCTTCCGAAATAATTGCTAGGATGACAATCAAGGTCACTAAGAAAACATCCAAAGCATTCATTCTTCCCTGTCACGTCACCTACATTGGCTCCTCCCAACTAAAAACAAACAGCAATAAATCCTCAAAAGGAAAAAAAACTAGATCTAAAATGGGACTAGATAGTAGATAGTGATTACAATGCACGTCACCCTAAACCCTAAAGCCTAAATATGAAAATCTCAATGATAACCAGTACAGAACTGCAATCAATCTCATACAAGTTTTCAAATAAAATACTCAGATGCTTTGGATGGTTTTCTTTACAAAAATATCTAAAAACACAGCCACATCCAAAGGCACAACAAAAGTAAACATTGGCCAACATTGTGGTATGTTTCTGGGGTAGTGTAAGGAGTCAGGAAAGGTGGTGCTTGATGATTACAATACAGCATCTTGGCTAACTCTAAATCAAAATTGAGCTTCAATCATAAATAAATGCACCAAGATTCATCCTCAAGTATTTCAGACATAAAAAAAAGATCTTAATTTCCTCAAAATTAGACAATATTCAAAGAGGGCAGAGGATGCTAAAATTGTTAAAAAGTACAAACGTTGTAAGAAGAAGTAAAGAATATACCTATTAAGAGATACAGGATGGGATCCTGGAAACTGTGAAGTCCCCTTTCCCTATAAAAAAACAATCCCCATAAAATAAATTTCAAATACAAAGTTTTACAGTACAAATAGCAAGTAACCTTCACAAAAAATACAATGTAAACAGGACTAATCAGAAGCCAGCAATGCACTAAACATTTTGATAATGAAGCATATTAAAAATTTAGTTCATACAACAACTTAAATGATAAAATAAGCAATTTATTTTTTGAGATCATTGCACAATATGCAAAACATCAAATTTTAGAAAGCTCTGAAAAGAAATTCATATAATAACTTTTCAAGAGCAGACAATTGTTGACATAAAAGAAAAACTTGAAAAATAATGCACTTTAATTATCAAAAACAGAATGCATACAGTGACAGGTAAATCAAACAGAGAGTAGCATTTTTGGCGCAAAAACTCTTGCTCATCATAACAAATTGCATCCCCTAAGATATCATCGTTAGTTATGGGACAGTTCTCCATATGCTGCTCCTGCTAACAAGAAAAAAAATTTAATTAGAAAAACTTGCAGACAAAATCACAGCATACAAAATGTATTAAATATAAAACTATGGAAGCATAAAAAATAATTAAATACATAAACTAGAAATTAGTAAGCTAATTCATCTGCAGTTACAGTTTACATACCTATCTTTCTAATTATCAATCAATGTCCATTTATCTATACTTGTATTTTTTATCATTAGAAAGGATATTCTCTATTTTAGAACTTAGGGAGGGGTTCTATTTGATCATGCACAATGAAAACAAACGATTCATGTAGCAGACCCCACCTAGTCAAATTAAGGCTCGGTGTTGTTGTTGTGTAAATATAAATACATATACATGCACATGCATATAATCCTAAAACCTCCAAATTTGAGTTTGGACATAAAATTCAACCTCGAACAACTATACATAAACAGAAAAAAAAAGGTAGAAAATTGTATAAATTTCAAAATGTTAACACAGCAAAATTGCACTATTGTGACATGCAGCTGCAAAAAATGTCTAACTGCAGCACATTTCCACACAAGATGATGCCGCCTCAACAACCATTACAAGGACTATTAAACAAAAAAGAAAACTGACTACTGGAACATGGGCCATAGTGATTAAATGTTTGCATGACCACTTTTATTGCTAGTTCTAAAGTTTTGTTTGTTGGTTTCAAATGTAAACATCAACATTAAAAATGAAAGGTGCTGACACATAGAAGTAGGGAAAAATAGCAGTTCTAAAAATGTTATACAACTCACATAATCAACAAGCCAAATAAAAAATAGAGATATGTATCCACATATTTGCACTTTTCAAACTGATAATAGGTTAAAGAACATAAAGACTCATAATGATGATTCTCAATAAAGTTAAAAAAGGGCAGAAATTTATCAATTCCATTCAAGCAACATACCCACAAAATTTATCTTGTTGACAAAGGAATACAGTGCAACGAGATGCAAAGAATGATTGCTATTTATTCCTTTACTGTACAAAGGATAAAAACATTTAAAGAATACATTTTATTACTTTCATCAATTGTTCCAACTTTAGACCATAACAATTACTTAAAATTTTGGAAAACTGACTTCATTAAACAAAATATATATAAATATATCAGAATAACATCCTTTATCCCACTTAGAAAATTTGGAGAGAGAAAAGAAAAAGGATAATTGATCAAATGCACTAATAACTAGAAATCCATAAAGTTAAATATGATTTACCAAGCACGATTCCACTTTTAAATTAACTGCACATATATAGCTTTGACCTTATTCTCAATCGATGGAAAGTCTCTCTTCTAGAAAGGCCCTTGAGCTTTGACCTATATTTTAATCTGTGATACTTTCAGGTTTGTGGTTTCTACTTATACTTTATGTTCTCAATGCTTTTAAGTTCTTCGATTTAAAATACTTTTGCTCTTTATTAATGTAAGAGTATTGTCACAATTTTCATGCCCTTCTAAAATGAATATTTGAAAATACTCTTTTAGCAATTTCTCAAAGTGGCATTTCCAACTTTCCTTGGTATTCTTATTTAAAACCCTTCCGTGATATCTTGATCTGAAATAAAGATTATAATTTCTTGATGCTTAACATTTGTGCTTGATCAAAAGTCCTTAGATAACCTATATTTACTTGACACGAGCCTGTGATATACTAGCTTATTGATTTTAAAATTAAGTCAATGTTATTAAACCACAAAGAAAATAACTTTGTGAAAATTTTTCAGGATGAAAAATAAAATAAAAGTTAGAATAGCACTTAAATATTACATGAATATATAAGAATATTACATTTTTTAACTTATAACTCAAGAACAAATATGATAATTACAGCCTAGTTAAAAATAATTTAAAAATGCAATGATGTAAATAAAGTTGATGCTTGCACCATGAATTCAATATGAACTTGTGATTGAGGTATAACATGCAAAACCTACAGGCAAATGACTAATAGTATCGCCATCTTCATCATCATCTTGATCTTGAACAGCTTCACCATTCAAATCAAGATCAGAAGTTCTCTTCCAATCAGGAGTGGGAGGGCAAACTAACTTTTCAGGACTTTCATGGTAAAAAGAGTACAATGCCTCTATATAATCCCTTTTATAAATTCCTGGTGGACGTGCTAGCTCAAACTCATGAAGTGCCTACAAAGAAGAATATCATCACCAAAACCCAAATTGCACTGCTCAGCCAAGTACATAACATACAAATACATTTAAAGTAAATCTAAAATTAACAGTATACCTCAGCAACAAAGCACAATTTAGAGCGTACTAGGTAATGAACAATCATAAAGCCAGTGCGATTATGACCATGCGTGCAATGAACAAGCACAGTTTTCCGAGAATGTTTTTGGCGGCCAATAAACTGCATGACCTGAAATACAAAAATAAAGCAAACAAGAGATAGTGTAATATATCTAAAATAGCATATAATCCATAAACTATATGAAAATTAACCAAATTAAAAATGAAAATACACATGCATAAACATCTCAAGTCTTTCTTAAGAGACACAACAACAACAACACCAAGCCTAAATCCCACTAGGTGGGTTGGTTACATGAATCCTTTGTTTCTATTGTGCACGATCAAATTGAAAATCCCCCTAAGTTCCAAATAGAAAGGATCATTCCTAATAGTTTCTTCCAATGCCTTTTTGGTCATCCACTTATAATGTGTAAAATTCATAAACTCAAGTTTTCTAACAAGGGCTTTGCATAATCTATGCTTAATATGCCCAACCCATCTAAGATAGCATTCACTAATCTTATCCACTATTGGAGCCACTCCAACCTTGCAATGGATAAATACACTCCAAAAATTAACAATAAAATAGCAGTGTGCTATAATCTGATATTCGAATATACAGCCACATAAAATCACTGCAATGCAGCTAATGAACAATGATTTTATCATTACTGTCAACTTCACCATCTCTAGAATCAATGTTATACCACATACCTTTAATTTGCTCGAACCAAATATGATTTTAACAAGAAAAATTAAAGGGAGAATATTTCTTTATTGTTTACAACAAAATGGAAGAATTAAAAAATAACAATTGCATGATAAGTTCATTAAACAACAAAATTTAAAATTCTTATGAAGATCTGAAATTCCACACAATCCAAATGAAACCTTCACACCAAAAATTAAATTCTATTTATACTAGGTTAGACACTGCAACATATAAAGGTAAAGCAATAACAAGAAGACACATTTAGACACAAATAACAAAAAGTTTATGATGAAATGTGGTCTAACAAATATAAAAATTTGTAAGAGTTACCTCGTATACAAATTTATTAACAGATTCGTTATCTGGTACGGCGTCACGTCCCTTGCACGCAATCTGCAGTTATATCAAACGATTAAACAATTCACACTTACATATAGAACCAAAACAAGCCTTCTCTCACCTTAATATACTTGATGCCCAGCTTAGTATATTCTAATGAAGAATAATATCGAGTAGTATTTGTCAAATCCACCACCAAACCAAGCTGTCAAAATGTCAAGCTCAGATAAAATAATTAAACAATTTCTGCAAAATATAATGCACGAGAATGACAATCACCATAAAAAGATTGTCATGTAGAATAAAATAGATATTTTATAACAATATTAATGGTAATGCATACTTCAGAATTCAAATGAGAGGATATGAGAAGCTTCATATGATTGAAGAGAGAGCTAATATCATTCTAAAAAAAAGAAATGTTCGATATTGTCAAAGAAATTTCAGTTACAAATTGCACTAATTATTCTTAGTAGTGCTACAGAATGTTCTACACTTACAAAAGGTCAAGAACTGCTAGGGATAAAGTGATGCATCAAACCAAAGAATATTTCTTGTGTACATATCAATCTGCTAAAGTAGCCTTAATGTAAATGGAATCAGGGCACTTTAAATTTCATTCCATCAAGTCAAGAAAATTGTTAGACCATCTCTAATGAAGCTAAAGGTTAGCATCAATTTTTGTCAACATGGAAGCTTTCTTTCATACTCTTCACCAACTTTCAACCAGTAGAAAATATTTCAACTTTGTTCTTCATTGATAAAAGAAAAAGATTTACAGATTTAGTTCTCTTAAGAACTTGCTAACTCTGGACCCTCTACTTCTATTTAAAGTTCCAGTTTTATTCAAGAAATGACTCTAACAACCTAATTGCTTTACTATCAAGTACTGCTTAATTATTACTGCATGTATTTCTATTGTTCTCAAGCATGTGTAGCTGTCATTGCTTCATATATCATTGCCTCTGTTGAAACATTTCCCATGTGCTGCTGTGACAACAAGTATCATGTTCCACAGCTTCTAGTGTATAGCTTCAAGGTCTTTCTTTTACGCCCCCTTACAAGCTTGAGCATACTCTTTATGTATTCCTTGATTTAAAACAAATGAAATAAGAGCTGATAATGACAGAAGCTTGGTTAGAAAGTCTGCCTATTAGTTTGATGAGCTTTTACTACCCTTGCATTTTCTGCCTTACAACATGATAACTGATCTCTACATGCTTTCTTCTTTCATGGAAACATGAATTTTTTGCAGCATTGTTGATTGGTGGTAACAATAGAGCAAAGCAAGTGACTTCAATGGACTTCCAGATCTGAAAGTAATACCCACAACCGAGTGAGTTCACATATAGCACTTGCCAATACTCTATATTCTGCTTCACATGATGATCTGAAATTTGAATTTATGTTTTTTGGATTTCCATGATATAAATGAGCTTTCAAAAACTAAATCTGGGACTGATTTGCATGTTTCCTTGTATGGTGCTCAGCTTAAGTTATTGAATCCTTTTATTTGTACGTCTGTTTTTAAAGAGATGATTTGATGTATCTGAATACTCTGTCACATGCATGTCTTGTTGTTAGTTTATCTAAAAACTGTCTGAGAAAGTGGGCAGCATTTGAAATAAAAGGACAATACATAATTTCTTTCTTACACACAAGGTTTTTCATTTAAAAATAGTTAAGCATGAAAAAAAACAAAATATACAACAAACAAAGGCCCCAAATTTGGATTGAAAAAATCGGCAAAGCATAAAGCATGTGCATGAACAAAAAACCCCAGACGCTTTTCATCATGAGCAAGTCAGAAAATAATTTATGAAATATTTCTCAAGGATAGAAATGAGCCAAAAAATAATTTATGATCTTCAAGTAATTTAGAAGCTAAAAACAATCAATAGCACAGAACTTTTCTTAGTAAAAATAAAGAAAAATCTTTATGTTCGAAAATATAGAAATAAAATTTAAAATATGTAGCAACGAAAGTAGTATACTGCCATGAATAACTATAGAATCATTCTAACTACAAAAGGCCAAACTACATCACACCTCAAATGAAAATAGTTTTTTTTCTGAAGAAAAATGTAAGGAAGTTGCATAATTGAGCGTATAGAACTAAGTTTAATGCAAAGAATAAACAAAAGTAAAATTATTATCTTCTTTAATCCACAATAAACATCAAAACAAGTGAAACCATATGGTAATACTAACTTCACGACCAAATCTTCTTTGGCCGTTAATCACTTGCTTTGAAGAATATCTTTTTCCAGGAATCACTGCATCATTATAGGTTTCATCCAAAGGAACTTTTGAAGGAACTATATTTCCAGCTATGCATTGACCAAATGAAGGACAATCCAACCATCCTGCAAGATCAAATAATATATATATATATAGATATATATATATCTATTCAGAGTAGACAGAGAAAAGAGACATCAGAATTTAAATAAAAGTCACACAATAAAATTTTAATATCACGGTTCTATTGATAAGATTATTTACAACTAATTATAATAAGTTTAAAATAATTAGTTGCATTGTGAGGTTTTGGCTGGATAAAATGAAAACAAAGATATTTAAATTAGACAAAATTATAAATAAAAGTCAAAAGCATATATCAAATATATAAAACGATATCAAATAAATAATAAATAAAATTTATTTAATCAAAAAACAAATTTGTGCAACCATACATCTAGAAGTATAGCTTTTCTTTTCTTCGCACATTTATCATCATCCATTACAAATTTGAATGCTCAAACTTGGTTAAAAAATAATCTTTTTTTTCCATCATTATCTTATCTTTAGCTACAACAAAATATAAAATAAGGATACAATTGATGGGATAATTTGGCATTGGTTTAAATTAAAATTGTATCATATATATATTCAAATTTTTAAAAAAAATGACCTACAATAAATAACCAAGTTTTAAAATGTTTAAATCCAAGTTCCCAAAATCAAAAACCAAAACCAATACATGTCAACTTCAAACTACAAGTAGTGGTATGCAAATTATGATAGATTTTAAGGCATTATAAATTTTATATTTGTGCAGTATGGCAGCCACATATCATGCCTCCAAGTGCAACAACTCAACTTCATTTACATTTATTCAGCATACAAATAGATAAAAAACTAAGATAAAATAAATAAAGGCAACAACAATACCGCCAAATAAAGCTTATCACCAAATTAAGACCTGAATCGCATATCTCAACTTAACAAATCCTTTAAACCAACTCAACTTAAGCCAAGATAATCTTGAACTGATCGCACAGAATTAAGCCAAAAATAATATCATCCATGTTTATTAAAAAACAAACATTGACTGATATTAATTCATTACACATTTATTAACTAATGGCATGTAAATTAGTTAATTATGCAATAATTACATGTTTAATTAATTAGTTAAATACAAATAAATTAAAATTCATACTATCTTTTTCTCTTCAAAATATGTTATAAGAGATTAACTATCTGGTTTGATGTAAGAGGTTAAACTTGTGATCATTTACAATGAATGCAGCAGTAGTCTGATATCACTGATCAAGAATGTAAATGATTGAACTAATTCATACTAATTTGTTAAGCATGTAATAACTAGTTATGTTCGTATTAATCATATATTAAGTAATTAATTAATCACAGAATTAGTTAAATATGTATTCATTAGCTAAATGCACAATGATTATGTATCAATTAAATCATAACTTAATTACAAATTAATGATATTAATTAAATAAGTACTATTACTTCATTAAATATGTATATATTAATAAGTATTAACTACATATTAAACTAATTAGTTAAGATATCAACTACTTATGGTTTTTTTAGTTAACCAATTACATACTAATTTGTTTACTTTGTACTAATGATATATTTAAATATTATGTAATTACGAACTAAATTTAGCTATTTATTAATATGTTAAGTGCATATTAACTATTTATTAATTAGTTAGTTAATTATATATTAGATAATATAAATCAGGTATGTATTTATTGATTAAGTATACATTTATCACCTAGTATTTAAGTATTAACAGATTAAGTACAAATTAACTATTTAATAAATAAACAATAATTAATTAATACTATTTGACAGCATATTTATTAATTAATATTGATTACATATTAATTAAACAGTAATTAGATATTAGTTAGTTAATAATGTTTTAAATATTTACTATTGTTTTAATTAATTGTACATAATCATTAAGTTAAATATTTATTTTTTATTCAGTATAAATTATATATTAATTACTATTTATTAGCTTAAATAATTAATTAATTATTTTATAATTATTTAATTAGGGTTTAGTCAGAATACCTATCAATTACATATTAATTCATACTGATTTATTATATATTTATTACTTACATAATTATGCATATTAATTATCTATGCAAATTTTTAATTAGTATAAATTACGAATGCATTAGTTACTTATATGTTATTTCATATTTCGCCTATTTAGTTATTAATTAATTATGATTTTATTAAGTAGTGTTAGTTATATATTAATTAAATATGAAAAAAAAATTAAATAAATCACGCAGCAATTAACTAATCACAATATATCAATTAATTATGTATTTTTAATACAAAAATTAACTGTATAATCCAAATCGAATACCTAACTTTCTTAGGTTAATTTATTTTAATAAAGATTAGCTAAACTAAGTCTAAAACAAACTGGCCCTTAGTGCCACTGACTAGGTTTAACTGCATATATAATTTTTCTCGAATGAAATGAATCAAATAACCCCTCCTTAGGCTCCAAATACGTGAGAATATTCACAATAATTTCATTCCCCGTCATCTTTGGTTTATTTCTTTTAACATGAGCAAAATTCAACAACTCTTAACAAAGGCATCTAATGAACTATCCTTAATAATTCTAACATCTAAGATGATTTTCTCACCTTAATGGAAGCTACTCCAAACCTTGTCATAAATTTAAACATTTGTTAGCATATCTTCCATGATTACCCACTCATCCATCAAAGCATCCTCATCTCCTAAAGAATTCTCATTCTAGTATATGATTCTACTTTAGAAACAAACATTCTACCTCAAATAATATTGTGAAGCTTATAATTGTTCAATAAAATGTTTCTTTCAAATTTAGTGGGATTTTTTTATCACACGCCTAAAAGCGCACATTTTTCATCAGCATGCTTGACCTTGTTAATTATTTTGTAAGAGAGAACCAAGATACTTCTACCACTCTTTTACTTAGCACACGGTTGTCAAATAGCATATTCTTAATAGTACAACTTCAATTATGATCAAATTTGCACTCCATATATTCCATATTGGTTTTATGAAGACGAAATACTTTGATCTAAAGTGATTACCATAGCAAGAGCTTCAATCCTCTAGTATCAATAAAAAATAAAACATCAACAAACATTATGTGAGTTAAAAACAGCCTATGTTTAGAGCTAAAATGCGAATAGTGTTGTTAATTTTCTGGTGCTTTGAGGATAACCGAATAGTTGCTATGCTGAAGAGATTTAGGGGAGCTTTGACTGCTTTTTTGTAGTTGTTGAGTGCTACATTAAGGGCTAGTTAGGAAGTATGTAAACACCGATTTGTGGCTGCTGCCTCAAAACTGTTGGGAATTTGATTGGGAAGATTCAATGGCTCCGTTTGGTGGTATTTAAGCAGCTATTCGGGGTTGTTCTGAGTAATTATTTGGGGAAAACATAAAAGTAGTTTGAATAACCATGTGTAGCTATTTGGAGCTGATTATGGGCCAAAAACATTTTCTAGTTTAAAGCATATTTAATGGCCATTCGAGTGAATTGGGGTTTTTCATTTGCTGTAATTAAAACTAAATCTATGATTTGTTCTTGGAATTGCTTTTTTGTATATGGAAGTAAAAATATATCTTTTGATAAAGATATACTTTAATATCTCAAAAGAGCTATTTGAAGGTTGTTTAGAACATCATTTTGCTAAAGATGGAATTACTCAAAATGAATTTTGGAGCTATTTGGTACAGGTTGAATACAAATTCGTAATAAAATTTTATACAGGACAATCACTGATTTTGACAAAGTTATCAGTTGTATAATTTGAAGCATCAGTGCAGTTCTTTAATTTTTTGTGAAAAGTGTAGGTATTATAAGTTAGAATGATAAGTGTTGAAGAAGGCAACATTAGAATTTAGAAGTGTTTACTCTCTTACATCAATAAATACTTGCAAAATAAATAAATTTAAGTTTAGAAACCTAAAGAGATGTTTTACTAATGCAAATCATCAATTTCAAAAGTAATAAGATTATGAATAAATATTTTGCATACATATCAGCTTTGTAAGTGATTCATCAATATAAGTCAACACAAAAGTACCCAAGATAATATTTTTTGCACTCATTTGCTTTTAGTGTCACTATAGCTCTGCATCTTTGAGCCTTGTTTATATTATTAATACTTTTCCATGTATTTTTTAAATTGATAAATTTATGTCACTCATCAAAGTATGAATAAGATGTCTTGGGATAAAAATATTTGTGTTATGGTCTGTACAGACATACGAGAACATGGCAAGTCCTATACCTAATGAGATAAAATTATACCTAGCCTTGAGATGGCAGGTATAGAAAATGCGATGTATATTAAACCCAACTATGATAATCAGGCAGACAAGCATGATTACTCCAACTCTGTTTTTCCCAACAAGACAATGATGAAAGATATATGATAAATGCATATGACACATACATTATTTATTTTCTTACATGTGAAAAAATTATTGCAAGAAATGTTTTACAAGAATTAAAAAAATATTTATTTTATGCTAAAGCATTATTTTTATTGCAGATTTTATTTATTCGCTTATCACATTTGTTATTTAAAAAATGTAATATTTAATATCCTTTGATATTTAAAATTGCTCTAACAAATGGGGATTCAAATCCTAGCATTATTTTAAAATGATGCCACTGAGTCAGGTACAATTGGAGGAGGTAGGGTAAGCTTAACGACATGACATTTGATGGAATTACTTTTGGAACATGCAGAGAGCACTTTAGCATCATTTTATTGATTATTTTAGAAATGATGTAATAGAGTTTAATTTTATTTATTATTTGTTGTTTAATTTATTTCAGACAATTGTTATGGATGTATAATGGATGTTTAATTATTATATTAAATACTATTTTACTAATACGTTCAATATAATCCCACGACTAATGTTAAATTATTTTTATTAGCCCAACTTCGGGGTATCACAAGTTTGCGCACGTTATGAGGCTTCTCAAAATCAATGAAGCCCTGAGGTTGTTTAATGTATACGGTTTCATTCAAGGAGCCATGGAGAAAGGTATTTGATACATCGAGTTGTAGAATAGACCAACAATGGCATGATGTTATGGTGAAGAGTACGTGAATGATGGATATTTTAGCAACTGAGCTGAAGGTTTTCGTGTAGTCTAGCCCGTGAGTTTGGTTGAACCTGTAACAGCCTCCTAATAAATTAAATTAATTAGCTTTTAAAAACATTGTTAAACAACCTAATTAAAGCTTAAAAATATCCAACGGTTCCTTTTTGATAGTGGAAGAGAATTCGCTATGGCGGGTACTGCACGAATCGGGCGTGCGGCAGCATCTCGACCGTCGCTCGTCCTCTTGGGTCTCATCCGGCGGTCTAGCATTAATCAAACCAAAAATTTGAGATTTGGCCGTTCGATCAATCGATCGAACGAACGGCCAGATCCCGCTCCCTGTACGCCTCACGCACGATCGCAGCTGCCAGAGAAGGACTGTCCGGTTCTCCAGCTGGCCTCCCCGTGGCTATAATACCTCTCTATTCCTTTCCTAAGGGATTTTTGGGTGTTTGCTGAAAATTTCTTGAGCTGCTGTGTCTGAAGTGCTTGCGGGAGCTTCTTCGTAGGGTTGCGACTTCTATCGAGGCGATCGGCGTGTGCGGGTGAGGAGTAAGAAAGAGCTTTGCGTACCTTAAGCCTCCGTCGACGAGCCGTTCTGTGCGGGATCTTCAGGTACGTCCGTCTTCATCTTCTTCCATTTTACGCGCATATCAATTTTTACTTTCCGAAAAATTTAGGGTAACTTCTTCTTCACTTTCATCAAGTCCATCCTTTGACCTGGGAAGATGGCTTCGGCGAGTTTCACTCGCCGGCGTGCGAGCCGTCCCCAGGATCGAGTAGGACTACCTCTTTTCCTCCCTTCTGTCGACAACCTTCTTCTGTCGGCACCCCCCCATCCTGTCGGCATTCCTGTCGGCATCCCCCTTATAGATGGCGAAGGAGACGACGCATCATCCTGGCCAGTCGATCCCCCATCCGCTCGCCTGTGACGACACGCATCCCTTACAATTTTCGGTCGGGGATTCCTTACGAGTGATCTCTGTGCGTCGTGCGATTTTTTTTGTTTAAATAAAACTTAGCATCTTAATTATTAATTTTATTAATGAAATAATTAAACTAATAATTAAGAGAATTCAATTTTTGTGGTTATCATTTATGAACTTTTGTATCCCAATTTTTTTAATTATTTTATTGGGTAAATAATTAGGATTAATCAATTAATGTCAAATTAATATTAATCTTTCATGTGATCTAATTTGATCATTTGATTTCCAAATCAAAAGATCAAATAGTCCATTTGACTCACAAAAATGTGAGGATCAATAATATGGAATAAAATCCAACATTTGAAACCTAATTTTCTTAATCACTTTTTAACCTAACTAGGAGTCATTAAAACCCTAATTTTCCAATGTTGTCCAAAATTGACCAACTTAGTGTCAATCTTCTCCTTATGAAATAAGGATTTCATTTATTTATAAAAGATTTCAATTGGACAACAAATTATGATAATAAGTTTTTGACTCTCACTTAGTGTTATTGTGATTAACCTAAATTTCTAGGTAGCTTACTATAAGTCTTATAAACCCTAGGATAGCTAACTTGTCATATTTATTATCTCCCTTAGCACTTAGATAATATTTTTATGAGCTTAGTTCTCAATTCCCTAGTTATGTGAATTAATTGCCAAGTGCTTAATTCACTTTTCAACCCTAAGGTAGAAACCCTAGGATTTGATTTGCAATTGATCTATAGTTGGATCCTAAATCTATTAGTTGCAACCATTAAGAATAAAGTCTTAATGAATTAGTAATTGTATATTTGTTAACCAACTAGATCTAGTTTTAGTGATTAGTTCAATACTTAGCTTATTCATCCTAATCTCTAAAACCTATTTTATTAAATTAAGATATAGTAATAGGTATCCTTAACTTACTTAGATTAATTTAGGGAGCCTATTTAATTCTTTAAACATACATTAATAGTAAACATAGAACTTGTAGTTCTTAAGTCTAGTACTTAACCTAAAAATATTGTGCATGAACAAAACTTTCACCTAAAATTATTAGGGGTTCTATATGGTGGACCAGTCTAGGGCAGACTGAAATAGAGTAATAAAGAGACATCGCATTCTTAGAGGAAGAATGTGAGTGTTTTAGGTATGGACCCCGTTTTCCTTAGATATTAAACAGACGTGTTTAACTCCTCATCTCATTCTGAATATGCCCACAAAATGAGTACAGATTAAAATAACTTCAATTAATAAACATGTAAGATCTTCAATCTTATAGATTGTTAAGATTCACCATAGCTTTTAGCTATACTACTTTACATAGTCCTAGGCTATGTGTATCTTAGATTTAAATCTAAGATTATTCCTTCAATTTCTTTACTATGCATTTTCTATGATTTAAGACTGTACTTTACTTGTTTACAGTTTATTTAGATTACAGTGAATGTTGTATAACTCCATTTAAATACTTCACTGTTTATTTTTCCTTACTAAGCATAAGTTCATTTGAACATATCATGCTTTATTTCATTTAATTTCATATGCACACTAGTTCATTCTAGCCTATCTTCACCCTTGTATTGATTGTAGGCTAGGATGTTTGATTAAGTGAGCAATTCTACCTCACTTGTTTTTCCTTCCCTTATTTGTATGCTTATCATATTGCACATATGCTTGTGCTTGCATTGTAACTAGAACTGTGATATCCAATTATAACAATAGCATGTTTAGCCAATATTAAATTGTGCTTAGACTATTTAGTCTAACCAGGTTTTCTATTTCTTAGCTTTGCCCTATCATATTTAAATGTCAAAATGTGATAGATCAGGTGCACTTGGATGCTAGTGGAGCTGGACCAAGCGCTAAAAACTAAAATTGCTTCCGCCTATCATATATTATAAATTTATAGCTTATTAAGAATTCCAAGTGAGCTGTAAATTTTCTTTTCTTATTCAGTTTACTGTTGTTTTGTAATAATGTCATTTACTTTAATTTACCATACTTGTTGGAGCTTAGAATATACTTAAATGCTTGTGATGAATGAATGGATGAGTAAATGAATGGATGAATGGGAATTAAATGTATAAAATTTGGGTATTAATTAAGTCTTTGCATATCTTCCTATGAATATTTAATGTCTTGATGAAATAAACTATAGTTTAGACAATTAGTACACATGTACTTCTCTCCCTTTTTCTTTTAGAATTAGAAATGAGCAATCCCATAAAAAGGATTGAACTCTATCTAGAATTGGAAATGAGCAATCCTATAAAAAGGATTGAACTCTATATTAGAATTGGAGTTAAAATGGATTGAATGTATGATAGATTATGATGTCTTTTCTTTTAAATTATAACTCCCATTGGAATGGGAGTATTGCATGTACTTCTGCAGGTGTTTTCTTAACCATTTTCAAAGGAGACTCTGCCAAAATTTTTAAGAAAATTTAGACTTATAATAATTGGGGAAAAATTATAAACCCATAAGTCACATGTTAATTTCCCCATAAATAATTAGAATCACATGTCTAGGATTAAATGTAAGTAATTCATTTGTTTTAGATTACTATTGCATGTACTCATGTCTTCGTTCATAAATTGCATGTTCAATTCTATTATCTTTCATTCTTAAATCTAGTTGATGCATCTTTATTTACAAACTTCTATATACCATTCATAACTTCCCTTCCATCTTAACTTAAGACCCTCTTCTAAATCCTTGGCCAAACACAATACTTAATGAATTGGATTAGCTTTCTTCTAATCTAGTATTAGGTATTGTGGTGATGTATCAATATTGAGTTAAGTGATTTCCAATATTGGGGTCGTCACAGTTGAACCTTGGGCCACTAGGCGATTTCTGTAACGAACGATGGAATCATCGGAATTATACTTGGTCTGGAACGTCCATTTGCACCTGAGGGCTGCTTGAGCCGGATTTGGAGGAACTAGGTCCCAAGTTTCTTTATCTTTAAGGGCCATAATTTCAACGGACATTGTATTTCTTCAATGATCAAGCTTAATGGCATTGGTGTACGTGGAGGGATCAGTTTGTGGAAAGGATTGGGCTATGAGAACAAGGATGGGGCGATGGACTAAAGCGCATGTTTTGGTTCAAATAAGCATTGGATGTGAAGGATGTGTAGGGAAAAGATAAGTATAGGAAGTGAAGGGAATGTTGGTTGTTGTTGTAGGTCTTGAGGGATTTAAAGAGATGGCTGATGTTGAGGCAAGAAGATAGAGGAAGGTGGAAAGAGAATGGAATGAGGGATGAGCAATTGGAGAGTGATGAGATCAGTTGTCAACAATGGTTGGGAAGGTAGAGGGGGTAAGTGTTGGGTTGGAAAATTATGTTCGAGGAAGTAAATATTGCGAGAAATGATAACTTGGTGCGTTAAAGGGTTGTAGCATCGGTATCCTTAATGTTTGGGAGTATCCAATAAATATGCATGGGATGGTTTTGATAGAGAGATTGGATTGTTTTGCAGGTGGTAGAAGTGGGTAGCAGATGCAACCGAAGACATGAAGATGAGTATAAGTAGATTTATGATTGTGTAAGAACTTGTAGGGGCTTTAGTTTTGGTAGTTTTAGAAAGGAGACAGTTTACGAGCTAAGTTGCGGTTGATAGAGCATTGTGCCAAAATTTGGATGAAAGGTGGACGGTGTGGAGTTTTCGGGTGGTTTCAAAGAGATGATGGGGTTTTCGTTCGGCAGTTCTGTTTTGCTGGGTGCATAGGGACAGGAGAGTTGGTGATGAATTCATGTTTGTTTTAATAAAGTTGTGAGTGTGTCGTTGCAATATTCACCCCATCGTCGATGAGGAGAATCTTTATTTTGCAAGTAAATTGGTGTTCAAGAAAATGAGTTACTGAATGAAAAGATTTATGGTTTCAGATTTATGTTTCACTGGAAAAATCCAAACAAATCGTGAAAATTTATCGATAAAAGATACATAATATTGATATCCTTCGATGGATGTGGCTAAACCCCATATATCATAATAAATCAAATTTAACAATTTATTGTTATGATTAGTAGAGATAGAAAAAGGTACTTTGTAATATTTATTCATGATGCATTGAATGCACTCGATGTAGTTGTTATTGTATGGAATGTGTGGAATCTGGGTGGCAAGAAGTTGTTGTATGGCGAGTGTTGGATGACCCAGTCTTCACTGCCAAAGGATGAGTTGCGGTGAAGTGAGTGGTGATGCCTCTGGTGGGATGAAATAAAGGCCATTACGACTACAATCGTGAAGAATAACAATGTTCGAACAGAGGTCCTTTAAGCAGAAACAAAAAGGATCAAAAGATATTGAGCAATTATTATCAATTGCAAGTTTGTGAATGGAGATTAATTTTGAATTGAGGAACATGTAGAATTTGAGATAAATTGAGCTTACGGAATAGGGTGATAATATATTGTTGCTAGCATTGGAGATGTGCATGGAGTGACTGTCGCCAATGGTTACCTTATTATGGTCATTGTATTAGTTGGAGACTGAGAGATTGTTAAGGTTGTTGGTTACATGGGCCAAGGCTCCGAGATCAAGTAACCAGGTATAATCTGAGTAGCTGCCGAAGATGAATGAGGTGGGAGGATGGGACAATCTTGTAAAGGTTAGATCATGTCAGTACCAATAGAAGAGTGTTATATGCCCTCTATTTCCACAGATTTGATGATTTTTCTTAGATAGTTTGCGGATGTGGTAGTTGGTCGTGAGCGGAGGTTGCCATAGCCTCGAATTCTTCTTCTCCATAATCCGCTACAGTCATTGCCTCGTGTATGCAAGAGGAGTCTGGATTGTGAGGCCTGATGTAGATCTCGGCTTGCTTCATGTTGCAAGTTTATTTCTTCGCTGCAAAGTAAAGAATAAAGATCATCAAGGCTTAGAGGTTGAAAATTTGTACGGTTTGCAGCTTTGAATGCTTGATATTGCACGGGGAGGCCTTTTAGAGTGTAGAGAATGATGTTTTCAGGATTGATTGTGGAGCAAGTAGTTGATATTTTATCTACAATATCTTTGATTTCAGAGAGATAAGTTAGCATAGATTTGTCTTGCATGTGAGATTATGAAGGGCATTTTTGAGTTGAATGCTTTTGACCTATTTATGGATTGGAAACATCATGCAAGGATCTGTCATGCTTCTTAACAAGATTCGGTGTGAAGTAAGTATGGTAGGATTGAAGGGGAGATAGTGGAATATAAAGCAGAGATTACATTTCAATCAGTAGAGTTCCAAACTTCAAATCATGGGTTGATAATTTGATGGCAAGTGCTATCAAAAATGTGAGTTGAAGGCTTTGGGGAGGTACCACCAAGATGGTCATGAAGACAGTTAGCTTTGAAGAGATTGAAGATTTGTACACTCCAAATTAGGTAGTTATTGATGGTAAGAGGATTGTTAATTAGGTTCTTGATATTGTTTATCAAGAACACAAGAAGGGGAGGAGTGATGAGTGAGGTGGGGGCTTCTTGATTTTCTGAGACATTGGTATTGCTGGCAGTGCTTGGATGGGGCGGCCATGTGGGAGACGCTAAGATGTCAGCTGAGGAAGATTCTTGATAAGTTCTTAAGGGAAGTTCAGTTGAAGGATTCTTCAACAGAATAGTGATAGGAAGAGTTGGATGGTGCAGAAGATAACGAATGTTTCAGTAGAGGAGAGAGTATTCACATAGAAAATAGTAATCAAAATTCTCATTATTTTTTAATGAGTACATTACATGTCTATATATAGTTATAAATGATCTAGCAAGGCACAAACACTTGGGCGTCTAGCCTCTGGCTAGCGCTGGCTATATGAGCACCTGGGCACACAACTTCTGGCTGTCGTGGCTACGCTAGCGCCTGGGCGTCCAGCCTCTTCCTTATGCTGGTCATGCTTGTGCCTAGGCACGTCTATGCGCACTTGAGCGCATAGTCTTCCATAAGACCCTGTTATATATTGTTGTTCTCTAATAATATGTAGTTCAGTAATATCTCCCCTTACTTTCATTTCTCCATTTATGTAATCATTGGTTCATTTGGGATCCTGAATCTTATTAAAAAAAAATAAACAGTATATCAATTTAGGGTGCAGCAAAAGAGGAACCTTTCATATAAATTCATGAATTTCTAATAATATGTAGTTTAGTAAATATCTGATGAATTTCAAATCCTTTACAATTTACAGGTCACTTCAAAAAAAATTCATAAAAATTTAATTACTAGTAAATTTTCAAATTTCTAAGATGTTTTCTTCAAGCAATATTTGTAATAAAAAAAATAAAATTTAGAGATATGTGAAATCCTATATTATTTTTTTTTCTAGGTATTGTTGTCATTTTATTTGTTTGACTAACCCTAGTTTTTAACTGCATGCAATTTTTTATTAGTCGAAAATCAAAAGCTATACTGCCATTCTTTGATCACGAATTTTAACAGAAAACAAAAATGTCCAGCATATTGCTTTTATTTGGCATGTCTCCCAATTAATTTGACAGACTTCCACGATAAATGAATATTATGAAAGGTAGAGAAGTTTCCATCAAACATAACAAATTCTCTTAGTAGAGAATAAGTGCAACAAAAGAGGAGCCTTTCATATAAATTCATGCATATTATCATGTGTAATAGGATACCGAATAGGACTGTCAATTTGACCCGAAACTCGAAACTTGAACTCAAATTTGAAACATTTTTACTCTACTCAAAAATTTCGAGTAGAGTTCAAGTCTAATGGCTTAACTAGAACCCTACTTGACACGACTTGAAATGACTCGAACTTGAACTTGAACAAGCTTGAGTTTGACTCGAACTTGAACTTGAGCCTGAGCTAATTTAACCCGAACTCGGCTCAAAGCCAGCCCAAAATACCGAATCACTGCTAAATAATATCATGTAGCATAAGCAGTACTCTACAACTATAATCTTTTCAACGATAATCTTTTTCAAATGAAACTGTTTCAATTCCATTTTACAGGAATAATATTGACAGACTCAAGAATTCAATGTCAAAACAAATAATGATGACTTGCTATAAAATTGCATAGCCCCAAAGATAATCCAAGTTGTGACTAAAGAACATAAAAATACAGATAAACTTTCAATCAGTAAGCCGGTTTTAGCTAAAAAAGACATTAGATACCCATTAATTACCAACCTCTTGTATTTGCATATATTTGAAGCAGTTCATGGTAAACCTAAAACAATTAAAGATTCACAAAACTTCAGTTCATTGATTTCAAATCAGAAACTTTCATTTTCCATTTATAGGCTCTTCGCACAATTTCAATCTTAAAAGTAACTAGTCAATATAAACTTGCTGACTAGATACAAATGTTACATTATGATTAGATGTTTTCTGTCAAAACATTACAATATTCGCAAACAAATACATACACCCTAGACAAGAACGAACACTTTTACTTGAAAAAATACCAGATGCCGGAAAGGACAAAGTAGGAATGATGAGATACTTTACTATCCCATTCTCCACTAAATATTAGCTGAATTGATATAAAATTTAGCCAAAAAATTAAAGATCCAAGATAAAAAGAACATGAGAGGATGGAGATGAGACTACCCCCTTGCTCCAACAAATTTTTTGACTCATGTGGTTGGTTAATGGGAGATGTAATGTAAATGGGCATCTAAAAACCATAGACATTTCGACCGGATATAACATAAAGAATGTAAAATGGGAGTGGCACAGAAAGATAAAGAAAAGACGTGGAGGAAAGAATAGTAGAGAGTAACAAATAAATAGATACACGGAAAGAGAAACGTTAAGTGTATTTGAGCAAAATTACAGTATAATATAATGTCATAATTGTGATTTGTAATAAAGAAAAAAAAATTAATTAATCACTAGTGAGCCCAATTTTCAAAAACCTTCAAACAATGCAACCAACATAACTAAATGAAAGCAAAGACACGCATAACAATATTGCCCGCTGGATTAGATATAAATGTCCTTCATTATTAATGTACAGAAAAAATTCTTATAAAAAGGGAACAAAAAAGAGATAAAAAACCCACTCATGAAATTGACAAAGTTAAGTCATACCTTGAGGAATTGGTCGTATTTTTCCAGCATATCGAGAGCCCTGATGTTGTGATACAAAGTCAATCCTCAGAGTTTGTGCAGGCCGTCGGGGACCTTCATCTCGATTCTCTCTTTTCAAACGACGGCGTCGTTCTTCCCTCTCCTGTGTGATATATTATACCAAAGATGTTAATATGTTTCAAATTTGCAACAATTTTATTAATAATCAATAAAAAATTTAGAAAGAAAAAGGACAGGAATATACTAATAACTAAGAGTCGATGTGCAAATAGATTTTCCAAGAGAATTAATAATTAAAACATCGACAATTAGCCTGGTGGATCCTTCACTACTTTAAAATTTAAATGCTCACTTCCCATATGATAAGCAACATGGACATTTTTCTTTATATAATCAGATTTCTAGTATTAAACCAAACCAC
Organism: Gastrodia elata; assembly: GCA_016760335.1. NCBI lineage: Eukaryota > Viridiplantae > Streptophyta > Magnoliopsida > Asparagales > Orchidaceae > Gastrodia > Gastrodia elata. The sequence goes on along the minus strand of CM028671.1, from coordinate 72,878,579 downwards.
TTCCAACAAAACAAAAACATCTTAAGACTTTAGAAAGATAAGTGCAAGCAATTTCGTAACTATGGCAATTCAATGACAATGCTGCTCATTCAGATTCATAAATAATATTATCAAATAAAAATCTCTTCCTAAGTTCCAAATATAGAAGATCATTTCTAATAGTTTCGTCTCCTATCTTTTTTTCTTTCCTTCACTATTCAATTGTTCTAGCAAGGGCATCAGTAAATATACTATTAATATGCCCAAACCATCGAAAACAACATTCTCCAATCTTTCCACAATTGAAATCACTCCAACCTTGCTACAAATGAGCTAATTTCTCATTCTATTCTTGCAAGTATACCCACTCAACAACCTTGACATCATCTTTGTAACATTTACTTTGTCAGTAAGTTTTTTTCTTTGTTTAATATATAAATATATATAACAACACTCCATAAATGCTCCTCCATTTAATCCAACCAACTTGAATTTTATTTATTACAACACACTGTATTAAACCATTATTTTGAATAACTAAACCAAAATATTTCTACCTCTTGCTATTCTTAATCACATGATCCTCAATAGGTATGTCCTCAAGATCATGGCTTCTGGTACAATTAAATTGATACTCTATAAATTCTATTTTAGATCTAATAGGAAAAAAACCTTTATATTCTAAAATATTCTTCCACAACTTGAGTTGCTTTAATTCCATCCTAAGTCTTATCAATTAATAGAACATCATCTGCAAATAAGATGCACCAACGAATCTCCTCTTGAATGTGTTCAACAAGAGAATCCATTATTAAAGCAATAACATATGAACTGAGAGTAGAGTCTTCATGCAATCCAATAGCAACAAGAAATCATTAAGCAAGCCACCTTGCAATCGAACACAAGTTCCAGACCAATAACATCAATATATGCTACACAAAATTTATTTTCTCCATAAATGACACTTGAATTATTAAAATAAGTATAACAGAAGTAATGAAAAAATGTACTCTATGCAAAGTCTGCACGGATGACTCATATGCTGGTTGATCATAAATTTCATCCTCAACTTCCTCAACCTGTTCTTCAAAAGGTTGTTCATCATCTTCAGGTAAAGGAGATGCATTTAAGTCCATATATAATAGCTGGAAGAAAAAGGAAATATAATCATCATGAAGCAGATTGATCATTCAATGCTTAGAAAAAGAATCTTAAATCGCTAACTCCAAAAAAAACATTAGAGCTTATGCTAACATCAAGAATAAGCAACACGACAATACAAACAATCATCATCAACATTTGATATCTAATTTATTGGCAAAGTTATCAATAGTCTGCCAATCAAAAAAAAGTACTCAGAAGTTTGCATAATATTGAAACAATATAGCTGTGCAAGACAGACTATCACAAGAAAGTAAAACAAGGCTATGTTGATTCATAAATTTATGAGGACACCGATGAATGAAAAGAATAAGCATTCTTACGAGAACAAACAAAAACCAACAGCATTAAATCATTAATTTATGATGTGGATCACAAATCTTTTAAGCTAAATTTATTTATCTCACAAAATGTTTCAAGAAAATATAGTGTCAAAATGAAAATCGATGATCGCACAAAAGCTTAAGGACAATCTAGAACTTTCCACTACAACAGGATCTACACCATAGCGAAAATCTTACATACAAACCATCTAATATTCATTGAATCACTATTCTATCATCTTTCTTTATAATAGTACCACAATTAATTCAAATCACACGATAAAATTTCAATCCACATTTTATTCTATTTAGCAAAATACACAATTGTTTGATAAAGAGTTGGATTATGGGACTTATTGAAATAATATTCTATCCAATAATTATTATTAAGATTAATTAATAAGTATACATAATTGTTAATAATAAATAAATGTTGAAATTTTTTATCATTCATTAATATAATTAATAATTATAATAGAACAACTACTAAACCAACAGTGCTAAAAGTGGCAAAATGTTGGAGAAATAATAAAAACATATTTATAAAAGAAATATTGTAGAGATGATAATGCCAAAGAAGAAGAGTGTATACTAACAAATATGATAAGAAATGAATTTATACACACATAGCAAGGTCAAAGTGGCTTCTATTGCGGACAAGCTTAGAATAAGTCATATTAGGAGTGTAGACCATTTGATGATGTGGCAAGGAAAGTTAGTTTAAGAAATTGACCATGTTAAGGGAAAGATAGGAAGATCAAAAGAACTTGACAAAAACCTATTTTGAAAGATTTTATTCACTTGGGGCTTAGAGAAAAGTTGTTATTTAATAGTGCACAATAGAGACAAAATTCATGTAGCCTATTATTTCTTTTTATTAATTGCTATTAATGAACGACAATAACTAATATAGATAATTCATCAATTAAAAAATATTTATATATGATAAATATCATTAGTTAATTAGTCATTACAATTATTATGAATTTCATTTATTTATTTTATTTCAAATACAATATAAATTTTATATTAGCAATAGTATTCCATGCTAAAAAAATTTATTATCAATCAACAATTAAAAATTTTAGAATAATCATTGACTATATAGCTACAACATGTGCAATGGCCAAATGTTAATTGAATATATCAAAGTTTTTAATGAATCTGTAAAACTAGAAGTACTTCAATGGTACATAAATAATTATCCAAAATGCAATTACTTTAAATTTTCAATCAAAATTTTGAAATTAGGTTGCCCATTCATCTTTGCATAGTATAATGCCACGACGCTCCACTCTCGCTCACTAGCCCATCTTGCTCATATTGGATATCATCATTCATTTGGTATTTATTCCTCTTTTTTTTTTACTTTATTACCTATATCTCTGCTTCATTATTTGCATATTAGAATATGACAACAGCATTAAAAAACAAATAATACACATTTTAATCAATATAAAGATATTAAAGAAAAAATAATCAATTAAGAAATTAGTTGGAAATCCGAATTATAGAGTTTGTTTGTTTCAAGTTTATCCTAAATGGGACAAGCTAAAATCTACCAAGTCAGCCATTTGGATGAGCTAGCTTTGGATGGATTAAACTAGGACAAGCTAAAACCTAATTGATTGGTGTTTAAATGCATAAGCTTGTTTAGAATTATTATTAATATTAAGGTTACATTCCATATAACAAATTAATGCATAAGCAGCAAAAAATAACAAAATAATTATTTAATTAATCAACATATAAAATAATCAACATCACTCAAGACAATCAATTTCTTACAATAAAAACAAACTTCTAAACATTAATGTTAATTATTATTTATTTAATACCATAGAATATTAAAAATAAAATGAAAAATGAAAAACAACAATTTAAAAAATTCAATTATTGTAGTTAAAAATAATCATTCATAAATCAATTAATAATCAGTTTAATTGAACATTATTTGAGCTCCAAATCTTAAGCTTAACTATTGTAATTAATTAATTAATTACTATTTAACAAGAATTAAGATTACATAAGTATCATAAGAATTAAAATAATCATTATCCAGACAATAATTACACAACTTAATCAACAGATAAAATAATTGTGACAATTGAGATGATAAAATATATCATAATTAAAAAATACATCAAATAGTAAAAAGTAATAATTAATACATTTATTAATTTTTTAATATTTTGATTACTTTTTTTATAATAATGATGAGCCTTATAAGGAGGCAAATTATGCAGTCAGCAAAGTGATGTGGTTAAAATCTAATTACTAGCTCATTAACCACAAGGTTAAAACGCCTTTTACAAATATTTAAAACAATCAATCAAAATCTAAAATAAGCATATTATTCAAACACAATGTCACTTAAACCAAATTAATTTATAAATATTTATTCAAGCATAAGCATACTTAAATTGACGTAAGCTAAACTATAAAACAATAATAGCTTGAATCTTAAGCTAAATTAAACTAAATTAAACTAAATTAAAATCTAGATTAACAGCAAACCAAATGGCTTGCATCCAAAAATCCTAAGAGAAACTTCATGTTAAGTACGATAAAAATAAATATTTTGTATTTTGTTTGTATCGTAGATCAATGTCCTAAATAAAAATTGTTGAAACATTTGTTGAATTATATGTGCTTCAAAATAAACAAAATTAATAAAACAGTTATCTAGATTGACATAAAAGAATCCAAAAAAGCTTTGCATTTGTGTTGATAAAGAATCAAAAAAAAAAAAAAAATCATTGCAACGGTTAACACGTGTATTAGTAATCAATTTTATTTTGTGATTCAAATTTTTTAGGTTTTTGATTAACTTTTTATAACATTTTTTAAAAGTAATAGAAAATATGAACATTAAGGCAATAGCAAGTGAGAGGAGGAAAGTTGAAACGCCTGCTAAAGAAAAAAGGAGAAACTAACTTGACTTTTTTTTACGTTGTTAGAAATTGAACTAATAATCATTATGCATAAAAAAATTTACTTTTGAGATAATCACTTGCACACTACCAAAAGTTTTATAATTTACATATTCATTATCAAAATTTTGATATATACTAAATTAGCATCAAATCAAGCCTGTGTATAAAATCTTGGTTCATTTGATGATTATAAATTTTAAATAGATTTTAGAAGATATGAGTATGATTCAGTAATTATAAAAAATCTTGGTACGTATATAAAACTTTACTAATATTGATTTTATGGAAAAAAATATTAATGGCAGGAGTGCCAGCAACCTAAGTTCATTAGAGTATAAATGAGATGGTATTGTAAAAGAAAGAGACATTTTGGTAAAGGCATAATAATTACTTAGAGAGATTTTGAAGCCGCCCCAAATAAAAGTGACGCCTACAACTTTTGCAATAATTAAGATTGTCACCTCGTTAAGAGCTTTTTGGATGCAAAAAAAAAAACCTTTTTGCACTTCTTGTTGAACCCAACCCTATTATCGTATACATATGCACAAATTGGTCATTCAAACTCCATAGAAAAATGATTGATCAGTTGATCCTATATTCAAGCCATTCGGTAGTTTTGTCTCTTAATCATTGTGAATCCTTAAAAATGATTCCACTTGTGCTCTGCAATTTTAATGTTATTGACGGCTTAAAGGTTTGTCGCCATTTAAAATTCTTTGTGTTATGTCATTGAATGCAATGGAGCAAAGCATCAAATATTCAAATGTTTAAAAACTTAATTTACATGGTCAGCTACAAGGTGAAATCCTTTTATCTCTCAATTTGCATATTGGTTTTATGTAATATCTTCGTATATAGCCTTCAAGAATATATATAACTTTTGGTGAAGCTTTAATTTTGCAATAACACTTTAAGCTTTGAAGAGGTTAATGTGGAAAAAAGTCAATCCATAGATCAGTTAGCTAGCATATATTATTTATTATTTTGTTTACATGGATACCATGTATCATAATTTTGTCTATACCCCTTAAATAGAAATAAATATACAAGTAAAAAAGAAACCGTTTGGCATGATTTGAAAAAATTGATTTGAGAATACCCAAAGAGGATATGTCATTTATAAAAAAAAATTTAAATAGACATGTTAGAGAGGTTATTGAAGAACTAACAATATTAATGATGGTTTTGGAGAGATTAATGAAGTAAAAAAAATAATTAAAAAGTTTGCTATAGCTTATGAACTTAAAGCACTTAAAGTGACATTTTAAAGGTGAAGCCAACTTTATGTAAAATTCAGTTGCTAGTTGTATTGGCAATGTAGCTAAAACTAGGAGAATCAAAAAGAAGAGCACCAGATAATTAAGATGTTTTGGTGAAAACAAATTATTCAAGTAAAGATTATAGCTAAATAAATATTTTGTAATGAGTATTTATAAATATAAGATAAGGAGAATTAAAGATATAAACTAACTCATCATGAACCCAAAATAGTAGTTTGTAACAATTAGATTGCATCATTTGAGAATTTATATGATTAATTAGAGATCATTGATGGTGAGAGACACATTTGTTAGCTAATCACATAAAAAGATAAAATAACTATACTTGATTCAAATAAAATATACCAAATAAAATAACAAAATATTTATGGATGATATATTCAATATAGATCGATAAATTATTTAAGATTTTTAATCAAAGTTCTAATAATTCAATAGTATAAATGACTGATAAAAATAAAAACAATATAAATTACACTTACATTTGACGTATTTGTAAATTTGAGGTTTAAGAATACTTTAAAAAGATGTAGACTGGGAAAGCGGTAAGATTGGATGAAATTCCTATTGAAGCATGAAAATATTTGGGTGAGGAAAAAAATCTTGGCTTACCAAGCTATTTAATGTTATTTTAAAAATAAAAAACTAATTGATGAATGGAGAAAAATATGATTGTACCTATTTGCAAAAATAAAGACGATACTCAAAATTGTGCAAATTATATGAAATTAAGTAAATGTGTCTTTAAACCTTTAGAAGATAGTAATTGTAGAAAAAAAAGATCTTCATTTAATTTTTGTTGTTCTTAAAAAGTTTATGAAAGAGTGCCAAGAAGTTCTTTGACGAACTTTAGAAAAAAGGGATTCGTGTAGCATATATTGATGTTATTAGAGATATATATTGGGGTTGTTATGTGTGCTCGATGACAAGGTGGCTTATCTAAGTATCTTCCTGCTACTATTAGATTACATCAAGGATCTACATTAAATCAACATATTTTTGCTTCAAGTATAAATGTTCTTACTAAGCACATTTAAAAGGAGATTCCCTAGTAAATGTTATTTGTAGATGACATTCTATAAATTAATAACACAAGGGATGATGTTAGAGAAAACTCTAGAAGTGGACTAATTTAGAATCTAAAGATTTTTATCTTAGCAAATCTAAATAACTTTATAAGTTCATTTATACCTATGTTGAGATATTACTATTACTAACTTTATAAGTTCATTTATACCTATGTTTTGAGTCTGTGGCAAATTCATCTTATATTGATTCATTGTGCCAAAATATTGCATGTGTGCAAAGTATCATCCTAGACCACCATTTGCATCAACATCTCAATCAAACGAGTGAAATGAAATTTCAGCAAATATTTTTCTACTTTAAATGCAACCTACATTGAATGAATAATTCATTTTTAAATTGGAGGTAATCAGTAAAAAGGAAATGTTTGATGGGTTTATATGTTAATAACCCTTTTAAGGATTTAATTTCTATGGCAGTGACTGGAGCTGTGAACAAGCCAAGCTTGATCGAGTTTTACTAATGTTGAATTTGCTGTAATCAATATTTATTTATTCAAGCTCAGCACAAAGTTGATTGTGCTCAAAATTCATCTGTTTGTGTTAGCATCAATAGATGGTTTGATGTGTTAGAATTCAGGTAGTGTCCAACCCATAAAAATAATATATAGAACAAAATTTGAACAAAAAAGAAGAATCTAAAATTGATGGCTGAACATAAACATAAAGCAAATTATAAAATAGTTTCCTGAACTTAAAACTTGTATAATAAATTTTGGTTTCGGTTTCATATATATTAAACCAAAAACAGAACAAAGACATGGACTGAACATAAGGTTTAACTAAATTTAAAAGTTAGACATAGCATATAATTTAAAATATGAACCGGAACATAACCAAGCGATTCCTTTAGATTTAGGTTTAGCAGTGTCGCAAGCAGAAATCCAAACAATAAACAAAAAATTTAAAATCTGAATCCCGATAAAGAAGCCTGAGCCTAAGAAAGATTCAAATTCTAAATCCTAGATAACATATTATAAATAAAAATTATGAAAATACAAAAAGGGTTTAGCTACATACCGACGAGACAATGACCAAGAGGGAGAGGAATTCGAGATGGAGTATCGAGCTGGAAAACCTCAAAGCAGATCGAAAGATATGTGGATGAAGGCGCCCCGCAGCAGGAAGCGTACGTTGCAGTTCAGATAGAGAGAGAAAGCCAGAAAGGGCCGCAGCCCGCAGGCGCTTGCGCCAAGTTGGGGTTGAAACGCCGAAGCAGATGTTAACGAGAGGGTCGCGGAATCGAAAGTGAGCGGATGTGGCGGTCACGGGCACGGTAACGGGTTTTATAGGTGATTTTTTAATGAAATATCAGCCGTCCGATGGGTTTATCGATTGCTTATTATTTGATAAAAACCTCGTTAAGAAATTAAATTAGCCTTTTTAGTTGCCAAAATATTTAAATAATTAATACTTAAACAATACAAATACTTATTATGTGCAAGTTAAGGTTTAGTAAAAAAGTTTAATAGGTATGATTAAATTACGTATAAGATAGACATTTTTTGAATTCCTCATATTTAAATTAGATAAAGATGAATTTTTTGGAATTTTTTAAGATCATTTGAGCCTAAATTAATTTTATTTTAATTAGAGTCAATTATATTAATTTAAACTTTAATAAAATTATTTAAATACCTACCACTAACTATCGGATGCATCCCAGCCGTTTCGCAGTTCCGCGAATCTAGATGCGACGGCTCCACGTTAATCTGTCTGTGATATGATCTCTACAGCCAGATCCTAAGCAGGATTAGACGACTACGATCTGATCCTCCCTCTCATTCATTTACAGCCCCTAGATGGCGTCACGTTAATTTGTATGTGATATGATCTCTGCAACCCGATCCTAAGCAAGATTAGATGACTACGATCTGATCCTCCCTCTCATTCATTTACAGCCCCTAGATGGCGCCTCAATCTAATGGTCGTGATCCTCTCCTCATTCGGCCATTGCACGCCAGATCAACAGGATCATTCTGCTGTTTCTGATGATTGATCAGATGAGCGCGTGAGATCCCATCGTTGTTCATCTTCGTCTCTAGAGCAACGGGTCCGGCATAAGAGATCCATTCGTACAACCCGTGTTAGAGCCTGTCTCCCACAATGCCTAGAGGTCTCAAACGGTTGTCCATTATGGAGCGAGCCACCCAGCTGGCCGCTGAGGCCCAAAGCTGGTCTCTAACCGCCGTTGGGCTCGAACCTGGGGTAATGTCCTAAGTCTTCCAGAGCTTCCCTTAGCGCCTTCTGGCTATAAATAGCCATAGAATTGTCCTGCGATGTACTTTGTTCACTCTGAAATCCCAATTTCCCCCCCAACTGATCCCAGTGCCTCATCTACCTCTCCCTGCTATCCAGCCAATGACCGGCAATTTTAGCTTTAGTTCTCAATGTGTCAGTAGGAGTGGCTTGGAGTTCAAGTCCCCGGAAAATCCCTGAGAACTCGTGGAAGCTGTTGAGCCTAGTTCTAGCCTCTAAAGTGCTCCCGACTATCAGCATTTACTTCAATCCTTCTCTGTCGAGGTACTGCACCCTACCTGAGTTGTTTAATGTCATCTAACATCTATTTCATTGTATTTTCCATTTCTGTAGATGTGTGGATACTATAGATTTTGAATGGCGATTAGATTTAGGCCATAGCCGGCCTAGAAGCAGGCCAGGCAATGGAGTTCAATGCCTGGATGGGTGTTGCCAATAAGTCGATGCTCGACGCTTTTCCGGCAATGGACATCGCCTCAGGATGTCTATTTTCTAGGAAGCATTGTAAACCCGTGGCTATCATATAAAGTATTTCATCATTGCTGCCTCTTATCTTAATTGCAGCGATATCAATATAAATTATATTTTTCTTAAAAATGTAGTGATGTGATTATGTTTCACCAAAATTTGCTACAACAAAGTTTGAACAATTTAAGGATTTATTTTAAATATAAGTATGGACTATGTTACTTTTCTTAAAGATATTTTGTTCTAAATATGTTATATCATTAACATATCATTGTGCTAATGCTTATTATCTTAAAGTAGAGTCTATGAACAAAATAGAAAATGATTTTTAGCAATAACATCTTTTAGATTTACTGTTTTTGGATTTATTAATAAATATTATTTATTTTCTATTTTAAACAGTGCGAATGTCATGTTTTTTTTTTGTCTATTACTTAACTATAGAGAATAGAAAAATTGTATTTATATATATTTATATTTAAGTAGAAGTTTCAACTAAAAAAACTTTAAGAAATAGAAATGTCTTGTAAAAATAAAATAAATGTTCATGAAGAATTAGAGCAAACATACGGAGTGGATATTTTTCTACAATTGATACAAGCACTTTAATTGATTAATGTTAAAAAAGGTATACAATGGTATTAATATGGGATTAAGATGTTATAATTATGTGTTTAATTGATTAAAATGTGAGAGTTTTTCTCATAAATGTATCATAAAGCTAAAACATCCAACAAGATCTTTCACTAATGTTAGATTAATACATTAATGTAACATAAAATCATCATATTTGATCACCGGTTGACAAATTTTATGTAATGATCCAACTTAAATTTTATAAGTGAAATATTGAAACAATTCAATGTTATTACTTAGGCTAAATAAGATAAGTTCCAACCCTCTTCTATTAGTCTTTAATTATCATTAGGAGTGAACCCCAAAGTTTTGATTCGATTTGGAAATTAATCATCGATTTTAGCTAATTATTTAATTAAAAAAATAAGATAATTATTTTAAACTCAAAGTCAAAATCCGACTTCATCGTTGAATCATCCACCCCAAATTAGTTAGAGATGAGTTTTGAGAATTTTCAGAAATTGTTCGATTTTCCCAAATATTTTAATTTAGTTTAAATATTCAAAATAATAAAATAACTAAATTGACATCGAATCGAAAATCCAATCGAGTTCTTAGATTCCAATCACTCAAAATAGCTAGGGGTGAATTTTTGATATTTTCGAAATCCGTTTAGTCAAAATATCATTTTTGAAATTATAATCATGAGATCGAGATCTACCGTGCTGGCCAGAATGCGCGACTGTCAGATTCAACGATTTGAGCCGTCCCGCGGTTCTTGAATCCGGATCAAACGACGTCTGTTGCTCGATCTCGATCAAGTCGTTGCATCAACAGCTAGATCCATTGGATATAGTATATTTTTGTGGATCGTCCCGCTTTGTGACCCAACCTGGGCAACGGAACTGTGAGCTAGTTATAGCGTCCGCACTCCCGCGTCTACTAGTAGTCCCCCCTGCATGTTCCACTCCCTGTCAGCTTCGATCGCCTGCGCCTGCCAGCCTATTGTCAACCTGCCCAGGATGTCCCCACGACCTCCTGTTACCTCTAACGGAATTCCCCAGGCATTTTCTCTCAAATTAGCTATGGGTGGTATTTTGGAAGTATTTGGAAGTCGTCAAATTTTCCCCAAATATTTTAATAATATTTAAATACTCATAAAATTAAGATAATTAAATTGACTTCTGATTGAAAATCCAATTTTAATTTTGAGTTCTTCACTCTTTACTTAGGTAATGGTGAAAATTTGAGATTTTTTTGGAGTGCATTTGCTTATTTGAATTTATGAAATTAAATGGTAAAATTTTAATAATTAAATAATGGGGTTAAATTAATTAAAATATTCTAATTATATATCCTGCTATTTAATCCATTCCGTAAGAATCCGCTGTGGAGATTGAAATACGGCACAACGGATCGCGCTATTATGAGCCGTGGGATGAGAATTAATTTTGATCGATAGGCAGAGATTTTTCCTGTGAAATTTGACCGTCGGATTAACTATCTAATCCGACGGTCCGGATTAAAATGTTGTGCATCTCCTTTCTCCCTGCCATTGTACTCTGTTGACATCATAATGGATGTACGTCGTCCTGTAGCTGCGCCAAAACTCCTCTCTTAGCCGATTAGGGGTTCGCTTTTCCCCATATTTTTTCTCAATTTTTTTTTCATCCTCCTAATCTCTATCCACAAGCAGCTGGAAGGTTGAAAGAGGGCTGCGAACCTACTGGTATGATCTCCTGATTTCTCTCCATTCAGCATCTTCTTATTAACTGTTCTTTAATTTGTTTTTATAATGTATTTTTTTTATATTCGAAAGAACCAATCGAGCTCAATAATCGTTTGAAGAAAAGATTTAAAAAAAAAATTGAAGTATAGAATAACATTATCACGAGCTGTGCGTAACTGCAGGTTTTTTTTTCTTAACTCATTGGGCCGTTCCTAGTATCTTATCCTTAAAGAGTGGTTAACAGCGCTGTATATGCACTAATATAACTCAGATAATATTAGTTGAAAATTAAATTTATTAATCTGTGTTTTAATAAATTAATTACCAAACTTATAATAAAATTTATAAGTGATAATATTATTCTCTATTTTGATTTAAAGAAGTTATGCGATAGTAGTCTATTATTATACAGTTTGCTGTCAAAATTTTTCTTAATTTGATTAATATTAATGAGATTATTCTTCAATTTTAATTAATAATTTCATTTACAAAACTTCAATTGTGCAAATATTGTATATCGTTGTGATTGTTTAATTTAGTAGAATAAAGAAATAAATTTAAAATTTTGCTGTAGAAGATTGAATTAATTAGTTATTATTTTAACTAGACTTAATATTTAGTTTAATTAATTTTAAATGAAATAATAATCTTTGATTAATACAATTTTTATTAATTGTATAATTTTTGAAATATTAAATTAAGTTATACAATTACATATATTAAGTAGTTAGGATTATACTTTTGTTTTCAAATTTTAGTAATTATTATTTGGAATGATTAATTAAATTATTATTTCAACAATTATTATATACCTCATAACTTGATCTATTGATGTCCAAATCGGACATTTTAATAGTCGATTTCAATCACAAAAATATGTATGACAATAATATGAAATCAAATTTAAGATTTGAACCCTAATTATGATAGTTTTTAATTTCTTAATTTGCATATTTTAGGTATTTAAAACCTTATGATAGCTAACTTGTCATATTGCTTTCTTTTCATGTCAATTTCAAATGCATGTCATGAGCTTAGTTCTCATAATTTTGATGCTTGAATCAATTGCAAAATGCTTGATTTACCTTTCAACCTTAAGATAGAAACTATATGATTGATTTGTAACTTGAATTGTAGATGATCCTTAAAGCTATTTATTATATCCATTAAGTGTAGTTAACATTAATGCTTTTGTAGTTATAGTTTATGAATTATTTAAGACTAGCTTTAAGCAACTATATTAGATCATATTTCACTTCATCTTAGTCCCTAAGTCCTCACTTAATTTCTTTAAGAACTATTAATATGAGTTCTAAATTCATTTAGAATAATTTAGGAATGCTATTGATTTACTTAACCTTCAACTTATATAAAATATAGATATTATAGTTTACAAATTCTTCTTTCATATTTCCTTAAGCCTTTCCTTTTTATAATAACATAGCTAGATTAATAGTTAAATTTAAATAAATCCTTCTAATTCAACGTAGTTAGATGAGTTTAATGTATATGAACTTAACACTTTGTTTCCTTAATTGTAGTATTTATTTAAACCTAATTTTCGTAACTAATTTCTTAAACTTTAATTTAGTCAATTTATTCCAATCTCATGGTTCAGGATAAGAATTTAATTAGTTTTTATTAGTGTTGTTATGCTTATAAATAATTTTGCTATCTCATAAAATGAAAAGAAATTACTATTTTCAAAACCTCAATTACTACTATTATTTATAATTAATTTGAGATCAATATCTCAAAGTTTATTGGGAGCTCAATTAGCTTCAATCATTAAGTAAATCATTAAAAATTAAATAATTTTGAATATCACTTAGCTGCAATTATTAAATTTTCTATGAATGGTTGCTTAGCTTTGAGCCATATTATTTTGAATCATTTATATAAAATATTGTGCATAAATAAAACTTTTATATTTAAAATTATAGAAGTTATTAATTGATGTAGCCAAGGACATGCTAAATTGGAGAAATAAGGAGACCTCATATTCTCAGAAGGTAAATATAAGTGAATGTTATATTTGAAACCCCGCTTTCCTTTACCGGTTAGGCAGACATGCTTAACTCCTCGCTTCATTCTGTAAATCCCTGTAAAATGAATATTTTATAAAATAACTTCAATTAAATAGTATATGAGATCCTCTATAATCTTATTGATTGTGAAGACTCTTCATATCTTTTAACTATGTTACTTTATATAGTCATAGGCTATGTATATCTTAGACCAAGAGGCTAAGATCTTCCTTCAATTACCATGCTTTGCACTTTTCATATTTTTAGTACTGTACTTATTTTACAATTTATTTAGATTACAGTGAATATTGTTATATTTATATTTTTATGCTTCATTGTCTTCTTTTCTTTACTCAGCATAAGTTTATTAAACATATACATGCTTTATTTTATTTACTTTCATATGTATTTTAATACTTTTTTAGCCTATCTAGGATACCTTTGCCCTTATTTTACTTGTAGGCTAGATTATTTAATTATGTGAGTACTCTTACTCACTTTACTTTTTTTTAGTTTTCCTTACCTTCCCTTGCTTTCTTTTTCATACTTGTATGCTTTCATTTTTGCACCCTTGCTTATGCTTAGATTGTAACTAATTGTGATATCCAAATTAAATAATAAAATATTTAGCCTAATCTTAAATTATACTTAGATTGTTTAGTCTGATAATATTTTCTTTTTATTGGCTTTGCCCAATCACATTATGGCCTTCTATAACCTGAATTATGACCTTCTATAAGAATCTCTTGATGCATTGACTTGGGAATCCATATACGATTATCTTGATAGATCACTGGCTATGCAATTACAAATCATGACGGTGACCACTTTCAATATCCATCTTGAACTTTAAGTATTCATTATCTTTAGTTTGAGAGATAGACACATCTTTATGAAAGGTGGGCTCTATATTGATGTTAGTTAACATTGAGCTCATCACATCACCATGAATAGGAACAATTTCCATCTTTTGGAATTCTTCTAATAATGAACTTGTAGCAATCATTACTTATAATATTATACAACGACTGAGGGCATCTGCCACCACATTTGCTCTATCAGGGTGGTACTGAATATCTAAATCATAGTCATTAATGAGTTAAAGCCATCTTCATTGACGTCAATTTAATTCACGTTGAGTGAAAATGTACTTTAAACTCTGGTGATCAGTGAAAATGGAGCATTGAACTCCGTACAAATAATGACGCCATATTTTCAATGCAAAAATTACTGCAACAAGTTCTAGATCATGTACAGGGTAATTTCTTTCATGTGGCATCTTCTAACGTGAAGCATATGCAATGACTTTCACTTCTTGCATTAAAACACATCCTAATCAAGTTCTTGAAGCATCAGTATACACTTGATAATTCAAGCTTTCTTTTGGTAGTACTAACACTGGAGCAGTAGAAAGTGCATCTTTTAAAGTTTGAAATATATTCTCACATTAAAAACTCCAAATAAATGGGACAGCTTTCTGAGTGAGTTTTGTCATTGGAGAAGCAATTTGAGAGAAGCCCTTAACAAATTTTTTATAATACCATGCTAAGCCTAAAAAGCTTCTCATGTCTGTTACTATTCTGGGTTGTACCCAATCTTGGATCGCACTTATAAGTTGATTGATTTATTATTTAACTTATATAGTCGACATCAATTTATTTATAATTAGGACCTAGCTAGTCTTAATTATTTTCAACTTATAAGATCATGAATCTAACTTACACTCGATAGTAGGTGTGGAGCCCCCTTTACTGACAACAAGAAAGTACGGTGCTCCAACTGTGGCAAATCCTCAACTTAAGTAAAGTTAGGTAAACTCAACCTGCCTTAAGCCAAGGACTTGTCACCAAGTGCTATAACATTCATCAATATATAGATATCAAAGTGGTGGAAGCAATAAATAATAGAGTAACATCCACAATCATACACAGTAGAAAAGAGAATGCAATAGAGTAACTCATCACAATGCCGAAATAAAATATATCCAGAATTAATTATTACAAACTGAAGTTTAAATAGAATGAAAAAAAAAATATCTCTCAATCTCTCTGAAATAAAAAGGCAATATCTAACTAAACAGCAACAGCACAGTCCTCATCCTGAACCTGCTCCTCCTCCGCGACACTGCCCACGAACACGTCTAAATCTGACATTTGTCGGTATCACAAATGTCAGGGCCCCAGCCAACAAAATAAAAAGGTTACAGTTAGACAATTGTTTAAGTACATTTTAGGCTATTTTAATGAACTGAACATTTAAAGATATCACATTTTAACTTAACTACACATGCAAGCAATAAAGGTGCAACAAGCTATGAAAGAAATGTGTAACTATAAACTATCCATTTATAGCCATCATACAATGCAAAAATAAACATGGTGAGGCTAAAAGCTAAAAAAAATAGCAATTACAGTACAATTCTAAACCTAATATGCTTATGATCATGTTAACATATGCTGAGTATAGAAAAGAAACGCAAGTACTGGAAATGTGCAATCATAGCATCCTAAATATGCCAATATATATAAGTAAGTCATATAAGTATACATACAACATGTTAGTTAAGAATATAAAAAAAATATATATAAAAGCCACTGAGACATGTGGCAAAAACAAAGCAATTTATGAAATATGAAGCCACTGAGACATGTGGCAAAACGAGTAAATACTGAAAATAAGACCACTGAAGTATGTGGCAAAGCAAATCAAAAAACAATACAATTCAGCTAAAGTAGCAATAAGCCTAAGACATAGTACTGTCATACCAACCAATAGGTCATACAGGGCCTCCAATATCAATCAATCAATCCCCAGCCTAGCCATCCAAATATGCTATGTCTGAGTCAAGTCTATACAATACTACTACTGAAGAGGCAGACTAAGCTAGGACATATTCTACCAATGGCAAACAAGGCAAAACTGAATGATATGCAATCCAAATATTAACTTAGGATGTATCATCCATATCCTAAGTTTTCTATTATGCTCAAGGAATAAGGTTCAATAACTAAGGTAAGCAAAGCAATCTAGTCAAAATAAGCTAGAGACTCAATCTAGACTATGTGACATCTGATGTTATATAATTACCCAATCTAACTACTCTGAGAAGGTACAAGTTTAGGATCTCCAATATCCATCTATCGAGTTGTAACGCTCCGTCCCATCGCCGTGCGCAAAAGACAAGTATAATTCATGGTTCGACGGCGGAACGGTGCGTTACTCGAAAACGGTGGGTCATACGAGTAAGACCCATCTTCCCGAATAGGCTAAAGAGATCGAGCCATATTGAAGGTCGCTGACTCGAACCCTAAGAGTAAGTTCGAGAGTCAATATCTAAGATAAGAATGAGATACTTATCTTAGGTATTAGACTGGCACATACATAAGGTTCAAGGGAGCGAGAAAGAACCCATGTACATTATAAAATATATCAGCATTTCCAGTATGTTGATCACATCACAATACTATGTATAGCAGTATAACAGAGTGTGGAAGTTAAAAGCAAAACATCCAGAATACATTCATCTCAAGCAATAATAAATGTCCATCTCAAAAAAAAAAAGCAAAAGTACATCCAGAGTTTATTACAAACCATTAAAAATGCAGAAATATAAAGAGCCTATCTAAAATGTTAGAAAGAACTAGAAAGTAAAAGCAGGTGCTCAATCCCCTACATCTCCAATTACCCCTCTTGAGTCTCTGGTACGTCCTCCTGACCTGTCTCCAAAAACTGCTCGGTATCTAGCAAATTGCTGGATCCCAAAAGTACCCCGTGTTAGACAAGAAGTCTAACACAACGAAGCTAACTATACAAGACTAGACTAAACATAACAAATATGCAAGAACGTAAAGTAAAAGTGCATAAAAACTATAAAGACATTAAATAACTGAAACTGTAAGAACTGAGCAAGGTAAAATTACATCAAAATTAAATACTGAAAGTAAATGAAAATACCAGATACTCATATATCAATTTGAAATGAATGTCGAATGCTAAGAAGGATGCTATAAGCTGCACTATATGCCACTGAAATAATGCTCACAAATATGTTATACCACGGTATATCACAGAACTATCACTGAAGGTTTATGAGTAGTACGGTCCAATGTAAGCACAACAGTTAGGAAGTCAGTATGGTGACGCAGATGCACCCTGAAATTCTCCAGTCTGTGTATATAACATTCCGCATCTCATACTGTATCACTGATAACCATGTGTCACAACAGAAAGAATGGTTCAACTTTCATGTTTATGCTTATGCTTATGCCACTATGTTAAATGAATGAGAAATCCTGAAATCTATGAAGAATATAGTAAGAAACAGTAATGAATCCTAAGTCTCCACTGTGCAGAATCCTGCTAAAAGGATTCTGGCTCCAAATTTCTAGATTAGTATTTAGTTAAAGTTGCTTATTTAAAAGATCACTAGGCGAAGTGATTATATACACATATTAAATATGCTGCAAAGATAGGACTCATAACATTTAGTTTGATTACACCATCCTAACAAATCGATCTTCATTAGGAGGCACCATCCGATAATGATTTTGTATTTCAAACTAAGCATTTAGGCGCTAAACTCATAATCATACTTAGCATTTTAAGGAAGGTGAGTCCCGTTACTTAGTTTATCTGAGCTAAACCTATTGAAGCAATCTTCGCTAGGAGGCATTGCCCGATGGCAACTTGTCTTTCAATCAAACTAAGGAATGTGTACCCATTTACTACACTCTTAGGATTGATTGATTTACTCTAAGAGAGGTTATATTCGCCTAAGCTCGCAGGATAGCAACAAAGATAAATCTTACTTAGAGTGACTCAACCAATCCCGAATATTACTGGAGACCAGTAATATGGGTATACTATACTGCACTACCCAATAATCAAGGTTCAATCAAGTCTATTTAATAGAATAAGGATTTATCAAAACTACAAGTCCTAAACTAATAGGTAAGTCCTATATAAAGTTTCATCAAGTGAATGTGATCCAAGATCATTTAATATGGATTCTACCACAAGGAGATGTATCTCTTCTAATGTCTTAAGTGATTACTACCACAAGGAGAATATATCAATTTCTAAGGCGATGGGATCTTCTATACTTCTACCTCAACGATTCATATAAGGCCTCCTACCTCATGATATATGAATTTAGATCTTTTAAATAATTTAAGATGACCTTATGAAGAGATACTTAAGGTTCTCTCATCTAAATATTAACATTAAGCTCTTATGTTCTCTTTCATATTTAAGTTTAAGATGATTAGATCAGATGATTAAGTCATCTGATCACACTCAATCTAAGATCATGAGATCGAAATTAGGAATATTGTTAAGACTTAGATCACTTGATTAATCAATATGATTTTATTAATTCTCTTATGCTAGTCCTCTTACTTAAGAGAAAATCAGGGATCTTAAGGTTTGATTCAGATTAAGAAATCACATAGAATTCTTTTATTAACCCTAGTTTGTCTAATTCAATATTTAGAATCAATAATAAATCAAATGCATTATTGGAGAATGTTCAGTTCAAAAATGTTGAAATCAATAGTAATTAAGTTAGGGTTCTTAAGGATTTGGACTCTCCTTAAGTAGATTAGGGTTTGATCCCTTCTCATGCCTTAAAAAAAAATCAAATTATGTATTTAAGATCAATATCAAATCAGTGGGTTGATTATGTATTATTGGTGGTAATCTCAGCCCTAGATCAAGTCTTAGAAGCTTGATCCAAGTTTTAAGATTTCTTAAGTTAATTAAGATAGTTAAGATTCTTTGTCTTTGAATTTATTCAAGCATGCTTAATAAGTGCATAAGGATGAATTCATTTCATTTACTTACTGTCATAAGTCAATTTGGTAAATCAAGTTCTAAGACAAGGGTTACTTAGCGCTACTCAAACCCTAATTTCAACCAAAAAAGGATTAGCACATAAATATAAATCCAACCATTCAAATCACATAAAATTTAGCATGTAAGTTCTACTTAATTACACAAGTAATCAGAGCCTAAGTTTGCTAAGATCCCATGAGTATAAACCCTAAAATTTACAAATCATGATTTAACAAGATTAGGGCATAACTAAAATTACAGAACTCAAAAAAGTATTCTACTTAGCATATGCAATCTAATTAACATTAGTGAACTAATGCACCCTAAACACGCAATTTGGATAAGTAATTTTACTAATATGTCTTAATTAAGATCCACTGTAATTAGGAAATAATTAAAGATCTAATCATCATATGCATGATTTTATTTTATATTTAGGTTCCTAAGATTTTTCTGATTATTTTTGTATATGATATCATAGAATTTGGACCAGTAGATTAAAAGTTATTTAAATAATATATTTTGTATTTTTATTTAATCAAAATCCTATGATTTGAATAATTGTTAAGGAAAATAATTCTAAAATTCAGATTTAATTAAAACGGATCGACCCGATTTCAAAACGCGCAGGTCGACCGGGGCCCGGGAGACCCGGTACTGTCGCACCGCGCGGGTCGTGGGTCGACCCGGCCCGCACAGTGTCGTCGTCCCCGATCCTTCGTCCCGACGAATAGAGCTGAATAGGGAACCCTAATCGCCAAAATTCCGGTGCATCCAGGCCACGGCTTGGCCAGCATTCGATCGCTACTCCATCACCATGGTCAGACGCGACGATTGGGACTCGAAGCCCCTTGTGAGACTGTAACAACCCAAGTTGTTATCATGATTGATTAAGACTAACCCTAAGTCTTAAACATAATCTTAAGTGCTAATTAGGTCATTTGGAGTCAACTACCAAGATCCGGTCCAAACCAAAGGTCAAACGGATTAAATCTTTATTTTAAGAATTTCAGGAACCTTGGAAATTGACCTATCTAAATTGACCTCCGATCGGAAAACGGACACCACCATTGCGTTCCTTGACCCCAAATTAGCTTGGGGTGAAGTCTTCGTATCAATCGGAAGTTGTCAAATTTCGGCAAATACTTTAATAATAAAAATACCACGGAAATCGAGGTATGAAAATACTCGTCAGATCAAAAATCTGACTACGTCATTGAATTCCTTGACCCCAAATTAGCTTGGGGTGAAGTTTTCGTGTGAATCGGAAGTCGTCGAAATTTCGACGAATATTTTAATAATAAAAATATCATGGAAATCGAGGTATCAAAATACTCGTCGGATCGAAAATCCGACTGCGCCATTGAATTCCTTGACCCCAAATTAGCTAGGAAAAACATGTTCAAATTTTTTTTTTCTGAAAATGTTTAAAAAAAAAAACAAAATTTAATTAATTAATTAACGGCGCCGTACGACGCCGTTAACTCCAGTTAACGGCGCCGTCAGATCGGACGGATCCATCGGACGGATCCAACGGCTCTCGGCCGCGATCCGCGTCACGCGGTCTGGAGCGATCCGGACCGTCCGATCGCGCGCGGATCCGACGGCCCTCGACCGCGATCCGCGTCACGTGGTCTGGAGCGATTCGGACCATCCGCGATTGCACAGATCCGACGGTCCGGAGGTGTCTTCCTCGCCCTCTCCGCCCGCGTGACACGTGGCGGCCCGTCGCATTTTCTGGCCAATCCGGCCACATCCAGACCTCGGCGAGGTCGCCGTCCGGTCTATAAGACCTCGGCCTACCTCTAGGCTCCGAGTTTACACCGATCGGAGCCCGGATAGAGCCGGAATCAAGCCCCGAAGTCAGCCCTATTTTTCCGCCGAAACCTTCGCCGATCCGAACTTCAGGTACCCCGATCTCCCTCGTTTACCGTTCGATCATTACAAAAATTGTAGGATATATAGATTAGGATGTCATCTTCACATCCACCGTTCAGATCGGGCTTAAACCAACCCGATCGGGCGCACGAGCTCCCCGAAGCGGACTGGGTTCGGTCCGCCGAACCCCCCGGAAGGCGAAGCGTCGTGCCTTCGGGCCGGGGTCGGGTTCGCGTCAGCGCGGGTGGGGCCCACCCGGCCACGTGGCAGCCTACGGGCTCGCCACGTGTCACGTGGGGGGCCCACATGTCCGATCACCCGAGCTGACTAAGCCCAGGTGGGGCCCACATTGCCACGTGGCAGCCTCTAGCAGTGCCACGTGTCAGGTGGGACCCACTGCCCGGTCACCCGAGCTGAGTCGGCAGCCCGTGGGACCCACAGTGCCACGTGGCAGCCTCTGACAGTGCCACGTGTCAGGTGGGCCCACAGTCCGTCACCCGAGCTGAGTCAGCAGCCCGTGGGACCCACAGTGCCACGTGGCAGTCTCTGGTAGTGCCACATGTCAGGTGGGCCCACTGTCCAGTCAGCCGAGCTGAGTCAGCAACCTGTGGGGCCACGGTGCCACGTGGCAGCCTCTGGAAGTGCCACGTGTCAGTGGGGCCACTGTCAATTAATTAGAAATTAATTAAATTAATGTTAGTGTTAATTAATTACTGTTAGCCATAATTAATTACAATTAGTGTTAATTAACCCAAGATTAGTGTTAATTACTTTTGAACAGTAACTTTATTTAACTAAAAATAATTAGAGGATTAATTAATATTAATTAAATGTTAATTTAATCCTAAACAGTAATTAGGATAATTAATTACTTTTAAATAGTAACTTTAATTAAATAATTATAATTAAAGATTAATTAAGGATTAATTAACTGTTAATTAAATCTTAAACAGTAATTAGGATAATTAATTACTTTTAAACAGTAAAACCTAATTAATTATATTTAATTTAATATTAACAAATAATTAAGACTAATTAAACAGTAATTAGCTACTAATTACTTTGCTATAGTAAAATTAATTAATTATTTAATTAATAAATAAACAGTAATTAATTAAATAAAAACTTTAGGAATGAACAGTAAATTTAAATAATTAAATATAATTAGAGATTATTTAAGATTAATTAAACAGTAATTAGCACTAATTACTTTGCTACAGTAAATTAATTAATTAATTAATTAATAATTAAACAGTGATTAATTAAAAAAAAACTTTATGAATGAACAGTAAAATCATTCAATTTGAATAAATGAATAGTAAATTAATTCAAATTGTATTTTTGAATAGTAAATCTTAAAAGTTTAATAACTTTTTGTAGGACGATCCAAACATAGCCAATATGGGTCTTAAAATACTCAGAAAAATATTTAGAATCAAATGGCGTAATGTAAAATTTCGTTTCGGGGTACATATAACGAGGTAGCATTTTAGAGCCTCTTTAAGACCCCATAACTTTTTACCCGATTATCGAAACATAGTCAATATGGGTCTTAAAATGCTCATGAGAGCGGACCCATCATCGTGGTAGTATTAGTTTTCCTATTTGGACATCAGGACAAAAAGTCAACTCTAGAATTTAGAGTTGACTTTAGTGAAAAATGACCAAAATGCCCCTAGACTTCAAACAGCCATAACTTAGTCAGATCAACTCCAAATTGGAAAATTCAAGATGCTAACTAGCCTAGAATTTCAATGTCATCATTATAATAAAATAATATTTAGGATCTGAACCCTGGAAATTTAGGTAAATGACCAAATTACCCCTAGCCTTATTTTAGCCATAACTCGGTCGTTTCTCGTCCAAATTGGACGTACTTAGTCTTAAGGTTAGACAATAAGGAATTAGTTGGAGAAGAGAAAACTCAGTTTGGATCCCTAAATCAAAAATTGACTTTTTGACTCTTAAGGTGGGAGCAAAATAGTCATTATGCCCTAAGTTTAGACTATGTACCCTTACCCTTTGGATAACATCCCAGAATGCCAAGAATAATATTATAATCCTCTTAACTAATGTTATAATCAATCAAGCAAGTGAAATCAACTATTAAGCCAGATTCCAGTAGTCTTTCTGAGTCTTAAGCACTACACCTTAAGGATCTTTCCTGAGACTAGGACTAGATCATAGGTTAGAGTTCACTCATTGGGTAAATGGGTTACTCAATGGGAAAAACCTTGGTTTTATTAGTTTCTAAACTTTCTTTTATTTTACAACTCATTCTGATTATTTTGTCTTTTAACCTTAGATTTAAGGTAAGAGATTCATCCTATTAAGTTTGATTACTTAATAGGATTTACCATAACTAGTAGATCACTAATAGAATAAAACCTAGAACTTAGGTCTTATCATTTGGATTATGTGATTAAACCTAGTTCTCGTAGTATTTAATCCATAATCTATAGGTTTAGAAGATCTTGATCAGATTTTAGTTAGAACATCTAAATTAACAAAACTAGGACGTATGATTCATTTATTTAACTCGTAGTCATCTATCTGATTGAGCTAGATTGGAACCTGATCAGTTCCAATCCTTTTTAACTTATAAGGATGAACTTCCGGGTTACACTCGATAGTAGGAAAACGGTGATCCTGAACTTGTGTAACTTGGAATAGTTAGAATGGTTAAGTAGAAAACAAATAATATCACCATGTTTAGTAGAGTCTCTTGCTTCTATTTGATATTTTGTTGCTTACGCATCCCTTGATTTTTGTGCCATATTTCATTGAGCATATCATATAAGATAGGAAAATATGGAGACTCCTTAGATTCTTTGTGAAAATATTAAAGTGATTTATGAAAAGATAATGATTTTATAAGCTGCCTCTCAGTTATATCCCTATTGCCTAGCCTCCTTATGTCGTTAGGGGAAGGATCCGTTTTGTTGTGTGCCTAGTTTACTAGCCTCCTTATGTCGCTAGGGGTACACCGTTGGTGCCTTAGCCGTACTGGCGTTAAGGTTGCCTTGTATGCTTAGTTTACTAGCCTTCATATGTCGTTAGGGGCATACAGTTGGGCCTTAACCGTACTAATGCTAAGACCCTTCGCTTGCTTTGTGTGCTTATATGCCTAGCCTCCTTATGTCGCCAGGGGTACACAGTTTATGACTTAGCCGTGATGGTGCTAAGCTTCTTTGGTATTCGATGGGCTTGAGTAGCTCTGTTTTGTATGGCAGTTGATGCACGTGTGATTTTATATGCAGTTGTTGTTGCTTATTTTTCAGTATTCTTATTCCGTCAGCTATTTCCTTGTACAGCTTGATATACATATTTAGGGTGTTAGAATCTTGCTGCTATATGTACTTACCACTGCTGAGTTGTTTATTTATTTTAATTGACATATTTTCTGTTGATCACCAGCATATTTAAGATGTAGAATTTTTCTTACTGCACTTGTTTAGTTACGTATATTTATACGCCCTTCCTTGTTTAGCTTGTATGCGAGGCATGTCTCAGCCTCTTTCCTTTTCTTTGCTTAAATTATAAATGATAATTTATAGCTTCCCTATTTCTTTTGTATTGCTTGCTGCTCCCTTACACATATTATTGCTTAGATGTTGTAGAATGATGATATTACTTAACACATATAAAAATTTTCAGCTTAAAATGTACTTAGACAATTGTCTAATCAGATTTTTCTTTTTTTGGCTAGGGCCCTACATTGTGAAACTGACAATGGCAGACTCCTTTCAGTTAGACGAGCAGGAGTTAGGTGTGGAGCCTTACCCCGAGGAGTAGCCCGTAGAAGAAGCTGCCGTTTAGTCCCTTTATACTTCGAGTGAGAATGAGTGTTTTCATTCTATTTTTATTTAAATATTTTAAATTATGTAATAATACAGGTACCATTGACTGTATATTAGATTTTATGCTTATATTCTGAGTCTATTATTCTTATTTACACTGTGATGCTTGGATGGTTTACATTTGCTTAAATCGCTTCCGCACTCTGTTTATTTACTTATACAGTGACTGATAGTTTGATTCTGTGTTAATCCTTCCCTAATCAGGTGGATTGTGGAGACTATCCTAATCCAATGATAAATGAGGGGTTAGCCAGAGTGACACCCCACCCTTAACCTAATCCTTTGGCGGATTAAGTGTGGTGGGCGCCACAGAGACAGTCTGGATCAGCCAGACCTTACTCACCCGAGGATTTCTCCATTAGAGTTACTGTGGGGAGATAATGTGGCAACCCTCACCCTTAACCCTCAATAGGTTTAGATTAATGGTGGAGTGTCACTCTGGTTAACCCCTCACTTAGCGTTGGATTAGGATAAACTCCACAATCCACCTGATTAGAGAAAGGTTAACTCAGAATCAATCAAGCAGTCACTATATAAGTAAAAATACAGAGTGCGGAAGCGATAAATAAATGACATCCAAGCATCATAATGTATATAAGAAGAGAAATATAACTCAGAAAAGTAGCATAGTGAAATTTGAACATATAGTCACAGGTACCTGTATTATTACATTAATTAAAATTTAACAAAATAAATGTTCAAAATCCACTCATCCTAAATAGTAAATGACTAGATATCTTCTGGCCCCAACTGCTGCACCTCCTCTAAGTAAGGCTCCTCCTCGGGTGCAGGCTCCTCAAACTGCTCTAAGCCTGACATTGTCGGTTTCACAATGTAGGGCCCCAGCCAAAAAAAGAAAATCTGGTTAGACAATTGTCTAAGTACATTTTAAGCTGAATTTTTAATAAGGTTATATAATATCACCTTTTTATCATTTACTTCTAAGCATGATGTGTAAATACAGGAGCAGTAAGCAACACAAGTAAAAAGGCAAACTATAGACTATGCTCTATAGTATAAACAAGGCAAAGAAATGAGGCTGAAGCATGCCTCGCATAACAAGTAATCAAGGAAAACCATATAAGTGTAAATATAATTGAATAAATGCTGGAAGAAAAATTCTACATCCTAAACATGCTGGTGATCAATAAAAATAATATGCTAATTAAAAATGAATAACTCAGCAGTGATATATACATATAGCAGCAAGATTCTACATTTTAGATATATATAAAGCAGTACAAGGAAATAGCTGACTGAAAAAGAATATACTGAAACAACCACAACTGCATATAAAACTATAATACATCAACTGCCATACAGAAAAGAGCTACACTAGCTCGCCAAAAGAAACTGAAGATCTTAGCACGATACGGCTAGGGCTACTCTTAGCTCGATACGACTAAGCCAATAACAGTCACATATATGGCCCTAACACGATACGACTAGGGCTACTCCTAGCTCGATACGGTTAGGTCACCAACTATCATACCGAAATATCCTAGCACAGTACGGCTAGAGCAACTCCTAGCACGATACGGCTAGGGCAACATTCGGTATGATCAAAAGAACACTGAGAGGCAGCTCAATCACATCAATTCATTCTCATTTCACTTATTTACTTTAATATTTTCATAAGGAATCTAAGGAGTCTCCATAATTTCCTAACATTTTATTTATGCATCAAATGTCTTATATGATATGTTCAAAGAAAATATAAGGCACAAAATTACAAGGTATGCGTAGCAACAAATAACAAGTAAGCAAGAGACTCGACTACATATGGTGATATCATTTGTTTTCTACTTAACCAGCTAATTATTCCAAGTTACACAAGTTCAGGATCACCGTTTTCCTACTATCGAGTGTAACTCAGAAATTCGTCCTTATAAGTTAAAAAGGATTGGAACTGATCAGGTTCCAATCTAGTTCAATCAGATAGACGACTATGAATTAAACAAATAAATCATACGTCCTAATTTTGTGAATTTAGACGTTCTAACTAAGATCTGATCAAGATCTTCTACACCTATAGATTATGGATTAAACACTACGAGATTTTAGGTTTAATCACATAATCCAAACTGGATAAGATATAAGTTCTAGGTTTTATACTATAAGTGATCTATTAGTTAATACAAATCCTATTAAGTAATCAAACTTAATAGGATGAATCTCCTATCTTAAATCTAAAGTTAAAAGATAAATTAATTAGAATGGGTTATAAAACAAAATAATATCTAGAAACTACTAAAACCAAGGTTTCACCTATATGGTAACTCAATTTACCCAATGAATGAACACTAACCTATGATCTAGTCCTACTCTCAGGAAAGGTCCTTAAGGTGGGATGCTTAAGACTTAGGAAAAATTATTGGAATTCAATTTAATGACTTATTTTATTTACTTACATGGTACCAATATGATTACATTATTAATCCTAGTATTCTAAGATTTTAATTAAGGGCTAAAGTTACGCATTTCCAATTTTAAGGTAAAATGACTATTTTGCCCCTACTTTACGGGTCAATCAACTTTTGATTTAGGGGTCCAAACTGAGTTTTCTCTTCTCCAATTAATTCTTTACTGTCTAACTTGAAGATAGACAGTAAGTACGTCCAATTTGGACGAGAAACGACCGAGTTATGGCTAAAATAAGGCTAGGGGTATTTTGGTCATTTCCTAAATTTTAGGGTTCAAATCCTAAATATTATTTCTGTGAAAATGATGACATTGAAATTTTAAACTAGGTAGCTTCTTGAACTTTTGGATTTGGAGTTAAATTGACCAAGTTATGGCCATTTGAAGTCCAAGGGCATTTTGGTCATTTTTCACTAAAGTCAACTCTAAATTCTAGAGTTGACTTTTTGTTCTGATGTCCAAATAGGAAAACTAATACTACCACGATGATGGGTCCGCTCTCATGAGCATTTTAAGACCCATATTGACTATGTTTCGATAATCGGGTAAAAAGTTATGGGGTCTTAAAGAGGCTCTAAAATGCTACCTCGTTATGCTACCCCAAAACGAAATTTTACATTACGCCATTTGATCCTAAATATTTTTTTGAGTATTTTAAGACTTATATTGGCTATGTTTGGATCATCCTACAAAAAATTATTAAACTTTTAAGATTTACTATTCAAAAATACAATTTGAATTAATTTACTATTCATTTATTCAAATTGAATGATTTTACTGTTCATTCCTAAAGTTTTTATTTAATTAATCACTGTTTAATTATTAATTAATTAATTAATTAATTTTACTGTAGTAAAGTAATTAGTGCTAATTACTGTTTAATTAATCTTAATTAATCTCTAATTATATTTAATTATTTAAATTTACTGTTCATTCCTAAAGTTTTTATTTAATTAATCACTATTTAATTATTAATTAATTAATTAAATAATTTTACTGTAGTAAAGTAATTAGTGCTAATTACTGTTTAATTAATATTAATTAATCTCTAATTATATTTAATTATTTAAATTTACTGTTCATTCCTAAAGTTTTTATTTAATTAATCACTGTTTAATTATTAATTAATTAATTAAATAATTTTACTATAGTAAAGTAATTAGTGCTAATTACTGTTTAATTAGTCTTAATTAATCTCTAATATATTTAATTATTTAAATTTACTGTTCAAAAGTAATTAATTGTCCTAATTACTGTTTAAGATTTAATTAACAGTTAATTAATCCTTAATTAATCTTTAATTATAATTATTTAATTAAAGTTACTGTTTAAAAGTAATTACTATTAATCCCTAACTTAATTAACCACTAACAGTAATTAATTAGGGCTAAACAGTAATTAATTAACACTAACATTAATTTAATTAATTTCTAATTAATTGACAGTGGGCCCCACTGACACGTGGCACTTCCAGAGGCTGCCACGTGGCACCGTGGGTCCCACAGGCTGCTGACTCAGCCCGGCTGACTGAATAGTGGGCCCACCTGACACGTGGCACTGCCAGAGGCTGCCACGTGGCACTGTGGGTCCCACGGGCTGCTGACTCTGCCAGGCTGACTGGACAGTGGGCCCACCTGACACGTGGCACTGCCAGAGGCTGCCACGTGGCACTGTGGGTCCCAAGCCTGCTGACTCAACCTGGCTGACGGGGCTGTGGGCCCCACTTGACACGTGGCGGGCATGTATGCTGCCACGTGGTCGGGTGGGCCCCACCCGCGCTGACGCGGACCCGACCCGGCCCGACCCGAAGGCGTGACCCTTCGCCTTCCGGGGGTTCGGCGGACCGAACCCAGTCCACTTCGGGGACCTGGTGCGCCCGATCGGGTGGGTTTTAGCCCGATCGGAACGGTGGATGTGAAGAGGACATGTTGATCTACCTATCATACAATTTTTGCAACGATCGAACGGTAAACGAGGGAGATCGGGGGTACCTGAAGTTCGGATCGGCGAAGGATTCGGCGGAAAAGAAATGCTGACTTCCGGGCTTGATTCAGGCTCGATCTGGGCTCCGATCGTTGCAAACTCGGAGCCTAGGGGTAGGCCGAGGTCTTTTAGACCGGACGGCGACCTCGCCGAGGCCTGGATGCGGCCGGATTGGCCAGAAATGGCGACGGGCCACTGCGTGTCACGCGGGCGGAGTCGTCGAGGAAGACGACTCCGCAGCCGTTGGATCTGGGCCGATCCAACGGCTGAGATGGCGCCGTCCAGATTGACGGCGTCGTCAGCGACAGTGACGGGTCCGTTAAGTACTTAACGGCACGCCGTTACCTACAGTAAAAAAATAATTTTTTTTTTTTTTTTTTTGAAAAAAATTTCAGAAAATTTTGAACATGTTTTTCCTAGCTAATTTGGGGTCAAGGAATTCAATGGCGCAGTCGGATTTTTGATCCGACGAGTATTTTGATACCTCGATTTCCGTGATATTTTTATTATTAAAATATTCGTTGAAATTTCGACGACTTCCGATTGACACGAAAACTTCACCCCAAGCTAATTTGGGGTCAAGGAATTCAATGACGTAGTCGGATTTTTGATCCGATGAGTATTTTGATACCTCAATTTCCGTGATATTTTTATTATTAAAATATTCGTTGAAATTTCGACGACTTCCGATTGACACGAAAACTTCACCCCAAGCTAATTTGGGGTCAAGGAACGCAATGGCGGTGTCCATTTTTCGATCGGAGGTCAATTTAAATAGGTCTTTCTAGGGTTTTCCGGATTTTCTAAAAATCAGGATTCAATCCAATTGACTCCTGATTTGTGCTAGGTTTAGGAGGTTGACTCCATTGACCTAATTAGCACATCTAATTATGTTTAAGACTTAGGATTAACCCTAATTATCTAAAGTAACAACTCGGGTTGTTACAGATAATTCTCCACACAAAGGCCATGCCAGACCCCAGGCTCGATCCCTACACCATCAGGGAGGTGAGGCAGATTGAAGCCCTCTGGTGTGGGGGTCTGGGGTGGTCTTGTGGGGCCCCCGTACTAACAATAAAGAAGTACGGTGCTCCAACTGTAGCAAATCCCAAACTTAAGTAAAGTTAGGCAAACCCAACTTGCCTTAAGGTAGGGACTTGTCACCAAGTGCTATAACATTCATCAATATAAATAGCAAAGTGGTGGAAGCAATATAAAAAATAGGGTAACATCCACAAGCATACATAGTACGAAAAGAAAATGCAATATAGTAACTCATCACAATGCAGAAAGTAAAGTACATCCAAAAAGTTTAATTATTACAAACTGAAATGAATAACTAAAATGAAAGACTCTCGTCCTCACTGGAATAACAAGACAAAGATAACTGGACAGTAGCTGGAAGGTCCTCCTCCTGAATTGGCTCCTCCTCAGCGACACTGCCCACGAACACGTCTGAATCTGACATTTGTCGGTATCACAAATGCCAGGGCCCCAGCCAACAAAATAAAAAGGTTACAGTTAGACAATTGTCTAAGTATATTTTAGGCTATTTAAATGAACTAAATATTAAAAGATATCTCATTTGAATTTAACTATACATACAAGCAGTAAAAGTTACAACAAGCCATGAAAGACTGGAATACTATAAACTATCTATTTATAGCATGCAACATACAAAACACTAAATAAGCAAGGTAATGCTAAAAGCAAAATAATTGTAGCTACTGTATAAACATGATCCTAACATGATTATGATCAAAGTAAAATATGCTAAGTATAAAAGAACACAAGTACTAAATTTAATAAAATTCTAGCATCCTAAATATGCCATTCATACATATATCTAAGCCATAAAAGTATACATACAACATGCAAATTAAGATGAAAAGAAAGGCCACTGAGACATGTGGCAAAAACAAAGCAATATATGATAAGTAAAGCCACTGAGACATGTGGTAAAGCGAGCAAATACTAAAAATTAAGGCCACTGAAGCATGTGGCAAAACAAACTAGAAAACCAAAACAATACAATACAGGTAATAGTAGTAATATGCCTAAGTTCTAGTACTACAATATCAACCAATAGGCCATACAGGGCCTCCAATATCAATCAATCAGTCAATTCTCAGCCTAGCCATCCAAATATGCTAGGACTGAGTCCAATCTATACAATACTACTACTAAAGAGGTAGACTAAACTAGGTCATATTCTACTAACTATGATAAAACAAAACTGAATGATATGTAAATTCAATACTAGCTTAGGATACATCATCCTAAGTTTTTCCTATTATGCTCAAGGGTTAAAGCTCAAAATCCAAGGTATGCAAAGCAATCTAGTCAAAGTAAGCAAGAGACTCAATCTAGACCAATGTGATATCTATTATTGTCTAATTACAAAATCTAACTATTCTGTGAAGGTACAAGCTTAGGATCTCCAATATCCAACTATCGAGTAGAATCTCAGATTTACGTCCTTAAAGTCAAATATTAGAACTTAACAAGTTCTAATCCAAAATCAAGTGACGACTATATAGTTTAAGTAAGCAAATCAACGATCTAATTTTATAAATATTTTACTCTCTTACCCAAATCTTGATCAAATAAATCAATATTTTAAGGATTTAGAACTTAAACCCTATGTTGAGTTCAAATTCCAAATCCAAAGTGAAATTCTAAATAGGATCTAAGTTTCTCACTTATTACCCAATTTAAAGATAAAGAATCCTCTATAAGTTGAAAGATTCAGGAATTAAGATCTTAGTGAAAGGCTATTCTACTAATTATAAGATAAAATAATCAATTAAGAACTTGAGAATCTAAGATCTATATTCAATCTTTAAGATAACTCCATTATCTTATTAATTGAATCATCCTATACCCACATGAAAGGTTTCAAAAGATTAAATAATAAATCATTAAAGAATTTCAATTGGAGGTGGTTTGATTCAAATTAAAGATCTAAGTCTAAGATCTAAGATCTAAAGATCTGAAGTTTGATCACTTTAGACTTTTAATTAGAGTTTTGACTTAAGGGTTTTCCATTTGTGATTTTCTTTAGAATCTAATTTCATAATTAACTATAAGGAGCTTATTAATGTTAAGAACTGACAATTTCAAGGTATCAGATTAACACTAAACTCATTTTTAACCTTCTTGGTTTACTTAAGATCTAAGGGTCTGAGTTTTGATCACTTTAGATCTTAAACTAGGTTTTTAACTTAAACATTTCCAATTTCTTATCTTTTGACACTAAGTTCTTAAGTTATCTTTAATTAACTTATCAATGAGATAATTGACTATTTCTATTATTAATTTAAGAGTTAAGTCCAAATGATCTCTATAAGGAAATACTTAAGATCTAATTATCTTAAGTAAGGATTTCAATAAAGATTTCATGGATTGAGGATCACATTAACACTATTTTTGTTCTAAGATCTCAGAGAACATAACTAACCCATTTTATGGTAGTCTACTGAAATTTTCAATACTCAAAGTACATTAAATCAGTATTTTGGTTAAAATGACCAAAATGCCCATCTTAAGGCTAAAATTGGAATTTTAGGGCTTTATTGTCCAAATTTGTTCTAATCTGTTTTAAAGCATTTCATATGACTAAATGAAGTGGGAAACACCTTTACTTTAGGTTTTGATGACCTAAATGGTCTTAATTTGCACTAATCACCTAATTAAGGCACTTAGGGTGATTAGTGAAATTAAGGCACTTTAGGGCAATCCAATCTTACCCTTAGGTTATGCTAGGTCTAATATGATATTAGAAACCATTCCCACCCAAATCAGAGGCTTAATTAGGGTTTAATTCACTAATCCTTGATTAGGTTGATTAGAGAGTGATTAAGAAAATTAATTATCCAAAATTAATTTTAAGAGTCTGGAATTGTTCCTTAGGGTACAAGGAGCAATCAGAGCTCTTAAACTCATAAAATGGACAACTAAATGATTTTATATGATTTAATTAAAAACAGAGAAGGTTTGGCAAATATTTTTAAATCCAATCATTGGATCTGAAATTTTATTTTATATTCAGATTCCTTGAATTTTTCTGATTCAAATGGTATATTGGATTATACTATTTGGATCTGAATAACTAAAGTTATTTAATTAATTCATTCTATATTTTTATTTAAATCAGAACTTTAGGATCTGATTTATGAATTAATTTCCTTAAGGATTTTAATTCATAAACCCTATTTATAAATCGGTCGGCCCGATTTCGAAACACGCGGGTCACGGTCGGCCCAGCCCGTGACTGCATCCCCTACCTCTCGACGGACGCGGATTAGGGCAAACTTCACTCGTCAAATTCGCCGTGCTCAGCCCACGCCACACTGCCATTTAAATCCCTACACACTCAGGCTTCGAAAGCGCATCGATTAAACCATTAACCCCTATCAGGGACGCACCGGACTACTGGGACGCTATTTGCCCGAAACGCCTCTGAGGGTGCACCTGTGAGGAGATAATTCTCCTCACAGAGCCCACGAATTGCCACCATCTCAATCCCTACACGTTCAGGGATTGATAAGGGAGCTATAGGGCGAAACGAGGAGTCCTGGGGTGGTCTGGATCGCTGGGGTGCTGCTAGGTGACTTCTGCCGACGAGAGCTTCGACTGGATCGATTGGGTTCAGTCGAATCACTCAATCTTGGTTGGTTCAACCTTCGATACGATTCGACAATTATGTACGAAGGGTCCTAATGCAGTGAGGAGTGGCTAATTGTGCCTGGGAAGCGCACAATGGGCGAATTCTAGCCGGACTGGCAGTGCGTGCTCAAATGGCGAATTCGCCGTCTGGCCCACTGCCAGGCCTAGCCAGAAGGTTCAAGAGGTTGATGCAGAACTAGGGAGAGTTCCTATCACAGCACCTAAGCTTGATTGAGAGCGAGGCGAGCTGAAAACCAGCTCTACTGAAAAAGTGGGAGAGGTAGTACCTGAAGACGGGGAAGGATGGCTATGACAGAGGCAGAACAGGCAACTGGGGGTTTGAACGTCAAACCACACCCACGATCAGCGGAAGATGATCGAACTGAGCCCCACCGGTAGCTGAACGGGCCGCCACACCAGGAGCAGAGGGCATAGAATGGAGAGGCACGAGAAATTTTTAATGGGGATGAGGTCAGAGCAAAACCTTCGGCTGTCGAAGATCGAGGGCTATTTATAGCTCGGAGGTGAGTTCCCAAGGCCAGGATCGAGCCCACAGCTTCGGCCCGAGGATGGCGATTGGGTGCCCCGAACGAAGAAGGGACAATTCCGGGAGATCAACCCGGATATGGCGATGGGGGTGCAGGAGAGGTCGTGGGGGACAAGATCCCATCCCCGTACTGCCACGAGGGTAGGACGTTGGGATCCTGTCGGGAGCTGCCAGCGATTCCACGCATGGGAAGATGATGAACAGCCACGGGAAAGGTGCAGTCGTTCAATGGGCCTTCGGTTAGGACTGGGTGGTCCTGATCGCTTGATCAATAACGGTCGAGCGGGGAGATGGATGGTCCGTTGGATCTAACTGAAGCGATCCAATGCTCAATCGGGTTTTACTTAAGATGGGGCGTGGAAAGACGTTGGATCGGATTTCTTGATCGAGCGGCCACGATCAAATCACAGCGTGGATGGATCGCGTCGCTAAACGGGCTACGCCAAGATGCGTGCCAGGCATCTTACAGGTCCGAAGCTATGCGCCGCTGTCGGGACCCCGCAGCAGATCTGCCGCGGTCCCGACAGCACATCCCAGCCCTAAATTTTAATTTAATTACTATAATTCAATTTAATAATCCTATTAATTCCTATTATTTTTATAAATCAAATTTATGGCTAAATGAGCTCCAAAAATTCCCAAAAATTCACCCTTAGCTAATTTGGGTACGAGGAATTCAAAAATGAAATTAGATTTTAATTTGGAGATCAAAATATTTTAGGTATTTTTCAGGGCTTAAAAATAGCCAAAAATACTAAATTCTCCAAATTAGCTCCAATTAATTTCAAACTTCTAGGTTTAGGTTTAAATACCCATTGAATCCAATGGAATCAAAATCAAACATTGGTTTAGCTTAATTAATCTAGTTTTAGCTAGGGTAACAACCTAGGATTATTACAGGTCTGGATCGCTGGGTCCTTACTCGACCGAGGCGATCCAGAAGGAATTAAACCCGATTGATCGATCGAGGCTAACCTATGCCTTAATTACGATATGGCTGGGTTCGTATCGACAATAAGCACAAAAACGCATCAAATGGAATAGTGTTTGAGCCTGATTAGCTCGAATCCTGCAACTGGGGTACTTGGATTTTGCCGAAGGGTGTGCAGGCATCGCGGGAGCAAATGCTGGGCTGACTGAGCTTCCTTGAGCTTTCTCTGAGAGATCCTGAACTCCAGGAGATTCTCCTATCAGCGGTACGCACGCCTGGACGTCTGGGGAGCTTGGACAGACAGCAGTGGAGCTCGGGAATGGCGGAAGGAAGCTCGACTCCAATTGATTAGCAAGGATCAAACGAAGGAGAGCTGAGGCTATTTAGGGAAGTGCCGTGAAGCTCCTAGAGGCTTTAATTGGGCTGACGAGGGCCGGAGTGGTCGGGCCATGGCCGAGCTCTCAAAATTCCATTTCGAGCTCGGCCGGGCCACGAGGCCCGATTGGGGTCCCTTGGTTATTAGGGGAAGCTCAGCAACGACTTGTTGAGCTGGAGGCGCGAGTGGGGGACAAGGGGTCAGCTGGCAGTACGGGAAATTCTCCCTGTCGGATTAGCGGATGAGCGGGGATGAAGATCTACAGTGCCGGGTGCCCTGGATGCCGTCTGATCGATCGATCAGAAGGCGCTACGGCTGGGATCGCCCGGATCCTAACGATCGAACGCAGAAGCGATCCTGGCCGTAGGATCCATGGGACAGATACAACGACGGATCGGCGGTTCCGCAGAATTGAATCATGAACGTAGATTGAAAAGGCGGAACGGTCAGATGCGCGAGATCCCACTGTCGCGTGCCCCGGGCTCCGCAGCGGATCGCCCGCAGTCCGCACAGCAGATACTGGCAGTTAATTTAGTTAAATGGGTATTTTTGCAAAATTAAATTGTTTGGAACCCTTTTATGCAATTGAACCATTTTAATTCAAATTGAATTATGGTCCAAATGAATTCCAAATTGCACCAAATTTTCACCCTTAGCTAATTTGGGGGTGAGAAATTCAAAAATGCAATCAGATTTTAATTCTGAGATTAAAATATTTTGGGTCTAGATTAAGGCATCTAGATTGATCAAATTACAAATTTGACTTAGAGAAGTTCAATGGACTTCAAATCTTCTAGTTAGGCTTAAATTTATGTTCTAAAGGCAATTATACTAAAAATTAATTAAGAAATCTATATTTTGATGTGTAACAACCTAGGGTTGTTACACAAGTAGAATCTCAGATTTACGTCCTTAAAATTAAATTAGAACTTAACAAGTTCTAATCCAAAATCATGTGATGACTATATGGTTTAAGTAGATAAATCAACGACCTAATTAATTTATATTTTACTCTCTTACCCAAATCTTGATTAAGTAAATCAAGATTTAAGGATTTAGAACTTAAACCCTATGTTGAGTTCAAATCCTAAATCCAAGGTAATATTCTATCTAGGATCTAGGGTTCACACTTATTGCCCAAATTAAAGGTAAAGGATCCTATAAGTTGAAAGATTCAGGAACTAAGAACTTAGTGAAAGACTATTCTACTGATTATAAGATAAAATAATCAATTATGAACTTGAGAATCTAAGATCTATATTCAATCTTTAAGATAATTTTATTATCTTATTGATTGAATCATTCTATACCCACATGGAAGGTTTCAAAAGATTAAACAATCAATCATTTAAAGAATTCCAATTGGAGATGATTTGATTCAAATTGAAGATCTAAGTCTAAGATCTAAGATCTAAAGATCTGAAGTTTGATCACTTCAGATCTCTAAATTAGAGTTTTATCTTAAGAGCTTTTATTTGTGATTCTTTTAAAATCTAAGTTCATAGTTAAACTACATGGAGCCTATTAAGGCTGAAATTGACAAGTTTAAGCATTAGATTAACATTAAACTCATATTGACCTTTTTTATGGCTACTTAAGATCTAAGGATCTGATGTTTGATCACTTTAGACTTTAAGGTAGATTTTAACTTAAACTTTACCAATTATATTTCTTTTAAGTTTTAGCTCTTAGGTTAACCTTACTGAACTTATTAAGATAATATTTAATCATCTCAATTATTAGATTTAAGGATTAATGCCAAATGACTCTTATAAGATCACTTAAGATCTAAGTGTCTTAATTAGGAATCAAGTGAAGATTTATTGAATTAATGATCACATTAACATTACTATTAGTCTAAGAGTTTAGAGGACATTTCTAATCTACCTTAGGATAGTTTATTGAAATTTCTAAGCTTTAAGGAGCATTTAAACATATTTTGATCAAAATGACCCAAAATTCCCCTCTTAAGGTAAGAATTTGGATATTAGGGTTTACTTAACCAAATTGATCCCAATCTATCTTAATATGTTTTATATTGATTAATGAAGTGAGAAACACCCTCATAACAGATTTTGACCGCCTTAATTAAGGTTAATTAACACTAATTACTTAACTAAGCCAATTAGGGTGATTAGTAAATTTGGGCATTCTTAGGGCAATCCAACCTTATACTTAGTCTAATATAGATCTAATATGACATTAGGAACAACCTCCATCCAAATCAAAGGCTTAATTAGGGTTAATTTTACTAATCCTTATTTAAGGTGATTAAGGAGTGATTAAGAAGGATAATTATCCAAAGTTAAATTTAAGGGTCTGATATTGTTCCTTAGGGTACAAGGAGCAATCAGAGCCCTTAACCTCATAAATTGTATACTTAAATGATTTTATATGATTTAATTAATGACAACAAAGAGTTTGGTAAATAAAATTTAATCCAACCATTGGATATAAGATTTTATTTTATATTTAGATTCCTTGAATTTTTTTGATTCAAATGGTATATTGGATTATACCATTTGGATTTGTATAACTAAAGTTATTCAATTAATTTAATTTGTATTTTTATTTAAATTAGAACCTTAGGTTTTGATTAATTAAATTCAGAATCATTGAAAATGTATTCCTAAAATTATTTAATAAACGTGGCCCAAAAATCAGGACCGCGAGGGTCACGGGTCGGCCCGACCCGTGACTTCATCCCCTACCTCTCGATGGCCGCGAATTAGGGCAAACTCCAATCACTGAATTCGCCGCACTCCATCCACGCCATGCCACCAATTTGTTGGCTACACGTTCAGGCTTCTAAGGCACGTCGAATGAATTATAAACCCCTATCTGGGGGGCGCCGGATCGCCGGGGGACTACTTGGCCGAGGCGTCCCTGAAGGTGCAACTGTGAGGAGAGAATTGTCCTCACAGAGGCCTTGGATTGCGGCCGTCTCGATTCCTACATGTTCAGGGTCCTAAGATGAAGTGATAGGGTGAGATGAGGAGCTCTGGGATGGTCTGGATCAATGGGGTATTATTCGGGGTATTTTGCTGACGAGAGCAGCAACTGGATCGATCGAGTCCAATCGAATCGATCGATCTGGTCTAATCCAGCCTTCGATATGGTTAGACAATTATCACCGATAGCTTCTACTACCTATTGGATGGCCAAACGCCTCGAGGGAATGCAGCATTTGGGCGAAATGGCTCAATTGGCAGTGCGCACTCAGACGGCGATTATGCCGTCTGGCCCACTACCAGGCCTCACCAAAAGACCTGAACGTCTGCTGGGAACTAAGGAGGGGTCCTAACGTAGCATCTAGGCCAGGGAGGAAGTGAGTCGAGCTGAAACCAGCTCGACAGAGAGAAGGGACAGAGGTTGTACCTGAAGTTTGGTGGCTAGCTGCGTCTGGGACAAGAGGGAGTGTTCTGAATACTCCAGATAATTGCAAAAGCTGGCTGGGGGTCTGAACGCCAGACACACACCCACTATCAGCGGTCCTAAGCACTGGAAGCACCTGGAAGATACGGGGAGAACGCCGGGAGGAACGGAAGTTCTAACACTCAATTGAGGGGATCACGGTGAGTAAAAGAGCTCACAGTGATTCCCTAATGGTATTTAAAGGCTTAGAGAGACCTAGGGAGGGAATGCCTGAGCTCAAGTTTGGAGCTTGGCTCGACCCGAGGGGTTTCACTCGCCATTGCCCATTAGGGAATGGCTCAGCCATCCCTACCCATCCCTGCGGCTCGGTGACAATGGGAAGGACCCTTACGGTCTAGCTGACCTGGTGGGAAGGTGGCAGACAGGATCAACGTGGCGGGGTACGGGAAATTTCCTGTTGTCGGGTCGGGGATCTTCTCGGGACAAAGATGAACAGGGCGGGGAGCTCGACAACCGTCTGCTGGCGAAGACGTTGGAGATGGACGGCTCGATAGGGATACTGATTAACGGCCGTGCGGATTAAATCCTGGACATTGGATATAAGGTGCCGATCGGGCGTCGGAGATTAGATCACGGGGCGAAGCGGCGCGAGCCTTTGGATCATGCGCTGAGATGCGTGATAGCGCATCGGGTGGCTTACACTCATGCACCGCTGTCGGGACCCCGCAGCGGATCTGCCGCGGTCCCGACACCAAATCCTGCCTTTAAAAATTAATTAAATTAAATTTAATTAAAATTAAATCAAATTAAATAATATATAATTATTCTTAAATATTCTAAATCCAATTTAGGGCCAAATGAGCTCCAAAAATTCCCAAAAATTCACTCTTAGCTAATTTGGGGGTGAGGAATTCAAAAATGAAATCAAATTTTGATTTGGAGATCAAATTATTTAAGTATTTTCTACGGTTCAAAAATACCAAAAAATATCAATTTTTCCATTTAAGCTCCAAATGACTACAAACTTTTAGAGTTAGGTTTAAATGACCCATTGAGTTCAATGGAATCAAAACTAAGGCTTGGTTTAGCTTAAATAATCTAAGTTTAGCTAAAGTAGCAACCTAGGGTTATTACAATAGGACATAGAGATCTTGAACTTGTGTAACTTAGAGTAGAAAGAACAAATAAATTAGATAATAATGGATATCACCTGTGTTCTAATTGAGTCTCTTGCTTATATTGATTTTGATACTTTGCTTACCTTGTAATTGAGCTTTATACCTTGAACATATATTGTGTACATAAGATATTTGATAAGTATCCAATTTCAACTTTGAAAATTCATAAGTAGCATTTTCTATTTTAGTCATATTTTTGATAGAGTGTAGCTTAATTAGTATACCTCTTCACTTCTTCCGTATGAGATCGGCTAGACCTTAGAGTTAGTCCGATAGTCTATGCCATGCCTAGCCTGCAGGATATGATGGATTGTAGTAGACTCTTGCCCCACTGACTGATTAGTCTGCATTTGATATAGTTATACTAATTTAAGTACACTTCTACTTGGTGTTTCTGTTATAGCCCATTAGGCTAAGTACGTTGGTATTTTCCGTTCAGAGCTTTTGTCTTAGCCCATCAGGCTAAGTGAGATTATATTTGCTTTTAATTTGAGTGGCTTGAGTAGCCAAGATAGCTTTTAGTTTTGGATTTACTATTTTACTTTACATTTTTTTTGCATTTTGGCACTATTTTTACTTACAGTCTTTACTACAGTTTCTAGCTTTGTTTACATATAGGGTGCTAGTCTTACTTACGGCTTATACACTTGTAGGATGTTAGTCTTACTTGTTGTTTTCACATACATAGAATGTTAGTTTTGTTTCAGTTTTATAATATTTTATATGTTCATTTACTTTTATGTCAAATAGCATAATTCTATATTGATCATAAGCATGTCTAGAATGTATTTCTTTATAGCCATTTGCTTTAGTCTTTTTATACTTAACTGACCTTGTTGCAGTCACTATGGATGAGGTATGTGCTTACTTCCAAGTTGTTTAAGATATAAACTAGTTATTTATAGCTTTACCTTGTTCTTTCTTTCGTATTTTTGCTCATACTATTATGTTTTTGTGCTTACTCGTTTATGGTGATATCTAATGAACATAATAAATTGATTGCCCTAAAATGTACTTAGACAATTTGTCTAATTAAGATTTTATTTTTGTTGGCTTGGGCCCTATCATTATGAAACCGATAATAATAGGTTCAGAGTTATTTGAAGCAGTTGATCCAGTGGTGGACTCACCATTAGAGGAAGAGCGTGCACCTGAGGATCCTTAGACTTAGCTTCTTTTATTCCCTGCATTGTGAGGCTGAGTGTTATTTTTAGTTCTTATAAATTATTTAATATTGTAATAATACAGGTTAAATCTTTATTTTTTGCACTTTACTTATTTTGAGATGTTGTAGTTATATATGATGGATGGATGTTTGTATTTATGCTTCCGCACTTTGTTCTTCTTGCATTTACATTTAGTGATGATTTCCTTGGATAATGATAAAGTATTTGATTATAATGGGTTAGTATTAGTAACTAACCTAATCATAAGCAAGGACCTTATCATTTGGTGACCACCTCATCGTAATTATGCTAGCTTAAGAGTTAACAGGACCACGGCGGGGAGTAGAACGCCACAGTTTGTATCAGAGAATTCCATAAGGTGTCAGATTAGAATTTGCATTCCTCTCTACCTAATGGATTGTTCTTCTGCCACTTCATCACTAAATGAATATTTGAGACAACATCCATATCATTATAAGTATAACTCAGAGTAAAGTAAGGAATGAGAAAGCTATAAAAGATATTAAAGCATAAATATCTAAATAATACATATATACGCTCAACAAATTAAAGGAATTTAATTATAATTGTATGTATAAAAGATAAATTAAGTATGGCGTTCATGAATTACTTAAAATAATTTGAGATCATCTGGAAATACGAAACCAAATTGGGTTTGAAGCAAGGAAGATCCATAGAAGGAGTATCTAATCGAGGAGCATAAATACTGAACAAGTTTTTAAAGGAAGACATGTATAGAGAGCTTGACTTTCTAATTTTGGCTAGGGAATGGATTGCAAGAGTGGATCACATTTTTAGTATTATGAAGTGGCCAAATAGCATTAAAGTAGAGGTAGTATTATGTCTTCTACGAGATCAGGCAAGAGAATGGTGGATTGACGCATACGAGAGCATATTCAAGAAACTTCAAGAAGAACATCGTGAACTTACCTATGAGAACTTCTGTGTAGCATTCTCTACTAAGTATATAGGGTGGAACCACTAATACAATTTATTTTATGATGTAATGAGCATGGCGCATCTTTTATTTATAATAAGTTTAATGAAGAATAAAGGAGAAGTCAATAAAAGTCTTATATTTCACTCTAAATCTAAAATATAGCTATTTTAATTTCAGGAAATGAATCCAGCAACCTCACCTAAAAATGTGCCAGTTGGCACTCGTCCCACTAATAAAGTTCCAACGGATAATGTAGCAGCTTCAAATAATGATATTATGATACCTAATGAAAATAATGTGGAGGAATCAGTCTATATGAAAAGTATAATAAATACAATGAACCAACAGGCATTAGCCATACAAAGGTTGGTGTCTGCTCTTCCGTCTATTAACACCAGCACCTCATCTACATCTCCCACAGCCCACTTTAATCACAACAGACAATCCAGTAATGGGATATTGCACAGCTTCTTAAGACTAAGACCACCCACATTTGATGGATCCTTATCCCCTATAGATACCATGGCATGCTGAAAGCTATATAATAATATTTAACAAGTTTGGGGTGTCCAGACAACCAAACAGTAAGATTGGCTACTCACTGCTTCAAGATGAAGCAAAGTACTGGTGGGAAAAAATAAGAGGAACACGCTTCGAGGAGTTCGAGTTAGAAGAGATAAAGTGGAGTTGGTTCGTAGAGGCATTCAAAGAAACATTCGTGCCACCGTCAGCTAAAAATATCATCGGCGACTCATTACTAAGATTGACTCAAGGGGGTCGATCTGTAGTTGACTATGTTGGCGAATTTCGAAGACTTATTCGCTTCACTCCACACCTCGCACCTACGGAAGCCGACAAATGCTATATATTCCAAAGTGGACTTCGTGCATCCATTAAGGACCACATAGTCCCACTTCAGCATACAAATTTTGTAAGGTTAGTTGAAGCAGCCAGGGTGGTGGAGCATCACCAATCAGTGAAAAAGATGAAACATAAGGCATTCAACATGAACAATTAGCATCAAAGTTTCAAGTA
Organism: Gastrodia elata; assembly: GCA_016760335.1. Classification (NCBI taxonomy): domain Eukaryota; kingdom Viridiplantae; phylum Streptophyta; class Magnoliopsida; order Asparagales; family Orchidaceae; genus Gastrodia; species Gastrodia elata. Next base: position 72,834,545 of record CM028671.1, on the reverse strand, counting down.
ACACTGCCCCAATCAGGGAAGGGTATATCAGATGGGCGCTTTTGAAACATCTTAGCAAGCTACTGAATGTGATAAACCTCATTCATAAGGTAAGTGCTACCATTTTGGTGGAGTTTGTTTTACCTATGGCCGACGAGGTCATGGATATCGAGAGTGTAAAGCTAATAAGACAGTTGATGGGGCGTTGATTTATCAGAATCGTCAGAATCAAGTGTTTCGGGCTACTCCTATTAATACAAGAGAACCACAGATGGCTCTTATGCCGCCACCTCCTGCACAGAAATAAACTCCAGCTAAAGCTCAGTCTACTTCTAGACCCTCAGCTTAGAATCTGCAAATGGTCAATCCAATAAATAACCGTCCTGCAGGAAAAGCAAGGGTGTATAATCTTACCCCTGTTGAGGTAGCCGAGGACAACAATGTAGTTTCAGGTACACGCTTTTAATAACTCTTTTAATTACAACAATATATTCTTTTATTAAATTACCTTTGTTTAAATTTGATTAAATTAGGCACAATATGCATTAAAGATGAGCCCTATAATGTATTCTTTGATATTGGGGCTAGCCACTCATTCATTTCTGAAAACTTTGCTAAGAGATTAGAGTTATATTCCTACAAACTAGCAAAAGCCTTAAATGTTGGACTTCCATTTGGAGCCCAACTTAGTGCAGTCAAATTTTGTGACATACAAGTGTCGATAAATAATCTTCCTTTTCAAACCAAATTAATTGTATTACCTATAACAAACTTTGATATCATACTAGGCATGAATTGGCTTAGTATGTATAACGCCACCATAAATTGTCAGAATAAGAAGATTATCTTACAAACTCCAGATGCATCAGAAACATCCATATGGAAGTTCAGCACCAACTGTTCTTTAATTAATGCACTCCAAGCGAAGAAATTAGTATGTAAGAGTTGTATGTCCTTTCTGATAACTATGATGGGTAGTAGTAAAGAAGAAGTTCATATTTATGCTATAAAAGTAGTGAGAGACTTCGAAGATGTATTTCCTGAAGATTTGCCTGGCCTATTGTGGGGCCCCCGTACTGATAATGGAAAGTACGATGCTCCAACTGTGGCAAATCTCCAGCTTAAGTAAAATCAGGTGAAAACCTAACTTGCCTTAAGTCAAGAACTTGTCACCAGAATACTACAAACATTCATCAATATACAGATATCAAAGTGGCGGAAGCAATAGGCGAGTAATAATATCCACAAGCACAACATAGTAGAAAAGAAAATAGACAATATGGTAACTCATCACAATGCAGAAATAAAATACATCCATAATTAATTATTACAAACTGAGTTTTAAAGGAAATGAAAAATGTCTCTAAATCTCACTGAAATAAAAATGCAAGATCTATCTAAACAGCAGCAGCACGATCCTCCTCCTGAACCTGCTCCTCTCCTGCAACACTGCCGACTAACAAGCCTGAATCTGACATTTGTCGGTATCACAAATGCCAGGGCCCCAGCCAATAAAATAAAAAGATTATAGTTAGACAATTGTCTAAGTATATTTTAGGCTATTTTAATGAACTGATTATTTTAAAGATATCACATTTAAATTATCTACACAAGTGAGCAATAATTGGTGCAACAAGCTATGAAGAAATGGGGTAACTATAAACTATCCATTTATAGCAAGCAAGTAGTATGTAAAATAGCATACAATGCAAAATAAATAAGGTGAGGTTATAAGTTAAAAGTAACAGCAACTATATTACAATTCTGAACCTAACATGCTTATGATCGTATTTAACATATGATGAATATATAATGGACACAAATACTGAAGTAAACATACAATTCTAGTATCATAAATATGCCAATATACATAAGTAAGCCATCGGAATATACATACAACAAGCTAATTAACACCAAAGAAAAGAAAAGGCCACTGAGACATATGGCAAAGGCAGAGCAAGCTATGTAACGTAAAGCCACTGAGACAAGTGGCCAAAGCAAGCAGATACTGTAAGAAATACCACTGAAGCATGTGGCGCAACATTCAATACTGAAAACTGAATAAAAGTAGCAGTGAGCCTAAGGCATAGTCCTGCCATACCAGACCATAGGCCATACAGGGCCTACGAACTGAGAGTTCAGCTATAACCATCCTAGACATCCATATCCGCTAGGCCTGACTTGAACTCATAGAATAAGTCTATAACCATCCTAGACATCCATATTCGCTAGGCCTGAGACTATTCTATAGCAAATGAAAGGACTGAAGAGGCAGACTAAGCTAGGATACACTCTACTAACTGAAAAACACTGCAAGAACCAGATAAATGATATGCTTTATAAACATTAACTTAGGATGTATCATCCATATCCTAAGTTCTCCTATTATGCCCAATGAATAAGGCTCAATATCCAAGATATGTCAAACAAATCTAATAAAATAAGCAAGGGACTGAATCTAAACTTATGTGATATCTTGTAACAACCCAAGGTTATTACCCAACTTGAATTTAGTTTAATCGTATCATGATTATCACTCTATCAAGTTCATCTAATCAATAGAACTAAACCCTGAAGGTTTGGAGCAATTCAGAGCTAAATCCAATATTTTGGATTATTTTAATATTTCATTAAGTAGAAAATTAAGGTTTTTATTTTGATCTTGAAATCAAAATCTGACTTCGCCGTTGCGATCTTCACCCCCAAATTAGTTAGGGGTGATGTTTTGGACGCGTTTGGAAGTCGTCGAATTTCCACGAATATTTTAATGTAATTAAATGCGTCGAAAAATAGAAAAATTAAATAATCATCGGAATCAAATTCCGACTTTGCCGTTAAATTCCTTACCCCCAAATTAGCTTGGGGTGAATTTTTGGGATTTTTCGGAGCGCGCTTCAAAAATCAGAATTTTTAAATAATTGGGGAAAATAAGAAAAATAAATAAGTAATCTTTGGATCCCCTATTTGCAATTTCCCCATTTTGTATTCCATTTTTTGGCTGGTCATGATCTTCATTCGGCTGGCCATACCCTCCCTCATCCTTAAGCCATGCCCCATTAATGCTCAAGTATGATGGCTCTACCCCTCTAGCACCTTAGCCATGATGAGGCCTCCAATCCCCTCTCCTCCTTTAAATGGAGAGCTCAGCCTCCTCCCTTCCTCTTGCTAAAATTTTCCTCACCTTCCTTCTCCCTTGCTGCTCCATTGTTGTACTTTGAAGAAGCTCCCTCCAAATTCTTAAAGAAAGCAAAGGAGTCTTCATCCCCTACTCTTTTCAAAGGTTAAAGGTACCCTTTTGCTCATCTCCTTTTACCTTCTACATATTGTTACTATGCTTGAATGCACATTGGAAAGCTTATAAGCATGTATGAAAGTTATTGAGACTCTTAAAAGTTGCATAGAAAGATGTTATGTTTTCGTTCATTCTGCATACCCTTGTACTCAATATCATTTTTAGTATAGCTAGGATACTCCGTTCGTGTCAATTTTGGTGTCGATGGAAAGGTATCAGAAATACCTTTCCATTGATTTAATAGCACCACTCATGGAACTCTCTGGATTGAGAGTAATTAAGCTCAAAAAATGGCCCTCACGGGTTTCGCACCTGGCGAAATCACCGTCTGCCGCTGCAGTGCGCGGCTGCAGCGGATTGCCGCGGGCCGCAGCGGACAGGAAAACTTAGGAAAAATATATAAAAATGCATGTTGAACTAATTGAATAGTAATTTGCGAAATGGACCGCTACAGCGCGCGGTTGCGCGCTGCAGCGGTATTTAAAAAAAAAAACTTAAGAAAACGGCCATAAGATTAATTGAACAGTAAACTTGCAAAATGGACCGCTACAGCGTGCTGTAGCGCGCTGGAGCGTTCGGTAGCCAAAATTTAGCGGACGAATAAAAACCTTAATTAGACTAATTGAATATTGATTTGAAAAATAGGCCGCTACAACGCGCGGTAGCGCGCTGCGGCGGACCATAGCAGAAATATTTAAGAAACTTAGAAAATGTGAAAACAAATTAATTGAACAGTGGTTTTGCAAATTGAATCGCTACAACGCGCCATAGCGTGCTGCAACGGGTCACAGCGGATCGCTGCGGACCGCAGCGCAAAGGCGCTGCCGTGCGAAAAGCGCTCCAACGCGCTGCAGCGCCCAGATTTGCAAAATTCCCAGAATTCTTCAGAAAACTGCCCAGATTTTGTAATAAGTGCCCAGTCTTGGCTAGAATGGCCAAGACTACTCTGTTTTTGTAGCACTCCGCCCCGTCGCCACGCGCAAAAGAATTAAAATCATAAATTTGGCGGCGGAGCGGTGCGCCACTCGGGAAGGAATAACCCGTCTCCCCGAATAGCTAAAAACTAAGCCCACCTGAAAGACTGCTGACACAACCTCAAGTGGGGTTGAGAGCTAATACTTAAGATAAGAGTAGTATCCTTATCCTAAGTATTGGGCAAATACATACATTAGATTTAGAGTACAATATGAATCCAATATATGTATAAAATATATCAACATTTCCAGTATATTGATCACATTATAATACTAAATATAAGTAGTGTAGTACAGAGTGCGGAAGCTTAAAGCATACATCCAGATACATTCATCACAGAAACAGTATGAAAACATTCATCTCAGGAAAGAAAGGAAAGTACATCCAGAATTATTACAAATATTTACTGAATAATAGACATAAAACTAAATACTGAACTGAAAATAAACTAAGCAGCTGAAGAAGAGTCCATTAATGCTCCACGGGCTCCTCCTGGATCTCCTGGATGTCCTATTGACCTGGCTCAGTATACTGTTCAGGATCTAGTAAATTACCGGATCCCAAAAGTACCTCATGTTAGACAATAAGTCTAGCACATCAAAACTAATCTAATAGTTCTAATTATTCATTTAACATTTAAATAATACGAGTAAATATGCAGAAAAACTGTAAAGGTAACTGAAAGTATAAATTTGTCTAAAACTGTACAAAACTGAAGTAGTGTAAAATAAAACTGAACTGTAACTGAATACTAAAAATAAATCAAAACAATACTGAATCTGAAACTGAGTAATCATATGTACAACTATGTTGTATGCCACTGAAATTATGTATCTGAATATGCCACAATACGATACGCTACTGATATGCTACCAAAATATCACTGAACTGTTATGAGCGGTACGGTTCAATGTCTACATACACCATGTTGGGAATACTGTTTATTGATGACACTAATACATCCATAAATTTCCCCGTCAATGTATGTAATATTCCGTAACTCATAGATCATCACTGACATTTATACATCATTCTGATTCTCATACATCGTTCTGATATTCACACATCATGCTTATGCTCATGCTCATGCTTCTAAACTACATGAGATAAATCCAGAAAATGCTTAAAAATCTGGTAATGAATCCAAAGTCTCCATTATGCAGATTCCTGCTAAAAGGATTCTGACTCCTAAGATTCTAACTGTGGTAATTAGTTAAAGTTGAGAGTTTACTTGAAAATCATTAGCTGGGATGATTATATACACATATTTAGCATGTTTGCAAGAAAGATAGATTTAACCCTTAGCTTGTTTAAACTGCACTTATCGAAGCGCACTACGATAGGAGGCAGAACCCGGTCATAGTTTATATCTCAAGCTAAGTCATTAAATGCCCTAATTACAAGCATACTTAGTGGTCTACACAAAGTGACTTCAGATACTTAGTTTGCTTAAATTGCACTTATTGAAGTGCACTACATTAGGAGGCAGAATCCGGTCACAGTTCACATCTCAAACTAAGGATCTTGTTCACTAATTGTAACACTCTTAGTGTTGGAAGATTTACCTTAATGGGACTGTATTCGGCTAATCCCACAGGATAGCACCTGGTCATAAGTCCATATTGGAGTGAATCAACCAATCCTGAATATTACTAAATTAATCCAGTAATATGGGTATACCCTACTATACCCAACCAACAATCTGAGTTCAACAGATTCTATTTAATCGATAAGGATTTATCAAATATATTAATCCTTACTCTAAATAGGTGTATCCAACACAAGGCTCCAATGATGTGATCAAAAGATCACTCACCATATGTTGTTACCACAAGGAATGAGTCACATTCTAAGTACTTTAGGTAATTCCTACCACAAGGTATCAAGTTCAACTTCTAAGGTTTTGAAGGACCAACTAGGTTTCTACCTCAATAAGTTACAAAAATCCTTCCTACCTCAATATATCATTAGTTAATGTATTTAATCATTTCAATGATGAATCCTATAGCAAGACCCTTAAGATCTCACTTTTTTACATCTTAAGGTTTACTTGTTATACTTAAGTTAAGTGATCAGATCAGATGATTAAAATTCATTTGATCCTTTCCTATTCTACAGTCATGGGATAAAATTAAAGATCTTATTAGAGTTAGATCATTGCATAAATCATTATAATCTTATTTTCATCTTATGCTAGTTGTCTTATATAAGTAAAAATCAAAGATCTAAAGTTTGGATTCAGATGATTCAATCACATATGCGTTATCCTTAGCACTTCTAATTTGATGATTTAAGATCAATACTCAATCAAATGTATTATTGGAATAATATAAATCAGATTCTCTTACAATTAAGTAGATTGATTAAATGACTAAGATTTAGATCTTAACCAAGATAAGTTAGGGTTTAATCCCTAACCCTTTCATCATTAAGATCAATGGTTAATTTAAAGGTCAATGGCAAATCAATGTATTATTAGCATATTATTGATGTCAACTAAGGTTTGGATTAAGTATCATTTACTTAATCAAGTTATAAAGATTCTCATGTTCAAGTGATCACACTTAAGTGTCCAAATAAGTGTTAAGGTTCTCTAATATACATCCTAAGTTTATGAACACATATAGATGAAAAGGTAACATAAAATAAAATGTGATTATTGTTAATCAAAATCTAAATCAAATAAAAGAGATTAACACTTAATCACAATTCTAAAAGATCTAAGTTTCATGCCATTTAGATTATTAAGGTATACCTAATTGATACAAGCAATTAAAACTCCAGTACTTAGCATATGACATAACATGTATTTAAGATACACGGGTTTTGAGCACTTAATGAAATTGACAAAGTTTCAAATTCAATTTTCAAATAGAATTTTATGCAATGTTCAAATTTAGTATAACTTAGCCCTACTAGGGTCTTAGGGGTCTTAAAATATCAAAACAGTGAAGTTTTGACCATTTCAGCCAAAACTGGGCAGTTTTACAAAATCTGGGCAGTTTATTAAGAATTTTGAAAATTTTGCAAAGCGCGCTGTAGTGCTTTCTGTGTGGTAGCACCATTGCGTTGCGACTCGCTGCAGTCCGCTGCAATTCACTATGACCCATTGTGACCCGCTGCAGCGCGCTATGGCGCGCTGTAGCGGCTCATTTTGCAAAACTACTGTTCAATTAATTTATTTTGTCATTTCATAAGATCTGAAGTATTTTTGCTAAGGTCCGCTGCAGCGGGCTGTAGCGTCCCATTTTGCAAGTTACTATTCAATTAATTTTTATGGCCGTTTCCAAAGTTTCGTGAAATGCCGCTGCAATCCGCTGTGACCTGCTGCAGCACGTTATGGCGCGCTGTAGCGGTTCATTTTGCAAAACTACTGTTTAATTAATTAATGTGCATTTTTCCTAAGTTTTCTTGTCCGCTGCAATCCGCGGCAATACAACGTGCTGCAGCAGCAGACGGTGATTTCGCCAGGTGCGGAACCCGCAAGAGCCATTTTTTGAGCCTAATTACTCTCAATCTAGAAAGTTTCATGAGTCATGCTATATATAAATGGAAAGGTATTTCCGATACCTTTCCATCGACACCAAAATTGGCACGAACGGAGCATCCTAGCTATACTAAAGATGATGATGAATACAAGGGTATGCAGAATGAACGAAAATATAGCATCTTTCTATGCAACTTTTAAGAGCCATCATAGTTTACATACTTGCTTATGAACTTCCAAATATGCATTCCAAAATTATAGCAATATGGGAAAGATAAGGAGAGGAGCAAAAAGGGTACCTTAGTTCCTTAGAAAAAGGGGAAGAATGAAGCTTTGTTTTCTTCTTCTTCTTCTTCTTCTTCTTCTTCTCCTCCTTCTTCTTCTTCTTAGGGTGCAGCAATGGAGGAAAAGGAAAGTATGGAGAAAGTTTCAGCAAGCTCAAGAGGAGGCTGAGCTCTTCCTTTTAAAGAAGAAGAGGGAGTGTATGGAGCCATCATGGCTAGGGAGGCTATGGAGCTAAGAGGTGAGGGGAAGGCATGGGAGGGAGGAATGGCTCAGCCACATGAAGAAGCTGCCAGCCGAATTCCATAACAACTAGGAGAGAGAAACTAGTTTAGGAATGAAATTTAGAAATAAATAATTATTTATTTCATTAATTAATTAAAATTTCTGATTTTTGAAACGTGCTCCGAAAAATTCCAAAAATTCACTCCTAACTAATTTGGGGGTGAGGAATTCAACGGCGAAGTCGGAATTTGATTCCGACGATTATTTAATTTTCTTATTTTTCGACGCATTTAATTACGTTAAAATATTCGCGAAAATTCGATGACTTCCAAACGCATCCAAAACATCACCTCTAGCTAATTTGGGGGTGACGATCGCAACGGCAAAGTCGGATTTCGATTTTGAGGTCAAAATAAATACCTCAATTTTCTAATTAGTGAAATATTAAAAATAATCCAAATTTTTGGATTTAACTCCGAATTGCTCCAGACCATCAGCGTTTGGTCCCAATGACTGGATGAACTTGATGGAATGATAATCACAACATGATTAAGCTAAAATTAAGCTGGGTAATAACTTTGGGTTGTTATAGTTTTGATATTTTAAGACCCCTAGGACTCTAGTGGGGCTAAGTTATACTAAATTTGAACATATTTTAGCTAAAATTGAATATTGCATTAATTTTTATATAGAAATTAAGTTTGAACTTGTCATTTTCCATAGGTGCTCAAAATTTACTATGTATCTTTAAATGTATGTCATGTCAAATGCTAAGTAATAGAATCCTTAAAAGTATATATCAAATAGGTAAACCTCAATAACCTAAATGACATGAAACTTAGATCTTTTAGAATTGTTATTAAGTGCTAATCCCTTTGTTTGTTTTAGGATTTAATTAGCATTAATCACCCTTTTATTTTATGTTACCTTTCCATTTATATGCCTATATGATTTTTAGGATGTATGTTAGAGAACCTTAACATTCAATTGGACATCTTGATATATTTGAATTGACATTAAACTACAATTAAATAAAGAATCATGATAACTTAATTAAGTAGATAATACTTAATCCAAATCTTAAGTTGACATCAATAATACACTAATAATACATTGATTTGTCATTGACCTTTAAAGTAATATTGATCTTAATGATAGAAGGGTCAGGGGTTAAACCCTAACTTGTCTTAATTAAGATTTAAATCTTAGTCACTTAATTAATTAACTTGATTATAAGATAATTAAATTAACATTATTCCAATAATATATATGAGTCGATATTGATCTTAAATCATCAAATTAAAAGTGCTAAGAATAACATTGAATATGTGTGATTGAACCATCTAAATCTAAACTTTAGATCTTTGATTTTCTCTTATATAAGATAATTAACATAAGATGGAAATAAAAGTTGTAATGATTTATGTAATGATCTAACTCTAATAAGATCTTTGATTTTACCCCATGATTGTAGAATAAGCAAGGATCAAATGAATTTTAATCATCTGATCTGATCACTTAACCTAAGTATAACAAGTAAACCTTAAGAAGTAGAAAATTGAGATCTTAAGGATCTTGCTATAGGATTTGTCATTAAAATGAATAAAGACCTTAACTAATGAAACATTGAGATAGGAAGGACTTTTGTAACTTATTGAGGTAGAAACCTAGTTGATCCTTTAAAACTTTAGAAGTTGAACTTGATACCTTGTGGTAGGAATTACCTAAAGTACTTAGAATGTGACTCATTCATTGTGGTAGCAACTTATGTTGAGTGATCCTTTGATCACATCCTTAGAGCCTTGTGTAGGATACATCTACTTAGACAAAGATTAATAGATTTGATAAATCCTTGTTGATTAAATAGAACCTTCTGAACTCAGATTGTTGGTTGGGCATAGTAGGATATACCTACATTACTGGATTAATTCAGTAATATTCAGGATTGGTTGATTCACTCCAATGTGGACTTATGACCAGGTGCTATCCTGCGGGATTAGCCGAATACAATCCCAGTAAAGTAAATCTTCCAAGACTAAGAGTGTTACAATTAGTGAATTGGATCCTTAGTTTGAGATATAAACTGCGATCGGGTTCTGCCTCCTATCGTAGTGCGCTTCGATAAGTGCAGTTTAAGCAAACTAAGTATCTGAAGTCGCTTTGTGTAGACCACTAAGTATGCTTGCAATTAGGGCATTTAACGGCTTAGCTTGAGATATAAACTGTGACTGGGTTCTGCTTCCTATTGTAGTGCGCTTCGATAAGTGCAGTTTAAACAAACTAAGGGTTAAATCTACCTTTCTTGCAAATATGCTAAATATGTGTATACAATCTCCCCAGCTAATGATTTTTAAGTAAACTCTCAACTTTAACTAATTATCGAGATTAGAATTTATGAGTCAGAATCCTTTTAGCAGGATTCTGCACAATAGAGACTTTGGATTTATTATCAGATTTTAAAGTATTTTCTGGATTTATCTCATGTAGTTTAGAAGCATGAGCATGAGCATAAGCATGATGTGTGAATATCAAAATGATGTATGAGAATCAGAATGATGATAAGTATCAGTGATGATCTATGAGTTACAGAATATTGCGTACATTGATGGGGGAATTTTTGGATGCATCAGTGTCATCAATAAATAGTATTCCCAACAGGGTGTATGTAGACATTGGATCGTACTGCTCATAACAGTTTAGTGATATTTTGATAGCATATCAGTAGCATACCGTATTGTGGCATATTTAGATGCACAGTTTCAGTGATATACAGCATAATTATATATATGATTACTCAGTTTCAGATTCAGTACTATTTTGATTTATTTTCAGTATTCAGTTACAGTTCAGTTTTACTTTATACTGCTTCAGTTTTGTACAGTTTTAGACAGATTTGTACTTTCAGTTACATTTATAGTTTTTTTGCAGATTTACTCGTATTATGTAAATGTTAAATGAATAATTAGAACTGTTAAATTAGTTTTGATATACGAGGTACTTTTAGGATCCGGTAATTTCCTAGATCCTGAGCAGTATATTAAGACAGGTCAGGAGGACACCCAGGAGTTTTAGGAGGAGCCCGTGGAGTACTAATAGACTCTCCTCCAGTTTTACTTTATGCTTAGTATTTTCAGTTCAGTACCTAGTTTTACTTCAGTATTATAGTAAACAGTTTATAATAATTCTTGATGTATTTTCTTTTCTTTTCTGAGATGCCTGTTTTCATATAGCTTTTGTGATGAATGTTTTCTGGATGTTTGCTTTAAGCTTCCGTCTTCTGTTCTTATACCACTTATACTTAGTATTGTGATGTGATCAGCATACTGGAAATGCTGATATGCTATACATATATTGGATTCCTACTGTATTCTAAATCTAATGTATGTATTTATCTAATACTTAGGATAATGATACTACACTTATCTTAAGAATTAGCTCTCAACCCTCCTTGAGGTTGAGTCAGCAGCCCTTCAGATGGGCTTAGTTTACAACCATTTCGGGGAGACGGGGTATTCCTCCCCGAGTGGCGCACCGCTCCGCCGTCGGTATGATTGTACTTCATTCTTTTGCGCACGACGATGGGGCAGGGCCCTACATATCTGTTGTTGTCTATTTATCCAATCTAACTATTCTGAGAATGTACAAGTTTAGGATCTCCAATATCTAGCTATCGAGTAGAATCTCAGATTTACGTCCTTAAAATTAATATTAGAACTTAACAAATTCTAATCCAAAATCATGTGATGACTATATGGTTCAAGTAAATAAATCAACGACCTAATTTATTTATATATTACTCTCCTACCCCAAATCTTGATTAAGTAAATAAAGATTTAAGGATTCTAGACTTAAACCCCACTTTGGTGTTCAAATCCTGAACCCAAGGAAAAAGTCCTATTAAGGATCTAGGGTTCACATTTTATCCCTAAGTTAAGGATAAAGAATCCTACAAGCTGAAAGATCCAAGAACTACGAACTTAATGAAGGGCTATTTTACTGATTATAAGATAAAATAATCAATTAAGAACTTGAGAATTTAAGATCTATACTCAATCCTTAAGATAATTTCATTATCGTATAGATTGAGTCATCCTATACCCACATGGAAGGCTTCAAAAGATTAAACAATGAATCATTTAAGAATTTTAATTGGGGATAGTTTGATTCAAGTAGAAGATCTAAAGTATAAAATCTAGGATCTAAGATCTGATCACTTTAGACTTAACTAGTTTTCTAACTTAGGATTTCCTAAATATGTCTCTTTTAGAATTTAAGCTCATAAACTAAATTAGTTGAGTTTATTAAATTGAAATTTAATATCTAAAATCATTAGATTCAAATATTAGGGCTAAGTGACTTCCTTATGATCACTTAAGGTCAAAGTGTCTTAACTAGGCTAATTGAGGATTTCTTAAATAACTTCCACATGATCAACATTATTAATCTAAGAGTTCAATCAAACATTTATAATCCATCTACGGGTAGCTTACTAAATTTTCCAAAGTTTAAGGGGCATTAAAGCATATTTTAGTCAAAATGACCAAAAATGCCCCTCTTAAGGCAAAAATTGGGATTTTAAGGTTTAGTTATCCAAATTAAATCTAATCTGTATTAATGTGTTTCATATTGATTAATAAAGTGGGAAACACTCTTATCTTAGGTTTTGATAACCTAATTAAGCTAATTAACCCTAATCATATTTTTAAGCTAATTAGAGTGATTAGTGAATTCAATGCACTATAGGGCAAATCCAACCTTACACTTAGGTTCTAATAGGCTTAAGATGGAATTAGGAACTATCCTACCAAAAATTAAAGACTAATTTAGGGTTTAATTCACAAATCCTTAGTTAGGGTGATTAAGAAGTGATTAAGAAAATTAAATGTCCAAAATTATTTTTAAGAGGCCACAATTATTCTTTAGGGTTTAATGAGCAATCAGAGCCCTTAATCAATTAATTTGGTTATTAATTGAATTTATTATGATTTAATTAAAAATAGAAAAGGTTTAATCAATTAAATCCAACCATTAAATATGTGATTTTATTTTATATTTAAATTTCTTGTATTTTTTCTGATTCAAATGGTATATTGGATCATACAATTTGGATTAATATAGCTAAAGTTATTAAATTAATTTATATGAATATTTATTTATATTAAAACTATAGGATAGGATTTATTAACTAATTTTCAAAAGGAAAATAAATCCATTATTCGATTTATTAAGCCGCGGCCCGAAAATAAAAAACCTGGGTCGGGGTCGGCCCGACCCGAGATCCGTCGTCTCCTTCCCACGGATGCTCCCATGCCCGAACCCTAGGGCAAACTTCAAATGCCAAATTCTCCCACTCTAGACCATCTCGTGGCTAGATTTCAACGGATACACCACCAGGGATGATCGGCGCATCGATTGGGCAAGGAAACCCCATCTGTGATGCATCGAGTCGCTAAAGTGCTACTCGACTGAGGCGTCGATTATGGCGCGTCTGTGAGGATCAAATTCTCCTCATAGAGCTAACCATAGGAGTAAGGCGCAACTCTTACACGACTAAGGATCGAAGGTGATTCGATCAATCCACTCAGCAAGCCTTGGGGTTGGGTGAATCGCTAGAGTGCTACTCATGGTGCTTTGCTAACATGAGCTGCGACTGGGTTGATCGATTCCAATCAAATCGATCGACCAGATTGAGCCTAACCCTTGATACACATCTACAATCATTACCGAGAGGTTTCAGTACTAAGTATTTGGCTAATTGCTCGATGGGACGCTGTATTTGGCGAACCAGAGACTCATCTGGCAGTGTGCTCAAATGGCGAATTCACCATCTTGTCTACTGCTAGGCCTCACCTGAAGACTCGAACGTCCACTGGGGAGCTAGGGAGGGGTCCTACGCAGCATCTAAGGCTTGATTAAGTGCAAGTCTAGCTGAATCCAGTTCGACAGAGGGATCGAACGAAGGCTGTACCTGATAATTGGGAAGAAGGCGAGTCGAGCAACGCAGCAGGTCCCTGGCAAACTCCTGAGCTCCCTCTACTGAAGCATGGGGGTTTGAACTCCAAACCACACCCACTATCAGCGAACGAAGCAGGTTCAGTCGCTGGAAGAGTTGGGAGTGCTAAGAACCGAGGGCAGAGGGGAATGTGAGATTCATAGTGAGCAATGGAGCTCACTGTATGATCAATGGAGGTATTTATAGGCTTAGAGAGGCCTAGGTCTGCTGGGCGAGGCTGGGAGCCAGCGATCCAGGCTCGGGCCAAGGGGCAGTTCCCGCCTTCCTCAATTGGGAGCTCGACCCCACTGGGCCTCTATGCTAGGCTCGGCCATACAGGGGAGAATCCCAACTGCTAGAGGGATAAGGTGGAGGCATGGCCAATAATGATGAAGTGGCAAATACGGCAGATCTTCGCGATCGGGCTGGGAGCGAGCGGGGATGAAGATGAACAGCTGGGATCTGTCCTTAGTCGTCTGATCTGTGAAGTCGTTGGGTTTGGATGGCTCGATGGTGATCTTAACTAACAGACAGCGGGCGCGCTGCCAATCGTGGGATCAACTATCTAATCCGACGGGCGGCGTGTAATCTTGGCGATACGATCCAGCGCCGTTTGATCTTGTGCCGCGATTCATGCGCACACATCAGTTGGCTTCTAAGGCTAAGCCGCTGTCGGGACCCCGCATCATATCTGCCGCGGTCCCGACAGCAAATCCCGCTGAATTAAATTTTAATTAAAATCTAATTTAAATATAAATAAAACTATTTAAATAATATTTAATTATTCTTAAATATTCTAAATCCAATTTAGGATCAAATGAGCTCCAAAAATTTCCAAAAATTTACCCTTAGCTAATTAGGGTATGAGGAATTCAAAAATGAAATCAGATTTTGATTTGAAGATCAAATTAATTTTGGTATTTTTCAGGGCTTAAAAATAACCAAAAATACCAAATTTGCCATTTTGGCTCCGATTGATTTCAAACTCCTATGGTTAGGTTTAAATGACCCATTGAGTCTAATGAAATCAAAATCAAGATTTGGTTTAGCTTAATTAAACTTGATTTAGCTAGAGTAACAACTATGGTTGTTACACCTACTACCAGCCAGGGAAATAGAATTTGAAATCAACATAGCTCCGAGTATGCAGCCATTATCTAAAGCACCATATAGGATGGCCCCAAAAAAACTTCAAGAACTGAGCGATCAACTTCAATAATTATTGAATAAGGGGTTTATTAAACCTAGTACGTCCCAGTGGGGAGCTCCGGTATTATTTGTGAAGAAGAAAAATGGGTTTATGAGAATGTGCATAGACTATATGGAGTTAAATAAGGTGACCATCAAGAATAGATATCCACTTTCCTGAATCGATGATTTATTTGATCAACTTGCTGGCGCAGTTATATTTTCAAAAATTAATTTAAGGACTGGATACCATCAAGTAAGAGTGAAAGACTCAGACGTGGAAAAGACAGCATTCAGAATACATTATGGGCATTATGAATTTATAATAATGTCCTTTGGTCTTACTAATGCACCATCCTTATTCATGGACCTAATGCAGAGAATTCTGAAACCTTACTTAGACAAATTTGTCATCATTTTTATTGATGATATATTGATTTATTCAAAAATCGTAAGAGATCGTGAGGACTTATCCTTATTTTAACTTATTTTGAGGTATATTTTTTGCCTCATTATTACTTACTTATAAATGCAGTATTTATAATTTACCACTTGTTTTGTATACCTGCTGCTCCTATGCTAGATAATTTATTTATATGGTTAAGTAAAAATGGTGATATTAATAATACATAAAAAAATATTCAGCCAAAAATGTACTTAGACAATTGTCTAATAAGATTTTTCTTTTTTTGGCTGAGACCATGACATTGTGAAATTGACAATGTCAGAATCAGATCATTTTGAGGAACTTTTGCCAAAGGAAGAGAAGCCATTCTTATAAGAGGATCATCAGGATGGTGCTGAAGTCATCTAGTTCTTTTATTATTTTTTTATGAGGATGAGTGATTGCTCTTTATTTTATTAAATTTATTTAAAATGCTATAATAATACAGGTACCTTTTTACTGTGTTTTTCTTCACTGCATTATTGATTCTGAGCAGTATATTACATTTCCTATATGTATTATGGTAAATTAGATGTACTATTTACTTTACTTTGCTTCTGCACTCTAAGTTATGTTTACTTAGTAATTGATTCATGTTATATGTATTATGAGCATACCTCTCCTTTATTAGTGGATTGTGGTTTACATCTAACCCAATAATAAGTGAGGGATCATTCAGAGTGGCACACCTCCCCTTAAGGTCTCATCTTGTGAATTAGGGGGTGGGGTGCCACACATTCATTTATTATTTTTTTGTTTTAGTTTATTTCTGCATTTTTTTTATAAAAGTTTCTAATATACAAAATTATGAATGTATTTTATGTATTCTTCTTAAGATGATTATCTTTATAAACTGTTCTGGATGAAAGAATGTATGGATGATATTTTTGCTTCCACACTCATCTCTCTATGTTATATTATACTATATATAGTGTGCTATGATCATTAAGTTTGTGAACTTGTATTATTAATCAAGTTAATGAAAGACTTAACTTGATTAATGGTGGAGCACTCAGTTCTTCTCATTCCACCTCCTATCATTGTTTAACCTGGAACAGTGTAGGATGGAGTAATGGCCCATTTTTTTGCTAATATTCCTTGGTTGCATACAGCGATGGGATGGGGCATTACAAATGTTGAGCTGAAGGTCGCTAGATAGCTGCTTGAAGGTTTGGACAGAGGAGGTGGATAAGAGATGGGGAACATAGTTTCACGAGTTTTGAGGGCTATCGAGGGAATTTGTAACAACCCAAGTTGTTATCCTTGTTAATTATGACTAATCTTCATCATAATATTGATTATAAGTGTTAATCAAGTTATTAGGAATCATCCACTAAGACCAAGTCCGAATCCAGGGTCAAATAGATCAAATCCTGATTTATGGAAAATCCAGAAACCCTGAAAATTGGCCAATTTAAATTGATCTCTGGTCGAGAATTAGACTTTGCCATTACGCTCATTGCCCCCAAAATAGATAGGGGTGATATTTTCGTGTCAATCGGAAGTCGTCGAAATTTTGACGAATATTTTAATAATATTTAAATACCCAAAAAATATGAAAATAAAATACTCATCAGAATTAAAATCCGACTTCACTATTGCGATTCTCACTCTCAAATTAGCTAAGGGTGAAATTTTGGGATTTTTCGAAGAACGTTTAATTTTCTTGAATATTTTAATATATTTAAATTAATTAGAAAATAAGAAAAAAAAATAAATCGTTGTTGAAATCAAAATCCGATTTCGTCACTTCGTTCCTCACCCCCAAATTAGTTTGGGGTGAATTTTTGAGATTTTTTGGAACACATTTATAAAATCTAAATTTATCTTTATTTTTAGAATTTATTTATTAAATTAATCAAAATATTTTATTTCCTTTTTTTCTCCTCTTCAAAGCTGCTGTCTCCTCCTCCGTTCCTAGCAACTTCCTCCCATCCCATGCACTCAAGTGAAATTATGCCATCCTCTTCCCATGCATGCTGATGGGAAGGCTCTTAATGGAGCCTTGTTCTCCTCCTCATCCTCCTTAAAATACAGCTTGAGCTCCCCTTCTTCCTCCTTTGCCCAGCTGAAGCTCTCCCCCACTTCCCACTTTTATAGTACTAGCTGTTAAAGAGAAATTCCCAGCCTCTCATACTCACAAGTTCCCAAGGATCCATAGAAGGAACCCCCATTTGCAAGACCAAGGTATCCCCCTTTCCCTCCATTAGTTAATCCAATAGCTGTTTCATTTCGTTTTTATACTCATTTATATGTTTAAGAATTCGTGTTACCTCAATTATGCATCTATAAAGTTATGTTGAAGATGTAGGAACTCAAAAAAAAAAAACTGTAAACAATGGGGGATGACATGTAAATCTACTAATATAAATTTCTGTACACCTAGTTGTTTAACCTGTTTGTACTGATAACTTAATCTTTTAGTGTTAATTTGGGTACCAATGGAAAGGTCTCGAAAAGAGCTTTCCAATGGTATATGGCACCGCATGTGAAGTGATCTAGGTTGAGAGTAATCGAGCCCGAAAATTAACCCATTGCTGTTTTGCCAAGCAAAATCACCGTATGGCGTTTTGGCGCGCTGCAACGCTCGAAGTTGCAAATTTTGGGTCTGGTACAGCGCGCTGCAGCACAAAATCCGCTACAGCGCGCTCCAGCACGCTGCAGCGCCCCAAGTTTTGAATTAGGGTCCGCTATAGTGCGCCATAGTGCTTAAAATTGCATTTTTGCCCATTACAGCGCGCTGAAGCGCCCTTATTTCATATAGAGACCGCTATAGTGCACCCTAGCGCTTAAAAATGCAATTTTTGGCTGCTACAGCGCGCCACAGCAGCCAGAAATTTAAATTGATCATAGCTTTGTCATCTGGACTCCAAATTCAAAAATTTAAAGTGCTAAATAGCTTAAAATTTCAGTGCCTATAATAATCTAAAAAATATTTTATTTTGAACCCTATAAAAATCAAAAATAACCAAAATACCTCTAATCATAATTAGATCATAACTTGGTCAATTGATGTCTAATTTGGGTCTACTACTAGTCAAAATACTCAGTGTGATGTAGGGAAGCTATAGTCACTAAATTTGCTGAATTTGAACACCAAATGAAAGAATTATGCTTCTTGACCCCTCTTAACCTAGAAAATTATCAAATCTACCCTTAGAAATTTCAATTGGCTATAAATAATTTATTAGACCTCATAATTTAGTATTCTTAAACTCTATGGAGTCTTTGAACAACAACTAATAGTAAACTGTATAAAAATTTATATTTCATTAAGTGTAACTTACCAAAATACCCCTTAGGTCGAAAACCTTAGTTTGGACATATAGAACCCATTTCTTATCCAAATTTGGTATTCTTATTGTCTATCTTCATGTTAGATAATAAGGAATTATTTGACAGTAAGAAATCCTAATTTGGACCCCTAAATCAAAAAGTAGCATTTTGGACCCTTAAGTAGGGGCAAAATAGTTATTTTGCCTAAAAATTTAGGATAAGTACCCTTGACCTCTAATTAGTCTTTTAGTTCACTAAAATCAACATTAGAATGATATTAGAATCATTTAAATGAGTAAAATCAATATTTAGGTCAATTCGTAAAATACTTGAAAATCCTTCTAAGTCTTTTCTTAGGATCTTTACATGTCACATAAGGACTATCTCTAAGACTATGATTAGGTTATAGGTTAGAGTTCATTCATTAGATAAATGAGTTACTCAATGAATGAAACCTTAGTTTTATTAGTTTTTAAAATTTTTCAATTTATTTTAATTATTTTATCTTTTTAACCTAGATTTAGGATAGGAGATTCTTCCTATTAAATTTGATTACTTAATAGGATTTGTCTTAATTAGTAGATCACTTATATAATAAAACCTATAACTTAAGTCTTATCCTTCTTAATTATGTGATTAAGCCCAATCTCGAGGTATTTAATCTATAATCTATAGTTTAGTAGTTTTGATTAGATCTTAATATAGAACGTCTAAAATTATTAATTAGGTCGTGATGATTTATTATTTAACTCTTATAGTCGACTTTGATTAAGCATATTAGGACCTAGCTAGTCCTAATATTTTATAACTCATAAGGACGAGTTTCCAAGTTACACTCGATAGTAGGAAAATGAAGATCCTGAACTTGTGTAACTTGGAATAGCTAGAATTGTTTAACTAGAAAACAAATGATATCACCATATTAGTAGAGACCCTTGCTTACTTTTGATATTTTGTTGCTACGCATTCCTTGATATTCGAGCCATTTTCCTTAGATAAGTCATATAAGAAAACATTGTTGCATGAAAATAAAAACTTATAATATTAGGAAAACACTTGCATTTGGGTTCAGTTATAGCGGATTATGGTGCATATTTACTCTACTGGACCGGGGTAAGGAGAGATCGCGATACTTAATACCACTCATTGAGGAGAGTATATTAATTTTGGGACCCGTTTAGTCTTACAGACGTGCTTGACTCCTCAGTTGTTTCTAAAATTGTTCACAAAAACAAAAGTAAAATAATTAAAAGATGTTACATAGTATTATCTGCCTCTTTATTCACATAGTATTATTGAGATATGCTTGCCCTAGCCCAGAAAAGCTATGGGGATAGATAGATATATATATGTTTGCCCTAGCCCAAAAAAGTTATAAGAATGGATATAGATATATATATATATATATATGGGCCAGATTGGCTAGTTCTTTTGATATGGTAGAGTTATGTATAGTATTTCAATAAGCTATTCCTTTATTTTGCTCATATATATTAGGATATTAAAATTTTACTGCTATTATATGTACAATGCTAAGTTATTTATTTAATTTGCATCTATTTTGATCACCAGCATGTTTAGAATGTTATATTTTTTTTCAGCACTTGTGTAGTTATTTATATACGCCTACTCTGTTTAACTTATATTTGAGGCATGCCTTAGCATCATTTTTGCTTAAGTTATAAATATTGTTTATAGCTTTTTCCTTTCTTATTGTATTGCTAGTCACTCCCATTTTTGATGTAATTGTTGCTTAGAAAATATAAAATTGTGATATTATAAAACACATAAAATTTATTAGCTTAAAATATACTTAGACAATTTGTTTAACACAAGATTTTTTCTTTTTGGCTGGGGTCCTTCATTGTGAAACTGACAATATCAGGTATCGAGCAGCTTGAGGATCCTATACCCGAGGAGGAGCCTTACTTAGAGGAGGTGCAGCAGTTTGGACCAGAGGACATTTAGCTGCTTAGTTCTTATAGGTGAGGATGAGAGGGTTTATTTATTTGCTTTACTTAAATCTTAAATGATGTAATAATACAAGTACTTATGACTGCGTGTTTAGATTATTATATGCTATTTGTTCTGAGTCATATTTCATTATATTTGTACTGTGATGTTTGGGTGTTTCTCATTTTTTTTATTCGCTTCCGTACTCTATATGTTTACTCATTCCCTTATTAGGTGGATTGTAGATTTTATCCTAATCCAATGATAAGTGAAGGGTTAGCCAGAGTGACACACCGCCCCTTAACTTAATCTTGTGGATTGAGGGGTGGGGCGCCACAGAATTAGAGGATCGTACATATTTATAAGATTTAATGGAAGCATTTAAGTCATCCATGATAGTCATTGTCATTATGTGATCGTCAGAACATCAATAGATATGATGAAATGAAAAACTGCGAAGAATATCCCTCAATTGAGGGTGCGCGAGACTTTTAGAAGCTCCAATAATCATTTTAGTGCCAAAAATATTTGCAGGAACTTGATGGGCAAGTCATATTATGAATCGCAAGTTCAAGTTAATTCAGGTTTCAATCTTTATAAGAAAACGTGTAAGCCACTGCAAATGTGAACATGTACGGTTAAAAAATCAAACAAAAGAGTATGGGGTCTAAGACTCCAATGGATGTGATTGGTTCAATAAATTTAATAAAAAGAGATAATAATTTATATATTAAAAATTTAGAAAGCTTAAATTGAATTAATAAAAAAAGTATTTGCTAAATTTTTGTTTTTTTTTCATTCAAAATTTATAAAATTTTTCACTATTGATATATAAAAATATCAAAAAAGTAAATGTACAAAATTATTTATATTTTGATATAATTTATTATAATTTTCTTAAAATGTAACATTTAACAACTCATATAAAATAATTTATATATAAATAATTTTAAATTTTCATATTAAATTTGTAAGAATATACTTCGTTTATTAATATACTAAATTTAGTAAATTTTCAAAATAATAAATAGGAAAACATTTTTATTATGATTATTTTAAACTTATTATCATAATAACCTAATTATAATATAATTATTAATATTATTATAATTAATTTAATTTTAAAATATTAAATTTTTTTTATATTTTAGAGTTTACTTAATCTTGTAATTTTTTGGTTCATATTTAATAAAAATTTACTAGATAAATACTTTTGAATATTAGTTTTATATATTATGATTTATTTGATAAATTAAATTTACAATATAATTTGATTGCATTATAATTTGATTATTATATAGTCATTTAGTTGTTTGAAAATCCATTCCATTACAACAAATACAAAATTATTTGAAAATTATTCAATTATGAACTATGCATGTTCACCTCAAATCCAATTTTGATTAAAATCTAATTAATTATATTAAAAGTTAAACATTTTATAATAATTTATAATGTAATCATAATAAACCCAAAATGAAAACAAGCAATAAGTTAAAACTATACTTTGAGTAAATCATACTTTTTAATTGCATTCTTAAAACACTTGTTCTTTTAAGAAAAAAAAAACCCATAATAAGATTATAAGATTTCTCCTCCCGTTCTGCGAGCGATAATTTCCCGTGCCCTAATTCACGCACATGCAGTGACAAGGCCGCTCTCTGACCACCAACGAGGACGCTGACAAGAACGCTGACGATCCCTCGCTGGCTTGCGTTACAGCGCATTCTTCTCACGCTCTTTATCCGATCCATCTCACATCTTGCGTTCTTTCCAGACGACGGGGACGCCCGATTCATCTTTTGCATTAACTTCGGCCACGCTTCTTTCTAAGCCAAAGATCAGGTATTTCTTTCCACTCAATGTTTTCTTAGCTATATATTTCTAGCTATATTTTATGGATATTTGTCTTTTTCATGGATGTTGGCCGATTTTCTTAGGCTTATATTATGAAAGAGATAATGACCTAGCTTGTAGATTTCGTGAAAGAAACCATTTTGGTGTTGCTGTTATTGCTTGTTTAATGATGCTTCCTGCTTCTTATGCTGCAAATTTTTTCTTAAAGGTTGTTAGCGATTCTTAATTATGCATTTCTACACTTAGGGCTGTCCGGTTTGTTAATAGTTTGAATCGTATGCATTTCCTAAAATAAACTGAAGAGCAGCATTACCACCACTTTTCAGAAGTACCATGTCTCAATATTTCATATCAAACATAAAAACATTAACTGCTTAAAAAAATTTTATAGGCAACTGAAAAGCAACAAAATAATCTGTTTACATTGAATCTGTTTTATTTCATAATAATAATCCAATGGTATTTTATATTTAACAAGTTAAACAAGTTCCATACCAAATAGGAAAGTTGGGGTGAATGTAAATAGAAGAGAGAATAACTTAATATTAGTGAACCAAATAGCTACTAGTTTGTACTTTAGCTCCATATCTCTTTACATTATCATCCATTTTTCCTTCTGTTTAGGATTTTTTGTTTTCATAAGAGAATTTTTCATTTTTCTCTGCCTTGATGTTAGTTATTTTTGTTTTGCTTACTTAGATTGGTGCCCTAGTGCTGCGATTTAATAATTTTAATTAATTATTACACGGGCTTACTAAATCCGGGGTTTACAAGGATTCAAGCAAACAATGTGATTTAAGACTTGGCTAGTTGTATGTTTAACAAAAATATTGTTTGGTTGGATTTATAAGGATTTATTTTTATAAATTCTCTTCAAACAAACATAATTTTAACAATAATTTTTTATCACCATTTTTTTATTTTTGTGTTCATAGGTCTAGTCCACTTGTTGTGAGTTTAAAAAGAATTCACCATTTGCATAATTTTTCAGATATAAATTTGCTTTTTTTGTTAAGTGTTGAGAGTTCTTGTAGAGTTTGTGGAAGTCATGAAAAAACCACAGAATTTATTCAGATTTTATTGAGATTTTGCAGATTTTTGCTATGAATTCTGCACAATAACTGAAACACTGTATTTATGTTTAGAACAGCGTAGAAGGTCACTAGATCTGCACAAACTTCTATTTCTATTATCTAAAATTTAATAGGATGTTTTGTTGCATTTTATTTATAAGTAATATTATGTCATCTCTTAATAACATTGAGATACTTACATCAAACATATTCTATGTTATAATAAATTTAATTTAATTTTTAAAATGCAACCGTTATGTGTTATCTAAGTAATTCCCAAAAATTTCTGTTATAAGTACATGCAAATAATTTAATAACAATGTCACCTGTGAAATTAATAATACTCAACCTAATAGTTTCTATTATTTGAATAACATGTCATTTTATAACTCCATGGCATGAAACCCAACAACCCCGGAGTGTTTTGACTGCTTCTTTATGTTTTTTTCTTTATCTTCTGAGCAAAATTTTATTACTAATGTAGTTTTTATTATGATGTTTGTTCTATCATTATACCATGCCATTACTAATGGAAGATAGTTTTCAAACTCACAATGTTGAGTTTGAGAATGCCATTATTGAGGTAAAATATAAATAATGATAGAAGGTTTGATGGCACTTAGAGTACGGCTGGTTATGAAAATGGTAATTTTAATGACATAATATATTGGAGAGGAGGCTGTGAAAGTAATAAGTGTTTGGGACAAGTTCAAATTAATTGTTCTTCAACTATAAACTTTTTGCAAGATGCACTAAAGGAAAAATCCTTAAAATCAGGAAGAGATTGGATTCTATGTTCAATATAAATTAAAACATAAGATAAAATCTCCAGAGGATTGTACACTATATCTCAGTGAAGATCTAGCAAAATATACTTTTATGAATCACCAATTGCTTGCTAAAGGCTTATCTTCAAATAGTTTTAAGAATCATCAATATCTCAGCAAGTCTTCTAGTTTTAAGATGAACGCAGGTTTATCCTTTTCCCATTTATGGAAGGCATTCATAAACCTCAGTTGAATTACATTGACACACTCACTCTTCGAAGCTCTGGCTCTTGAATTCGGGACCATGTGGCTTTGAATTGGGGAGCCAAGTTAATGGGCTGGAGGAGAGTTCAGACGTCTGGGCACTAGTCATTCCCCTTTCGAATTGGATAATGCACAACTACTAAGGTTTGATTTGACGCTTCTGCAGGTCGAGTGCCCAAGCGAGTGTGTCAATGTAATACTGCCGATAATGGGATTATGCGGCAACTAGGAAATGGCCCAAGTTTCTCAGCAAACATTCCTTCTTGAGCAGGAAAGGAAAACCCTCATGCAACACATTGTTGGTTTACCCAGGTATTTCGAAGTAAAAGAACCTGCTGATATCTTGGTGCAGGATAAAACAAAGCTGCGGCTGCTTCACACAATGGTAAAAGTGGAGGTGGAGGAGAATCTATGCGGAAGAAACGGGAAAGATAGATTGAGAGAGAGAAAACAGTACTAGAGCATGTTACAGCATTCTGAGTAAAAAGGAATTTTACAACATTTGATCTTTGGTTTCCTATGTTTCAAACTGCTCCAAATTGTAGTTATTATATTTTCTCCTTACATATTTAAAATTTTTAAAATGGAGAGAAAATTAACTAGGCGGCAATGAAGGTTAATTCAAATATTGTTAATATAATACTTTAAAGCTATAAAGAGGTGCAACCACCATATTTTGAGTTAAATTTGAATTTCAAAAGTACGGAATTATTCTTCATTATCTTGTTAATAATTCTAATAATCACCTTTCTAAATATTATGTTTTCGTATTACTTAATTTAACTTTTTGAATTTTAATTTTGACAGAAATTTTATTCTTGATATTATAATAATTAACATAACTCAATTAGTTAATTAATGTAAGATTTTCTTCCAAAATCTAATATTGGTAAAACGATTTTTCTTTAAAATTTTATGAAAATTATTATTATTATTATTACTATTGTTATTATTATTTTTTAATAAATATTAAATTGATTTCATGCTGCACCTCATTTCTTGCCCTATTTGTGCTGTTAATGAAAGGAAGCACCTTCGGATGTGTTTTCAACTTAGCAAATATAATGAAATTATTCACAATTTAAAATTTGCTAGTGGTAAGGAATCCACACAACTATGTGCCTGTTTATAACAAGGATGGAAACTTTGCACAACTCGATTGAAACTCTATCAAATTTTGAGTAAATTCACTCTTTATTTAAAAGGTCTTGGGTTGATTTATAAGTCATTTCAATATCAGATTAATTTCATTGATGTTAAGCCAGGGGTGATTAATGCAATGATATTTATTAGCTAAAATTGTATATTTATTTTCTATTCTGTATTAACAAATGGAAAACACTGGACAAAATGCTTTCAGTCCTAAATTTTAATGAAATGGTTCATGTTTGAATCCTCATGTCATCTCATCTTTTATATAAGTTTTTAGTGTTATGAATTATCTCGAATCGATTTTCAGTTGACTCTAAATCAAATTGAGTTGAAGCATGTTTGGCTTGGAATGCCTTTGATATTGCGTTGAGCTAAAATAAACTTTCTTTGTTGTAGTTAAATTTAAAGTTAGGGGGTGGGGATACTATTTGATTGTGCACAGTATAAATAAATGATTCATGTAGCTGACCCCTTTTCCTAGCGGGACCAATTCTTGATGCTGTTGTTTTTGCTATATGTAATTTGACTCTAAATTTTGATTTGAAACTATCTCTAGTGGTGAGAAGTAGACATCAATGAACTAGGATGACACCCATAGTCCCATTAAGCGGGATCATTTATATTATAAAGGGTTGGATTTTGTTTAAACAAAGATACAATTGCACATACTCCTTAGTCTCATTAAGTGGGATCAGTTTTATAAATCATTTGTTTTTTTACTGTGCTTGATCAAAGAACATTCCTTTTCTTGCTTCAACAGAATACGTGAGATCATTCTAATTCGTTTCTTGCCATGTTTTTTTGGGTTTCCTCTTCCTCTTCTACTTTTAACACAAACAAAATTAACTCAGTTTTCTTAAACGTGAGCTTCTATGGTCTATGTTTAATATGCATGACTAATGAGTTTTTTGAGCTTATCATCAAGTGGAGGCACTCCTAACTTTCTATAAATGATATTTATATATCTTTATATTATTTGTGCACACTCCCCCACTTTTGCGTTTTCATCTTCCAACAGTACTTTTATTAATTTGCTTATGTGCTGTAGGCCAACTACCATATAACATTGTTGGTCTCATAAAGGTTCTTTAAAATCTTCTTTATGTTTTAGTGGGATTTTGAGATCCCACTTCTCGGGAGCATTTTTACATTTCGTCCAACAAGCCTTGATTCTATTTGTTTTATTCTGTTTCACTATGATTTTTCATGATAGAGCCTTTATGTCTGAATGTCTCATTTCTATGGCAACATAATTTTCAATTGTCATATCCTTGATATTATAATTATTATTTTGAATAAATTTGCACTGCATATAATGTCAAGACTAATGCATTAAGACACTTCCTTTTGAGTGTGTTTAGTGATAACATTAATGCAACCATTATAATACATCTTTCAATATGCGATACCAACACTTATTCTTTCTTAAATTGTTTAAAGAACTTTTAATACTTGATCACATGCTTTATCGATATTGTTATACTAAGTGTCTAAAGGTATTAATGAGAGGCTGCAGTGGCGTGAGCTTTGTTTGTGCGCTTCTTTGGAGAAAAAATTGAACAAGTTTTCAAGAAAACAAGATTTGTGTGAATAAAATTGAAGAACTGTTTGATACAGTGATGAGATGCCACATGAACTAGGAGTATTGAAAAAGTTGAAGAAACATCAACAGCAAAAACACCAAGCCTTAATCCCACTAATTGCGGTCAGCTACATAATTTTTTTTTTTCATTGTGCATGATCAAATCAAAGCCTCTCCCTAAATTCCAAATAGAGAATATATTTTCAAATAGTTTTCCCAATTTTTTTTTGGTCTTTCTCTTCCTCTTTTAATATGAGCAAATTTTTAAACTCAATTTTTTAACAGGGGCGTTGCATATACATTTAATGTGCCCGAACCATCTAAGGCGGCATTCTCTAATCTTATCCACTATAGGGGCCACTCCAACTTTGCTATGGTTAAACCCATTGCTTATTCTATCATTACGAGTATACCACTCATCCATCTAAGCATCCTCATCTCCTTGACACTTATTTAATTGGAAAGTTTCTTTTTGTTAGCCAACATTCAACCTCATATAACATAGCATGTCGTATAGCTGCGTTATAAGATTTTCCATTAACTTCGAGTGAGATTTTTTGATCGCACAATACTCTAGAAGTGATCCTCCATTTTATCCAAATAGCTCGGATCCTGTTAATTACCTCGCTCTCTATTTTGCCATTATTTTGAATAATTAAGCCATAAATTTGAATAAACTAATTGTATAAAACCTTAATACCCATATATGACATCTCAAAAAGTTAAATTATTTTTATTATCATAATTATCATTATTATTAATATTAGTATTCTTATTAAATTTATAGTTTTTCAATAAAAAATATTTTATTGGGCTGGGTTAGGCACCTATCTGGGTGCCCTGGTGAACGTACACCAGACACGATTCAGATCAGATTGTCCCGAATTTTCAATAAATGACCCATATTGTCAATACACGTCGCTGGGCACCCAGGCGCGTCAATATGCGCTTTCAGGGATGTCTAAAAGACTTTCAAATACCCTCCTTAAGAGAATGATTTTAAAAATTTCAGAACTATAGCTGCCTTGCTTAAATACCAAGATGCAGTAAGCTCTTTAGGAATTCAACATCGTGTTGAGAGAGCATTGTTATGAGTCAGAGGAATGCTATTTTCCAAGTATTTGCATTAGTTGTTAGAGGTATATTTTAATCTAATTGATTTATTATATTATTCAATTATACAAGTAGGTGTTTTGTGCTAATTGTTCATTGAAAATTTAATTTTATCCTAAATTTTGCTTGACTTGTAATGTAGAATTATGTCTTATAAATTGCTACATTTAATACATGACGTATCACTTTTATTAGACAATGTGCAATATGAATGTTTATTTGAAATGCTATCTTTACAAGTGTTGTTGCTTTTCTAAGCTTGCTATATTTTGTGATACTCATTAGATGGTTGATTTAATCATATTATATTTTCATATTGGTATAATAACTATGTTAGATTGAGAAGCATAGATTCATTAATTCAAGCATAATTTTTGTTTAGTTGTTGCATGCATGCATGCAAAACTGTAATTGTGTGAATGGAAATCATTTCATTTATTACATTTATGCTAGAAGGGTATAGCCTTATTTTACATCACAAGTTTTTCTTGAATGATTAATCTTATAAGAATAGCTATGTTTGACTTTCAAATTGGTTTCGTTGCGGGAGAGTTTATAGGTCTAATTAGACATTATAAGGACACGTCATTGTCCGCTTTGGAGGGATAAGGAGGCTAGTACCACTATCTTGAGGAATATAAGGAACCACCCCTCACTGTTGCTTGTTTGTTTGTTATGTAATGCTCATTTTTGTGGAGGGCTCAATGAAAAGCAACTCATGAACATTTTAATTCTTTTAATATGTAATATTGAGATAACTTATTGATTAAATTAATATTGCTTATTCAATAAGATTTTGATATCTAGGCTTACATATTGAAATTTTTTTAATTTGTGGAAGTCTTCCTAGTATTTTCTTACATAAGGTATATTTTTAATGTGATATGAGAAAGGCAACAAAACTCTTACTGCTTGTTTGACCTTATGACAGGCGCTTACATAAAAATAAAATATGATAAAATTAGGTTTTAATGTAATCTATCCGGATGATATTTTGATCTAATATTTTAGTAGAAGCTATCGAGTTCGATATTTTAGTTTAGAGGAGCCTTTCAAGTAGAGAAGAATAAATTATCTTTTATATTATATTTTTTGTTTGTAATAATTAAATGAGTAGTATTTTGTTTGGATTTGTATTGTTCATTTTGAATGTATGTATGGAACCCTTTTAATCTAAAATGAATATTTCTATTTTATTTAAATACAGCTTAATATTATCATACAGTGTCACACCATACATCTATCAAAAGTATGAATTTCAAGTATTAAAAAGAAAAAATCAAGATTTTTTGTAAAAATTTTATAAGAAAAAATTATGTAAGATTTCACAGAAGGTCTTAAACTGTCATATTTTACACAAGCACCAATCTATAAATACTTATAATTCAATTTTATTAAAAATTGATTTAAAAATATTATTTTTTAAGTTTAAATTAAAATTCGAAAGATATTAAAAATTGATATTTATATATAAAAAGTAACATTTTTACTAAAAATTATAAAAAATTTGATATATTTTAAAATCAATAAATTTAAAATGTATATAAGGAGAATATGAAACATGACACGTGGCGAATGTGCAATGGTGTGGACATGTTAACTTTCTTACTAAAAATTATAAAAAAATGTTCCTAAAATGTGCTCACGAGATTAACAATCTCTCCCATTTAATAATAAAATAGCTGGCTACGAGTCTTAAGAAACTATTTCCTACCTTGAAGGATTTATCAATTGACAAGATATTTATATGAGAATGTATCAACTTGTAAATTTTAATTTACCCTTTTATTTATGTAGTGAAGTCAAAGTGTGAAAAGAATCTTTGTTCATGAAACTTAAAATAATTAGGAAAAGTCGGTGCGAAAAGAAACCTTATTCATTCCAAAGAAAGAAGAAGAATAGACTAAACAAAAAACTCAAGGAAGGGGGCTAAACCGGGGCTATTTCCATTGGAAGGAACGACAGTATTGTTTGGGAAAAAACTGGCTTTCTACAGAATCAGACGAAGTGTTTTACCAAGATCAAAGATCTAGGGGCAGTTGGTGCATTTATAGGAATAGCACTTTCTATTCTCACTAATTTGGCAACAATCATAGGAAAACAGACAACAACACTAACCTTATTCCCAGTAGGCTGCATGAATCATTTGTTTCCATTGAGCACGGTCAAGTAGAAACTATCCCTAAGTTTTAAATAAAAAAGATCCTTCTAATGGTTTCTTTCCATGTTTTTTTAAATCTTCATCTTCCTTTTTTTTAACATGGGCAAAACTCATTTACTCAATTTTTCTAACTTAAACTTAATACGCCCAAATCATCTATAAGTTGACATCTCTAATTTTATCCTCTGTTGGAACCACTCAAACCTTCCAGTGAATGGACACGTTTCTCATTCTATCTATTTGAGTATAGTGTGCTCACACATCCTCCTAAGCATCCTCATATCTGTTACAATATTTTATCGGTAAATTTCTCCTTTGCTGGCCTACATTCAGTCCCATATAATCTTGCCACTCGTATAGCTGCTTTATAAAAATTTCTTTTAATGTTGAATGGAATTTCCAATCGCACAACACTCCATAATGCTCCTCCCTTTTTATACATCATATTTAGAAAAATTTAGTCACATTATTTGAACCTCTTGCCCTACTTATCAAATGAATCTCAATCGTTGTCCTTGAAATTATGGCATATGTTATGATTAAACTAACACTACATATTTTTTGTTTTGGATCTACTTAAGATGAATATCTTTAGATTCTGAAGTAGTCCACAACTCATAGGAAAACAAAAATGCAAATTTTGTCCACAACGTGCAATTAATGACACTAACTTCCTTTTTACCATATGTTTTTTTTTCATCTTGTTGTTTCTCCTCTCTGGAACTTCAATTTGCCTCTTATTTTGTCTAACAATACTTTAATGACTATTTTTAATGAATGGCTTAAGTCGGCCTTTTGCCAGAGACAAAGTGTGGAATCTTTTTCATCCTGAGATTTTCTTTTTGCTTTTCCTTCAGGAGAAGCAATATGTGAAAAATAGTCTATATTTGTGAAAAATTATCTTCACCTTATTATATATTAAATGGTCTATATTTGTGAAAAATAATCTTTGTATAGCATTCCAAATGCCAACATTCATCCTATTCTCCAAAATAAAAAAAGTTTAGACTTTGTGCGCTTGATGATACTGTAGTGCTTGTTAACTACCTCAAGCCTTTGAAACTAATACTGTCATTGCCCCTAATTGCAGTACGAATTTAAAGCTAGATTCAAAGTTTGTGCAGCGTTCTAAGAGAGCATATTTATCAATGCTTTCGGTTTAGTGTATGATAAGAAAATCTTGAACATTTAATTTCTGCAGGATGATGTTTTAATAAGCGAAAATCAAGATAGCTGCTTCTTGTTAGGAGCCAGCGATGCTGCGCCCTGGCGCCAAAAGAAAACCCAGGCCATGATAACAATAGCCAGAAGGTCTATCCGCAGCCAATGGAAGAGGGAGCAGGTCGCCATAAAGAGCCTACAGAGTCCCTAGTTTTGAAAATTTTCAATAACATTTCATCCTTGAAAGCTGCATACATCCAGTTGCAGGACGCCCACACCCCTTACGATCCTGACAAGATCCAAGCTGCCGATAAACTCGTAGTCGAAGAGCTTACGAAGCTCTCGGAGCTCAAGCATGCCTACAGAGAGCAAAAGCCAAAACAGCTACCGGTGTCCGTCCCTCAAGACTCTCGCTTAGTATCCGAAATTCAGGAGCAGCAGAGCCTGCTCAAGACCTACGAAGTGATGGTAAAAAAGTTCCAGTCTCAGATTCAGAATCGAGAAGCAGAGATCCTCCAACTGCAGCAGCAGATCCAAGACTCACACCAGAGAAAGGCGAAGCTTGAGAAGAAGCTCAAGCAGAGGGGAATGCTCTCTGGAGAGCAGCCTGGAGAGTCGGAAGAAGAGAGCTTCTTCTCCATTGAGTTGACCTCAAGCCTGTTCTCTTCCGCTGCAGAATCCGCATACAAATCCGTTCACGATTTCTCGAAGCCGCTGATCAACATGATGAAAGCAGCGGGGTGGGATCTTGATGCGGCCGCACGCGCCATCGATCCCTCCGTCGTTTACACGAGAAGGGCGCATAAGAAATACGCATTTGAAGCGCATGTCTGCCAGAGAATGTTTGGTGGGTTCCAGGAAGAAAACTTTGGCATTGATACAGGCGATCTTGGCCTGTCGAGCGGAGGCTTCTTCCATCAGTTTCTTGCCATCAGAGCCATGGATCCCCTGGATGTGCTTAGCCAGAACCCAGACTCTATTTTTGGCCGTTTTTGCAGGAAGAAGTACCTCCTGGTCATTCACCCCAAGATGGAGAGCTCCTTCTTCGGGAATGAGGATCAGAGGAGCTATGTGGTGGGCGGCGGGCACCCGAGGACGCCTTTCTATCAGGCTTTTCTAAAGCTGGCAAAGGCAGTCTGGCTGCTGCACAGATTGGCTTTTTCCTTTTACCCAAAAGCTAGGGTTTTTCAGGTGAAAGGTGGGACTGAATACTCCGAGATCTATATGGAAAGCGTGGTCAAGGACCTCATTCCAAGCGACGATGGTGCTGGGCCGGGTGTTGGGCTTATGGTGATGCCGGGTTTCATGGTCAGTGGGAGCATTGTACGAGCCCAGGTGTATCTTTCTGGTGCCAGGTGTGCTGAATGAAGAAGAGGAAGATTGGTATTTCGGAGGTTATTATTGCAAATGCTTCTTCCATTGAAATTTATGTCTAATTATGTAAATGTGGCTGATATGAGAACCTGGGATTCTTTTCATATTTTTCTGCTGATTGCTATTGTGTTGTTAACTTGAACACCTTCCTACTGGGGAGATCCATTGTGTGCGTGCTGTACATTTGTGATGTGCTGAAAGCCCTGTCTGAATTTCAAATTATGATGCAGCATGCGCATCTTTGAATGTATCATGCGTATGTGTATGTATATGTATATATATTTTAAATTAATATTTGTATATATGTGTGAGTGCATTATATTCTAATAATATGATAATCAGAACATGAAGAATAAGCCAAATAGATGTGAAAGAAGATTTTTCTCCACCTTAATTGTGATGAGAAATATTATTTAGATCTGGTATTAAAAAAATTTATTAAATGAGGTTTGTATATTATTTTAATATAAATTTTAAAAATATTATTTGTATTATTTTAATATAAATAAATAAATATTAATAAAATAATATTAGATTTTTATTGGATAAATTTTTTTTAGATATTATAAAAAATAATTGTGATTAGCAGGAAATCTTCTCGTCTTTTGGGGCTATTTAAATGACAATTATTTGTTTTGGTGAACCCATCGATTAGGAACACTTGGGTGATATTATTTATATTAAATATGCTTTTTATGTGAAGTTTATTCTTTTTTTTTATTCTTGTACATCTTTAATTATTCATTAGAGAGTAACTATAGCATGTTTTAATCAATTTTAGGTTTTTTAAATGTAAATATATAATAAATAGTGACTGGTTGAAAAAGTGCGTTCATTTAGAAGGATCACTATAAATATATATATATATATATTTAGGACTAAGTAAGATTTTTTTTAAAACGAATCAGAGGGGACTAACACTAGGCTAGACAACAGGAAGGAACATACAGCCGCATAATAATATATATATATATCTTCTATATATATATATATATAATTTTTTTTTTTCTTATAAAATTCCAATTATATTAGAATTTCTATATTATTTTATTTTCACACTCAAGAAAATCTATTTAGCGAAATCTGGATATTATTTAAATACAAATTTTAAAAATAATATTTATATTATTTTAATATAATTAAATAAATACTAATATAATAATATCTAAAACACACAATAAATATCATTTATCTAAAGAGCAATTATTTGACGGCAATATCCCCGAAATTACGAGATGCAGTCAACATGTACAGAAAACAATTCTGTAATTTAATTGGCGTCCATCTGTGGCCACGTGGCCTAAACATTAAATATCATTAAGCTTTAAAGTGCTGTTCTTTTAATTTTATTTGATTCCAATTTATTTTTTAATAAATTGAACGATTATATTTTATATTTAAAATATATAATTTTAATAGATTTAACATTTTAAATATAAAATTATATTCTTGTTCTTTTAATTTTAATAGATTTAACCCAATACCAGTAAAGTATAGTAATAAAGAATCTTTTTTTTGAGAATATTTATTTTAACAATATGATTTCATATAAGACATCATAATATTTCTTAAAATGTGTGACAAACATTATTAAACTGATAATAAATTCAATAGTAATTTTCAAAAATTATTATTAACTTGGGCAAAAATAAAAATTTTGAGATTCAAAACAAAGTAATTACATGTAATAAAATCAGCATCTAATATACTTCATGATATCAGGGTACCTATTTTTCTTGTTAAGTTGATATCTTGTAAATTTGTGTAAAATTTTTGATTAGCAACATGAATGATTTTTCATAAAAAAATAAAGACTTATTATCTTCTCTCTGTTTCTTTATTAGTAAGAAGAACAAACGAAAATAGAGAGAGATGATGATAATTGAGATGATAAAGAAAAAGGGTTACCTAGATAATAATAAGTATGATGACAACGAAAAGTCATGAAAATAATGATAATAACATCAATATTATTATTATTATTATTTATATTTATAATATAAGAATAAAAAAAGAATATTATTTTTATCTAAAGAGAGAATATTCTATATATATATATATAAAAGTAGAGATAATAACTGTGGATAAAAATGATAATGATAATATTATGTTATTTTTGTTATCATTATCCTTTAATGAAAAAAATATAAAAGAATATTATAATAATATTACTGTAATGACTCTAAGTTGTTACCCTAGTTAATTTGAGCATAATCACCTCTTAATTTTCATTCCACTATTTTCATCCGATCATTAGAACCTAATTATAAAATTTTGGGGTCAATCAGACCTCATTATGTTGAATTGGTTATTTGCCTATTTTAGGACTAAAAAAAAAAGCTAAAATAAATTGACCTCAGATCAAAAATCTGACATCGCCATTGAGCTCCACGTCCCCAAATTAGCTATGAGTGAATTTTTGGGATATTTTCATGAGAAAAATTTCCTCAGTTATTTTATGATGATTTTAAATAAAAAGGAATTAAGGGATTTGCATACTTAGTTTGTTTCCTTTAATCAATGATTAGACTTATAATTTTGTATGCAATTATATTTACCTTGATTGTGGAATCAATCCTTAGAAATTATAAATTTTAAATATAAGTATTAAGAATTTTAGATTCATTAAAGGGTAAGGATAATATTGTGTTTAAATGAATAATACCACTTTATATAAGATAATTATGAGGTAGGAAATACTTATTTGATACATGTTGAGGTAGGTCCTTATATGAACCTCATGAATCTTAGATGATTAATTTTATACCTTGTGATGACATGACCTAAAAAAATTAGATTAAGTTATTCAATTGTGGTAGATCACCTAAATTGAGTGACTTCTATATCATATCCTTGGAACTATTTTGATTAGCACATACTACAATGGAGAATGTATTCATTAGTTTAGATTTTTTTGTTTACTAAATTAGTCAGTTTAGAAATATAAAGAATGATAATATTAATATTCTCATGTGAAAATTGTAGTGCATATACATAGAACTGATTTGAATTAGTATGATGCGGAATTGATTGATTCATCCTGAATAGAATTATAAAGTTTTGGTATTACCTTAGGTTAACAAGATGAGTACAGTTCAGGATAAACATTCAAATTCCTATGTATGTTTTAAGTATGTGATTGAATAGCTTAGTTTGAGAGAATAAACTTATAAATATCCACTTAAGTAATAATAAGTGAAACTCTTAAACATCGATGTGACTTTTAGATAATGGCAGAATTCTTGATGAGAACTTTAAAGTTAAGCGTGCTCACATGTGAGCACTCTCAGGATGGGTGACTTGCCAGGAAGTTATCTTCTAAGGGCAAAACTGTGAGGCATTTTAGGACAAAGCGAATAATATCTTGGTGCTTAAGAGTTTGGGCTGTTACAAATGATATCAGAGCAGGCCATAGGGTGTCAGATAGGAGTTTAAGTGCCATACAGGAAAAAGTATCACTTCATGTGAGCAGTCTCTTGAACCCCCCATGATGGTTAAGGTGCTACGTGATTGTGGGTACCTCTTGAGCTTGTAGAAGTCACCTATAGTCCTATATACCCAATAAATAGTTCTTGGATCTGTGTGTGGATACTGATGAGGACATTAGTTACTTAAGTTGGGGAGATTGTAAAGACCCACTTAAGTAGTAATAAGTAAAACTCTTAAACATCGATATGTCTTTTAGATAGTGGTGGAGTTCCTGATAAGAACACTAAAGTTAAGTGTGCTCATATGGGAGCATTCCCAGGATGGGTGACCTGCTGAGAAATTATCTTCTGAGGGCAAAATCGTGAAACATTTTAGGCCAAAGCGAACAATGCATTGGTGCTTAAGAGTTTGAGCTGTTACAAAACTATAAATTAATTTTGTTACCTTATCTTTGTGCACATTAATGAGTGCAGTCAAACAAACTAAGTAGAGGCTTGTTGATGGGAGGTGGCGACTGATTGAGGAGATGGATGATGACTCGAGAGAAGGTTGGTAGTGAGCCGTAAAGGGGGCTACATGACGAGGCAGCGAGGCGAGGGGTGGTCGTTGGCCGGGGAGGAAGAAGAAGAGAAGGAGATGTGGGGAAAAACTTTGGTGTTGCCGAGAGAGGCTAGGGGTTGTTGGCGAGGTAGGGAGGTGGAGCAGAAAGCTTGGCGGCGGCTGGACGAAGGTAGATGATAAGGTGGATGTGAGGGGAGAATGAGGGAGAGGGGGGTTTATAGAGAGAAGAGAGGGTAGGAGAGGGTTGCCCGACCGGGTTGTCCACCGGTTAGGGGGTCAGGCAGCCTGTGGAGCCCCGTACCATCTGTGGTCATGCTAATACTAAAGTTAATATGACTACGACGAATATAGTCACCGTGTGATATCCATCCCAGCTATAGTCGAGTCAGGTATAAACCTAATCCGTCTTAGTTGAAAGACTTGCCACATAAAACTGAGAGTTGTACATCAAAATATCAAAGTAGCGGAAATAAGTAAGAGTATAACGTCCACATCACAACATAGTAAAGAAAGTAGAAATAGTAACTTAGTTTAATATGAAAAATGCAAAAAGTAAGTGCATTCAGAATATAAAATTATTTTAAATTGAATTTAAAATAAAAAGGAACACTCGTTATCACAGCTGAAAATCAAACTAGCTATTATGCTACAAAAACAAGGTCTTTTTACTGGCCAAGCTCCTCTCCAGAAGCAACATCAATGAATAACTCAGAATCTGACATTGTTGGTATCACAATGTAGGGCCAAACCAAAAAAAAAATTGAAAAAATTGAACTGTATTGAACTGTAAAAGCATG
Organism: Gastrodia elata; assembly: GCA_016760335.1. NCBI lineage: Eukaryota > Viridiplantae > Streptophyta > Magnoliopsida > Asparagales > Orchidaceae > Gastrodia > Gastrodia elata. The sequence goes on along the minus strand of CM028671.1, from coordinate 72,796,160 downwards.
CAGAAAATAGTAAAAATGCAATTAAAATAAATGGTTAAATAAGTAACTGAACTGAAAAATAAAAGTATGCTTAAACTAGTGCTGCCATAATAGAAACGAGCCAAAATATGGCAACCGTACAGAAAGTTCAACATGTATCCCAAAGCAACTATAGAGCTTGGTTCGAATTGAACATATAGAATCAGACATGTATCCCCTTTGCCAATCATAGAGCTAGTTTCGAGTTTATTATATATCAAAAGAACTGAGCTGAAGAGGCAGACTGTAACAACCTTGGTTGTTACTTAGGTCAATTAGGACTAAACCGAGTCCTAATTTTAATTTTTGTACTCTAATTAAGCTATTAAGAGTTCACCCAAGATCATAGTACAAATCAGAAGTCAAATTAATCAAATCTTGATTTGGGAAATTTCAAAAATCTTGGAATTTGACCTATTTAATTTACCTCAAATAAAAAATCTGACTTAGCTCTTATTTGACACTCAATGAGCTGCTCTGATACCATTTGTACCAGTCTAAACTCTTAACCACTAGGTGTTGTTTGCATTGACCTTGATAATCTCACAATTTTATCATTAGAATATAACTTTCCAGCATATCATGCATCATGGGAGTGCTACAATTGAAACTCAACCTATAGCTAAAAAAATATCGTGATGTTTAAGAGTTCAACTTGATTATACAAACATAGTCAAAAATTACCTTGAGCTAAACTATTGATGATATACATTTTAAGATTCATAGTTTATGAATTTTTGCCTTTGGTTCCTTCACATTGTATAATGTCATTGTCGGGTTAGTTGATTTTTGTTGTTCTTGATTAATTTTGGTTTTCTATTTTTCTCTCTCTTCTACTTGATGAAACTTTTCAAAATGATAGCTCTCCCTCCTTTGAGAGATAACTAAATTCATTTTTGCACATATGACTCACTATAAATATATATATTTAAAATACAAATTTTAATCATCCAATCTCTTGATAAATTATTTGGAAGCTAAATAATATTTTACTTTTCTTATGTGTTTTTATTCTTGCTTTATTCCAACTTTTATTTATTTCAATGTTTTAATATCCCTTTTATTTTTTGGCTATTAAACTTATTAAATAATGAAAATGCTATAAATAGAATGAAAGCTCCAAATTCTTTAAGAAAAAAATCACCATTCACATAAAGTATTTATTTTTAATTTTAAAATTTTTGTAGACTTTATTTTGCTTAAAACTTAAGTTTAACTAAAATTAAATAATTTGGAACTTATTAGTACTTAGCAATATACGTTAAACTGTTAGCAATTATCAAAAGAGTTTTGAAATACTCTCCATTAAACTCAAACAATCTGGAATTGTTACAATTATAAATGATGCTTTGGGAAGAAAAGAGCATCTATATAAACCTATTTCTCTAGGAAAAATTCAATATTATTAGAGACATTGCATCTCCTATTATATCTTGTTACCTATTAGAACTAATAATTCTCGTCGGTTGTTCACAGATCTACTTTGGATTGAGGCCTTCGAGCTGAAATTAAGCTAAAAATAATTAAGCATTATATGTTGTATTAGATTTATATTCAATGTTTGTTGAGGTGTTGCTGCCTCTCCAAAAAATTGTTATGGAATCATTTTGACATAAGCCATTACTATGTTTAAGGGGAAGACAATACTCTATGAATTATGGGGCTCTGACTAGCAGAGTTAAGTGGTCTGACCTCATTTAGTTCAAAGTACGCAAAACAGCTTAGAATTTGTTGATATCCTTCTTGGATGTATATTATAGGTCGCTCAATTTGCACCTCTTCTTCACCAATAACTACTAGTTCATTTTACTTGAGTCCTTTGTTCGGTTTAAATCGTTGCTTATTGTTGTTTTGGAAGAAGAGGTGAACCCGAGTAGATTTGTATCAACCAAAGTGGCGTTGACATGTTCTGGGCGTTTGGTACAAGGCGTTTTGGGATTGAAAGTTCCCAAGCACCCTCAGACCAGAGAGCTGGGCGCCCAGGTGCCTATTAATAGAGTCTCGGCCCGAATGTTGTGGGCCCAGGTGCCGTGGCGGTTCAAGCCCAAAGGGATGGGTCCCTAGGGAAGATTTAGGGGGATTTATATGCATTTTGATGCCAATATTAGGACGTCCCTGGTGTTGTACGAGTGTGAGAAACTCTAGGAGGTTGTAAGAAATTTCATTCTCAGGCTTGGGCTAGGGTTTTGAGAAATCATCTCCATATAGTAAAATTCTCTTCCTCTCATCTTCAACATAAATATTTATACCAAACCACACAAATTTGCTGCTGTTTTGCTGTGATTATGTGTTTTCTCTTGCTTTTTTCTGGCAGCACCTACGCCCCTCCATCAATGAAACAAATTCAGAATCTCAATCCAACAATTTGTGACAATTTTTTATTTGCTAGAAATTAGCATATCATCTTTAGCTCGAAAAAGTTTGATCTTTCTTTAATACATTCGTGAGCTAGACTGATTGGAGAAAAATATATTTGAATATTATTTGGAGATGACCGACCATATGAGGATGGAAACAAATTTCAATTTGTCGGAAAAAAATTTAATTTATTCTGATCAATAAAAAACAGCCATCGAGAATAAAAAAGTATATATCCGTCCTACATTTTTTAAAAAAAATATCCTAAATTTTAATTAATTTATTTAAAATCTAGAATTTCTAATTTGCTGCTCTCTTAGTCTCCTCTCTCTTTCACGTGTTTATCCCACACTGCTAAAATACAAGCAGAGGCCAGCGAAGCCCACAGACAGGATCGACAACCCGTTCTACACCGCCTCTTCCCAGAACCGTTAATCCGAAAGCCAGCGATTAAATCCCTTCCCTTCGTATGAAGAATCAAGAATTTCAGAAAACAAAAATGAAGAGATTCAAATCGATGCAACAAGAAGCATTCGTATCATTCGAAAAAACAATTTTAGATGCGTACATAGAAGGCGCGCAAAACCCTACCGCCGATTATGTTTCTTTTTTTTTTTATCAAATCCCAAAACCCTAATCCGGAGGACGTGGACGAAGAAGGGGTGAACACGAAGAACAAAGCTAACAAAAGAAAACAAAAACAGTAAAGCATGAAATCAGTCTACCTCGCATCCAGATTACGAGCTCGATTTATCAGTCGGCTTGCGGCAGAGGATCATATGCATGGGAGTAAAGATCCCAGTCTCGCCTCCGTTGGTGAGATGCCTCGCCGTCTCGTACAGCATCTCATGAACCTCGACCACGCCTTTAGGAGCGATCCGGAGAGCAGTCAAGACAGAGACCAGCACATGATTCCTCCAATAGGCCAATCTTCCCATCTTCAATCTTGTCCACCATGGCCCCGCCGGAGGCAGCGCGAGGTCCCTCTCTTCGACGACCTCAAACCCTACTTTCTTCGCAACACCAGCGATCTGATCCTGAGCACGGAGGCCTGGTAGCGCGTTCCCTCTCTCGATCCCCTGAATCGTCTCCACGTGCTTAGGGTCATCTGCCTGATAAAGCCCGGTCGTAACCCATTCGTAAGAAACGTAAAGCCCTCCGGGCTTCAGCACGCGGTAGATCTCAGCGTAGACGTCCTCAAGGCGAGGTGCATGGCAGGTTGCCTCGATCGAATATGCCCCGTCGAAGCTACAATCTTCGAAAGGCATCTGCAGGAAATTCCCGCACACAATTTCGCAGGCGCGATCCAGGCCAGCCTTGCGGTTGTGCGATCGAGCGCGGCCGACTTGGTACTCGTTGATGGTGATTCCGACAACGTTGGATCCCGATCGTGAGGCAATGGCCCTCATCGGACCTCCGACGCCGCACCCGACGTCGAGGATGCGGTCGCCTGGGCCGGATTTGATGAGATCCACCACGCGCTCTTCGTGGATTCGGGTGGCTTCACGGTGGGAGCATTTGGGGATGGAAGGGGAGAAGTGGAAGGACTGGCCCCAACCCCATTCGTAGATGTCTGTGACCAGATTGTAGAAGGTGTCGACAAAGGCCGGAACCTTCTCGGATGACTCCGAGGCGGTTTCTTTCGGCCGGCGGAAGAAGGACCAGTACTGCTTGTACTTGTCCTGAACCTTGTCTCTCGTAATCGATCCCATCTTTAGATCTACTGCTCGTTTTCCCTTCACCTCGGCAGAGCCCATCACCCAGATGAACCAGTAGAAAACTCCGGCGGCCAAAACCGCCGCCGTTGCAAGAAGAGTCGATGCATCCATGCCGGAATGGGGGGGAGGAGATTCGCGATGGAGGTGGAGCGGTGCAAAGGACTATCGCTTTTAAGGAGGGATTGATCGCGGTGTGGCGGAACGGCGGAGGAACAGTCGAGCGAGGAAGAAGTGTAGAAGCCATTGCCACGTGGGATAACGAAATTTGGTATCTTGGATAGGGCGGAGTGGTGAATATGTTCCGCAAGGGCAAGTTACCGCCGGAGTGTTCATGCTTTTGGCCCCCTGAGGGTACAACTTTTTCTCAATTGGCGGCATATGCTCGGTCCTGAGGTTTCCCAGAAGAGCAGTGCCGCGCCCCTTATTTTTCCCCTCTTTACAAAAATGGTCCCAATATTATATCTTCTTCGGAGGCTTTGTGCCTCTCTAATGGTTTAATAGGATTTATAAATTTAAATATTCTTATTTTATTTTGTTGAGATTGCTTGCCACAATGAGGCCCGTGTTGCCTCTCTAATGCTAGATGTGTTCCTGACATGAGTTTTGGTCTGCACAGATCTTCCTTATTAGTTTGGTCATCATCATTTATAGATTTATAGATATTTCTGCGTCCATGGCCTCTACGACTCGGTTAGGAGGATATCGGCGACAGCCTAATTCCATCGACTTCTGCCGTCCTCGATGGTTGCTCGCCTACTCGGCTTGTCTTCGTCCCCATGTCCCTTAGCTTTACATTTATGACCTTCTTCTCCTCATTGCACTCACATTATATATCATTTCATAGTTAGTTATGCTTTTAGGTTTATTGAACCACAATATTTCTTAGAGCAAATTAGTTCAAAAATGCTAAAAATTATAATTTTGTGTAATCTCAATCATTAATAATTCATACTATTCTATTATTCTAAACAAAATGATTCAAATCATCTAATTATATAATATTAATTATTTAGATTATTCAAATAATTTCTTAAAATTAAATGAACTTAATTATGTAATCGATCAAATTAAAATAAAACATTCCGGATAATAATTCAGAGACTAAACTACTGAATCATCCCTTCAGATTATAATTTTACGCGAGCGAAGTCCTGTCATCCATTCCCAGCGTAAGGCTCGCTGCCCATCTCAGCTTCTTAATGTCAGGCGTTGGGAGCAATCCTCAAAAGTTCGCTGTCCATCTCAGCCTGTCATTAATTCCATCGTCGCATCCCCGGCGATTGTGGTTGCATCTCAGTCATTAATTTTTCTCCCAATTTTCTGATTTAGCCCATCGAACAACCAAAACATGGGAAAACTTGATGGCAAGTGCGGCGGCACCCCCTCGAATGAAACTACAGAGCGCGTTTTCTCTCGCCTCAGAATTTACTGTACTGAAATCTTTGGCCTCACGCAAAACCCTAGGAAGAAGTCGCCCTCCCTTTCCGAGATGGCGGACTTCCTTGGCCGCACTCCCGATCACGCCCTTCAGCCCTTCCTCGAGTATTGCCTGACATCCCCTGTTTTTATTTTATTATCCGGATGGATGCTTGTTCTTTGGATTATTGAAGGTATAACAAGCTACTGAACTCTTTCGCTTTTAATATGGTCAGTTATTCCTTGTTCCCTCTTCTGCTTCTACTGGATGCGGCCGTCCAGTGCAGGTCCGGACAGAAAGCCAAATCAAATTGTCAAGTGATCACTGATTCCGTTGCTGAATGCACGTTGAAGTGCCTCGAGGAACTTTTGAAGAAATGTCATTTAGGATCTGTGAATCAGGTTAGACATAGATTCTATGCAGTATTTTATTTTTGAGAAAGAGCAACGCAGCCCTGCCAAGTGCTTTGCATGATTGGGGATGTGTGACATATTTCTTGATTATGATTATGATTAATTTATTATTATATTATTATTATTATTTGCATTTGTTTGGAGTTCGAGATTGCTGTTAGTGTTTAAGATGGTATATAAATCTTTAAAGTTGTATAATTAACATGGAAACTACGAGATGCTGCTCAAATTCTGCTTATAGCTGTTTGCTTTTTCTTGGGTGATTTACAAGTAGGCATTTTGTGTGGTCGACTGTTTGTAACTTCCTAAATTAATGATATTTAGATTTTATGCCCTTTGGATATTCATCCATCAATAGGCCATAAAGCAAAATGCTTAAGTATAGGCATTATGTTTGCCATTGGAATTGCAAGTGATCAAATGGATCCGAGGGTGATAACTAAATGGAACATTTATAAACAAGTATTATCCGTGAGCATCTGATTAAAAAAAATAAAATTGTGAGAAAAAGTGATTTCTATGGTGCTTCCATGTACTGTTTTGTTTGTAGTAGGGTTAATGTTTACCACACGGTCCTCCCATTTTTAGTCAACATGCCCATATTGACTTGTTCTCTAATTGTGTGATGGTTGCAAAGATTATATTAAGGAATTGGTTGTATCAGAAGAAAGGTCATTATTTTATTCATCATCATGATTTTACTACATTAGAGCTGAATGAAGGTTTCATTATTATTGTTATAGAAATTAAGAATGCATAAATTTTGTTGATTCTATCATTCTTGTTATAAAGGTCAACTCGCCAAGACGACTTTGAATCTAAGTACCAGTATGCGTATCAAATTACGGAGTCTTTTAAGGTCTAGGTGTACTTGACATTGTAAACACCGGGACATTTAATATTGTTGGATTATAAAGCTCATCATATGAATTATAAATATAAAAATATTAACTCTAAATTAATATCTCAAGTTTGTTTGTGCTAGTGCATGTATATCAAGTAAGTGATTGTATATTAAGAATACAAAAGAGAATATGCTGAAATGCTGCAAAATATTAAGATATGTTATAAAATTAGTTAACAAACTTGATGTAAATGTTATATATATATATATATATATATATATTAAATAAATTCAACATCTTTCAAATGGGTTATACATTATTGGGAAGTAAATATAGTGCATGTCTCCATATTTTCTTAATATTTTATTTTGATGGTGTTTTCAAGATATACACAGTTAACGATCCCTTTCACCATTCAACTAACCCTTTCTTATGACTTCAAAATTGGATAATTTTGTACTTTTGTTTGTTTAGATGATCATTAAACAAGAACACCTAACACTATAAAGAACTCCATGAATTTTTTTTTAACATTTTAAAGATCTTCAAAATCAGTTAAAATGAGAAAAAGATAATTTGAATAAATAGCTTAACTTCTTGTACTTGAAACTATGGTTGTAAGCACACTGCTTGGTAAATTTATAACATTTTAAAGATCTTCAGGTTTGCTAGATTCAAAAATATACTGTTGATACAACAAACTTAAACGTGAAATGGTATTAACTGTTGCTTTAAATAGGAATATTCCTCCTTTAAGGAGGTTCTAACCTAACCCACAATATGCTACTTTGTGACTAATATTATCTCACAATTTGGAAATATGTAGCTAACTGTTTCCTGGTCGATCTATTCACCATGCTAGTCAGGTAATCCTTCCATTGCTTTAAACACATTTGGTTTTACTCAGGGCGTTCCCATCTTTTTTTTTCAGATGCTTATTCATAGTTTTCATTGAAAATCTCAATCTCATTTTTTTTTTCAGATGCTTATTCATAGTTTTCATTGAAAATCTCAATCTCATAATTGTACTGCTGGTTGGTGCAAAGATTTGATGGTAATCTTCAAGTCTCAACTTCGTTAGTTTACCACCACTTTGTTATAATGCAAGTTTAAATTAACTATGAGTATTAATCGAATTAACCATTTATAAATAAAGCAGCTTCTGGCGTTTACAAAAAATAATAATCACTTGAACATCAATATTTACATGGTATGATTTAGAGTGACTTGCGCATCCACAAGGTGAGGAGGCACAGGTCATCTAAAAAAGTTTGATGACTACATTTTGAAGGAAATACCAAAATTATAATAGACCAATTCTCTTCTTAACCAATTATAAGGGTGTTTATAAAAAATTAAATTTAGAGTAATATTTCTTGAGAAAAATGCAAATATGGAAGCACAATTTTTTCCTAATTAGCTTTCAAAATCATTTGTTTTTTTTTTTTAAATTCTCATACTAAAAATTATAAAGAAGTAGTTGAACAATTTTTTTTTTTATTTGCAATCATCCGTTTTTCTTGGTTGAAGATGATGCCTTGAAGTGTGCTAACTTGTCATGCTATTCCTAAGGTTATTCAGTTCTAGCTCGCATAGGAAGGCTTTCATTCAATGCAACTTGGCGTATACTATGATAAGGATTGAGAGAAAATTTACTTGGCTGAGCTGTTGTAATGTCAAAGTCTGTAAAAGATGTACTACGGACAATGTGTTTAGCAGTTTGCATATTGAGTTGAACATGCCATGTTAGATATTTGAGTAGTTCAGTTATTTATAGTAGAAATGCTATTATTTGTTATTATTTTGTTGATGTACAACATAACTATGGGATTTGTGGTTTAGAGGATTGACATCACAAAAGGTCGAGTTAATTATTTTTTTATATATTAAAAGAGGTAAATGAAAACTAAAAAAAGATGTGGCACATAATTATTAAGAAATAATCACACATTACATTTGGGGAGGAGTTGTTATTTGATCTAGCATAGTGGACATTAATGATTTACGTAGCCTACAAACCCACATAGTGAGTTAAGGTTTGGTGGTGTTGTTATTTGGTATTGGCATTACAATGAAGAACCAATGAACTTGAGATTCACTTTGCCACTCCCTTGACTTGGGAGAACTTAGCTGAGAGCATTGTGTCGTGATAGATTTTAGTTTTAGATTGAAGGAATTAGTTTCTTAGCCTAACGAGCAGGTAGCGACAAATGGTTCAACTTTGTACGGCCACTTAAACCTGTCAAACCTTTTTGTACTTTTTGTGCTTTTTTGTATTGGTAATATGGTAGTGCTAGGCATTTTCTACATCTAATATAATTTTATTTTTTTGTTCCTTGGTTATGAGTTTATAGTGGGTGAGGATGGGGATCAGTAAGGATATTTATAAAGGTTCACCTTTTTTAGAGCACGTGTACTATTTTTGCTGAGTGTTGCAAGAACTTCTTTACAAGCCTTTCTTCATGTTCCACCCAGGACTCGGGTCAAGCTTAATGGTTTTTGGTCATAACAGCGATCCTTTAAACTAAATTTAAAATATAGTAGTTTATGAACTTTCAAATTATTTTCATAAAAACATATCTTGTGAACTGCATTGCCTAATATATTATTTTGTTGAATTAACGCCCAAAAACCTTAGCACTCTGTAATTCTCAACTTTGATTTAATATTTGGTATATTCTTATAGCACAACATAACAGTATTTAAGAGATGGCTTACTTATGGTTCAAGATGATACTTATTTTCCAAGAAACCTGATTGTAGCCTATGACTGAACTCTGAAGCTTTGTTTTTTCAGATGGTTTTGGTGCTAAAAAAGTTAGCTTCTGGTGCTTTGCTTTTACCATCCGAGGCATCAGAAGAATTTCGCGAAGGCATAGTAAAATGCGTAAAATTTATGCTTCTCAGGCTGCAACCTTGTTCTGCAGGATCTTGTTCATGCAAGGAAATTACAGTTTTTTCTACGCTGGTTGCCACATTGGAACACTGTATACCTAACCCATCTCGTTTTGAAGAATCAGATGAATGTTTGATTTCATTTCTTCAATCAAAGGACGCTTCTGCTGCTGTAGGCCACTGGCTTTCGCTTCTTCTTCAGGTAAAGAATGTAATGGACATTTGAATGTCCTTGCTTTAGTGTTAGTAGGCTATCGGCTGACAAAATTATTAGAGCTCAAATATACTTTATTTGTTTTATAGTCTGCTTTGCTTTTTCCTCACATAGAATTTGCAAGTTCACTCAGTAAACTCAGCAATAGAGGTACAGATATGAGCCGCACTATCTTATATTAATTTTGTTTTCATTATCTTTGTGAAGACTGCAGAGGCAGAGGCTGCTAGAGGGCATCAAGGATGTGCAACTCTTAGGAAAGAAGCATATCTTACCCTCCGTGTGCTTGTTTCTAAGGTAAGTGAAAATTCAAGTGCATACCTGTCATGGTAGAACTTAATCACATGCACAGCTGTGAGCACCAAACTTCTATGTTTGATTATCATTTATCTTCAATATACATTGTCATTAGCTTCATAAGTTTAACGGTTCATGTTTTGATAGCTCATCTGGAAGTTGTATTTCAGCTTTTATGTTATTTTTTTGGTAAATCTTCTGTAATATCTAGGATGTATTTTACTGACAGTTACTTTGTTTTACCATTGTTAATATCATGGTGATCGTGGTACCAAAATTAAAATTACTGTTTAAGAGTAAACAATAATACTATTTGACAGTACTTAGGTCAATCCACTCTTAATTTTAATTGCATTTTCATGGTTTGTTCTAGGAAAAGTTGGATTAGTTCTGTATGGACTTCATATGCTTCTAATTAATCTAATTGATCTATTTTCTTAAAATTGAGTTTTTAGTGCGACATACATCCGAATTTTAGCCATTTATGCTTTTGCATGTCCATATAAGAGATCCTATAAACTTTCTCTCGTATTGAGCTTATTATTCAGTTGCTGTATTTGTGTTATACTAGGATGAGCCTGGGCCTCGCTCGCTTCTACCCATTTTTGCCCGCCTGACCAGCATTTAGGGAATCTGGATGGGTTTGAGCAGCAATGTTGGAGGGAAATACAAATAAAGCCGACCCATTCCCTACTCTTTTGCATGCTGTGGATGGATATTGCGCTTCAGTTCAATCAGACACCATTAATAAAAAAAATTACATGTTATTCGTTTAATAAATAATTGTATTATTTTGTCACTTTAGCATATTTACCAATATTATCTTATAAATTTTCTTTTATTTTAAATATTATATCATGAATACAAAAATAAATAATATATTATATATTTTTAATATTTATGGTTTATATTTAATTTAAGAAAGATATTTTATTTGATTGCGCAAATTGGAAACAAATGATTCATATAGCTAACCCTACCTAGTAGGACCTGGTTGCGGTTAGAGAAAGTGGCTTGATTAACATGTCTGGCACTTTGGGCTACAAAAATAAGAGGAGAGCCTAGTTTGTTGTTGGTTTAAAAAAGAAATGACAATTTTAAGTTATGCCCGAACATGGAATATAATGTTAAAACAATATATTTATGTAAGAGCGAAGTTTTAAAATTTAGATAATATACATTTTAAGGGGAAGCTTATTTGACGTGACTAACAATTTCTAGTTGTATTTGTAAGATAGTTAAATAAATATTTAAATAATCAAGAGGGAGAGTCCTTAATACTAAAAGTTTTGTTGTGCAAATAATATGCTCATAAAAATAAGAAAAGAAGATTCACGGAGTAGCGTGATCTATTATAAAAATGATGAGAATTGGAGAAAATATAAATTGCTTCATTGTGAAATAAAAAAGTTTGTAAAAGTTAATGAGTTATATTTTGAAATTTTGGGAGATAGTGATTGAAAACAAATTATGATTAGATGCTATTAGTTTACAAAATTAATTTGATTTTATGCTAGGCCGTGAAGGATCATGAAATGGTTTAGATAGATATTCAGTGATGGGTGAGCTATTTGAAAAAGTTATTTACATGAGAGTATTGTTTTCTTAGAGAGAAAAGGAGAAAAATCCAAAAGTACAGTACGAGCATGGCGGCTTGGAATGATTATATTTGATGAATCTCTTAGATTTTGGAGGTATTGATTTAGAGGTTTACATATTGGTTAGAATACTGCTCCCACACAAGCATTGGGACATTTTGTTCTCAATATAATATAGAGAGAAAAAATGATGAGACGCACTTAAACTAAAGAGAAATAGGGTGGAAATGTACTTAAACTTGCTGTTGATGCTTTGAGAGGGATTGAAAGTATTTAAAAGATTCAGGAAGCACATATTAAAAGAAGCAAATTGAGAAAAATGTAAGATAAAGCATCAATTAGAGCTAAATCACATTGTTCCTTGAAGCTAAATCACTTCAAGCCTGTGATAGCTAGACCATGATCCAAAGAAGAGTCAAATATGAGAGTAAATAGTAATTTTTACTAATTCACACTCATAGTATAAAATGATGCAATATTTATACATTTAACCATTAATAACTTTTTCACTAGAGCCTCTTCTCTTTCCAAGGTCATGATGCCATGCACCATCAGTAAAAAAGTCTTCCATATTCTTAGACAAAATAAATCTCTATTCTAATAATATTTATCTTGAATTCATGCCTGCTTTGACACCTCCAGTTAAGAAGGATAATCTCATGAAACTCTATACTTGGAACTCTCCCATTTTTTCTTATCCTCCATGAAACTTTCATAGCTGATACAATAAGTTTCCCAAAGCTTTTTAACAGCTAAAAATCACCCTTAATGAAAAAAAAATAAAAATGGCATTAAAGACGCATGACAAGATTATTATTCCCTTAATACTTGAGAGCTTCAATTCATTACAGAAGTATTAAAATTTAAGATCACTTAAATACAAATATACTGAACTCATAGTTAATAAAAGATCTCAATTAAAATTTTTGGATTAAACTCCTAGCTTGTTGTCTTATATATGTTATGTTAGCTCCAGTCTAAATTTTAGCGAGGGATCTTGAACAAGTGCTTGTTCTACTTAAGTTTTGATCTGTTGGAATATCTCGTTAGTTCTCACCTCTATTCTTCATCATGGTTATTTACATACTGAAATATATTATATATAGTTTAATATTATTTGTACTCTAAAAGCATACACAATAAAATCGTATAAATTGCATACTATTATTTTGCGTGTATGTGCGCCCCCACCACCCCACCCCTTATAATAGAGGAATTTTACATTCCACAAAAAATCTATTTTTACACAACTTAAAAGTGCCTCATTTTTGTTGATATATATTAATCAAGTATGAGCAGAGTGCAATTCACTTTAAAATTGATTCACATAATAGGGATGCATATGTGGTATTAACTTATACTCAATAATTTGTATTGTTATTTTCTAGTAATTTAATAAAAAACATCATGCCATTTGTCCACTATCCTTATTGAATAAAAAATTGGGGAGAACTTCTTATATCATTAGTATAGCAGAATATTTAAAATTGAGACAATCGTATGATTGAACATAACTTAAATGTTTTATAAATGCATGTTTAGAAGCTTATTATTATAAATGCATGTTTAAAAGCTTATTATTATAAATGCGTGTCTAGAAACTTAAATATCCTTTTTTTAGCATGCTATTTTCACATATATATATATATATGAATGATGTTGTAGCCCAGTGGTTAAGGCTCAGGATTTGTTATCCCAGGTTATGGGTTCAAATCCCAACGGCCACATATGAAAAATAATATATATATATATATATATATAGTTTATTATCATTTGCACTCTAAAAACATATGCAATAAAATCTTATAAATTGCATACTAGTATTATGTGTTAATGTATGCACCCCCTTTAAATAACAAAATTTTACAATCCACAAAAAATATATTTTGCAAACTTTAAGTGCCTCATTTTTTTTGATATATTAATCAAATATGAGCATACTGTAATCCACTTTAATATTGATCCACATAATTGGGATGCTTATGTGGTATTAACGTATATTCAAATATTTGCAATGTTATATTCTACTAATATAATAAAAACATAATGTTGTTTTTCTGTTATTCTTTTTGAATGAAATGTTGAGGAGAGTTTCTTATATCATTAGAGTAGAGTAGAAAATTTAGAATTGAGACAATCGTATGATTGAACATAACACAAGTATTGTTGTGCTATGTACGCCGTCAAGGTGTTTTTTCTTTTGTTAGGGGAGATGTACTCCCCGGGAGGCTCTTGAACCTCCTGGCACAGGATACCGTGGAGTTTGATCCCGATTGAGTTGTTGTACTGTTGATTTATATTTGATATATATATATATATATATATATATATATATATATATATGCATAGGCTACGACCATTTTTCATGAACATAATGCAAGTATTTTATAAATGCATGTCTAGAAGTTTATCTTGTGGAATTAATTGTTTTTTTTCTAACAAGTATTATACTTTTTAATTGTGATGTTATCCATTCAAAAGCAAGTTTGTGAAGTGATCTTGAACCATGCAAAATATTCTTTGGAAGAAGTTTTGAAGAATTACCGATTGTTCTTTTTTCAGAATATTTCAATGTTTAGGAAGATGCCCCATGCATAGCTTCATATTTTATAATGTAGTAGCCTCCAATTGATGAAATGGCTATTAAATTAAAACAATAAAACTTTTTTTCTTAGCTTCTCTTTATCCTTTAAAATTAAAGTGTAAAGGCTACTTAGGAGGCCAATAAATTTTTTACATGTTTTGAAAAATAAAAAATAAAAACAGAGAACTATCTGTTGAATTTGCTTACATTCTCTACCATGAGTTTAAGCTAATACAAATAATCACAAAACAATAAAGAAAGGTTAAATCATGGCTATCAATAGATATCTGGGATATATGGCTGATCAGGAGGCCATTGGATAATGGTATGAAGTGGTTTCATTTGCTTATAGATAGTCAACACATCAATGACAAAATGACCACTATGTTAAATTTTAGATCTCCAAAAATCTTGGTAATGCATTGAATAGATTGGTTTTAATGGTGTATGTGCAGCAGTCTCAATATGTTTGGCCTCATTGTGGCGATTCAGCCTTTTTCAATACTTAAATATGATAGTAGGTTATGGTATATTGAATCTTGTTTACATACAAAAATATATAAACATTCCCAAAAACCCACTTGTACTTGCTTACAAACAAATCCATTTTTTTGTTGTTTATCATTTCTCTTTTATTTTTCTATATCATTAATGTAACGTTTCTGCTGAATAATGAAAAGGGGATATATCCACATTTTCATAAAATTGAGTTATTAGAATCTCTTTCAACTTAAGTTAATACTTTCAACAATTTAATGAGTCACATTCCTTTGCATGTCACATGACAGCTTTGAACTTTTTTTGCACTATTCTTAGCGCTATCATAATTTATCTGGCTTCTCCATATAATTGGATCATTTTTCTTACATATAATAAGTACTTTGCCTCTCAATTGGAAGTTTTTATACAGAACAATTGTATTCTTCTGTCTACAAGTGAGTTAACCCTGTCATCATTAGTAAGTACTTTGCCTCTCAATTGGAAGATTTCTTACAGAACAATTGTATTCTTGGACTTTTTCTTATTATAGGACTATGTGATTCATAATTATGAAAAATATTGAGATTAATTACAAATATACTAGCCACTGTTACCACAATATATATATCGGGTCATGCATGGGATAAAAAGAAATATTATCTTAATAATCTTTGATATTTATATTTATCAACTTTAGATTGGGCACGGGCTGGGAGCTGCCATACTTACAAAACTCCTGGACCTTGTCACTATTAAAAAATGACTTAGCACTACTTGGCCCAGTTTATTTTTCTTCTGTTAGGTGCATGCACACTTAGCTTGGCTTGGCATTGCTTAGCTTGGTTCGATTTTGAAAAAACATGCTAGCAAGTTATTCATACTTATCTATTTTTTTATAAAAGATGCCTATTTTAATGTAAAAATGTTTGTGTTAAATTATTATACGTTATATGTGTAGTTAAAGAATACTTGTCTGAACTTCAAAATATCATAATTGCAATTTATATAAAAAAATTTTGAAGACATATAGCTTACTTTGCCCTAGTTCTGCCTGGCATGACTTAAACCGAATAAGTGCCGAGCTCGGGCTAATATATATTGTCTTCTTTGTGGGCCTAACCCTTAAAACAAAGCTTTCACTCAAACTAACCTAGCTTGACCATCTTGTCCAATGCTTGGTCTAATCAACACCAATAGTTCTTTCTTCCGGTTTCAACTTTGATTTAAGATTCATGGAAGCTCACTTCTTTAAACCCAAGCATTCCATTTTCATGCATATACTTTTTTGGAAATAAGCGTTGATCGACCAGTGTCTGTACTTGTGGTGTCCCGACACCGGTTCAGCGAGAACTGTTCCGACACGGGTACTCATACCGTAGGATCATATTGAGCAATTTTGAAGAAAAGGAACACATAAAAACTAAAAGATATTTCTCATTAAATAATATTTTAAAATTTTACAATGTAGCCAACTAACTTCTGACAAAGTTCATCTTCTAGAACACAAGATGAACCTTGAAAAGTAAAATAAAATAAAAGTAAAAGTTGCGTCGTAGGTTCTGCCGCCAGTGAAAATTTTTTAAGTTCTTTTTTAAGCTCTCCCAGAAGTACTTGACTTGGTATTGTACATAAAACAATACCGAGATTGAAATTCCCAGTAATTAGATAATACTCCAAGTATCACAGTAAACAATGAAGTATTACATTTTATAATAGCAGATATGCGATTTGTGAAAATAAGAATGCAAGAAAAATAACAAGGTAAAAGCGCAAACGAAATAATTAATTTTCTGCAAAAGATATTAGCTCAAAGATGTAGGTTACTGATGTCATTTTTTCAATAATTCACTATGAATGTTATTACTGATATCATTTTTTAGTAACAACCAACGAATGTTGTTACTGATATTTTTTTCCTAGTAACAACCCGCAATTGCTGTTACTAATGTCATTTTTCCAGTAACAAGCTATTAATGTGTTATTGATATCATTTTTTAGTAACTGGCCACGAATGTTGGTTCCGAACAACCAATCAAGTTTCAATATGAATTTAACTCGAAAGCGAAGCTAAGTAGTAGTAAAAATGCAAAATATAATACATGTCATGTATTGGGTACCTTTTTCATTAAGATCCAAAGTTTGACAGCTCAATTTTGGATCTGCATTTAGATTTGGATATTTTAAATTAGTATTTAGCTAATAATCTTAGGAATAGTATTATCTTCTTTTCCATTTTGTTCTTTTTTTTATTTCTTATTTTTGATTGAAATCCGGTTTTTAAGTAACTGCGATTATAGCGTTATTATTACGATGATAATATATGATTGAATTTAAATTGTAGAAATATGGAAATAATAGTCATTTTTATAATATTTGAATTGTTCCCATTATTTAATTAATGAGAATAATAATAATGTGAATGACTAATTTATTAATTTTATAGTAATGATTTATTAAGTAGAGTAAAAAAGAACGAAGAAAATATTAGCAAAGTTTTCCCCTCATTTTCCTCTTTTCCAACTCTTCTCACCTTTAGGATTAGGATCGCCGAAAAACAGAAGGAGGCCAAAGCGGGGTGGCCGGAGGCTGGCAAGTGGCTCTCCTGTTGGAGGAGGGCTGGCTGGGCTGTTGCTGGCAAACCGGAGGAGGCAAGGAGGGGCTGGGTTGGCTGCTGTAGGCTGGCCAGAGGAGGGAGGTTGGCAGGGCTGAAGAGGAGGGGTTGGCAGGTTGAGGGCTGGCTGAGAGAGAAGGGAGGTTGCTATGAGGGAAGGAAGGAGATGGGGTGGTTGGCCAAGAGGGCCGGCCAACTTGCGCCAAAAATGGCACAGGTGGCAGGCGGAACCTTCCGCCTGCAGAGCAGGCTCTGTCTTACGATAGAGGTGATCGCAGGATTTGTGATCCTGAATCGGGGATAAGAAGGAAATAAAATTTTTTTAAGGAAATTTTTAAAAATATTACTTAAACTTAAATTTTTCACATTTTTTTGCCGTTCAGCGTCCAAAAATAATGAAACTTGACACCGAGTTATGTTATGACATAACGAACACCCTCGCACTGGAAATTTTTGATTTGGAGCAATATTTTATTTTTAAGTAATTTATGAAGTCTTAAACTTCAAAAATTAATTGAAATCGAACCGACGATCAAAATTTGATGAAACTTTTTGAGCAACCTTTAAATAATATACTTAACACAACGACATTGAAAATGTTGAATTCAGACACGTATATCAATGTTCTTGATTTGTAGAATTTAAAAAGCTTAGAAAATAAGGCGGGAGTTTCGGTTATTCGGATTTCTCACAATCTAGGGTAATTTGATCTAAAAATTATTCTCATCTATGGGTACTTTTGTTTGCCCTAATTTGAATTTTCTCATGATCCTGATTTCTAAGGCGAGATTTGACATAATTCGCAAAGTAACGACTTCGGGTCGTTACAGTACTTAGAAAGTATTTCGTGTTATTTGAATTTGTAATTTCGAACTTTTAAGCAAACTTTTTTCCAAGTTGGATTAATTCTCTTTAAAGAGAATAATAACATCAACATAGACAATAAGAATAATATTTTAAGTTGAATATCTTAGACCAATTGTGTTACTAATTGTAGTTGTTGTTTTGAATTTATTTATAAATTTTATCAACCGATCAGACCTTGCACAAAGGAATGAGTTAAAGCAAATGCAAAGAACTTTGCAACTTGCATATGTTTACATGCTCTGCTGAAATGTCCAAAATCTGGACAATTTTTTCTTTAACTTTTTCATGTTCATTCATGTAATGACCTTAGGTCATTTATAAGATGTTATTTTTACCGCAATGTCTAGATTCAGTTTATTTCCCCGCAAATTTCAGTTTTCTGTTAACTTCCCGCTATTCATCAAATTTTCTGTTACATGCTGATTAAATTCTTGATTGGGGAAGTTATCAAGCCTAATTAATGCTAAAAAAAGTTTAGATTTGTCTTTAACCCATACTTAAATTAGTAAAACTTAAAATTACCTCATTAAGGCAGAACCGACTATCCTTGTAGAAACCATCGGCGACGATTAAGCTATTCCCAAATTTTATTTCCGTAACATACGGGCGTTGATCGACATCCCAGCCGAACTAAACGGGTGTGCGTTACGCACGCACACCCTATTTAATCCAGCGTATGTCATTCGACTTTTCTCCACTCGATCGCTCCTTTACTCTTAACTCCTCGCTCTCCTTCTCAACTGGCCGAGCCCTCCTGCTCAACTGTTCCGCAAGAAGGAATGACCCTGGAAGCTTGCGGTAAAGGCACAAACGAGCGACGCTTAAGACGACGGCAGGGATACATCAATCGACGGAAGGGCTGTCAGCGATGAAATCCGACAGAAGTAGAGATGAACCTTGCAGTCAACGTCTCAGCACGCTGCATCAGGGATTCACACAATTACCTTCTCTTCCGCCTGACTCTTCCTTCCTTGCGCTCAGGTCTCGAAGGTACGAATCTTCTGTTTAAAAGCTTCGATCTTCTTTGCTTAAGGATAGAAATCGAAACCTGCTTCATATGTTTAGAGCTCGTAAATAAAATGTTCTTGAATATTTAGCAAGTATAAGACACTATTCTTGACTCATATGGGATAAGGCTTACAAATCTGTCCAAATTCCTTTAAATGAATTGCTCTAAAGTCTACGCATAAACCCGAATTGAGTTGTACACTTAGTCTACCTGCACTTTAGAACTCTTAAGTGAATATACCTTTTATTATGAGATTTGAATCAATTACTTGTTGAACCTACCTTACTATACTTTGAACTTGTCTGATTCACATATTGATTTGTTGCATGATTTAATATTTAATTTCACATCTATTATTGATAATCTAATTAAATTGCATTCTCCTGTAACTCATTTAAATAAGAGATGTAGGCATAGATTTTAAGCTTCCTTAATAAGATTAATTGAGGTAGAGCTAGGTATTGAAATGCTATTTAAAAGCCTTCTGTATATGAATTTATTAACAGCATATCTATGATTTGCGGTGTCCCAATTGCGTTGGAGAGCTCTAGTGGAGCTTCAAAAACTCGCTTTGCTTCGCAACCTAAACAGGCTAACTCAGTTGGAACTGGTACTATCGATTTCTTTTCTGAAGATCCTTTTGTCTCTTTCTTAAATATTATGTAATAAATACAATTATGAAAGTATACCTTTGTTAAAATTTCTTGACTCATTTGACACCAGCATAGAAATAGTTTCCATCACTTTATTGCAAGCAAGGTGTTTAGCTCCTAGCAAAAGTGTACCAAATTGTATTATTTCATTTCGAGAAAATGCCCTGCAATCCAGCACTAGTATTGCTGAATTCCTAACTTTCTAATAAAAATTAAATGAACTTAGGATTTGTGCTTTGAAGTTAATTAATATAGAATTGAGATTTATATCAAGAGGTTGGGAAGGATACAAGAACGAAAGGCTAAGTTAGGTAGTATGCTGAATAATAGGATTTATTGAAACACTAAAAAACATCATTTTCTGAGTTTAAAAAATTTCAATTATAACTTTTGCAAACACATCAAATTTGTGAGTGATTCATCTTGTTAAGTCAAATACAAAGGCACACTGTATATTAATTCATATACTCTTATTTCTTTTATTGCTGCTTAAGCATTGCTTTGAGCCTGCTTCATATTGTCACTTAATGCGTTATTTTTATTCTTAATGATGTAAGAGAAAGAAAATGATGTTTATGTATTTTGTGAATGTTGCTAAGTGTTCTGAAACGGAGCATGAATAGGTTATGGACGGGGCTAGTCTTCGAGAGACATAAGCGTCCATCTGGAGCTTATGAGGGGGCCCGAGTGAAGGATATGCTTTTATGCATTTATTGAACCCAGCCTCAAAGTTCTGGCTTTGCTTATCAGAACTATTACCGTCACTTCATAGTATCAAGTTATAAACATAAACATAAATTCTTATGCGATCACTATTTGAAATTTTGGCATATGACAAGAAAATATTTATTTGCAGGAGTAATTATTATTTTTTGTTTGCATTTTTTCATATTTTTCTGCAATGATTATTAGCTCATCTTTGCATTCTGCTTTTTGCTTAAAAGTGTATTATTTAATATTCTTTGTACTTAGAATGTGCACTAAGGCATTATTTTTATAATGTCAGACCAGATCCTGCTGTAGGAGGCTGATGTAGTTTAAAGATGTTCATGGTGCATAATATATTTTTAATTTTTATTTTCTTTACGAGATGTTAAATATGTAATAATCTTGATAATATTTATTTTAAATTGAATGAATGAAATTTTCTTATTCTTATGTGGCTCTGGATGTTGTTTAACTGTTATTTTACTTAACTGTCAATATGATCCTGCGGAAAGATGCACCCGATGTTAGATGAGTTGTTACCAACATAATATGGGCCATCACAATTCATAAGACATTCTCATTTCGAAACCAAGAGAATTCCCATGTAAACTTCTGAAAACCATTCAAAAAGCCAATTTTTATAGCATATCTTTGTGGAGTCAAACTAAGTTGTCTGCTAGTGAGGGCCTTGGATTACATTGAGTTTAACCACTAGAATGCCTTTAATTTTAGACTTATTGCTCATGGAAGAATCCCTATCTTTCTATTTGCCAATTACTTTCATCAGTTTTAAGTTTAATGGTAAAGATTCAATTGCATCCTGTTGAATTGCTTATTCAGGCAAGTATTATTTTAAACCTGTCTTGCCTTTCTATTAGATTTGAATTTCTTCCATGGTGTTTACTTTCTTACTTTTTTGGATGAAGTTGAGAATTTTAGCATCAGTTAAGTTCATAATAAAGGCCTCAAAAGTCAATGACACACTTCTAGAAGAGATGATATTGAGAATATGGTAAGAATTTCTTACATGATTTAACATCATTCTTTGGAGCAATTATCTGATCAAATTGATAAGCTCAACATTTATGTTACTTTGTGTCAGGAGCTTTCTCCAAGTGTGTATTGATCAACAATCTCTCTTCCTGTTTTCTAACTTGAGATGTTGATCGACAGATACCTGTAATAATATTGGGGATGTATTTGGGATTTTTTTTTGCTTCTGCTACATTCTTTTGCCCTTAGAGGAGCAATCCAAGGCGCTCGTGCTACCATATAAGGGAATATGCAGTAGTTCACAGCCCAAATCTTTCCATATCAAGATGAATAGTTACAATAAGAATAATAGTATTTAAAATTTCTTTTTTTATTTCTATTTTTGTGTACATTTATGTTATTATTATTATTATTATTCTTATTTTTTTTTCTTGTATGTAGTTGCCGTAATCAAGAAATTTTGGGTATGTTAGTATGCATTTGTTGTATAAAAGAAAAACATGAAATCTTTTTTCTCACTGATTTCATAATTTAATGTGCATATAGAATACTATTTTGACCCTGTAAATCACGAGAGAAACAAAGTTGTAACATAAAAGATTTGGTTTCCTTTTTTTATTTACTTTAATAACTTTTGAAGTGTAAATGATGTTATATTTATCACGCCATATAACTATGATTTATTCAATGGTTTTTTTGTGTTCAGAGTTATTCATTAAAATGTTTGCTTTTATAATTTGTGGAATTTTCTTACACTAATATTATTTGGAAAGATTACATTACAATGGAAATAATATGGAGCTAAATACTTATCCAATTAGAAATTTTTGCTCATATTTTATGTGCTATACTAGCATGGTGAAGTAGTTAACCGTAGGCCCATAGTTTATTTATCTGCATATTATTTTAGATAATATTTCTACATCAAACACATTATTTATTTTGAAGGTTGGCACTGCTGATGCGCTTGCTTATTTTCTTCCGGGTACAGTTAGTTGTTTTACGAGAGCTTTACTTGCGACAAAAACAATGTTAAGTGGAGCTGCTGGAAATGCTGGGAGCATTGAACAGGCAGTTTTGGGACTAACAGAGTTCTTGGTAATTGTTTTAAGGGATAATGCAAATTTGAGGGGCCTGCAGATGCCTACTAGTGAATTAACCTGCACTAACCAGAACAAGAACGGATCATCCCAAACAGTCCTGGATTTACTCCGTCATTTACCTGCCACTCTTCACAAGCAATCGGAAGATTCAGCCTGTCAATCAGACCACACTCTTTTAAAAGATGAGAATAATGTGAAAAATCATTATATTTTTTCTGAAGCTAGATCATTGTATGTACAGCGAACAAAGACTTGGGTAGATCAAACTTCTGCTCATGTTGATAAATTGTTGTCTGCCACATTTCCACATGTATGTTCTTTCAGCTCTCCACTATTTATGATCATCAATATGTGTTCTGACTTCATAATCCTGATATATTTTTTTCTTTGTTTTCACAATCTCTGTTCATTTTTTAGCTTTGTGTTCACCCTGCTGAGAAAGTAAAGAAAGCAGTTGCAGATAGTATCATGTCTTTATTGTCAAACTGCAGTTTGACTTTACACAGGAGTAGACTAATGCTTGTAGTAAGTTTTGTAACTTGGTTTTCATACATATTTTTGCCTTAGTAGCTTTATCGTGTATTTTGTTTTCAAAATAACACTGCATTGTGCATTAAAGCAAGGTAAGCTGCTGAAATGTTCCAACCAATTTGGCTTAACAATGCCTATCAAGTTCTCTTGATTTAGTTGTTTCTATATTTTTTATGTGAATGATAGTGTACTTGAGATTGCATTATTAACTTCTAAATTTTTGTACAAATGTATATGCTGTTTGATAATTGTCGTTGAGCTTTGTATTTTGGAGAATGATCCATATTTATTTAAACTGTATAGCCCGTGATCTCTGATTGATCTATTTAGTTTTTCGACCCAGGCCACTTTTATTAAAGGCAGCAGAACATTGCAAGAGGAAAAATTCGCCCATTCTGGGAAGTTGTATGATGTTTTCCCAATTAGAAGATAAACGATTTAAATGCCTCCCACTGATTTAATTGCTCCCACTGAAAAATTCCTTGAGGCAAGAGAAAACTCTTTGTTTTTTTTCAACTCAACATATCTTGATTCACCATGATCCTTTATTTGTAATTGCATATATAAGATTTTTTAAAGGAAGTAAACAATCAAAATAAATAAAATATTTCACCAGAATCCTTGAGTTCTGCGTTTTCATTATTGCATAGGCTTGACTTTAGCTGTTTGGATTTCTCTTCAAGAAAGTCGGCAAGATAGCTTTATAAGCTCAAGTTTCGATTCTTCAAAGAAAATTGTTTGTTAAATTGTTGATTAGGTTCACTTGCTTGACAACTACTTAAAAGGTTTGTTCCCTGTGTGATTTAATTAGCTTCTTACAAATAAAAAATAGATGCACAATAAGGGTGTAACTGTAATGTGTTCCAACACATCTATTTTTGTTATAAGAAATCATACAAATAGCCAAAAAACAACTAAAAAATGATAAAGCAAAAAATGTGTTGTTTTTAGTCTCATATTCTCATTTTCAAATAAAATGATACTCTTAACTGCTACCTATCTCTATAATTCTTTAAATTGTAAGTAACTTTGTAATGTACATATCTAGCACCTAACTTTTACTATTTACAAATAAAGTATTTTGTTATTTTCATTCCTAAAGTTTATGACTCTTCATATCTAAATATTAGAAAATATTAAGTTAGGTGAAATTGTAGTGCTTTATTTGTAAATATTAAAAATTTGAGTGTTGGGTGTGTATATTATGAAGATTTAGGTTTTACTATGTAAAGACCCTTTTTTAATTTAATGCCCATCGTTATAAAAAACAAAAAAGGATCACAAACCTTTTATTTTATTAAATGTATCTTTGCAAAAACAAAAAAAGAAAAAAATTAGAGCATGCAGGATTCGATCCCACACCACCTCAATTTTAAGCAGAGCCCACAACCCTTATGCTATCTAATGATTGATTAACTATATTAATTTTTTTCTTCTTAAAATTTTAATTTAAATTAGAAAATATAAAAGTATATGTGGGGCTAGTGGGGGCACATGCCTTTGATCTCCAGCTTTCGTCTCTTTGCCTATGGCGACCTATGGTTACTTGCCAGAAGTTTTTTTATAATTTTTTTATGTTGTTGAGTTTATCAATGATAAACTTGCCAAGGCTGCAGTAATTCCTTCTGCATAATAACAAATTTTTATATTATATTGAATATGATGAGGTTCATAACCATTAAGGAATTTTCTCAACATTTACTCCCTTTGCTTGGGCATGATGGCATGATTAATGTCGTTGTTACAGATTTATGCTCTGCTTGGCCATATTTGAATTAATGCACAATGATTTTAAGGTATTTGTGGGCATTGTTGAGATTTGGGAAATAGAGTGGTTGCTTGTAGGGAGGGTGAGAATATATTCCTAGATGTTTTAGCTACATTTTTTAGGATTTTTGTGTTTTGTCTTTTTAGCCAATGTTTTTTTTTCGTGGTTAATTTATTCATGAACTTGGAACACCCATTATTTGTTAGCTTTGTTTTGATGCTATCACTAGAAATTCACTTACAGTCCATTTCTTTCTATTGTGAAACTGCAGGAGTGTTTGTGCGTTCTTGCATGTGATGATTCAGAAGTTGTGTCTAGTACTGCAGAAGATTCCCTCAATTCTCTCTTCATGTCTGACAAAAAACTTTTTACAGAGACTGACATTCCGGAGTTATTTTCGAGGTGAGTTATACAATGCTCTTTAAAAGGAACATAGTGTTAAATCATTGGTTAAATTATAATTCTCAATAGCTTTCTAGAAAAACTTCCAAAGGCGATTCATAGGAGCGAAGAAATAGTTGCACTATCACATGCACGAAGATTGCTCGCATTAATGTATTATGCGGGGCCTGACCTAGTGGTTAACCACATTTTCTGCTCACCTGTAAGTACAGGAATGCGATTTAATATAATGCTTTCTTATTTCTGTTTGGAAACAGGTGAAATAATTTCTTTTCACAATTTTTAGAGTTATTATTTTTTTTTGCTGAAATAAGCATTAACTTTGCTAATATCCCTTTTTTGTTCATGACGTTCATTTTTCCATCTGAGACACTTTTTTTTATCATCTTCATTTTGTATCTCCTAGTTTTAAAAATGAATTATAATCTTTGTTTTTAACAGTCCAATGAGATATACTTTTGTTTTTCCTGGTAATGAACACTTTGTTCATGAGAATATGAGATTTTATCTTTATTCGTTAAGAGCAATCGATCCTATAAGCTTTGTTACTAGGCGTTATATTTGTATTTCATATGCAGATTATGTGGATGATGTTGATTATCCAAGTTATGCTACTATGTTGGTGTTAGTTAATGTTCTGAACAAATGAGGATTCTAAAGTATGTTTGAACATTTGACTCGCAATTGTTACTCTTTACCTAGTCAATCCATGATCACCATGGTGCAATCCAAAGGAAAGTGTACTTTTTTAAACTGAAGTTCAGATGCTTATTGTCTTTTATGAGGAATATGACACGCTAAGAAGGATGAATTGATGACTTTAATATTTTGAAAGTTGAAATTTCATTGGATATATCCTAGTGAATCAATAATTACCAAGGTGCAACGCAAAGGAAATCAAGATTACTTGTAAACTGTTGTGAAAGGGCCTACAAGTAAATATTTAAATATTTTTTTGATGGAATGTCTTCTAATTTAAGCCCACGCACTTTTTGTATTTGATCTGTGATAGTATGATTGCTAGTGCTAGTTGTTTGAATTTCAGCTCCTGGTTCTCTTTTGAATCTTGAAGTGCTGCATATGCTTGTTGGAAGGGCTTTTTTAATATATACATCATGATGATTTTTTTCGTAGGGTTTGAAACATTGGGGCGGTTCAAGGTATTTCCTGAAGGTATAGTAGGTTCATTGTTTGTTGTAGGAAGAATAGAACATTTAGAAATAGGTGCTATCTGTCACGATCCAGCCTAATTAGCTCGGGAGTTGCATCTTTGGGGAACTTCTAAGACAATTTGGAATCTAATATGAAAAATAGTAATAACGAAATATTAAAGAGAATACTTGCAATTTTGAAAAGCAGTGAAAAAGTAAAAATACAATATACATGATTCTTTAAAGAATTGCAAACTAAGTTATAAGTAACTGTAATACTAAAAATTGAAATAAAAGCAATAATAGTAGTATTAACTGTATAATTGAAAGGTTGTAAAGGTTATGAGTGCAAAAAAAAGTTAAATTATTGTATTTTTAAATATTTTTAAATTTTTTGTTATTTAACATTGATGAAATATTTCTTCTGAATTAATCATATGGTTTTCTGGATATCTTATTGCTAAAGGCCCGTTGTGAGACCCTTTTTATTAGAAGAGACTCTCATCCTCATGGAAGATTCCTACTTGCTTACAGGATGTCTTGGGCGTTTGGGGCTGATTGGGGTTTTTATACGCAATGAGACCCATTTAAGTAAGAAACTAGGCTTTTTTTAATATTCATCAAAATCCTTAAATCTATTCTAATTGTGCCAAAAATAATAAATCCGACATTTTCTCACAATTTATGAAAAAATGTCTTAGAATAAAATTTATAAAATTATCCTCAACCCATAAAATTAAATTCAAGGTTACTAAATTCCTTAAGCTGGTAGTGAGCAAATTTACTCACTTTAGTTTTGGAATGAAGGGCCAAGTTTCTAAGAATGGAAGGTTCATGGATATGTAATGTTTTATAAAATTAGAATAACACATGCTTATATAAATATACATTATTGTGATTTATGGCAAATTTGCTTCAATATTGTTGATCTTAAGAAAATACAATATAATTGAAATTTTGTTGGAATAAAAGAAACAATATGGTTATTGTTATATATATTTTTTACCAATTAATTTGAGTTGTTAATATGTCATAATCAGCCTAATTATCTATATATCATATAACCAAGCACTACTTAGGTAACACCTTAATTTAATTCAGGCAGGCGTTGCTAACTTACACGTGTCATCCAACTAATAATTTGCATTGAGTGTTGCAATCCGTGTTTTTCCACTTGGCCACTGTTAATGTTGCCCAGAGATTAAATGTCGTCGTTGACTTGTCGTTTATAAACACGAGATGTTGCTTTCCATTAGTGGCCCTTCTTCTGACCTCTACGAACTGAGGTATGCACATATCGTTAGCCAATGGTCTCACACTATGTTAACAACCATTATCAATACCCTTTAACCATTTGCCGTTTTAAATTATATTAAGATATTTGCAAGTACAACGAAACTTTGGAGCTATCATTGACTCCAAAGAGAATCCTGAGTCGAGTCATCAGAGGAGTAAAAACAAATAAACAAAATTAATGCACACGGTTCAACAAAAAAATGCACACAAAGAAAATCATGCTCATCCGAACACACAAAACTTGTTTGGAAAACCCCAAAACAGAAAAAAAAATTTGGAGTCACCATCACTAAAAAAATCCTCTATAAAGAAGAAGGGAATATAGACTTACAAATCTAGCAGCTATATAGAGCTCTCGACTCAAGGAAGAAAATGAATCCATTTCTTTTTCAACAGCCAAATACCTCTCCTTAATACAATCACTCACACAGAAACCTGACATAATAAGGGTTTAAATACCTCAATACTCCTAGCCGCCAAAAGACTAGAGTAGACCCCTATATGGAGTCTAAAATTGCCTCTGTGAAAGTTTTCGCTCCGCCTGATACTTAGGTGTGCCCAAGCACTAGCCCTAGTCTTTGTTTGATAGAGGATTTTGGGCTTTGACACTTGATGAGGCTATTAGGTCGAAGCAGACAATACCTTCGTATTTAAGAGTAAGGATGTTACAAGGGCTCGCTCAAGCGTCAAAGCTTCAGGTATTCCTTGTTACTTCCTCGGCTCGGTGTGGGTAAACTTCAAGTTGCAGTGCTTGGGCGAGCCCAAGCTTCAGGTTCTTTGGCTAGCTCTTAGGTGAGCCCAAGCGACCATAATTTTCTCTTTGCCGATTCCTAGTCCGATCCTCATTTGGTTCGCCTCAAATTGATTCAAAATCTGTATGTACTTATTCCAAAGCACTCGAGGTTTCACCACACAACAAATAGTTTCCTCTTTTTTACAAGAGGGATCTTGTTGCTACATTGGAATTTGAGAGAAACTTGGAGAACTTTTACTTGGCGATCACTAACTTTCCTTGCCTTTTATAGCATTTGAGCTCCAATTCCATGTCTTCAACTTGAAATTTAATATCTCCCCTGGACAGATATCTCACGATGTAATATTTAATGTAAGCAAACTTTGTAACCAAGCTGAGGCCCCAAACCTTGACAGGCTTGCTTTCTTTTTGTAACCCCTAAAGTACATAGTGAAGATATGAGCCAAACCTTCTCAGTGGATGTAGCCGTATACTAAAGCCAAACCATTATAAAACTTCTCTCGTTCATCTTCTTATTTGGTCTTGCCTGCTCATTAAGGATTGTTAACTTGAACTTCATCCTATTGAACTTCATCTTAATGTAGGCATTTTCTTAAATTTAATTTGTTGATATATGCTGGCCTAGGAGCTTTAGTGAATAATTTTTTTTGTGGATATGGTTATTATGTGTAGAATGAAAGTAGTTGCTGCTGTTTCAATTTTAAGAACTCGAATTTTGGTTTGAAATTGAATTTGCCCCATTTCTTAAAATTTTTAAATATGTTTCCCATTTTTGGAACACCCATGCGTGTTTGGATGATTTTGAATGAAGGTAATGAGTTATCTAGCGACAACAATGTTATTGACGATAGATTGTCTCCAAACATAATGATGGATATGTGAAAAAGGTTGACGATACACATTATGAGTCACTAGTATTTTTGACTATTTAACAAATTTCACAATGATTTTGATGCATGTTTTTATTGGTTAAATTTTGAATGCTTAAGAAACTAATGCTATGACATATGCTCTCTTTGCTTTTAGTGATAAATGATGAAATAATATATATGATTGTTTTTAAGAATACTTGATTTCTTGAGAAGAGCGTTCAACAATCATTCTAGCACTACCAATTTATTCACATGCATTGTGAAAGAATATAGTAATTGAAAGGAAGGTAGATTTAAGATTAGAAACATTAAGAGCATATTTGAGTGTGGTTTTATAATGACAATCATAACCTACAACTTTGGATATACTTCCATTCACCAATCTATCTGCAAGATGTTTACTGCTAGGGATATAATCATCTAACATTTGTATGTCTCCAAACATCTGTTTTGCTTTTATAAAAGTAGGCATTCTATAGTTATTTTTCTTAGAAATAGCAAAGATGGCATGAAGAGGATGAGAAGGTTTACCCATGTCAATGTTTAAGGCGCTGTTTACTATTTAGTCGTGGTTCTATTGCATCATTGATGGGTTAGTTGCCTTGAGAATAATTTTTCACAACTTATAGGAGTATTTTAGTTAAGTTTTGAAAAGTAGAAAATTATGAGATTTTCTTGGGTTTTCTTCGCCTTTTCCTATGGTTAGGGCTTAAGTGGTGCTTGTGTAGTTATCCATTTTTTGGTTTGGTGAGGATTAGCTGTCATCTTCTTTTTTTTTAGGTATCTCATTTTTCTTTTCTTCTTCATTTTATTCCCGTCTTCTTTTATTCATCCTCTTTTAATTTCCCCTTACTACCTTTCCTCTCTTCTTCTACCAATAACATGCATCCATCCTTCCTTTTAACCATTCCAGGACTTCCTAAATATTTACTTGCTTTCATCCCTTCAGACAACCATCTCCCCCTGTTACTCCCATCAATCTCCTCAACTCTTTTCACCTCATCTAGCATCTCCAAAGACTGTTTCATTTTCTTCAATCAGTTTAAATCTCTAACCTGTCTTTCTTCCCTCTTCTTCCTTAGACAAATTCTTGTCCATAACCATTCCCACTACTCCTTAGGAACCTTTGATCTCTTCCAACGCTAAAACATAATCAACATCATGCATTCCATAACATACTAAAAGCCTTTAATCCTAATAATTCTAGATTATCAAAACTAGCCCACCTACTTTCTCATTCAACATTTGGTGTTAGGAGATAAGTGTTTATATCATTATTTTTGCTACCATTTTATTTTTCTCCAAGCAGATACCTTGCTACCATTATAAATAGTTCTTTCAAGAAGTGGTAATGTGCCATAACTCCATGCTTATTTCGTTGAGGAAAAAAGGGGATTCAATCGAGGTATGAATGAAGTTTTTTTTATCGTGCTTGCAAGTCGGAGGTCCTCTTAGTTTTAGTTCCTAATAAATGCTTTTGATGATGATAGAAGCTCTCATTTGGCTTTTTGCAATAAAGTTAGGTGTAATAACAGCAACGTTTGTCCTCTTTTTCTCCACATTTAGTCCCCATCCTGCTTCTGAGTATTGACATGAAAATTTGATGTTTCTATCTTTATCTCTTATTTTTGTATTAAGAAGTTTTTAGTTTGCCCTTTTTTGAATTTTAGTACAACTTTTGATTTGTGTGGCTGTGGACATAAATGGTTTTCCTTAAATCACATAAGTGTTTGTAATACCTTTCGGATTTGTTTACCTACCTTTGATTTGTTTTTTCTTAAATAATCAATTTGGGCTCATGGGTTGACATGTTTTCCAATTCTTAACTAGTGTTCTCGTTTCAAATAAGCAAGAAACTGTGACTAGCCAATCCTCCTGCGCAGGAGTTTTTTTTTGTCAGGTAGCAGTTGGTTAATCATCTTCTCTACTCCATTCAGATGAGGGCATATTGATTCCCGAGCTGCAGCTAATGTTCAGGAGTGGATTCTGGAATTTGTCTTTAAACAGTTATATGAGGAAACATCTGCCATTTGCTAGTCTTCAATTAGAATAAGCATCTATTCTTTCTTGTAATAAGAAACTTTGATCATCAGAACTATTTTACCATGAATAAAATATTAAATTATTAGCTTTTTTATAACAATTAGAGCAGTTTGTGATGCTTTTCGTTACCTTTGAAGTAATTGATGAGACTAGGGGTTGGCATATAACACTTGCAAGGTTGATCAAAATGTTTACTAATTTGTTAGTTTGACATATTTTTATTTCATGTACTATGTTATTAATGTTGTGTTCACTTCCAGATGAAAGCAGCTGGTTTCTTGGATTTTTTGATGCTTTCTTTAGGTCATAATTCACAGTTTACTGGCCCCATTGATAAGCTTATTTCATCTAAGTCACTCTCAATTGGTTACCTACTCTCAGTTGCTGAGTTGAAGGCAGGCTCTCTTTCTAGTGATTCAAGTCATGCTTTAAGGAGTGATGCTTTCCCTCTTGTTTCTGAGATGTCTGTCCAAAGTTCAAAAGAGTACATGCCCATTGATCACGAGGTCCCTTGCATGCCTCCTTGGTTTCTAAATGTTGGCAGTCAAAGATTGTATCTGGCTCTTGCCAGAATTCTTAGACTAGCTGGACTATCATTAATGACAGGTATACTTATTCATGTGTTAATTTACCTTTTAGTTAATTTAGGTATTCAGTTTATAATTGATGGAAAGGATTAGTAACTTGTTATTTTGTTAAAATTCACTCAGATTTAATTTTTTTGTTGAACTTTTTGATAGGGAACCGAAGTGATGTATCTCTTTTGAGCCTCCTTGATAATCTGTTGAAACATGTCAGGAAACTTATTTCTGAACTGAGAATGAAAGAATATAAAAAAGATGGCTGTCATCAATCTTGGTATTCCTTGAGTGGTTCAGGGAAGGTTCTACGCCAGGCAAGTACTGCAATTTGTGTTTTAAATGAAATAATTTATGGACTAACAGACCATTCAGTTAATTCTTGGCCGAAGTTGTTTAAGAACAAGACAAAGGCCAAAGTACCAGATAAAACTAAGTTTGTTTGTGATGGTGATCAACTTAATACACCCAGAAGGCTATCCTGGAATGTTCATCAAGGAAAGGAAGCCAGAGAACACATTATTCATTGTGTTGGGAGTATTCTGCATGAGTATACGTCATCTGAAATATGGGATCTCCCTGTAGATCAAGCCGCTCAGTTAGAACAGCATGCAGAAGCAAATCTGTCATTGTTTATTTTCAGGGATGCTAGAATGCTTCACCAGGTCATAACTCTACCATATATTATGTTTATCTCTTCTGTGGTATTATGGCGTCCATGCAAAGTCTTATAATTGAACTTACCCACTGATTTTCTACACTTAGGTTGTCATTGAAGGAATAGGCATCTCTAGTATGGTTATTGGGAAGGATTTTATAAGCAGTGGTTTTATGCATTCAACCTTGTATTTATTGCTTAAAAATCTTATTTGCTCTAATGATCTGATCAGAAGTGCATCTGATACTGCCTTGCATGTTCTTTCTGCTAATACTGCTTATTCTACTGTGAGTATTTCTGTAATATCATTATGGCTCTATTGTATATTATATGATACTGCAGCCGTGCTATTGTGTGGTAGGTAGGGCATTTAGTTGTTGCAAATGCGGACTATATTATAGATTCTTTGTGTCGACAATTACGTCATTTGGATCTAAACCCTTATGTTCCTAATGTATTGGCTGCAATGTTATCTTACATTGGAGCTGCTGATGAAATTTTGCCATTGTTGGAGGAGCCGGTACGAATTCAAACATCATATTATCAAAATTTAAATTTCTTTGTTTATGCTTAGAAAGCTATGTTAATTCTGCTATTTTGCAATTTTTCATAGATGCGAGCCGTCTCATCAGAGTTGGAGGTCCTTGGTAGACATCAACATCCCCATCTAACAATTCCATTTTTAAAGGTTGATAGCAGAGGACTCGTACTTTTATTTATATTGTTTATTGTTTCTTAGTAAGCATGTACATTAAATGTTTGATAGTACTACAACAAATGGACAATTACTAAAACAAATTTTCAATTTGAATTTGAACTATATATGTACACCATATATTAGAAAAATTGGAGCCCTAGTCTTTAACACATTTCCTGCCTCTTACCACTGATGCTTTCTTCAGCCAAGACTCAACAGCCGTAATGGTTGAAGGTTGATATGCTTATGCAATTCAAACTGCACATCACTTTCAATCTCCTGTGAAAAAGGAGAATAATAGTAGAACTTCTAATGGTTATCATCTAGTATAAATAATCATCTTTCAGTATTTTAGAAAACCTCAAATTTTTAGTGGCATTCTTTGACAGCTTACATCATTTTTATTCATTATGTTTTGTATTTCTTTTGCTCAGGCAATGAATGAGATTTCAAAGGCTTCAAGATTTGAGTCATGTAGATTGCCTAGTATCGCCAAGTCATTTAATGCACATGTCATGGTGAACGTCTCATCTATTCAAGATTGCGGGAGAAATAGTCTGATAAATATGTCAGGTAAATTTCTATATAATTTGTTGAGAATGATTTATCAAAATGGTCCCTCTAGAGTAAAAAATGCTTATTTTGGTCTTAACTTTCACAAGTATTCAAAATGATCTCAAACTATTATAAAAATAGTATTTAACCCTTCCATTATTTTTTATCGTTTAGCACAAAAATTGCCATAAGAATGAAAAATGCTGCCTTAACTAAAATAATAAAAATCTTTTATTGTTGAGGTGTACCTTTGCTGTGTTGCCAAGGCATATTTTTTGTCTAAATGCATCACTTCTCTTTGAGCCTCTCGTTTCATCACGAACTATCTAATGCTGATAATCCCATCTTGTAACGACCCAATGTCGTTACTTTGTAAATTAGGTCAAAGCCCAGCTCATAAATCAGGATCTCGGGGGATTTTGATATATAGGGCAAACAATAGCCTTAGAGGAGAATAAATTTTAGATCAAAGTACCATGGTTTGGGAGAAATTTAGGCAACGAAAACTCATCAAAATACTTTATTTTTCTAAACTTTTTAAATTCAATAAATCAAGAATATTGAAATACATGTCTGAATTCATCGATTTGTGTTATTATGTTAAGAACATTATTTAAAAGCTGCTCATGAAGTTTCATCAATTTTGGATCGTCGATTTAACCTAAATTAATTTTTGAAGTTTAAAACTTCGAAAATTAATATAAAATAAAATATTTGTCTGAATCGAAAGTTTTTAGCGCAAAGGTGTTCATTACATCTTAATACACATTGGTGTTAAG
The DNA here is from genome assembly GCA_016760335.1 of Gastrodia elata. Taxonomy (NCBI): domain Eukaryota; kingdom Viridiplantae; phylum Streptophyta; class Magnoliopsida; order Asparagales; family Orchidaceae; genus Gastrodia; species Gastrodia elata. The sequence goes on along the minus strand of CM028671.1, from coordinate 72,761,295 downwards.
TTTCGTTGTATTTGGACGTCAAACGGCTAATAAATGCAAAAAATTAACTTTTAGTAAAGTCTCCCCCCACCCGATTTTCATTTGCCTCCCAGGCGGAACCTGCGCCTGTGAGGGCCCCACTCCCTGTCTGACCCTTCCACTCCCCCCCCTTTCTCTATTTAGCCCTTCTTCTCCTCCACCTTCAACACACACTAGCCAACTCCCTCTCATTGCTGCCAGCCCCGGCAGCCACCCCGGCCACCCTTTCGGACCCTCCAAACCAGCCAATCTCCTCTTTGGCCTCCCCACTTTGGCAACCCCTCTGGTTTCCCTCAACCACGTTCAACCTCCCTCCTTTTTGCGACGGTGACTCTAACCAAGGTAAAAGGGAGGTAGAAATGAGGAGATTTTACTATTATTTATTTCTTTTTATATACTTAATATTTCATTAGTATGAAAATATATATGATAAAGTTAGTCATTCACATTATTATTGTTATCGTTATTCAATAATGATAAAAGTACGATTGTTATAAATTGACTACTATTTTTATTTTTTTTGTCAATTTTCAATTCAGTCATTTTCATTCTGTCTTTACTTTCGTACATTATTATTATCATTATTGTTATTAATTAATGATAATAATATCACTATAAAAAATATTACTGCTATCGCAGTAACTTAAAAATCGAACTTCAATCATAACAAGAAAATGAAAGAAGAACATAATCGAAGTGAAGATAAAAATTGCTCATAAAATATTTGATTAAAAAGCTAATTTAAGATATCCAAACTTATATGCAGATTCCAAATCGAATTGTCAAACTTTGGATCTTAAAGAACAAAAGTACTCAGTATATGATATGTACTACTTTTTATAATTTGCTGCTTAGCTTCACTTATTTGCCTTGAGCCAAATTCATTTGAAGCTTGGTTGGTTGTTCGGAACCAACGTGATAATATTCGTGGGTTACTGGAAAATGACATCTGTAACATTAATGTTTAGTTAGTTGTTAGAAACCAGCATCTTTTTCATTCGTGGGTTGCTGGAAAAATAATATCAGCAATATTCATGGGTTATTGAAGAATGACATCAGTAACATTCATGGTGGGTTATTGGAAAAATGATATCAGTAACCTACATTTTGTGATAGCACTTGTTGCAGGAAACTTTTATTTCTTTTACGTTATTTTCTTATTCTTCCTGCATTTTATTACATCCTTATATCTGCTAATCTCATTTTTTATTTTATAAAAATGTAATATTATTTTGTTTACTATGGTACTTTGAGTATTCTTTAAGTACTGAGAATTCCAATTCCGGTATTGTTTTCTGAATAATATCAGGTCAGGTACTTTTGGGTGAGATTGAAGAACTTTAAAACTTATATTATCAATTAGCCGATGGATCAACAACGCTACTTTGACTTTTATTTATCTTTTTATTCTCTTTATTTCAAAAAAGTTGAACAATGTTCGTGATGTACGGTGAAGAATTTTGTAATATGTAATTTTAAAATGAATGAGAAATATTTTTGACTTTTGTATGTGTATGCTCTTTTCTCTCAAATTGCTCAATATGATTCTGCGATATGTGAACGCCCGAATGTCGGGCCATCACACATCTGTCGATTAGCGACCCTATAACCTCTTGTCCGCTGTGTCACTTATCTTTAATTTCAACGTCGAGCCTTTCGCCCTGTCACGAACCATCTGATGCCGACGATCCCATCTGACATTGAACCTCTCGTCCCGTCACAAATCATCTAACACCGGCGATTTTTTATGCCGTCAAGCCTCTCATCTCATTATGACCATCTGATGTCTGCGATCCTATCTGATATTTAGTCTCTCATTCCATCACGAACCATTTGATGTCAGCTTAAACCTAATGTGGTTACACAACAACTGATGGCGGCGTAAGCTGTTGTGTCATTCTAAACCGCCAGGTAAGCTCTTAGCGTCAATCCATTTTCTTAGGATTTTTATCCGTGCATTCCTGTAGCTATTGGACTAATTAGGATTGATGGATTTTAATTTTGTTAAAGGTTATTTTTCTAAGGATTTTCATTTGGTTTTCATAAGACGTTGATATTTTTGTCAAGATGAAATTATGGACGAATCTCATCTTCTGGCGTCGGTTTAGTTCATCGTTTTATTAGAGTTTAAGGTTGGGAATTGAACATGAGATGTGTTTAATGTAAAGTAGTTGATTGGTATTTGTATGCTTAAGGGTTTGTTTGGGAAAGTTGCAAATTTATATATAAAATAGCCACTAAAATGGTTGTTTGCAATTGTATTTTAGTATGTGTCATTTGAGATTTTGTTTTAAGGTATATACTATCCATCTTATTAAATAGCTAATTCTTGTAATACTGATAGGTATAACCATTTGGCTACAATGTGAACTCACAAATAATTGCAGAAGGTGAAACTCCAACCAACTCATCAACAATATCGTAAATTAATTTAACTATTTTTAAAGATAATGGTTAATGTGTATTGATTTTGTTTTTTAATAACATAAATGTGATTGGTTCCATATTGATGGATGATGCTGTTTCTTAGAAATGTGTGGGGGCTTTGATTATTCATACTTTTCCCAATCAAATTTGAATGATGAAAATAGGATTACAAATAAGGCTGATGATAATAATGAGAGGCCAAGTGATTACTGGAGTGATAATAGCCAATTATTTAAGAGTGATTATGAGATTGCTCATGATGTTGAGCCAAATGCCCAAGAAATGTTGTTCTTAATTTAGATGATTTTATTGTGTTAGGACAATGCAGTGCAAGATGTGATGTTGATTGTATGAGTTCTGATGATGAAATGAGTGTTGAAGAGAGTGACACAGAAAACAAAGAAGTGGCTAGTATTCAATTCACATGTGGCCATAGAAAATTCAACATTTAAAGTTGGCATGATTTTCAAATCTAAGGAGGAATTCTAATTTGATCAAAAACTTTTTAAATATCTAATTTATGTTTATCTTTTTTATTTTATCCAATAGCATAAAGAAGTTCAACCTTCACCTGATGGTCTCAGCTAGCATAGTAGCAGATTTCTACAACTTGAATGAGTCTCTGCTGCACAAAATAGTTACCTTCCATCAAGATTTAGCCGCCAGTTCATGATCTTCTTTTCCATTGAATGGGTTTTTGCTGCACAGAATATTCATGTTTCGTATAAGTTATGGATGTGTCAGTATATATATATATATATTTCAGGAATATGTTGAAAATTTATTACAAACAAATTTTGGATGGTAAACATTAAAAAATCAAATAAAAAAAATTTAAAATAAAACAAAAGCTATAAAAACATGATAAAAATTGTTACCAATCTCTTCAAAGATTCTTACAAAAGAAGAATCATTTTAAGTTAAGAAACACAAATGTTATTACAATCGTAACTCAGTGCTCATTTTTCAAGGGCAGCTCCTTTTTTTTTTTATAATATTGTGAATTTTATTTTAGACGAATTAGACCCCTTTTTTTTTTTCTTTTTTTTGTATTTACAAGCCTCCTTTAGATCTTCAAAATCATTCTCCTCATACATTTGATTCTCATCAGTGTCATAATCAGACATTGTATGAGTGGATGGTTGAATTTCATTCATATGTTTGCCAGTGTCACTCATATTGCTTTCATTGGGCTGGAGGCCCGCCACCACCTAGGTGGTCTAGATGTCATCCCGCATAGAAATTTGTATCTCCCTGGAAGGTCTGAGAGTAACATTTTTCATAAGAAGCTGCATGACTGCTTAATTTTAGGGAAATAATCGCTTTCTTCTAGAATTATAATAAAATTCTCAATCAAACTCTGGATTGGTGCATCATTCAACTTCATCTAGCCATGTAAGAGACTGTTAATAGCAATATCTAGAATGAAATTGAAGATAGGTTCATCATTGCTTCCGTTTATGACAAACCCTTTTCAACATTGGTGCCCACAACAAAGATAACATCAATGTCTCTTTTCTCAGTATTTTCAACATCAGTTATCAAATTATTGCAATCCTCTGCATAGGCCTCTGTTTCCACCACAACCTGTTCAACCTATTCAATGATTTTTTGAAAGTTTTTGTTCGATATAGCTCTTTGACGCTTACAAACATAGATTTGTTTGCTTGACTTGGTCTTTGCACAGTACATTTCTTTGAAACACTCTGGTTTTTTAAGTGATGGTGTAATTTGAAACACTAAGAGTTTTTGTGGCCAACTATTTTGCAATTAGTGCAACAAAGAGGTAAATTTTCAAGACAATTTTCTGGGAGTAGCTTTCGTTTTCACTCCCATTTCAGATAGCTGATTCAAAGGTTTTCGTTAGATCGATTTCAACTAAAACTCGGGCTAGAGATAGCTGAAGGAGATTAGTTTCCGTTTAGTCGACCTTATAGGGTTTCCCAATATAAAACCTCAATAAAAAAAGAAAAGAATGGGTGATCAAATGGACTTTATACAGCAAAAAATTTATCCAAACATGAGTTATAGGAGATTTGTGTTTCAGATCAAAGGATGTGATCCATTTCAATAATATCATATAAAGATTTTGAATGTGATATAAACCACGAGCAAATGACCTTGTATAAGCTATCATTGGAGAGCTTTATTAGTATGTGACGAGCATTGGTTAGTCCAACCTTATAAGAGTCTGACAATCCAATATTATTGAGAAATTTTCAAATGACAACCATTGGAGGCTTTCCATTAGAAAACTTCCCGACAAGAGAGAACTCTTAAAGTTTAGCCAACCTTTCCATTTCATCTTTGGATAGAAGAAGAGCCGGTTTATCTCTAAGTGACGCGACTGTTTTGATATCAACCATACCTCCCGTCGAGTGAGGATTTATGAGAGCTTCAAGAAAAGATTTTGGAGTAGGCCAGCATCCTTCTTAGAGTGCAGTTTAGGAAGGCAAGCCAAGCCGCCATGACCATCGGCAAAGTCATCAACATCGGCATAGACAGCCTTTGTCGAAGGATCCGTAATGATTGTAAGAACAGAAGAACCTCTGACAGAAATGGGTTGAATAACAACAGAAGTGATGACAACAACGCCGTGGCCACGGAGGACAGAGGAGGAATGGCCGCCATAAGGGATGGATTGACCCCCTCCAATCATGGCTGAATCCTCCTGCGAGTTGCTACAGCAAGGCTCCTACGGTGGAGGTACCACCTAGGAGCCAACCATGCCCGGGTCGCCAGTCGACGTTGAGCAAACGCCTGGAGGGAAGGCAGCGAAGCCACCGATCTAGGAACCCTAGATCGCCACGCTATTGCCTGGAGGAAGGCAGCGAGTCCCGGTGAGTTCACCTAGTTTTGATATATATATATATATATATATATATATATATATATATATATATATATATTGTGCTATCTAGATGTTTTGTAATGTGAAATAGAGATGTGTGATAGCTTGTAATTATTACAATTTCAGGTGTTAAATATAATATTGAAGAATTGAGTTCTATATTTAATTTTTTTAAACGTATGAGATTTGTTATTGATATGAATTATTTTTCATTCTATGGGCTTTTGTGCATCTGAGCAAGCAGAATTATCACTTTATGCTGTTGGACAGATTTTATGGTGCATATGAAAATTGAACATTTCTTTTTCTTGGTACAAGTTAATGGTGGATTGTGTATTAAAATACAAGAACCTCTAAATCCATTAGTGCCAGCTTTGTATTCTGTTTTAAAAAATCAAGTATTAAAATTGTGAGCTAATAGTTTGACAGTATGTATCTGGAACAGAGAGTTTAGTTTTTAATCTGTGAGCAACATTTAATTGAATGTTGTTAATTTTGGCTTATCAAGAATAAATTTTGCTGCCATATGAAAATTGAATGTTTATTTCTCTTGGTACTAGGTTAATGTGACTTGTGTATTAAAACCCAATAGTGCATTAGTGTACATCTCTGCATTCAATCTAAAAACCCCTTGGTGCAATTGTTTAAATCTTAAGCAAAGCTTAACATTCTAGTGCTATATTAAAAAATATGTGCATGGTAGAAGTCGAACATATATCATTCAACGTTAATGCAAACCCTTTTTCCTTTAAGCTACAAGTGCAAATGTTTAGTTATTATTTTGTTTTCATTTTAAATGAAAAATTAAAAAATTGAAGTGCAACTTAAAGTATAATATGTTTTTAAATAAATAGTAGATGAACTTAAAAAATTAGCATCAGACAGATTTTGCAAATTAATTTTCTCCATGGTAGTTGATAGAAAAGTAAATGTTTTCATTATTTAAACAAAATTATGACATTTCAATTTTAATGAAAAAGATAACGGTGTTAACTCTTGGACTTATATTATTACTTTTATTAAACTCATAAACCATTTCAATCATTTTTCAAAATGATGGACCATTTAGTATTTTTAAATTGTCAAGGACCATTTTGATAGCTAACTCAATGTGTTGACCTCATTTTCTTGTGAATATTTGTTTAGTCAAGTTTTAAACTTTTTTTAATGATTTTTTATGTTATGATGCAAAATATTGTAGATAAAATTAAGAGATATCATACTTGTTAAAGTTCATCATTGTGTAAATGTAGGCAAAAGAGGGATATAGCTTATATAAGCACATTCTCATGTAAATAGCCTATGCTTGAGAAGTTGATTAGAATATAAACATTAGTAAATGATTGGTACTTTCACAAGAGAATGGAGTTATATGAGATTATGGAAGAGAGGCTCAGTGCTGCTCATGTGAATAGAAAGGAGAGGGCTTGGTGTCAAGAAATTAGGGGCTCAGAAAAGAGACATGAGAAATTAGGGGCTCAAAAGAGAGCATGAGAAATTAAGGGCTCAGAAGAGAGACATGAACTGAGCAAGGTACAGCCTAGTTCTTCTCCCTCATAGGGGACCTAAATAAATTCTTCTTGCGTGGAGTTAATATTAGCGGTTGTAGTTTGCAATTTTATGTAATATTTTAGGATTTTTATAATAAGAATAATAATAATAATAATAATAATAATATTATTATTATTATTATTATTATTATGCTTTATAATTAGATCAAAGCACCTTAATGGTGATAATTGAATTTTTAAAATCAATATATATAACTAAATTATAGTTATTCAAGATTCACTTATTATGAAAAGTTTGGAGGTAATGTCTGTCGCGATTTAGCACTATAAGAACAAGAAGTCCTATGGAGGATAATTTGGGATTCTTAATTTCTCTTCTTTAATTTAAAATAGTCTATTAACTTTTTAAGCAAAGGTAAAGCAGTACTTAAAGCGAAAGTAGCAATATAATAATAATCTAAAGAAGCTATAATCTAGATATATGTACATGGCAATTGGAATTTTTCTACAAGGGTAAGCATTATCCTCTTTTATGTCTGCAATATATGTGTTTCAGTGTTTGCAATCTGTATGATTGGAAAAATCATGAAGCTTGATATTTTTTGTAAATAATTGTTGTAATTTTTTCCTTAAATTTGTGTTGTTGATTATAATCTTTCAAATTGTAAATATCCGTATCTACAATTGAACCATTTTCATTCAACTAACATTCATTTGAAGTTTTATTTTTAGTGTGCATAATAATATTTACCTTTTTCTGTTTTCTTCTCCGCTGCATGGTGTTCCTTGTCAGATCATGTACAGTTCATCGTTTATAGGAGTACATACTTTAAAGAAATTATTTTAATTTCAATTTCTATTTCTTCATTTGCGATGGTCTCAGTCAATATAATTAGGGGGTTTGTTCCATAGATTTTACAATCGTGCATACATTTACACAGCTCATTCGTATAAAAGCATAATTGACTTCCGTTGATTCATATGACTTAGCTTTTTATATAAACATACATTATTTTAAGATACATATGCTTAATAGATTAGATATTGTTTATCAGGTTTTTATGCTACGTACTATACTTGTTGACATTCGTTTTGTCACTTTTTTCATATGATATCTTGTCTCATATAATTTTAATTACTTGCTTATTTAGCATATTGTATTTAACATCACTTAACTAAGACGATATGGAGATTACTGCAATGTTGAAATAAGGTTATCCGACTTGAATTTCTCACAAATCATTTTTTAATAATTGCTTCTAAAAAGAGAATATATTAACACTCAAATCATCTAATAGATCACCAATACATGCTAAATTCACTAAATCTTTTGTAATGAAGGAACATATCGTAGGCTTGTTTCTCTACATCATTTATACATCGTCACATCCCTCAATTTTCTTGGGTTTAAACAATGTTATACTGGTGATTTACATTGTAGGTGAAACAAAGCAAGGATTTGCCTTTGTTTCTTCCCTGACGCACCTTAGTATTTTTTTTGGTATCTTAAATGATGTTGCATAATAAAGCTTCAAACTTAAATTAAAGATTAGTAACATTGAAGTTTTATCTTGTTTATTTCAACTGATTTGAGGGGACATAAGTTTGAAATTGTTTGCTAAATTGACGTGTCTAGATTAAACCTTGATTGGTGCAAAATAAATAAAGTCGGAAGGCTTGGCTCTTTGTTTTTTTGTAAATTAAAGAAAAACATTTGAAAACATATCCCAATATTGATGTGAAGCCTTTGAGAACAAGTAAAGGCATTCTCTTCATCGAAATCATAATAGAACATGCATGAGAAGGAATGGAAATAATTGAGAGCCTTTTAAAATTTGGTCTAAAAGGTGGCCTTCCATGTGTCACGAGGGAGAGATGGAAGAAAAACTCAAAGAAGAAGATAGCATGGCATTGCGAGGAGCTTAACTTAGAGAGCTTTGTGGCTTGTGTACACAGCTCTCTATATGCTTGAGGAGAAAAATGGAGTTGAGAGAGAAAAGTGATGAAGAATTGGGACCAATTGGTTAGGGCTTGAAAGCAAACATGCTACAAATTTTTTTGGTTTCTTTTGTGTACTCTTGCCTTCTCTCACACTTGGTTCTAGGGATTAAAAAGTGCTAACGACTATATAGAAGAAACGGGTTTTAATCTATTGCCAAAGTCCGATGAATTGCCACATGAAAATTGAGGCTATTTTCATATTCAAAATTTTAATCAGATTTTAGTTTTGGATAATAATACTATCCAGATAATCAAAAATTTAAGATATTTATCGAAATTGCTATTTAGAAAATCAAGTTTGTGTATTAATCTGACTGAATTAATCCAACTTAAACAAAATTTACCATGGTTTTAAAAGTTCGATTTAATCTAAATTAAAATGAATCAAATAGTGCTTGATTAAATTTGGTTCGTTTTGATTTTCTGCTTATTTGATTGGCTCAATTTTTGTGCTTGCTTATTTGGCTAACATTTAAAATTTAGAACCAAAATCAGTTGGTTCTCAAAATTTAGTTCGGTTTGCAGCTAATCTAATTGAATGCACCTTTACAAGCAAGCACAAGATTGCACATAGCACAAATGAACATGAAATTTTATATGGAAAATATTATATGATAAAAACCATTGTTAGGGGAGATGATCAACTTTGCTAGAGAGAAAAAATGGTGGAAACCTTTTGGGTGCTGTCTCTTTTGACTTTGTATAGAGTTAAAGTTTAAATGAGTAAGAAATACAAAATTAGAGATTACAAGGAAAATAATAATTGAAAATCAAATAGAGCCCATGATAGAAAATTATTGGAAATTTTCAAAATAAAGGATTAAAACCAATTAATACTTACAAGTCGGCTGGTATTTTAGAAATAACAAAATGCCACTCAATGGAAAAATACAGACTTGTCTTTTTTTTCTTAAAATATGAATTATTATAATATTGGAGCTCGTTGTTATCTTTTAGACCGTAATTTTACCATAAAGCTTTGACGTTTTTTGCAGTTCCTATCTTATGACCACTTTTCTCTTTTATTTGTATAGGTGGGAATGTGGGATGGCCTTTATTGAGTACCAGATTTTTTATTGTTAGACTTGGCAGGACTTTTTAGAAGAATTTGAGCCAAATATAAATATCTTAGTGTCATCTACGGTGGGACCCATTAATTTTAGGTTACCCCTTGCATGGAATTGGAGTGAACTTTGGATGATTGAACGCATCATTCTGAGTTTTCTTGTGTTGTTGACTTTTGACTTATTTAAGCCAGGCTCATCTTTTCCTAAATCCACATTGACTCGTCTGGAATTAATATAACTACCTTGAGCTGATTCAACTTAGTTTTACACTTGTTGTGTTAACTTTGGCTTTTACAAAGCTTTGACTTGGAAGGTTGTTGCGAATTAATGTGTTAAGAGATGACTTGTAGTGTGTCAACCTTAAATAACTTTTAACACTCTAAAGTGTGTGTTACGAACCTCTTTTTAGACAGCAGGCTGATTTAAACCCTTTACTATTGCATCCGATTTTATCTTGTAAAAATTTCTTGTGTCAACAACTAAAGATCGATATGAATTTAATGCATTTTTGATGATTTTGTCTCCTTCAGAGGATGTCATATCCTTTACATTTTGCAAATTTGTTATAAATAATTATAAATAATTTTATTTGTGGTTTGTTTGTTATCAATTATTAGGATATATCTTGTGAATTGTAATGGGTTCGATAAGTATTTGTTTGAGATGTTATGGGCGAAGCTTTTTGCTTCTTTTTGAGCTTCTTTGAGGTTCGTATGACTTCTTGCTTCTAACCTTCTCCACCTGCTTTAAATTTCTTACCTTACTAAATTAAAGAAAGTGCAGTTTCATTCTGTACAGGATTTAACCACCCATTTTATGGATTCGTCAACTAAATCCATTGAGTTCAAAGAATTGCTGATTACCCTATTACCGAATTCAAATTTTGCTGCCTTTTATTGGAGATTTTCACATAGAGTATTCAACTACCTATATTGGTTTTTTATCAACTAACTGCATCAACAATTCTGCCTTGAACAGCATGAAGATTTGTTGATTTTTCTATTGCCCTATTCAGAGAATATCAGCCCTCTTTATGCTTAAAATGTTCAAGCACAAATATTAAAATTCATCAGCTTAATGCATTGAGTACTCTAACAGTTTGAAAATCATTGAGTACCCTATTATCAGCTTCGATTTTGATTACCTTTTTCTCCCTTTCATATAAATTTTTTTTGGATAATTTTTTTTTTTTGTAGTATGGCATTATCTATTCTCAATTTCTGAAGAAATAGATTATTGATTGTCAAGCTAGCGTGTTAACATGTTAAAACTGTAACGTCTCCAGTGACTTGAGCAGAATGATTGCTCATTTCCACTCCCTTTAAGAAATTGTAAAACAGTTTAATATTTGTGGCACTTACAAATTTCAGTATATAAATGATATATTTCATAAATATCCATTTTAACTAAAATAGCATCACCATCTGATTTGGTAGACCAATAAATTCACTTCCCAGGCAAAACTGTGTGACACTTTCTATTTTTAGTGGTCTGCCTAAGATTTAAATACCTTTTTTTTCATAGGCTTTATATGCGATACATAGAAACACTAATCATCAATATTTAAAATTTTTAAACATTTTTATTCTACTTGTGTATTTTTACTCATTTATTAATTCTTGAATTTACCTTGTATTTGCATTAGCTATTCTTGTTTTCCATGTCGATCTGTCATGCTATTTTTTTTCTCTGACATTATGATAAAATTTTTTTTGGCTTGAATCATTTCATGAACCAGCTTTCTTTATTTTACAAATCTCAATCTTAATTTTAGTGTTAATTCCGTGCTTACCACTGTATAAGTCAGCATTCTTTGCATAACTAACATCCAAGTTTTTTTGTGTTAACATTATACCACCCAAATCTTATTAGTGCTTCAAAATATCACCCCACCGAGGTCAAGTCTAAATGTTTGAAATTTTTTTTATCTGGATAAATATGTGTTAGCTATGTAAAAATCATAGTTTGCATATTTTATTTGTAAATTGAAAGGATTCGTAAGTTACAATGGATCATTACCTTAAAAAAAATTATTACATTTTGATGATCACCATTGAAAAGTGTCTTTATGCATTAAGTTTTCATTAATTAAAAAATGGCAATTTTGTAGGCATTCAAAATCAATTAGAGCACTTGGAGGAACTATTGTTCAAGTTGAACGACATGAGGCGATATCGAAGGACGATTGGGTCTCTGGTATCCTCGTGCATAAAAGCAGCAACTCCTTTGGCAGCTTCACTGGATGAATCAGCTTGTCTATTGGCCCTAGATATTTTGGAGGTTTGGCTCAAAAATGTTATATGCTTTTGAATTATGAGATGGTTTACAATACTTTACTTGAAACTTTATCATACTGTTTGTATTTCCATATATTGTATTTAGGGTGTTCATACTGTATTTCTGTATGCCATATTTTGAACTTGAACTCCTGATTTTTGAGTTGTATTTCCAAATCGAAACTTCCCCAGATTCACTCCCTTCAACCAAAGAAAGGGAGGTTGGGGAGTTCTCCATCAAATTTGTTGGCCCAGAACTATTAGAATTTCATATAGATACTTTTGGAGCAGTTATGCAGAACAGGCCATCAACGTCTTGATATTATGAGAGAGATCATCAGGATATATCCCCTCATCTCAGATCCTCAAAACTTCATGGGCAACTGATAACGCACCCCGAAGTTTACTTGATGAGAATGTCTGATAGCCGAAAAGGTCTGCCTCTGTGTTGTTATTTTTCGACAGTATTACCTCAGGCATCTCGACTGGCCCAGCCAAAGGACTAGAATCACCGGTCTCGATGGGCCAAACATCTGCTGATGGGGGTCAACCACTATGTAGCATCAGCCACCACATTTGTTGCATCCCCATACACTCGACACACCATCGTCTCTTCATACCATGGAATAGTGTTGGGTCCCAATGGCCAACTTCCAACATTTCTTCTAGCGTCGTGCCAACGCCCCCACAGAAGGTGTATCACCCATCCCCAGCGAGACAATGTCACCTTCAACAGCATCAACAGAAGTTGAAGCGGCCGCCTACTGCCTCCAATCATTTTCTCGCGACTTTTAACTTGGGGCATCAAGGGTGGCATCTTCCATCATCGCATCTGCAGGAACTGTACCCAGCCTAACATATCCATGTCCAACATAAATGGTGGGCAAATCAATCACATGATTCCTATGTGTAAAAATTCATCAATGATAACATCATTTTCAGCCCATTATTCCGCAATCAAATGAGTACCCATTGGAGCAATTACCTCCAAACACTCATTCACTTTGACCTCCGTGATATGACCAGGAACCCGCTCACCCCAACTTTATCATTCCTCTTTAGCATATATACCATTTGCTTCAACTTTTTTGGTAGCTTTAAGGGAGGAAGCCTCATTTGTCTTTGATTTATCTTTGAGATGCAAATGGATACGATAACAATTTGCAATTTCATGCCTGATGGTCGGACAATGAGAACACTACAACACTTATTCTCAAGGGTGCATTCTTGTAAATTTTTGTTCTCCTCGTTCAAACTCTTCAGTGAGGTTCAGTGTGACGTCCCAATATCAGATTAGCTATCTTGACCTAAGACTGGATGCCACTGTAGTACTTAATAATGAATCAGTATCTACTAATCCACTATTAGGCACTACTACATACAAAGGATCTATAAGATAGAGAAACATAGATGCATTTCTAAAGTAATGTTAATAAAGCATTCATTTCATTATAATCATCCAGAAAAAAATAAAAGAAAATATTCATCTCAGAGCTTAATAAATATTACAATCTATAAACTTAAACTATTACATTAAATGTTTATAAATAGATAAAAACTCTCTTCTCCTCACATAATAGAATAATAAAGTGAAAAGGTCTCTGGAGATCTTCAAATCTGCTCTGGAACTCCATGTCATCTTCCTGTTGGCCTGTCAGCTCCCTTCCAGGCTCATAATCTATTGTGTTTGGTTTTTAACATGATAGGGCACAACTAATAAAAAAAATAAGTTGTTAGACAAATAAAGTCTAATCACATTTTATAGTTTCTAACCTATTTAGTTTAAGGATATCACATGGGTTTAGACAGTAGGGTGCACAATGCATTTAATGGGAAGTAAACTAATAAATAAAACATACAGTATGAGCATTTACAGTAAAATAATATATGTGCTAAGCAACGCTAAGCGGTCCTGCAAAAGAATGGTTAAGCATGCACAACATCTATATAAAAGTTAAATCAAGTGACGACTAGCATCATATATGCAAGTAAGGGAATAAAAGACAGATTCTAACATCCTATAAACAAATATAACAAATGAACAAATTGAACTGTAATATGCAGAAATAAGTGTAGAAATATGTAAAGCAATTGATTTATATTTAATGTATTATTTAAGTTATGTTGTATTATATTTTGTGGGCACTATCAGAATAAAAGAGGGGTTAGGTACGTCTACCCAACTATGTGAGACGGGGTCTCCTATATAACCACACACACACTCCCCCTCAAGGACATGTGTTGTCTCCTGATCTCTCCATAGCCAGCCCTGGCTCAAATTGTCTATACAAACTGATTCACCCCGAATTGAAACCCCTTATTTAATTATATTTGTTATTATGCAACGATTATGATCAATTGGATAAAGCTTCAGAGCGTAGCAGCATTCCATGGGAATGCCAAGTAAACTAAGCAGTGATATCCCTTTATTGTCTAATTTTAAATATCTATCTTAATGATTAGGATTAATTGAACCCCCAATTGACTTAAGACATTGATCTTAAGTCAATGGTTGAGTATGTATATATATAAAATATAGTTTTACAATTTTGCAAATAATTTATAATAATAGACAAACTTAAGACTCTCTAGCCTAACGGTAAGGTCATCATCCTCAAATTCATCAATTATCATCCCTTAAGCTCCTAAGGAAAAATATGTTATCTTAAGAATCCAACCTAGGTTTAATCTACCTCAAGAGTTCTTATGGCTGAACTTAACAGGTGCTTACTCTATGCTGAACTCATTTCAATCAACTAGATATTACCATCATCTAGACATTTGCTCAAGAAATCTCTATATAATAATCTAAGAACCTAAAGCCACAATTTCTAACAATTCATATCTAAAGGTCTAAATTGTTTACTGATCTAACCACTTGCTAATAATACATACTTTATCAAAAATTAAATTCTCAGTACAAGTATACATAATCCAATGACTTGATTTTCCCAAACCTCCCCTCTTTCCAATTCTCTATAATTCCTCTAAGGGTTCATCATCATTGCTCCCTCACCTATGATGATTTAATTGATATGTAGAGGCTCAAGCTACTCTATTTCTAAGGTTGAGATCATCTCTATAACAATCTTCTCAAAAACTCAAAATTATTAAGTGTTTTGGCTCCTAAATGTCACATTCAAAATTTGCTATCCAATCTTAGATGAAATCAATTACATAACACTCCCTATAGCACAATAGAAACTAAAACAAAGAGTATATTCAATTTGGAGTTAATTTGAGCATTTTAGGGTTTTGACCTAATTATGGAAAATACCAAAAATATGATTTTGTAAATATATTTCAAATTGCAATTTAAATAGCATCATAATGTTCTACATAATTTTTTGATCACTTTAAGATAATTTCAATATATTATGATAACTAATTACAAAGATATAAAATATTTAAGATTCTGAGTAAGTGAATTAATAACTCCATAAATTAATTATTTCCTAACAAATTTTCTGCGGTCACTATTCAATAGTCCAAGCCATCCCTGCGCACACAAGCTGCCATTCGGCCTCTGTTCACACGTGAGTCCCTCTGCTTATACGAATCTTCGATCGGCCAGAACAAGTCACAGGCACGGCGTTTCTCCTAGCTCTCAATCTCGCTCACGACATCCACTACACAGCAGTACGCGTGAATCCACATGCGATCGTCTCCACCGACTCGTCCGTTCCTAACCCTAGAAATCTAATGTTGGCTACTGCATATAATCAACACGATTGATCTTAGATCAGGCTTTATCGGGCCCGACGAAGACACGACAGTCTTATGCAAGCAATGAAATAGCATTACGAAATGTATTTACGGTAAAACGACACAACGACGGTAGAAAACGGGGTACCTGTCGAACACCGTCCGAAAGCTCTCGTTTCTTTGTTCTGAAAGCTTTTCCGCTCGAATCGCACGTCTGCAGTATCTTCAACCTTCAACAGCACCTACGCTCGTTCTTCAGGTAACCAAATGTGCTTTTTGAGCGGCTGAATCGATGACTTTGTCATAGATTCAGAAGGGCGTTTGCGTGAGCTCCCGTCTCTGGGAATGACGGTCCATATTAGATTTGGACCGTCCGATCCTTTCTGAGGTTCAACGACTGATCTTCTAATAGTATAAGCACTTAATTAATTATTAGTTAGTTAGTTAATAATACTCTTTAAACGAAAAGAAAAATATCAACCAAACCTTTTCCAAAGTTTTTCAAACCTTTGCCATTAACTAATTTTGGCGGTTAAAAATTTTAGTCACTACTACGGGTTGTTACATCCAGCTTAACCAAAATTTTAGCCGCCGATGGACGGAGAAGGTTGGTTGTAGCAAAATCGACTTTAAGCGACTTGCCAAAATAAGATCTTAAGGCAAACAAGATTGAATTCATCATCAATTGAATCTTGAGTAGAGGAAAGTTTATTCAAATTAGGACAATGTGGGATTCACTCTGTCTCCATTTTAGAATTTTCATATGATAGTTTTCTATGAAATATGATCCCTTGCAAATATTCTAGTATAATCTGCTTCAATTGATAATTTGATGAGGTGTCCGTAATCAATTAGTCCCGCATTGTATGTTCTAGATAATCTCATACTATGAAAAACTTGCAAATTGCTACAATTGTTGGTTTCTTGTTGACAAATTTTCCAACAAACGAGTACTGAAAAGGTTTTGCCAACATTTGAATTTCATCGTCAGAGAGGAATGCTGGTTTATTTAGAAGATGCTCAATCGGTTTGATTCCGATTAGCTCTCCTCGAGAAGTGTCTATTATAGCTTCTCGAAAGAATAAAAGTGCCGAAGATGCCTCTTCTCACTTTCGATTAGGAACCGGAAGAGTATCTGACTCTTCCAGACCAACTCCAGCACGTTAAAGTTCGGACGATGAAATGCCTGGATCCTGTGGCGAGAGTCGATCATATGTTCGAGCAAACAAGCGGATCAAACGCCCCCCCACCCGCTTCGGCCTGACGAATCCTGGTCGACATTGCGTCGAGTGTCGACACGAACGCTTCCATCCCAGTTCCAAGATGCCCGAGCTCATCGGACATTGTGTCAAGAGCAGTTGACGAGAGCCGTCCAAAATACCCTTTATCCGTGCCACTGCTCTCTTGCCTGGTTCGGTCTCCCTTCATCACTACTAAATAGCCCTTAAAAATTTGTGAGTTAAAACTATTTATTTGGTGTTATTTGAACATATTAAAAAATCAATCACTTGGATATTGGATATGAGCGGAAGAGGAAAGCAAAACCTTAAGGTTCTCAAATTAAAAGTAACCTCTAAGAAGAGGCAGGAAGCTGCAACTTACCAAGGAAAGAAGAACAAGAATATCATCCTAGAGACGAATTGTCTGCATTATCAGTCGAGAAAGAAATGAGCGTGATGGTTTCAAAGAAATGAGAAAGTATGGCATTGAACTTCAAATGTATCGATTAAGAAGAGGATGGTGGCAATGTCGTGTAAACAAGAGACAAGTGGTAGCCAACGAATCGGTGTGGAGAAGTGAGAGTTGATCATTAAGGTTGAGAGAAATAGCCAGCTAACAAAAGTTATGAATATAACAATTTGGATGTCCAGGCCATGTCCTGCCAATGTCCAAACGGACTACTTTTTTTTTCTTAAAAGAAAAAAGTTATTTAGCTCCCAAATAACTCTTAAAATATTGAATGATTAGGATTTGTATTTAAAATGTATATTTTTTGTAGGTTTCACATGCAAAAGTGGATTTAATGTTGCTTTTTCATGAGACAAAAATATTTTGTATTTTTGGAAATAATTTGAGGAAAATTTTAGAGCTAGCTGTGTATCAAGTTTGATTGTAAATTTTAAATTTTCTGTAGGATGCTATAGTTTGTCTTGCAAAAATTGAGGAAGCCTACAGGCAGGAGAAGGAAACTCAATTTGCAATAGGGAAGGCTATACAGTTATGCTCTTTCAATGAATTTGAAGATGAGATGGATGCTCAAAATGATGATGCTGATGAAAACAGATTGCTGCCTGCAGTGAACAAAGTCTGGCCTAATCTGATTCTCTGTCTAAAGAATAAAGTTTCAGTGGTACTCTTTTAATTGAACACTAAAGTTTTGATGCAAGCCATTTTATTAACCTGCTTTTTTCTATTAAACCTCTTTTTTACCTCTTCAGGCTGTCATCAGAAGATGTGCGGGAGTCGCAAGTCAGACGGTCCAAATAGCCGGAGGAGATTTTTTTGTTCGCCGGTTCCACACAGATGGACCTGTCATCTGGAAACTGCTAAACACTTCTCCATTCCAAAGAAAGCCTTTGTTATCGAAGAACGAGCGCCCCTTCCTCCTCCCGTATCGAAGAAGTTCCCTCACGTCCGAAGATCCAATGGCTGAGACCTCCAGCTTGAAAATTCAGGTAGCAATCCTGAACATGATAGCCGAAATAGCAATGAATACAAGGAGTGCCTCCGCCCTGCAAGCGGTTTTCAATAAGGTGAGTGGTTTGGTTGTAGGGATTGCTTATAGCAGAGTGACAGGTCTAAGGGAGGCATCCATAAGGGCTCTTTCAGGGCTTGCTGCTATTAATCCGGACACAATTTGGCTCTTTCTGGCTGATGTTTACTACTCGGTGAGGGATAAGGGCATGCCCCGGCCGTCGTGCTTGGAGTTGGCCTCTATCCATGAGCTTTTGCCCCCTCCATTGTCTTCCAATGACTACCTTTATGTGCAGTATGGTGGGGAGACTTTTGGCTTTGATATTGATCCTGCCTCTGTTGACGTGGTGTTTCAGAAGTTGAGTTCTGAGGTATTATTGAACTAAATAGAGCTGCGCAACACTTATGTCTGTATTTATTTATATCTATGTAGTACGTAGAAGAGAAGTTGGATGACTGGATAAGAATAAATTGTGTTTGCTATTGTTATTATTATTATTTTCGTAACTCGAATGTTGTTGGATCTCAAGTTTCATATGACAAAGGAGGAGGGCTGTGTTTGTTGTTGATAGTTAATGTAAAATTTGTTGCTCTTATGGCATGAATCCCTTAAAAAAATTTATTAGAGCTTAGGTAACCTTTGGAAATTATATTTTGCTGAAAATATTGCGACAACGGTGCTTGGGTGGTATCAAGTATATACAAGGGTTCATGCATTATGAATAAATGTGAGTTAGCTGATATATGATTAATAGGAAAATAAATAGTGTTTCCAAATAAAAATTGAAGATTTAGATCTTAAAGTTCAGTAGTTGAATGAGAATAGTCGTGTAGTCTTGTTGGATAAGAATTTAGAAAGTAATATGATGAAAAATAAAAAGCTTGGAGATATTATATATTTAAATATTATAATTAATGAAATAAGTTTTATGATTGTTATTGTTTATGCTTAACAAATATATTTGGATATCAGAATAAAATAATCTATTTTGACCTTTTGTTTTCTTTTTTTCAATTCAAGAATCTAATTTTTAAAACTAAGGCTTTGAAAAATAAGCAATGATTCTTCCAATTGTTAGAAAATAAAAAATAAATATATTACTAACAAGAATTAAAGCTATGATGATGTAGGATAACACTTCTCAAACCCATGAAGCAGATTTCCCCCGCACTCTCTCATTGGACTCACCTCAGACCATCTTGCTCCCACCATGCCATAAACCTCTGCTCCGACGTTACTCTCATCCCCTTACCTCCCTTAATCCTCGAGCCACCAATGGCCTCAACATCATAAGAATCAAAGAAAAGCTTCTTCCTTGCTGCTGCGGCGCCCACCCCTTCCCTCTGCGGCGTCATTGGCCTCCTGAACCTCGCCGTCGCACACTCCGTGGCTGCCATATAGCCCGGAGACGCCTTCCCCTTCAAGCTTCGAGCGCTGGACGGTGACGGAGTCGACGGCGGCGAATAACAAGCTTGGCAGTTTCTCGATCCGGTGTCGATCTCAAGCGTCTTTATAGGCTCCCTTTGGCCCGTCGAAGCTCTCCTGCGGCTCCGGCAATCCTGCGCCGCACTTCCCTGCATAAATTCTGTATAAGAAAACGAATCTGCCGCGGGGCAACGTGAGATCTTCATCAAAGAAGAAAGGAAATTTTACTTTCATTTTAGTGGGGTATATTAAAATCCTATATAAAATCCCTTTCATTTTCTAAGTGGGGATTTATACCTGTTGAGAAATCAGTTCATGAGAGAGGAGTCTATTTTCTCTGCCCTGCTGCAGCAAGTCAGCTGCTTCGTTAGTTTCTTCCTCTTTCCAAAAGCTACTTCTGCGATTTCTAATGGCCTGAAAAATATTGTAAGAAGAAAAGAGAGAAGCTTTAGCAAAATGAGATCTTTTTCAGAAAAAACAAGGAATTCTACTTTCATTTTTCGAAACAGGGATTTATACTTGTTGAAACATCAAACTGTGATACAGGGGTTTGTTTTCTCTGTTCTGCTGTAATAATTCAACAGCTTCCTGAGTCTCTTCCTCTTTCCAAAAGCCACTTCTGCGATCTCTAATAGTCTGAAAAAGATTGCAGGAAAAAAAAAAAAAAAAAAAAGCTTTACCAAAATGAGATCTTTATCAAAAAAGCAAGGAATTGTACTTTCATTTTGTGATGAGGGAGGGATTCATACCTGCTGAGAGAGGAGTTTGTTTTCTCTGTTCTGCTGCAACAATTCAGCGGGTTCGTGAGTCTCTTCCTCTTTCCAAAAGCCGCTTCTGCGGTCTCCAATAACCTGAAGAAACTTGCAAAAAAGGAGCGTTCTGAAAATTGAGGAAGAGAGAAGGGGGATTATTAATTAGGGTTAAGATGAAACGATGTTGACTGTTTGGTGAGAGAGGAGGCTGAGGCGGCGTTCCGTCATCCTTGCCTGAGCTCTGAGCAGAGCTTCAATGGAACTCAGCGTCATTCTCGCCTGGTTCCGAACGTTGTGCCCTCTCACCAAAGCTTGAAGCCTCACAATCCCTTTCAGCGCCCTCAGAGCCCTTTTTGCCTTCCATGCAAACACACACTATCAAATTTCAAGTATTTCAACCATGTTTAGTTGCATGCTTGCTGCTATTTCCTGTTCTTAGGGCTGTTTGTTTGATGTTGTGTAAAACGTCTATTGAAATTTTCATTAAGATTAACCCAACAGATAGAGAGAGAAGGCGAATGGCCACCACTTCTTCATCGATCCGCGGGCGAAGCACCCGAAGCGATGTTACTAAAAATCGCCCATTTCGGCCCACCTTCAGATAATATCTTAGTGGCATTTTCGAAAATTTTATATGCCATTAACGACATAGAATTCTACAATCTTAACATCTTTAAAAAAACATAGAAAACGAACTTTTAACTTATTATTATATTTACACACTAATATACATCAAAATATATAAAAATTCAAAAAAAAATAAAAAAAATTAATTAATTCTTGTTGATATTTTTGATGTATATTTTTGTTTCAGCTTATCATTTTTCTAAAAGAATTTGTGGCTAAACTCTTTTTTTATTCCAAAGTGAAATTTGCATAGTATTGCGACTGCAGTAATTCAAAAAATTAAGGCATCAAAATAAAAGCTTATGATAGAAACAAGAATGAAAACTTTAATTTTTTTCAGACTTACTTCTTTCGCCTTTAAAAATTGCAATTTTATGGCAAAATTTTGTTCAGCAATTCTCAATTTTTTCATTTGTAAATTTTGGAATTGCTCAATATATTTATACACGATTTTCACATCTATTGCTTTGATTTTTAAATTTAATTGTTTCTTATTTGAGAGAAGTTGAACAAAAATAATAAATTTAATTATTTTATGTGAAATATTATATAGAAAAAAAAAACTTAAGAAAATAAATTTTATTAAAAAGAGCAATCATTAAATAAAAAGTTAGATTTGGTGAAATAAGTAAATCTCTCTAAATTAAAAAAACATACTTAAATTTTTTATTTCTTAAATTCCTGCCATCAAAATCATTCTTTGGATCTGTACTTTAATATATACTAAAATATATAAATTATTTTATGTGATTTATATGTAAAAATAAAAAGAAATTTTTTTATTGGTCATAAATAATTTTGTATATATATTTTTGTGTAAGCATATTATTTTTTTTTATTATTAAAGCAAATAAAGTTATTAATATAAACAAATAAATATGTAAATTGTTAACTATAATCTCAATAGTAATATTTGCATAATATGTTATTACAATAATGCTATGCATAACAAGCAACCAAGTAGAGGCCATCATTTTAAATATTAATCATATAATTACATTGTAAGATAACCTTAAGAGTTGCTAAGAAAAAGATTAAGAAATCAAAACATAGGAATATTATGTTAATTACATATGACATGCAACCAAGAAAACCATCAATTTAATTAAATATTGATTAAATACTTACGTTCAATAATTATCTTAAAATATTAATAAAGAAAATTAGAAATTCAAATATTTCTAACATAGAATGAGTAGAAATCATGAATATTTGAAAAATACACTATTACAATAATATATTGTGCATGACATGCAACCAAGCAAATCATTATTTTAAATTTTAATTAATAATCATCTTCCAACAAAATAAAATTTATTTTATAATCGTGTATTTTCTAATAAAAGGATTCGAACAAGAAAAATAATAAATAAAAAATCAGCTTATGCTCTTACCAAGTATCCTCTGAAAGCTGTTTGAATGACAATTGCGGCGCTGACGATCTCCTTCACAAAATTCATCCTCGAGCTTGTGAGCCGCACAACTTCCGCCGCCGCTCTGGCAGCGGCCGCCGCTGCTTCCGCTGCCGCCGCGGTAGCCACAGCGACGGCAACAGCTCTTTGCTTCTGCTCAGCTGAAGCCAATGCGGATGAGGCTGTTTCCATCGGTGTGGCGGCCTTTATAGTCCTTGCGGACTGCTTCCCTGCTGCGAAAGACTTTCCGAATGCCCATTTTCTCTTCCCCTTCTTCTGCAGCATTCAGCAAAATATCACACAGAAGAAAGTTAATAAGAAAATATGTCATTTTTCCCCTCGCTTCTCACCTTTTCTTCTCGATCTGAATCGGAATTTTTGGCGGGAGAGGACTTGAAGGCTCTTTTGAAGGAAGCCAGCCATGAACTCCGGCCATCTTTTTTCGACATTGATGAAGCTTGAGGGAATGATTGGTGAAGAAGCGAAGGGTAGTTTTTTATCTCTTTTGGTCCTTTTGTGCTTCTCAAAAGAAAAAGGGTGGGCGGTGAGGGGATGGGGCCCAGCTGAAGCCGAAGCGGGTGAGATTTTGGGTGCTCTGTGCAAGAGTGGAAAAACAGAGGATGCCAGGCGCTTTGAGGGAGGAGGGTGCAATGTTTGGGGAACAAGTGGCGAAACAGTATTGGCTAGAAGATGAGGTGAGTGAGGGTCATCATTTAGGTCACTCTGCTGCGTGAGAAAGTGTGCTGCCTCGTGCGCGGGAAGGCTGCAGAAAGCGCTATTAGGTTTTCCTTTAAAAAAGAAAAATTGTTTGATGCTCTTTAAACGCTTCTAACATTTATACTTTAAATAGATAATGAGTGTATTTTTTTATTTTTAAATATATCTTATTTTTTATTTTAAATTTATAAAAGAAAAAAAGAGAGATTAAAAAAATAATAAAATATGTATTACTAAATTTTAATTATGCTTTTTTTTATTAGCTAATTTAGGGTGAAAAAAGTTATAAAAATAAAGATATGTGAATATAAATATTATTTTAATTAGCACAAGCTAATCTTTAAGCTTGTACTAATTATATTCTAGCCCACTAAAATGGCCTTGATTAAGCTAAAGTACTTGTTCAAATAATTTTGAGCAGTATAATTAATTAAAATACAACATTTATTTTAGTTATCTATAATAATATAGTTAATAAAGCTTCTATAATATGCAACAAAAATAACATTAGGACTTAATCCAGTTATATGAGGTCGACTAATATAATCTTTTGTTTCCATTTGCACTATTATTTTGAAGTCCCTTCGTAATCTTACAAACGTGTGTTATCAGGTTTGTTAGGTCACTCGAGTTAACTCGAATCAGATCCAGTATTGCCCCTAGGGGTCAACCTTTGTAACATTGATCCAATCGTTTGTAGTACTAGTTTGTGGAGACCCATTACTGATTAGCATAAGTAATCCACTGTTAGACGCTCGCATCCCATCATATCTGTGCTTTTATAATAGTGTAGCAAGAGAGATTTTTCACATTCATTTCAATTTTTAAAAATTTAGAATAATAAATAAAAATACATTCAAAATATAAATAATATTTATTTTACAAAATTTTTATTATAGGGTTACCAAAAATTTAACACTAAGAAAAATAAATATTAAATTTGCCTCAAATTGCTCATCATACTATATCAGCTCCTCTTCAAATACTTGATTTAGATATTTTTCATGATTTGTCATATATATATTTATATAATTATTAGAACATTGTGCGTGCAGGTGTATGCACACGCTCATTTTTTTAAATATAATATTTATTATATTAAATGAAATTACAGAACATATGAGTAGTCGGATACGTCTATCTGATATCTGAGATGTTGAGTTCCTAATTTAACTACACATTCTCCCTCAAATACTCAAATACTGCTTGTAGTATTCTTGTTGCTTTAGCTATCAGTTTGTCTTAGCCTAACATATAATTTGTGCAGCATTGAGATCTACCTATATGAACTCCTCATGTTTTTTTATGTTTATTTTATTTCAAATTTTGAACACAAAATCTCATATAAATATTTTGATAGAGTAAAGCTGAACAACATCGTAGAAAAACGATCAAACCAAATAATTAACTAAATAATATGATATAGTTTATATTATAATAATAAATAAAGTAATAATAATATATGACTTAAATATGAGATTAAAATAGTAATATTACTTGGCTAAAATAAAAATATTTTGAAAACTGAATTGGGAAGATCCCCAAAGGTTTGTTGAAGTGGCAAGAGGAGTGGGGGACAGGGTCTGCTGTCGGGTACAACAGATTTTGCATGTCGATGCGAGCGAAATGGGGACGATGATCCGCAATCACAGGACCCTTCGGAGCTATATGATCGATCGAAGGAGAAGGCGCAACGGCTCGGCTGGATTGGATCCTAACGGCCGATCGCGGAAGCGATCTGGACCGTAGGATCCACGGAATAGATATAACAGCTGATTTATGCTTCAGTGGTATTAAATCCTATCTGCAAAACTGCTAAATTGACGGACGGATGAAGCGGGGCTCTAGTGTCGCATGACCCGGGCTCTGCAGCGGATCGCTCGCGGTCCGCACTGCGGATCCCGATTTAGTTAAATCAGTTAAAGGATATAATTGCAATTAAGAAATGTTAGGATCCCTTATGTGCAATTTTCTCAAATTAATTTAATTTAAAAATATACTTAAATAACTTCCAAAAATTCTCAAACTTTCATTTATAACTAATTTGAGAGTGAATAATTCAAAAATACAATCAAATTTTGGAATAGAGATAAAAATATTATAGCTATTAATTATAGTACCAAATTAGACCAAAATACCCTTTTTGACCTAGAGAGGTCTAATTCGATTGAACCCAAATCTTTAAGATTAGCTTATAATGATCTATTGAATGCAATGAAACTATAATTAAAGCATGATTAAGCTTGTAATTAGCTAAGTAACAATTTATGATTATTACAACTGCACATAGCCTTTGAGGAGAATTGTGTAGTTAGTTAGTAACCCACATCTCAGATAATTAGATAGATATATCTAATTAATCGATTATTATGTAATTTTGTCCAACATAATAAATATTATATATTGCTGTATATTCTTTCAGAATGAGTACATATCTTAAATATGTATATTACATTTATAATCGTGATAATTTTGTAAGCATATAATATTTAAATATCACATTTTATTTGTATATACTTCTCATGCAAAATAATATTGCTTAAATACAAATTTTAATATCATGCAAATCTTACTTAGACTTTTGTGCCTAATTAATTTTTTTTTTTTACTTTTTCTTGGTTCGCCCTATCATATATATATATATATAGCAGTTCATAAACAATATTTAGATTAAGTTTTTGACGATGAGTTGATGCATGATGGAGCAACTTAGATGTTGATTTTTTAAAAAATTTAAATTTTTACTTAGTGTGTAATAAATATTGCAAAACAATTATTATCTTTGTAATTAATATTTTTTTTTATTATTCTAGTATTTCTGAATAGTGCAATGAATGTGAAAGTATATATTTTATACGCATCTAAATACACTGTTATATTAAACATCAATATGATCTTAGAAAGTGAGCACCTAACGCTGGTAGCTATGTTAACCTAGCGCGGGTCGCCACAGTAGTTCATGAACAATCTCTGGATCAAGCTTTTGAGGAGGAATTGATGCATGATGTAGCAACATAGATGCTAATTTTTCTTAAAGTCTTAACTTCTTGCTTACTTTGTAATAAATTTTGTAAAATAATTATTATCTTTGTAATAAATATATTTCTTTTATTATTCTGGTATTTATGAATATTGCAATGAATGTGAAAGTGTGTATCATACTAAACCCCGATATAATCACGGGGAGCGAGCATCTAATGCTGGATTAGTTATGTTGACCGAGCGGCGGGCCGTCACTTATACATCATTTCTTGAGGACAATAAATCTGGAACTCATCATGTATATATTACTTCAGACCATGTATACTTGCTTGTTTATACATACACACTTTTGTGGATTGTCATTATGCTTAACATGTCTGATAAAGATCAAATATCATTATATTTATCCTCATTATTCATGTACTTTTTGTTCAATTATTTCAAAATCAATCTTAATTAAGCCATGTTAAGATTGTTGTAGTATGATAATGGCATAAGTCCATTACAAACAAACTTAGACTATTACTAATTATCTGATAAATATTTAATTTATTTTGGATAATAATTTCTTAATAATGTCATATAAGTTACTTTTAACTTAATATATAAGTAGTAAAATTGGTAAATATATTTGATAATAACTAAGAATTGTGCAATATTACACTCATTTCCCATACACTTTGCACACTCTTGAAATTATCATAATATATGATGTGAACAGTATTATGATTATCAGAAATATATATTTTATTCAATATGATCAAATAACCCATTTATCATTTAAAATTTTATTTCAGATGCAACACTAATAATGACATATTAATCAAACTTAATATTGGAAGGTACATTAATTGTTTGCTTTTTATTATTTTGCAAAACAAGGGTCTCATAATAAATGGTAATTAGTTTAGGCATTCATTGATAGCCATTGAATTAGTTTGCATTCGAAAATAAATATAATTTTTAAAAATAGAAGCATAATGAAATAATGCTTAATAATTATATAATGAGCAATTAAGTTGTATATGAACTAATTACATTGAACAATATATTGAATGCCATGTCAATACACACAACACACACTTAGATAAAATTACATGGCAACAAGATGATAACCATTAAGAAGGAAGTTCACCATTGATTTATGTTGATGTTTAGTCATAACTAGTAGATTCCATTTTATTATTAATAACATTAATTAATTAAAATGAATCTAATTAAAACATAATAGTTATATAAATTATGTATATTTAGTTATTGATTAAATAGGTGTTAGAGAGCACTGATACCAATTACATGGTAATGACATAGACTAAGAAGAAAAATGATTATCAATTGAGGTAATGGACAAATCTTAAACTATATTTTAATGTATTAAGAAACAGTTTGGTGAGATATTGATTTATTATTTGTTTTATAATAATTTAAAAAATTACATTTATTTTTTGGGTATAACAATTATGGCAGTAAACTTGTAGTTTAATATTTAGGTGCTAATTGTGTATATTAAAAAATTATGTGATACACATAATTTCTCCTAGAATTTTTAAGATAAAAAAAAATCAAGCAAGCCTCAAAATTCTCATTAAAATAGTTTTAAAATTGAATGTATGAATTTAAAATTACTCATCATAACAAATGTAATACTGAAGATACAAGACTTGAAAGTTATGTAATCAAGAATAGTGAAGCATTCAAATATTTATGTTCAACCATGTAAATAATGGTGAATGATAGGCACCATGATCAACATGATTCATGTGAGCTAGATAACATGTAGGAACATTTTTGGAGTATTATACTATAAAATTTCCTTCTCAAATTTAAGGAAAAAGTTTTATATAACATATATTAGATCAATAATGCTATATAGGTCCAAATGTTGGCATGTAGAGTTGAATTATATTGATAAGCATTGAGAAGATAAGGAATGTACGAAGTATACTAAGTATAGGTAAGAAATGAGCACATTCTTAGTAAGGTGGCAACAACTCTCATTGAGGACAAATTACCTCGTGTAATTTGGGTGTAATTTAAGTCCATGTTATAAAAGAAAAGTTCAAAAACTTTGCCAATATTCAAGTTAAAAAATAAATAAAACTTAATTTTTAGAGAAATACTAAATTTAAATAAGAATATACATAAAAAAATATTCAGGATAAATAAAAAATGTATTTTTTTTTTAATTTATATATATAAATTCTAAAAAAAATAATAAAATATTCAATCATATATTTTAATATATATTAACATATAAATATAGAAATACTCAAATTTTTAATTAAGTACACTCGTCCATAGTCAAATATTTTCGTTGCACAATTTTGATTTAGCCCCATTGGCTTCATATTTATTGAGTTCTCAATCTCAGTTGTAGTGAGGGAGATTGCGATCCATCTGTATATTTTCGAGGAATGGTATCCCCATCGCTAAGAACCGTAGCCACGGCCTCTCTTATCCCTGCCGCTGTCGCCGTTGCCGCCTTCTCTTTGCCCTCTCATCATTCTCATCTCTCTCCATCTTCTCGATTTCCTGTCAAATTCAATCTTCGCTTCAACGGTTCCTTCCTCTCAGCCCTAGCTCCGAGATCATTAGAATCGGTCCCGAATCCCTTTCATCCTCACACTGCTTTACATCTCGAATCGTCGACGGAGGATTACATTACCATGGCATCCACTGAGGTTCGTTCTCTTTTACTTTTTTACGATGTGTGTTGTTTGGCTGTTTTCTTAACACGCTCCCTTGTCCCGTGGCATCTTCTTCTTGCAGCAAGCCAGAGTTCTTCCGGAGGTTATGGTGAGTTGGTTGTCGATGTATCTGTTCGATGATTACGCTTCTGATGTATTGGGTACTGATCGTTGTATTTGCAAAACAAGCTCGCTGATCTAGAGACTGTTTTAAAACAACAAAATCGCATATCAATTTTTGTGTTTTATAAATGCGTTTTAATGGTGATTGTGCCTTCTTGATCGAAGTATTTTAGGTCAGTGGTTGTTGGATACAAGTACTTACGCGAAGCCGTTATTTAACTTGGATACCGTGCAGGTGTTTTACTGATCGCTCTGTTGATTACATCGTATTGAATTTTCAACGCTCTACTAGATAAGCTTGAGAAGTGTAATCAGTGAATCATCGTTGCACATTGCACATGTCTAAAACGAAACTTCAAATTTTGTTTAAATTGATTTTGTGCCTTTCTTTTGCTTGCTCTGTCGTCACATAACTGCGACATGTTTCTGATTGTGTAATACGTGAATTTGTTGTTGCCTTTGTCATCAAACATTGTGTCAGTTTTATGGCTGAAATCCTTTAATTGAAACCTTATAATTTTAGTAAGTATGGTGGCTGTTTGATATAGGCTTAAGAAGTTAGTAGAAGAGATCATGGGTAGTTGACCTGATGCCAACGAGCTTGGGGATGGTCTTCAGTTTTGGTTGATCTCTTTGTTAATTACATTGTAATGACGCATAGACGTTATCCAGTTTTTCCATCATTGTGCAGATGCAAATTTGCTTCTATATTTTCTTTGTAAGCTTCAAAGTCGTCTGCCATTTTAGCAAACCTTTAAAAAAATTGTAAGATATATTTTTACATCCGAATTGAACCTGTTCTACGCTCTTGCATGCTATTAGATAACCATTAATTATATGCACAATATACTTTACTATAAATATATATATATATATATATATATATATATATATATATATATATATATATATATATATATATATATATTCGACAGCAAAAATAATTATTGTCTAAAAAGAGTCATTATAGTAGTTAAAATTATTCTTATTATTAGTTCTTATTGGCTATTTGCTTTGAATTAAATTTGAGATAAAGTAATTGCTTTATCTGCAATTTACATTTTTCACATGTTTGTTCTAAAGTACAACAATTGTGTAGCCCAGAAAAGTTTCTTAGCAGGAGACACAGATTTTGTCTTTAAAAAATTTAAGGTATTTTAAAAATTCTTTCATCAATTTTCATTGTAATTTTAAGGGAGGATCATCATTTCTATCCCAAATTTAGGAAAGCATGTCAATAATTGCTATTATTTATAAAAGAAATTTTAAAATGTAAATTTGTAAACTCCCTTAAGTTCATTTATTGCTGTATTGCTAATATGGGGGTTAAAGTTTTGCCTGAAATATGCAAAAAAAGCTGGATTAAGTTCTTATTTTTTCTTGGGATTTTATTAACCTTTTTTTTGTATCAGACTGAATTTATGGTGGATATGAAATGTGAAGGCTGTGTTTCGTCTGTGAAGAACAACATGTTAAAGCTTAACGGTGTGTGATAGTGCATTCAAAAATTGTAAACCTTTCATTGAATTGTTGTCATCTGCTTTGTGTTTTCTTAAGTTTCAATTGCATTTGCTTTTAGTCTTTTGGTTCATATATTTTCCGTTGACCTGGTTTAAATTTTTGTTTTTCTAACATGTTATTTAAACCCATGCCCATTAACAGGAGTTAGCGGCGTTGACGTGGATTTGAGCAATCAAGTGGTAAGAGTTATTGGATCAGTTCCTTTGAAGACAATGCTTGATTCTTTAAAGGAAATGGGCCGAACTGCACGCCTCATTGGACAAGGAAACCTGAATGGTAAGTTGTTGGATTATGGAATTGTTTGGTTTAGTGTTATATTTGAATTGCAGTACACTGGATAACAATGTAATTTAAATATTGTTGTTCTTTATTTGTATGGATTATGGAATTGTTTGGTTTAGTGTTATATTTGTGCACTGGATAACAATGTAATTTAAATAGCATTGTTCTTTATGATATGTATTGTAATAAGGTGTTAATGAGGTA
The DNA here is from genome assembly GCA_016760335.1 of Gastrodia elata. Lineage (NCBI taxonomy): Eukaryota > Viridiplantae > Streptophyta > Magnoliopsida > Asparagales > Orchidaceae > Gastrodia > Gastrodia elata. The sequence goes on along the minus strand of CM028671.1, from coordinate 72,730,012 downwards.
AGCTTGAGAGTTGTTTTTGTTTTGAGGCCAGAGAGATCAATATAAAGCTTTGGGAAGAAAGTAGTGGGTGAACAAGAATTTTGAAATTTCTAAATCTTTGAACAATAATTTTAAAATTTTGATTAATAGTTTGATAAGCATTAAGTAATGAAATAAAAATAAATTTATAAATATAACTCATTTTCATGAATCTAGTATTTAGATCGAATAAGATTATTATATTAGTTTTTTTAAATCACTTTTTATATCATCATCATCATTATACATGATTAAATTAGTGGGTGAACAAGATAAAACAAATCAAATCCTTTTACCTAAAGAATACAATCTTGAATCCTTTAATTGCAGCATAAATGTAGAGGGACAATGTTTGTATTGGGGTAGAGGAATTCGGTTGGTGGTGGAGCTGACATTGCTATCGACGATAGAGGCGAGAATAATAGCTATGCAAACAGAGGGGTTGAAAGCAGGCGATCGGGGAAATCAGCGCATTAGATTCACTTAATAGAGAGGTTGTGAGTGGGGTAGATGAACGGTGCATGTGGGCAAGGGTAAGTTCAGCGCGTGCAGGGCCGATGTCGCCATTAACCGTAGTGGTGGTCATTGCCGCGTGCATGCATCACATGTGAGTTGAAATTTTAGGGTTAGTTGATCACCCGTGAAATGCGGGGAAGTGAAAAGGGAAAAGAAAACAATTGATGATAATAATAATAATAATAACAATAAGAATATCTTAGAAAATTTAATTAAAATAGTTTAATATTGTGCAAAAAATTATGAGTCCAAAAATAAAGTTGGTTTATAGATTTGACTTGCATATTATTTTATATTAATTTTTAAAGTTTTGAACTTAAAAAAGTCATAATTATTTATTTTCATTCTAAAAAATTCTAAAAATATGAATATATTCAAAATAATTATGATTGCTACGGAAATTTTATTCTAGAAATTAATAATTTCAAGTTATAATTAATTTAATTTTATGAAAATTATGAACTATTTGAAATTTATTTAATTTTGTTTAAAATATCATTTATTAAATAGTCATTAATGTTACAAAAACATTAGCAATTAGTATATTTAATATTGTGATTTTTCAAAACAATTGTTAAATTCATTTAATGTATTTGATACTACCGTGGTTTTCTTCCAAATCTAAAATGATTGTGCTATCCTATGAGAGAACTATTTGATAATTTCTAAACATGCGTGAAAGTTCCGTCGCTATTGTATATCTTTTATGATGTAGAAGTGGCATGGGAGCATTGCTACTTTTTCTCTTAAAAATTGAAATTAACCTGAATTACAGCTTCCTGATTTTCCTTTTTTGTACTGGTTATCACCTCACTGTTTGGAAATTATGTTCACATACAATCTTGCAGTTTATGGAGCCTATTTTTGTGAAGCATTGGTTTTGGCTGAGGTTTATGGTCCTAAAACAATCTCGAAACGTCTTTTTTTTCATTCTAATGAATTTGTTTTGTTGAATCTAGCCATGATTCACTTCTCGTAGTCTATTTAACTGCGTGTATACTGCAGTGCATGAAAAATAAATGATGACTAATGATTTTGATTTTGATTTCTTTGGCTTTCAATTTTTCTCGGCCATATCTATGTTAGATTATTACTGGAAATTGCTTTTACACTATATAACCAAACTTTAAGGCCAACATATTTATATTGTATAGCCAAGTATTGAACCAAGCAACAAATATGCTAACAAATTGTTGATACGTTTTCTCAAATATTAGTACATCTTTTGAGTAGCAACTCTAAATGTGTCTATTTAGATTAGCCGTTGATATTATGTTGGCATATCATTCATTATCATTGTTTTGGACATCCCACTGATAACTTGAGATTGCCTGGTCTGATTTCAGATGCTTCCAATTAAATCATTGCTTTCACAATTATTTTGGCCAGCACTGTCATCACTGTGCTTGCTGTAATAGTGGCTAATTTTATAATTACCTGCTTTTCAATTATTTTTATTCAGCTATTGTTTTTCTCTATTCTTTCCTTTTGAGTGCCACATAAGGGATTTGCTCTATTTGTGCATGACCTTTTATTACAGCTTTTATCTGTGCATTTCTGGTTTGTTTCTTTTTTTTTTCAAAGTTATAGCTAGTTAAGCGTTATGGAAAAGGTTGAGTAATGTGGATTGGGATTCTAGGTTTAGGTTAGCAGGAACTTTGTAGGAAAATCTTGGGTGGTTTGAGGATATTAGGGACTTTGAACGAAAACAGGGGTTGTTTGGAAGCAAATATACTGTGTTCTGGGCATAAATCTACTGTTTGCATAAAACTGCTATTCTGCTACTCTGGAGAGCAGCAAACTGCAGTTCTGAAATCCAAGACAGCAGCTACTTTATGCATCTGCTAATTGACAAAGGGGAGTCTGGGTGAAGATGATGGGTTCCTTGTGGCTGTTGGCTGTTTATGGAAGCTCTTTAGATTAGCAATTTATAGGAAATAAATGAGTAGTTAGTGCTTCTGGAAATTCTAGAGGCTCAGGGTATTACTTGGTAATTATTTAGAAACTGCAGCAGGTCAAGTAGCTGGGAATTCTAGCTTTCTAGGAAAACAGATACCTGCCCTGCCTTTAATTAATAGCTGAGAATTAGACACTGCAGCTGAAGATCATTTTCTGGACGGTTTAAGAAAACAGCTGGTAGTTGAAATAATAAGATAAAAGAAAAATAGAATGAAGGGAGGGTTTATAGAGAAAATACAAAAAATAAAATTTATATTTCCAAAAAATCCATCCTTATAATCATTGCTACATTTTATAAAATGCACCGATACAAATTCAAATTTCAGAAGTTTGGAGGTATTTTAAAAATGACAAATTAAACTCTTTATTAAGAGAATAATCAGAGATTAGAGAGGATATACCAAATAATTTTTTTATTCCTAAAATATCCGTCCCTATAATTCAAACATTTCATAAAATGTATCAACACAAATTTGAGTTCCAAATTTGAGTTCCAGAAGTATGAAGGGATTAAAGAAAGAAACAAGTTAAACTCTTATTTAAGAAAATAATCAAAGAATCTTTAAGATATTTTTTTTTTAAATTAAAATTCATTTTATTATTCTTTTAACTGTAATAATTGAATTTGCCATAAATATTATTCTCTAAAATTCAAATCTTGAATTTATTTTTTTAAGTAGGAAATTTATAATCTATTATTGTAGTAATAATAATATGACTTGCTATTTTTTTTTTTCCAAATTTAAATTTAAATTTTAAATTAAAACTAAAATTTATGAAGAAAATCTGTAAACTTTCATTAATTCTTCTTAAAATTATCTTGGCTAAACAAATTTTGATAGCGTGTATGTTGATATAGGGTCATTATAAAATTGTATTTATTGTTTTGCATTGTTGAGGGCTGCCTAAAGGTTGACAAATGATGGTGTAACTAATGAAGTCATGAACTAATTTTCTATTTAGCTGAGATCCTACAAATTTATCACCTTTTTTAGGATGGTGCAAGAATTGTTTTGCTCCTTTCTGTAATCAGTGCAGTCACGTTGTTTTTATTAAGATTTTAATTTGTGCAAATTTTTAAACCAAGCTTGGCAAACAATAAAAAACTTTTGGTATTTACATTTAAATGCTTTATTGACTTGCATATAAATTTGATGGGTTTCTCTTGCCAAAATCGTTAGCTAATTCTCCATCTATTGTTAATCCCTTTTTTATATATTTTGATTTACAAGGCTATATAATTTATCTCTTATGTATGTTATCTAGTTTAGGGTCTGTTTGATAATGCAAGATTTAAACTTCTAAATCGTTAAATCTTTGCCAAAGATGATTTTATCCACACTTACACAGATGCACCTTAAATCCTGAAATTATATAAATCTGACTAAAGTAAGAATTTAGTAAATCCACGTGTCCTTTAATTTATCTACTTATGAGAACATTTAGGTAGCAGCATGGGTATTGGGGAAGAGTAGAGAAAAATAGTACAGATAAATACTTTTGATTAATAAAAGTAATTTACTAATAAATTATTTACAGATGTTATCTAAAATTGGTTACATTATATATTAAATAGCAATAATAATAGTAATTGATTTTATTTATTAATATTGCTTATATTATTGGCACATTTTATTAATTACTATTATAACTATTAATTACTAATGCAATTTTTATAAGAATGATTCCTTTATTAGTTGCCAAGTTATTTTATTAATCATCACTATCAAAACTTCTATATAATCACTATTACTAAACATCAATTATTAACAATTATTACTATTTATTTCTAGTAAAATTTAGATGGCTAAATTTTTAAATCTTCATGAGTTCACAATGACAAGTTTCAAAATTTAACATGGTTTATTGAATCTTGTACCAAACATCTTTTTGGATAATAATAAAAATAACACCAAGCCTTAGTCCCCATTATTTGGTGTCGATTACATGAATCCTTTGTTTTTATTGTGCATGATCAAATAGAAGCCTTTCTCTAAGTTTTAAATAAAGATTCTTTAAAATATTTTCTTTCCATATCTTATTGGTCTTTCCCTTCTTTTAATATGGGCAAAATTCATAAAGTCTATTTTTTTAATAAGGGTGTAGCACGGTCTACACTTAATATGCACAAATCATTTACGGTAGCATTCTCTAACTTTAGCCACTTTTGGAGCCACTCCAACCTTGCTACAGATAAACTCATTTCTCATTCCATCCTTACGAGCATACTCACGCATCTACCTAAGCATCAACATCTCTGTAATACATATGTTATCTGAAAGTTTTTTTTTTGTTGGCCAACATTTAGCACTATGTAACATACCTGGTGGTATAGTTGCTTTATAATATTTTTTAATTTTGAGTGGGGTTTTCATATTGCACAACATTTTGGAAGTGCTTCTCCATTTTATACAACCACCTTGGATCTTATTAACCAATTCATTCTCTATTACACCATTATTTTGAATAATTGAACTAAGGTATTTGAACCTTTCAATCTTCTTGATTACATGGTCCTTAATAGTTATGTTGTTGAGATTAGAGTTTCTTATATAATTGAACTCACACTCCATATATGTAGTTTTAGATCTAATAAGATGAAGATATTTAGATTTTAAAGTAGCCCTCTACAACTCAAGTTTTGTTTTAACTCTCCTAGTATTATCAATTAAAAGGATGTCATCTACAAATAATATGCACTAATGAATTTTTTCTTGAATGTGAACATCTATAATTAAAATTCAAAGATATGAAATGAGAGGTGAGCCTTGATGTAATCCAATAGTAATAAGAAGATCATTATATAAGTCATCTTGCAACCTTATTATACATCTCTAATAACATTAATATATACAACACAATTTTTTTTTCCAAAGCTCTCCAAATAACTTCTCTTGGTACTCTATTATACGCTTTTTCAAGATCCATAGAAATAAAATGAAAATCTTTTATTCTTTCTCTTAATTTTCCATCAAACTTCTTAATATATATATATGTATATATTTGGCTTCCATGATAGATCTACCTAACATAAAACCAAATTTTTTTTAAGAAATACAAGTATCCCTTCATCATCTATGTTCTATTACTCAACATATGCTCATTTACTTGATTCCTCTATAATTAGCACTATTTTGAACGTCATCTTTATTTTTGTAAATAGGTATAACAATACTATTTCTTCACTCATGACATCTTTTGAATAGTCAAAATAATATTAAATAACTTGGTATGCCAAGCAATATCTTTATCAACCAAACATTTTGGCGCTTTGATAGGGATGTCATTAAATTTTATCATTTTTTCGCTCATCATCCTCTTTAAAGCATTCCAAATCTCAGCTTTACTTATATTGGTGGATGAAAGTGTAATTAGGATTTAGTACATGCAATGGAAAAATGATATTACATTTTTATGATTATCTCTGTCTTACAGATTTTTTGGTTTCCTCTGCCGTTGCTGAGTTTAAAGGTCCAGAGATTTATGGGGTGGTACGGTTGGCTCAAGTGAACATGGAACTAGCAAGGATTGATGCAAGCTTCACTGGTTTGTCTCCTGGCATGCATGGTTGGTCCATTAATGAGTACGGTGATTTGACTAGAGGGGTTGCAAGCACTGGGAAAAGTTTTAATCCCCCAAATCATTTTTCCGAAAAGGTGAAATCCTATATTATCAATATTATATTCCTTATTTGCAACATTTTGGGAACCAATTTCTTGAATGCCAATGATTTTTCATTTAAAAAATATATAACTCCCACAAATTATATCGGAACTTTTTTCTGTTTCAACATCTCTTTCTGAGAATAAATCCTTTTTTGGTAGATGATTTTACAAACAAATATAAAAAAGCTCTCACATAAAAGTTGTATTCCATTTACAATACATTCCTTTGTATTTTAAAACATGAGGCAAGATATTTTAATAATGAGCTTGACGGCAGCAACAACAGTGTGGAATTAAAATACAATTTTTAATTTTCTAACTTTCTATTTTTTTTCTATATTGCAAAATTGGGAGTTTAAAAGAAGATTTCTTGTTCATAAGAGCGATAGTGGAAAACATAATATTAATAATAAATGTGATAAGGGTTTGAATACAGATGAGCTTATGGTGATCCTAGTTTATGGAATAATATCTAAATTGCATATCTCTTAAAAGGCCATGTTAATATTGTGGTACTTCCCCTAAACCCTAAACCCATTAATGAAATTATAATTTGATGAGTTCAAAGACTGATTGTAGTATAGTATAAGAAAGGATGCACCATTTTGCCTACACTGTTTTTTATATAAATTAAATGCTTGAGATAAAGTTATGGTGATCTCTTTTACTTGAAGGTTTAGAAACTTAAAGAAGAAACAACATTTATAATTCATGTTGGTTAGCTTAACATCACTCAATTTGCAAAAAGTGTGAAAATTTGAGTAGTTGTAAACTATAATAGCTTTCATAATAAGTTCATATAGATTATTGATCACTTTTAATACCAATAATAATATATATGGGTCAAGGTATGACAGTTTGTAAACATGGCGAGTCTGAAAGATTTTTTAATCAAAGAATTTTCTTGTTTTATATACAGATGCGGGAGTGCTAAAATATGACCAAATACAAAATCACGACTAAAAAAAGTGGGTTGTTTTGATTTGATTATTGTTCGAGTCAAGTTGAACTGGACTACAATCAAGTTGGATTCAGGTTGATCAGCAAAACTTAATTACGATTCATTTTGACATGCTTTTTAGATGTTCAGGTCAAATTGGGCTCGATCAAGTAAAAAATGAGTCAAGCTTGGGTAAGAATAGGCCAGGTTTGGACCAAAATACCCCAACTCGAAATAACCCGGTTTTTTGGGCAATATTCTTAGCTACTATAATATTTATGCATTCATGTCTAAATGGGTTGGGTTTGGGTCAACTAGGTTAGGAGTGAGCCATGTCAGATTGGGAATTTTGACCCATTTATTAAACGTGTCAGATTTGAGTTGGCCAGTTTTGAATCTACCTAAACACAATCATTTTGTCAAGAGAAGCAGAGCAATGCTAACGATACCTGCGAAAGGGATTTCTTGATTTACCAAAATAGGGTACACGCGACCTATATAGAACCGCACAACTGTTTTGTGCGGTAAGAGACAAACGTACAGAATTACATCAAACAAATATAAAGGCTAAGATAACACTAGTTGGTTACAATATTTTTAATACACCTCGCAAGTGAGGCGCATTGAAAGGCGAGGCAAGGTTGCAGTATGTTTTTTGAAATCGTCGCGGAGAGAGCATCTTGGCGAGAACATGTGCTAGTTGCTTTGTCGAAGGTATGTGCCGAACTTGGAGTTGTTTCTTCGCAACAAGATCGCGCACAAAATGGTAGTCCAACTCCACATACTTCATACATGTATGAAGGACTAGTTTTGCCGTCAAGTATGTAGTGTCAAGGTTGTCGCACCATATGGTAGGTGTATACGTGTGAGGAAAACCAATTTCTTCAAGTAGATGAATCATCCAAAGAGTTCACTGGCAGTGTTTGCAGTAGCCTTGTACATTGCTTTGAACCTCATAATACTGAACTGCTTTTTGGGATACTAGGATATAAGAGTAGAGCCAAGAAAAATGTAATATAAGAAAAATGTAATATTCGCGTGTAGTTTTGCAATGAGTTTTGCAATGAACTATGCAACTTGCCTAATCAGCATTGGTATAGGCTGTCAGGTAACGATGATGAGCTAGTCAAATGGAGTAGCAACAATGGCCCCCTTAAGTATCGTAGAATGTGCTTGAGGGCCTGCCTGTATTCTAAAGTCGGAGAGTGCATGTATTGACAAATCTTGGTGATGCTAAAGGCGATGTTAGGACGAGTAAGGAGAAGGCACTGCAGTGCACCGACAATACTGCGGAATGTGAAGGCATTCGCAGAAGACAAAGGTGAGTCGAAAGAAGGCTTGGGAAGGGTCTCCATGGGACTGCGGTAAGGTTTACAACCTTCGGTAAGGTTTACAACCTTCTATGTTTGTTTGCTTGAGTAAGTTGGCAATGAGCTTGTTAAAGATATAAGACAGTGGCAGTACGGGTGAGCTGAATGCCTAGAAAGTTGGAGGTCGGACCAACATCCTTGACTAAGAACTGGCTGCCAAGCTTATAGATAAAACACTGTATGGAGTTAGGATTATTATCTGTGAGGATGATGTCGTCAACATATATGTGGAAAAACATAATTGTATGATGATCCTTGTACATGATAATGAGATGTCGACAATACTTTGACGAAACCCATAAACGAGGAGGCAGGAGGAGAGCTTTTTAAACAACGTACAAGGTGCTGGTTTTAGGCCATAAAGGGTCTTATGAAGTTTGCACACATGATCTGGATGTCGAGAATCCGTGAAACCTTCTCCTGTAGATCGTCGTTTAAGAAGGCATTATTGAAATATAATTGATTGATAGTCCAATTGTGGGTGAAGGCTATTGCAAGATTAATGCAGACAGTGATCGATATCTCAACCGGACTAAGGTTTTTTCATGGTCAGAGCCTTCTTGTTGATATAAACCTCGGGCAACTAATCTGGCTTTGTACCGATGAATGGAGCCATCATCTCCATATTTTAGTTTATATAGCCACTTGCAAGTAATGAGTGTTTGAGGAACGATAGACCAATTTTTAATCAAAGCATCATAATCCTTTTGCATTGTAGTGAGCCAGTTCGGGTTGGAGATAGTTTGGGAAAATCGGAAGTGAATGAGATTTTAGATGGTACCAATGCAGTGAAATTAGAGCGTAGGGTATGTTTGGTGGCGGATAACAATTTGGGTTTAATTACTTGATTTGAAACAAGTAATCTCGTGGTTAGTGTTCAAGATTGTTGTGTGTTCATTGTTTTTGTTGGCTGCAGGAAGTGGAGGCAGATTGCAATTAGTAAGTTGCCCCAATGGTAAAGAAGAGACGAATTAGGTTCGGGTAGGACAGGAATGGCATTAACGTGAATGGGAATTGGAGTGGTAGAGGATTCGGACTGAACAAGAAGGGAATGGAAGGATTGTTGGATGCTACAACTAGGTTGAATCACCAATGATGTGGTCGATGAGTTGGTTGACTGGGTTTGAGGAAGGATGAGAAAGCAGGGTTCGTCAAATATGCTAAGGTGTGGAGACCATTCAGATCATCATGAAGATGCTGATAGTGCTCCGGTGGATTTCCAGGAGGTTTTGAGGTGATACATGACAAGCTGGAGAAGAGTCCAGGATTGCCACGGCACCCCACGATGCCAACCAGTTCGAGGCCTACGCGCTGTAGCATGCCATGGCGCCCAGCAGACCGAGACCACGGTGCTACAGCGTGCCTTGGTGGAATGCAAACAGCTAAGACGCTACAGCGCGCCATAGCGTCAGCCTGTTCGCAACACAGTCGCTATGGCGTAGTAGAGCATGGCGGAAATCTGCTCAGATTTAGGCATTGCCCTAAGTTCTTTGGGGGAATTTGGGCCTTTTGGAGTCAGAATATTGGCTGGATACTTAAGGGAAACTTATGGAGGAGTTTGCTAAGTTGATATAAGTGATTGTAAGTGCTTTGGTTATTGTTGGAGATGTTTCCAAGGAAGAACCCTAATTGATAGCTGTTGTGCAAGGAAGTCTTGCATGTTGGAGAAAACTATCTAGGTAGTGTGCTTCTTCTCTCCTTCATCCTAGAGTAAGAACTAGTATTTCTTATTAAGGTGATGCTCTTTGTAACTCAGTATTCTTTGAGATTCATAGTGAAAATTTCTATGTTGTGTGACTCTGTGGTTTTTCTGATTCTTGAGTTTTTTGCGTAAATTTTTATCTTTGGATGTGCTTGTGATTTTGATGCATGTGCTTGTGATGTGATCTTTATCTCATTGTATTTGTGATTTTGTGTATTGCTCGATAATCGTCAACGCAACCCCGATCATCGAGCTCAAATCGCTTCCACTGCGGTGTGCTCTAATCTCATTAACAAGTGGTATTAGAGTTTGTTGTTTGAGTGGGAGCAATGGTCGACGAAATGAGACACAATATATAAGTTCAACGGCATGAACTCTGTATTTTGGAAAATGCAAATGGAGTATTTGCTCTACTAGAAGAAGTTGTATCAAACATTAAGTGAAGCCGACAGAAAATCATCGACTATGATTGATGAAGAATGGGAGGTTCTTGATAAAATCTCATTGGGTTTGATTCGTCTATCATTATTTTCTTATGTTGCATTTAATATTGTTAATGAGAAAATTACTGTAGATCTCATGAATGCTCTAACAAGAATGTATGTGGAGCCATTGACTTCTAACCATTTTTTTTTATGAATAGACTATTCAATATGGAGATGATAGATAATTATTCAGTGACTGAACATCTGAATAGGTTCAACACTGTGACTAGCCAGTTGAGTTCGGTGGGCATCAAGTTTGATGACGAGGTCCGAGCTCTGTTATTTCTCTCTTCATTATCAGACAGTTGGGATGGGCTGGTTACAACCATCAATAATTCATCAGGAAATGCGTCGATGAAATTTGACGATATTGTCGGGCTAATGCTAAATGAAAAGGTGCGGAAGAGATCCCACGGGGAGGCATTTACTTCAGCATTGAATTCTGAGATCAGAAGAGTAGACCGGAGACATATTAGAAACATGTCTATGTCAAAACGAGAAAAATCAAGACCCGAAAAAGCAAAGCTAGATCACTGGAACTATGAGAAGACATGTTACTTCAAAAAAGACCATCCCACCTTAAAGAAGCCAAGTGGTGGGAGCAAGGTTATGTGCCCCACCGAAAATGTTTCAGCTGAAGAGGATCAGGATGCATTGATCCTCTCTGATGCAGGGCAACACTAGGGTTTGGTGTTGCCGGGCTCTAATGCAATCCTAGGGTTTGTGAATACTTGTGAATGCAGATGTTTTTCTTTAAGATGTATTTGGAAATTTAAGCACTTTTCGCGCAGCCGCTTTAGATCAATTAAGCTTCAGCATTTACCTACGAAGATTTCACAGTAATTTGAAAATAACTTTCATTGGCAATGGGGTGTCCTGAGCCACGAACAGGAAAAGCGGTCGGCATCGGTTCCGGATCAAAGTAAAGGCTCCGGTCCGAAAAGGTAACTCGCACTTCCAGTTCTACTTGCCATGCGGGTGTGTTCGGTGGTGTTTCCGAACCACTCGCAACGACCGGATTTAGATTTGCGCTCCTACAAATAATTTCTACCCGAAAATCGCACAATAAATTAATTGAATAAATTCAGTTTAGGGTATGGGAAGAACGAACACACGCCGGTTTAAACCGGAGCGAGAAGGGTGATCCGAGTAGATCTCTTGCAGCGGCTAGGGCAACGACGGCTGGGCAGTGGAGGCGGTTGGACAGTGGTGGCCGGGGCAGTGGCGGCAGGGGTAGCAAAGGCAGCGGCTGGGCGGTGACGGCGGTTGGCAGCAGTGGCTGGACAGCAGCAAGGGGCGGCTGGGCAGCGGCAGCGGCTGTCCTGCAGGGAGAGGTCCGAAGGCAGCAAGGGGAGGGGTCCGGAAGGTGGCGGCTAGGGTTTGGAGAGGGAGGATTTGGAAACTAGGGTTTCCCGGGGGAACAAGAGCCGTTCTCGCTGTTTGGAGAAAACTCATAATTTTTTATTTATCAAAAATTGAAATTAACATACACATCTTGGGTATTTATAATACCCTCAAAGCAATCTAGATCTTAGAGTGTTTTTAATAAACGATCGGAGGGCTAATATTCGTCTCTCCGATCAATACATGAAACGGATAAAAATAAATGCGAAAATAAAATTGAAACGGACGAAAATAAATGCATAAAAATAAAACTGAAATATCAAGGCCGGTATGGGTCCGAGCGGGCTCGGCGGCGGGACCCGCGTCGAAGATGGTTCCCATCAACTCTCCCCCGCTCAAAAGCACTCATCACCGGTGAGTGGTCTGTGCGGTAGTGGGCTAAGAGGTCAGTATCCAATCTCTCAATCTCCTCTGCAAGTACCTAACTATCCTCCGTGTCGGGTCGTCCTCTCCAACGAACCAAGTATCTCTGAAAGCCACCCTCAGTAGTGGCCACTGTCTCCTCGTCCAGAATCAGCTCTGACAGTGAATCTCCTCGGGGTAATCTGTCTGTGGACCTCGGTATCGGTAATAGGTCCTCAACTGAAGCTCTGTCCTCTGGTGCTGGGGTGCTACCATCAGGGGAAAAGGTAGGCATGGCTATCTGTGGAGCTATATCCTTACCCACACACTGCTCTCTCATACGTTCCGGTTCAGAACTATCTGTAGAAGGCTCCTCAGGTCCCAGTGGGTGTCCGTAGAATCGGGTCAGATCAGCCACATTGAACACTGGATGTACTCCCCAATCACATGGCAAGGCTAATTGGTATGCATTCGTACCAATCCTTTTCGACATCCTGTATGGTCCGGTTCTTCTGTCTGCCAGCTTCTTCAGGCTTCCCGAGGGAAGCCTATCTGGACTCAGTCGCACCATAACCAAGTCACCTATCTCAAAAGATGTGTCCCTTCGTCTGGCATCAGCTTGCAGCTTATTATGATCGTAGTTGCTGTGCAATTTGCGCTCAATCTCCTTATGTAATTCATGCAATTGTAATGCAAATTCTGATGCAAACTGACTCATCCTATGAGTGTACGGTAGGGGAACTAAATCTAGAGGAACTCTAGCCCTATGGCTGTGAACTATCTCGTTCGGAGACGTCCCAGTTGACCTATTTAATGAGTTATTGTAGGCTAATTGGGCGTGTGGTAAGATCAGATCCCAATTAGCCTTGTGGTCCCCAACCAGACATCTCAGCAGATTCCCAAGGCTACGGTTGACAACCTCAGTCTGGCCATCGGTCTGCGGGTGGTAGGCTGTCGAGAACATGAGCTTGGTTCCCATAAGACGCCACAAGGTTTTCCAGAAATAGCTCGTGAACTTGACATCCCTATCAGTCACTATCGTCTTGGGTACACCCCTATGAGCTACCACCTCTTTAAAATAAAGTTTTGCCATGGCAGAGGCGTCGTTAGTTTTGCAGCACTGGCTAAAATATGCCATCTTGGAGAAGCGATCTACTACCACCAGGATGGAGTCGTGCTGACGTTGTGTGCGTGGTAGTCCTAGCACAAAGTCCATACTGACATCCTCCCAAGGGGTGGAAGGAATGGGTAGAGGGGTGTACAGTCCATTGGGTTGTTTATTTCCCTTTGCAACCTGACACACCCTGCAGCTTCTCACAATCTGGGCAATGAACCTCACCATCCCCGGCCAGTAAAATCTCTCCTGAACAAGATCTACTGTCTTGTCCCTTCCAAAATATCCTCCTAGTCCTCCACCATGCAACTCCCATACTATAAAATTGCGCATAGACGTATTGGAAATGCATAGTCGTGTGCCCCTAAATAGGTACCGGTCCCGAATGACATAGTCCGTAGTGTCGTGGTATGGGTCGGCGGCTAGAGCACTATAGATGCCACTAAAATCAAGGCATGTGGCATAATCCTCGATTATGCGCTCAAAGCCTATCACATGTGCTCTCATCTCTGTGAGGACAAGAGTAACTCTGCTCAAAGCATCGGTGGGTGTGTTATTCTTCCCTTTGCAATGTTTAAGTACGAAGTCGTACTCCTGTAGGAATGACACCCACTTTGCTTGGCGTGGGCTAAGCTTGTGTTACGAGTTTATATATCTAAAAGCTTGGTGATTCGAGTGTAAGATAAACTCCTTTGGCAACAGGTAGTGCCTCCAGTGACTCAAGCTTTGCACTAAAGCGTAAAACTCATGCTCATAATTAGAATAATTTAGCTTTGGGCCCGAGAGTTTCTCGCTGAAATATCCCACAGGGTGGCCCTCCTAGGTGAGGACTCCACCAATCCCAACGCCGGAAGCATCGCAAGACACCTCAAAGGTCTTGCCAAAATCTGGTAATCTCAACAATGGGGCAGATGACATCTTCTCCTTGATAAGCTGAAATGCTTTTCCAGCAGAAGATGGCCACTTGAACTCGCCCTTCTTGGTACACTCTGTGATAGGGGCCATGATGCCACTAAAATCCTTTATGAAACGTCGGTAAAAAGTGGCCAGGTCGTGAAAGCTACGCACATCATGGATGTTTTGTGGCGTGGGCCACTCCATGATAGCCTTCACCTTCTCGGGATCAACGGAGATTCCTGAGGAGCCTACTATGTAACCCAGAAAGATGACAGACTCCACGAAAAATGTGCACTTCTTCATGTGGATGTACAGCTTTTCAGCTCGCAGGAGCTCAAAAATGGTGCGAAGATGACCCAGGTGGTCATCGCTAGAGCGGCTATACACCAGAATGTCATCAAAATAAACGACGACGAACTTACCCATGTAGGGCTGGAAGACATGAGTCATCATCCGAGCAAAGGTGCTTGGGGCATTGGATAGTCCAAAGGGCATCACTAGCCACTCATACAATCCCTCCTTCGACTTGAAGGCAGTCTTCCACTCGTCTCCCTCTCTAATCCTAATCTGGTGGTATCCGCTCCTCAGATCTATCTTTGAGAAGATAGCGGCACCACTCAGCATGTCCAACATGTCGTCTAATCGTGGAATGGGGAATTTATACTTCACAGTGATTCGGTTGACAGCTCGGCTGTCAACACACATGCGCCATGTTCCATCCTTCTTGGGGGCAAGAAGGGCTGGAACAGCACATGGACTCATACTGTGACGAATGAATCCACGATCTAATAGCTCAGTGATCTGCCTCTGCAGCTCAGCGTGCGCTGCGGGGTCTAAATGGTAGTGAGGCAAATGGGGTAGGGAGGAGCCAGGGACTAAATCAATGGCGTGCTGGATCGACCTCATGAGAGGTAATCCAGCAGGCAACTCCTCAGGATGGACATCCTGAAACTCCTCAAGAAGCTTCCTGGCAGATTCAGGAAGGTGGGTGGTGTCAGGCACCAGTCCAGATGACTGGAGTACCACCAAGGCATAAAGGATGCCATTCGCAAAACTCTCTCTCTCTAACTTAACTCCCCGGATAATATTCAAGGCCTTCTTCCGTTCTGTGGGCGGAAGGGTCTCCTTGGTGGCTTTCGGTCTTGGGTGTGAGGTTAAGGGTCTGACGGGATTCAGGACCACCTTCTGCCCATTCAACATGAATGAACATGTGTTTGTCCTGCCATGAATAGTCACGTCCCTGTCATACAACCATGGTCTCCCTAAAAGAGCGTGGCAAACATCTATGGGCATGACATCGCACCAGATCTGATTGGTATAGGGTCCGATCGTGATGGGTACGAGACATCTGCGCGTCACAGGAATGGTAGTCATGGTAACCCAAGCTACCTGAAAAGGTGACGGGTGGGGCTCGGCAGTGACCCCTAAACGTGCAAGTGCGGACTCTGCCACAACATTCATGCAGCTGCCACTATCAATCACTAATCTGCATGACTTCTCCCCGGCTCGGAAGAAGGCTTGGAAGATGTTGGTTCTCCAATAATCAGTAGACTCACGGGGTGTGGCGATCATACATCTCACCACTAGGAGGCTCGAGTCAAACTCCTCATCACTGGGGGCCCCTAAGTCAAGCTCATTTAACACAACACCGACATCATCAATTTCGGCTAGGGCAGACTCATCGTCACTAGCCTCCTAAATCAGTAATGTGGTGAACTGCTTGGTGCAGTTCCTGGCATAGTGCCCTAACGTACCACATCTGAGGCACTTAAGGTGTGCCAGACTCATAGCTCCTATGGGGGCCTTCCCCTTATCCTCTCTCGTGGCCACGCCTGTAGTCTTGGCTCCATCACCTCGAGCCTTTGAGTCATCCCGTCTATCGGTTCTAGTCATCCCAGATGTCTTATTGCGACTCTTTTGATATGTCTCTATATCAGTCGCAATAGACACAGTGCCTTCCAAATTATATACGCCGTAGCGAAGGAGTTCGCTACGAATCTCTGGCTTCAATCCGTACTTGAATTTGGACAGGGTGTCCAGCTCAGACTCACGGATGCGGCAGCGTATCATGAGATCTTTCATCCCGGCGTAATATTCTGGGACGGTCCTAATGCCCTGGCGCAATGAGGTCAGCTCATCGCATAATCGGCTCATGTGGTATGCCGGTATGTATTGGGCCTCCAGTAGGGCTTTCATCTCAGCCCAGGTAGTCACTGGAGGAAGCCCATCGTACTCCATCTGTCTCTCTTTTCCTAGCCAAAAGGTCTTTGCTTTCAGGGTGAGTCTCATCTTGGCAAAGCGGACCTTTTGATCCTCGTACATACCGTACCAGTCAAAATAACTCTCTATGTCGAGAACAAAGTCTGCGAAAATCTTGGGGTCCATCGTGCCATCATAGCTAGGAGGGTCTAGCTTGAGAACATGTGTCAGGTCTGGGCGTTTGTCTCGCACAGGTCTATCAAAGTCATCCTCAAATCGGGGGTAGTCATCGCGTTCCCTGGGTGGGAATTCGCGGCGGCCATCCCAACCCCTGGGAGGTGGTCCGTAATAATCCTCTCGAGGGGGGGCTCGAATAGGACGTCCCACATCTCTATGCCCAGCAGGTATGGGTCTCTCTTCCTCCTAGCGCTGATCACCGAAAGGGGCATCAGGTCGGGTCCTAAAGGCGTCATCATATCTAACATCCTGAGGTCCAGCAAGTCTAGGCCTTAATGTGCGCGCTCTCTGATCTATCTTTGGAGTTAGTCTATCCTTGTCTCGCTCGTGGTGTAAATCATGTGGACCTAGAGGTCCAGATTCTCATGAGGGGCATCCACTCGAGTCAGGAAACAGTTCGTGGATGGTTCTCCTCCTGAACTAGGCGGGTTAGATCCTCTACTTGTGCGGGTTAGATTTGACAAAGTCATGGCAGAGAACCTATGCAGCAGATCACTATTGTTACATCAAGCACCTCGACAACATCTATATTGTTATTATATGTGGATGATATATTTATTGCATAATTTGATTTAAAAAAATTCAAGCCTAAAAGAACAACTATCAAAAGAGTTTGAGCAAAATGATCTTGGACAAGCCAAACATATTCTTGGGATGAAGATTTGCAAGGAAAGAAAAGGCATTTACTTTAAGTCAGCATGATTACGTTGAAGATATTCTGCAGAAATGCAACATGTGCATGGCAAAACATGTGTGCACACTGATGGGAAGTCATTTTCCTTGTCAAAATAAAAATGATGCAAAGCAGAAGCATATGGTCAAAACTTGGCATGTACGCTGCGAATCCGCAGGCGGCCAAACATTACACACGCAGTGGGAATAGCTAGCAAGTTCATAAGCAACCCTGAAAAGGCGCACTGGAAGTTGTGAAGTAGATTTCAGATACCTAAGAGAAACTACCAGCACATCATTATGATTTGGTAGATCTGGAGAAGAGCTACAAGAATTCATAGACTCAGATTTAGCAAGAAACATAAATAGTAGAAGACGCAAAACTGCATATATCTTCACTATGGGAAGCACTCCATTAAGTTGGCCCTCAAGATTGCTAAAGATAGTGGCACTCTCGACCACGAAAGCAGAATATGCAACTACCATGAAAGTAAGCAAGAAAATCATATAGCTACAAAGCTTTACAGCAGTACTGGACAAATAACAAATGAAATAATAAGCCATACAACGACAGTCAGAGTGCAATATACTTAGACAAGTATGTCGCATGTCATGCCTGGGCGAAACATAACTTTTAAGACACATTTTCATTCGCCCACTTCTAGAGAAGGAACGACTATTGCAAGAAAAGATCCGTACTTCTTAGAATCTTGCGAACATACTGATGAAAATAACAATGATGGGCAAGCTAAGGTTATGCTTACCTCAGTAAGCTTTGGTACCTAAAAATTAAGTGGAAATGACTCACAAACTGCACAATGAAAGGATTCTCGCATTGAAGAAGAAAAAAGACTCTATTTCCAAGTGGGAAATTGTTATGCTTTCATGGAGCCTCGAGTGTTGCACCAACAAGCGCACTCAAATAAGATATTGGGCGTCCAAGCGCACAAGAACTATGGTGGTTCTAAGTTACAGAGAAGGCGATGTTTGGGCACGCCCATGCCTTGGCTTTTCAGATTGCGTGGAACGTCACACGCACCCAAGCGCATAGAGGCGCCTAGGCGCAATCCTGTCACAAGCTTGCAACATTAAACTAACAAAGTAAAAGGCTCACTCCCAAGCGCAATCAGAAGCACGCCCAGAAGCATATGGACAGACAAGATGGCTTGCGCAGACTCTCTGAATCATGCACACATTAATGGTAGCACGCCCAGGCAAACAAAGATGAGCCCACATGCACAGGCGTGTCTTAGTGCATGGGGATAATGGACGGGACAAATTGGATCGGTAATTCATGCTACAACAACAAAGGCTTAACAGACCCGATTCATACACATGTTAGGGCCATCATTAGCAAGTGCACATAGTGGAAGAAAAGGGTTAATTAATAGCGAAGTCATGAAAATATATGTAGAACGAGGTGCAGTAAGATCTAAAACTTGTAATATTTCCTTTCTTCATAATAAATTTTTCTCGTTGCGTGTGGCTCAATGATTTTTCCCTTTAATATATTTTCACATAAAACCTGTGTGTCTCTACTGTGATTGCATTTTCTGTGATTGTGTTTTCTACACTCAATTCTTGCTCTTGATTGCACCGGGTGAAAAGGTCTGTATGTTTGATTTTCAGTACGTTAAAAACTTCTAGTATTTGTTAAGAACTTCTAAGAAAATAAAGTTGCTAAAGGAATACAAACGCTACATCTTTGAATTTCAACTCATAGTTGTTTTTTTTGTTCTGAGGGATACCATTTACAAAAAATAACTAATCAATCACAATACAATACACACCCAAGCAATATGAACACCATGGTGTTTGGTTGCAAGATATGAGGCTGACTCATGTGATATTAGGCAAATTTTGCCAAATAACAAAAAATGCAACTCACAAATCCTGCTGATTCTTGAATACTGTCATCACCAACTCTTTCTTAGATTCAAAATATATTAAATCCTAAAATGGCCAGGATTTAAGAAATTAAAGCACATGTGCTATATGTCAAATCCAAATCATAAAATAAATGAAAAATAATTTAACAAGGTGATTTAATTAAATATCATGCATATCATTTCCAGAATTTAACACCTTCAAGCTTAACTAAATCTAGATTCCTAAGATTACTAAATTTTTGCTTGAATTAAATCATCCTCGCTGCATGACATGCCTTAAGAACTAACATGCCCAAATAAAGCTCAAAAGGGCCAATTATCAACCAATACAATGAAGAAACATATCTTTTATAAAAAATGATAAGGAGATAAAAAGCAGAACTTTTCAAAAAAACCTAGATTCCTAGTTGAGCCTCCCAGCCAAACCATTAACAATTGTCGGCAAGATGAGAATATTGGTCAGCAAATTGTTCCCGTATCATCCGAGCACCCTTGGGCTCGGTTGGCATTGCGATGAGCATTTTCTATTTTAACCAATCAAGAAACAGTTGTCTAGGATGCAACCAAAACAAGAAAGCTCCACATGAACAAAAATATCAACCTTGTAACTAAGCATTTTTCCCAAACTAAGGACGTAGCAAACAAGCTGCCAAGCAAAAGAGAGTTAGCAGACGATCATCTATCAAGCAAAGAAAGAAGACAAGAATGGGACAGTAAGAGGGGACCACTAGGCTCTCTCACTAAGCCGCCAACCAATATGTGGGATTGTCAAGCAAAAAAAAAAAAGACTGCCGATGAGGGGATTGATACCAAGACAAAAACCCTTCTCAATCCAAGTTCGGTCGGAAGCGCGCCATATCACATTTTTTCAAGCTCTTTAGCTTAGGCACAACAATCTTTTTGCTCAATCCTGGCTAAGTGATGGGGACCATCTTCGACGCGGGTCCCGCCACCGAGCCCGCCCAGACCCATACCGGCCTTGACATTTCAGTTTTATTTTATGCATTTATTTTCGTCCGTTTCGATTTTATTTTCGCATTTATTTTTGTCCGTTTCAAGTATTGATCGGAGGAACGAATATTAGCCCTCCGATCGTTTATTAAAAATACTCTAAGGTCTAGATTGCTTTGAGGGTATTATAAATACACAAAATCTGTATGTTAATTTCAATTTTGATAAATAGAAATTCTGAGTTCTCTCCAAACAGCGAGAACGGCTCTTGTTTCCCCCGGCGAAACCCTAGTGTCCAAATCCTCCCTCTCCAAACCCTTGCCACCACCTTCCGGACCCCTCCCCTTGCTACCTTCGAACCTCTCCCTGCAGGACAGCCGCTGCCACCGCTGCCCGATCGCCGCTGTCCAGCCTCCGCCGCCACTGCTGCCAGCCGCCGCCACCGCTGCCCAGCCGCTGCTGCCATCCGCCGCCGCTGCCCAGCTGCCCTGCTGCTGCCAGCCGCCGCCGCTGCCCCTGTTGCCGCTGCCGCTGCTTCCCCTGCTGCCGCTGCAAGCCGCAGCTGCTGTCACTGCCCCTGCCCCAGCCACCGCTGTCCAACCGCCTCCACTGCCCGGCCGTCGTTGCCCTAGCCGCCGCAAGAAATCTACTCGGATCACCCTTTTCACTCCCGGTTTAAACCGGCGTGTGTTTGTTCTTCCCATACTCTAAACTGAATTTATTTAATTATTTTCTCGTGCGATTTTCGGGTTAAAATTATTTGTAGTAGCGCAAATCTAAATCCGATCGCTGCGAGTGATTTCGGAACGGAAACGCCTCCGAACACACCCGCATGGCAAATATATCTCGAAGTGCGAGTTACCTTTTCGGACCGGATCCTTTCCTTTGATCCGGAACTGGTGCCGACGTCTCTTCCTGTTCGTGACGCAGGACACCCCATTGCCAACGAAAGTTATTTTCAAATTACTGTGGAATCTTCTGCAGGCAAATGTTGAAACTTAATTTATCTGAAACGGCTGCGCTAAAAGTGCTTAAATTTTCAAATACATCTTAAATAAATCTGCATTCACAAGCATTCACGAACCCTGGGATTGCATTAGAGCCCAGCAACACCAAACCCTAGTGTTGCCCTGCATCAAATTTGGTATCAAAGAAGGCTCCGAAATTTTCTCAAATTTCAGAATCCTATTCTCCTAAGATTCACATCACTGCATACATAGGAGTCCAGGTGCATACATATTTAAAATCGCATCCATCATTGCATGCATCTGAGAAGTGGTAAGACAATTAGCATGGATAGCCACAGTCAACACTTAGAGTTTGAGATGCACCAACCACAAGAGATGTCCCATGTTGCACTGCACTTGATCCCTGACGAACCTATCTGGTTTAGGAACTTCCGCATGGAATGGAACGCGGAGAAACACCACCTGAGGGAAGAGACGAACACCTTGAGAGCAGATATGAGAGGAGTTATAGGACGGGTGAACCAATTAGAACGCACAAGTAGAGGATCTAACCCGCCTAGTTCAGGAGGAGAACCATCCACGAATTGTTTCCTGACTCGAGTGGATGCCCCTCATGAGAATCTGGACCTCTAGGTCCACATGATTTACACCACGAGCGAGACAAGGATAGACTAACTCCAGAGATAGATCAGAGAGCGCGCACACTAAGTCCTAGACTTGCTGGACCTCAGGATGTTAGATATGATGACGCCTTTAGGACCCGACCTGATGCCCCTTTCGGTGATCAGCGCTAGGAGGAAGAGAGACCCATACCTGCTGGGCATAGAGATGTGGGACGTCCTGTTCGAGCCCCCCCTCGAGAGGATTATTACGGACCACCTCCCAGAGGTTGGGATGGCCGCCGCGGATTCCCACCCAGGGAACGCGATGACTACCCCCGATTTGAGGATGACTTTGATAGACCTGTGCGAGACAAACGCCCAGACCTGACACGTGTTCTCAAGCTAGACCCTCCTAGCTATGATGGCACGATGGACCCCAAGATTTTCGCAGACTGGGTTCTCGACATAGAGAGTTATTTTGACTGGTACGGTATGTAGGGCAACACTAGGGTTTGGTGTTGTCGGGCTCTAATGCAATCCTAGAGTTTGTGAATATTTGTGAATGCAGATGTTTTTCTTTAAGATGTATTTGGAAATTTAAGCACTTTTCGTGCAGTCGCTTTAGATCAATTAAACTTCAGCATTTACCTACGAAGATTTTACAGTAATTTGAAAATAACTTTCGTTGGCAATGGGGTGTCCTGAGCCACGAATAGGAAGAGCGGTCGGCACCGGTTCCGGATCAAAGGAAAGGCTCCGGTCCGGAAAAGTAACTCGCACTTCGAGTTGTACTTGCCATGCGGGTGTGTTCGGTGGCGTTTCCGTTCCGAAACCACTCGCAACGATCGGATTTAGATTTGCGCTCCAACAAATAATTTCTACCCGAAAATCGCACAAGAAATTAATTGAATAAATTCAGTTTAGGGTATGGGAAGAACAAACACACGCCGGTTTAAATCGGAGCGAGAAGGGTGATCCGAGTAGATCTCTTGCAGCGGCTAGGGCAACGACGGCTGGGCAGTGGAGGCGGCTGGACAGCGGTGGCCAGGGCAGAGGCGGCGGCGGCAAGGGCAGTGACATCAGCTACGGCAGCAGCGAGTGGTGGCCGGCAGCGGCAGCGGCAGCAAGGGCAGCGGCGGCGGCTGGGCGGCGACGGCGGCTGGACAGCAGCAAGGGGCGGCTGGCAGCAGCGGCAGCAAGGGCAGCGGCGGCGGCTGGGCGGCGACGGCGGCTGGACAGCAGCAAGGGGCGGCTGGCAGCAGCGGCAGCAAGGGCGGCGGCGGCGGCTGGGCGGCGACGGCGGCTGGACAGCAGCAAGGGGCGGCTGGCAGCAGCGGCAGCAGCGGCGATCGGGCAGCGGCGGCGGCTGGGCAGCGGCGACTGGAGTGGTGGCAGCTGCTGTCCTGCAGGGAGAGGTCCGAAGGCAGCAAGGGGAGGGTTCCGGAAGGTGGCGGCTAGGGTTTGAAGGGGGAGGATTTGGAAACTAGGGTTTCCCGGGGGAAACAAGAGCCGTTCTCGCTGTTTGGAGAATACTCAGAGTTTCTATTTATCAAAAACTGAAATTAACATACACATCTTGGGTATTTATAATACCCTCAAAGCAATCTAGACCTTAGAGTGTTTTTAATAAACGATCGGGGGGTTAATATTCGTCCCTCCGATCAATACATGAAACGGACAAAAATAAATGCGAAAATAAAATTGAGACAGACAAAAATAAATGCATAAAAATAAAACTGAAATATCAAGGCCAGTATGGGTTCGGGTGGGCTCGGCGGCGGGACCCGCGTCGAAGATGGTCCCCATCACTCTCCCTTGTCAACACAGAGTTCTGGGTAGTGAACTCGGGATTATTCTTTCATTTCCCTCCTACGAGGAGTGTATTCAAGAATTACACAAATAGTGATTTGGGTAACGTATATCTTAGAGATGACAAGGCATCCGATATCATATAGAAATGTGATGTGGATGTCCAGCTATCAGGCGGTGCAGTTTGGAAGCTTAAAGATGTTAGACATGTGTCATGTCTAAAGATAAACCTTATTTCAGTAAGTCAGTTAGCCAGGGAGGGCTACAACACATTCTTTATAGGGGACTTGTGGAAGGTCACCAATGGTGCATTTGTTGTTGCACGGGACAACTTGGAAGGTACACTTAATCAAAAGTGTCTGATTCCATTGCAGTTACACAATATATAGACGCTAGTCTATGGCACCGAAGGCTTGGCCATATGAACGAGAGGGGTTTGAAATCCCTACGGTCAAGAGGAAGGTTCCAATGACTGAAGTCTGTAGATTCTATGAAGATTGTGTTCTGGGCAAGCAAAAGAAGTCACATTCTTCAAAATTGGAAGAGAACTGAAAAGCAGGAAACTCGAGTTGGTGTATACAGATGTATGGGGCTAGCTCCTACTTCTTCCATAGGTGGAGTCATATATTTTGTCATCTTCATTGATGACTATATAAGAAAGGTATGGGTTTACTTTCTAAAATATAAATATGATGTGTTTGATGTGTTTGGAAAATAGTTAGCTTTGGTGGAGAATGAGATAGGATTGAAGCTTAAGTGCTTGAGATCCGATAATGGCGGCGAGTACTGTGATATGGAGTTATGTGCTTTGAGAGGTATCAAGAGGGAATTTACAGTTCCAAGAACACCACAGCAAAATTGTGTTGCAGAGCGGATGAACAGATTAGTCACAGAAAGAGTAAGGAGCATGAGATTGCATGCGGGTCTCCTAAAGAAGTTCTGGGCTAAGGTCGTTAACACGACAATGTATCTAATTAATAGGGGACCTTCTTTACTCCTAAATGAAGGGATTCCCGAGGAGGCCTGGAGCGGAAAGGAGGTGAAACTAAACTACTTCGAGGTATTTGGTTGTTCATCCTATGTGTATGTTGATGTAGGATCCAGGAGCAAGCTTGATGCAAAGGCGATCGTGTGCACATTCATCGGATATGGTGCGGGCGAGTTCGGTTACAGATTCTTGGACAGTAAGAACCAGAAGATTTACAGAAGCAGTGATGTCACTTTTAATGAAAGTGAAATGTACAAGGATTGTATTAGTCATGACTGATTCTAAAGTTGCTTAAGATAGTGAGCCCCAGCATATTGAAATTGATGGCAACGTTGAGCTAGATGTTCATGTACATGAAGATGCTTATGAGGGTGTTGAAGCTGAACAACAAACACCCATGTTGCGGAGATCTACAAGAGAGAGCTGTTGTGCAAGTAAGCGTTGCATGTTGGAGAAAACCCTCCAGATGGTGGCTGCTTATTCTCTCCTGCATCCTAGAGTAAAAGCTAGTGTTCCTAGTTAAGGTGAAGCTTTTTGTAACTCTGTATTCTTCGTGATTCATAGTGAAAATTTTTGTGTGGTGTGGCTTTGTAATTTTTCTCATTCTTGAGTTTTCCACGTAAATAATTGTCTTTGGATGTGCTTGTGGTTTTGATACATGTGCTTGTGCAATGATCTTTATCTCGTTGTATTTATGATTTTGTGTATTGTTCGGTAACCGTCAATGCAATCCCGATCCTCGAGCGCAAATTGTTTCCGCTGCGATGTGCACTCATCTCATCAACAAGTGGAAGGATGAGAAAGCTGAATTCGTCAAATACAAATGCGCTGAGAGATGAATATTCTCTCAGTTTTAGGGTTAAGACATAAGTAGGCAGCATGAGACACATGGAAGGGATTGGTTGTCGATTTTGAATTTGGTGTAGGATTGGAGCAAGGGAAGGCATACTTTGGAGTAGTCGGGTTGAGTTTGGTGGAGTAGTTCAAATGGGGATTTTGTGGGTGGTGAGATGATAGTTGTGGTTGATGGGGTAATTGGCAGTTTGAAAGGCATACAACCAATATGATAGAGGGAGTAAGTGGTTAGAATCTTCTCCATGCTCGCCAAGTTCCCCTACCAAAATTCTCATGGTAGTTCAGCAGCTGCTCTCTTCGTCCACCCCTGCATGAATGCCTACACGTTGGAGAGCACTCTTGTGTAGGTCAACTCGGGCTGATCCACCACTTTCTTCACGTTGCTCAGCATTTCGGATAGCATTGCATTGATCAAATCGGGAAGAAACGCTAAGAAGACTATACTCGCTGAAAGTCGCAAATTTTAAGGGACCGGGGAGTTAATTGCGTGGACCAAAAAATTAATTAAACAAAAGCCAAGATATCAAAAAAACAATTTACAAGAGTTAAGAGATTTTTGATAATTCTCTCTTATTCGATTTGATCTTTTGACTATTGAAAAAGACCAAATTTAATTCACCGACTTATAAAATGTTTAAAATAGTTCAATTACTCAGTTTTAAAGGCCAAATTTAATTCACGGACTTACAAAATGTCTAAAATAGTTCAATTACTCAGTTTTAAAGACCAAATTAGTTTAGATTTAATTTTTCTATTTATTTTGTATGAAAAAGTTAAATTACTATGGGCATTTTAGTATATGGTTTATATAAAATATATATATATATATATATAGTGATAAATTTTTATTTATAAATATTATAATTCAGGTGTTGACTATGTATTATTCAAAGTTTTCAGCGCCATGTATGTTGTAATTATCCCAGTTTCATGACTTGAATTTATTCTCTTTTTTTCTTTTATTGTATTTTATACTGGCATAACTTTCCTTTCAACCCAAACTATTCCAGATGCATCAATTTCACATCTATATTTACAAAACTACCATTTAACCATTTTAAGTGCTAAATCTGTTACTATAATAATAATAATAATATCACAATAATAAATATGCTGACTGCCGGCGTGCGCAGCCATTGGGCAACCTGGGAACTTTAGAGGCCGGCGAGAGCGGCGAATCTCATTTCTCCGGCGCCAAAGAGAAGATCCGAGTCTCTGAACTTATCGGTCGTTCGATTGCAATCTACGAGAAGGAGGACCGTTCGGATTCAGGCATTGCGGCGGCTGTCCTGGCGAGGAGCGCCGGCGTTGGAGAGAACTACAAGAGGATCTGCACCTGCGACGGGGTCACCATATGGGAGTCCAGGTAATGTAAAACTAAAATAAACAAAATCTGTTTATTAATTATGTGTCAATCCTTTCATTCTGCTGAATATTTATAATTTGCACAAGGTATAACACGTAAATCTTGTATAATCTTTAATTCAGTATAATATTTTTACTGTATTATTAGGGCCTTGTTTTGTAAATGTCGTATTTTTGGTGCTGATTGCAAATTATAACAGTTTTTCGGTGGTGTGCAGGTGATACTCAGTGAAGTAAAACAGCTCCTAACTCACATTTTCCATCGAGTTCGAGTTCAAATTGACTCAATAAGATTCGAGTCGGACTCAACTATATAAAACAAATAAATTTATATTAATAACTGAAATAATATTTTGGCATAGCAATTTTACAACAAATAAGAATTCGGTTAAATTTCAATTGGGATCATACTTGTGGTTTTTAATACTAAAATGCTCATTCTTAATTAAGAAACACTATTTTTGCCTTGTGAGTTTTGCATTCAGAACCTCAAACAAAATAAATGAAGCTCCTTGACCACTGAGCTAGGCAATAATTTTTGAGCTTGTGTACATTTTATATGTTTATATATTTTGTGGACTAGAATCAATTCGAGTCAACTCGAGCTTAACTTGAACTCGACTCGAAATGGGGTTCAAGTCACGGCTACCGCTTGTTAGGGTGTATTCATGATTCACATTGAAAAATGTAATTTATGAATCATCATTTACTTTTTGTTTCTTACCCATCGTTAAACCTTTTTTATTTTTGTTTGATTGTATAGCACGGGGCCTCATACAGTGCCCAATGCAGAGCCTGAAAATTGTATTTTATGATTCAGGCAATGCTTGTTAACTTCTTTAATATAGAATTTGGCAAAACTTATCATTAGCTAGCAATTATGTGAGGATATGAAGTGCAAGTGTTAGAATGTTGAATAATATTCTCAGAACTTTTTATTCATTAATCATTCAAATAAGCTAATACCATGGCCTTGAAAAAAGTATAATAATTTGGAAGTATCAACATTTTAAAATAGAAGAGGAAGTCTATATAATTGAACCCAAGAAATTATGATATTTGGGAAAAGAGGTTATGAAAACCTATTTGGGAAAAGAGATTATGAACTATAATTTAGGAGTTCCTGTGAAGACAAAATGTGCAATGATTATATATAGAGTTACTACTATACTCGCCAAAATTGGCACGTCAACTATCCCCATTATACTCGTATTTCCTCGCAGCTAGATTTTCACACCATCGTGCGATGACGACATGATGATGGGCGGTCATTCCGATAGGTGGGTGTGATCATCCTGCTGTAATTTGATTGATGTTTAGCTCATATCTTGTTTTAAGTATGTTAGACTAGACTTAAATTCAGAAAATCATGAGTTCAAAGTTGCAAGTAAGATTTACAGTCTCCAACCCATCCAGCGGTTAGCATAGTACGGCGAGGCCTCTATTAACTCGATAGTTCAAGGGATAGGTGTCCTAGCGGCCATGCAATAGGATGATGGAGCACTGAGCATGCCATAACAGGAAGTTACAATCTTGATTACCTTAGGGTTGGATAATTATGATTACGGAAAAGGATGTTATAAGTCTCTCACATGCCCCTTCAATATTCATTACAGATTTGAATCTCCTTGTATTCCACAATGTCTGTCATGCTGCAGTGGTAGTTACTGCTATCATTACAAACAGCAAAGTGTTGAGGGTCCCATTGACATGGGCAACTTAATTAACATTTTTTTTTGTGGATGATACATGAAATCAATGTCACCAATATAACTCTTCAATATGTCCAGGTATGTTTTGTTTGCTCATTGGGCATCAATATCAAACCCTAGTGCAATAGCTCAATTTTTTGAAGCATCTGTTTGGTTTTTTGCCCATAGAAGGTTAATTTTTCAGTAGGTCACATATCTTAAGAGTTCTCCCACACAAGTACTCTTAAATTTGAAATTCTTATCGAAAATTTTATTATTATCTAAAAAAATACCTTGATGTTTATGAGTTTTGTTTAATTATACTTAAGAGGCTTCACAATTTTGATGTATTTGTCAGTGTCTATACACAGATCTAATACTTTCAATTAGTTAGACAGGATTATAGGTTGCCTCTATATGCTCAAGAGGTACCCCCCATCATATATCATTTTATCTCATTACGGGTTTAAGAGGCCGCTCTCATAGAGTGGTACTTTGTAATGTATGACATTTAACTCACATTTGGCACCTAATGTCTTAACTATGATGATCTGATACTAATTATGGATTAATCTGATGCCGGATGTATTAAACATTTAGAATGAAAAATAACACATTCGTACAGATCCGCACAAACATTTTATCCATTCAACATAAATATAAAAATGTAGAATTCCGTCTTAAAAGCAACATTCATTATTGTTTTGCTTTAAAATATAAAAAATGAGTAAATTTAAAACTAAATTCTCTCTTTTTCTATTAAAAGGTAGCAGGGGTACATTCTTCTCTTCCTTCCAAGTATTCTCAAGCTAAGTCCTGCTCTTTAAAGAGTTCTTTATCTCACATTGAAAAGTGTTAATATATTTAATATTTTAGTTAGATTTCTAAGTATTTGAATATCTCATTTATATTAAAGCAAATTAAAAGGTATGCATGAAAAAGATAGAAAAGTAATTTAGAAAAATAGTCATAATATTGTATAAAATATTCAACACTTTAGTAAAGTTAGTCTCATGCATGAGAGACATTTATTTAGATTCATTTTTCCTTGTAAAACAACATTTATGTATAAAATATAATGGCATTTATATTTTAATATTTTGAATGTATTTGCTTACTTCAAAGTAATTATTACAAAATAATTTTTTATATATATTTGTCAAAATTTTATGTCACTGTTAAAGATAAGATAATGTTTAGCGTCTAACTTGATACTTTGTTCTTCTATGATAAAATCAGATCTACTTGACTCTTGGTTTCAATAATATCACATTAACCACTACCAACCTTCCTCGAAGGTATGACAAGGCCTCCGTATAATCCACCTAAAATGGATATGCCTAGTGCAAATATATATATATGCACAGATTCGTAAAAATTTACTCATTTAATGAGTCGTTGTTGAGTTAGTGAGATTAATTCAATATTAGGTGTTAAATGCTCATGAACATATCAAGGGTTTAATATTTGGTACAATAAAAGAAAATTCATCTAGACTTCACATTCATCCATTCTAAGTACAGTAAAGAAATTTAGAAAGTAAGAAAATACAATTATTAAATTCATTTAATTCATAGCTGAATAGAAATTAAATATAAAGTTCACTCATTCTCTAAATATTTTAAAAGAGTACTATTTAGGGCTTTAAGAATGTTGGTTTCAATCCATTCTGGTAATCTGACATATGTGCATATATGACAGTGCACAAAAAAAATCTTGTTAAACATAAAGTATAAGTAAAGGTGGATTTTATACAATTTTAAGGTATCCATCCACATTTACAAATAAATAAAAGCATGTGCAACATGAAAAGAGAATATAATGCACGAAAAAAATATAAAAAAACATATGAAAATATTGTATTGTATTGTAACTGTGTTAATTGTACTTGCAAAACTATCATAGCTAAAACAAAGGCACGCATATATGCACATAGAAATGCTTAAAAGAAAGTAAAGGCATGCATACATGCACCTAGAAATGCTTAAAAGAAAATAATAAGTGAATAGGCTCAATGGAAACATATGAGTAAATTATCGGTAAACTTAAAAGTTCTAACTGAAGTAAAACAGTACCAAACATTAATTGAATTGAAAATATATTGAATATGAAAATAAATTGAATTGAAAGCAAACTAGTTGAAAGTAACTTGCACTAAGTTTAAATTAATTGAAAGTAAATTGTATTGAAAGTAAACAAAGCAAATTTTGAAAAATGTAACTGAAAGATAAATCTGTCACTACAATGTGATTAGACTAAAGTAAATATGTAATCTCGAATCAATGAGAATCTAAGATTAGGGTTATATGTTGAGGATTTTAACTGAGAATTTAGCATAATAGTACATTCATCTCATAAATTCATTCATTCAAAATATCTCATTTTTATTTATTACAAGATTTTTACATTGATCATGCATTTGCAGCAAAGCATAATATAAACAAATAGTTTACGAGCAACAATAAGATAAAAGTGTGTAGAGTTTGTCTATCTTACAGTTAGTCGAGTTCATTGTTTGAATCACTGTTAGAGCAAATTCTAAGCATTTGGATATCAATATTTACATTATATATTTAAATGATAAGCATGAAATGGAATATGCATGAAAAATAAGTAATAACATTTAATAATAAACAACTTACTTCTTTTGAGATATCTAAAAATTGTCTTATTTTCAAAATAATTGTTAAAATAATATTTAAAATTTGACAAGAATAATACATATAAGAAAATGTTATAATGACACAATTATATACACCACCTTATACACAACCAAACAATTTTTTTTTTCACACAAATTTAAATAAAAAATATATTACATTAATCATATGATTGTCACATCATATTCATTTTATTATGTATATAATGATGTAATTATAATAAAATTTATACTTATATCATAACATAAGTATTTATACTTTTTATGCTCTTTATTATTGTTATTCTATTGGAAAATAAATCAGAGCCTCTTGTTTGTGTTTTTAATGATTTCTTCCCAATACATGATACGCATTTTGAGATATTAATTTATTAATATAATAGATTTTATAATTGAGATAATTATAAATAATACTTACAATAATAACTTTAAAATGGTTTTATTTTTTTATATTAGTAACATAACAATAATATTAATACTGATATTAATAATAATAATTAATAGTGTGAAAATGAAAAAGAATAGCATATTAATAAAAATAATAATAATAAAATAATCTTATTAATTAAGATAATTAGTTAAGATATATATAAGAATCATAAATAATAGTAATTTATCATTCATATTATTATTAATATTTTAAAAATATAATAACAATAATAATGTGAATTTATATTGAGAGATGTATCTTTGGAATAAACTTGGATTTATGAGTTACAAATCTTTGTTTTTGTTACAAAATATGCAAAAATATAATATTATAGTTTTTATACTATAAGAGGAATGAAGTTCAATGAAATTTAAATATAATTTATTAATATTTATTTATTTATATTAAAATAATATAAATATTGTTTTTAAAATCTATATTGAATGCAATCAAAAAAATCTTATTAAATAAATTTTTTTAGATGCCACTATTTCTAATATATAATAACATTCACTTTGGAATGCATCTGCAAATAATTCGGAATGTTCTCTAACAATCTTTCTGATTATGAATTGTTTGGCTAATTGACGACCGAAATGTTGCCAGAAAATCCAAAAGAACCCTTTGTTGAACAAAGAAGAATATATAATAAAAATATTAAGATTTATGGGGTCATTGAGTAATTATGCGGAATAAAAAAAATATCATAAACTAATTCACCCTATATATGATCCAACGGTCCATATTTTAACCATCAACCCTAAACCACTGATCATAATACCCAAACGAACGCCGCCGCCGCCGCCGCCGCCGCCGCCGCCGCAGTAAATAAGTAACCCATCCCCGCCACTGCTGCCATTGATTTATTTTCATTATCCGCAACATCATCCGGCGATTCCGCGGCCGGTGACTCCGCAGCCGGTGAATGCGCCGTTGGTGACTGCGTCGCCGGTGAGTGCGCCGTCGGTGACATCGCCGCCGGTGACACCGCACCCGGCGCCGTTCCAACAGACCGCGATCCTTTTTCCGGTGACGGCGCTGGCACTGGCGCCTTTCCGAAAAGCTCCTCAGGCAGGAGAACGCTTTCGACAGTCATGACACAAGCAGGCATTTCGTCGAGCACAGTACGAGCAATGCGGGAAGAATCCACACCGGTGACAAGGGTGACTTCATCCCCTTGAACCGAGACGGCGATCTCGTAGTTTCCAGCCGCGCCAGAAGCCATGGTTGATATCCGATGGAGGTCCATCTTCAGAGATTCCTTCGTATTGTAGGCAGCCACGGCGTGATACTGAATCAATGTCACGAGATCGGCACTGCTCAGGGAGCCCATATCGGGGACTCCTTTCCTCCGGAACGCTTCGTCGGTCGGCGCGAACAGCGTAAGCCCCTTGCCCATGGCTATCTGCAAAACCTTGATCATGCCGGAGGATGAGACGAGCGAGGCGAATATCCTGCAACCCGCCTTCTCGAGGACGGCGGTCAGATTAACATCGGAGGCAATGGCGGATCCGTCGAATAAGCCGGGGAAGATGATCGGAGCGGAGATCTCGAGGACAGAGATGTTGTAAGGGATTTGGAGAACGGATTTAATGTAATCGGATGAAAGATCGGATCCGGAAACGGCTGATCTGAACGATACGCGTCCGCCGCGCATATCTGTGATGTTGACGAATCCCTGCTGGCCGATGGCTTCGCCAGTGGTTTGGAAGAGGGTGGTTGTGAGGGCGGATCCGGCGGAGATGTCATGGAGCTTTTGAGGATCGTAGTAGTCGAGAAGAACGAGGAGGCGGAGAGCTGTTTTGAGAGAGGAAGGGGAGTGATGGGAGGTAATGGCGGCCATGGCGGAGTTGCGGAGAACGAGGCAGGTTATGGATTGGCGAGAGTTTACCTCGTCGGCGATCTTCGTAGAAGACATGAAGGTGTTTTGAAGGCTGTAATCGGGAAACCGGTCGAGGATCGATGTTATGTCGTGGCAGATGGAGGTCGAGAAAAGCGAAGCAAGAGCCACCGCCGTGAACAGAAAGGAAGACGGCGATCTTCTGCCAGGCTTCGCCATTCTCGTCACTCTTTTTTTGTGTAACTGAAGGATATTTCGTGGGCACGAAAAGGAGCGGTAACAGAAGAGGCGAGACAGGGAGGGAAGAAGAGGGATTTAAAGGACTATTGGGGGTGCGATAACCGGCGGTAACTGAAGTTGGGATATAGGGTCCGTTGCGACTGCTATTTAAAAAAAAGGAAAGGAGTGGTCTCCGGAGTGGTGGGAAATTGAAAATGTTATCGGAATTAATAATCATTTAATATAAATATATGCTATCTCGTCTAATAAATAAATGAATATGCCCCGATATATTTTAAAATTAAATGTTAAGTATTTATTAAAAAAAAAATTATATAAGAATATATATTAAAATTATTCAGAATAAATATATATATATATATATATATATATATTTTTTTTTTTTTTTTTTTTTTTTTTTTTTGAATATAGACCTTTGAAAAAAATATATTCAATTATAATCTAATTAATAAGCCATCTATATAATAATAAATATATAATACTTTTATTAAAATAATAAATGGTACTCAAAATATATGAATTTTTTTAAACAAATATTAGAATTAATACTAAATTATATTTGGCTCACATCTCATTTTAAATATTTTGAAATTTTGGAGTATCATAATAAAATTTATATATATGGCTATACAAAGTCATTATAGTAATCTCATTAATTCATTAGATTATCGCATGCTAAAAAAAAGTTCAGTAAATTTTTCAAAAGATTTAGAATTACATTTTTTTGACATCAATAAAATTAGGATAAAGTAAGATATTGGGGATAAAGTAAGATATTTGAGTAAAATTTTAACCCACTATAAAAGGCCGAAGTGTAAAAGGATTTCGGCCAAATCCATCGAAATCCAATTTTATCCAATGATTCTCTTGCTGTGAAATGAAAGAAGCAATCTCTCTTTCAACACGGAGACGAATGTAAGCTTAGCCTGCGACTTTTTGTTCGGAGTGGAAGGAGACGACGCCGAAGGCCCTTGTTTGAAGGCGCTCTTGTAACGTCTTATCCCGTCGCCGCATGCAAAATTGATTAAAGATAAAATGATTTGCAACGAAACGGTGCGTTACTCGGGAGGATCTGAACTTTCCCTAATCTGACTTATTAGTGAGCACTAATTCTTAAGATAGATGTAATATCATTATCTTAAGTATTAGTTGATGTACTTATACACATTAGGTTTGGAAATGGTGATGAATAATTACCCAATGTATATAAGTATCTTTTATAATTTTTATGTTGATCACATCACAATACTAAGTATAAGTAGTAGTAGTAACATAGCGCATGTAACAACCCATGTTATTACTTAGGTCAATTAGGATTAATCTAAGTCCTAATTATGGTTCCAGTACACTAATTAAGTCATTAGAAAGTCACCACTATGACCTAGTCCAAATCAGAAATCAAATGGATCAAATCCTGATTTTTGGAATTATCAGAAACCCTAGAAAATGAACTCTTTAAATTGAGCCCAGATCAAAAATCTGACTTCGTCATTGCGCTAATCACCCTCAAATTAGCTAGGGGTGATATTTTGGATGCATTTGGAAGTCGTTGGATTTTTAGCGAATATTTTAATATTATTTAATTACCCCATAAAGTCTAATAATTAAATACTCTTCAAATAGAAAATCTGATTGCACCGTTGCGTTCCTTACCCCTCAATTAGCTATGGGTGATGTATCAGAAATTTTTTTAATATATTTAATGTAACAACCCAAGTTGTTACTTAGGTCAATTAGGACTACTTCAAGTCATAATTGTAGTTAAAGTATTTTAATTAAGTCATTTAGAACTTACCTCTAAAATCCAGTCTAAATCAAGGTTCAAATAGATCAAATCCTAATTTTTGGAAAATCCATAAATTTTAGAACTTGACCTATTTATTTTGATCTCAAATCAAAAATTTGACTTCGCCATTGTGCTCATTGTCTCCAAATTAGCTCGGGGTGATGTTTTCGTGTCAATCGGAAGTCGTAAAATTTTGACGAATATTTTAATATTATTTAAATACCCTGAAAAATACAAATAATTAAATACTCGTCAAAACAAAAATCCGATTGCGCCATTGCATTTCTCACCCATCAATTAGTTACGGGTGATTTATTGGAAATTTTCTAGATTCATTTAATTATTTAGATTTTCATTATTAAAATTAGTATAAAATTAAATAATATATATATATATATTATATAAAATTAAATAATATATATATATAATTAAAATAGTAAACATCGTCGTATTCCATTTCCCTCATGCCATTGTCTCCCGCGGTTTGATCAAGCGACGATCTTAAAATGTTCGATCATTGATCGAACGGTTGCAGTAAATCGTCCCCAACGCGTGTTGGGGAAACCCTCTTCGCGTCGAATGCTTCGACAGATGGCGTCAACCACCTCTTTAGAACCCCATTAGATTAATCAATTAGGTTCTTTAATCCGAGCATTCGATAATTTTTCAAAAAAGCTCGCTCCGGTAGAACGAATCGAACTTTGAAGGATCTTAACCATTCATAATCGTTCATCTTTAGGTACTTCTACTTTTTGATTCACTCAATCAATTGCTCTATTATTGCTTTGAATGTTGATTTCATAAGCTAGATTAAACTTTGTGTGAATTTGATCGCGTGAATCATGATTGATCAACTCGAATTATGACTAATATCCACAATACTTACTGTTAAAAATACAGGCCATCCGTGGCATGATTACCTAGGTTTAGGTCCAATTGTCGGCATAGGCCTCCTCAACAGTCACTTTGACCACCAATGGAAAGGTATCATCATGCTGGTGCCTTTGTCGTACGGGCAGGATAACGTCGTCGCCGAGAAGCATTGTATTTTCAAGCCATATGTAGAGGTGTTCGTCGTCTTCGCGTTCGAAGAAGACCGTCTAAGGCTGGGATGGGTCGAGCCTAACCTGAGTGACGATTGGGCTGCCACACGTCGAGTTGAGGAGCGCTATGGTCCCACTGTCGCCTCCACGCCACGTGTAGCCGCTGGAATTGATGGGTGGGTCCTGCATCGATCGATTGTTGTTGACAAAACACAGGCATTCGTCAGGGTGGGTCCCGCCTTGCTGATGATTTGAAATATTAATTAAATTTGAGTATTTAATTAAAACATGTTTATTTAATTCAAATAATTCTAAAATATCTAACTATTAATAACTTGTAATCCACTAAATGAAATATAGCAAAATTATATATCACCGTGACCAGCAAAAATAGAGGATCATTTTGGTACTATCAAAATTCCATTTGGACCTGTATTTCACTTAGTGACATTTAGGACCCCATAATTTGCCATAATTATCCCAAAACTTTAAACTATCATAAATTTGTAACTACTTATCCAAACATACCCAATATAGATCTTAAAGTAATCAGTAAACTTTCAAGAATGTTTTAGTATTATTAGTTTTGCTGTTTGATTAATATTTTGACTAATCACTTTTGGACCCAAACCCTAATATTTCAAGACTTATAACCTTTTACCCACTAGTCCAAACATAGGTAATATGGGTCTCAAAGTGATTAGTAGAACATTTAGAATAACCCGATGGTATTCAATTTTCTATTTGGATTAGTATTTGCTTAATCACTTTTAGGACCTCACCCTAATAACCCTAATTAACCTTAGAACTTCAATTGATCCTAACTTGGTCAATTAAGCTCCAAATTAGGTATTCCAATATACCATTTTGATCAGGAAGACCTACTTAATAGTAAACTGCAAAAATATTTAAGATCTAATAGTTAGATCTCTTAATTAGCCTTAATTACCTATAAACTTAATTAGTGAATATTAGCATAATTAATAATTTAAATTGAGTACTTTTAGTTTTTGATTACTCTTAGAGTAGAATAGGACTTAGTGGTACTATTAATTTAGTGATTCTGTAATTAATTTAACTAATCACTCACTAATCACCATAAACCCTAATTGAGCCATAACTTAACCAAATAAAGTCCAAATTAGGTCTACTCCCAATTAAAATACTCAATGAGTTATAGAGAAGCTAAAGCCACTGAGTTTACTAAATTTGAACTTAAATTGGAAAAGTTGGATTTTTGACCCCTTTAATGAAACATTAATTTACATAATAAATCATAAAATTTGTATTGACTATAACTTAACCAATACTCATAAGAATTTAATGATTTTTGGTTATGTGGAAACCTTAGGCAATAATCTTCGATAAATTGACAAAAATTTTAGATTTCTTTAAGTTAAATTACCAAATTGCCCTTATAAGTCAAATTCCTTAATTTAACCGTATAAGGCTTAATACTTATCCAAAATGGACGTATTTATTGTCTAAACTTATATTATACAATAAGTAATCATTCTATTTTAATAAATTCCAGATTAGAGCCCTAATTCATAAAGTTGAATTTTAGACCTTAAGTAGGGGCAAAATGATCATTTTGCCCAAATTTAGGTTTAAGTATTCTTAAACCTTAAATTTATAATTAATCATTTAAAATCAATATTATGACTGATTTAGAATCACTTAAGATGATTTATCATATCATTTTACTATTCTTAGAAAATGCCTTAAAATTTACTTCAGAATCTCCTAAGTCTTAATCTACCTCTTAAAGGGTGAATTTAGCTCATCTTATATCTTACTTAAGTTATATACATCATAATAATAGTTAAGTAAGATTAATATTAAAGCTTAAATATTTCCTTTTTATTAGGATTTTCCTTTAAATCTCTTAGGATATTATTCCTTATGATTTAGCTTAGAAATTAGGTTAAAATTTACCTATTAAGTAAATGGATACTTAATAGATGAAGACCTTATTTTATAATTTTTTAGAACTTCTTCCTTTATTCTTGATTATTTTATATTTAAACTTAGATTTAAGATTAGAGATTCATCTTATTATGCTTCATTTTACTTAATAAGATAGCCTTAATTATAGTTCATGAGATTTGGGTTTAAACTTTATACCATTAGGATTAGAACCTATTGGATTAAGTTAAATTCCAACACTTGGATTTTTATATCATTATTCTCCAATTTTGATTATATTAATCAAGATTGGCTTGTGATTCATAAAATCATCAATTAGGACATTTGATTTATTATTTAAACTGAATTAAGCATCATGTGATTTATACATGTTAGAACTTGATTAGTTCTACCTTCTTTCAACTTATAGGATCGATATTCTGGATTTATACTCGATAGCTAGATGTTGAAGATCCTAAGTTTGTATAAATTCAGATAGATGGAATGACTTAATTTGAAAACAAAGTGATATCATAAAATTTTTTTAGTGCTATTTTATATCTCGAATAGTATGCTTTGCTTCCTTGTTTTGGACTTTATACTTTGACACTTATATAGAAAATAGTATATTTTCTATATTAATTTGATTTATTCATAAAGCATATTCTTAATTGAAAGAAAGAATTAAAAGTAATGAATTTTGTGTAACTTATGATGGAATATGTCTTACTTAATCTGTGTGGACAGTGTGATTTTACTTTTGCTCTAGGATGTTTCTCCTAAATACTGAGATGATACTTTATTTTTGCTCTAGGATGTTTCTCCTAGATGCTCATATGATACTTTACTTTTGCTCTAGAATGTTTCTCTTAGATGCTCAAATAATACTTTACTTTTGCTCTATGATATTTCTCCTAGATGCTCAGCATATACTTTGTGACATTACCTTGATTTAGGATGTTTATCCTAGATATCCAAATGAAATTAAGTGGTACTTTATTTAGATAGAATTAAGTGATATTTGATCTGGGGTATTTCTCCTGAATATTTTTAGATGAATTCTTTTAATAGGCATTTACTTTTGGTAGAACTAAGTAAAAATATTCTCATATAAGTTTGTCTGTTTTATTTTACATTTCTAACATACATTTTATTTACAACATTTTCAGTATATTTCTTCTTTATACAGTACTTTAGTTATATGTAACGGTTTTCATTAACACTTACAGTATTTCATGTAAATTATATTGTTTCAGCAGCTTGTTTTCATTTGATGGTATGTT
Source organism: Gastrodia elata (assembly GCA_016760335.1). Lineage (NCBI taxonomy): Eukaryota > Viridiplantae > Streptophyta > Magnoliopsida > Asparagales > Orchidaceae > Gastrodia > Gastrodia elata. Next base: position 72,690,185 of record CM028671.1, on the reverse strand, counting down.
AGGCATGTTAAATTTTATATTTTTGTAAGCAGAAATACTATTTATACTTGTAGATGTGATATCTAAAAAAAATAAAATTTATATATTATTTTAATATAAATTTTAAAAATAATATTTGTATTATTTTAATATAAATAAATAAACATTAAAAAAATAATGTTCAAATTTTATTAAATTAATTTTTTTAGATGTCAATGATAGCACTTATCTTTTTAATATTAAAAAAAAAAGTTATATTAAATATTTAAAATACTAATAAATAATATGAAAGTTAGCTTATATTTTTGTACATTTGTATCTCCGCGGGTGAGTATTCCTGCGACAGAATCACAGCACGCGCGGATCTGGTCGCGCCCACAGGCATTGAAAAGAGAATTTCTCAAAGCTTTGAGACCCTAGCGATATTATCATCATCATCCCCTTCCTCCCGTTCTCATGAAGCTTCTCTCCGTTTCTTGCTCAACATTGACTTATATTCTTGCCGGCATTCATCGGCCGCTCTGATCGATGGGTTTTAGCATCGCGGAAATTGCTCCCACTCGGTGGATGATAGTGCTATTCGTTCTCTGCTTCGAAATGAAGTTGCTCCCTACGCTCGTAAAAGCGAGGCCTGACCAGGAAATGAGGGAGAGATTCTATGGCGTTGTGGCGACGAACTCGCCACGCAACGCGTCAGGCGAAGGTAGCATAGCTGATATTTTCGATCGCGTGCTCGAAAAGGAGTTTTCTTCTGAGGAAGGTGAACAGGAAGGTAAGGCTCCATTCTCACTCGTTGCAAACCCAATGTTCAACTAATCAACAGTGCGCATTGAAAGCACGCTCATACTTTCGTAATTGCAGAACTAGTCTACTTTTTTCTGAAAACAAGTTGAAGTTACATATTTTGTATTAATGGCTTAGGTTGTCAAATGCCTTGAAGTACTTCATGATATAGTTCTAGGAGCGCTGATTGTTTTAAATTGTCGCAGTGAAAGAGCATGGCATTCATAAGGGTGCGCATAGGACTTGATTATGCAAATTTACCCATTCTCAACGATTAGTAAAACCAAAATGGATTGGGGTCTTTTAATCAAAAGATGGATCGTCTTATACACAATAGATAGTTAATCAAAGATCTGATTGTCAAGCACGAATCGATTATATGATTTGAATCGAAGCTTTATTTGTGCTCACTAGTAAACAATCATCACCGTGCAATACATGAAATTTTAATGATTACACCACATCAATTTTCCATTCTGCTTAATTATTAATCGTACCCTTAAACATTTTTCTAATCCTTTGCAAATAATTATGCTAACAAATTATTCACGCGCCTTAAAATTAATGAACACTGCAATACATGAAATTTCAATAATTACACCAAAGCAGTTCTCTGTTCTGTACAATTATGAATCGTATCCTTTAAGAGGTTATATAATCTTGCTCAAATTAACTCATGCAAACAAATTAATCATACACCATAAAATTAGGCATTATTATTCACTAAAAGGCTAGTTCTCTCATCTTCTCGAGCATGCTATAAAAAAACATAAAATAATTTGAATAGGGATTTCTGTTGGATATGCTCAGTACTACTGGTTTCTTCTCATCCTACATTGTACCTGCCTTTTCCAAGTGACCACCCAGCGTCTATTGTGAATACTTGGGTGTAAATTGGCCACATATCTAGGTTTCACTCTCTCCTTCCATCCCTCTTAATCATCTCCTTTCTTCTACTGACCCATTTTTATCATTTTTGCTGCTATGTTCATTTTTTTCTTTTCTAGTGAAGTTACTCAAGGTCAATTATCCTTCAAGAAACAAGTTAATATCTCTTCCCAGAGACAAGAATTTAACCTTCCTATCCTTCCTCCATCTCATAGAGTGTATGGGCACATGGCCAGAGATTGTTGAAATTCTACTATATGTTGTAACTGCAAGAAAATTTTTGTTATTCCTTGTCATAGAATTTTTTTATTATTTTGTGCGCGATATGTGGATGATGATTGGATAACTTTGCAGTCACATGGTTGCTTGTACATCTTGAATGTTAGATTTAAGAAGTATGATATAGTGGCAGATCTATTATTGTTTTATTGGATTGAAGAATGTCCTTCCTATACTACCCTATTAATCCCAATTTTGCCCAAGTCTTGGATAAATTACTAAAAGAGGATGAATCTAGATGGGTAGTTTGTTTGATTCATGCTTAGCTTAACTTATTTAAGCTTAAGGTGAATAAGCTAAGAAATGCCAATTTAAGATAGTTTAAGTTGACTTTAATGAAAGTTGTTTCATTCAAATTTATGACAACTTAACATACTTTATAACAAAATTAATTAATAATAACTAATTATCATATTAATTATGATATTAATAGATTAATAATTTTTATTACTTAATTAATAATGAAAATACAATAATATTTACTAGCATAATGCACTTTTAATAATGTTAGGGAAATCCTTTCTTTACTAGTGAGGTTCTGACATTGTCACTTTCAGAGTAACGAATCACAATAGAATGCTCACAGAAACAAACAAAAATAATTGCATTTCACAGTGAACTTACAAATTTATGTGAAAAATTCTTTGTTGGAAAAAATCATAGAGTTACCACCATAAAATAATTCTACTATGAATGAAGAAGGAATTATAACACTGATAGCAACCACCTGTAAGTGCATCAATCAAGATTTTCTCTTAGGGAAGAAGAAGACTTCACACACTCGTAACAATCACCACCTTTTGCATACATACACAATCACAATTAACTCTAAATATCAAAGATACACACACACACACCACACTTTAGCACAAGCAATACCAAAAATCTCTAAATAAATAGGCTTCTACCTAATATATTGCATAGACGTGACCTAGGCACTGTTCACGCCCTTGTTTGGCGCACCCAAGTGTCGGCCATGTGGGGCGCCTTGGCGAGCCTAGATGTCCAAGCCTTTGTCTGGTTTTACATCCGCTGGCGCTTGTGTGCGCGAGTGACCTAGGCACTGTTCACGCCTTCGTTTGGCGCACCCAAGTGTCGGCCCCGTGGGGCGCCTTGGCGTGCCCAGATGTCCAGGCCTTTGCCTGGTTTTACATCCACCGTCGCTTGGGTGCGCCCGGTGCTTGAGTTTGCTTAGGCGACCATAATCTGCTCAGCTTTTTAAGCTTATTATTGATTCAATTCGCATTCGTTTTGCATTCGATCGATTTAAATCTATTTTTAGATTGTTCTAAAGTACTGAATTAATTCAATTAATTTTCTTTGTAATGAATAGTCATTAGTCAACTTTGAATAGATTTAACTAACTTGCATGTTAAATAATAATTTTGTTATAGTAATTATAATTATTTAAAATTATTTGATTATTTATATTTTCATTGTTATGCTAATAATCCAAATTATTATTGCCATTAACTAACTATTATTCAATAAGTAAAAAAATAATTAAATTTTGTCTTAATTTATTTAATTACCATCAATTACTTATTTTGTATACACATTATTATAATATTATTTAATGATTGATGATATTCTTAATTATAATAATTAGTATCTTCTCTTTTATCAATAGAATTATTTGTACATTAACATTTTAATCAATATAATATACTAATTATTTTAATAGTAATGCAATTTGATAAAATTATATATTTATTAATAATACAATCACTAATAATTCAAAAATTTTAATGAATAATTATGATTTTAAATAATCAATAATTGGTTAATTTAATTTAATTTATTTTTTTTAACATGCTAATTAGCTTATAATAAACATATAATTAATTCATAAGTGATAATTAACAAATGATAATAAATTAATAATCAAATTAGTTATTACTTAATTTATAATTTTATTTAAAATATAAATTATTCTATTTCTTAAGATTGATGATATTATTAATTATAATAATTAGTATCTTCTCTTTAATCAATAATTAATTGTATTAAGATTTTAATTAATAATATATACTAATTATTTTAATAGTAATGCAATTTGATAAAATTATATGTTTATTCATAATACAATTACTAATAATTTAAAAATTTCTAATGAATAATTATGATTTTAAATAATCAATAATTGGCTAATTTAATTTAATTTATTTTTTTGCATGTTAATTTAATTTATAATAAACATATTATTAATTCTTAAGTAATATTAAGCAAGTGATAATAATTAATTAATCAAATTAGTTATTACTTAATTTATAATTTTATTTAATTATAAAATTTTCTATATCTTAAGTATTTATTATTAATTGATTAATATAATCAATTATTATTTATAGCAAACACTATTTAATGATGTTATTCTTCGGATAATTAATTAGTTAATTACTTATCAATTAAATAAAAAATGTTATTTAAAGAAGCCAGTGCACAACAACAACAGTAGCAAATGTCAAACCTTTATCCCGCTAGGTGGGGTCAACAATATGAATCATTTATTTTCATTATGCATGATCAAATAGAAGCCCCCCTCCTTAAATTCTAAATAGAGAGAATCCTTTCTAACAATTTTTTCTCATATCTTTTTTGGTCTTTCTCTCCCTCTTTAATAAGGGAAAAATTCATTAAGTCAAAATTTTTAATAGGATTATTGAATGATCTACGCTTAATATACCCAAACCACCTAGGGCGGCTTTCTCTAATCTTGCTCACTATTAAAGGCACTCTAACTTTGCTATTGATAAATTGATTTCTCATTTTATCCTTCGACTATACCAACTCATTCACCTAAGCATCCTCATCTCTATAACACTTATTTTATAGGTAAGTTTTTCATTTGTTGGCCAACATTTAGCCCCATATAACTTAGCTAGTCGTATAATGGCTCTAAAATCTTCTTTTAATTTTGAGTGAGAATTTTCGATCGCACAACACACCAGAAGTGCTCTTCCATTTCATCCAACTAGCTTGGATCATATTAATCAACTCACTCTCTAGTTCACCATTATTTGAATAATTAAACCAATATATTTGAACCTTTTGATCTACATGATTACATGTTCATCAATAGTTATATTATCGAGATTAGGGCTTTTGATACAATTAAATTTATACTCCATATATTATGTTTTAGATATTATATCTGCTAGTCTATAATTCTAAATTACAAATCAATAGTTGGCATATTATCACTCACTAACAAACATTTTGAGTGATGCATATTATGATAAATAGGATGATTAGTATAATATGTATTCAAGAAACTAAGTGTGTGAAAGAAAAAATAAAGAAATTGATAATTTAGCCATTAAACTCTAATATTGATAATAATATAGGGTCGTTACTCCAACTCGCCCTTAGTCTCAATTGGCTTGGGCTTGAAGAACAGAAGCATGGAATCTTGGGATTAGCACCTATTGGTTTATCGTAGTTCACCTTGAGTGCACTTGGATTCAACGCATGGGATGACGGCTCCAAGTAAAGACTAAGCCAAACCAAAATTATAAGATGACCCTAAGGATGAGATCACCCATCCTTAGCATTTCATGATGTGTTTGAAGATCTATGATGAACCCACATAGTCACCTTCTTTGGGCTAACTCAAGTCTAGCCAAAATCCTACCTTAAGACCTTTGACCATGCTTTAATAATGGATTATTTTGGGTTGGCATATTATTGCTCTCACTAGCAAACATTTTGAGTGAAGAATATCATGATAAATAGGATGATTAATATATTATGCATTCAAGAAATTAAGTGGGTGGAAGATAAAACAAAAGAAATTGATAGTTCAGGCTTTAAACTCTAATATTCATATAAGAATCATCTTAAGAATGACATAGCATCATTTTAGATAAGAATAATGATAATGTAGTTGAAGTAAATAATTGAGTTAAAAATTATCTTATTAAAATTTATATTAATATAATAATTTATAATATTGCAAGTGTTTATATCCTTTAAATAGGATTAGATATATGTATAAATTTTTTGTGTGTGATTTGGATGAGTTGGTTTAAGGAACATCTTAAGAGAAGATGTTTTTTTTAGAAATAAACTTTAACGAACAGGCTAGAAAAGTAATTAAAAAAGTTAAAATATTCATGGTGATTTTGGTTATGGAGAGGTTAATGAAAAAGAAGAATGATTTTGGAGTTTGCTTTAGCTTATGATTTTATGATTGCTAAAATTTTAAGAAAATAAAGGAATATATTTTAACCTGTAAAATTGGGGCTTCTACAAGTGCTGTGAAATAAAAATCTCGTTCAAAATCAAAAGAAAATTTTATAGAGCAGCTATATGACTAACTATGTTATATGGGATTGAATGCTGGCCAACAATGAAGAATCTTACTGATAAAATAAGTGTTACAACGATGATGATGCTTAGGTGGATGAGTGGGTAAACTCATAAGAATAGAATGAGAATGGGATTATTCGTAGCAAGGTTAGAGTTGCTCTAATAGTGGATAAGATTAGAGAATCTCGTTTCTAATGGTTCATCTATATTAAGCGTAGACAATTTAGTGCCCATGTTAGAAGAATCGAATTTATGAATTTTTCCCATATTAAAAGAGGAAAATCAAAAAAGATAAGAAAAGAAACTACTAGAAAGAATCTCTACGTAGATCTTAGGGGGGCTTCAATTTTATCATGCGCAATGCAAATAAGGGATTCATATAACTGACCCCGCTAAGTGGGATTAAGGCTTGGTGTTGTTGTTGTTATTGTAAATACTTATCAGTTAACAATGTATATTTAATTCATAATCAATATGATATTTAATTATTTAATATTAATTTAGTGGTTTAATTTAATTAATTATTTATTACTTATGATATTAACTAATTAAAATATTTATTAAATGATTTTTTTATTTGAGTAAACTTATGATATTAATATTTATTAGCTATTACTTACTAAATATTTATTATAACTCCGCCGTTGGTCCCAAGTCCTGGATGTTAAAGGAGGAGTGTTGTGTTAGGTAGTTGATAGCCAACATAAAACTTTGTCGAATCTTATTATACATGAATCATTTAAATAATTGTGCTAGAGTTAGGGCGCCCCTTGAAAGTGACATGCTGCATTGCATGAATGTAATGAAAAGTGTGCAAAGACTGCTACTATTGGTACCGGGTATAGTGTCAAATAAGCAATGGTTCAATATTATGGATGAATGCGGGTAAAAAATCTAATCTTTGATTTTAAATTAAAATTAAGTAATTGAAATATTGACATTCTCACCGATTAGCTTTTTTAGTTAGTTGATATTATGATAAATAGGTTGAACCCAAAATATACACTCCAAATGAACCTCATCTTACCACTTGGTCACAAGTATTTTTACAATAGATTTCTTTTATAACAAGTGCAACAATAGGATAAACTATATAAAGTATTGAAGCAAGTGCTATATATGCTCATCGATTTAAAACTAAAAGGAAGTGCAATAATAAAATACACTTTTACAAATGTTTTACTTTGTATTTAATATATTTTTGGGAAAAATTTATTGATATTTATTGTTGCAAAGTTATCATTTTTAATTAAGATGCCATTTTATCTAATTAATATTTACTAAATATATACAATATATATATATATATATATATATATATATATATTCATACATATTATGATAACAGAACTATTTTTATTTAATAAAAAATATTAAAATATCATATTATCATGAGTTTGCAAGATCTTCTTTTTTGACTATCTGAGTAGTGTCTAGATCTAAAATCTTTTGAACTTTTGCATTAAATTGGTGGAATTTAGAGTAAACTATAGTCTAAGATTAAGATTAGTTTCTAAATGATAAATTAAAGGTTTTTTAAACATGAAAGATGGATTTCTCAAGGGTTAATTAGGTTAGTTTCATTTTTTTAGCGTCTAAATCTCAGATCTGATCTGATCACGTAGGTCTAATAGTCCAAACCAAAGCTATAGTATCACATTTTAAGATCAGTGGGGGACTCCCCAATAGGGTTTAAGTTTAAGTTTGGACCAACATAAGGGATGGGCAAAATCATGATACCCATAAGCCAAGTAAACTTAAAAGGTGTATTATCTGATGGTTCGTGTACTCAGGATTGTATTACAACCAAACTAACCTATACACTCTTAGTAATAATTCCTCACAACAAGTTTCCCTTCTTAAAATTTATTCTAAACTTTGGTTTAAGCATACGGTGTTACAAGTGTTTCCAAGGGTAAACCCAATTGATGCCTTGAGCCTATCCATGTGAAGGGGATCATTTGAATTGACATAAAGCTCAATCCAATCCTTCAATTTATTGTTTTAGAGTTCTAGGATCAAATCATAATCATTATTATCTTCTTAAAGAATTGATTTATGGGCCAAAAATCCAATGGGAGGAGTATTTAGATTGGGTATGGCTTAAGGCTCCCAAATTTGGGTTCAAGTCCACTAAATAAAATCCCATATCAATTCAATATTGGGACATCATTAATGATTTCCCATAGAAATAAGGTTGAATGGTTTAATGAATTCAATAAAAGAACATTAAGACAAGATGAAGTGTTTAACTTCAAGATTGGTTTCTCATCATCAAACATTAGTCATCTATAATGCCAAACCTTAAACCAATGGTTTTGTTAGGGATTATGACCACCTTTTAGTCCTCAGATTGCTGAGGATGTAGTAGCGGAAACGTCGAGAGATTATTGACTTTTTCACCTTTGGAAGCAAAGGCAAATAAGCAACAAAAAATAGAGAAATAACAAAGCAAACCACGAACACGTAGATTTTATGTGAAAACCCCAAAGTTGAAGAAAAATCACAGAGCCACATTATGAAGGACTTCACTATGAAAATAAAGATGATATAAGAAAATTTCACTTTTCAGGAGCTTTCAGAGAATTTCCCAGCACACACTCCCAGCTTCTTCGTCCTTGTAGCTCACAATTGTCATAGCCCCTTAACTTTCCAGCAATCACAACATACACATGCACAGACATCTCTTAAGTATTTATAACTTATCAAACAACCTTAAAAGCCTCCATCTGACCCTAGGAACTTTGAATGCTTTTCATGTGCCACACACGCCCCCTGAGCATACCACATGTCCAAGTAGCCACTCCATGCATGCCAAAGTGTCTTTTGGTTTCTGCATTTATTACCTGATACTTGGTCGCACCAAAGGGTCGGGAGCAGGCAAGTCTAGCTGAATTTCACAGAGTGCTCGGGCGCACCCAGGTTCCAAAGCCTTTGTTCAATATTTTGCTGCACTTGAGGTTTCACCACATCTGGTTTCTGTTTATGTGGGCACATTTCAGCTGCGTGTTTAGGTGCACCTAAATTTGTGCACCACCATGGGCTGCACTTGAGGCTCCACAAACCCAACATGGTTTGAGGGTTAAATCTAATGTTCTAATCAGTAAAGGCATAATTAATCAGCATGGATTTAGGGTTTGGAGGTTAAGAGTTCTTTAAGAAAGTTTAAAGGCAAGATTGAGGGGTTTGGTTTCAAAATTGGTTTCTAGCTATCATGTAAAGATCTAGCCAAAACCAGCTATTATTTATTGATTTGAGGCTTCAAAAAAGTCCAAATAGTGTCTTAACCATTCTTTTGTTTTTGGGTTTAAAATTCCACTTACCCAAATCTTTGTCCAAAGGGCTCAACTATACTTACATTCTAAACCAAGTTAACTGTGAGTTGAAAAGATTATTTAAGCTTATCTAAGATCTAAGGAGACTAGTTTAAGCATAGGAAGTGATTAAGAGTAGGATAGGCAATATTGAGGCAATTTAATTTCTTATTTTCATCAAAACATTTTTTCATTGTTAGATTTATTAACTATTAGTTACATGATATAAAGATTAATGTATTTCTATTAAGACTAACATAATAATAAAGAGTGAAGCTAAAGCATAACAGAAAGACAAGATTGAAGAATTACCGTACTTTCAAGTGGAAGGGATTTAGAGGGTATGATATGTTTTAGGTAATCTCAAGGTTCTCAGAGGTCCTCCAAAGACTTCTTGATTAGCCCAGATCAAACTTGCAAGCTACCAGCCCTGGGTTATATGATTAATTTTTTGAAAGTGGCTCAGGTTAGACACTCAAGATTCCAATTCAAAGAGCAGTTGAGCATCTTTATTCCACATATAGACTTCCTAGATGATGGTGAGGATTTTAGCAATAGCCCAAAGCAACTGGGTGCTATGAAAGCTAAGCAAAGAAAGGGAGGTTGCTAGAATTAGGGCTTCTACATTCTGGCAATTAGAGGCAATTCCCTTGCTTCTGGAGGGTTCCAAGCAATGCTTAGAGTGCGAGTATCTTCTTGTGAAAGAAGAGGGAATGCCAGGGAGATCGAGGGATCAAGAATAGAAATTTGGAAATTGGGGGTTTGGGGATTGTGAACAAGATTTTCATGAAACAGGGGAAAAATGAGTGAGAATACAAAATCTAATTGCGAGGAATGAGTGGGGATTAATTAGTCGAAAAGATTTGTAGTGTAATCTTCGCATAATTAGCATTTTAGTCAACATGTTTAAACCTTAATTACTTTATAATCTCTCAAAATTATGCTCTAATTTTGGTATAAATAGATGTCTTGAAATGTGTCGAGTTTAAACCTTAATTACTTGCTATGTCTCGAAACATGTCGATTGAGCCTAAGTGGGTTCGATTGGTTCAGGTTTGAATCAAATTGGGTTTTAGGTCTTTTGCCGTGTTGGGGTTCATCATTAGGTTGAAGACAATGCTGTAGTGTTGGGTTTTTGGGTCGGGTTCGGTGTGGCCAGACCCACTACTGGATGAGTCCTCAGCCATTGGATTTAAATAGAATCCGTGTAAATTTTGGCTGTTAATTTGAATCCTCAACCGTTGGATTTGATGGATAATAATTGTCCGTTATATAAGAATTTAATTATTAGCGGTCACATTAGATTGTTATTCCACATTTTTAAATCGTCGTCGTTGGGTCTGATTAGAAAATGTCATGTTGTATCTTATGCATTTTGAATTTGATTTGAACCATTTAATTAAAATATAAATCATATTTGAATAAAAATTTAATTCAAAATAATAAAATATTTCTCTTATTTTACTCTAAATTTAATGAAATTTATTGATAAAAATATGAGGAATTTATTGATAAAAACTTTTCTAATTTGGATCATTATTCAATTAAATATTAATTTTCACATTTTTTGACTTAGTTAATTGAATTAAAATAATATAATATTATAAAACTTTAAAATTTTTACAAAATCTTTATAATATTATTTTCTTGATTTTGGCATCTTGAATTATTGAAAATTTTTAATATCTTTGAAAGGATTTATTTATTTAATTTTTCTAAACTTGTATCCTAATTAAAAAATAGATTTCAAGATTTTTAAATTGGTGTAATGCTACATTAGCTATATTCCATCTTCTTACATTTTCACGAGCTTTCCATATTATATAGCAATTAAATGTTGTATTCTGTTCAAATGTTTAAGCATTTATTAGTGCCTTCTTGTGACCGTTAATCAGTTTGCTTTGGCATGTTTTACAATTATGGACTTGCAACAAAAAGAAAGTATGCTCTGTTCTTGCATGCCATTTTATGCGAAATTCTAATGCAATGCCATTCATATTATCAGGTCCTGATGCAAATAGCTTTAACAGCACAGTTGCAGGCAACCAAGTAGGTGTGACTTTCCTCACAGATTTTAGAACAGAATTTATAATTGTCAACTTTTTGTGTTGGAGAACTACAATAATTTGATGATAGCCTCTTTACTTTACAAAGCAGGCTCATAATAAGTGTCTATTATTGAATTAAGAAAAAAGATTTTAGATTTTTTCCTTGGGCAGTTTTCTATTCATATATCGAACAATTAAAGTCACCACTAGCATATTATTAATGTGTTGATTAGTTTTTATCTGATTTGATCATCTTCTTAAGTCCAAGAAGGTTCACTTAATTTTTTTGACTGTTTTTCCTGGAAAGCTTGTATAATTAATGAATTCCCTTTGGGATTTCTAGATAGTATTCTGTCTATTTTTGAAGTTATTTCTGTAAGCTTTCTTTAGATTTCTGTTTCTTATTGTGGTATACTACCACCTTGAATAATTTTCTGCACTGGACTGCAAAGCAGTCAACATCAGAAGACTGTTCATCCTAATAACTTCTAAACAAACTTCAAAAAAGATTCTTCTAATTACTTGAAGTGCAAAGATTATTTACAGCAAGAACCTCCAAGGTGTTTAGGTCTGTTTATGTTTTCAGTTAACTGGGAAGGCCACGACTATCTTCATAACTCTTATTTTTTCCTGATATACCATTATTATGATTAACCCATTTGGGTATTCAGAAGTAGTAGTGGGGAGTGGTTGTGATAGCATAATTATTCAAAATAATTTGACCAACATCTTAGAGGAATTTTACCCTTCCATGCGGATAGTTTCTGTTGAATTTTCTCAATGACTGATTATTATAGCACTTTTGGATTAGTCTTGAAATTGAGAGGGATGCTTAAATATGTGAAATGGAGAGATTTAATCTCGCAGTGTTAGACTTCCTTTATCTGTAGATTTCTTCCAATAACTTTACCTAGATTAATAATAGTAGATTTATCAACTTTGATTTCCATATCTTAATTTTTTTGAATCAGCGATAAATTACTATTCTGAGCAAAGGCATGGGAAGTAAAATGCCATATTATTTGTAAAATATCTAAAAGACATTTTTATCTCAAGAGCAAACTAAGACATTTTTGCAGGCTGCATGGTGCATGTTGTTAAGTACATCACCAGTCAGAATGAAACATTAATGATGGTTTTGCACTAAGTACAAAGTTCCCTGAGAAAGTAATTTAATTTTGGTGCTAATAATGCAATATTTTTTTTGAAGATATATATATATATAATATATATATATATATATATATATATATTGTCTATTTAAGTTGGAATATGACAAGAGGATTGTAATTTCCTTTACAAATTCCATAAAATTAAGTGCTGTGCTATGAAGAATTTTTTTATTGTTTTCATCTTTGTAACTCATTATAGAAATTTTTTTTGAAACAAATTTAAGGCCAGCATTATTAAATGAGCTAAAAAGTTGATTCACAAAGCAAATGCATAAGCATATTCATAAATTTTGTGTTGTAGAGATGAGGATGCTAATGTGGAAGAGTTGGCATATTCAAGTATATCTTGAGAAATGAGTTCATTCATAACAAGGTTGAAGTTGCTTCTTTTGAGGATAAGATTTGAGAAACTTATCTTAGATGGTTTGGGCTTTATAAGTGTAAATTATTAGATGCCTTTATTGGCAAAAGTGAGTTATTGAATTTTTCCCATCCAAATAGTGGAATAGATGGTGAAAAAAACTATGAAAAGAATCCATGACAACATCTTTGCTCGTAACTAAAAAATCATGTAAATTATAATTCAACTCGAAACCGATTCATAAAATTTTAAGTTGAGATTTGTATAGAAAATTAAACTTGAGTTTATTTTGAGTTGATTTCAAGTTGATGATGATTTACTTGAACAATGATTTGAGTTGGATAAAAAATTATAATAAATTTAATTTTATAAGTTCGAAATGACACAATGATTTATGTTGCAATCTGTGCCACTTGGTTTGATTTTTAGGCCATGGCTATTGTTTATAGATTTAAAATTTTTTTATATTTGAGTCGGTATCGTGCCAACTCAAAATCAAATTACTTCAATTTGAATTGACTCAACTCGAATCTAATTTGTGTCGAGCCAAACTTAAAATTTTGAACTCAAGTTCAAATTGACTCGCTCAATTTCAATTAATGCCAGACTAAAAAACTATTACAAATGATCTCATATACGAGTAGCCTAGGGAGGGGTTTTTTATTTAATTGCACAATCTCTAATTTACTAGACCAAAGAAAGCCTGAAAGCTGAGATGGGGCAAGCTTACTAACTTCTACACCATCTCTATTGGCAAGGACATCTTATTATTAGAGAATGAACAATAGAGGGCTAGGGGTGATACATCTTATTTTCTACTTCAAGAAAAACTTCTTCAAGTTCTCAATCACTTACTCGACTAAATGGGATTAGCTAAATGAACCAAAAAAACAGAATAATGATTATTGATCAATATTTTTTCATCTTAAAAGTGTTCACAAAAGTATCTGGAATTGAGTGTTGGATAACCCAATAAATATGTGATGCCTTGAATTCAAAGAGGGTGGGAACTTTCGCTAGAGTGATTGTTGGGGAATAATGGCTCGAACAATGTGTGCTTCATACAGGGTGTGATTTGGACAAGGGAGCCTCAAATAAGGCGCAGCTCCTAACAAGCTTCTAGAAGAAAAGAGTAGTAATAATGAGCTGTATGGACATCGGAATGGTAGAAAGATTTGGGATTATATATGCAAAACTTAGAACATACTTAGTAAGGTATATTTTGAGATAACTAATGGTGTTTTTGAAAGAACTTCTAAGTTATACATTCTCATAGTGTAGCAATACCAGGGTGAGTGATCTCATTGGAAGTTATCATTTGAGGACAAAACTATGAGGATCGGCTTGGTATGGGATGGGTTGGGTTAAAGCGGGTAATGCCTTAGCATAATCTAGGGTGTTACAATTGGTTTTAGGGCTGGCTATCCTCTAGTCTCGTGTGTGGTTTAGAGATGGATCTAAACAAGTTGGTGGGCCCATGACTACTTGAATCAGTTGAATGCAGAGAGTGATTGTTGGGGAATGATGGCTTGGATAATGTGCGGCTTAAACAAGGAACGACTCTTGATAGCTTTTAAGAGAAAAGAATGACATGAATGAACTAATTCTTTTTCAAAAGGTGAAGAAATGCTTTGAGATTTACATGTAAAATTTGATAAAAATTAAGACAGACAATTTGAGATAATTGGTGGAAATTTGTTAAAAACTCTATAGTTCTCTCATAATGGAGCACTCTCAGGAGCTGTGTTCTTGAGCGGGTGCTGTGTGCTTGTAGAGGTTGTACCTTTGTTAAAGATAATTGATGCTAATGATGATGACATGTGCTTGAATTGGAATTCACTGTGAAAATTTAAGGTTCTATTAGGTTACCAAAATTTAACAAGAGTTTACTCTAGAACTTTTTGATGTAAAACAATGGAAGAAATCTGCGATTCATGTTTTTGGAAACCTTATTACAGAGAGTACAACTTGTGTTATTGTCTAATTTTTTGTCAAGAGAATTACTTTAGCAGGTATTTTATTCATTTGAACATGCCTGCCCATCTTATAAATTTCTTTATGTTTACCTCCAAGCATAAGAAAATTATGCGTCGACTTAACTGAAGAAAACATTAGAATTGCCTCATTGAAAGGTTGATCAATGAATTTTTGTCTAGAGAAAATTTCAAGAGTATAAATAAGATTATTTATCTCATTCTAAGGGATGATGCTATTCCATCGTACTAGCCAACTTCTAAAATAATTGAAGTTAGTGCTAATGTTATGATACACGAGCATTCATTATAAACTTTGAATGCTAGATTTTGAAATGAAAAATCGACAATCCATGCATTGCTATATAAAAGGAGTGTTTGAGCTATTACTCACTTTCCAGAAATTTTAAGAAACAAAATAGTTGGAACAATCTGTATGATGCCTGTATTAAAAAGGTCACTAATAGTCTTTCTTCAGGAAAATTTTCTTGGAATAGCATTACAAACTTATGTTTACGAAAGTATAGTTGCTGCAATATTTTGGTTGTCATTTGAAACTGAGCTCCAAAGCTATCGTTGGAAATAAGATAGATAATAGCGATTCTACGATCATTGCTCGGATGCCTCCATTGTGTTTAGGTCTGCATATATTTCTCTAGTAGACATAATATCCTTACGTTCAGAAGCTCATTTCCATAAAATTATGTTAAAGATGCTTTCAATCTTATTGATGCCCCAATTTGATTTCTAAAAGAAAGAATATTAGGGAAAGGAGATAGAAAAGAAGCATAATTGGGGAGAGCAATACTTTCTTCATTACACTTAGTTTTATCATTAAATGAAGTTTTGATTGCAGTGTTTAATATCAAATATTGAACTCCTTATTTTAAGCAGAATAAAAACTTTTCTTAAGAGAAGCTTTATAAGTTGACAATCAAACATTTATCAAGTTTTTCAACTTTGTCATGCAATACTCTCAAGTAATGATGGATTATTTAGAAAAAGCTTATCCTCTGCCTCCTGAAATAGTTTTAAAATATTTTTTATTAGGGCAATAAAATTGTTGTCTGCCTTGCAAAATTTCAAAGCATCATCAACAATTTGAAGGCTAGCAATACATTTACTCAGTCTATTTAAATTTTAATTAGCAATGTTAATATTAATATAAAACTGCTGAAGCATTTGTTGAGAATCTCAGTAATAAAAACGAAATGATATGGTGAAAGCTGGTCTCCCTACTGAAGATTTTTATTACTATGAAGTGTTTACTAAGTTCCATATAAACTAAAATTTGAGAAATTGTATGAATAATTGAATCCTTGGCCTAGTTGATTAAGATAAGAGTGAAAGAACTCACTGCTTAATGTTGAAGTGAAAATTCCAATTGCTACTATTATAACTTCTTTCAAGAATACCCATAAATTAAAACCTTTTTTTGCTTATTCTCAATACTTTTATGAATGCTTTCATGAACAGTACAATTGTAAGCGCTACTTTGAGGAAAGTGCATTGAGAATTAACAGTAAAAGGTTGCCTGTTGGGCATCGATCTACTAGTTAGTACTTTAGTGAAGATGCTACTGTTGTTGTTGAGAGGACTTAATAGTGTATAATCAAATAGAGATCAGTCCTTCTTCTTAGCAGTAAACATTGCAACATCGATGCTAGTCAAGAGGCAATATTGTAGTAAATCTTATAATACATATATTTAATTTTCCATTAAATAATGATACGCACTTCTTGAAGAATTTAATAGAAAAATCATCTGGTCTAGGAGATTTCTTAGCTTCCCAATCAATAGTAGCCGTTATTAGTTTTCTTATGTGAAAACAAACAATGCTTATTAAAAGATTAGGATCAGCATCAGTTTAACTTGGAAAATAGTACTAAAAAAAGTTAAGCAGTTTTTGTAAAAAGATTTGACAGCATTTAAGATGTGTTATTGGGTATTGAAAATATTGTCATCTGAATACTATGAATAAAATATATTTTGTCTTCATTTATTGGCAATATTATGAAGGAAAGTAGCCTAAATATCACCTTCAAGAAACCACAACCATGTGATCTCTGATATTTGATGCCTATTAGTCTCTATCATAAAGGTGTTTGTGCTCCATTGTTCCTAGTGAACTATAACACATTACTCTTCAAAATACTATTTATATTTGTTAATAACTAACAATGCTAGATCCCCAGTCTTGGATGAGAAAGGAGGATGCGTTAGGTAGTTGACAACTAATGTAAAATTTAAGCTTTAAACTTTGGTACTCAAGCAATTATTATCATAAGAATTATGTGAGTATCATTCTGGATAAATAACTAAAAGGATATTATAGTTAAAGTTAAGAGATTGAGTCATTGACAAGGATTCAAGGGCCAATCCAGATGCCAACACTTGAGTTGAGCTGTGCAGAGGTCGAGTCGTTCTGAACATAGAAGATCATCCAACTTTTATGGTTGTGTAGAGGAGTGGTGCTCTTCTTGCCCTCCCACCAAATCTCAAGTTCGTCACCACCAACATCATGAATGTTTTCACACTTTAGTTCCTGCCCAAAAATTATCCATATGGCCTGGTCGACCATCTCGGCGGCTTTAATACATTAGTGTTCTAGGATGTCGAGTACATGCACTGGTTTTTGATTGACCATGCACGATCTTCTCTAAGATATCGTCAATTGTTGCACCTCACATTTTTGATGCCGACACTTGCAATGTTGTCGAGTACTAGCACTAAGCCTTTCAAGTTATTAGCTGTTTAAAACTATATTGTACATTTACTAAAATTTACATTTTTCTTACTTAAAACAAGGTACAAAAATAAACTTTAGGGATTTACTTGAATTGTGCTTGGCTCTAAGTAAAATTCAATTTTTTTTTCTTAAGTTTTGGCTAGCTTGTACAAGCATAACTCAGCCACATCTTGGTATTGCCATGCTTAAGACATTTAAAGCATATAATAGCATTCTAACAGTCTTTTGGCCAAAGGGCCTTTATCATAGTTAAAACAAGGCTTCCGAGGATTTGCAGAGGTTTTATTGGCCGTTTGTTTTCGATAGTATCTGCGTAAAAATGACGTGAAATGGTGATGAATGAAGGAATTGGAAAAGGCTCTGTTGGTGGGATGTTGATCATTGTTTTTGGTGTACCTGTATTATGTATTACTTTTCTCTTAGTGACTTTGAAAACCAGCTTGCTATCATTAGAGGTTTTTTGTATTAAACTTTCCTTAAATGTAGTTGTTCTGTTATTTGCGTGTTCTTGCTTTTCAGGATTCTGTGGAGACAGTGGCTATTATTTCTCATGACAATGTTAAGAAAAATAATACTGCAGCAGCAAAGTATGCATATCATTAATAAACCATTTCAAATTGAGTTACTCCATTTTTTATATTTAGTTTTACTTTTTTTTGCAGTGAAGCTAAACCTTTTCAAATTCAAGATGTTTTTTCATTGGAAAATGAAGATTCTGATGGGGTAGAACTGATAGACCAAAAGGTGGGCATATTCTTTGAATGCTCATTAATTAGAGTGCGCAATGTCTACAATTTTTGTAATATTGCCTGTCTTCCATGTGCTGCAGGACAATGTATTCGTCATTTCAAACCCTAAATCCAAATATCCAGTACTTCAATTAGATCTGAGGTCAGTTTTGTTCTCACCTTTTTTTTTCTTAATATCTAAGCATATATATTTTATTTCAACTCAGCTTTGAATTATTTAAATTTTTTGTGATACTAATTTTATTAGCTCTTATCATTATTAAGTTGATTATATACCAAATTTATGACCTTGTAGTACTGTCTCAGATTAATTTCAGATCTGGTGATAGTCATTGTTTCAGCAACCATTGGTGGTATTATTTTTTCACTTTTAGGTCAACCGGTTAGTATTATTTAAATGATCTAACTATGAAAATAGCTTAAAAATTAATTGATCCTGTTTGCCATGAATATTATTTTCTTGAATTTCTAAATTCAAGGTCATTGTTGGTTATCTTCTCGCTGGATCTCTTATTGGACCTGGGGGTTTAAATTTTATCCGTGAAATAGTGCAGGTATATTTCAGTTTATTTTTCACTTCGAGTTTCAGTTTCTGTCCCAGCTTTTTGATGCATGTTGTTTTGTATAATAAGGTCAGTATTAAATTTCAGTAACTTCGTTAATTATTTCAAGCCATTTTGAAATTTATGTACCTTCTTAAGTTTAGTGCTATGGAAAAACATGCTTTATTGTATCAGTAATGTCCCAATATTTCTTTTTTTATTGAAAATATTTGGTGCAGCACCTTTTTCTTTAAAAAGAATGAAACAAAAATTACGTGAACGTCTAGATTTACAGGAATTAAAGGAAAAAAATAACTATCAATTGAATAAATGCAGCTTCTTAGATAGTTTTTAAAAGGAGTTGCAAGGTCATAAACACGTATTTAACCTCAATGTTAGAATAACTTTCATCCTGTGCAAATATCCCAATATCACTAAGGATGCGCTTTATCTATTGGTCCATATGTTGCTTTCTTTGCAAACATCACTAGCATAATCTGTGCCCAAAAAAAAAGACGGTAATTGACCAAATTAACTAAAGGGTTTCTTAAGGCTTTCCAGAAATCATATCGTTCAGGTCTTGTTGAACTATTTCTTTTGTCCTATTTTTCTTCAAGCAAGAAAAAGTTAAGTTCTTTAGAAATGGTAACTCTCACTATACTCTCTCTCAAGAAAAGTTACACAGGACTTAAAAAACCAGTGGTTAGTCATCTTTGATGCCTTTAAAGTTGGTAAATCATAAACAAACCATACTTCAGTAATCATAGTAAGGAGGGTGATGCTTCAGAATGTGGAAATGAATTTACATCTAGCCCAAGAAGAGGAACATATGTCTTTGGTTAGCTTGCAAGAAATGGTAATGGAAAAAATGAATTCCATAGCAAGTGCAAGGAATGACTTTAGGGATGTGGTAAGAATGCCAGAAAAAGAATTGATTGGATGTGAAAGAATCCACAGGAGAGGTGAAATGACCCTACTAGAGCAAGTGATCACAAAGGCTATCACCAAACACCTTTAAAGCATCGCATTAGAACATCTTGCTAGGCATGATTGGTTCTTAATCGTTGGAAGGATGACTGATAAGCCTTTGAATGATGAGTAAATGTCTCATCAAGGGTTTGCACTTGAGAAGAGTAGCAGCAAAATAGCCTCAGCTTTAGTTTCCCTTTGAGGAGCATCAGACTTTTGTCCCAAAAGATGCACCAGATTATCGTCCCAAAAGATGCACAAGTCTTAGTGGTTTTGTGCTAGTGAAGTCTTGACAATCTAAGAATAAATCGTAAATTTTTTAAAGAAATTATCACGAGATCAGCTAGGGAAATAGAGTAGATCTCTTCATTTGTGAAATCGATCTTTTCCAACTCCTGATGAGCAATATCAACTAGAGTAGCTTAAAAGATACCTTCCGACCAAGCGGCTCCCATCGATGAAGAGTTAGCTGATCAAGCCTTAAGGCTGCAGCACAATCCAAGAGGTGAGCAGTTTGAACAGTGAAATGGGAGACAACAGGTGGTGCTTGAAAATTCATCAATATTAAAAGATGCTTGAGCGCATACATGGTTCCTTGGAGAGCACTATTGATAGCACCATGCAAAATGCATGAATAAAAGTATGCTAATCTTGAACCTAGAAAGAAAGAACATGCGAGCAATAAACAAATTGAAAGAAGGATAATGAAGGTCAATTGTTAATGATGAAGTACAGAGGGAAGGAATACATATGCATAATACCATTATCCTTAATCAAAATGCTGGTCACTGGAGGACCGATAATCTTAGTATCACTAGAATGATCATAAACTATGAGAAGAGTGCACTCGGTTTATGTTGAATCAAATGGAGGAGATGATCCCACAATGCTACAACTATTACCCTTGGCAATGGCAGTATGCTCGCTCAAAGGACCAAACCACCTTTGAATAGGAGTAACACATCAGAGGGGTGGCATGAGCCAAATTAGTATGGAGTTTTGGAACGTAAAATAGTGGAAGGCCGTGACCATGGATGAGAGTTTATCTTGTGGCGAAAAAATCTCTCAGGGAGGAGTACATGGTCGATGCTCTACAAGGATAAAGATTAAACTAGATAAACATAGATAAGTAAAATAATAATAAAGAAGCTCAAAGGAAAAAAACTATGAAGTCCTTTTGAAGAGAAAATGTTGACAAAAATCCCGCTTTATGGAATATTGAACCTACATAGGTGCACTATGAAAATGGATAAGGGCATGTGATGGAGCTAGGAAACTTGAGTGCACATCTCAAAAAAGGATGCAGAAGTGTGCCCAATCCCTATAGAAGTAGTGGTCGGAGTTATGTGGAACTGGAAAAATGATATCAGTAACAACATTCGTGAGTTATTACTAGAAAAAGGACATCGGTAATAACATTCGTGGTGGGTTACTAGAAAAATAATATCGATAACCTGCATCTTTGTGCTGTTACCTTACTTTTCCTGCATTATTATCCTTATTTTCGCTAATCGCATTTTTGCTTTTATAAAAATGTAATATTATTTTGTTTACTGTGGTACTTAGAGTATTCTCTAATTACTGGGAATTTTAATCCCGATATTATTTTCTAAACAATGCCAGGTCAGGTATTTCTGGAGGAGCTCGAAGAAAAAAAAACTTTAAAAACATAAATTAGCAAACTGTCGATAGATCTACGACTGCACTACTTTAACTTTTTATCTCTTTATTTTCTCTTTTGTTGAACAATATTTGTGATGTACGATGAAGATCTTTTTTTGTAATATGAAATTTTAAAATGAATGAGAAATATCATTGGCTTTTGTATGTGTATGCTCTTTTCTCTCAAATTGCTCAATATGATCCTGCGGTATGTGATCACCCGAATGTCGGGACATCACAACTCTTGACTCACTATATTTTCTCTCAAAGAAATACTTGTACTCATACGTCATTACAAATATATTATTACATTAATATTCATATATTACTCTTTTTTATCTATCTCTATACTTTTCTTCGTCATACACTCTTTCTGTGTAACATCATGTACTCTAATCTTCCTCTAAAATTGAATTGGGGCCTTGACACAGAGGTTTAAACTTAAATTATTCGCATTTTTTCGCTGTTTGGCGTTCAAAAATATTGAAACTTGACACCGATGTTTAAAACTTCAAAAATTAATGCCGAACACCCTCGCTCCAAAATTTTTCAATTCGGAGCAATATTTTATTTTATATTAATTTTTGAGGTTTAAAATTTCAAAAAGTAACCACTATAAAATTGATGCTTAGAATTTGATGAAACTTTTGAGCAATCTTTAAATAATATACTTAACACAATGATATTGAAAATGATAAATTCAGACATGTATTTCATTGTTCTTGATTTATAGAATTTAAATAATTCAGAAAATAAAGTGGGAACTTCCGTTATTTGGATTTCTCCCAAGCTAGGGCACTTTGATCTAAATTATTCTTATATAAGGGTATTTTTGTTTGTCATAATTCGAATTCCCCAGTATTCTAATTTCTGAGGTGGGATTTGACCTAATTCACAAAGTAACAATTTTGTGTTGTTACAATAATTGTCATATTGTAAGGGCCATTCCAACATATGTTTGATTTGATGTCCTAGCTTTCTATAATACCTCGAATCCATATACGTCATGGTAAACCCTTGGCGAAGGACTACCTAATGCATCCTTGAGCTGTAGCATGTCCAGTAAGTGTATCCTCTAAGAACATTAGGAAAATTCCTAAGCGAGGATTCTCGGCTCCAATCTTCCTTCTGACGATGCAAGAATTAATGACAAAAAATTGGATGACACCGTCATCTGCACTATGAATGGCTGGCAAAAGTATGTTTTGGATCCCATAACTCATACTCTCTGCAATCCTTTCTAAGATGTGAGGATCCTAATGGCACAACATTTGCTTGATCAACTAGTTGTAAGGGTCATAGTGAGTTGGAACTTTCAAAGTCAAAATGGCAGGTAAAAAGGCCATCATAAATACTCGACCCTCGCATCTCTCGATGCCAATACAGGTCATCCAGTACTTAAGAAAGTCTAAGGGGACCATGCCTATCGATCTCCTCCCAAATTCTTTCCTCATAAGGCTCAGTTCAAAACATCTAATGAGGTCTCTGCCACCAGAACTTCCTAATTGAACAATGGAATGCCAATCGAAGTTAGCATGATGCCTGGGATTGTTAAGGGGGTCATTCTGTAGCTCAAAATGTACATTATATGCAGAAAGAAATAAAAAGAGCTGAATGGAAAGCTTGCAAATTCTGTATGCCAAAAACATCGCAAACGTATAGGCCATCATGCACTATTATCCAGTGGAAGATGGAGCTGACTGTTGACTGCTTATTAGAGCCAAGAGTGCTCAATTAGCATGATTAATGCAGTGTTCGTTTAATCAATTTAGAATCAGATATAAGCCGCTTGATCCATCCCCATAGATGCGTGACTTAGCTGGTCATCGCTTGCAATCTTACAAGCCCCGGTTGGTGTTGTAACGATCCGATATCGTTGCTTTGTAAATTAGGTCAAATTCCTCCCCAAAAATTAGGATCCCGGGGAATTTTGATTTAGGGCAAACAAAAAATACTTTTAGATGAGAATAAATTTTAGATCAAAGTACCATAGTTTGGAGAAATCCGAATAATAGAAATTCCCACTTTAATTTTTAAATTTTCTTAAATTCAATAAATCAATAACATTAAAATACATGTCTAAATTCATTGATTTTCATGTCGTTATGTTAAGAACATTATTTAAAAGCTGCTCATGAAGTTTCATCAAATTTGGATCGTCGGTTTAGCCTAAATTAATTTTTGAAATTTAAAATTTCAGAAATTAATATAAAATAAAATATTTGTTCGAATCAAAATTTTTTGGCACGAAGGTGTTCATTACATCATAACACACCTCAGGTAAAAGGAGAAGGAAAGTAGGAGATTTCGCTAATAATTTTATGTTTTTCTTTTTATACTTTGAATAGACGTTATGTCATCTCATTAGCATTTTTGTCATTAATTAATAATGATAAATAAGTGCATATGTTATAAGATGATTATGTTTCTATTCATGCACTTTTCATTATAACTAGTATTACTTTATACAATTTAATTTATATCATTTATATTCTGTCTTTTACATTCGTATATTATTAGTATTATCATAAGAATAACGCTAACCTAATGTAAAAGCGAAAGAAAAAAACAGAATGGAAAAGAAGATAATAATTATTCCTAAGACCATTGGCTAAAAAAAAGCTAATTTAAAAATATCCAAATCTAAATGCAGATTCAAAGGTCAAACTATTAAACTTTAGATCTTAAAGAACAAAAGTACCCAGTATATGGCATGTATTACCTTTTTATAATTTATTGATGCTTAGCTTTTCTAATTTGCTTTGAGCTAAATTTATTTGAAGTTTGGTTGGTTATTCAAAATCAATGTGATAATATTCATGGGTTATTGGAAAATGATGTCAGTAACATTCGTGGGTTGCTAGAAAAATAATATCAGCAACATTCGTGGGTCACTAAAAAAATTACATCAGTAACATTTGTGGATCACTTGAAAATTGTATCATTAATATTCGTGGGTTACTGGAAAATGACATCAGTAATATTCGTGGTTGCTGGAAAAATAATTTCAGCAATATTCGTGGGTCATTGGAAGAATGACATCAGTGACATTCGTGGTGATTTACTAAAAAAATAATATCAGTAACCTACATTTTGTGATAATATTTGCTGCAGGAAATTCTTATTTATTTTGCACTATTACCTTACTTTTCTTATATTTTTATCCTTATATCTGCTAATTACATATTTATTTTTATAAAATATAATATTATTTTATTTACTGTGGTACTTAGAGTATTCTCTAATTACTAGAAGTTCTAATCCCAGTATTATTTTTTGTACAATACCATGTCAGGTACTTCTGGGAGAGCTTGAACAAGAACTTTAAAATCTTAAATTATCAAACTGCTGATGGATCTACGACGGCGCTACTTTAATTTTTATTTATCTTTCATTCTCTTTATTTCTAAAAAATGTTGAACAATGTTCATGATGTATGAAGAAGATTTTTTTTTTTGAATGGAAAATATATTTGGCTTTTGTATGTGTTTCCTTTTCTCTCAAATTGCTTAATATGATCCTGCGGTATGTGAACACCTAAATGTCGGGATAATTTTTTCTAAGTCGGCATTGGGATATTTCAAGTGCGCTGAGTAGTTTGATCAATCGAGGATTGAACGCAAGCTTCTCGATCCAACCTCACATATCTGTAACTCAGCCAGCCAACCACCTGTAACCTTGCAAGTCTTGATTTGTGCACTTTACCACTCAATCAATTGAGGATCAAACGCAAGCCGCTTGATCTAACCCCAGAGATCTGTGACTTAGCTAACTGCTACTTGTGAGCTTGTAAATTCGACTAATATTGAGCACCGTTCAATTGATGGAGAGATCGACAGACACAAGCTTCACTCTCCCTTACCCATAGATCCAGCTGCTCGACAATCGCCCACGATTATTCAAATAACTGCTCAATAACTACCCTGGCAACTGTAGTAGGAATCGTTCACCTTCACTCCTATAATAACAATGCCTCCCCCTCCTTTGGCACAACAAAAAGGCATTGTGAAGGAAGACACAAGTAGCCAGGAAGAGGGTACAATTGGAGAGAAAGATGAATAAGAAAAAGCAAGTAAAAAAAAGAGAAGGTGCAGGTTAAAATTTAATTAACAAATCTTAGGGTGAATGCAAGTCTTAGAACATGTCAAATACTGATGCATGCATAGGTACAAGAGAAGACCTTGCGTTTTGTTGTTCTTTGAGTTGGCCAATTGAAGAAGACTTGATGACCCACACTTCATTTCTCTTAGAGCCAGCCAGGTTGACTATGAACTCCCTTCATTGATCTTAAATCTTGGTTTGGGAGTGTTTTTTTTGACACTATTTTGGGGTATTATATTATTGAGATTTTATCAAAACTTCATATCATCTAAAAATATTTCATTATGCTACCAAAGTTTATGGATAATACTCCCTCTAACGTTGGTAGATTAAATCACAAGTCGATCTGGGATGACAGGACCATAGGATCTTGATCGAGTTTACTTCTATTAATGTAATGACCCTAGGTCATTTGTAGGGGAGACGTTTACTTTCACACAAAACCAAAATTTTCATTGATCTCTCGCAGATTTTAGTTTTCCGTTAAAACTCCCGCTAGATTTCAATTTTCAGTTACAATCCTTAATTTGGAAAGTATTCAAATTCGTTAAAGCTGAAATAAGAAACTTGAAATTGACATTAAGCATGAAAAGGGAACGAGAACCTCAGAAAAACCGGCAACAATTAAGGTTGACGGTTCTATTAGGAAAGAAATTGGAAACGCACGCACACTTATTGGCTTTTTAAGAACCGCTCGACCCCTTTGGCTCCTATAATCGCGCCACTTCCAATCCTATCGGACACCTCCCATAATCCCTCGCGCGTTTCAAGCGCTTTTTCCGGCCAACGCAGTAGGCGTGCGTTTCATACGCACGCCTTATTTAAGTTCGAAAGCCACTCCCAATCCTCACAAGGCCTTCGAATCCCTCTTCCTCTCTTCTGCTCGAGCTGTAGGAGTGTACCTGAGCCGACGACGAGAAGCATTGGCGGAAGCAGTATATGCAACGGGAGCCGACGGGAGCACTGTTGACGCCTCAACACGCACGCACGATCCGATCCTTCCACCTCTGCGCCGATCGACCGCTCGATTCTCTGTCTGTGCGCCGATCTTTCCTCTCCTCTTTCGCTTGATTCGGCGCCGATCCTGCACATTCGATCGAGAACAAGGTACGATCTCCTTGCCCTTCTTCTTTTACCTTCAGCCGATCGAGAGAGGGAGAGCCGAATGCTAGGAGTATCGATTAGGGAGATCAGAAAAGCGCAATTAGTCTATTAGGGTTGCCTGTGAAGTTTTGTATGTATATAATATATATATATATATTAATCTTATTAAACCTTCCCTTATTAAATCCATGATTAAGGGAATTTCTTGAAAGAGATTAGACAATTAATGATATTTTTGAGTAGGACTATTCTAATAAGCAATGTTATATATTTTTTTTTTATCTTTGTTGTTTGTCATACTAAGGCGATTGGTTATAGAGATATATTAGCCGTTGCCAAGAATGGATTGATCCTTTCTAGTAATTGATCAATTGGTTGAGTTTCAAGGTCATTAAAATAAATAAACCTATGAATATAATCAGCACTTTCTAGATGTTATTTTGACATCATTACCTTGTAAATTGATTTTATAACAATTTTATCTAATCAAATAATCAATCTCTTGGGTTTATGATTTAACATACCTGCTTGATTTCTTTAAGCATTTCATTGACTAAGTTGGTCAAGAATATGATTGATCATTTGAAATTCATAGTTCTTAACCTAGGTCTTAAAATCTTAAGAGGATCTAAAATATTGAGAGAGCTATAAACTAATCAAGATCAACTTAGAAAAGATTATATATGATTTAATAATAAAGACAGGCATTGTCAAAGACAAATAAAATTACAAAACATAACTTTTGCAGACATATCAAGTCTCTTAGTACCACATCAGAATTGCGTGTGATTCGTTTATTTTCTACACAAAGGTACACTGGATTTTATTTTATGCTTTTTTACTATTATTTGCTGCTTAAGCATCGCTTTGAGCTTATTTTGTATTGCTACTTAATGCGTTATTCTTACTACTAATGGTGTAAGAGAAACAAAATGATATATATGTATCTTGTGAATGTTGCAAAAAGAGTTCCGAAATGGAGCATGAATAGGTTAGGGACGGGGCTAGTCCTCGGGAGCTATAAGGGTGCCATCTAGAGCTTTTGAGGGGGCTCAGGTAAAGGTTATGCTTAAATGCATGTTTGTTGCCATCTGAAGCCCTCAAGGGAGCCCAAGTGAAGGTTATGCTTAAATGCATATGAATCCAGCCTCATAATTTTGGCTTTGCCCATCAGAACTGTATCATTGCTTCATAATATCATAGACATAAACATAAAATATGAATTTTTATGCTATTATTGCTTTTTTGTTTGAAAATTTAGCATGTGACAATAGAATATTTATTTTGCAGAAATTATGATTATTTTTTTGTTATAAACTATATTTCCCTGCAATTATTATTATTTTTGTTTTTCGCTTTTGCTTAAGTATATTTTTAATATCCTTTGTATTTAGAATGTGCACTAAGACATTATTTTTATAATGCCAGATCAGATACAGTTGGAGGAGGCTGATATAGTTTAAAATCATGGCGCGAGAAATTAACGAACTCTAACTACCCCTTCAAGGGATAATTATTTTCTGTATAATGACAGTTATGTAATAAATTCTGGATGATATTTATTTTAAATTGAATGAATGTTAGTTATTTATACTTGAATGGCTTTGGATGTTTGTTTAACTGCTATTTTACTTTACCGCCAATATGATTCTGCAGAGAGATGCATCCGATGTTAGTTTGGTTGCTACCAACTTAACATGGGCCATCACAATTTATTCCTATTTCGCAGCTCATTAAAAGATTGTAATATTGCTTAATTGAGAGTTCTCTTTTAAACGACTAGGAGTAATTAACAATAGGGGCTTGTGTCTATTGGAAGCCCTTGATCCTAGAGCTAACTAAACCTTAAATTATATGTTAGGGGAAAGTCTGGTTAAAACTCAAATCTACTCTATGAAAGGCGTACTCATGAAGCCTATTTATAAGTTGGATATATGCATTTTTCAAGGCGATCAATTTAAATTTATTTCATGGCAAATCGATTAATAGAAGAAAACAAGGGCTTATTTATCAATAAAAGAATTTGTACCCCACCAAAAGAAACTATAAAATTGGTTTTCAACAAGTTAATGGAAATGAAGTTTGATGTTAACCTCAAATTAATGGATATGTTTGATTTAAAAGAAAGGGAGAGTATGGGAACTTAGAGAGTATGGGAGTGATCTCTTAGAGATAAAATACTTTGTGAAAATGAGAAAATTTGAGGGATAGGCAAAGTTTTTAGAGAGAGAAATGGAGAGTGTTGAGAAGGATTGAAAGAATTCTATTTGAGAGAGAGAGAGAGAGTGTAACGACCCAAAGTCATTATTTTGCAAATTAGGTTAGAATCTCGCCTTAGGAATCAGGATCTTGGGGAATTTCACTTTAGGACAAACAAAATTACCAATAGATAAAAACAACTTTAAAGATCAAATAGCTATAATTCAGGAAAAATCCGAAAGACTGAAGTTTCAGTTCTATCTTTGAAATTTCTAAATTCTAAAAATAAAAAACATTAAAATACGTGTCAGAATTTATCTTTTTCAGTGTCGATGTGTTAAGTATATTATTTAAAGACTGCTCGAGAAGTTTCATCAAATTTTGAGCGCCGGATTTATCATGGCTAATTTCTGAAGTTTTTAAACTTCAGAAATTAATTAAAAATAAAATATATGTCCGAATTGAAAAATTTTCGGCGCGAGGGTGTTCGTCATAGCGTAACACACCTCGGTGCCAAGTTTCGTTGTATTTGGACGCCGAACGGCGGAAAAATGCAACTAATTTAAAGTTTAAGTTTTTTTTTTTTTTTCCCTATTTTCCCTCTCTTTCCTACGCCCCCCTTCTTAAAATCGCATTTTGCGATTTTCTTCTGCCAAAAGGGCGGAAGAAGCTTCCGCGCCAGGCGAAAGCTTGGCACCTGCGCCGTTTTTTGGCGTAGGTTGGTCGTCCCTCTTGGCCGACCACACCCTCCCTTCCCTCCTCCATATAAACCCCCTCTCCCTCCCCTCAAAACAGCCCCCATCTTCTCCCTCACAGCAGCCCTCTCCCCCTCCCTTTCTGCAGCCGGCCAGCAGCTCCAGCATCCCCCATCTCCCTCCAAACAGCCGGCCAACCCCTCCTCAGCCGCTCCAACCTCTTTCCGGCAGCCCCTTACAGCAGCTTCCGGTAGCCCTCGACAGACCCTTCCAGCAGCTTTCGGCAGTCCCCTTCAGCCAGTCAGCTCCTTCTCCGGCAGCTTCCAGCAGCCTCCGGCAGCTCCGGCAGCTCCGGCAGCCTCCAACAGCCAGCTATCAAGCCGCCAAGCCACTCAGTAGCTGCTGCCAGCTAGCCTCTTGCCGTTGCCACCTCGGCCAGCCATTCGGCTACCCCGTTCCAACCCTCCCTTATTTTCCGACAATCCTAAAAGCTAAGGTACGAGAGGTTGGAAATGGAGGAAATTGAAGAAGAAAAGAGGAGAAGTTACTTTGCTTTTTTTTTTTATATATATACTTATTAATCTTTTTGAAGATGAGATTGTGTCATCACATTAGCATTGTTGTCATTAATCAATAATGACAAACAATACAAATTATTATAAATGACTATTATTTTATTTTTCCAATTCAATCATTTTATTCGGACTTTTTCGATCATAATCTTAAAACTCTTTACTAATTATAACAGCTTTAATAACAACTTAAATAAAATGAACTTCCAAAGCGAAAGAAGAACATAATGAAAGAAGAAATTGAACTCCTAAATCATTTGATTAAAAAACTAACTTAAAAATATCGGGGACTTAAATGCAGATTGAGCGAACTGTCACTCATTTGAGCTATTGAACTTCTGAACTTAAAGAACAAAGGTACCCAGTACACGACATGTATTACATTTTGCACTTTTACTGCTGCTTTGCTTCGAGCCAAATTTCGTTTTGAAGCTTGGTTGGTTGTTCGGAACCAACGTGGTAACATTCGTGGGTTACTGGAAAAATGACATCAGTAACATTAATGCTTGGTTGGTTGTTAGAAACCAGCATCCTTTTCCTTCGTGGCCAGTTACTGGAAAGAAGACATCAGTAACGGCATTCGTGGCTAATTACCGAAAAAATGACATCGGTAATAGCATTCGTGGGTTGTTATTGGAAAGAAGACATCAGTAACAACATTCGTGACAGGTTACTGGAAAGAAGATATCAGTAACCTGCATTTTTGCGCTAATATCTTTTGCAAAAAATTAATTATTTCATTTGTGCTTTTACCTTAATATTTTTCCTGCATCTCCTTTGCAAATTGTATCTCTGCTATTATAAAATGTAATACTGCATTGATTACTGTGACACTTAGAGTACTCTCTAATTACTGGGAATTCAAATCCCGGTATTATTTTCTGTACAATACCAGGTCAGGTGCTCCTAGGGGATTACGCGCAAGAACCATAATGCTAAAATGTTCAACTGCCGATGAGATCCACGACGCTATTTTTGCTTGTTTATCTTTTATCTTTTTCTTTATTTTTACTTTTGTACGAGGAGTGTTGAAAAAACCTTGTAAAGTGAACATTGAAATAAATGAATAATATCCTTTGGCCTTTGTATGTGTATGCTCTTCTTCTCTCAAGTTACCCAATATGATCCGGCGGCAAGTGAACGCCCGATGTCGGAACGGTTTCCGCTGAACCGGCGTCGGGGCCCTCACAGAGAGAGAGATTTTAAGTGAGTGCTTAATGAGTTTTGAGAAGGAGAGAGAACTTTAAGAGGAAGAAGAAGTTGATTATAGTTCATAAGACAAGAATGATTAACATCTAGCTAAGCTCCGAGAGAGCGAGAGAAAATAGAGAGAGGTGTTGGCGTCAATATATAGATATCATGATGTATTGCTATTAAACTCGTACTTATTTTTTTATTTTGATTATAATAGAACAATAATGTCGCATTGCTTATGTTTAATTTGAGTATTTGGAATGAAGGAAAAATTGTCTTTAAAAAAGCAGCAAAAATTAGAATATTTGACTTAACATGCTAATCAAATAGGTTGGCATGAATAGCTTGACAAATCAAATATAGCTTGGAAAGACTGTCTAGGTAGGAACACTGGCCTGAAAAAACTAGCTTTGCAGACCTATAGCTCGTTTGAATCTGTTTGACATCAATTGGGCTATTGATATACTCGTTGGTTTTAGGGAAAACATAGGGAATGCAGGGAGTTTTTCTATAAAATTATTGTTTGGTGCTTAGAAGAGTCGAAGGTTGATGCAGAAGTTAAAATTTTTGTCAGAGTTTATCAATGTTAAACCCTTGTCTTTAAAACTAATAATTAACAAGGGATGGAGAATTTAAAGTTAATAAGGGATGGAGGTGAAAAAAGTTGGTTGATTCTGTTTGGTTGGCATGACTGGGGAGGAAGAAATGAGGGAGTGGGCTGTTGCGTTGAGAGGGAGAAAGAGAGAGAGGAAGATGAAGAAAAAGAAAGGGACATCGGCTTTGGAAGGAGAGAAGAGGAAGAGGAATGGAAAGAGATGCTGAAGGAATATCAACTTGTAGAGTTGAAGTTTATAGCTTTGATTTGCTTGGCTGGGAGATGCAGCAGGGAACAGGCAGTTTTTAATACAAGCAGTGAGGTTGGCAGCTTTATGATTCTAATAGGAAATATAATTTATATTAGGTATAATAGTAATAAATCAAATTATAACCCAAATATTTTGAAATATAATGAAAGAATTCAAAAATATTTTGAATTAATCCCCAATTTGAGAAATTACAAAAATGTCATATATTGATTCAACTGCATTATCAAAGTTACAAAAATGTGCTGGAATGATTCAACTACAGTTTATCAAATTATATTTAAAAATGTCACATGCCTTTAAATTACCAAATATCCACACAAATCCATCACTTCCATACCATGGATTGATTGAGAAATCACAACATATTAAGAAATGTCTAATTAAAATTACAGAGTTTTGGAATTAATCATCAATTTAAGAAATTGCAATTTTGATAATGCATTTGAGTTATTATAGATTCAACTGCATTATCAAAATATCCACACTTTCACACCATGGATTGATTGAGAATAAAATTGCTTTGCTGTTAGGAGTGATCACTAGTAATTATATTAGCCTAAGTATTTTTCGTATTCATTGATTGCTAGGCCAGTTGGTGTTTAAATCAACTTTTTCCTAGAGATCAAAATAGTTTGTTAATCTTGGATAATGAAGTCTTTTGCGCCGATCACTATAGAGGCTTTCAATTTTTTACTTGATTAGCTTCAAGTTTCCTTTAATTGAGGCATGATTATTCATCAAATTATATTACAGTTAATATTATATTATTTATATCTTAGCTCACCATAGCTATTTAATGGACATATACTAAATGGTTTTGTTCTTGATGCCTTTTACTTTTGATTTCATGCGATGATGGTGATTTTCCTGCAGGTTGAAACTACTGCACAGTTTGGTGTGGTTTTTCTTCTCTTTGCTTTAGGTCTCGAGTTTTCAATAGCCAAGGTATTTTATACCAACTAAAAGGGGAGCATTAATTTCTCAATTGTCCTATTGTGCTCAGGTTTCTTGAACTTTTGAAACATTATCCCTACTCTGTTATTTGCTTTTAGTTAAAAGCTGTTGGGGCTGTTGCTGTTTTAGGAGGGCTACTTCAAATTTTTATTCTGATGTTTTTCTGTGGGCTTGCTGCTGCAGTATGCCACTAACTTTTCCTTTGTAATTTCATCTATTATTGTCACATCTTGATGAATTGATTTTCTTGCGCTGAATTATACCTCTCCATGTGAGCTGGGCAGTTGTGTGGTGCAAAGATATCCGAAGGTCTCTTTGTTGGTTCCTTTTTGTCAATGTCATCTACTGCTGTGGTATGAATCATCAAGTTCTTCTTATGAAATTCTCAAGCACGATTCACAATACTGTTGTAGAAATGGAAAACTACTTATTTACCCTTTTGCATTCAGGTTTCAAAATTTTTAGTAGAAAGAAACAACACAAATTCTCTCCATGGCCAAGTGACAATCGGGACTCTTATACTACAGGTTTGTCTTGCATATTGTTAGCATATAGTATAAAATGCTTCATTTCATAATTTCATACCTTTTGCTTGTGCTAAACTGCTTTTACTGTTGTACCATTTTCCATCTTAAGAAAACTTTCATCAGTTAAATTTTGATATAAGGTTTTTCAAATTTATATCATGCACCTCACAATGTTATTTGAACTATTCTCAACATTTTTTTCTTAAGATGGCCGTAGCCTAAGCATAAATAAGCAAAAACATCAGTACATCATCAACCAGGAACAAACTCCACGGTGTCTTCAACGAGGAAGTCTAAGAGCCTCCCATAACGAAAGAAAAAATCGTCCTGTCGGGCTAACATAAAACAAAAGTCCGCTGCGCGACTCGCATCGTGCGAACGGTGAACAAAAATCACACGAAAAAAGTTCCACAAGAAAACAACGTGATTAGCGTGACGCTCTCCACCTCGTGATTGGAGGGTCCTCTCCCAGTGACGT
Organism: Gastrodia elata; assembly: GCA_016760335.1. Taxonomy (NCBI): domain Eukaryota; kingdom Viridiplantae; phylum Streptophyta; class Magnoliopsida; order Asparagales; family Orchidaceae; genus Gastrodia; species Gastrodia elata. Next base: position 72,655,716 of record CM028671.1, on the reverse strand, counting down.
TTCATCAGTTAAATTTTGATATAAGGTTTTTCAAATTTATATCATGCACCTCACAATGTTATTTGAACTGTCCCCAACATTTCTTTTTAAAACAATTGTAGCCTAAGCATAAATAAGTAAAAGTATCAGTACATCAACCGGGATCAAACTCCACGATGTCCTCAACAAGGAAGTCTAAGAGCCTCCTGGGGAGCACATCTCCCATAATAAAAGAAAAATCGCCCTGTAGGGCTAATATAGAACAAAAGTCTGCTGCGCGATTTGCATCGCGCGAATAGTGAACAAAAATCACACAAGGAAAGTCCAGCAATAAAGCAAGGTGATCAGTGTGGCGCTCTCCGCCTCATGAACATAGAGTCTTCTCCCAGTGACGTTGGAGCCTCTGGATCGCTCCAAGACAGTCGCCCTCTATGATGACTCCCTCGGTGTAAGCGCCTCTGGGCAGGAGGGCTTGTTGTAGAATAGTATTCGCCTGCATCTCAGCCTGGAGAGGAGATAGGGCCTGTAAACGGGCTCCAGTAGCAGCGAGCAAGTGGCCTCCTGAGTCGCGAATCACAACTCAACTAAAAGTTGTAGACTCCCAGTATATATAGGAAGCATAAAGTTGGCCTTCAGTCAACAGGTCGGGGGTGGGGGCATCATCTCAAGAAGGTGAAGGGGCCCTGGCGGGCAGTGAAACCCCAGGAATCACACTCGTCATGCAGACCAGCACTAACCATCGCCGAGAGAATCGAACCTGCACAAACCAACTGTGTCGGGTTGCCGTGCAAACGCTTAGTCCTACTCCGCCAAGCCTGATGGAGGGAATAGGCCACAACCTGACAATTGAAACAGTGGTGGAGAGACGCAGTAGCAGTCGAATACAAAGCAGTAAATTGATCCCAAGAGGTCAGAGTGGCCTATAGTAAGCCCCAACGCACAAAAGTCTCTAGTATGGCTGTTGTGTAACTGCAGTAGGCCACGAAGTGCTATCTGTCATCATCAGTATCACAACCTCAGACAGAAGCCGCTGACTGAGTGAGTCTTCTTCTAACAGCCAACATCCCGTTGGGATGGCATCACTAAGTGTGATGACCCATGTTAAGTTGGTAAGAACCAAACTAACATCGGATGCATCTTTCCGCAGGATCATATTAGCAGTTAGATAAAATAGTAGTTAACGAACATTCAAGCCATTCACATAAAAGAAACGACATTCATTCAATTTAAAATAAAATCAACATCCATAATTTATTACATAAATTCAATATACATCAAACTATTAATCCTGGAAGGGGCAGTTATTTTTCCACGCTATGCTTCTAGATTATATCAACCGCCTCCAACTGTATCTGATCTGGCATTATAAAAATAATGCCTTAGTGCACATTCTAAATACAAAGGATGTTAAAAATATACTTAAAGCATAGCGGAAGGCAAAGAAGAAAAATGAGATAACATTTGCAGGTAAATACAGTATGTTTCAAATAAAAGATAATCAGATCACCTGCAACAATAAATGTTTTGTTCACATGCCAAATGTCAAAAGGAAAAACAATAATTGCGTAAAAATTTATGTTTTTATGTTTATGTCTATGATATTATGAAGCAATAATAACAGTTCTGTTGGGCAAAGTCAGAACCATGAGGCTAGGTTCATATGCATTTAAGCATAAACCTTCACCTGGACCCACTTAAGGATCTCAGATGGCAACGTGCATTTAAGCAACCTTCACCTGTGCCTCCATCAAAAGCTCCAGATGGCACCCTTATAGCTCCCGAGGATTAGCCCCGTCCCTAACCTAATCATGCTCCGTTTCGGAACCCTTCTTGCAACATTCACAAGACACATAAACATCATTCAATTTCTCTTACATTATTAGTAATAAGAATAACATATCAAGTAGTAATAAGCTCAAGCAATGCATAAACAGCAATTGAAAGTAAAAGCATATAAAGTAATATCCAGTGTACCTTTTGTGTTTGACTTAACTAGACGTTTCACTCACAATTTCGATGGATCTGCAAAAGTTATGATTGAGAATTCTATTAAACTTTTGAAAGTGATGTTATATTTCAACGGATCTTATTTACTCGATATACTACCCATCTTCTTATTTTCATATCCCTTTCCAAACCTTAACTTAAATCTTTATAATTTAAAAGGTACATTACTATAATTCCTCTTAAGAGTCCTAAAATTGTCTTAGAGGTTTTAAAACATTACTAATATTATGTAAAGTATTTCAATTGTCATTAATTACAAATCATACTTAACTCATCCAAATTCTATTATAGCACATGAATATATAGAGTGTTATAAGTAATGAGTTATATTAAAATTTGGCTTAAAATCCTAAAATAATACGCCAATTAATCGGAACATAATTTGTTTTACTACAAACCTAGTGGATTAAAAAAAAAAAAAACAAAATTTCAGACTTGATCTTAATTGAAAAGAAATGCTCAATTTCATCATATCGAATTTTAAATTCCTAAATAGCCTTTATTGTTATTTGTTATTATATATATATATATATATTTATATATATATAGACACATACGTTTTCCCTTTCGGCGGCAGAGAGTTCTTACCTTACGGGCGCGGGTCGAGCTCGCAGACGCAGACAGTCGGAAAGGAGGCAGAAGAAGGTCGGCGTAGAATCGAGCTGAGCGGGTCGGCACTGCGTCGACTGGGGGAGAGCTACGCGAGCAGTGGTCGAGTGCTTCGGACTCCTGGTGTCCGTCTCTCGGCGCCGCAGCGGGAGGGGAATCGAGCGGCTCTCAGGTACGCCGTTTACGCTCGAAAGAAGGGAGGGAAGTGCGAGAGGGGCTGTGAGGAGTCGAGGGTCTCCTGTTGTTTAAGTAGGGCGTGCGTATGTAACGCACGCCCGCTCATTGCGGCGGGAGCTATGGTCTGGGCTCGTGTGCCCTTCCAAAAATGTCGAGTCTTCCATACGTTACTCGCAGGCGGGGAGGTAACCTTCGGTCGGTCATTACTACCGACGATTTTCTTAAAAGATTTGCCAATTGCAATTGATTTTGGACTTAATAAGGTAAGTTAATGCTTATCTAAATTGAGTAGGTAATGATAGTCTTAATTTCTATTAATTTAAAAAAAAAAACTTTCAGAAAAGTTGTTTTAGTGGGAGATTTAACAGTAACTGAAATTTGCGGGAGATTTAACGGTTCGGAAATTCAATATTTGCCTTATTAATGACCTAGGGTCATTACACTAAGTAATTGCCACAGAAAACAAGCCTCCCTGGGGCCCAGAGCCATCCCCACATGGTCGCACACTGCCAAGGCCGGTGCCCAATTTCCGCTCTGTAAATCTGGCTACCTCGGCTCTCTGTGAAAGCTTCTACCTACCACTGCAAACTCTCCTCCACTGACAGAGTGTGGCGCTGGATGATCGGAATTTTTTTTTGTTATTATTATTATCTTTTTTTTTTCTTTATTATTATTATTATTATTTTTTTTTTTGGTGGCTAAGGATGATATAAATTATAATTCTACTAAATTTTAATTAAACTAACGAACCTTTAATATTTATTTAAATTAAAATTATTATGAATTAATATAGAAATGTAGGATTATATATGAGGATAAATTCTCTGATACCAATCTGATGTAGGATGGGGGTGATGACATGTAATATAATCAAATCCACCAATTAATTAACGAAATTAACCTTGCATATTTAAGTTACTAGAAGATATGCGAGTCGCTTGTTGAGAATAAAGAGAAGTGTTGTAAGCGTTCACAAGTAATGAGAGCTAGAATTAAACGAGCACACTTATAAGGTAGGAGGAAAGAAAATAAAAATAAATGAAGAAGATCTTACTGGAGCCTTATTACCAAATATGCCGCTTATGATAAAGAAGATTAACTTCTACGAGCAGTCCTTCGCCGCAGATCGAACCTTCATTTCTTGGAAGTCCTTCTCCAAGAATTGCAAACCACACCTCAAGAAGTCCTTCTCTTAAGAATGAAGTTCACATAACACAAAGAAGAAGAGAATATTTTTTATATCACTTGCAATGCCATAATACATGTGAGGGTGACCAATTTATAGCCATAAGATACATACCAAATGACCATAAAAACCCTTAACCAACCTCTTATGAAGGACTAAAGTGTTCTTTCCTCTAAAAGACCAAAAAAACCATATACTTACTCTCTTATGAAGGACTAAAATGTCCTTTCACACAAATGACCAAATAAACCATAAACCAACTCTCTCATGAAGGACTAAAGTGTCCTTTTACAATATATGGGCTAGGATGAAGGCCCATTTAGGGAACAAATACAAAAGCCCATAGGACTCAAAATAGAAAAATAAAACATAGTACCATTAAACTAATTTATGATCTGGCACGTCGATGATGATTTCGTTGATGCTCTGCATCAGTAACCTATTTACCCAATGAATGAACTCTAACCTATGATCTAGTCCTAGTTTCAGGAAAGGTCCTTAAGGTGTAGTGTTTAAAACTTAGAAGAATCCTGGAATCTGATCTAAGAGTTGATTTCACTCACTTAAATGTCATTAACACAAACATTAGTTTTAATGATTTGGGATGCTAACTAAAGGTTAGGGGTACTTAGTCTAATCTTAGGGCAAAATGACAATTTTGCCCATACTTTAAGGGTCAAAAGTCAACTTTTGACTTACGGGTCAGAATTGAATTCTCTTAGTTCCAACTGATTCCTTACTGTCTAACTTGAAGATAGACAGTAAGTGCGTTCAATTTGGACCTCAAACGGTCAAGTTATGACCAAAATGAGGTCAGGGATATTTTGGTCATTTTCTAAATTTATAAGGTTCAGATCCTAAATATTATTTCAGTTTATTGATGACATTGAAATTCTAAGTTAGTTAGCATCTTGAATTTTTAAATTTGGAGTTGATTTGACTAAGTTATGACTGTTTGAAGTCTAGAGGCATTTTGGTCATTTTTCACTAAGAATTCTAGGGTTGATTTTTTTTCCTGATGTCCAGATGAGAAAATTAATACTACTACAGTGATGGGGCCGCTCTCCTGAGCATTTTAAGACCTATATTAACTATGTTCTGATAACTGGGTAAAAAGTTATGAGATCTTAAAAGGTCTTAAAATGTTACCTCGTTATGCGTACCCCGAAATTAATTTGACTTATGTTATTTGATTTCTTACATTTTTCTGATCTAAATGAGACCTATATTGACTATGTTTGGATCATCCTACAAAAAGTTATTAAACTTTTAAGTTTTACTATTTAAAAATACAATTTGAATTATTTTACTATTCATTTATTCAAATTGAATGATTTTACTATTCATTCCTAAAGTTATATATATAGTTTTTGAATTTATTAATTTTTAATTAATTTGTAATTAATTAGGCTTAATTATTAATTAACAATAATTAATCCATTAATTAATTAATTAAATTATATAATATTATTATTTTATTGTTGAAGAGTCATTAGCACTGATTACTATTTAATTAATCTTAATCACTTGTTTATATCTAATTAAGAATAATTAATTATAGTTTACTATTTAATATTAATTAATTATTCTAATTACTGTTAAGGTTTAATTAATATTAAAATAATCCTAATTAATTCTCTTAATTATTAATTAATTACAGGATTACTGTTGAAACATCATTAACACTAATTATAATTAAGTAACCACTAATTATAATTAATTAATCATTAACAGTAATTAATTAAACTAATTAACTGGCTGAGAAGGCAGTGGGCCCACCTCTGACACGTGGTAGCACCTGATTGGGTGATGCTCTGCGTGTGGACCCCACTGTACACGTGGCGTGCCCAGAGGCTGCCCCATGGTGCTGTGGGTCCCACAGGGAAGCCGAAAGGTCTCGGGTAACCGGCCCAGTGGGTCCCACTTGACATGTGGTGTGCCCAGGGGCTGCCACGTGGCACTGTGGCCCCACGTGACACGTGGCGTGCCGATGGCTGCCACGTGGCGCAGTGGTTCCCACGGCTGAAGCCGAAGAGGTGCGGGCACGGTCGATGGGTCCCACCTGACACGTGGCAAGCCAGGATGGCACCACGTGGCTCTGTGGGCCCCACCTGGCTGACGTGGACCCGGCTGAAGGCGGGTCGGGCTCGGGTCGACCCGGCCGGCCCGGACTTCTTCTTCTCCGCGGAGGGGTCCCGAGGGTCGGCGCCTAGGGCACGGCTTTCGCCGGCCTTCCCGGCGCCGGACCGCCTCGGCCCGCACGGCTGACGGTAGCCCTTGTCGGGGCCTACACGTCGGTGGGCGGACCTTCGCCGGAGGTGTCCGGAGTTGTCGGTAAATCCTAGACCTAGTTCTAGGGTTACGGGGAGGGCTTACGAGGCGAAACCCGAAGGGTTTAAGCCCTGATCTGGGTCGATCGGACCTGATCGGGGTCGATCAGGTCCAGTTGATTGCTAGCATAACCCTAGATCTACAATTATCAGGTGTCAATTTGGCGAAAAATGAAGGAGGGGGAGATCCAGTACCTGAATTCGACGGTGGATGAGGCGGCGGGGTTCGAGTCGCTCGGTTCGGGCTCTGGCACGCGGAAACGGCCGACCCGACGCACGGGAGGGTTCTTATGGACCCTCGGGCGGAAGCTGCGAGGTGGGGAAGGCCGCCGGTTGGCCGGGCGAGCGGCGGGCGTGCCGCGTGGCTCGCGGGCGACGGGGCCGAGGACGAAGGCCCGTGGCCGTCCGATCCCGTGCCACGCGGACGACCCGGATTCGTCCGGACCGCAAGACGCGGATCGCGGCTGTGAGCCGTTGGATCTGCGCGGATCGGACGGTCCAGATGGAACCGTCTGATCGGACGGCACCGTTAGCGCCATCCATTTAAGTTGACGGCGCCGGACGGCACCGTCAATTAAATAGTTAATTATTATTATTATTTTTATTTTTATGTTTTTAACAAAAATTTCAAACATGTTTTCCCTAGCTATTTCAAAGGTGAGGAACGCAATGGTGAGGTCGGATTTTTGATCCGACGAGTATTTGATTCCTCGATTTCCGGGGCAATTTTATTATTAAAATATTCGTCGAAATTTCGACGACTTCCGATTGACACGAAAACTTCACCCCAAGCTAATTTGGGGTCAATGAACGCAATGACAGTGTCCGTTTTTCAATCCGAGGTCAATTTAGATAGGTGAATTTTAGGGTTTCTGAATTTTTCAGAAATTAGGATTCGATCCATTTGATCACTGATTTTGGGGGTATGCCCTAGAGGTTGACTCCAATCGACCTAATTAGCACTATAATTATATTTAAGACTAAGATTAGTCCTAATTAACTAAGGTAACAACCTGGGTTGTTACAAACTCCCCCACTTAAGAACGATGTCGTCCTCGACATCACTCAAGTGGAAACTAAAAGCTGAACTAAGCGTGACTTGTATTGAAGTTAAAGGTTCAGAATGCTAGGAAATGAAATTACCTGGATTCTCAAAGAGTTTAGGGTGCTTGGATCGCATATCAGATTCCTTTTCTCAGGTGGCCTCGTTGCAAGAACGATTCTTCCGCTGGACTTTGATCATGTCGATGGCACGACTCCTGAGCTGTTTGCGATCATGAGCTAGGACCCGAATTGGTTCCTCGACATATGACAGATCGGGCTGGATCTGAACTTCTGGGAGTTGCACGAGGTGGGACGGGTCCCGGAGACACTTCCTTAAGGACGATACGTGAAAGACGTGCACTGCGGTGAAATCCATTGGCAATTCTAACTGGTAGGCAGCTGACCCAATCCTCTTCAGGATTTTGAACGGTTCGACGTATCTTGGGCTGAGCTTACCGGCAATCCCGAAGCGATAGACTCCCTTCATGGGACTGACTTTTAGGTATACATAGTCTCCTTCCTGAAACTCCAAGGGCTGGTGATGGAGGTCATGATATTTGCTCTGTTTATCTTGTGCCGTTCTGATACGTTGCTGAATGAGCTTTATTTTTTGTTTGTCTCCTCCACTAGCTCAGAGCCGAACAATTGAACATCTCCTGTCTCTGCCCAAGCCATTGGTGTAGAGCATTTTCTGCCATAAAGTGCTTCGTACGGAGCCATATTGATGCTAGCTTGGAAGCTATTATTGTACACGAACTCCACCAAGGGGAGGTGGTCTTCCCAAGATCCTGCAAAGTCTAGTATGCAGAGGCGGAGTAAGTCCTCTAGTACCTGATTTACCCTCTCTGTTTGACCATCTGTTTGAGGGTGGAAAGCCGTGCTCATGGCTAGCGTGGTGCCTAGGTCTTGATGAACGGCCTGCCAAAACTTTGATGTGAATCGGCTATCTCTATCTGATATAATAGTTTTTGGGATGCCATGAAGCCGAACTATTTCCTTGATGTAGATTTTGGCAAGTCTCTCAACTGAGTCAGTTTGTCGGATCGGGATGAAGTGTGCAGACTTAGTCAACCGATCAACTATGACCCAAATAGTATCTGCCCCTGATCTCACACGAGGCAGACTCATAACAAAGTCCATCGATATGTCTGACCATTTCCACTCTGGAATATCCAGTGGATGTAGCAGACCTCCTGGCCTTTGGTGTTCTGCCTTTACTAGGCAATATGCATGACACTTAGCCACAAAGTCTGCTATACTCTTCTTCATCCCTGGCCACCAGAACGATGATTTCAGATCCTGATACATTTTTGTACTTCCTGGGTGCACTTGGTATCCTGAATTATGACCCTCAACCAGTATTTCGTGTTGCATGGATTTAGGGATCCACAAACGATCTCCTAGATAGATAGCACCTTTCTGAAATCGAAGGTCAGTGCGGCGGCCACTCTCAATGGCCTATTTGAAGCCCAAGAATTCCTCGTCTTTGGTTTGTGACACAGACACATCTCTGTGGAAGGTGGGCTCTACATTTATATTTGCCAGTGTTAAGCTGAGTCTGTCCCCGCTAATAGGCTTGATACCTATTTTGCGGAATTCTTCTATCAACGGGCCCTCTGATATGATGGCATTTAGGGAGGCTTGACGACTTAGAGCGTCGGCTACAACGTTGGCCTTCCCAGAATGGTATTGAATGTCTAGGTCATAATCACTGATCAGCTCCAACCACCTTCTCTGTCTATAATTTAATTCCCGTTGGGTGAATATGTATTTCAGACTCTGGTGGTCGGTGAAAATTGAGCATTGAACTCTGTAGAGGTAGTGTCGCCAGATCTTCAGGGCAAACACTACTGCGGCTAGCTCAAGGTCGTGGAATTCATAATTCTTCTCATAGGCGTAAGCGATGACCTTTTCTTCTTGCATTAATACAGCCCCTAGGCCTATGCCCGAGGCATCCGTATATACCTGAAAGTTCACTCCTTTTGGAAGGACCAATTCAGGGGCAGAGGTAAGTGCATCCTTAAGTGCTTGGAAGGCCTCCTCGCACGCAGGCGACCATTCAAATGGTATTGCTTTTTGAGTGAGCTTGGTGATGAGAGAGGCGATTTGGGAAAATCCCTTCACAAACTTCCTATAATAGCCTGCCAATCCCAGAAAACTTCTGACCTCCATTACTATTTTAGGCTGAGCCCATTCTTGGATTGCATGAATCTTATTTTGATCCACTCTGATTCCGTGAGCATCCACAATATAGCCTAGGAAGGCGACAAAATCTAGCCAGAATTCACACTTCGAGTACTTGGCGTATAGTTGGTGGTTCCTTAGTTCCTCCAATACAGTCCGGAGGTGTCCTTCGTGTTCGCTCTTGGACTTAGAATATATCAGAATGTCGTCTATGAACACGATGACGAATTTGTCTAGGTACGGTTTCAAGATACGTTGCATCAAGTCCATGAATATGGAGGGTGCATTTGTTAGTCCAAAGGACATCACTAGAAATTCGTAGTGACCGTATCTAGTTCAGAAAGCAGTTTTTGCAATATCGGAGTCCTTCACCTGTAGTTGGTGGTATCCTGATCGCAGGTCAATTTTTGAAAACACCTTTGCTCCGGCCAATTGATCGAATAGGTCATCAATGCGGGGTAGTGGATATTTGTTCTTGATGGTGACCTTATTCAGCTCCCTATAGTCAATGCACATCCTCATTAACCCGTCTTTTTTCACAAACAAGACTGGAGCTCCCCATGGAGATGAACTTGGCCTGATAAGACCCTTCTCTAGCAGCTCTTGCAGTTATTTATTTAACTCTTGCAACTCCTTGGGTGCCATCCTATAGGGTGCCTTCGAGATAGGTTGAGTTTCTGGAATAACGTCAATGGCAAATTCGACTTCCCGGACAGGTGGAAGACCGGACAGATCTTCGGGGAAGACGTCGGTGAATTCACAGACGACAGGATTTTGGGAGAGAGGAACCCCTTCCTTCTTTTCCCCTAGTATAGTTACCAGGAAAACACTATAGCCCTTGCTTACAATTTTTCTTGCTTGAATGGCATTAACTAGTGAAGCTCTGGTGCTGAAGTTTCTTACAAATAACCTTGTTTGTTTGCCGCTGCCTAACGTGATCTTTTTCTTTTGGCAGTTAATGGTGGCGTCGTGCTGACTTAGCCAATTTATGCCCAAAATAACATCAAAATTGGCTATTGGCAGTACTATCAATTTGGCTTCAACTTTCGCTCCTCTGAAGGGAACTTGTAACTTGCAAAATTGGTTAGCCTGAAGCTGAGCTCCAAATGGTAGCCCTACGTTTAGAGGTGTCGTTAAGCGGTGAACCGGTAAGTTGAGGGATTTCGTCCAGTTTTCGGAGACGAAGGAGTGACTTGCCTCGGTGTCAAACAGAATGTTACAGGGCTTACTATTTATATATATCGTACCTAATTATAGATGCAGGATTTACTAGTTACTTAAGCACATATGAGTAAAAATGCTGGATTGGTTCAGAAGCGTGTACCTGATACCACATGGTTGTCTTCTGTGGTCTCTGTCGGTGTAAGAGCATATACGCGCGCCTGGCCAGCGGGCCTGTTGTAGTAAGGCTGTTTGGTTGGCAGCCTGGAAGTGCTAGGACGAGAAGCAGGGGGTATCTCTCGTCGAGGGGCAGGAGGTGGCAGGGCTGGACGTGCCGTAGTCGTGGTAGGGGTTCGCTGGTAAAGATCAAATACCGGCTGGCCCTGCACCCGCTTGATTGGCGTGCCGTCAATCATATTGGTATTACGGCACTGGGTATAGCCATGTCCTGGTCTGCCATAGGTGAAGCATACCCGTTGTCCGTGGAAGCATCTGCAGTAGGGATGTGGCCTGGTACAGCCGTTGTAAGGATCAGCAACGGGGGCTTCTGCCTCGATTTGGTACACCCGGGCCCTCTTTGGGTTTTCCTGGCGTTGCATCGCAGAGTTAGCAAGCCTCTTTGCCTCTCCCTGTTGACATCTCTCTGTAACTTTGGCGGTTTCCAGCAGCTCCCGGTAATTCGTCAGACGGAAGGGCACAACTTGGGCCTGTATTGAGGGTCGAAGACCGCTTTGAAACCGGTGGCATCGGTCCTCTTCCGTGGGTACTAAGCTTGAGGAGAATCTGGCGAGTCTCCTGAACTCCGCATCGTACGCAGCCACGGTACTGTCCCCTTGCTGTAATTTGAGGAATTCTTCCGCCATGCTGCGGCGTTCAGACAAGGGACAGACAAGGGAATGTACTCCGCCCGTAACACTTTTTCAAATTCGTCGTATGAGATATCTTCTAAGCTGATACCCACGAATTTTGTGGTGCGAATCTGATACCACCAGTGTTCGGCTTCTCCGTATAACAGGTGCGTGACCAACCGGATCACCTCAGTCTCGGGGCACTTAATACTGGTCAAGTTTTTCTCCATCATGCGCAACCAGTCTTCCGTGTCCACGGCCGACGAGTTCCCATTGAACATGGGGGGCCTCAACCGGAGGAAGTTATGTAGCAACGTGTCGGCGGACGGGGTGTACTGCTGGTTGGAGCCCTGGGGTGCTGAGGCGGCTTCTGTTGTCGAGCGATTCTGGTTAATTTGTGATACTAGAAGACGCTCCATGCGCTCCGCCTGGCTGGTCTGGGCCTTCGCGGCCTTTCTCGCCTGTCGCTGGCTCTCCCTGGCCTGCTGGTGGTGGGATTCCACCATCATCTTTACGGCCTCCAGTAAGGCACTAATCTCACTGGACGCGGTGCTGGATGGGGCAGGCGAGGGGCTTTGACCTGGGTTCATTTCGTCTTGCTAGAATTTGAATTAAGGATAGCACATATTCAACATCTTAGAAAGAAAAAAAAAAGTGTGTAAAAGATTTGAATTTCAACATGACCGATCCGCTCATTATATTATCAAACTATCTATTGGAAAAAATGATTTGAATTACATTGATTGTAATTTCAAAAATTTGGTACAAAACAGACATCATCATTTCAACCATTTGATACAAATCACATTGATCACCTTCTTAACACTTGGATGCAACACACAATGTTGGCTATTTTTATATTAAAGAATTATATTAGTTTTTCTTTCTTCTTAGCATATGATGCCTATTAATAAGCTTAATTACTTTTGATAACAATTGATTAGTTTTATCCAACATGGTATCAATTTAGTGCTAGTAAAGTTAGTATTTAATTTTATATCATTATACATTAAACTTTCATTATTATAAATAAATTGCTTTATTACAATTAGCTAATAATTAATCATTTATATATTAATAGTTATGGGAATTGAATTTTAATTCAAAATTAAATTTAACATATATTAATAAATATTATTAGTAACTGCAAGTCAATATGCGAACCAAATAATTTCTTAGACTCCTTTTCTTTATTACTAAATAGCTTAGAGCATAGCAGATTTTCTTACCAGATGAGTATCAACCTTTGCGGCTTTTACATTATTTTTATTTGAAAGTTGCAATGTAGCTTTTTTATTTTTAAAGTTTGATAGCAACAAGCTTAAGTTCATAAAAATGTCGCATGACTAGGTGCCCACTTAGAGCACTTAGAGCGTTTAAATGGTTAGTTCGGGGAATTAGCGGTCTATTTACTCTTGGTAGTTTAACTGGTTAAAGCCAAGTTAAGTGGTAACCAAACAATCCCATATTCTCTTATGGTGCCTATTGTTTGTCTTATGCAGTTAGTTATTTTTTTGTCATAGGTTTTGGATTCTGATGCCTACAATAATTTCTCTTTTGCTACCCAACCTTTTATTTTGCTATTTTTGTGGATGGATCACTTTCTCTTGTATAGGTAGGAGTGGCTTCGTCTATCTCTCTTTTTTATAGATAGATACATCTTAATAGTTTAACTGATCCAAATCATTGTTCAGTAACATTTCACCCCTCTCATTGTATTAGCAGAATTTTGTCACAAAGAGCTTATTTGGTGGTGCTATTTAAGTTCGAGGATTTTTTTTTGACATTTATATTACTACTCAATCCTAGTGGCATTATCACCATGACATCCTCATTGCTCACATTTTTTCTCCTCACATCTTCACTATATTTAAATTTGATAGCATGGAGGGAATCATTGTACCTCATATCCTATCACATTATTTGGGAGAGTTTTTTTGACAATCTATTATGAAAATTTGAGCTCTAGTTCTTTGTTAACCCATTTAGAGTTTTGATACTATCTTTTTTACTTTTGGCTAATCAATTAGATATATTTGTTAAAATATCGGTATGAAGTTATTACTATTTTCAAACAATTTTTTTAGAATTAAGTTTAATCTTCTCTTTATAGTAAAGTAATTTTTCTGATATTTTCTTGGAATTAGAAAATTCTCTCTTTTTTTGGCTTCTTTTTTATTTTTTTTGTTTATTGGCTTGATGTTCTAATCTATTATATGAAAAATTTTATAGAGCAACCGTACATCGTACTATATTTAATGGGGCTGATAGTTGGCCAACAAAGATGAAATTTACTGATAAATTAAGTGTTACAGAGATGAAGATGCTTAGTGTGGATGACTGGGTGTACTCGTAAGGATAGAATAATGAGTTTATCTGTAGCAGTGGAGCGGCTCCAATAGTGGATAAGATTAGAGAATGTTGTCTTAGATGGTTCGGACATATTAAGTGTAGACTGTGCGAGGCCTCTATTAAAAAAATTGAGTTTATCTATTTATCCCATTTTAAAAGAGGAAGAGTAAGATCCAAAAGGACATGGAAAGAAACTATTATGAATGATCTTCTCTATTTAGAATTTAGGGTGGGGCATCTATTTGATCGTACAAAGTATTCATGTAGCCTACCCCACCTAGTGAGATTAAGACTTGTGTTGTAGTTGTTATTGTTCATACGCTGTTGTGTAGGATTTGGGAAATAATTAGTCATACTAAATTGAAAGTAATTTTCTGTCTTGTATCTAGCAATATCGAAGCTGCTTATTTTCTATTTTCAGTGGAATAAGGTTATGTTATAATGAAACATCAGCGATTGCTTTGACAATTTGATTTTTCTTACAGATGTTGCATTGTTTTAAGGCAACATTTTTTAGAATTGCTGTAGTGTGCTTGCTCTTGTCTGAGCTCTTATGGCAGTTATTTTTCAGGATTGTGCTGTGGGATTACTCTTTGCTTTGCTTGCTGTTTTGGGTGGTAATAGTAGCATTACTGAAGGACTTATTTCAATGGCAAAGCTGTAAGAGGCTTCTAATCGGCAATTTTGTAGCACTGCATGTTTAGCTGTCTTCAAAAATGATTATTTTTCAGAAATATGCGTTTGTTACCGTTAAGAATATTGCATGAATTCTGTATTTTACTGCTTAAGTATATATAAACCTATTAAGTATCATTTTGTTTAACTTTCAGTTTTGAAATTTATTTTCTGTTTTAAACTATGTTCAGGATGCTCTTGTTGTCAATCTTTATTACAACTGGCTATATTTTGTCATTATCTTTACTTCCTCGCTTTTTGAAGCTTATGGTTCAGTTGTCATCACAGGTATGTAGTTCCTCGTTGAACATGCCAATATATGATATTTGTATTGAAACTATGCTTGATTAAGAGTTGTTTGAAGTGTGGAAGAAAAATTAAGCATGAGATCAAAATTGAATCAACTTAAGTATGCGAAATTGACTAATCATAGCTACTTTTTATAAATTAGTTGTTGATATTAGTTATATAATATAATGATGTAATCTGTTGTTGATTTTTTTTTTTGTTTTAGTGATGTACATAAATAAATGAAGAGCTTTTGCAACTCTTCTCAAGTTCACCACCAATCACCTTATATTTACGATGTGATTGATATTCTTATGCTTAAGCATGCGCTTTTGAAATATTTCTATGGCTATTTGAGGAGGAAACAGAATTGGGGCATTGGAGGAAAAAAATGTAATATTACTTTTATATTCATTATATTATTATTATCACTGATTAAGTATATTAGTAATGATTTATTACATTACCATATTTAGTTATTATATATTAATTTTATATTCATTATTATAATTATAATTAATTAATTAAGTATTTTTATCAAATATGCTAACACATTATTTATTTGCTATTATAATATTTTTTTTTATTTCATTATTATTATCCTTTAATACTATTAATATTTATTTAATATTATTTATGTTGTTATTATTAATTTATGTTTTTGTTATAGATTGTTGTAATATTTACTTTATTATCTTTTCTAGTTTATAATTAATTCATTGTTTTTAATATATTTAAATTTCATCAAACAATTTAATAGCATATGTTAGTATATGAAAGTTTATGATAGTTTATGCTTATGTTAGTATATGAAAGTTTATGCTTTATTTATCTTTTTAAGAAGCAAACAATTTAATAGCATATCAGGTATGTGCATTGTTAGCTTATTTATCGTCTTGAACAAAATAATCTTAAGATAAAAAAGTTCTATAGGGTCAATTATTAAAGTTCATCAGTCTTCACCGTTGACTTTTAAACAATTAAATTTCTCTTAGCATTTTCATTACTTGATAATGTAATTTTATGTACGTGAAAGCCTCAATGATATTCACAGTAAATTGGTTAACAACTACATTTGTTAAAAGCTTAATACTTATGGGAATACAATTTGCATCGAGTATCGAGAAGATTCTAAATTTGAAAGGCCTTCCTTCAAGAACATTTAATAAATTGTAACTGATAAAGGTATTAATTTGCTAGTTTGAAAGCATTAGAACCATTGACTGCATATTTAAAATAAAAAAAAAACTCTTGTCTTCCTTTAAATTTAATTTGATTTGTAGTTGCCAATTTTCCACATTCTCTTGTTGCATCATTTTCTTATGAATCAATATCTAAAACTTCATAGAAATATTTTATACAATTTTTTTTTTGAACTATTTAAGATTATGATAACATCTATCAACAATAATGTTGAGACTTAATACCATTAAGTGGGATTGGCTACATAAATCGTGTGTTTCCATTGTGCATGATCAAAGAAAGTCCTCTCCCTGAGTTTCAAAAAGAGATTTTTTCTAACAGTTTCTTATATTTTTTTTGTTTTCCTCTTTTAATATGGGTAAAATCCACACTTAATTTTTTTAATAGGAGCATCAAACAGTCTATGCTTAATATTCTTGAACCATCTAAGATGATACTATTAAAGCCACTCCATATTTACTATAAATGAACTTGTTTCTCATTCTTTTTTTTCGAGTATACCTACTGATCCATTCTATAATCCTTATCTATGTAACTTTAATTTGTATTAATAAGTTTCTTCTTTATGACCACCATTTTCCTCTGTTTAACATTGTTTACCTTGCAGTGCTATAAAATATATTATTTTATTCCGTGGGACTTTTAAATCACACAAAAATTTAGAAGCATTCTATTTCATTCAACTAACTTGGATCCTATTAATCACATTACTTTTATTTCACCATTATTTTGTAATTTTGATTTAAGGTATTTGAATCTGTCACTCTTCTTGATCGTATTATTTGAAATGGTTAGTTCTCTAGGTTAAGGTATACATTATTTTATTTTGGATATTCCAAGACAAAATCATTTTAATTCTGTAATAGTCATCTACAACTCTAGTTTTGCTTTAACTCCATCCTTAGTCTTATAAATTAGAAGGATGTCATATGCGAATAATATGTACGAGTGCATCTCTAAATGTGTTTAGTAAGAACACTCATATTATATAAAGAAATATGGACCAAGTGTGGAAGCTTGATTCAATCCAATAATAATTAAAAAATTATTAAATAAGTCAACTTACAATTGAACACATATCTTTAATAGCATCTTTATAGGCTACATAGATTATTTTATTTTCAAAGCTCTTTTAAAAAACTTTTGTTAGTGCATTATTATAAGTAAGATGAAGTTTGATAAAGATTAATGTCAATTTCTTTCTCTAATTTCTTCATCAGACCTTTTAGTAGATGTATGACATCCATGGTAGATCCACTTAGCATTAAGACAAATTGATTTCTTGAAATTCAGGTGTCTCATCATAATTAATATTCAATAACTCTCTCCCAAAGTCTTAATGTACGACTCATTAACTTCTTTAACAATATTCATACTCTCAAATATCACCTTTATTAATATAAATAAGTAACATAATACTCCACTCGCTTGACATCTTTTGCCTCCAAAATAATTTAAATAACTTGGTGAGCCAAGAAACTTCTTTCTCACCCATTTTTTCCATTAATAGGGATGTTATTTGATCCTACGACTTTTTCACTCTTCATCTTCTTTCAGAGCATTCCATGACCCTCCAAATGAAGATGCAATTGGTATCATTTATATGTACATTAATTGTATTGTGTAACCTTCATTAAAGACTTTAATTAAATATTTCATCTATTTTATTGAATATCTTCATCATTAAAAATAAATTTTTTAGCACCATCTTTTATATTTTTTCTAGGGTTTTCTTAGCTCTTTTATTTCTTAATTAGATTAACATATATATGTACATTTCTCTTTAGTTTTAGCTTTTCATATAAATCCTTGAAAGTTATGATCTTGGCATTATAAACTATTATTTTGGATTCATGATAAATTATTGCATATTTCTTATAATTTTTTTTTAATAAGAAATCATTTTTGATAAATTATTGCATAAGTTTCCACCACTAACCATTTGTAATATTAAGTATTCTCTCTTTTAATTTTGAAATATACATTTAGCTATTTTATGGATACAACTAGTACTGGAATTCCACATTTGAATGGCTGCCCTTCCAAATCCCACTATCTAAGCTTTAAAACTATAATTATAAAAATATTTGTATTACCTTTAAGATTTCATCATAAGCTCTTCAAACAAAGTTTAGATTTAATATAAATTTTTTACTCATTAGTTTCAAATATAAAATTAATAATTGATGTTAGATACCAAGCAATTACTTGGTTTAACCCTATAATTCTTGTAATATAAATGAAATTATCAATTTGAGTCGTAGTTTTATGAGTAAGAGTATTTATTGAAAATAAGTATTAGCAATCATAAAATTATAGTCTAAATAAGACTCAAAAATGTTCTTCTGTCTACACTAATATCTTCAAAACTAAAACTATTTTGAATGCTATCAAATTCATTAATTATTTTTTCAACATGTTCATTTAAATCTTTACTTGCAAATAGCATTTATTCTTGGGGTATTCTTTGAACTAACTCCAAATTTTGCAAAAAAAATAAAACTCATATTCAATCATTTTTGAGGGATATAAATGGTTCCAATATAAAAATTTACCACACCCATTATAACTTTTAAAGATCTCATTCTATCTCCCATATTTTTATCTTTCAATACATTAAAATTTATCACACCCATTATATTTCTTAGAGAAAACTCAGAATTTATCACACCCGTTATAACTTTCAGAGATCTCATTCTATCTCCCATCTTCTTCAATGTAGCAGCCTTTGCACACTTTTTTCTAATTTTAGGTAATACAGCGCCTTACATCCAGGGGACTTCCTAGCTCTAACTGAATATCTTAAAGGTTTCATGATATTAATGGCTCAACAAATTCTTACACTGACTGTTGACTATCTAAGAAAGTCTTCTCATTTCTTATTTGGGACTTTGGATCTGACTGTTGCAAAGTTGATATTATATCCATGGATTCTAGAAATTAAATAATCTGATTTGGTTATTTGTTACACTCAATCGTTTCTTCCATCCTCTATAAATACTAGAGCTATTCCCTCATTGCAAGACACTTCAAGCCTTATGAGAAAACTCTGCCCAAGCGATAAGAAAAAGACTTTAGTGCTGTTGATTTTTGACACAGCTAGAGAAATTAAAACATATATGGCGTGTTGTCATTCTTGGAGCAATCTTTGCCCGAAGCAAGGGAGTAATCTTTTGCTGCAATTTTAGATATACATAAAATATGCTGTCATGCTGTTGAAATATTGAATAAGATTTTTAAATAAAATAAATTGAATAATCAATTAATTAATTGTTTAAATGAACATCTTAAAATAGCTGTGAAACAACAAAGAATTCATAAAAATATGCCTTTGATAGATTATTATTTATAATTGAACCAAGGGCATGCTAAGCATATCTTTAAATGAAAATAATTATGATAGTATTAAGAGTTGTGCCAATTGACTCTCTATTTTGTTAATGTGTTGAGGATTCTTAATGTTGCTTCTTTTAATTTGAATGATAATAATAATGTTACTATTTGTATTATTTGATCATTAAAAGAGGAATAGAAAAACAGAGAGGAGAGAGTGCATTATTCATTGTCTTGCTCCCTTAACATAAGATATAATATATGATTAACAATAATATATTTGTGCATATCCTTAGGAATGCATGTCTCCAGAATTACAAAACAAGTGCACTCAAATGTTTACACTCTCAGAGTATATTGCATATCTCTCAAAGCTGTCTCACACTCTCGTAGTACACGACATTGCTCAAAGCTCACACTCTTAGTTTTATCATTGTCTAAATCTATTGAATCCTTGAGCTCGCAATGCATCCATCCTCCGTCTACAAGCTGTACGCACACAATTAAAGAAATAGAATAACATACAACAAGGATTGTTTGTGAGAAATATACAACGTAAAATATAAAAGGAACTAAACAACAATCTAGCAGATCAAAGGAGTTAAGAACATTGATTTTTCTAATTTCTAGTAGATCTAAATGATTTAACTCATCTTAGATATGATGTTTTGATTTTTAGTTAATCTAAGCGATCTTTAGTTGAATTTAAATGAAATATCTTGATTCTTAATTGATCAGAATGATTCTAGTTAGTTATACTAAGATAAAGATAAAGTAGTTAGAATTTTTAAAAGTTCCTAAACTTATACATGTTTGGCCACCGCATCTAAATGGATAGGTCCTAAGATCTGACATCTTGTCCGTTATGTTTGGCCACCTCATATAATAGATGCAAGCCTCAATGTTTGTTTAATTATTGGGCCCGCCAATTGTTGCAAGTTGTTCCATCATAAAATTTAGCATGACAGTTTTAATAAATATAATCCTACTATGAATCAAATACTTAGTTTAAGAATGAATGTAAGCCTAATGTACACTAAGCTTTAGGCTCACACCAATGCTAATAAGTTCTCTAACTCGAACAAAAATCATCAAATATAAAACTTAAACTCAGTTATTTTATTTTATTTTTTTGGTAAGTTTGCTGGGATTGCGAATTCTCTAATTGTGTTTTGCCTTCGAATTTTTAGCGATTATCTCCATAATTTTCGATCTCATGCTTTATAATGTTAATTAAAATGGTATGGCCATTACTTTTACCATTCGTGTTGACGCTGAATTAAGGATTAAGTCTTTAACATATATTCCTTCATTTTTTTGGGAATTTTGAGATGAAATAACTCATAATTACTAATCAAATTTCTTGATGTTATGGGCGAATTTTCTCTAATGTTGGCAGATTTATTACAAGTGGTCTTGAGATGACAAAACAATGGGATCTTGATCAAGTCTATTTCTATCTACCCCAATCATACCCTTTTTATGTCTACTCAACCATTTGATAGTCATATTCCGTACTCGAGTCTCTCTTATAAAAAGGGGGTGATTAACTACGGGAGCTTGCATTAATCTGAAATTTAAGATTCTAGTTTTAAATAAGCTCTAATCTATTCATTTGAGGAAATTATGGTTAATAAACTCAAATTGTTCTCAAGGAAAGTTTACTTCTAAATTCGAGCATAGATTGCCGATGCTATTGTATCTTTCTGCATGACCATTTCCAATGAACTTAGAGAGCTCAACTTATCACATTACAAGTCTCTAATGTAGTGCCTATTGGTCGATCCTTTTGTTGCACCAAATGGGAGTATTTATAGTCATAAAAAGGATTAGGATATTAATTTCAAATGTAAATTATTTAACAATGAATGCTTGAACTTAGGCTACAGACTAGTTTTTCTAGGCCTTTGTGAGCTGTCATACTGTTTAAAAATCATGGAGTGGGAGGCATCGATTTTGGAAAGTGCAAAGCTAACAATTGGGAAGTGCTTGGGAAGATCGGCCTATGGTGGTCAGGAATAGGGGGAGCACTCAAATGGTAGGAAATGCTTGTGTAGGCTCTCAATCGATATATGAATATATACGTGTGTGTGTGTGTGTATATATATATATATATATTTGTGTGTGTGTGTGTGTGTGTGTGTATATATATATATATATATATATATATATATGTGTGTGTGTGTGTGTGTGTGTGTGTGCGCGCGCGTGCATGCGCACGCGTGTGCATGTACGTGTATGCGTGCGTGTGGGGTACATAATTTTACTAAGGCTGTCAGAAAAGCACCACTACAAGTTTGTGCCTTCCTGTCCAATGACTCTAAACTGTGAACATAATCAGATGAACACGATGTTAAACAATACTTAACGCATATTTAGATATGCTAAAAATATAAAACTGCTAAATAAATTAAAGCTACTAAAGATGAGTTTGCTCTGGTAATTTATTTATTGGCATTTCCACACAATGTTAAAAGCTGTTTGTTGGGAATTACACGGTTTTTGCTGATAAAATCTATCTCTAGCAAATTTCAGCAAATTTTGAGGAAGAAAGATCACACTGTTTACGCTTCCACAGTAAATTTAGCTTTTCTTTCGGTAGAGACCTTATTGCAGGCTCATTACATGTTATCATAAAGTCATAAGGACTATTGTATTTGCATTGTTTACAAAATTTTCAATAATTTTTTTTTTTTTGGTTTATTCTGCTATATTAATAGGGGCTCAAACCTATTGAAATATTATTCATGCCAAGTTCGTCAATTGATAATGTTTTCTCTCCAGAATATTATTGTGTACTATTATGGTCATCATATTTTAAAGCTGAATATTCAATTAAGTGTTGTTTCATGTCTTTTTCTTTTTTTATCAGATGTCATTAACATTTTTTTTGAAAGCTTGCAGACCAATGAGCTCTATCAACTAGCTTCTGTGGCATTTTGTTTGCTATTAGCTTGGGTATGTGTATATAACGAACTTATCTTCTAACAAGGATATTTATACCCATTATTGTCTATTATTGTCAAATTTTAAGCAATTATCATATTTTTTTAATAAAACTTTGTTTCTGCTAATCATTGCTGAAACTTCCACCATTCAAGTTATACAACATTCGATTCCTGTTTATCTCAACAAACTGCAAGTTTCCTATGATTAAATGAATAGAGTAATGTGATACCCCTTTTTAAGAATACAGGTACTGTAGTTATTCAAAAACGCTATCAAAATATGTGATTATATAATTATCAAGGTTTGTATTCTTTTCATATTTTTGTACAGTTAAATTAATTTCTTATGTGATATTATTAACCTAACTCTTTTTATGTACTGGTTAACTCCATTTGAAAATTTCTTCAAAATCCAAAGGAAGCCACCCCTTTTCCTTGCAAAACCTCATCACTGTCCTCTTCCTCATAATGTTTCATGCAACAATTCTTTCCTCTCCTCCTGCAATGCAATGCAATGCGTTGACCCCCATTCTCCCTCGACACTGAACACGATGGCAGCAACCCTACTCATTTCCCATGGCATTGACAATGAATCCAAGACAAGTTTCTGCTTGCTCCTCTTTTATTTTTTTGAAATCAACAAGCAAGTCATCCTAACTGTTTTTTTTTAGATTTAGGTATAGTTTGAAATAATATCATATGGGAGAACATTAGCAGATCAGCTCCACTCCAATTTAGTGATATCAATGATGTATAAAGTATAAACTCAATTACCCAACCATTTATTTTAATTTATTGAATAGAAATTGATTTGTGATTTTCTAGGTCACATTGTTGAAGCAAGAGAGATGAACACACTCCTTTTCTTCTACAATGCAGCGAGTATGCATTTTTTTCCATAAATTATTTTGAAGTTTTATGAGAAGGAAAGTTATGGGAACTTTTAATTTGATAATTGTAGGAATATGAAGGGCTTCTCACCTTTCTGGTCGTTCCCCAATTTGAAGAACAGCATTATAGCATCTATTAAAAACTTAAAAAATTATGTATGGCGAAATCAAATATCAAAATGGTTTAAAATGTATTTAGTGTAGAAAAATATGTCCTGATGTTGATTTAATGTACCTTTCTTCTTTTAGGAGTGCTAACCAAGTAATTTGGAGGAAAGATTTTTAACAAGTCTAAAAAATAGTATACTCAAAGAATATATTGTTCTCTTACTAATGGAAAGATTTAGACAATAGAACAAAACATATACATAAATGAGAAGTAATCTCACATTTTTCTAGTAATAATACGCCCTTTAGGCAAACTGCTCAAGGAAACCTGAGCTCTAGCTCTTACTAGAGGCCCATGCCTAAGGAGCTGTTCTGGTACTTAGACTATTGAGTTAACCATGGGTTCTTTTTAAATGACTTGGATCAAACAAGCTTATTTTTAACAAAGAAAGAGAAACAAGTGAGCCCACAAGATGCTAAAAAAGGAAAAAGAAGTCAAGCCTACCTTTTAATGGGTGAGCTGATAGGCAAAGGGTTCGACTATATGCTTTGTGAGATGTTTAAGGCTCCAATGGGAAGCTTATGAGATATAAAGATAGTATATTCAAATTTGTGAGCCAAGGCTACAAGGCCAAGGTCGCCGGAGGTAGTGACCCTATAAAGGAGGCAAAGGTTAATGCTATAGATAGTCGATGTATCATACCAAACTGGGTTCAATAGGTGGAGGTTCAGCTCAAGCTTTGAACGAGGAGTGAACTACTAAATAAGTGAAAATGTTTAAGCCTTATTGTGTCCTTTTTGATACACTTTCCAGGGTTTTTTCCTGAGGTGTTAAGAGTTGTAGACCCCATCTTCCCCTTGCTAATCTAACTGACCTAGGCTCAATATAACCCACCCACCAGTCTTCTTGTGTTAACGTACTCACGGATGAAATCTTCAGCATATGCATAGTAAGCCATTCTTTGCTCATAGCAAGTTAAGGTCAAACTAATGCTTGAACTTCTAGTTGTATATTTGTATATTAGATTGTGCAACATAGAGAAGTTGCTAGGCTTGTTGGTGAGGCTTCCTCGTCATTGACAACATACTTCTAAGTTCGCAGCAACAGTAGCTTCTTAAAAAGGGGGACAGTATAGAAGAAAGGGGCATGGCCCCTATGTTAGGCTACGTCGCTCCCTCCATGGTTTGAGCCAGGCATTAGATTGCGAATTTGTCTTATAATTCCTCGAGCCAAATGCATCCCAATTAAACGAAATAGCCTTGACTGCAAAATTTTACAAAATTGCATGTTCTTTCCAAACCTTTATCATCTCAATGACCTTCTCATCGAAGAAATGAACCTCAAGCGAGTTCATGGGAACATCAAATGGACAATCTAGAATCTTTTGTACCTCCCAGAGCTTGGCAAAGATGTCTTTGTCTTATAAATACCTTACCTTAATATTACAGATGGGTGCTACTAGAGTAGTTCTTTATTTTGTTATTTTAGTTTTTAGCTATATTTTCATGTAGTATTTGTGAGTTGAATCATTTTTGAACAGCTTAATTTTTTATTGTAAGATTTATTATTAGTCATTCATGATATTGGTGTTTTAGTGGCCTGTTGTACCTTTTTGGGTTACATTTTCTTAAGCGTTGCTCTTTTATATTGAAAGCGTAAGATTCATTGTTGACTATTCTATAAGGTGCATACTGTTGAAAATCATAACTCATCCATTCACAACATAGAATTGCGCTTGACTTTATTTGCCTGAATATTGTTAGTGTGCTTTGCAAAAAGTAATTTCTTTTAATGCGACTTACAAAGCCATTATTAGGCTTTAGAAGAGAAGCAAAGCTTGCTCTAAAGTGCATAACAATCTTGATTTACAGTTGATATTTTTCTTATTGTTTGGTGTAGAGATGGGGATAGAGGGAAGCATGAGCTATAGTGAACTACCTAGTTATAAAGGGCTTTGTGTTGATTCAAATGGAAGATATGTAATGCAAAATTAATCATAATAGAAACTATCAAGAAATTGACAATTGAAGATTAGTAAAAGGTTCAAATATCTTAGTTCCATCATACAAAATAATGGCAAACAATGAGCCCTAACTCTGTACTGACACATTGCATAACTGTCCTGTTAATCTTTCATTTAGAGCAATGCTATATTGACTGATATGTCACCTTCCATTCGGTAATTGTATTTTTTTATTTTTATTTTAACTGATATTATATTTATATTTTATGATACATACTTGAGCAATCTTTGCTAAAAGAAACTTACAAAATATACGTATATGGGGCAGTTGTAAATTGGATGCTTCATGATGTGCAACTTTTGATTGTGCACTATTTTAAATATACTATATAGTTTGGTTAACCTTTATATGTTTTCTTTGTTCTTTAATTTAGTTCCCTACTGTATGATGTTGCTCTCAGGGCAGTGATAAACTTGGCATAAGTCTTGAGTTGGGCTCATTTATTGCTGGAGTCATGATTTCTACTACTGATTTTGCACAGCATACCTTAGAACAGGTATTTCTCATGCTATTTGGATTATTATTTGAGGAATTTTTATTGCTCTTCAAAAAATAAATGGTAATATGCTGTCGTGGCCTGGTTCCCTTTTAACAAGTACTATTTATCTTTTAAGTAGTTTCTTGAGTGGAAAGAGGCATACCCATTGAAAATTTCCTTTTTTTAATGAAACATAATTACACAAAACAAATTTTTGTGTGAATTGGTAAAATCTGTGTAGTTTTGTGTTTTGCTGCAACTGCACTTTTATGTTCATGCAGACGATGGTGACTATTAAAACGATGTTGCCTGTCTTTTCTACAAGTGTTGGCATATCAAAGTGATCTCTAACTACCGGATGTTAACTAAGCTTCAATTTTTATATACATTTATCAGTAGCATTCTAATTCATGGCTATTTGAAGATTAGCAGCATTATGTCTATTTCATTTTTTTTTCTCCTAGAGCTTGTGAACTATATTTCTTATGCTATTTTATTTCTCTTAATTTTTACAGTTTTGTCTCATTGTTGCTGATGCTGTTGTGTGTATTACAGGTCGAACCAATTCGCAACCTATTTGCAGCTCTCTTCCTTGCTAGCATTGGCATGCTTATACATGTTCAGTTCTTGTGGAACCATGTGGACATATTACTTGCATCAGCTATATCAGTTGTGATAATAAAGACTATCGTGGTAACAGCAGTGATAAGAACATTTGGATACAGTTTCAGAACAGCATTTGCTGTAAGTATCATCTCTTTGTCTTATTATGGTGAATCATATGATTCTTCAATGTAACAACGATGCTGTTATTCTCGTTCTTTCCTGATTTACCCCTGATTTACAAATTATAGGTTGGTCTTTCTTTGGCACAAATTGGAGAATTTGCATTTGTTCTTTTGAGCCGAGCCTCTAACCTTCATCTTGTTGAGGTAACTTGAAATTTTAAATTTCTTCTATATGATTAAATTATGTGCTTATGATATAGTATGCAAGAATTTCTGGGAAAAAGCGATGTCATAATTTATAAATTCATGGTGTTTTATATAGGAAACTTTTAAAGTATAAGTAATCCTTTTACAGTAATATATATTAGCGCTGTAAAAATTTTTCGCTCAAAACGTGCTAATTTTGTTAATCGAGAGGTCGTTACCCGCGTCTCGTTCCGTCCACGAACGGCCCTCCTCCGTAATTTCATCCTCGGTGTCACCGACGATGTAGTGCGTTCATCGCTATTGTTTCGTCTGTGTTCCCTACAAATATATCATTGATTCGCAGCTTTATCTTCACAGATTAGATTCGCACGGAGCTTCGCTGCTTCGTTACCGACTTAATTTGCGATTCGCAACGGAGCTTCAAAGCGCATCGCCGATTCACGGCGAAGCTTCGCATGAGTTCTCACCATGCGATTTGTCTCCTTGCAATTCGAAACTTTGCACATACCACTTGTAAAAAATCCCAAAAACGTCATTGTCAAGGCGGACTTGATTTGGCAGATTCAAAGCCTCTCCGATTTGATGATGTTTTTTTAAAGTGGACAATTTGATGCTTCTGCTATCCGGCTTTTGGAGGCCTCGTGTAGTTGGGTTTTGCATTGTAGTGTACTCTTCGTTTGTGTTTGGCTTGAGTGAGGGGTTATTGTATTCAAGAATGTAGTTGTATGTTGACGAACTAACGAGTGTTTGTTGACATTTCTGCTGGCTTTATGGTAAAATATTAAAATATAATTTAGATGACAATCTTATTATTAAATTATGCAAAATACCATACTCTACAGATTAATTCATACTAAATAAACAATCAAATAATTCTACAGTAGTTATATTATACTAGAAATCCAGCATATCAAACAACTCCTTAATCGTTACTATCATTGCCTTCTCTTGCTATCCATAATTAGAAGGGTTGAGCTAATAAAATTATTTAAAATCTTTGTTTGGAATTTGGGATTGATTGAAAGTCATGAACACTGCTCCAAATAGCTCACCTATCATGAGCTGGATTGATGATCAAACTTCATTTAATTTCTTCAATAACTTTGGCAAAGAATTAAAAAGCAGTTATAGCTTGGAATCTGATAGAGTTCTTAATATGCACTCCTACGTTCTTCTTCTAAAAGTGGAAAACCTTGGCTCTTGAGATTGCTCTTGAAAAATGTCAGAAATGTATTGTTAACCGAGCAACTTTTATGGTTCTAGAAACGACAACCATTAGTTGGCCTTCTCATCAATTCTTTTATTTGTTTGATTGCAGGGGAAGATGTATCTCTTACTTCTAGGGACAACTGCATTTAGCTTGGTAACCTCTTTTTTTTATCCTTGTTTGATATCTAGGAAGACCCAAGTGTCTACATTATTTACTCGCTTGCCTTTGGCTATTGTTGCAGATAACAACTCCTCTAATGTTTAAAATCATACCTGCTGTTCTTCACCTTGGCACTTTAATGCGCTGGTTTCCTGCTGAAAGCACGCAGAGTGAGTTGGTTTCACTTACTTATAACAATTGTGTTCTCTCACTTTTATGTATCTGGCATGGAAACATCTTCTTGTTATATTAGTTTTTTTTTATCAATTTACAGTTATGTTTTGGCTTAGTATTAAGCCTGTGAATTCTAAGGTGAATGAGAAAAAAATATGGGATTTTTGCTAATACCTCCCCAAGCTAGAATGAGGGATAGTACACTTTCACGATGATTAGAGAAGCACCATTCATTGAGATCTATGATAGTGCAGGTGTTGATTGTGTGCACTACTTTATACTTTGATCAATTCATTATATACCATACTATCCTGAAAAATAAGCTTAGTATTTCGTTTTTATTTGAGAATAATAAAGGTGATACAAATCAGTTTTTACCCTTAAGATTTTCTCTATGCAATATTTGGAATCATGTATGGTATATTTAACATTGAGATTACATCTTCTCTATAAAGATGAGGTTTTTATAGTTAATTACATTCTTAGAGTATACCAAATCAACTCTTAATTATAGTTAAGTGCGCTATGAAATATCAAGGAGAATCTGAGCAAAATGATTTGATTTGTTATTGAAGAAGAGTTAAATGTCATCTTGGATGATTTAGGCATATTAAGCATATAAATTGTTCAATGTCTTTGTTAGAAAAATTGATTATATGAATTTTCCTTATATTAATAGAGGATGTAAAAGACAAAAAAAGACATGGGAAGAAACCATTTGAAAGGTTCTTCTCTCTTGGAATTTAAGGAGGGGCTTCTATATAATCGTGCACGCTCTAATCAAAAGATTCATGCAGACGATTCACCTAGTGGGACTAAGGCTTAGTGTTGTTGTTATTGTTATTGCAAATACTAGTATCATTTTGTTGCATATGTATTTATATTATATTGTTATGGTGATGCTCTTCTTTCTTGATTTTCTTTATAATGTTTGATGCATATTTTTGAATTTTATGATTTGGTGCTGCTTTTTATGGTGAATTGATGCCAAACTAACATTGCTAATCTCTGCTTGAATTTTTTCAGAAGAGAGCATTCATGTATGAACTTTGCAAATTGTGCGGAGCTTTCCTTATTGCTGGAAGCTGTATAACGAAATCAGCTGATTCAGGATTTTAGGTAAAGAATTAATATACTTCCTGCTACTGATATCATATGATAAATGTTATATGATGTATGATAGATATACAGTATTTGATATGTATCTACATGCATACATATAATCATACATATAAATGCACACACATAATTTATATATATATATATATATATTGTTTTTCTTAAAGGAATTTGTAGTATAAGATAAATATAGTTTAATACATTCATATTATGTACCCCACATGAAAGCATATATAATCATACATTAAACTTTCTTGTTTAATATTATTCTTTTGAGAGATCTGTTGTGTTACATAGAGCAACCCACATGTTACTTGATGGGCTTTTTCTATTGAAAATAATCACCTTTGTCCTTATTTGTTTGAGATCAGGAGAGAGTAATATCATGTTTGACGGCAACCTTGTTTGTCTATCATTTGTTGTAGGGGGAAGTTCTTTGGTAGATATTAAAGAAATAGTTCTGTATTTTTATTATTCCCCAAAATAATATGCATATATAATATATGTAGACAAAAAAGTCAAAATTGAATGATTCTATGTTAATTGTGCTGTATAGATTCTCTTTTTGTATTCACAATTTTCAATTTGGTGGGATTTGTGGGAGAATTTAGGGAGTTGACTCCGCAACTCAAATACTGTTTAACTTACACAATGTCTATCTCAATCCCCTTAGTCTCATCTGAAATAAACGTCACGAGCGAAATGTGAAACAAGTTGTGAACGAACTAATATACCTTTAAATTGTCAATTTTGCCAAAATTGGAGATACTCTACTATTAGACTAACCTTAACATAGCCAGTGCTTGGAGTTATAATACATCTTCCTTCTATCCAAAATAGAAGATGTAAGTATAGTTCTATACGCTTTGCAACCTAATAATATCACTTGCTAATTAATATTGGCACAAATACATTCGGACTCACCACCAAGCAAGACTAATTTCTTATGCATCAATTGGCAGAGTAAGTCTAGTTCTAGTTCTAGCTGTTGCATTCAATTGGCTTGCTCCTACTTTACTTTAATAATGGAAATCTTTTCCTTTATGTTGGTGATGTGCACATCATTGGTGATTATTTCTCAATCTGTTGACCCTCTCGCAGCTCAATTTGCTCTAAAAGACTTGGGCACAAATTACAATTTCTCAAAACAACTACTCGTCACAATGCTTGTCTTGAATCAGCTCATCCTCTTAATCTATACAAGCTTATATTGATATTCTCAGCTCCTTATATAAGGATGGCCACAAGTCCACTATCTGCTCATCATATCGTTATTCAATTATCTTACCGATGCCAAAAGAATTACATGTTGCGCAGACATCAACCGGCCAATAATGGATGGTTTTGATCTCTAATTCCCAACTTTATGTTCACCAAATTATGTCCTCTTGAGGGGCTTCATTAGTGTGTGTGTGTGTATATATATATATATATATATATATATGCGTGCTATATCAACATTGAACAATGGATAAGAAGTAACTGTATTATTTGGGACTTGCTTAAAATACATATTTTATATATGAAATAGCAAGCATTTTTTTGAAAAAGATAAAGGTCGGGCGAACAGTAGTAACATCATGCTTGACGGCAAGCTATGCGTGAAAGCTTGTTATAATTACCCGCATTTTTTAATAATTATATTTGCAATTTTTTACTCTTTATTATATAAATGAGCTCAAATAAACATAATATATATATATATATAAATAGTGGCATACAAAAAAATAGAATCTCCTTATAAAAATATGACAATATTTTTCTTAATTAATTTCATCATTGTCTTGTACCCGAACCGTCTCCAAGGAAAAACAAAATATGAATCATTGAAAAAAAATAAATATTAAAAAAAATTAGAATGCTAAACAACTGCCATAAAATCGTGGCATTATTCAAGTTAGCTTTTTTATTTAAATGAAAAATGTGATAGTATTATCAAAAACATGAAAATTAAAAGCAAGTTATGAAAAAAAACTTAAAAATCTCTTCATTAATTATTCGTTAGACCGCATCAAAAATCCTGTTTGAACCTTTAGTGTATAGCAACCCGTTCATTCACCACCTTGGCATCATCATCTCTACTACACGAATGAATGTTATTATTCGTTGCACATTCATTCATGTAATCAAATTTGGTCTGTGTTGAGGTTAAGATCTACAACCCAAAAGTTACAAAACTATGCATTTCTTAACTGCATTTAGAGCATTACTAGAACGATGAAACCTGAGGCAAGCAAAAGCAGTTATACGTGGCCAATACAAGTGCCTCAAACCACCAGGCTACAATAAAGCATAGTAAACAAGTGGTTAGCATAGTAAACCCTTAAAGTAAGATAATCCTCTGCTAAATAATGCAAAGTAAATGCATACTTCAACCACAGAGAAGCAGCAATAAGCTTGCCCAGCTGAAGAAAATATAGCCAAAAAATCAAAATCATCCGAACCCAGTTTTAAGCTCTCTTCAAACGCTCTGCTGTTAGCAACAGAGCACAACTGAAACCCAACTCATATTTTATAATCTTAGTGCAAAAAATCTATAGACTTGGAAATAATTAACAATGAGCCATCTTTTATTACAACAAAAAATCATTTTCTTTTTAATTTGCAAAATAAAATGATGACAACAGCAATGTTAAAACAAAAACAATTGATTTGGTAAAAGAATGTTTTTTTTTTTTTTTAAAGTTAAAAGCACAAAAGATTTTATTTTTATTACCAAATATCAAGAGTTGCTGGATCTGATAGATTCCAGAAACTGAAGAACCTCGCCCATTCCCGGCCTCTTCGCCGGGTCGTTCGCAGCGCATATGAGCCCTAGCTTGAGGACCTGAATGGCTTCCGTCTCAGAAAACCTCCTCATGCTCCGATCGAAGCAGTCAGAATAGGCGCCATAATCCAGAGCTCTCTTCACGAAATCCCGGAGCAGCACCACCTCCGCTGCCCCCGGGCTCTCCACCGGCTTCCTTCCCGCCACGATCTCCAAGAGAATCACACCAAAGCTATACACGTCGCACTTCTCGCTGTACCTGAAGCTCTGCGAAGCCAGCTCCGGCGCCACGTACCCGACCGCAGTGTGAAACTTGGTGAGCTCCCCGCTGCCCAGAATCGGCAGCAGCCTCATCAAGCCGTAGTCGCTCAGCCTAGCCACGTAGCCTTCGCCCAGCAAAATGTTGGTTGATTTGATGTTGAGGTGCAAGACCGGGGGCTTGCAGTCGTGATGGAGGTGGGCAAGAGCCCTTGCGGTTCCCAAAGCTATCTCAAACCTCCTCGCCCATGAGAGCTGACGTCTTCCGCCTCTGCTGCTACTTGAAACGCTCGAATCATGGAGACTCTGATAGAGGTTCCCGTTGGGAACGAACTCGGATAGAAGGAGCTGCATTGTAGAGGACCAGTAGTATCCATGAAAAGCCGCGAGATTCGGATGCGTGATGCTTCCAAGCCGGCCCATCACCTGCTCGAATTCCTCCTGATTTCGGATCCTTCCCAGCGTCTCCAGCTTCTTAACGGCAATGGTGACCCCGCCTTCAAGGCTCGCCTTGTAGACTGTGCCGATCGAGCCTCCGCCGATCAGGCAGTTCTTATCAAGCAGTGCCTTTGTGCCAGCCTCCCAGTCTTCGTACCTTGAAGGCAGGCTTTTGCTGAAGAGAACCAGCTTTCCTATGATGATGTTAGATCCAGTTGAAGCAGGAGCCGTGCTCTCCGAAACAAGTATCTCTTCTTCTTCTTTCCTAATCTTCTTCTTCCTGTAAGCCCTTCTGTTCATGGCAACGATCAAGCAGACCCCTGCAAGGATCAAGGTAGCTGCAACAATGACGATTATAACAGTAACACTCAGCGCTTTTGCTTTCTTGTGCACTCCACCGCAGAGAATGTCTAGCGGAAGGCCGCAGAGCAAAGGGTTATTGGAGAATGCGGAAGAGCCAAATTGTTGGATGGACGACGCTGAAGGAATGGTGCCGCTGAGATTGTTGTGGGAGAGATTGAAGTGGGCCAGTAGGGTCAAGTTGCCGAGGGAAGAAGGGATGGATCCGGCAAGCAGATTCTCGGAGAGGTCTAGGAACCGGAGACGGGTTAATTTGCTGAGCGTCGATGGGATGCTGCCATTGAGTTCATTGTGATGAAGATCAAGGTGAAGCAAGAAGGTCATGTTGTAGAGTGCCTCGGGGATTCCTCCCTGCAGTCTGTTGCTGGATGCATCCCTGCAAAATGAGCTAACTCTTACAATTAAACTTCAAAGATTGAAACTCTTTATTGTTCAGTGCTTGAATTTATAATTTCCTTACAGTTCGAGCAGGAACTGGCATTGGGTCAGGGAAAGTGGGATTTCTCCTGAAAGCTGAAGATTGTGCAGATCCAAGATCTGGAGCAGATCCATCTCTCCGAGCTCGGGAGGGATCGTTCCCGAAATGGCGTTGCTCCCCAGCCTGAGGACAGAGAGAAACTTGATCGATCCAATCTCGGGCGGTATGTTTCCAGTAAGCTCATTAAACCCTAAATCCAGTAACCTTAGACCTGTGCAATTGGCAATGCTCGGATCAATGGCTCCGCTCAAGTCGTTCCCGGAGACATCGACGAACTTCAATCCATCAGCGCAGGTGCCGATCTCCGGGAAGATCCCCTGGAATCCATTGAAGGAAGCATTGAAATAACTCAGATTTGTGAGAGAGAAAAGATTGAATGGCGCTGCTCCGGAGAACGAGTTGCTTCCGAGATCCAGGAATTCCAAGCTCAGGCAAGATGAGATATTATCCGTGAGTGTTCCAGAAAGAGAGTTTCTCCCCAGAGCGATGAATGAGATTGCCGGAGGCGCGCAGATCTCTGGAGGAAAGCCTCCCGTGAGCTCGTTAAACGAGAAGTTGAAACCGACTAGATTGAAGCAGTTGGCAATGGAGGTCGGAATAGAACCCGAGAGACGGTTATAGGAGAGAGAGACAAACCTCATTCTGAAGCAGTTCTTAAATAAAGAGCTCGGGATCTCACCGGAGAAAGAATTCCCGCTCAGATCCAGGAGGCGGAGCGATATCAAATCACCGAGAGAATCCGGGATCTCACCGGAGAGCTCATTCCGGCTGACATTAAGCTTCCTCAGAGTTCCAATTTCTCCATATTCCACCGGAACGCCGCCTGAGAAACGATTGCCGAAAAGAGAGAGGATCTGAAGATCGCGCAGTTCGGCGATGGACTTGGACAGCGCGCCCTCCAAATCAGCGCCATGGACCAGTATCTTCTCGACGAATCCCGCGTCCGAGCAGGTTACTCCGGCGAATTCCAGGCAAGGATCCCCGGCGGCGATCCACGAATCGAGAGCTCCGCTAGGATCGGCCGTGACATTCGCCTTAAACTGCAACAAAATCTCCTTCTCTACGGTAGAATCCCCCTCCGCTGTTGAAACCCCCAACACCAGAACCAGCAAAAGAACAAATCGAAGATCATTCATGCTAGAGTTTCCGAATAAGAAAGACCAGCAACGAAGATCGGCTTCATCTCTGTCTGAGGCGAGAGATAGGCAGGAGAAGGAGGAGTTCTCTCCTCCCTATCTCATGATGCCGATCGCTCTCCCTCCTCTTCAATGCATTCATTGCTCCTTCAAAGCTTCAACTGCCGCTATCTGTGACATCAAGGCGAGATTCGTTCTAGGAAAAAAGAAGGAAAAGGGACTAGCAGAAGAAGAGGAGCAGACCGGCCGAACAGGGTTTAGAGGTGGTTAGAGCATGTGATGGATGCGATGGGTTATTTATATCGCACCGTGTCTAACCTGCCACCGAGGGACACGTGGAGAGAGTACTTAAGTATGGACACGTGGAGAGAGTTCTTGTATGGACACGTGTCGAATGGTGGAAGTAGAAATAATTTGTGAGGTATTCGGTCAGCGGAGGGAGATTCTTGCCGTCGAACTGGGTTTTTTCTTAGAGAATTGACCTAAATGAGCTTACCCAAGATAATATAAAATTATTATATTGATACGTCAGAAATATAATAATATAAATTGGAAAAAATTTTATGAAAATATTTTTTGGTATATATGTAACATAATTTTTTTTAAATTAGTTTTGATATATTTTTGTTTAGCATAATAGTTTTTTATAAAAAAATACTCAGAAAAGATTATATGAATGAATGAAAAATTTTCTCATTATAGATAATTAATTATAATAAAAAAGTAGAAATATAAAAAAAAATCTTTAAACAAGAGAATATTTTAGAATATATTATTAGTATTGCATGCATACAACAAATATTTATTTAATCAACTTTATTATCATAGTTTTTGTGGTATGATGTGTTATAATATTGAAGAAGCCATCATTTGTAGGTTTCCGTTTAATTGATCTGTATTATGCACTCTTTATTTATTGATGTTCAAAGCAATACAACACAGCCAACCCTTGGCTTTGCTGTAATTAAAAAGAGGCACAAATGATATAAATTAAGATAAGCTTACTTACTATGGAAAGCCCTTACAAAATAGTTGGCATTATGTATAGTGCATTCCGTGTGATCTCATCACGTGTTTTTTTATGTGAGGAGTTCTTCCTACTATTGGGGTTTGAACTCATTATTTATGGCAAGAAAGGAATGCGAGGAAGTTCAATCACATATTGAAATTAGAAAGAGTCGTTGTTTTCTTGAAAATGATTGTTTTCAGGCTTGGCTTTTTACAGTGCTTAATGTCATCATTGAAGGTTTTGAGCAGGCAATGCCCCCCTGCATGCCTGGCACTTTTCTTTGCTTCTGTTCCTTTGCTGCACTCTGTTAGTGGATCAGGATTTATAAGCTTTCGTCTCCTTTTAATTTCATGTTTCCCGTACTCTGATTATTTTAATTAATATGATGATCGCGGGGCACAAAGAAAAAAGGTTGCTCTTTTTTTATTGCTACGTCTTATGTAAATTATAAATTAAGGATCAATATATTTATTTTATTGAACGTTTACAATACTTTTGGTTGGTAAAACAATTCTTTTTAAAATATCACAAATATTTCATTTGTGAGTAACATTATGACTCAGAAGTGGTTGAATTCATAAGTTTAAATTTTGACAAATCAATAATTCAAGATCACCAAATACATTTATTTTATTTATTCTAAGAAAATATTAGTGAAATAAAAAAAGTTTTGAGTAGCTGGCCCAGAATAAGGAATATAGGGCAAGGGTACAAAAGAATGGACCCCAAGTAAAAAGCTGAAAAACATACGTGGAAGTTACTTCTATGCGTATAATATCAAACAATATATTTCACATAATAACGACGAGCTCCATCAAGATTTTTTTTTTTTCTTATTTTGAAAGATGATGAATTACTTCAGTTAAATAACATATGAGGTTCAATTATTCTTATCAAATAGTTTCTTAGGACAACCATATGCGCACAACAATCGATTCTGTAGAGAAATAAATAAAAGCATATACATACTTGAAAAATAAATAAATAAGAGCATGCATATATGAAACCTACTATAATACTAAGTTTTGCTACACATCTCTCATATATCTCCCAAAAATTATAGATGATTAAAATTTAAAGAGCCAAATGAAATAAAAAATTAACATTAAATCTACTTGTTTGTGAGGCCCATAAAAATATATATTTTAAATTTAAAATCCTAATCATCCATATTTTTTGGAATATGTTAGAAAGCCAAATAACATTTTTCTATAATACCTTCGTTAATACCCTCTTTAATGCCCCAGCATTATTAAAACTTATAAACAAAATATTTAACTCATAAAAAGAGTTGGAATATTATTGAGGGTA
Source organism: Gastrodia elata (assembly GCA_016760335.1). Classification (NCBI taxonomy): domain Eukaryota; kingdom Viridiplantae; phylum Streptophyta; class Magnoliopsida; order Asparagales; family Orchidaceae; genus Gastrodia; species Gastrodia elata. The sequence goes on along the minus strand of CM028671.1, from coordinate 72,618,537 downwards.
CTAAAGCAATTCTGAGTATATATATATATATATATAAATACTATAAATGGAGCTCAACAGGATGATTGATTACCAATTGCGTTTCATTGGAAATGAGCTGGTGCATACAATGGGAACCCTTTTCACAGATCAAATCCCCATAATAGTTATATAATTAAACCTGTACCTTTTTTCTAAATTACGTGTATAAAAATTAATAAAATAAATACCTTTGGCGCCGGCGCCTGCGGCATAGAATGAGATCAGGACGAGAGCTGTGATGTAATTTTGGTGTTGTCGTCGGTCTGAAGGGCGCGGTGGAGTCTCCTCTTGGCGCAGGTGGTGATGGCGACTGTGGCAGCCAATGCGGCGGAGAAGCAGAGCACGTCGTACATCACCTGCTGCAATGATAGGAAGCCGCCGCCACCGTCCGTCACATCCGCCAGGTTTCGCAGCAGCCTCCCGCTGTGCCGTCACCGGATGTTTTTATCGTGTCAGTTTTAAGACTAATTGAGAGGAGATTGCATTTTAAAGATTATAATTAGTAAGATGAGTGCTGATCTCCAGATTGACAAAGAACTTCAATATCCTGTTAAAGCAAATGTGATGAACTAAAAAAGTAAAATCACAAAGAATTATTTCTCATCTAAAATTATTCTTTTTATCAGAGAACCAACTCTTTTCCTTCTATTCAAGAGAAACTAGTTAGATAATGACTTTTATCTCTTTATCTCTCTTCCTACTTCCTCTCCTTTTCACTCTCTTGTTCTATTTTCTTCTCTAATTCTCTCTTTCTTACCCTTGCATATGAGCTTGGTTTATATTGATTGCTTCTCTTCTTCTCTATTTATAATCATTAAATGAGAGTGTTTGCTGGCTATAAGTTTGACTAAAATATAAGGTTGGTAAATTTTGACTAGGGCACTAGTTAACTTCAAAAAGTTGAGTTATCAAATAATGAAATTAATTATTACACCCTACCAAGATCCTGCTTGAAAATTTTCTTTGTGCAATCTTGCTTATCATTCACAAAGGCTTATTAAGGCTTTACAGGAGAGGCCCTTTTTGTAAGCATATCATGAAGGTTGTTATTTGCTCCTTTGATTTTTTATTGAGCTGAAGAGCATGCATTTCAATAATAAGCCAAAGGAAATATATTCAATTATTTTTTACTGAGTTTGATTCCGCTCTTTTATTCCACAAATAAAAAAATCTAAATTTTCTAATGCTTTAAAAAAAAAAGTAGTGGAAAAGCTATAGATTCCACGATATTTCTATTGATATGTGGAATGTTGGGGTAGCTGAGTTGGTTGCTCACCAAGAATTTAATAAGTTCTGAAAATTAAAAAGACGTCAAATGAGCTGAGCTGGGTGTACTGTGAAACTTGTTTACAAGAAAAAACATTGCCCAAGACTGCAATTTATTAAGAAAAGTTAATGAGTATGCTTCGATATTTTGGGAGAGCATAAATAAGATGAAATGCTAATACTTTATAGAATTCATATGGTTTTATGCCAAATAGATCAACTATTGAGATTTCATATTTGCTTTTAGAGGTTTCACTAAAAAGTTAAATATTAATTATGTACTAATTCAGAAAATGAAATGAAAAAGTATTATAAATTCTTTTAAGAGTATTAGAAAGAAAGAGATTTAATTTTGCATATAATGAAGTATTAAAAAATGTATAAAAGATAAGTTTCATGTAATAAAACATAAAGCTATTTGTCTAATGTTTAAATCAAATTACATCAATGTTCTTCTCTTAACCAATATCGCTTTGCTTTAATAATGGATGTTCTTACTAAATAATTCAAAAGGAAGTGACTTGGTACAAGTTATTTGCATATGATATTCTTTCTATTAATAAGAGTGAAATAGAGTTTAAAATAACTCAAATTGCCAAGTAGATAATTCATTAGCAATCCAAAATAAAATATACAAAATGCAAGTTATTAATGATTAAACATATATAAACAATGATATAGCAACTAAAGATATTATAATAAAAAAGAAAATTCAACTATGTTAGTTCAATCATACAAAATAATTCCAAAATAGAAAATACTAACAAATTCCAGGCTAAGTTAATGAAAAGGGAAAGTATTTCTAAGGTGTTGTGCAATAAAAATTCCAAGTTTAATATAAGCTTTATAAAACAGCTTTAAGACCAATAATAGTATATGAGGTAAAAATTTTGCCTATAAAGTAGAAGCAAATCGATAAAAAAATGTATTGGAAATGAGGGTGCTAAGGAGGATGAATGGTATACACAAAAGAATAGGATGAGATGTAAGTTTCAATCAAAGCAAGATTAAAGTGAGTTCAATTGAGGATAACATAGAAAAAGTTGACTTTGGTGATTCAAGAATAATAAAGCACAGACAAATGATTTCCATAAAAAAAACTATGTTGTCAAGTTTCTAGATGATACTTTTATAAAATCACTTTAAGAAAATGATTGAAGAAACTATGTAGTCAAGTTTCCTTAAGAAAGTTTAAATTCATTATGACCACTATAGGTAGACACATTAATCTTAACCTTCCAAATTATGGCATAGTGATGCCACAATGTTGAAAACATTTATTTTTGTAATCCTTCAAGTTATTACTTTACATGACTCTTTAAATGGATGTTCCTTAAATGCTAAACCTATCATTATTTTAAAATAAGAAATATGGCTCTTCATGCTGAGAAAGAAATACGATGGGATGACAACCCTATCAATGTATAGGATGTTTAGATTAGGAAGAAATTTGATGGTTTACCAAGTTATTTAATGTTATTTTGAAGACTAAAAAGATGACAAATAAGTGGAGAAAAGTATTGTTATACCTATTTATAAAGATAAAGGCAATGCTCAAAATTGTGCAAAATATAGAGAAATCAAGTTAATGTGTAATACGTTGAAATATTGTGAAAGAATAATTGAATATAAGTTTCTAGATGATACTTTTATTTCTCAAATCAATTTAATTTTATGCCATGTAAATCTACTATGGAAGCCATACATATTTAATAAAAAAATTTAGAGAAAGAAAAGATCTTCATTGAAATTTTATTAATCTTGAAAAGGCTTATGATAAAGTACTAAAGAATTTTTTTTGAAAGTTATGTATAGAAAATAGATTTGTGTTCTTATATTGATGTTATTAAAATATGTATAATCAGGTTGTAATGATTTTCAATCACAAAATGGCTTGTCTAATCATTTTCATGTTATTATTGAATTACATCAAGGTTCGGCTCTCGGCTCATATCTTTATTCTTTAATTATGGATGTTCTTAATGAGCACATCCAAAAGGAGATTCCTAGGTGCATGTTATTTGTAGATGATATTCTATTAATTTATAAGACTAGGGATTGAGTCAAAATAAAACTTGAGTTATGGTGGAGTACTTTATAATCTAAAATTTTTTATCTTAATAGATTTAAAATAAAATATATGGAATTAAAGAAATATTTTACGGAGAAGCTAGCCAACAAAGAAGAAACTTATCGACAAAATAAATCTTACAAAGATTAGTATGCTTAAATGGATGAGTAGGTATGCTTGTAAGAATAGAATGAAAATTCAGTTTATCCGTAGCAAGGTTGGAGGGGCTCCAATAGTGGATGAGATTAAGAATGATGTCTTAAATGGTTCGAGCATATTGCGCATAGATCGCTCAATGCCCCTATTAGAAAATTTGAGTTTATGAATTATGCACAAACTAAAAGATGAAGAAGATGACCAAAAAAGGCACAGGAAGAAATATTAGAAATGATCTTCTCTATTTGGAACTTAGGGAGGTGCTTTTATTTGATTTTTCACATTGGAAACAAAAGATTCATGTAGGTAACCCCACCCAGTGGGATTAAGACTCGGTGTTGCTGTTGTGGTTGTTGCTCTTCATGATAAGTTTAACTGATTTCTGAAATATGGATAAAATTATGATTGGAGTCATTTTGCTATATCAATTTGTTCACTGTTGAAATCTTCCAGCATTCCAGAACATAGTGAGAATGCTGCTTTTCTAACATGTTACTGCATTTTGCATCTAAGAGAATAATTAAAACAATAAAGAAAATGTGAAGCTATAGAAGTTTAGCACAAAAGGCATGCATAATAATAGCATACAAAAAAGCATTTAGTCAAAGACTTCCAAGTTATCGTCATCTCTACAACAGAAAAGGTACGCCTAACAAGCTTAATTAATTGAATCAAAATTGTTTTAAGAATAAATAATTCTTAAATTTAAATAGATAAAACAGAACAACAGAGTTGATCAGCATCTAGAGATAAAATAATCTATCTAAAGCATGCCATCGGGCTGCAGATTGGGTGCAGCAACAAAATGAATTATATAAAAGCTCAATAAGGCGACTTAATCCTACAAAGTTTAAAATATCAGTAAAATAATAAATGCATAGAAAGGGGGCTTGAACCTGTAAATCGTAATAAATATATCTGGCACTATTCCAACCAGAGATCCACATATGTAAGGACAATATTGCACATTGGTAGCCACAGAAGCATAATTGAAAATGATATATGGAAAAGGAGAGACTCTTATCAATGTAACAGCATGAAACTGGTGAAACCAGTTTCCTTCACCTGCTAATTTCACAATTGCTGATTTATTTGGCCACCTCTCCAACCATTTCTGCAATTTATAAAATAACAAAAAAGGTTAAGAATGTTTTATTTAAAAGAGATTAATTTTCATAAAAAAACCATGATAAGATAAGAATATAGAAAGCCAAACTAACATGGATTTTGTGACGAAATAGAGAGCCTATAAAATATGGCAGTGACATGCCAATGCTTGCCCCAGCCATAATAAGCATAAATCCATAACCGTAGCCAAATGTCATTCCACCTATCCACATAGAAGGTGATGAAGGGATAAAAACAACTGGGAAAAATGCAATGGATGCAAAAAGCAATAGCCCCAGACTTGGGGTGCTGAATGTTGATGTTTCCCAATCCAGAATAGGCACTACTACCTGACAATAGCATTTTAAAAGCGTGAGAAAGTTGCATAAACAGAAAAGAGGGTGGTGAAATAAAACTGCTCAAAAAATGTAAACGAAGCATCTTTGATCTCAGCTCATAGGTAATTTTTTTGTCTAGATGGTTACCATTCACCAATTAATTGATAAAGCACAAAGTACAACGTACAAATAAGTAATACCAACACAAAATTTTTGATTGCAAATTTAACCGGATTCAGTGAAATTAAGTTAAATATTACCAAAAGACATAAATGCATCTATAAAATCCTATGGGTTCTTGAATACCATTTTCCCATGCTCTTCCTTGAATCCAAGATTTAATATATCCTATGATTGGGCATGATTCAAAGAATTTAGAGCTCATGTACTATTTACATCCTAAATATAGAAATAATGCCAAACAGTTTACCAAAATTTAACAAGATTTAAGTAAAAATATCATACAAATAATTCTGAAGATTTAACACCACAAGTAAATCTATATTTATAAAATTTACTAAAATTCTGCTTGCTGACAAACAAATCCTAAGAACTAACGTGTCCAAACCAATCTCACAATTATCTACCAACATATTAAAGTGATATATCTTTTATATAAAATAAATATTATGCCATCCTCACCACCATCATTACAATTATTATAACCATTTGAGTCTGCCTTAAGATTTTACTTTCTTCATTCCTATTGAGTGATACTTGTAGTGTAACTAGTGTTTCTGCAAATATTTCTACACAGCTTCCGGCCAAATTTTATTTTTGGCCAACCAATATACATTCATGCTCCTTAGAAGTTGTATATATTCATCGCAAGTTTAGAAAAGCTCCAATTGGGGATAAGCTCAATGAAAGTTGTCCTAGATGGTATAGGAATATTAAGTATAGGCCATTAGATGTCCTTGTGAAAAGTAAGTTGAGGACATGAATTAAAAGAAGAGAAAGAACAAAAAAGTATGACAATCCACTTCCTGGGGTTAAGGCTTAGCTTCCTGTTGTTATACTACCACATTAATTCAAATTATTATTTATTACTGAATCGTATGTTGTCCATTGTACATAATGAAATTATTTAATTCTAATTCCATCAAATGATCAATTTTCAATCCATCCTTATTAGTTCACAACACATCCAATGTGATTAATATTTCTACAATGCAGTCACTAGCATCAAATCAACAGCCAGCTAGAAAGAAAGCATTCTAAAATAGGTGAGTTTATAGGTTGAACGATGATTCTGATGGCAACAATCGCAGCATGGAGAGGCTTATAGTAAAAGGTCTCAAGCAAAAGGAAGTAGCTGACTACACAAAATTTTCTCTCCAATAGTCAAGATGACCACTATTAGAGAAGTTCAATAGTTATAGAAGAGCTGCACCTGGATTAGATGAACATGAAGACTGCATTTCTTGATGGGGTACTAAAAGAAAAAATTTATATGCTGCAATAATAAGGATACGAAATTTAAGACAAGATAAATCTGGTATGTAAGCTCAACAAAATCTCATATGGATTGAAACAAAGACAGTAATACAAGAGATTTGACAAAGTCATGGCAGAGAACCTATGCAGCAGATCACTATTGTTACATCAAGCACGTCGACAACATCTATATTGTTATTATATGTGGATGATATATTTATTGCATAATTTGATTTAAAAAAATTCAAGCCTAAAAGAACAACTATCAAAAGAGTTTGAGCAAAATGATCTTGGACAAGCCAAACATATTCTTGGGATGAAGATTTGCAAGGAAAGAAAAGGCATTTACTTTAAGTCAGCATGATTACGTTGAAGATATTCTGCAGAAATGCAACATGTGCATGGCAAAACATGTGTGCACACTGATGGGAAGTCATTTTCCTTGTCAAAATAAAAATGATGCAAAGCAGAAGCATATGGTCAAAACTTGGCATGTACGCTGCGAATCCGCAGGCGGCCAAACATTACACACGCAGTGGGAATAGCTAGCAAGTTCATAAGCAACCCTGAAAAGGCGCACTGGAAGTTGTGAAGTAGATTTCAGATACCTAAGAGAAACTACCAGCACATCATTATGATTTGGTAGATCTGGAGAAGAGCTACAAGAATTCATAGACTCAGATTTAGCAAGAAACATAAATAGTAGAAGACGCAAAACTGCATATATCTTCACTATGGGAAGCACTCCATTAAGTTGGCCCTCAAGATTGCTAAAGATAGTGGCACTCTCGACCACGAAAGCAGAATATGCAACTACCATGAAAGTAAGCAAGAAAATCATATAGCTACAAAGCTTTACAGCAGTACTGGACAAATAACAAATGAAATAATAAGCCATACAACGACAGTCAGAGTGCAATATACTTAGACAAGTATGTCGCATGTCATGCCTGGGCGAAACATAACTTTTAAGACACATTTTCATTCGCCCACTTCTAGAGAAGGAACGACTATTGCAAGAAAAGATCCGTACTTCTTAGAATCTTGCGAACATACTGATGAAAATAACAATGATGGGCAAGCTAAGGTTATGCTTACCTCAGTAAGCTTTGGTACCTAAAAATTAAGTGGAAATGACTCACAAACTGCACAATGAAAGGATTCTCGCATTGAAGAAGAAAAAAGACTCTATTTCCAAGTGGGAAATTGTTATGCTTTCATGGAGCCTCGAGTGTTGCACCAACAAGCGCACTCAAATAAGATATTGGGCGTCCAAGCGCACAAGAACTATGGTGGTTCTAAGTTACAGAGAAGGCGATGTTTGGGCACGCCCATGCCTTGGCTTTTCAGATTGCGTGGAACGTCACACGCACCCAAGCGCATAGAGGCGCCTAGGCGCAATCCTGTCACAAGCTTGCAACATTAAACTAACAAAGTAAAAGGCTCACTCCCAAGCGCAATCAGAAGCACGCCCAGAAGCATATGGACAGACAAGATGGCTTGCGCAGACTCTCTGAATCATGCACACATTAATGGTAGCACGCCCAGGCAAACAAAGATGAGCCCACATGCACAGGCGTGTCTTAGTGCATGGGGATAATGGACGGGACAAATTGGATCGGTAATTCATGCTACAACAACAAAGGCTTAACAGACCCGATTCATACACATGTTAGGGCCATCATTAGCAAGTGCACATAGTGGAAGAAAAGGGTTAATTAATAGCGAAGTCATGAAAATATATGTAGAACGAGGTGCAGTAAGATCTAAAACTTGTAATATTTCCTTTCTTCATAATAAATTTTTCTCGTTGCGTGTGGCTCAATGATTTTTCCCTTCAATATATTTTCACATAAAACCTGTGTGTCTCTACTGTGATTGCATTTTCTGTGATTGTGTTTTCTACACTCAATTCTTGCTCTTGATTGCACCGGGTGAAAAGGTCTGTATGTTTGATTTTCAGTACGTTAAAAACTTCTAGTATTTGTTAAGAACTTCTAAGAAAATAAAGTTGCTAAAGGAATACAAACGCTACATCTTTGAATTTCAACTCATAGTTGTTTTTTTTGTTCTGAGGGATACCATTTACAAAAAATAACTAATCAATCACAATACAATACACACCCAAGCAATATGAACACCATGGTGTTTGGTTGCAAGATATGAGGCTGACTCATGTGATATTAGGCAAATTTTGCCAAATAACAAAAAATGCAACTCACAAATCCTGCTGATTCTTGAATACTGTCATCACCAACTCTTTCTTAGATTCAAAATATATTAAATCCTAAAATGGCCAGGATTTAAGAAATTAAAGCACATGTGCTATATGTCAAATCCAAATCATAAAATAAATGAAAAATAATTTAACAAGGTGATTTAATTAAATATCATGCATATCATTTCCAGAATTTAACACCTTCAAGCTTAACTAAATCTAGATTCCTAAGATTACTAAATTTTTGCTTGAATTAAATCATCCTCGCTGCATGACATGCCTTAAGAACTAACATGCCCAAATAAAGCTCAAAAGGGCCAATTATCAACCAATACAATGAAGAAACATATCTTTTATAAAAAATGATAAGGAGATAAAAAGCAGAACTTTTCAAAAAAACCTAGATTCCTAGTTGAGCCTCCCAGCCAAACCATTAACAATTGTCGGCAAGATGAGAATATTGGTCAGCAAATTGTTCCCGTATCATCCGAGCACCCTTGGGCTCGGTTGGCATTGCGATGAGCATTTTCTATTTTAACCAATCAAGAAACAGTTGTCTAGGATGCAACCAAAACAAGAAAGCTCCACATGAACAAAAATATCAACCTTGTAACTAAGCATTTTTCCCAAACTAAGGACGTAGCAAACAAGCTGCCAAGCAAAAGAGAGTTAGCAGACGATCATCTATCAAGCAAAGAAAGAAGACAAGAATGGGACAGTAAGAGGGGACCACTAGGCTCTCTCACTAAGCCGCCAACCAATATGTGGGATTGTCAAGCAAAAAAAAAAAAGACTGCCGATGAGGGGATTGATACCAAGACAAAAACCCTTCTCAATCCAAGTTCGGTCGGAAGCGCGCCATATCACATTTTTTCAAGCTCTTTAGCTTAGGCACAACAATCTTTTTGCTCAATCCTGGCTAAGTGATGGGGACCATCTTCGACGCGGGTCCCGCCACCGAGCCCGCCCAGACCCATACCGGCCTTGACATTTCAGTTTTATTTTATGCATTTATTTTCGTCCGTTTCGATTTTATTTTCGCATTTATTTTTGTCCGTTTCAAGTATTGATCGGAGGAACGAATATTAGCCCTCCGATCGTTTATTAAAAATACTCTAAGGTCTAGATTGCTTTGAGGGTATTATAAATACACAAAATCTGTATGTTAATTTCAATTTTGATAAATAGAAATTCTGAGTTCTCTCCAAACAGCGAGAACGGCTCTTGTTTCCCCCGGCGAAACCCTAGTGTCCAAATCCTCCCTCTCCAAACCCTTGCCACCACCTTCCGGACCCCTCCCCTTGCTACCTTCGGACCTCTCCCTGCAGGACAGCCGCTGCCACCACCCCAGCCACCGCTGCCCGATCGCCGCTGTCCAGCCTCCGCCGCCACTGCTGCCAGCCGCCGCCACCGCTGCCCAGCCGCTGCTGCCATCCGCCGCCGCTGCCCAGCTGCCCTGCTGCTGCCAGCCGCCGCCGCTGCCCCTGTTGCCGCTGCCGCTGCCAGCCGCCACTCGCCGCTGCTTCCCCTGCTGCCGCTGCAAGCCGCAGCTGCTGTCACTGCCCCTGCCCCAGCCACCGCTGTCCAACCGCCTCCACTGCCCGGCCGTCGTTGCCCTAGCCGCCGCAAGAAATCTACTCGGATCACCCTTTTCACTCCCGGTTTAAACCGGCGTGTGTTTGTTCTTCCCATACTCTAAACTGAATTTATTTAATTATTTTCTCGTGCGATTTTCGGGTTAAAATTATTTGTAGTAGCGCAAATCTAAATCCGATCGCTGCGAGTGATTTCGGAACGGAAACGCCTCCGAACACACCCGCATGGCAAATATATCTCGAAGTGCGAGTTACCTTTTCGGACCGGAGCCTTTCCTTTGATCCGGAACTGGTGCCGACGTCTCTTCCTGTTCGTGACGCAGGACACCCCATTGCCAACGAAAGTTATTTTCAAATTACTGTGGAATCTTCTGCAGGCAAATGTTGAAACTTAATTTATCTGAAACGGCTGCGCTAAAAGTGCTTAAATTTTCAAATACATCTTAAATAAATCTGCATTCACAAGCATTCACGAACCCTGGGATTGCATTAGAGCCCAGCAACACCAAACCCTAGTGTTGCCCTGCATCAAATTTGGTATCAAAGAAGGCTCCGAAATTTTCTCAAATTTCAGAATCCTATTCTCCTAAGATTCACATCACTGCATACATAGGAGTCTAGGTGCATACATATTTAAAATCGCATCCATCATTGCATGCATCTGAGGAGTGGTAAGACAATTAGCATGGATAGCCACAGTCAACACTTAGAGTCTGAGATGCACCAACCACAAGAGATGTCCCATGTTGCACTGCACTTGATCCCTGACGAACCTATCTGGTTTAGGAACTTCCGCATGGAATGGAACGCGGAGAAACACCACCTGATGGACGAGACGAACACCTTGAGAGCAGATATGAGAGGAGTTATAGGACGGGTGAACCAACTAGAACGCACAAGTAGAGGATCTAACCCACCTAGTTCAGGAGGAGAACCATCCACGAACTGTTTCCTGACTCGAGTGGATGCCCCTCATGAGAATCTGGACCTCTAGGTCCACATGATTTACACCATGAGCGAGACAAGGATAGACTAACTCCAGAGATAGATCAGAGAGCGCGCACACTAAGGCCTAGACTTGCTGGACCTCAGGATGTTAGATATGATGACGCCTTCAGGACCCGACCTGATGCCCCTTTCGGTGATCAGCGCTAGGAGGAAGAGAGACCCATACCTGCTGGGCATAGAGATGTGGGACGTCCTGTTCGAGCCCCCCCTCGAGAGGATTATTACGGACCACCTCCCAGAGGTTGGGATGGCCGCCGCGGATTCCCACCCAGGGAACGCGATGACTACCCCCGATTTGAGGATGACTTTGATAGACCTGTGCGAGACAAACGCCCAGACCTGACACGTGTTCTCAAGCTAGACCCTCCTAGCTATGATGGCACAATGGACCCCAAGATTTTCGCAAACTGGGTTCTCGACATAGAGAGTTATTTTGACTGGTACGGTATGTATGAGGATCAAAAGGTCCATTTTGCCAAGATGAGACTCACCCTGAAAGTAAAGACCTTTTGGCTAGGGAAAGAGAGACAGATGGGGTACGATGGGCTTCCTCCAGTGACTACCTGGGCTGAGATGAAAGCCCTATTGGAAGCCCAATACATACCGGCATACCACATGAGCCGATTACGCGATGAGCTGACCGCATTGCGCTAGAGCACTAGGACCGTCCTTGAATATTATGCCGAGATGAAAGATCTCATGATACGCTGCCGCATCCGTGAGTCTGAGCTGGACACCCTGTCCAAATTCAAGTATGGATTGAGGCCAGAGATTCGTAGCAAACTCATTCGCTACGGCGTATATAATTTGGAAGGCACTGTGTCTATTGCGACTGATATAGAGACATATCAAAAGAGTCGCAATAAGACATCTGGGACGACTAGGACCGATAGACGGGATGACTCGAAGGCTCGAGGTGATGGAGCCAAGACTACAGGCGTGGCCACGAGAGAGGATAAGGGGAAGGCCCACATAAGAGCTGTGAGTCTGGCACACATTAAGTGCCTCAGATGTGGTACGTTTGGGCACTATGCCAGGAACTGCACCAAGCAGCTCACCACATTACTGATTCAGGAGGCTAGTGACGATGAGTCTGTCCCAGCCGGAATTGATGATATTGGTGTTGTGTTGAATGAGCTTGACTTAGGGGCCCCCAGTGATGAAGAATTTGACCTGAGCTTCCTAGTGGTGAGATGTATGATGGCCACACCCCGTGAGTATACTGATTATTATAGGACCAACATCTTCCAAGCCTTCTTCCGAGCCAGGAAGAAGTCATGCAGATTAGTGATTAATAGTGGTAGCTGCTTGAATCCGAATCTATATCATCAGAATGATAGGGCAGAGGAGAGGAGCTTCTATTTTCTATTATAGATTATAGAGAAAGAAAGGGATGTTGTGGCAGGGTCCGTACTTGCGCGTTTAGGGGTCACTGCTGAGCCCCACCGTCACCTTTTCAGGTAGCTTGGGTTACCAAGACTACATTTCTGTGACGCGCATATGTCCAGTACCCATCACGATTGGACCCTATACCGATCGGATCTGGTGCGATGTCATGCCCATGGATGTTTGTCACGTTCTTTTAGGGAGACCATGGTTGTATGACAGGGACGTGGCTATTCATGGCAGGACCAACACATGTTCATTCATGTTGAATGGGCAGAAGGTGGTTCTGAATCCCGTCAAACCCTTAGCCTCACACCCAAGACCGAAAGCCACCAAGGAGTTGCCTGCTGGATTACCTCCCATGAGGTCGATCCAGCACGCTATTGATTTAGTCCCTGGCTCCTCCCTACCCCATTTGCCTCACTACCGTTTAGACCCTGCAGCGCACGCTGAGCTGCATAGGCAAATCACTGAGCTATTAGACCGTGGATTCATTCATCACAATATGAGTCCATGTGCTGTTCCAGCCCTTCTTGCCCCCAAGAAGGATGGAACATGGCACATGTGTGTTGACAGCCGAGCTGTCAACCAAATCACTGTGAGTATAGATTCCCCATTCCACAATTAGACGACATGTTGGACATACTAAGTGGTGCCGCTATCTTCTCAAAGATAGATCTGAGGAGCGGATACCACCAGATTAGGATTAGAGAGGGAGACGAGTGGAAGACTGCCTTCAAGTCGAAGGAGGGATTGTATGAGTGGCTAGTGATGCCCTTTGGATTATCCAATGCCCCAAGCACCTTTGCTCGGATGATGACTCATGTCTTCCAGCCCTACATGGGTAAGTTCGTCATCATTTATTTCGATGACATTCTCGTGTATAGCCGCTCTAGCGATGACCACCTGGGTCATCTTCGCACTCGAGCTCCTGCGAGCCGAAAAGATGTACATCCACATGAAGAAATGCACATTCTTCGTGGAGTCTGTCATCTTTCTGGGTTACATAGTAGGCTCCTCGAGAATCTCCGTTAATCCCGAGAAAGTGAAGGCTATCATGAAGTGGCCCATGCCACAAAACATCCATGATGTGCAAAGCTTTCACGGCCTGGCCACTTTTTACCGACGTTTCATAAAGGATTTTAGTGGTATCATGGCCCCTATCACAGAGTGTACCAAGAAGGGCGAATTTCAAGTGGCCATCTTCTACTAAAAAAGCATTTCAGCTTACCAAGGAAAAGATGTCATCTGCCCCACTGTTGAGATTACTAGATTTTGGCAAGACCTTTGAGGTGTCTTGTGATGCTTCCAGCATTGGGATTGGTGGAGTCCTCACCCAGGAGGGCCACCCTGTGGGATATTTCAGCGAGAAACTCTCGGGCCCAAAGCTAAATTATTCTAATTATGAGCGTGAGTTTTACGCTTTAGTGCAGAGCTTGAGACACTGCAGGCACTACCTGTTGCCAAAGGAGTTTATCCTACACTCGGATCACCAAGCTCTTAGATATATAAACTCGCAGTACAAGCTTAGCCCACGCTAAGCAAAGTGGGTGTCTTTCTTACACGAGTACGACTTCGTACTCAAACATTGCAAAGGGAAGGATAACACACCCGCCGATGCTTTGAGCAGAGTTACTCTTGTCCTCACAGAGATGAGAGCACATGTGATAGGCTTTGAGCGCACGATCGAGGATTATGCCACATCCCTGATTTTAGTGGCATCTATAGTGCTCTAGCAGCCGACCCATACCACGACACTACGGACTATGTCATTCGAGACCGGTACCTATTTAGGGGCACACGACTATGCCTTCCCAATACGTCTATGCGCAATTTTATAGTATGGGAGTTGCATGGTGGAGGACCAGGAGGACATTTTGGGAGGGACAAGACAGTAGATCTTGTTCAGGAGAGATTTTACTAGCCGGGGATGCTGAGGTTCATCGCCCAGATTGTGAGAAGCTGCAGGGTGTGTCAGGTTGCAAAGGGAAAAAAGTAACCCAATAGACTGTACACCCCTCTACCCATTCCTTCCACCCCTTGAGAGAATGTCAGTATGGACTTTGTGCTAGGACTACCACACACACAGCGTCAGCACGACTCCATCCTGGTGGTAGTAGATCGCTTCTCCAAGATGGCATATTTTATCCCGAGCTGCAAAACTGACGATGCCTCTGCCATGGCAAAACTTTATTTTAGAGAGGTGGTAGCTCATAGTGGTGTACCCAAGACGATAGTGACTGACAGGGATGTCAAGTTCACGAGCTATTTCTGGAAAATCTTGTGGCGTCTTATGGGAACCAAGCTCATGTTCTCGACAGCCTACCACCCGCAAATCGATGGTCAGACTGAGGTTGTCAACCGTAGCTTAGGGAATCTGCTGAGATGTCTGGTTGGGGACCACAAGGCTAATTGGGATATGATCTTACGACACGCCCAATTAGCCTACAATAACTCATTAAACCGGTCAACTGGGATGTCTTCGAACAAGATAGTTCACGGTCATAGGGCTAGGGTTCCTCTAGATTTAGTTCCCCTACCATACACTCATAGGACGAGTCAGTTTGCATCAGAACTTGCATTACAATTGCATGAATTACATAAGGAGATTGAGAACAGATTGCACAGCAGCTACGATCATTATAAGCTGCAAGTTGATGCCAGACGAAGGGACACGTCTTCTGAGGTAAGTGACTTGGTGATGGTGCGACTGAGTCCAGATAGGCTTCCCTCGGGAAGCCTGAAAAAGCTGGATGACAGAAGAACCGAACCATACATGGTGACGAAAAGGATTGGTACAAATGCATACCAGTTAGCCTTGCCATGTGATTGGGGAGTACATCCAGTATTCAATGTGGCTAATCTGACCCGATTCTATGGACACCCATTGGGACCTGAGGAGCCTTCTGCAAATAGTTCCGAACTGGAACGTATGAGAGAGCAGTGTGTTGGTGAGGATATAGCTCCACAGACAGTCATGCCTACTTTTTCCCCTATTACTACCACCACTGATGGTAGCACCCCAGCACTAGAGGACAGAGCTTCAATTGAGGACCTATTGTCGATACCGAGGTCTACAGACAGATTACCCCAAGGAGATTCACTGCCAGAGCTGATTCTGGATGATGAGACAGTTGCCACTACTGATGGTGGCTTTCAGAGATACTTGGTTCGTTGAAGAGGATGACCCGACACAGAGGACAGTTGGGTACTTGCAGAGGAGATTAAGAGATTGGATGCTAACCTCTTAGCCCGCTACCGTACAGACCACTCACCGGTGATGAGTGCTTTTGAGCGGGGGAGAGTTGATGGGGACCATCTTCGACGCAGGTCCCGCCGCCGAGCCCGCCCGGACCCATACTGGCCTTAACATTTTAGTTTTATTTTATGCATTTATTTTTTTCCGTTTCGATTTTATTTTCGCATTTATTTTTGTCCGTTCCATGTATTGATTGGAGGGACGAATATTAGCCCTCCAATCATTTATTAAAAATACTCTAAGGTCTAGATTGCTTTGAGGGTATTATAAATACCCAAAATCTGTATGTTAATTTCAGTTTTGATGAATAGAAATTCTGAGTTTTTTTCCAAACAACGAGAACGGCTCTTATTTCCCCCAGGGAAACCCTAGTGTCCAAATCCTCCCTCTCCAAACCCTAGCCGCCACCTTCCGGACCCCTCCCCTTGCTGCCTTCGGACCTCTCCCTGCAGCACAGCCGCTGCCACCACCCCAGCCGCCGCCGCTGCCCAATCGCCGCTGTCCAGCCTCCGCCGCCACTGCTGCCGGCCGCCGCCGCCGCCCAGATGACAGCCCTTGTAAAACTTCAACTGTAAATGCCAAGTCAACAAATTACGGGAGAGCTTTGATGATAAACTAAGCAAGAGCGACATTCCGAGTTGCTAGTGACACAAAGTTTAGTTATGATGATGGGATGAGACTCAAGAAAAAGAAGACTATCCAAAGGAGAAGAAGATGTCATATAGCCAAATAACAAAATCAATGGCACATCCAATTCAAATAAAATCAATGCTTGAATAAACTAAATCAAGCTCAAAGTAACTAAGTGAAAGTGAGCTTCAATTGGCTGAGCTGAAGATGCACACACTCTCTTGGTGAAATAATAGATTGAAGCCCGAGGTAAACATGATGCACAAGAACCGATTTGATGGGAGATGAAGTGGCACTCGACACTAGAAGAAAAGGTGGATAGTCCAGAGCACACCCTCAAATTCAGATAATTCTTTTTAAGTGGAGTTATTGCTAAACAATCAATATAGTATCACCAAGTTTGTTTCAAAACCTGATTCAAGCATTGCTAACATAATGACACTAATCCCAATAAAAAATTTATCCAAGCAAGAAGCTTAGTTATATCCATTGAAAGATCCAATGGGCAGAGAACTTACTGAGAGATTTACTAAAAAGACGATCGTCCAACACCTAGCAAAGCAACCATAAAAGTTAACCGATGCATCTAAGAAGTTCCAAAAAAATAAATGACGGAGAGTAAGCATTGTGAAAGGTTGGGTTATGATCAACAAAGTTGTTGGTGAGCTCACCCCAAGTTGCATCCTAAATAACCCAATGGAGGCCAAAGAGAACCAATAAGTGGCACACGTAGTCGAGGATACGATAAACCTAGAGAGGATAAGAACTGCAAACTTGAGCCTTTGCCTAATCACCGCATTGAAGTACTTCACTAAGGGCACCCAAACATTACCGAAGTTATATAACTTACGAAAATGGGTCAAGCTGCTAAATAATAGAGCCTTAGTCAAGCAAGCAAAAAATATCAAGACTCTAGAAGGTGAAAGTTTAGCCAACTCTTATCCCAACTGAGAAAGACATCTTGCAAGACATTCAAGAAAATACATCCTAGAAAAAAATGGAAGAGCCACTAGCTGAGCCAGTAAAAAAGACTAAGATGCTTGAAGGGAATGCAAAACACTTGTAGCATGAGATAGACTAAGAAGAGATGGCTTATAAAAATGAATTTGAGCTTTCTTCCAAGGGGCGTATGAATAGAAGATTAAAAGATCAACCTTCAAAAGACACTTGAACACCCATCCAAGCTAGCAAACCTCAGCCAAGCCACTAAGAAGCGTCGAATCAAAGATATTATATGTTAAAAAATTGTTCCCAAACTATCAGAGGACTTTTAGGCACTTCCAAGCAATGCTAGGAGCATTTTTAGCTAGCCTAGATAATCGTATAAGATGTAGTCAGAGCCACGAAATATTAAAGCCAAGAAGAAGATTAATCATGTAGCCGAGAATTTCTCAAGCCAAAAAACTAGGGAGGCGAGCTATTGAACATATGAAACAACCATCAATCAAACAAAAAAGAAAGCCAATGATAGATCAGCAAGAATGGCAAAGTTGACTGTACCTGAATGGTCAATTTATAGGTAGAATTCTTGAACCAAAAAGAAGATTTCCAAAAGAGGATCAATTGGCCATATTCCAACCAAAACGACCTTTAAGGCCCAAGTCAAACTGGGAACATCTCAAACCACAGTTTTTTGAGCTACTTTGGCTCACACACTAGACACCTTTCTATTTGAGCTTGTTTCAAGTAGAGACATATTTATTACCCCAATGATATTTAAACTCAGCGAAGCCATATACAATGAGCTAACTAGACCACACCTAAGAAAGGGAGTTGTTAAAGGACATGTCATGAATTGTGCCACCAATCGCATAATCACATACCAATTTATTGTTTTGTTATCATCTTAATTTGTCACATATTATATTCCCGTAAATCCTTGCCTTTAATAAAAAATATTCCATCATTGTTACTCGAAGCTTGTTGATGTGCATTCTAGGAATTATGTATTTGTGTCTGTGAATCCCATTTTCCTTCCCAATTTACTCACCCATTGTCAAATATCTTACAATAATCTCACATGTTAGGACTTGAGTTGTGATCTCACATTCTTAATGATTGTTAAGTGGAACATGATGATTTAAATTTAGTATCTACAAGTATTTCTACACAAATATTGACCATATTAATTTTTTATTACTATATTACCTTCAAAATTTTCCAACAATAATTCTATCTACTAGCCTTATAAGTGAAACTTGTGTTGTCCATTGTACAAAATTAAATTACCTAATTATAGTTCCCATAACCATATCATAATTATAATCTATTTTCTATCCATCCTTATTAGAACACCAAACATTTATCTCAAACATTCATCTCAAGATTCATGTTTCTACAATGCCACTTGAATATCAATGATTCGTTATTCCACATTACTTGGATTATAATAAAGTAGCAAACCTATTATACTAATAAATAAGCATTAGACTCTCCATGACAGCCTATGATAACATAGTATCTTGAAATTCACCTCCATATAAACCTTGTAAGTTATGTGGTTAACTGTTCAACAATAACTCATTATTTTGATATAAGGAATCCAAAACCACCACACCTATGCATCTACTATTGTAGTTACCTTAGCAATTATAGTTTAAAATTTTGGATCATTTTTTAATGAATCAAACCTAAAACATCATGCTATATAAATGGAAGTTCAGTCCACATTCTTGGGAATCATGTGCAGATGCTCCAATTGATGTGTGAAAATGAAATTGTTTTGAAATATTTTTGTTTGACTTTGAACAAGTACAAGAACTTCTAATAATCATTATGGCTAGCAAAAATTAATTTTCTTGACAAGATTTGGCATAGAAAATTTAAAAATTTCTAACCTTCAAAATAATAATTCAATTGGGTTTCTCACCATCATCATTATCACTAAAATAATCCCATCCATTTGAGATCTGCTTTAAGAGTCATCATTTTCCATTCATTCTTGCAGAAATAGAATTGTGAAAAATAGATATCAATTTTATTTGAGGCTACAAATCATAGAATCAAGACGTCTAAGAAGTGTTACAAACTAGGATTTTATTTTATGTAATACTCTTGCTTGTAATCACATTTTTATATGTTTTGACAATGCATTGAATTAGACTATCACAATGTAACTCAACTTATGTGTAACCACTGCAATCAATCTTTTATTAACCTTTGGGAATCAGACTCATTTAAAAACTGGAGAAAGGCTAAAGAGCAGGCTGTCTTCTTCTATTTATTATCATTAACCTTGAAAATTAGTTTGCAACATCAATTTTCTTAAGCTTTCAAGCTATTTTAATCCCAACATGATGTCCATTTAGATAATGTGCTGTTCTGGACAATTCAATTTTAATAAATTAAAAAAAAGCTGTTAATTGATGAATTGCAAGTCAAGAATATAACAAATTGAATGAAAGATTGATTTCAATGCATGCATAAATTAATGCTCTGAAATGCATGACTTCAAGCGACAGTCCTAAAATTCAATACAGTGTCAGCAAGGTCGGATACTCAAATGATGATGTATTTTTGGTTCTGGTGCTGCTATTTTCTACAAATTACAACATAAGCATAACCAAATCTATAACAAGAAGTAATGTTACGGACCTTTCTTATGACCAAAGGTCCAGCAAATATAACAAGAGCTGCCGCTGCAGCTGCCAAGAAAATGCACAGGAGAACAACCTTCATCCACCATAACAGAGAAGCCCATTTTCCTTTAGTCAATTTAAACTGAACTTCCGATTCCCCGTCGTATCTCTGCACCAAAAGCACATAATCCCCGTTCGCATCTCCCATTCCAGCCTTCGATTGCACCATCAGGATATCAACAATGGATTATAAGTTTAGCACCTCCAAATCGAAACGCAAACCGATCGGATAATTCTCCGTAAGAACAAACAAAAACAAGAGATGAGTGTCTTGAAAGAAATTAAACGTCCAGAAAAGTTTCTTTCACACTCCAACTTTCTTCACCTTAAAGACTTCGCCAAGAGAGCGAAACCCTAGATCTCAATCAACAACATTAAAAAAAAAATTGGGCGAGAAAGAGAGTCAGAGAGACACGGGCATTGATTTCGAGAGTCTGCATTCGATTGAGCGACAAGTTCATGAAAGGGAAAGGAGAAAAGAGAGAAAGAGAGGACAACGAGCCAATTGCACAAAGAGCAATGGCTGAAAAATGAAACTGAAAGCCTTTATAGTAGAGGGAGCCGTGCAGGGCGCACCAAGCAAGGACGTTGGAGTTCCATCTCTGGTCCACTTTGTCGGTGCAAATAATAAGTCTTTTTGTATGCGTTTTTGTTTTCGTGCTTAGTAGTCACACATAAAACGGCCCCCTCTGAGCCTTTTAAAATGAAGTTTAAGCGCGGGTTAGAAAGAAAACAATATAACGAGATGCGAATTGAACCAAAAATAATAATTAGATAAATTTTGCTTTAATTGCTTAATATACATTAAAAAGCAAGATTGAGAATTATTAATACATTTTTAGTAAATATTATATATTTACGTATTTTTTATTATTTATTTGAATATCAAATATGCATATTTTTTATTTCTTAGATTGAAAAAACTTTATTTTAAAATTTATAAAATTCAATTTACTATGATGTTCCTCAAATTTACAACCTCCACCAAGTCATAGCTTTGAGAATGCGAGAGAACTACACAAATCCCAATCAAAGTATTCGCACAAGTGTTTTGTACATATTTCTCAAATTATTTGAGAAAATTGAAAATTAATCATTTTATCTAGTGTTGTATTTTCATGTTAACTCATTAACTCAAGAGAACTACTTAACTTCTTAAGTCTTAAAGACTTAGCTATAACTTTTTGTTTATTTTGTTTTGTATATGATGCATTTTTGTATATATTTATGATATATATAAACTTACTTGAAGAAGATCATACTTACAATCTAGCTAAACTTGTACTAAGCAATTTCACCTAGTTATTGTTTGCCCAGACACCTTGAAGGCACTCCCAAATGCATGCACCTGGATGTGCTGCAAGCTTGTGTCCAGACAGGTCTGGTAAGACAGCTCATGGGATATAGTTCATGGGCATATCAAAGTGACTAATGAGACATGTATGACATGCCTAATAGTAAGAATGTGGTTCATTGATAGCACCCAAGTGCCCTGGTGCATCTCAGGGTATACCCATATTTCTTAAAATATATAATATCTTATTTGAAGCCCCTTTCACCTCCACTGTAAATAGAAGATGTGAAAAGTCTTCAAAAGCATTCCTAAGCATTAAAAACCCTCTCTTAAGCGCTCTTACAAATTTCTAAGATGCTATTAAGTTTTCAAGTTCACACAAATTTTGTAAAGGATTTAATATTTAGGATTTCACCTTAACTTGTTTTATAGATGTTTTAGTTTGTGTACAAATTTTTTTTATTTTATAACTCTATGCTTGCGTGATATGCAATAAATTTTGAAATCTCTACTATACATATGATTTCAAAGGAGGGGCGGTCAAGAAAATCTTACCTCAGTATTATTTTGGAATGAGGGAAGGCTCTGCATTCAGAGATTCCAAAGGTATTGATGAGACTCTACATCAGGACAATTTGGGAAGAAGAGAAGATTTTGCAACTCCATAGCCAAGTGTCTATAAAAGTGGATTTTACATCTATTCTGCATATTGTGGATCTAGACATATAAGAACTTTTCGACCGAGCGGATGCATGTTCAAGTGGACCCGAACCACTATAAATCTTTGAGTACTTTATTTACTTATTTTCAGACTATGTTTTATTTATTTTTTGCTTGTGATTAAATATTTTATTACAGTATCTCATATTCACAAAAAAATTAAGAAGTTTTATTTTTCTATTGGATTGGGTAATTTGAGCTCCTAAAGCTAACACAATTAGTTTAAATCTAAAACCCTTAGCATGTATTAGCTCAATCTAAGTTCCTGTTGTGCATAAGTCTTGGGTTCCAATACCATTAGCATGAACTAAGTACTAAATAACTATAAAATATTCAACGATGTATATTAATGTGTAAGTGTGTCAATGCTCTAAATAAAATGAGATATTAATAAAGTGTGTTGTACTTATAACTATTAGCATTTAAGTGTTACTTTTGTATTAAATAGAAGTTGTTGTAATAATGATATAACAAATTGCAACTAATAAAAAAAAATTATTGCAATAAAAATAGTAATAACATAAAGTTTTATAATAATGAATATAACACATATTTTTTACTCATTTAAATCTAAATTTTTTTCTAAAATATTTAATAAAAGTAACTGTTATAGAGTGGTTCGGTTTTCATTTGAGTATTAAATATAAATTATTAAGATTCAATAATAAAAGTTCTCTATGATATTATATTTAAAAAAAATATTATGCTTACATATAAATATACATCAAATAATATTTATTATCAATATAAATTTATTTTTTTTATAATTTTTATATATATACCTCACAAAAAATATATTTAACTAATAATCTACTTATACATTAAATTGACATAATATATATATATATATATACTAGTATGTAAGCCTAGCAATAATATTCCATTAAATTGCAAACTAATATTGAAAAAGGTAGATAATGAAATATTTTAAGAAATTATAATAATTTATGTACCTGAGAAAAACTGCAAACGATTTAAACCAAATCGAAGCCTATGAACAGCTTTAGAAGGACTTCAAGACCAGCTTGAATGTGATCCGAACTATATTTATATTTTAAAAAAAATACATATATAACTTTATTTATGCATATACGCATTCTCTTTAAATGAACTATGTTCGACAATAATAATAAATGATTATGAACTGCAATTTACACTTGAGGCTGTTTATCTGAGGAAGAAGAAAATTGCAAGTAAAGGATGGAACAGCGAAACGACAACGGTGGAGTCGGGTACGAGGGTTGCAACAACTTAGGGGACGAGAACAATGCGAGCATGGCTGATGATGAAGCAAACAGGGCAACGACGACAGCATGCATGCACTGCGGGGACGACAACAACAAAGGCATGCACGCATTTCTGCACCATGCGACCGCAGCATATACCTACCTTTTCCGCCTAAATTTGGCGGAAAATGAAGATGCTCTTCCCCTACAAAATCACTCTGGAAAAATTGTACTAATTTGTATTCATTTTTTGTGATCGATTGCTCTCAGCACTAGTTATTTTCTGAAAAATACTATGATAACCCCAAAATATTCAATTTCTCCCAAGAAAAAAAAGCAGCTTTCATGTGCCACAAAATTCTTTTTTATTTAATATTTTAACACCAAAATTTAAATATTACAAGACTATCACCCCTTTATTAATACATGAATTATCATCTTGGCATTTTCTAATAATCCAGAATGAAGAAAGGAGCACAATAAGAAGCTAGCTCAGTAAAAATAAGAAAACTTAGGGTGTTGAATATGTAAGCATAATACAGCGGGCTTTGCGAGCCAAATAGGCACCCCTATTTTCTCTTATCCAGAAGAGCATTAAGGGGCTGTACAATACAGTAAATGAGAGCTCAAAGAAAGACCGATCACCAGTTCTTCCTGGAAAAAATGACTTGCACGCAATCAACTAAACATTTTTCTCCAGGGCTACGCGCGATTCAAAATATGTTAGAAAAAAAAACTGAAAAATACCAACCTATTTAACTACAGCTACCACCCCACAGCAATGCTTACCCTAATTCCTCCCAAACTTGAAGCCATCAGTTCCCCCAACTGGCTTAAAAACCCTAACTTATGCCACCAGAATTACAGAAACCTACTAATAAGTTAATGATATTTCTTCAGTCACTTGATTGTGATGTACCTGTTGGTCCCATGCTTAGCCCAATGATCCTTGAGGTCGAGGGGAGCCGAAAGATCGTGGCCCTCGGCCGCCAATCTGCTGAGCAGCTTAGTGAAAGCACTGCCGCTCATCTTGCGGCCGGCGACGCGGGCGTGCCGCTTGTTGGGCATCACAGGGAGGGGGTACATAGAGAGCGTGGTCGTGCAGCAGGCAGACTGCCACCCACCACTCCCCCACTTGTAGCACTGCTGCAGCTTTCCCGTGCAGGAGCACGCCGGTGGCGGCATCATCGTTTCATCAAACGTCACCAGGTTGAGTCCAAGATCCTGTCCCTTCCACTCGTGCTCCTTCGTCACTATAGCTATCTTGTTTAGATCCTCCCCGCTCCCTACAACGGCACCACCCCTCCATTGGCTCAGCGGCTTTGCCAATACTATTTGCTTGTTCAGGTCCTCGCCACCGGCGACCTTCTTGCCCTTCCTCGAAGCCTTCTTTGCAGGATTGGCCGGCTTGCCTTTCGCCTCCTTTCTTGACCTCTTTGCTTTCCGCATCTTCACCGTGCCATCAGGAGATGTCGGGATGGGGTATGCATCCGGCACTTGCATCTCTCGTCCATGGATGTATGCGGCAGCGTCTGGTATCTGATGAGGCGGCAGATGCTGCAAGTGGTGCGGCTGTTGTTGCGGCTGGTGCTGATGCTGGTGGAAATGCTTTGCCCCGCGTGAGACGGAGCACCCGGGCGGGCAGCCGGAACCGTTGTCTCCGTTCATGCCATTCTCGCGCGTGTACCCAAGAGCCGCAAGGGCATTGTCGCGTTCCATGATCGCGGTGTTCCGCTCGGTGATTACGGCGTCGCGTTGAAGTATGGCCATGTCTCGCTCGGCGAGAGCGGCCTTCTTCTCCGCCAGGGCCAAGTTGCGCTCTTGGATGGCGCTGTCCCGCTCCGCCAAGACGGCCATGACCTTTATGGTATGGCTGTCTTTCATCTGATGTTGTTGAGGCATCATCCACTGTGATTCAAAATAAAATCAAAAAGGGTTATTAAATCATTTCTTCTTTTTATTTTGTTACGTTGAATCATAAAAGAAATTTTCATAACATCTGAAACTAATATTAGTAGAGTCATCTTTGAAAACAATGGTAGGCTGACGAGTAGCACTAATTGAGATAATGAAATTTGGGGACAGTTGCTCTAAAAACTGAACGCAGACAACAGCAGGCTTGTTGTTAATTTGGAAATATACTGAACGGGTCTTTCAACGGATATCAATATGTACATATTTATATCTTAAAATTTAGAATGAAAAATACAAATTAAACTTATTTTAATAAACTTTTTACTTATAAGCAAAAATAAAATAATTCGAAAGCACTATACATATAAAAGGTGCATTATACTTTTTTGTGAATAAAATTCATAAATTTTATTGTTCGTCACAAAAGCTACGAAAAATGAGAGTATTTTAAAATACCCAAATTCATTAAAGCTGTTGACAATTTAAGCGCAAAATTTAAACAGATAATTTTAAGAAAAATACAAAGTTTATTTTAATTATATTCTCAAATACTAATAACTCTATACCTGATTACCTCTAAACAAACTCTGATCTGCACCATCTATTTACAACAACTTAATCTCAACCACACATCCTAAACTACACCTAGTACTATAAAGATTCCAGGATAACAATAATACTAGGTTATATGCAAATGTCCTGACTACTCTTCATGGTATCAGAGCAGGGAAGCTTCAGTTTTGACCCACCTCCGATCCCCTGCTAATCTCTGTCTTCCTCCCAACTCACCTCCACAACTTGAAAGAACTAAATTCATCACAGCCACCAGAAACACAGTTCCATCATGATGGACTCAACCAGCTAGCAGCTAACCCGTTCGGAAGACTACACCTTCTCGGCACCCCCTTTAATTCAACACAATTTAAAGTTCCTGGTGACTAACATCAAAATTATGGTCTCTGACAACTACCAGATCTAGAGAGCCTAAAACTTCCTATTCTTCAAGCCAGTTGTCTTCAAAATTACCTGAATGAATCTAGCAACTGTCCCTTTCCAACAACAACAGACAACAAAGGTATGCCAAATGGATTTCGATCAACCACAACCTGATCGTGCAACTATATCTACAATCTCCCCAATCATTCTACAGAATATTCTCAAAAGGGACAGCTCGTGAAACTAGATAACCCTCGAACGCAGGTTCCAGTTCTTAAATAAATCAAAGGTCGTGCAGCTCAAAAAGGAGCTGCACAACATCGCCTATAACAACCCAATGTCGTTACTTTGCAAATTAGGTCAAATTCCGACTCAAAAATTAGGATTTCAGACAACTTCAAAATTAGGGTAAACCAAAATTATCATTTGATAAAAATAGTTTTTAGATCAAAATGCCTTAGTTTGAGAGAAATTCGGATAACGGAAACTCCCGATTCAATTTCTGAATTGTTTAAAGTCAATAAATTGAAAAAATTAAATACAATTCCAAATTCGTTGATTTTTGTGCCATTGGATTGAGAATATTAATTGAAGGCTACACATAAAATTTCGTCGAATTTGGAACTCCAGTTCGATCGTAATTAATTTTTGCAGTTTCAAACTTTATAAATTAATATAAAAGAATTTATGCTAATTATATTGTAAAGAATTTATGCTAATATAAAATCTATGAATTAAAGTTCTCATTCGAGTTCTCCCAGAATGACTTGAACTGGTATTGTAAAGAAAACAATATCGGGATTGAAATTCTCAGTAATTAGAGAATACTCCAAGTATCGCATTAAATAATAAAATATTACATTTTATATTAGCTTAAATGCGATTAGCGGAAATAAAGATGTAATAAAAATGTAAGAAAATAAGACACTAGCTCAAAAGGGATAATTAAGTTCCTGCAAAATTAGCATAAACTCCAGTTCGATCGTAATTAAAACTCCCTTCAGTATATTTTGCAGGAACTTAATTATCCATTTTGAGCTAGTGTCTTATTTTCTTGCATTTTTATTACATCTTTATTTCCGCTAATCGCATTTAAGCTAATATAAAATGTAATATTTTATTATTTAATGCGATACTTAGAGTATTCTCTAATTACTGAGAATTTCAATCCCGATATTGTTTTCTTTACAATATCAGTTCAGGTCATTCTGGGAGAACTCGAATGAGAACTTTAATTCATAGATTTTCAAGTTGTTGATGGGTCTACGACGCTACTTTTTATTTTTATTTATTTTTGTTTCAAAATGACGAATATTGTAAGAAGTGTATGTTGGTTATTTTGTAATATATAATTATGATGAATGAGAAATATTCTTTGGCTTTATATATGTGTATCATTTCTCTTTTAAATTGCTCAATAAGATCCTGCAGTTTGTGAATACCTAATATCAGAACAGTTCTCACTGAACCGACATCGAACCATCACATCGCCTCCGAAATCATCCAATGCATGAGTACCGCACCGATATCAAGTCCATCGTGGACAAAATAGTTGTCGTCGAATACAAAGACGACATCAAAGATACATCCATTATGCCCTAAACGGACTGTTGACATCCTAATAGACTTTTAAGACTGCCATTAGCACTAAATCTTGATCCAATAAGTCTTGAAGATCTATACTCCATCCTATGCAATGAGGAGCCCAAAAAACAGACAGATAATAGCTGCAAACTGCAGCAAATGCAATACCACAACATCAAGAATATAACCCCTATATCATTGGCACACGCGCGAGTCACAGTTGAGATCGCAGCTTTCACGGCAAAGGTTGCCACCATTTACGTCCATTCACCGGCAGAGCCACAAATCCAACACATACTACAAATACTGCCAAATCTGCAGCAAAATGGGTCACACCGCAATCAACTTATGGCACCACATCATTTTCAAACACCAAACGACACCCTCAACCAACGACACTCATCTCTAATGGGCACTGTGGCAACTAGTACCTAGACTCCAGTGCCTCCATACATATCACAAGCGAGCTTGACAAGTTGTACATCTCCGAACCATAAAACGGCCAAGACGTATTCACTGTTGGCAACAGACAATAGTGTGTTCATAATATCTACCCTACTTCAAGTTTCTCAAACAAAAAATTATCTATTATCTGTTCATAAACCGCCACTGAAAATCTTTTTCTATTACTTTCAATCCATCAAGCTGCTTAATCAAGAACCTCAACTCAAATAAAATCCTTCATCGAGAAAGCAACATCAACGGTGTCCACATTCCCCAAAGTTCGCCAGTTCCCATCCCCTCTCATACAGCACCCCAGATAACCATCTCCTTACAAAACTTATGGCATAAATGTTTAAACATGCCCATCCCCACTCCAAGTGTATGACGTTTTCTCAACAGATACCTACCAGATATTAGCTCACATATCCTTTTGATTATGCAGGCCAACAATTATCATCGCAAAAAATCATCGTTTATAGTTTTCAAAATATGTATTTCTCAAAAGACATACTAGAACTTATCTACTCTAATGTATAGAGCCCTGCCCCCATTATTTCCAAAGAAGATTACAAATATTATGCTCTATTTATTGATGATTTTCCAGGTACTCGTGGTTGTTCCCCACGTGCCATAAATTTAAAAGCCCATCAGCACTTCGTACACCTTAAAGCACTACTAGAACACCAATCCAATAAAAACATCAAAACGTTTGTACTGCCAATCTCATCCACCGTCTACCATCACCGAACACCAAACACACCTACCTCCCCTCATCACCTTCTACACGACACCGCCAACACAAACGTTTTTACTGGATACCCACTCAACATTAAATCCAATTCACTGTATATAGATATTATGTCCAGGTTTATCATTTTAATATTATCTCCCGCCATGTTCGTTTCCTGCAATCCACATTCCCATTCAACTCAGCAACAAACCACCAGCATAATCCTTGTGGCAACAAGCTTCCCCGATGACAACCAAATCCCTCCAAACCTGGCAACTCCCATATTTACACCAGCTCCCAACACCCAACAGCACCACTACATTCCACCCAAACTCCATTTACAATCATCACACAACCTCCCCAAAACAGTCAATTTTTTCATCCAGCCATCACTACACAACCCAAAGCCTCATCTCCTCCACAGAAAACCCGATCAACTGCGTCCAACCTTCGAATCAACCAAAACCCCATCAAATGATTTCTCAATCCAGAACAGGATCACTAAAACCCAAGTTCATCTTGATCTTACTCTCCACACCTCACCCCCTATCGCTCCTCCCAACTACAAAGCAACTGTCAATTACCAACCATAGAAAGATGCTATTGGTAGAAGAGTTTCAAGCACTAACTGAACAAAGAACGTGGTACCTCCTCACCTCTTGCACAAAGTTGTCAGGTTCAAATGAACGTATCATACCAAATTCAACAGGGACAACGCTGTGGCCCACTACAAAACTCGCCTCGACGCCCACAACCTCATCAAAACTCAAGGCATTGATTACACAGAAACCTTCATCCCCATTGTAAAAATGATAACAGTTCACATGCTTCTAAAAATGGCAACCTCCAACAAATGAGTAACCACGGCACCCTTGACGACATCATGTTATGAAACAGCCGGATGGATATGAAGATCCCACTCATCCACACACGTTTGTCTTCTAAGAAAAACTATCCATGGGCCGAGACAATCCCCTTGATACTCTATCTTGGCAGGCTTCCTCCACAAACACAAGTTCAAAACAAACAATGTTGATCCATCGTTGTGTATCACAACTCAAATAATTCCACTTATCTATGTTGACAACATCCTCATTATGGGATTCAATAAGCAGCACATCAATCAAATTTTGCTATTACTACAGCGCAAATTTCGTACAAGGGTACTCAACCATTCCTCAAACTTCTTAGGAATCAGCTTTATCCGAACAACCTTTGGGCTATTCCTAAACCAAACCGCCTACACAGCCAACGTTCTTGCCGCCATAGGTATGACCACCAGCAAAGCCCAAACGACACCTATAGCCACCAAATCTCCACCACACACCTCTACGCAATTCTCCCAACCGAAATTCTGCAAAAATTGATTGGTTCTCTCCAATATCTCACCATATTACCAAACCAAACATTTGCCTCGCAATCAACCAGATTGGCCAAACCATGCATAATCTGCTCTTTGAGCAACTTAACCACATCCTTCGCTGCATCCAAGGCACCCTTCATTCCGGTCTATCTAAAGTACCTGGCGCTATGAACCTCACGGCATACTCACACCTGGACTAGGCCAAGGATCACTGCGGCCAAAAATCAACCCCAGATTTTGCATCTTCCTAGACAGCGCACACATCTCATGGAGCGCAACCAAACAATCAATTGTTTCTAGTTCATCTATAGAAGCGGAGTATAAGTTGCTCATTGCCACCACCACAGAAGTTATATGGCTACAGCAGCTCCTCAAGGACTTCAACATCCACATCTCATCATCAATAATCATCCAATGCGAGAACATGCCAGTCATCAATTTTGCAAACAACCCCGTCTTCCACACTAAAACAAAACACGTTGAGGTTGACCGCCACTTCATTTAGGACCGCATGTGACACAAGGAGACTCAACGTTTGCATATCTCCAAAGAAAAAAAACTAACGAACAACCTTACCAAAGCCCTACAATCAAACCGCTTCCAAACACTAGGTACTAAGCTAATGATTGCCCCCACTCCCATCAACTTACGGGGTAACATATCCCGACTATTTCACTACCTCTAAACAAGCCTCTTTCATCTAAACCATCTATTTCCAACAACCCAATCTCAACCATACATCCTAGATTATCCCTAGTACTATGAAGCCTACAAATATGTATTTCAAGATAATAGTAGCACTCAATTATATGCAAATGTCTCGACTATTCCTCATATACGAGTAAATTCAACCCATTGTTATGACTTACGTATCATGATTTGTTGAGTGTGCTGGCAGATGAAGCTAAAAAGCAAATGGAATAAAAAGATAAAAATATGTACTTCTTATTGCAAACTTAATATAGCAAGATAACTGTGGTGTCAGAATAAGCGCATTACTGCCATGGGTAGGAGTGATAGTGCCATTCCTTTTCGGAGCATTTGAGCCTTCTGGTATGACGATGTATTTCTTATCTCTTATATATCTTTTTTTCTACAAGGAGTTATAAAAAGTACATATTTGATTAGGTATGATAGATTTGAGACTTACTTTATAGTAGGAAGACATTTAGTGCTATACTTCGTGGGAAATATGTGATTCTCTTGCACCCATAGAAATGAACATCTATGGCATTTTGATGACGATTTAAGCTCTCTTTCCTCTCCTGAGAAAGCAGGGGCCCATTAAGGGCTGAGCAAACAATCCTATCGTGATTCAATCGATTCGCAGCTTATAAGCTTAAGCTTATAGATCTAAATTGAGAAGACATGTATGGAAGTGGGCCTACAATGAGACAAGCAAGGGCCAGCAATGGGGCTCATAAAAAGGACACCCTCTGCATTTTACATGAAACAAAAATCATCATTGGGTGATCGATAAATCTCTCAATACCTCAAATCTTTATTCTGCATTTAAAAGTTCTTTTTAACCATGCATATCTATATCTAAATTCATGTAATTGAATTATTTTATGCTCATATTACCCCAAGCCAAACAGCCTCTAATGTTTTGCAAATGTTGGAAACTTGAATCTCTATTTGTGAAGAGGAAGAATAAACTACCTATGGATGTTACAAAGCATTTTGAGTTATCACATATGCATTTTGCAGTATCATTTTGTAATGTTAAGAAAAAATGTAATGGCCAAGAGCCCACTACCTTTGTTCTTATGGAATGAGATTTTTGAACCTTGATCAACTCACATCAACTCAATTTTCTCTTGTATTTAACTGACTCGGAAGAGTAAAGAAAACAAAATAGAGACTGATCATCATGCTCATCATCCACAAGTAGAATAGTCCTGCAAGTGTTAATTTGTTTTGTAATCCATGCGGTCACGGTTCGTATGCAGTTATTCAAGCTTGTGAAGTCCCAGACAAAGTTTAACTGCACAACCAGAGAGCTTCTAATCTCAATCTATGATACATCTTCACAGATGATATGGGGCTACTTGATTCAGTAGATGCTTATGTCTCTATAGTTTTGTTTCCAATGTGTGTTATTTTTTTATTAGAAAATTTATTGAATCGTTAAACCCTATGGGAGTATAACTGAAGTCAGTGGCTGGTTTAGAAGATCAAAGAGAATAGATGCAAAACTGTTATAGAGAATAGATAGAAGGAAGGATAGCTTGCCGCTGTGGTATTGGCGAGGACATATTGAATGGAGCAGTTGGAAAAGAAAGGAATTCCGGCTAGAGTACATGAGCAGAATTTAAGCTGCAGTACAAAGGAAAAATAGGAGATGATTGTAGGCACTAGGTAAGAAGAAAGAAAATAAGAAGAAATATACCTAATGAAAGATAACCGACTACATATGCCCCACCAAAACCTTAACTCTAACGGGAGAATCAATTATAATTTTTTTTGGACAATATGCAGTTTATCCAATAATCTTTTAGATAAAAAAGTTTAAGAGAAAAAAAAATATAATCATCCTACATATGGTACTAAATTATAAGGGATTTAAATTAATTGAATCAAGCCACATCAATTATATACATAATTTACCAGAATTTAAAAAATCTAAATAATTTTGGTTTCCAACAAGGAGAAACTGACGCTACAAAAATAGTTTTGCCCAACTTTCCAAAAATAGATCTCACGATGCAATAATACTAACAAATTTTGATCACTAATGCTAAATGAACCTACTGCACTAATGAGAACTGGGACAATATTAACATGGCAGGTTCATATATGGCACACAGTCGAATAGTTAATCTTCCTGAAAATCCCTCAAAATGAACATCCTAGAATTTCAGTTAGTTGTCATGCGGACGTGGACGACACCATGACCATGCTCTACACCTTCAAATAAAGTTATATTATGCATTGTGACAGTTTTTCGCTCAATGAAAATGCTTCTCCTGTCAAACTTGTGTACAGTGGATGCAGTATTCATTCGAGAGTGAAAAGTCGCCATCTTGTTTGAACTATAAGACAAACTGTGTAACTATGATAACAATAAAATTTTCTATATTAATTTTTTAGTTTTAAATAATAGCTAATTTAACTTAAAAAGTAAATTTTATCAAAAAAAGTTGCAATTAATTTTTGTTTTGAGTTATTACACTTTATATTGTGGATTCCAATCAACTAGACTTGCTTCCAAATAGCTTCATGAATTTGTATAGTGCAACAATGCTTCTCAAAATATAAATTTCACTCATTTTCTTAAATTTTAATTTGATTAATAATGAAAGATATTCAATTTCAATAATTATATTTTTTCTGCCATATTTTTCAAGTAGTGCAGCATTTAATTACATGCAAAAAAACTAGTTGCATACCTTGGAGCCATAACCTGGTTGTCCTAAATCATATAGAACGAGCCTTGATGAAACAAAACCCAGTCAAATCAGCACACAACATACTCGTGCTTGACTTCAATGCAGCATATTTATAAATCCAAAAACTAATCACTTCCTCTCATAAACATTAATATAAAAATGAAAATAACATCCGTTCTCAGTATGGATATTTCTTTTAATTGTTGGAAAAAATCCAATATGGAGATTAGGACTTGTTTTATAATTTAAAAAGTAACCAAAAAGTGTACAATGCATGGTTAAAAAAACTAGCAAATAAAAATAATAATAATAATAATAACATATATCCCTTGTTTTCCTAGTAAGTTGTCATATGTCAATAATTATTAATTAAACATCGTTTCTTGATTTCTGGTACTAGGTACTAATACAGTGAATAATTTTATGATGCAGTGTAATATCAAAATTATATTCATCCTGATGTTTAAATAATGCAAATTTTATATTTGTGTTTTATGTATATTTATTTCACACTTAAGTTTTAATAAGAATATTGTTCTCAAATTAAATTAGAAGTGTTCATTATTTAATATAGGTGTAATAGGAAATGCATCATGATTAAAATAGAAGTAAAGGAAGTAAAGTGGAAATATAAATATAACATGATTAAAATATGCCAAATAAGAAATTGCTTTGACATGATGCTCGTCAATGAAAAGTCCTGCATTTCAAATTTCTTCTACACGGAAATATACACCCACCCAAATTTAGCGTGCTTATGCATCTAACGCCCAACAAAAAAATCAATAATTAAAAGTGTGCATTTGTGTATTACACAATAAAACTGTTGAGAATTTTGAAGAAAAGAATAAAATATACGGGTTGAAGTAAATGTAAATTTAGATATTTATGGATCTTTTGATGAATGAAAAAAATATGGGTAAGGTTTGTGCTTAGCAACTTCACAAGAATAGAAAGGAGAAGGTCAGCTGATTGTCATTCATTCCTTCGAGTCGGATGATTTAAGGATAAACTCAAAACAATTTTCTCACGATATAGCAAAATTTGATTTTTATTGAAATAACAATTAAAGTCTTATTTCTTGAAATGAAGACATTCCTTATATGGTTTCTCCATATATGAAAATAAATCTCTTGCCATTAACACATTGACGATGATGTTACTTTCCTTGTGTTGCTCTCGTCTTAAAGCTAAAAATATATCATTTTCCTGTTTTCAAATTGAACCATTTCCTTATGTAAGTCTTTCCAAATATATAATTTTCAAAATTGGTCAGTTTTTTTTTCTTTGTCATTCTTCATGTGTTGATGATGACAACTAGTGTGCCCTCATGAGAATGATGAGATTACTACAAAAATGCTTTTTCTGTTCAGTCACATAGTTATAAATAATGAAAGGAATTTGAATTGTTGATCCCAGACAACTGGGAAGAGCAACGAAGATGATAGGTTGGTCATATCAAAGTATCGTTGAAAAATTTTGCAATTAAGAAGAAAGGAAGAAACATGATTTATCTTCTTGAATAGACAAAATAGTAATTAATCAGATGCATCAAACCTTCCTAGATCTGTTGATAATGAAACAAGGTGGCAGCAGGTACTAGAAACATGACTAGCGTATGGCATGGCTACACTGTGCATAAAGAAGCCCAACCATTGAATCTTTCTTTAAAGATCTTAATTTGTTTGATCATTACTAGAGTAAAGGTGAAAAAGTTCAATCTATGTGAAAGCAAATGCAAGGGATCAGCTGTCAAGATCTAACATGATGTAAAATAAAAGTTCTGAGCCCTATACATGTATCTTTTCCAGACCATGCAATTGTCAAACATGGCAGTATGGGAGCACAGATGAAAGATTAATTTTCTAAACGGCACTAAAAAAAAAAATTGCATCTACAACTTTGGGAATAAAGAATCAAAAAGTTATTTCAGAGTATCAGAATCTCCGTAATACAAAGATAGATAAGCATATTATGACAGTGATGTAAAAATAATACCATCATCAGCATGCAATTTTTTACACAAATATGTGATGATTATCGTTTAGTTTAAATGTACAAAGATTGGCATGACCAACATTAATCAAATATTTATATTTGTCAAGAATTGCATTAAGCTAGTCAGTTCAGGTTAGAAGTCATAGAGCTTCAAACACAACTATTAAAAAACAATAGTTTAGTTAATATCTTTGATGCACATATCGCTTCTTTAGATACAATAAAACAATAAATGTGTGGAGAAAAAGATGCCCTTCCACAATGCATTAACCATACCTGAGCATGAACTGATTTATAGTGATCCGTCTTGTGTCTTCCATTCTCCCTGTGCCCATTATCATCCATACTTGCGTGCAATAACAACAAAACCCAATTAGAAACTTCAATCAGCCATATCATAAATTGTCACATTAACTTTTCGAGAAAAAAATTAAAACAAGAAAGATGATACTATTCCTATAGATTGAAAAAAAGTTGGATATACTGAGCTAAGATTCAAACACTAATTAAAAAGCACTTCAAGCTACGCATACACAATTAAACATGTATGCTAGTTAGAGCACGTTTGTGCAGTATATATACATATTTTGTGAAATGCTTTAGGATTATTAAATGCTTATATGTGATGACCTGCTATTGGGTTAGTAATAGCTAATCCAACATTAAGTATATTTCCCGCATGATCATATTGGATGGTTAAGTAAGATAGCATATAGATTATTTAATTCATCCAGAGCCATACAAAATAAAATTAATAACTTCCATTCAATTTAACATAAAAATATTCAAAATAAAATTTACATCCCAAAAATAAATTGAACCATCAATTGGTCCTTACAATTTAATATAACATAAAATAAATAGATTAGAACAATTTCTCGAAACTCTTGCAACAATTTCTTTGATCGTTTGCCCTTAAGCTAGCTCAGCGTCCTCCAACTGAATCCGACCTAGGGCATTAATATAAAAACAATACCAGGATTTGAATTCCCAATGATTAGAGGATACTCTAAATATCAAAGATATCAAATGTTACGCTTTTTCAAGTATCAAAAGCAGTATACAAATATAAAGGAATAATGATAAAAAATTGCACGAAACATTGGGTAAAGCATAAAAATATTGTAAATTCCTGCATAGATTGTTTGACAACGGTGAATGTTCCAATGCCATAATTATGTCACACCATTTTCATCAAAATAAATTAATATATGAGAATGTTTATAAGAATGTCTTGATGTTATGAAGCAACTTTAGCAATTATGTTGGGCAAATTCATAACACCAACAATGGGTTCAATAAAGGATGTTCATCACCTGAGCCCCCTCAAAGGCTTCAGAAGGCCCCCATATAACTCCCGATGGACTAGACCCGACCCTAACCTAATTTAGCTACCATTTAGAAACCCTTGCAAATACTCACAAGACATAATAAATACATTTCATTATGTGACATCTTTTTAGCAATAAATAAATATTACCTTTAATATTAACATGAATCAAGCTCAAAGCGATGCTAAAGCAGCATTAAAAGCAAATAAGTGCAAAAAATAATATCTGGGTACCTTTGTATTTAATTATGCTGAGAAGTACTCACAAATCTGTTGTAGCACTTAGAGATTTGATGTGTCTGTAAAAATATATATTTTGTAATTCTATTAGTCTTTGCAAATGACTTATTTTATATGATTAAAACATAGTCTTGTTCCAAAGCTTGATTTTAATTTGCAAACTTAGACTCTCCTTGAGATTATTTTACTCGAAAAACTATCTAGTTAGATCTTAAAACTTGAACGTATTCAAGGTCAAACTTTCTTAAAGATTTGAACCACTTATTCAGACTCAATATGACATTGGTACTCACTTTGACTTGGTTTGACTCAATTTGGGTTTGGTGTTCAATTGATAATCCTCTTCTTATCCCTAAACTTCAATTGTTGGGTTAAAAGCATAATGTCTTTCAAGATCAGAATACTTAATAATGCCTTACGTTCAAGCTAAATCAGATCAATCCAAATCTCTAACCAAGGCTGAGCAGCATAGGGTATTATGATAATAATCCAAGTGATTACATAATTTATTCTAATAGCATTGTAACCTTCACCTACCAAAATACATTCAGATTGCAAATTGATCATAGTGGAAATTAGATCCTTGATTTCATCAATAACAATTGAGTATGAAATTGCTGAAACTATATAGCATTTATAAATCTCTAGATCAGAGTTCTGATTCCATTCTAAAATTCTTGCATCCTATTAATGAACAACTTTAGCAAATCACACTTAGTCTTCATGTCTTCTAAGTACACTTCCATACCTCTCAACAACAAATATTTGACTCCATGGTTACATCAAAATACCGAGTTAAATAGAAAATTTAACTTATATTAGCAATGCAGTTGAATCTTAACTCTCAATGAAACTAATTCGAACGATTGATTGTATCTATAGACAGCTTCCCATAATATCCAAATAGAGAATTGGAGACTTCCAAAACTAATAACTAAAACAAAACTTGGATATATTATAACTTACTAAACTAAAAATGAATTCTATATTTAATTCTTAAAGTTCAGCTTCACTGCAATTTAAGGTTCAAAATTGCGTGAAGATGCACTTATTGAAAAGAGAAAAAAAATACTTTTTAAAGTAAATTCTTCATTGATGTTCAAATTTTCATCAAGAATGAATCCTCAAGTGATTAGTACAGTAGATGTCTTGGTAAGAAATCCGTGCCTCAAACAATCTTCAGAAACGTTGAAATCGGGAAGAGGGGTTGAAGAAGGGCTGAAGGGCATCGGAGGATCCTTCGGGAAGGAGTAGAAGAAGATCGTAGGGACATCAGAGCTCGCCTCTCTTTTCTGTCGTAGGTTTCCAAGGCTCGTTGATTCTATCGGCTAGGGCGAGGGATCGAAGAAGACGACAGCTGCCTAGCATCAAGAAATTCATTGAGAGCGAGATTCAAAATTGGAAATTAGGCTTAGAATTTTCTGTGGAGACAGTAGAGGAAAGGTTCAGTGCTTAAATACAGGATTTGTGAAAGGTAACAATAATCATTATTTCTTTACGGTTTCAAAAGAGGGAGAGAATGCGGCTTTTAAATGAATGTCTTATTTGCATCTGAGAAAGGGAAACGGTATTTTCCTTAAAACTTCTAATCTTTTGAATTTAAGCTGTTATTCTTTTCTTGAAGATGTTGTCGGTTTCATAATGGAAGGAAAGCAACATCAACTATCAAAGAAACTGTCAGGTTTTAAATATAGCTTAACGTCAAAATAAGATTTTCATCATTTTTGTTATCCTTTCTTAAAACAATTCTAAATTTGATTAGTCAAAAAAAATGTCATGGGCCATTACATAGTGGCACGTAAATTAGTGAGAAATTAACGCAAAATGGAAATCAGCAGGAAAATTAACAGCAAACAGAAATCTGCATGTAACGACAATTAACAGTTAATTGACCAAGGGTCATTACAGACACCCCCACATAAATATAATGTTGTCCTCGACATTGCTAGTTGTTATATTGCATGACAATTAAATTGTTTCGTGAATTTCCCCGATATTGTGACTAAGTTCAGGATAAAATATGAGGCACTTGGTGTAAGTTAAATAAGGAAATTTAACATATTATATGATACTTCATGATTTTGGAGATGTACCATAAAATACACTACTAAACAATACTTAATTAAATCTTCCCAAAGGTTTTCTATAACACTAAAAATTTCAATTTCCTGGTTCCATAAATAATACTTTGCAGAATTAATGAATACCTGATATTGGGTCGTCATCGCTAGCTCCCTCTATTGGTGCAAGTGAGTACACTATGGCTGGTACCAGAGGCCTAGGAGTTGTCGCTCTTCCAGGGACATGGTCAGTTCTCAATATTAGAGCTGGCATAGGATTAGGTGCTCGTACATGAGTAGGCCCTGTTTTCTAGATTAGTTTCTCATACATTGTCTTGACGGCTCTACAAACACAAATGAGATAGCCAGGACAACTACACTAGTAACACCGACTGCCATGATGATAACATTTGTCGTATGGATGCGGCAGTTGACATTCCCCTACTACAACCCACCTTATTACTTCTGGGGTAATTTGGAACACCAGTGTTGGAGGGTCGAACCTCTGCCACTTGAAGGCTCTTTGGTTGACAGCATCATGGAACTCACGCTCCCTGTCTTTTAGCGATCAATTGCTCATTGTGCTTCAACATCGTAGCACAATCTAGTGATTCCGCGAAGTTTGTGTGCTTGAGCAGAATTAAACCTGTCCAGATTAAATCTTTTAAATCGTCTAGAAATTTGTTGAACCTCGAGGCTTCTGTAACGACCCCAGTCATCACTATGGCAATTAGGGCTTAGCTCAAATCCAAAATCAGGATCCCGGGCGACTTCAAATTTAAGTCAAACTAAAAATATCATTATGTATAATATATTTTTGTGATCATAATGCCCCATGTTTGGAAGAAATCTAGATAATTGATACTCTTTTATTAAATTTTGAACATTTAAATTCAAGAAAATTAGAAAAAACAAATACAAATCCAAATTCAGCAATTTTAGTGCCGTTAGATTGAAAATATCAAAAGAATGTTACACAAAAAAATTTGTTAAATTTGGATCAATGGATGGACCGTAATTAATTTTTGAAATTTTAAACTTCGAAAATTAATATAAAATAAAATATAGCTCCAAATTGAGAAATTTTAGTTTTGGTGTTCATCTCATCAAGATACACCTCCGGGTCAAGTTCTTTAATTTTGGAAACTAAACGATGAAAATATAAACAAAATTTAAATCGCATTAATTTATTTAAATTAATGACCTAATGCTACAGTAACCTAAAAACCCTAACTCACGTACGCAGCTCCCCCCCCCCCCCCCCCCGCGGCCCCATACGCATGCAAAGGTTGCATGACACAACCTCTGAACGGTGTACGACGGGCGCCAACCCTGGTCCCATGGTCGGCCGAGCACCCCCTTTTCTCTCCTTTAATTTCCCTATTAAAACCCTCCTAAATCCTTCCATTACCCCATACACAAGCCTTATTCCTCCTTCCTTCTCACTGGCCACCGCCTCTGGCGTAGCCACCTCCAACCGCTGTCGTCGTCACCTTGCTCTGGCCACCGGCGATGAAACCCTTGCAATTTAAAAAAAAATGGTTTTTCTTTATATATTTTATTTTATTTTATTAATTTCATTTATAATAATAATGGTGATAATATTATATGATTGAATTTAATGTTATTAATATTAATATTGGCATATATTAATGAAAATATTATTAATATCATTAATATGAATAATATTTCCTTAATTTCTTATGTTATATTTTCATGTCAAAATATGCATGCTAGAAAGAGAGAAAGAGAAAGCAAAAAAAGAGAAAGAGAGAGAGAGCATATAATCAAAAAAGAGTACAAAGAGAGAATATAATCAAGAAAAAAGAATACAGAGAGACAGAGAATATAATCAAGAAAAAAGAGCAAAGAGAGAGAGAGATTATAATCAAGAAAGAAGAATAGAGAGAGAGAATATAATAATGAAAGAAAAATAGAGAGAGAGAATATAATCATGAAAGAAAAATAAAGAGAGAGAATATACTTAAGAAAAAAGAATAGAAAGAAAGAGAGAACAAGGAGATAGAAAGAAGAGAACAAAAAAGAATGAGATGAGACAAAATAATGATTATTTTCATATTATAATATATCATAATAATCATTCGTAAATCATCATCATTTTCTTATACTTAATAGTACTATCATCCTATTTTAATAAACCTTTATTATTAGTAAATAAGAATTTATATGCCTTTACTTTTAATCAAGCCAAAAACATTCTTTACAACATATAAACATTTTACATCATAAAGTCAATTATAAATCATACAGCTATACATGCATCTGACTTTTGATAACATTTATCAATCGCACCAAGAAAAAATACCATATATCTTCATTTATACTTGTTTTTACATGCTCCTATGCTCAGCTTCACACAATTTTAATAAAACTGCATGTCACACAAAATGATATATGAAAAATTTGAATAATTGAGTAGCCCGAGTTCACTGTTAATCTATTTTTAGTCTGATCAAACAACTGTTAAAATGAGGTTGTCTGACATCAGGAGGCATAAAAAGCCTATACTGATAAATCTTTAAGGGTGCAGGCATAGAGATAAGTTGATATTATTATACAACACCAAACTTGAACCCTCTTTTTTTTCGATTTTAAACTTACCCAACAAAATCATAATTTAATGTTAGATATCAAACATGGAAATTATATATTTAGTTTTATGGTATCAAAAATCTTTTATGTCAATGTTTTTGTGCAGAAAAATAGGATTTGCAGAGAAAAACTTCACAATTTTTATTTCCTGTCAAATAATTATTTTTGCTTATTGTTAAACAATTATAATTTTGGTATCTTTCAGTACTTTGTCTCACGGCGAACTGGTTTTCGAATGCCCGCACTTTTGAAACGTGCCCGGATTAGGAGCTCGTTGGGATCCTAAGATGTAAGTTGTAAGAGCACGAGGATGTTGCTGTTGCATCAAATTGCTTTTATCTTTATTATGTTGTTTCTTCCTATTTTCTTTAAATGTTGCAATATATAAAGATCTTCGTGGTCAAGACAGTATCTCTGATGTATCTTATAAACGAATGGACTATGTTTGATGTGTGTACATTATTTCTCTTAAATCACTCAATATGATCATGCGTTTAGGGAAATACACCTAATGTTGGTTTAACCTACGCTAAACTAGCATCGAGGCCCCATAGCTTTCATATCAACTAGCTTAGTTGATAACTTGGTGAATTTAAACTCATATGTTGCTACCAATTTATCTTCTTCTATTATCATAATGAATTGATTTTCTAAAAAAATTTGTGCAGAGTGAGGAATTTAGGGGATATCTTCTAGATCCAAACCAGCAAACTGAGTTTGTGGGTAACTATCCATTAGCGCTCAGCTTCTTCCTTTGAATAGGCTCTTAGCCAACCTTACTGCATCAATACTTGGACACTTCATGCTTTCCAATTGCTCTCAATCTCCAGTATCCAATTCTAAACCTCCATTGAGCGGGCTAATCCGCCATAAGGTGGGTTCGGTTTCATGAATGCATGTAAAGCTTCATCAATTATGTGCCTCTGCTCTGAAGAAGGAACTGGCACGAGCATAGGTATAGGAATAAAGGCTTTGTTTTGATTTGCTAATATTTATATCATCATCTTTAAAAGCTTATCAGTTTTATTTTTTGTTGCTTCGGATGGTAAAGAGATCTTCACTAGAGTCTTTGTAGGCATATTAGGAGAGTCCTCTTTCAAGTGCATCTATAAAGAGATATTCCAATATGTTTATCTAGATTTTCCCACAGCTTATAGATCGAAATAATTTCCTATGCTGTCACCAATCTAGTGTTCTATTTTCAGTAATTTGTTTGCTAATCATGTTCTTTTATTCTAACATTTTCAATTTAAATTGAACGAATTCTTTTATGGCTCTACATAAATTTTATTTTACTTAAATATATCCAATCATGCTCTGATACCAACTGTGATGTCCCAATGTTAGGTTAGAATATCAATCCAACATTGGGCATCCCCGCAGGAGCACATTGGGCGGCCAAGAGAAATAGTACTTTAAAACATATCACTTGTACAAAATCATACATAATAAATAAAATAACTTTCATTTAATTTAATGTAAGAACATCCATAACATTACAACAAGACAATGTTCAAAAATAATTAAGTGATCATGTTCATTACAACATAAATAAAATATGCGACAAAATAAAATAAAAATTAATTCCTCCAAAGTTGAATTTCTTTTAATTCCTCGTTGTCAAGCCACCTCAACCTCTTCCGACTATGCCTGAACTGGGGCATCATTATAAACAATGCTGGGTGATGAATCCATAAATTATATCTAAAATAAAATAAAATTTCATTCATTTCTGATCTTAAAACTTCCTTAATCAAATTCCGTGTATCTTTTCAGGAAAAAGGCCTAACTAAAGAATTCTGAGCCATTTGAGCAATTTTCCAATTTTTTTTCTAAAGGAAACCGTTGTCGCGCACTGTAGCGGGCCATCTTGCGAAACGCGGGCGCTACAGCGGAGTGCCTTGCGAAAAGCAGGTGCGATCACGCGCTGCAGCGGATTCGTTTGCTGACAGCGGGCGCGATCGCGCTCTGCAGCGGGGCATTTTGCGAAATGCTGGGGCTACAG
Organism: Gastrodia elata; assembly: GCA_016760335.1. NCBI lineage: Eukaryota > Viridiplantae > Streptophyta > Magnoliopsida > Asparagales > Orchidaceae > Gastrodia > Gastrodia elata. The sequence goes on along the minus strand of CM028671.1, from coordinate 72,574,558 downwards.
CGCGCTGCAACGGAGCGCTTTATAAAACGCCAGCGCCACAGCACGCTGCAGCGGAGCGCTTTGCAAAATGCCAGCAGCGCGCTGTAGCGGGTTACTTTGTGAAAAACGGGAGCGATCGCGCGCTACAGCGGGGCATTTTGCGAAATGCTGGCGCTACAGCGGAGCGCTTTGCAAAACGCCAGCACCACAGCGCGCTGCAGCGAATTACTTTGCGAAAAACAGATGCGGTCGCGCCCTACAGCGGGCATCTTTGCATAAATTGTTTGCGCCATAGCGCGCTGCAGCAGCCCGCCGCAATTTTCTCTAGCAGAATCATTTAATGTGGCTGGGACAAGACCCACAACCAGTATCTTGTCTCCAGCCATCATTCCCTCTGCAGCTGCTACGTTTTTAAATGGAAAAGAGGCTTATGAGGTGATGTAATGGCTAAAACAAATGAAAGAATTGGTCACCTCATCCATCATGTGATTTTTGCCATCATTGCTCAGATTTTTAAAGGATTGTGTTGGTTTTTAGATTTGAAGTGAAGAGGCAGCCTTCATCTATAAATACTTCTTCTCTTGATTAGAGGGGATTCCAATTTTGCTCAATTCAACTAAAGTAAGGAAGAGGGCTGCATAGTGGAAGAGAGGAACTCCCCAAAGGTGGAAAAGCTCATTTTGCTAAGGAGAAGGAGAAGAAAGGCAGCACTAGTGACCTAGGAGAGGAACTTCAAGCAAGGAAAAGAAGAGTCCAAAGAACCTCCAAGGAACGTTCATAGTATCTTCTAAACCCTTATTTTGTAATTTTTTTTCTTAAATGATCATGAAAGGGTCTTTGTCCATGTATGTGTTCTTTTTCATCTCTTTTGTAATTGAGAGCTAAATCTCCCTTGGGGAGGGTTGGGATAATCCCATATTTTTGATTGTTACTTTCATTTATATGAAATTTTCCTCGAGTATTAATAAAAGTTATAAACTTAATGCATTGCTCAAGAAATGCTTAATATTACTATAGTCTTAATTATAAATCAAAGAAAAATGGACTAATGAACTCAAGGACTAAAGTGTCTTATGTTCCATAGCTCACCTTGAGTTAGATGCTAGATTTATGAGTGCATGAGAGCTTAGAACTATGTAAGAAAGTTCTTGAGCTTAGTGCACCTTAATCTAAGCTTAACTAAAGTGTTGATGCGTGTGATGCTGAGACCCACTAATTGAGCCCCTTAGCTCAACATAATTGAGGGAGGGAAAGAAATAGTTGTGTGCTCATGAACGAGATGACATAGTCCTTGAGCCCAATATATTAAATCCCTCATTTCAACTATGTGCGATGCGAGTGACGCTCTTAGTGGAATCAATGCTTATAAGATCTTAAAAATTTAATAATCCTCATCTCCTTGATCAAGAGATAAGATGAAAAATACAAACTTAAAATCTTATAAGAATCTTTGTGCCGAAATAGAACCAACTGTGTTCATTTCGTGCACAAGATTTGAACTTGTGAATCCTTGAGATAAAACTCAATGACGAACAATGTGCACTTAATTTAAATCTGAGTAAATGAAAGATAAACACTTGAGGAATCATCATGCATAAGTGACCTATCATGACATGTGGGATGAACCCAACTCTCCTTTTCCTTTTATCTGACTTATTTTCTACTTAGTAATTGTTATGCTAAATCTAGAACCAACTAAAAACAAAGTACTCATAGCTTAAACATTAGTGAGAATAGATACACCTTAGTAACAAAACATTCAATTCTCTGTGGTTCGATAAATCCCGAAAACTCACACTTTCTAATTATTACTTCAGATCACGTACACTTGCTTGCAAGCGCAGACGTGTATTTACAGTCTGTCACTGGGATTTAAATTCCCAGTAATTAAAAAATACTCTAATTACTATTGAAATTTAAATGTTAAACAAAAGCAGAAAGCAAAAGTAAGGATATTATAAAAGCAAAAAACATGATTTTAGTACAAATAAAATTACTAAAATTCCTGCAAACAAAATATTGTCATAATTATGTCACATGTCAATTTCAATAATAAATTAATAATTGCATAAAATTTATGTGCCTGTCTTGGCATTGTGAAGCAGCATTAGCAATTATGATGGGCAAATTTAGAACCTTGAGGCAGGGTTCAAATAAAACAAATTCATCAACAAGGCCCCTCAAAAGCTCCGGCTAGCACCTTTATAACACCAGATAGACTAGCCTTGAAATTACCTAACTCGGTCATCATTTCAGAACCCTTACATACATTCATAAGACATAATAAATAGTGTTTGGTTCCTTGACATCATTTAGCAATAAAATAAATAGCACATTTAATATCAACATGAAATCAACTCAAAACAATGCTAAAGCAGCAAAAAAAATAAATTTAAGTGTAAAAAGTAATATCTGAGGTACATTTGTGTTGTTATATTGATGAAGCACTCACAAATCTGATATGTCTGCAAATGTTAAATTTATAATTTTATTAGTTCTTAAAAATGATCATTTGTATTATCACTGCATATTATCTTATAATGAGCTGCATATGCTTATTTTATATTTTGATTGAACTTCAACTGATCCTATACCTTCCAAGCTAAATTAGAGTTTAATAAAATTAAGGCACTGTATTTCTAAAATCAAATATGAACTAAAATTATATATATTATGATCACTATTTCTTACAACTTCCTAATGTCAGATTAGCTAAGGTACTTGAGGTAATAGATTCAATCTAAGTATTTTAAAAAAACTGCATTGCTCAAATATCATGCTAAACATGTATTATGATTTAGTCAAGATCAAAAGTCTATGATCATGGTGGATTTAGCTATTAAGCCCTAAGTTTTTCCTAGATTTCAAAAAAAGAAATTTTGTTTCCATTGCATCACATCCGATTTAACTCATCAATTTGACAATGCTTTAGACCCAACAAATTATTGATAACATTAACCACTCCATTCTTACAACTTTATATCAAAAATGGATTTAAATAAATTACAATTTTCTTCTAAGACTAAAACTATGATAATGCAGATGTGAACGATTAAGGAACGAATGTTTACTTCTAAGTACACTTCTAATGCAATTTCATCTATTCACCCTTGAGGGGAATTAACATTTTATTTGAATTATAAAGGCAGCGGTATTGCAAAGTTAACTCATACCTTAAGCAACCGAGTAATCTTCCAAAGATCTGTAGAGAACGAGGAGTTTGGCAGGTGGTGTCGATGGCAAGAGACGATTGGAACCATTTGGTTGATCGTTGGCAAGGGAAGATTTGATAGGATGTCAGGAGAAGTTTACGCATGGCACCAAGGGCAGGTAGGCGTCGAGAGATCCTTCAAACAACTAGCAGAAACTCAGAGGAACAATCAGGATTCCACGATAGCGCTCAAGGTACCGGAGACTTCCAAGAATCGGCGGAAAGAGTCAGGAGATGCTTACGCACGGGAGACGTCGAGAGAACTAGGGATTCCTATTGGAGGTCTGGGAGATTTTGTAAACAATAGCAGAGGTTGTGGGGTCTTGCGACTTAAGTAGCTTTTTCCCGTAATTGGAAACTGCCGCCGGAGACCATCTATTTCATTAGCGGAAATTTATGAAATGACATTGCTAAATGCAGCAATTTTCCTTAAAAAGAAAAAGAATTTCCTTTAATGCGGCACATTAATATCGGTGAAGAGGAACGACTAAATTCTAGAGATTGTTTGCTCCATTAATGGTAATTTTCTGGGAAAACGTCGATCCTTAGCGGCCAATTTTCTAGAAACGGAAGGGCAGCGTTTCATTATGGTTAAAATCTAACTGTTTTTTTTAAGAAACTTTCTAGAATATTAATATTTTACCCTAAACAGCTTTTATTGTGCTTTGATTATTATTGTTATGAAACGAAAAAATAAATTTTAGCGGGGAAAATATTGTAAACCAAGGGGAATTAATCATAATACGAAATTTAGCAGGTAATCAAAAGAAAACAACATTTAGCCGGAATATTAACAAAGAAGTGAAATTTCAAGGGGAAGTCAATGTCTTTGCTAGAAATGACCTAGGGTCATTACATTATATTTCAACTAAATCTTATAGACCATCACCCTTCTCTCTTCCCACTAGCCCAAGAAGGCTCCTTTGGAGACCGGTATTGGCTATTCCCTACCTACACTTGCACTGAAATTGCCAAGCTCCATCCTCTTTTGTCAATCTCCTCACATTCTCAACCCCACTAAGCAATCGCAACAAGTTCCAAGTACCCATTTGCTACAAGCATTCACCTAGTCACCATCTTGCATAAGAACATATTCTCGCAAAAAGTAATGCGTCAAAATCATATCCCCTTTCTCAGGGGCAGGAGACTGCTTTTCCATAAGTACAAGTTTTCTAATAAAGATGTTGCCAGGTTTCTGAACTCTATGGATCAGACAGACTTTTTCCACTTCATCAGACTCCATTTCAGCTACCAGCACCAACCTCTCTTCACAATAAACTTCATTATTGGCTTCTTAACAAACTTCTCAACATAGGGCTCACCAATTTTCCCTCCATTTTTGCTTCGGACAGAAGAATGCCTCAAACTTCTCAACATAGGGATCACAATGGTATACCACTGAGGAGCAAAAGATGTAGCCCCTGCCCTTGATAATCTCGATTTTTTATCCAAAAAAAGTGGGTCAATCCTAAACAAAAGAATCAAATTAGATTCTAGTGCATGCTAAAGAGTTTGTAGACCAAATAAGCTCAAAGTGTCAAAATGATTATGTATTTCCAAATTAAAATAAGCGGCTATTTAGCATGTTGACTTACAATGTTAACCTAATTATAGTGTAATTTGATTATATCATAATCTGATTACAACTTAGTTTGATTTTTTTATAGATGTTTGGCTATCTATTTAGAATAAAGAAATTTATAAAGTATAGTGCTCTGAGTAATTCAATTGTAAGATTACCTCCTGAATTCTATTTTTAATTTTTAGGCTTTAATTTTTTTTGCGTATGCGCGCTCTATCATCGACCTCTAAGTACTCCATTATTGCATTGAACAACAAAGATGAAGACTTGCGTCAGCATCAGCGTGTGTGAACTTCATCGTCAATGTCGACGAGCTTCATCATCGGTGTTGGCAAATTCTGATGTTCGTTGGGATGAAATGGCATCAGTGTCAGTGTTTGTGTCAATGAGCATCGGCGTAGACGAGCTCTGCGTCTTCGTCGAGACGAAATAGCATTTGGAAGCAGGTAGAAGCCTCCGTGTATTTGGAATTCGGCCGATTAAAGCGTAAATTTTTTCAGTCCCATATTTATACTCTCGAGAAATTATTACTTTGCTATTTTACTTTAACCCAAAAATCTCGCAAACCAAACACCCTGTATTTGAAAATCTCACAATTTACATTACTTTACCCCATGAATCTTGCATACCAAATAGCCCCTAAGATGAAGCATCATTGCCTGATTTGGAGACACGTTGTCTATTATTACACTTGTCACTCCAAATTTGATCTTAAGCTGACTCATCAATGCACAAAAGTGGCGCATTTATCAAGCAGGTATCATAGATGGGTCACCAAACCAATATATTCATGCCAACCTTCTTATTTAAATAAAGCTTCACATCTTGAGAACCATAAATTCAAACTACAAAAGATCTAAAACAATAAATAAAAAGCAATTGGAAAAAACAATCTCTTGATTAATCAGTTGTGTGAAGAACACTACAAATAAGAGATTCGTTAAGAAATCATGAAGAATTATTTAATATAAGTTTTACATTGGTTGTTTATTACTTAACCCTCCACCTTTCACATTACAAACTTGGAATATGATAATGACAATACTCATTATAAGGACAAAAAGAAATACAAAAAATCCTTAAACAATTGGTTAGAAGTATATTCCATTGTTGCGTGCGTGGATGGAACAAAGCGTCCATTATGCATATAAAATATGTCCTTCATTGTCTAGCCAAGGAGTTTGTGTGAATTTGAGCTTGCAGATTGCCATGGAGAATAATGAAACCCGAGTTTAACCAGCATCATAAGATATAACCCAAATCTCTAAAAGCATTGAGAACATCAACGTCGTCTTAAGGTGGCAAACACCTCTCTAGCTTCAAGATCAACAAGTCATAAACCCCGGTCGACCCTTTTCAAGTGGTCATCCAATTCTCTTGCATTTGTTGCTGTAACGACCCAATGTCGTTACTTGACAAATTAGGTCAAAACCCGCCTCAGACATCAAAATCCCGGGAACCTCGAATTAGGGCAAACAAAAATAACTTTAGATAGAAATAATTTTTAGATCAAAGTGCCCTAATTTGGAAAAATTCAGATAACTGAAACTCCCGCTTTAATTTTTTTTGAATTATTTAAATTCAATAAATTGAGAAAATTAAATACGTGTCCGAATTCATCATTTTTCGTGTCATTATGTTAGGTATATTATTTAAAAATTGATCGACAAGTTTCATCAATTTTAGAGCGCCTGTTCGATCTCAATTAATTTTCAAAGTTTAAATCTTCGAAAATTAATTAAAAATAAAATATTTGTCTAAATCGAAAATTTTTAGCACGAGGGTGTTCGAACGCATATCGATGTCAAGTTTTGTTGTTTTTGGATATCAAACAGCGAAAAAATGCGAAAAATTAAATTTTTATGCAATTTCCTAAATTTTTCCTTCACATTTCCTTCATCCTGCAATCGGATCCTGTCGCGCCTGCAGGCGCGGAAGCTTTCGCGCTAGAGCACCTTTCCTGCCAGCCCTCCCTCTCCCCCTCCTCACCCCTCCTTACTATAAATCCCCCACCCATCCCCTCTCCATCCTACCCCAACAGCAACCTTCTTCTCCCCCCAGCCCTCCCTTTCTCCCCCTCACAGCAGCCCCTCTCCTTCAACCCCCTTCCAGCCCAGCCAACGCTCCTCCAGCCAACTAACAACGACAGCCTCTGGCCACCGCTCCTCTGCTCCGGCCACCCACGTCCGGCCTCCCTCCGTTTTCCGGCAACACTAACTTAGGCAAGTAGAAAAGGAAAAGAGGAAGAAAATGAGAAAAAAATTTTAATATTTTATTTTCTTTATTTTATTTCTTATTAATAAATATACTACTATATTATGTAATTGTATTATTATTGCTGTCATTAATTAATAATGAGCAACAATATAAATGCTATAAAATGACTATTACTTCCATTCTATCAATATCAATTCAAGCATTTTTCATTCTAGCATTTTTTTATTTTATTATTATTATTATTACTTTCTGCAAATTTTTACAGTCATTTTTAATTTTGCCCTTTCTTTTATATATTATTATTATCATTATTACATAATGATAATAATAATATTATATTAATAATAATTATCACCCTCAGAGACCTAAAATATTATTTTCTATTAAGATAAAAGAATGAAAGAAAGGCAAAATATAAAAAAAAAAATTTTAAATCCCTAAAAAAAATATCATATCACTTTAATTTTAATGTTAGTTAAAATGCCAATTTAAAATATCAAAAATCTAAATGCAAATTCGACCGAACTGTTAAACTTGTGACTTTAAAGAACAAGGTACTAGATATCTTTTATTACTCTTGTTTAAATATACTTTTCTGCTCAATATTACACAAATTGATAAAATTGCTTTTAAAAGTCACAAAATAATATATGAACAAGTTTGGATAACTGAGTAGCAAGAGTTTCATGTTGATATATTTTTAGTCTGATCGGACAACTGTTAGGATGGGATTGTCCGACATCATGAGTCATAAAGAGCCTAACTGATAAGCCTTGAGGGGACAGGTATAGAGGGAAGTTGTGATATAAAAGATGAACCACTTTTTCTCGATTTTGTACTTGCCTAACAAAATCACGTTTTGCGTCAGATAACAAACGTTAAAATTCTATATTTATTTTTGTAACTGCAATTATTTTTATACTAAAGTTTCAGTACAACTGAAACAGATTTACAGAAATGATTTTATACATCTTTTATTTCTTGTCAAATTATTACTTATTTTGCATAATATTTAACAATTATAAAATTGACATCTATCAGTACTTAGTTTCATAACTAACTGGTATTCAAATGCCCACACTTTTGAAACGTGCGCAGATCAGGAGTTCGTCCTAGAGGAAGAGTGCTAAGAACCAAGCAGTGCTGATACTGCTACTTGCTGATTTATCGCTCTTTTTGACTCTTTTTAAAGTTTATAACTTTTATTTTATTTTGCTCTTTTGTAATCAAGACATGTGAATTAATGAATAAATGAGTTATGTTTGATGTCTATATATTTGTCTCTTAAATTACTCAATATGATCATGCGGCTAGAGAACTTGTTATCCCCCAAGAATCGGTGTTGGATTAGCTCCCGCTGACCCGGCACCGAGTCCTCACAGTTGCACTCTCATGAAGCTTGATAGCATGCTCATTCCTGTAATCTTAGAACTAGTTGTCATCTACAAAAGCATCATTTGTTTAATTATACAATTGGAACATCAAACCTCTATATGATCAGTAGTACTCTTAATATCTTCAAACATCTTCATTGAAAATTTGAGTTTTCTTGAATAAGAAGATCTCATATTTAGTATCTCTAATTTCTTCGTCATGATGATTCAACCAGACTTATAGGGCATTTCAATTTTTTCACTCATAAACCCCTAGTTGTTTCTTGGTATGCTTAAGCACTTAGGGGTGAATAGGTATGTGAGATTTTCAATGTAAATTAATCTAATTCTACGTATTTTCAAATTTCATGTGCTTGGCATGCACAATTTGTAGCCATTTAATTACAAGTATATGCAATGAAATTATATTCCATTGTTTCTTGACAAAATGTGCATAAAACATATTATGCTTGAATCAAGCATAATTTAGTATCACATTTGTGGAGAAAAGAACCATGAAGTTTTAGTCCCCATTCCAACCTATCATTGTCCCCAACAATGACTCACTGACATTACCTTCAACCACCAACCTCGGATATGATCCCAATGATCTTGTAAGGCCTTTGTCAGTCATTGTCAAACAATAAAGGCCATCACCGACCATAACTTCATCCCCAACAATCCTTCGACCATTTCCTCACTTGGCCATGTATTAATCCTAGGTAGTCATTAAACTAATCAAATATTAATTAAATCTAATTAAGCTTAAAGGCATTAAAATCTAAAAAATGAATAATTTATATTAAACCAATGTTCAAATGATAGAAATAAAATATCCCAAATATTAAATACAAACATGAGAAATATAGGGGAAATCTTCAAAATTTTCCCAAAAGTAGAATATTTTATATGAATTAAGTAAAATAATTATTTAGGAAATTAATTAAAAATAAATTATTTGATAGAGCCTAAAAATAATTGTATATTTGAATTCCTTATGTTAAAATACACTAGTAGTAAAAATTCCATAATTTTTTAAATTAAAATAAGTGAAATAATCACAAAACACTTTAGGAATTAAATTTATTAATTTTCCTATGATTTAAATAAATAAAATTTGATTTAAATCCTTTATAAATGGCGGGTGAATCCCGGGCCATTGGAACAGAGGGATCTAATCTGACAGCAGCCATTAAATTAAACAATGAGTGGATCCTCAGCCGTCAGAAAGAACGATCTGATACGATGGTGTCAAATACCAGAATTCCTTTTCAAGTTTGTTTATTAATATTTAAATAATTTTGACCTCAGATTGAAAATCCGACTTCGTCATTGCATTCACCACCGCCAAATTAGCTATGGGTGAAATTTTGGAGGCATTTGGAAGTCGTTAGATTTTCGGCGAATATTTTAATATTATTTAGATATCCTGAAAATTAAGTAAATACTCGTCAAATCAAAATCCGATTACGCCGTTGCGTTCCTCGCCCCTCAATCAGCTAGGGGTGATTTATTGGAAAATTTTAGAATATATTTAATTATCTAAATCTAATTAATAAAGCTGGCGGGACCCACCTGTCCCGCCGTTTTAAAAGCCGTGGAGCCCACATGACAGTCCCAGACGAATCATGTCTGGACAAGTCAGCGAGGGGCCCGCCGCTGTCTGAATCTCATCCACCGCGTGGGTCCCACCTGCAGACCAAGAAAATAAAAATAATGATAAAATAAAATTATAATAATTAATACATATAATAACTCTTATAATACTTATATATATATACACTAATTTACTTAATATATATATATATATGAATATATATTTATACATATATATATGTATATATACATAAACAGAAAAATAAAAGTAAATAATTAATAATAAATAACAAATTATACAGATATAATTAATACAGAATTAAAACTTTTAATCAGAAATATTTAATATTTACATATTAATAATAATATAATTCAATTAATTACCAAACTTTAAACTTAAATAACTCCTAAAATATTTATCCAAATCATACAATTAAATATATCAAATTAAACAAAAAAATATAAAGAATTTAATGATGCCATTTATTTTGTTGTAGGACCAATGTTTCACTTAGTAACATTTTAGGATATTTAAATAATAATTACAAAATGCCACAAAACATCAAATCCTCGTATCTTGGCACACACCAGTCCAAACATACCCAATATAAGTCTCAAAATACTCAGAAAATCCTAAGGAATATTTTAGTAGTGTTAATTTTGCTATTTGGATTAGATTAGACTAATCACATTTAGAACCTAACCCTAATTAAGCCATTTAATCCTAGAACTTCAATTGACATAAGTTGGTCAATTAAATTTCAAATTAGATAATCCAAATATCAATTTAGATCAAAAAAACATAATTTACAGTAATATGTAAAAATATTTTAGATCCAATGCTTAGATCTCTTAATTAACACTAATTACTCTAAATCTTGATTAGTGAATATTAACAAATATAATGATTCAAATCGAGTAATTCAATTTCAGAGAACTCATAAAGTAGATTAGAACCTAACTGTGTGATTGGTTTAGTGATTTTATAATTAATTTTACAAATCACTCACTAATCACCCTAAACCCTAATTAGGCTATAACTTAACCAATTAGAATCCAAATTGAGCCTACCACTAATCATTATAATCAGTGGATCATTTGTGAACCATAGCCACTGATTTTATTCAATTTGGACACCAATTGACAAAGTTATGATTTTTAATCCTTAGTTAAGAAATCCTTAATTATCATTAGGCTTGTATTAGCCATAACTTAGCCAATACATGTCAGAATTTGATGATTTTAGGTTCTATGGAAACTTTATAACATAATCTATAGTAAACTAACAAAAATTTTAGATTTTATTAAGGGTAAAATTACTAAAATGCCCTTATAAGGTCAAATTCCTAATTTAATCTTATAAGACTTAATAATCACTCAAAATCAATAAATAAATTAATATTCCTTTTATTATTATTTTAGAACCTAAAATATAAATAAACCTAATAAAATATTAATAAATTAAATTATTTTTAGCAGATCAAAGAAATTGACTTGATTGTAAATTTATCAAAACAGTCAGGTACATAAATCTACTTATAAATTTTATTTTAGTATTCTTATTTTTGAGCCATTTTCATTTTGTATTATTTATAATCCAAAACTGCTTACCGCTTATAAACTTGCAAAAGAATATTATCAAATAAGCATATAACAAAAAGATGAAATATGATATATATTATTGTGGTATTTATCTTTGGAGGATGAAAATCAATACTGAGAATCTGTACAGATTGGGCCTGCTGGCAGCTCCTGGGAATCATATGGAGGGATTTAGCCCTTATTAGGAAGTGGGCAAATCCAGAGGAAAGGCACACCATCAGTTTCTAAAATTTGATTAAGCTACCGACGGGTAGTGAGAAAAACTTCCTAAAAGTTATGCCTATGGGTCTACCCATTTGGGCTCAGGAGTCTATGAACTCAACTTTATGTTACAAATGCTTTTGATAAAATTTATTTATTTCATGCTTTTCATTTATATTGAATTTCACAGCTAACTTGTTGGGCAATACTTAAAGTGAAAATTTGTTTTTCTTTTATACCTGCTATGCAGATATCACATTCATTTCCAAATTTGATTCATGCTTATTATAGGATGCTAGAATTACTCTTATAAGAACGATTTGCGTACTCCTACCTGACTGGTAACTGTGTTTTTCAGGTTTTGATATTTAAAATTTGAAGATCTGCCTAATAAAAGAGAGAAGAATTAGAGATGTGAGAAAAAGAGAATGTTTAAATCTTTATTATAAATATTAAAATTGTTGTAAATTCATATATGAATGGCTTTGAATGTAAATATGAACATTTATGTATTTTATTTTTTTTACTTTCATAAATGTATATTTTCAATGTATGAATCATTCTTTTGAGACTCTCGAACTTCGATCCCCGGTAACCACAGATGATGATCAGAAATACAAAAAATGGGTGATGAAATCTTGACCATTGGAATTAATCCAATAGCGAAATTGAGAGTTTAAAAGGTGGAGAACATATAAACTGTCCGATCTCTATTTAAAATCCAACGACTGATAAATAATTATAACTGTGGAATGAATCAGCGCTGCAGAATCTAACAACGATCTAATCCAACGACTTAGAAAATCTCAACCGACAACCGAGAACAGTGCCATCGTCCCCGGGGGATAAACTCAAAAACCCTAAACCTATTTGAGTGAAATTCATGTAGAGACCCAATGAACCTCCCTTGAAAATTCTGATGCCTAGAGCATCACCTTGAACCTTAAGATCTATTTAAACCTTAACTTAACCAAGATTTAATGGTTTGGTTCACTAACCATAAGCTTGGGTAACCTCACCGTCGGGACGAACCATGTGACGGCCCGATGCCGGTTCGGCAAAAACCGTTCTGGCATCGGGTGCCTACTTACCGCATGATCATATCGAGCAATTTGAGAGAAAAAGAATGCGCATATAAAAATAAAAGATATTTTTCATTTATCAAAATTCATATTACAAGGCAATTCATCGTACAAAACAAAAAAAAGAAACAAAATAAGCAAAACAGTGCCGTCATCGATCCATTGAAAATTAGGGTTCTTGTTTAACCTCTTCCAGGAGCACCTGACCTGGTATTGTACAGAAAATAATACCGGGATTGGAATTCCCGGTAATTAGAGAATACTCTAAGTACAGCAGTACACAATAATAAATTATTTTATAAGGATGCATTTAGCGAAAGTAAGATGGAAATAAAATGCATGATGAATAAGGCAACAGCGCTAAAATAAGCAAGCAATTTCCTGCAACAAGTAATTATCACAAGATAAATGTTACTGATATCATTTTCCAGTAACTAATCCTGAATGTTACTAATGTTCATTTTTCCAGTAACAACCCCAAATGTTATTGATGTCATTTTCCAATAACAATCCTGAATGTTGCTGATGTCATTTTTCCAGCAACAATCCCGAATGTTGCTGATGTCATTTTTTCAGTAACAACCCCGAATGATACCGATGTCATTTTCGGTAACAATCCCGAATGATATTATGTTGGTTCCAGACAACCAACCAAGCTTCAAATAAATTTGGCTCAAAGCAAATACGCGAAACATAGCAGTAATAGAAAAATGCAAGATGTAATGCAAGTCATATACTGGGTACCTTTAATCTTTAAGTTCAGGAGTTCAAAAATTCGAATGAGTGACATTTCGCTCAATCTGCATTTAAGTCCCCAATATTTCTTTAAATTAATCTCTTTTAAAAGTGATGCGATATTTCGTGATTTTTTTATATTTATTCTTTATTTTGTCCTTTTTCTTTATAATGATTCAAGTCCGTATTTCATAATAATGTTACTGTATTAAAAGAGTAACGATAGAAATGAAAAGAATACTTAAAATAGAAATAGTAGTCATTTATAGCTTTTTGAATTGTTCCCATTATTAATTAATGAGAATGATTAAAATGCGAATGACTAATAAAATTTGTATAACAATGCATATAAGGTTAGTAAGAAAGCATTCTTTTCAATTTCTTCCATTTTCAACTTCTCATACCTTAGCTTTTAAGATTGCCGAAAAACAAAGGAGGATTGGAACGGGGTAGCCGGATGGCTGGCCGAGGTGGCAGCAGCAAGAGACTGGCTAACAGCGGCTACTCAGTGGTTTGGCGGCTTGATAGCTGGCTGTCAGGGGCTGCCGGAGGCTGCTGGAAGGAGGGGGTTGGCTGTTTGCTAGCTGTCAGAGGCTAGTAGGGCTGAGGAGGAGCTGGTTGCTTGATGGGAGCTGGTTGGAGGCTGATGTGGGTGAAGAAGGGGAGGGCAGGGGAGCTTTAAATAGGCGCAGGAGTGCACCGTTTTAGCGCCATAATGGCGCCTGGCATGCTCCAGAACCTCCTGGCGCGGAAGGTTCTTCCGCTGCAGGCGGAAGGGGGAAGAGGGGTCGGCCCATATGGCCAACAGCCTGCGCCAAAAACGGCACAAGCAGGTGCGAAAGCTTCTTCCACTGCAGACTCTGTCTCGCGACAGAGCTTGCGATCGCATCGCGGGATGCGATTAGCGAGCGGGAAGGGGGCCGATCGGGAAAAGAGGGGAAGCAGAGGAGGAGCAGGGGAAATAGAAAAGAAATTCTTAAACTTTAAATTAATCGCATTTTTTCGCTGTTTGGCATCCAAATCCAACGAAACTTGACACCGATGTATCACAACATTATGAACACCCTCGGGCCAAAAATCTTTAATTCAGAGCAAAATTTTATTTTATTTTAATTTTTGAAGTTTAAAACTTCGAAAATTTGCCACGATCAAATCGACGCTCAGAATTTGATGAAACTTCTAGAACAGTCTTTAAATAATATACTTAACACAACGATACTGAAAACGATGAATTCGGACACGTATTTCAATATTTTTTATTTTTATAATTTAAATAATTCCGAGAATAAGGCGGGAGCTTCCGTCTTTCGGATTTTTCCCAAACTAAGACACTTTGATCTTTAAAATTGCTTCTATCTATTGGTAATTTTATTTGCCCTAAAATGAAATTCCAGGTGGTTCTAATGTCAGCGTCAAAATTTGACCTAATTTGTAAAATAACGATTTTGGGTCGTTACAAACCATCTAGACCTTCTAGTAGTGCTCCCACACTACGAATACGTTGGATTAAATTCACATGGTGATAGTGCTACTTGTGCCGTTAATAATCCAGTGGAGATCTTAGATTCTTAAGATTTTTATTAAATCATTAATATGAGAAATATTGACCTTTTCATAAATTCATAATTAATAATCAATTAAAGCATGAGGAACAATTATATAAATTTCATGCACGAATGTTGAAAAAGTTCATATGCAGGAGGAGCTTGTTATGATGTGGATAGTTCCTAAGTTTTATTTTTATGTGACCTAATCTCATAATTAATATGCATGAATGACATAAGGATGTTGGATGACCCAAGCAAAGGACGTTAAAACTGATTGTGAATTTAAAAAAACAAATTCCATAGATTAAAGGTTAATGATGAAGTATATATGGTTGATCACTTTGCTTTAGATCATTAAAGCTTAATAAAGATCAATAAATGGAAGATTAATGAAACTTAAATAATGTGAACTATCCTCTAACCCCCTTGAATCTTGAATAAACCTGACTTGCAAAGCCTAAACGCCGTTTAAATACACGGAAATTTTATTTACTTAAATTCACCTCATGAGTTACAACGCAAGTATGTTTAACCTTACTCAATGAACATAGAGGTATCAATTAAGTTAATGTATATATAAACTAGTATGCTTATATATATATATATATATATATATATATATATATATGTGATTGTAGCATATATCCATAATAAAAAAATATGTTGGTAAAGATATGATAAAGAACGGAAAATCCATAAATCCAATTATATGCAGCAAGAGCACTTGTATGTGTACTCCAATGGATGATTAGATCATTAAGACAAGGTTAATTTAAGATAAATATTAATCCTCTACATGGAAATGTAGGCATAAATTCATGACTGAAAATTAACCAACGGATGAGGGACTTTCAAGTAATTCCATGCACTTAATTTTGAGAAATATTACATACTTGATTCCTGCCATGTGAGGAATGTTTTATGCTTATGGAAGCTAATTAATTAATGAATTAGTAAAGTATTTTAACCTCTTAATTAGTGAGCATATATGATTATAAGAAGGTTGGTGATCTAAATATAGGAGGTTAGGCTTGGCTACAGATGATACAAGGCAAACTCATAGCTTCAAAGAGAAAAGTAAGTGCAGTCTAGTGTTAGCTCCTATGATGTGATCATCCCAATGAACCTAAAGATCAAACTCATCATGTTATTAAATGGTAAAATTGATAAGTTTCTAATTTTTGTGACACCATAAATAGCAGTCTCAAACTTGATAACACTTTATGGTTTGTAGCATAATGACTTAGACATTATAGAAATAAATATAACCAATGTTTAATGACAACTTAGTAAGAGCAAATGCCATAACTCATAAACCTATGTAGATCTCAATCAAGAGTATTAATTAAGGTCATTTCTCTGATCTCCCAAGTTTATGTGAGCAACCATAAGTTGCACTAGGCAGGGGTAGTTGTAACACTGAAGTTAACAATACATGAACAAACTCTTGCAAGTAGGAAACTGATAAATCCAGGTATACTCCATGAAAGATAGAAAGATTTTTATAAAGCATTCCATGGAATATTAGTATCACTTAACTTAAATTTATTATATATATATATATATATATATATATATGTCATGATGAGAAAAAATAGCAAGTAATACAATATTTAGGGCAATAGTCTTTATATGGAAGCCATTTAATATAAGTCTTGACTACTTGACTCTATCATACATTCTAAGCCTATAAATATTAGTTCTAAGAAAAAGTATGAACCATAAGAAGTGCTAAAAGTATTGAATATGAACAGCATGTCATAAATGCAATATTAAAATAATAAGGTTAACAAAGATTGTGAATGGAATCTAAGTAGATTAAGGTGTGAGTTACCTGAATCATATGAGGGTTCTTTACTAAAACCCAACAATATAAACCACTCTAATAAGTTTATACATAAATTAAGAAAGTAGGAAGATTATATCCTGAGTTAGCACTAACAAAGAACCCTAAGTATTGTGAGGATTGAAGAGTTTGCTTTTAACTCTTTTCATTCTATAGTGATTTTCTCTCATAGAGGTGGCTCCACAGTTTTCTGTGCAAAAAGAAAATCTCATGCTTTTTGTGCTTGTGCTTAAATTTGTTTACTTAATTTATATGATTTGTTTCTTCTTCATGTTTGCCCCAAGTGAAAGAAAGTGCACTCTCTTCGTCTATTTCACAACACTAAAATCATTTTTAAGACAATGTTTGTAGAAAAATTTTAGTTCTTTTTATTGAAAGTTTATTTTATGGGTTCGGGATTTCTTACTCAACACAACTCTCCCACTAAATAAAATTCACAAAAGGTAAAACTTAACTCCTCATCCAATAACCACTCAACAACTGCTTCACACAATCAACAAACAGCAATACTCGTTGTAATCTGCCTATCACATTTTACTTACAATCATGGCACAATCTCATATGAATCTCATATGAATCCAAAGATATTTCAAAAGCAAATCAAGTTGAGTGCTAATGGGGCCTTTATGTGCATCCTATCTCACCTTTATTTATTGAGCAATGCGTGAATCCTCAAAATGATTATTAGGATTTCATATTGCCTTGTTACATGGCTGTTAATATCTTATAATTACTGCAACAATGGGGCGGCAAAGTTCGATAGATGGTTGTCGATCGAGATGTTGTCGACTATAATTTTCCCGGATGATTTGAGAAGAAGAGTAGATGCTAGCAAGGTAGGCCGGTTAATGGGTAACAACTTATTAGTACATTAGCTCTAGAATATTATCAGCAGAGATTAAAAGAGAGTTTTGAACCAATGCAACCAATAAAAGCCTAATAGAGTTCTACTACATGAACCCACGAAGCCCAATACATCATTAATGATAATTAAATTAATTTAGTGCATATTTACTATATTACATAAATCAAATAATACTTAAATCTTTATTACATGTACTAATCATGTTAGGGCTATGCACTGGTTTGGAATGGGATGAAGATTTTTTAACCTAAAAATACTAAAGAAAAAAAAATTTGGCAAATAATACAAAACAACATTATGGTGTTGAGATACATCAAATACTATGAGGAATTAATTTATTTTCATGTTCACTTGACGGTGATGTCAAATCTAGACATAGCACCTAAACACTTAAGATAATATTTTTTAATGCATCGAATTGTGCAAGATAGAATTCCTACTTCGACCAAATTTGTAATAAATAATAATTGAGGGGAAAAGCTAGACTTCCCAACGTGGGGCTCAAAAAACATTCCACCCCCCCAATGTATCTCATCGTGTGCATAATCGTGCATCACAGCCATTCAAAATTTTTTTATCCGGGAACGTATTTTGGGTCCCCGGTTGGGCACTGTAGCACCCCCATAATAGAAATAACAAACAATAAGGCATCCAATATAGCAACAAAAATGTGCTAAATGCAATAAATTCTATACATACACTCTTAAGATAGAATTTAACATTGAAGAAAAACTGCGATTAAATTTGCAGATTTTGGTAAATAACTATTAAAGAAAAAGACCAAAGGAATTGCATTCCTATATCACTACCACAATGGTATGTCTCTGCAAGACATGATGATAGACATTATGTATTAAAAAAGTTACAAAAGTCAAATTTTTTTAATTTTCAGGTATGTGATCAAAACCCTTTTCATGATACATTTCATGAAAATAAAAAGTGCAATTGTTATGCCATCATATTTAGACAGAATAACATCGCCAATATCATCACACTCATAAAATCAAACAATGTAATAAATCAAGGCAAAATAAGAAAGATTTATATATGCGAGAAGCAATCCAATATAGCACACATGAAATGCTTCACAACAGCAAGCGGCGATGGGAGCAATATATAAATTAATTGGAAATCATTAATGCAAATATTTGATAACATATCATGATTCTCAATGTCATGCTCTATATATTTATTTTCATCACCACTTAATATACTAAAGCTTGAAAAGTAAGAAAGCATGAAAAAATATAGAAGCTAAGAAAATGTTTTCTCATACAACAATTTGATTCAACCCTAAAACTTAAGAATCATCTGCACACTTAAAATGCTAAAAGTTAAAATCATACACATCACATGAGATGCCTGTGAAACACGACGCTTTATATGTTAAAGCATCATCTCATTTGTAGAATAAAAAAATATCCCTTAAATATATGGATACATCTTGTCTGCTAAATGATAATTCAAACAACTCAAAATGCCAAGTTTAATGGCAGTCACTACCATGCTCGCACTTATCTATGCCACCGTGAACATCCACCTATATTCCAATAAACTAATGTCACGATCGACACCGGATGAGATTGCATCACCAACGGGTCGAAAGGCCTAAACATAAAAGCAGCAATGTAATAATCTGTGTCATCATGGATGTTGAATGCAGGTAACATTAGCTGTAAACCTTAGATGGAACTATTAAAAGTCATGAGAGTGACTGTTATTATTCAAAAGTTTTGAATTAGTGAGAAACATTTGTGGGTGATTAGACAATTCCTACATCCCAACAGCTTACAATACTAACACTGATGCTATAAAGTATGATAAGGATATGAAGAAATGATATGCAATCTGTTTGTGTTTGGGGAGTGATCTGACTATCAATCTAGTACTTTGAAGCTTTTCAAAATAAAAAAAAAGGTTAAAAATTTGGCCTTTAACTCTGAAAAAAAGCACATTCTAGACAACCCTAAATGTTCTCCGTGAGCCTGAGCTCTCGAGTTGTCTCAAATGAACAATCTAAGAAAAAAACACAAAAACAACTACAGCAGAATACTATCAGGTTTTACTCTTAGTAATCAGATACAACAGACTGATTATCCAGCTACGAAATCATTACCAAAGTTCATGGGCCCATGCCTCTGAAGGTACAAGTTAAAAATAAATTATAAAAATGAAAACATAAGGGTAACCAAATACCTCGATAAATTCAGCATCAGTCAGCTCCGAGCAGTAATAGAGGAACCCATAACCCTTGAAGCAAAGGCCAAAGCTCAAGATATCACTAAATAACCTTGTCTACAACTAAGAATCTCCAATCTACAAAAGCCAAATCGACAAAAAATATGCATTCAACAGGAGTTAAATCAACTAAGAAGCTATAAAAACCCATAAGTAACATATATCGCGAGTTTTTGGTGATATGACTAAAGTAAAAAAATGAGTTTCCGGAAAGGAAAGCACAAAGAAGATGACAAGCCAAAACACCTCACCTCGAGTGTGCTCCGTGGAAAAAAGACTTCGAAATCTTCTTCGAACTCTCTTCGTCTCCTCCTTTTTCGGCAGCCTATTTGATCCTAACTTTTTCCGAGTAGAATAATTAATATCAGCATCCTAATTTTTTCCGAGCAGAATATTTACTATTAGCTCTTTTTGTTCGTCGTTATGAGCCATTTCGATCATAATTTCAGTTAAAGCTCGTACTCTCTATCCGCTCGCCTCTTCCCCGTATCCCGTCAATGGGAAGTCTTTCCGGCTTTTTGCATCCTAGCAGGGGATGGCAACTGGATTGGGGACAGCCATTCAAAAAACAAATTGAACATATTTCACCTTCTCTCTCCCAATCCATATTCACCGTTTATTTGTTTTGGAGTTTCGATAGCTTTTATATATCTCAAAAATATATCTGAAAAATACAGATGATTAGAATTTTAAAAATTAAATGTAATAAATAAATATTATTAAATTTATTTTTATTTGTGAAATTTATAAAAAATATATATTTAAAATTTTAAATTTTAATCATTTATATTTTTTATAAGATATTTAAGAACCAATTAAAATTTTTCTTTTTTTATATTACATATTAAACAAATTTTCTTAAAATATTTCATGTATTTCACAAAACAATACAAAATATCATATTTTAACTTCGTGTAATCACATTTCAGTATTTAAAATTCATATAAATAAAAACTTATATCTATAATATATATAAATACATATATATATATATATATAGGTAAGAAAGAAAGTGTTTTTTTTTAATATAATTTTTTGTTAAATATTTAAAAAATTTGTTATATTTATTTATTTATTTATTTAAAAAACTAACTAAAAAGCCCTAATATATATTATAGATTAACTTCATAAAATGCAAATAATAAGTATTTATATATTAAGAATATATATTTATATGCATAATAATATATTATAAGATATTTATGTTTTATCACTTATCAACTCATTAAGGGATGAGTGGCACTAAATTAATGTTAAAGCTTTCAGTTTCTATTATCATATTAAGAGTTAATTAGAAATAGTATTTTGCTATACTTATATTATTATATACACATTCAAATTAAAATAATATGATAATTTTATGTGTAAAATATATAATTGTTGTAATTCATTTTTTACTTAAATAAATGTGTAATAAAAAAATAGAAAATATAATTTTTAATTTGTGAAGAATATGATTATATATATATATATATATATGATATTATAAGTATAGCATTTTCCTAAAAATATTATGCATTAAAGTTTTAATAAGATCTAAATCCTCTCATTTTTATAGTGATAAAATGAAGCGTAAAGCATATTTTCTTGAAGTGTTTTGCTCTCAGATCTAGCAAATGAAGTGTAATGAATTAAATTTAAGAGAAATGTTATTTAGATTCGTTAACGTGATACTCAGAAAAATTTATCTAATAAGATTTGGATATTATTTCAATACAAATTTTAAAAATAATATATATATTATTTTAATATAAATAAATAAATACTAATGAAATAATCTATAAATTCTATTAAATAAATTTTTTAGGTGTCATATTTAATTAGCATTTCTCTAAACTTAATTAGAATTATTACGTACGTTTGATATTATAAATATTTTTAGAGATGTAAATGAGCAAAAAAAATTAAGCACATATGATAGTAGCAGAAAAAATTAAAAGCTTTGTCAAAAATAAATTTGTTTTAATGAAATAGTTATGTTATCAATAATATTGCAAGGCTAAAGCCAGAAATGCATCCACAACAATTATTTTGATCATACAAATGGGCAATTCATAATTATTAATTTTGGTGGTTTTATGATGCATTCTTCCACTAATCTTTCTTTTGGGCACTAGATAACGAGAATTTTATATATAAGTAGGTCTTGCGCATGGCAATTAATGAAATTATTACATTTATAAGTACCCCATTTGTAATAACCTGAATCATTAAATTATTATGGATTGGACTCAAAAATTATGATTCTGAACAACTATAAAATTAGGTTAAATTAAAAAAAATGTTGGAATGATTATATTTTTATAATTATAATGCACAAATTTGAAAATAATTTAGATAATTCAAAAATTTATGAAAATTAAATACTAGTTCAAATTCAATAATTTTAATAAAGCTGAATTAAAAATATTATGAAAACATTATATAAAAATTTGTGTCAAATTTGAAACTCCGGATTTACTTTAATTAATTTTTGAAGTTTTAATATTCCAAATTTAATATAAAATAAAATATAAATTCAAACTGAGAAATTTTAGTGCTGGTGTGTTCGATTCATCGAGTACATCTTCGGGTCTCCATCATGCGTGCACCAAGGTGTGCGTGTTCTGCACTAGGTCTGTCATCGCCTCCTACGCCATCCTTTGGTCCCCTCTCTCGTGAACAGCGACCACCCGTGAGCCCCACGCAGCCACTGGCAGCCCCGCCAATGCCTCTAATTTCTTCTATATATATCCCCTCATTCCCTCATTATCCGGACCAAATCCCTTCCTCATCTCCTCTCTCTCTTCACTGTCGATCGTTGATTTCCTCTTGCCCCTCCGTACCGATCTCCCTCTCGCTCGACAACCCCCCTCTTATAGTGGGCTAAGGGAGAGAGAGGGTGTGGGAAAAAAATTAAGTCTTTTTTTATAAATTTTATTAGTATTAATAATAATTATTTTATTAGTAATGTCTGTTTTTATCAGAGATAAATGTTTTTGGTAATGTAATAGATTCGTATTTATTCAGAACAAATATTTTTCTTTTATTTTTATAAAGAATGTATTGGTAATATATGTTTCTTATATTTATATATAAATGCATCTATGTTCTCTATCTTATAGGTCATTTATCTCTAATAGTACTTAATGATGGGTTAAGTTATGTTATACAGTATTAAGTACTATAGTGACACTCAGTATTTGGTTAGGACATCTAATTTGATATTGGGTTATTACAGGGGCATCCATGCCTAAAACTTATCCTTCAGACTATCTAAGTGAGGCGCATGTCGCTGACTAGCATGGGCAACTGAAAGCATTAGAGAGCTCATTGTAGTGCATCGCATGTTCGAATAGGACATACGGGGTACTAACTAGTGATGGTCATTTCTTAGCCATCATTGAATTATCATTAACTCAGCTAAGTTGGGAAATGGTCATCATTAAACTGTGTAAAGAATAGTACCATGAATTATTATCTACAAATAATATTAATATTTTAGAGTACTAATCAAAATAATTTGAGTTAGTAAGTGTAACATCACAGAGTAGGAAAGCAAAAATAACATCATCCATATATTATATCCAAACATAAATAAGAGACAAAATATATATTCATATAAGAATAAAAGTACTCTAAAAAAATATATATATGTCATGAGTTGATATTAAAAATCAAAGTTTAAGAAAAATAAAGAGAACTAAAAATTAATATTCACTCACTTCCAAGTGAAAAACTAAATAAAACTAAATAATTGCAGCATGATCATCCTCACGCTCTTGCTCTTCACCTGCAGTAAGTTCTGCAAACTACTATAGATCTAACATGTTGGTTTTACATGCCAGATGTGATGTCCCCCAATTCCCGTACCAACGGGGACATGAGAATTGGGGTTATGTCTGCCTTAGCGCGGCGGCCCGCTGGGACGCGCTGCAGCGGTCCAACTTGCGAAAATACTGTTCAATTAATTTATTTTTCTGATTTACTAAAGTTTTCCTGAAATTTCGCTGCAGCCCGCTACAGCGCGCTATGGCGCGCAATAGCGGTCAATTTGCGATTTTACTGTTCAACTTACTTAATAAATGATTTTATATGATTTTTGTCAAAATACCGCTGCAACTGCACATTTCGCAACTTTGGGCGCTGCAGTGCTAGACGGTAATTTCGCCAGGTGCGAAACCCGTAAGAGCCTACTTTTTAGCTCAAATACTTCCAATCTAGAGCATTTCATGAGTGGTGTCATATCTCAATAGAAATGTTTTTCCGATACCTTTCCATTGACACCAAAATCAGTACAAACAGAGCATCCTAGCTATACAAAGTCTTAATTATGGTTCTAGTACATTAATTAAGTCACTTGGAACTCATCACTAAGACTTAGACTCATTCAGGAATCATTTGGGTCAAATTCGGACTTCTGGGAAAATCTTGAAACCCTGGAAATTAACCTAAATAGTTTGATCACAGATCGAAAATCGGACTTCGCCAATTAGCTAGGGGTGATATTTTGGTGGTAATCGGAAGTCGTTGAAATTTCGATGAATATTTTAATATTATTTAAATACTCGAAAATGAGAAAATTAAATACTTGTCGGAATCAAAATCCGACTTCGACATTGCGTTCCTCATCTCTCAATTAGCTAGGGGTGAATATTTGACAATTTTTGGAAATCATTCGATTAACTATGATTAATTAATAAAATCAATTAAAAAATTAATTATTTAACCTTAATATATATATATATATATATTCCTTCATTCTCTTATTTCCTAATCCTAAAATCGAACGCAAGCCTCCCCTCCACGCCGACACCTCTCCTTCCCCTCGACACGTGGCTCGCATCGCTCATGTCTCTCGGCACGCATCACCTCCTCACAACCTCCGTCACCATCTTCCATTAAAGCCGAAGACTCTATACATCGCGCTGTTTCCTCACTCAAAAGAACCCTCGGCCGAGCCCTCATCCTCGCCTTCTCCTCCATTCGGCGCCGTTAAGGTACTCACTTCACCCAATCCTTCTACTTAGGTCATCAATAATGTGAACTAAAGAATTTTGGACTTTGTGTCTAATTTTGGAGCTTGAAATTTGACTATCAGAGAAAATACGATCAGAGCATTGCATTACATGTAATATTAATTACCATTAAATTATCTATACAAGTCATTTATGAAATTTTAAAATGACATGAGCATGAATCTTAATAAGAAGAGTATCATCCATTAGTTACACTTTAAGATAAACATGATCTTTTGATAATCAAAATGCAAAAAGTATCAGTTTACGTCTAATTTTGGATAACGTGGTTCCTGGATACTATCTTCGAAGGAATAATGATTAGTGTATTGATCATAGATCTTACTTGAACAATACAGCTAGTGAGTACTTAATGGTAGAGCGTTTTATTATTGATGATCTTTTGCATTAGGCAATAGCTTATAAGGTAATTTAAGACACTTTATGATTCTTTTTTTTTATATTTCTTGGCCCCCTAAATGAAGTTAATATCTTTTAGCAACATTTTGGATATCCCAGGTAATGATAGAATACTCTGTTTTTTAATTTCAGAGTGTATTATTTTGTACGTTGATGATATCTTCTGTACCATTTTATTCTTAAAATTAGCTTGCTAGCTTTATTTCATTTATAACCAAATTTGCCAACACGTATCTGTGTATAGTTATATATGAATGGCTGTCCTTTAATATTATTTTGGTACACTATTTTGGATTAATAAAGCACTTGTAGCATTGATAAAGTGTATATTCGTTCTTTTAATGTTATCATTTTTTTTTTTTTGCTGTGAGCTGTAGATATAAGCATTTTTTGTGGACAGTTCATTTTATGCTGAAATTATTTATAATTTTAATCTTTTTCTGTTACGGCAACCTTTATTTGAGCATAAGATTAGTGAAATAAAGGGGCTAGAACTTTGGAAGGTAATCGGCTTATGATAAAAGCAAAACTATGAATTATTGTCCTTTAATATTATTTTGGTGCACTATTTTGAACTAATAAGGCACTTGTAGCATTGATAAAGCGTCTATTTGTTATTTTAATGTTATCATTTTGCTTCGAGGTGTAGATTTTATGGATAGTCCATTTTCTTATAAAAAAAAAAAGGTGATATCAGTATCTCTTGATATCCTCGTATCAAGTGTTAAAATTGCATGAAATAGCTTTATTATTAACATTAAAACTCAAATTAAGTTGAGAGATAAATAGATATGTTACGGTGCCAACAATACTTTGGTTATGCGATAATTTTAGCAATTCATGATGAAAGTTGGAGAACTTTACGTAGACAGTCATCAAACTTGAGATATGGTTTTATTTTAAATGCTGGCATGTAGAAGTTTAATTAAACTGTACTTTTAAGAAAATAGTTAACTTGGTTCATACTTTAAGAGTAAAGGTGTTTTGCAAATTTACTGTGACATATGCAATATATTATGAGTAAGAAATGTTAAACAAAGATTTGTGGTTGAGCCACGCAAGTAATCCTTCTGAAGATTATCATTAATAAAGGCATTATCAAGTTGGTCGTTTAATTTTTTTTAGCAATATGTAACAACCATTGTCATATTTCATATGATAGTATGTTTGATATGGAGCCGGAGGTTTCATAGTAATTCATACTGAAGTAACTTTACTGATTAAGTCCCTAATAAATTATTATGCTTTATAGCAAACTATCAAATTATTCATGTTTGGTTCGATGCAGTCATTTGTAAGAAGCCGTAAATTTTCATAGGATAGATGTATGTTTGTTGTTAAATCATTTCATATTAATTCCAGAATTAAATTTAGAACGCTCCTTATTAGTATGTATCTCATCTTGAATGAGTTTGGAGATTTTCTTATGGGCATTCAAGATGTTTTAAAGAAGTTTAATTTCAGAATTTTAAGACTTAAATGTAAGCAATTGAACAATCATTTTATATAAGCAGAAATTTACACATTGTTGAAGCTATTTATTTAGATCTTAAATTGTTTGTTAAAGTCAAATATTAAAAGTGTTAGTGCCTAACTAATCTCTTACATTAGATCTTTGAAAGAGCATTCATTTTAATATTTCAAACAAAGAAAGAAAAGTTGATATCTATGTTCTTAACCGACTTTAGTCTCATTTATTTATTGTTCATCTTTGACGACCTATTGTGTGGCGGCCCTGCCCCGCCGTGGTCCTGTTAACCCTTAGGTTAACATGATTACGGTGGAGGGGTCACCAAATGACAAGGTCCCCACTTAAGATTGGATTAGTCACACATCCTAATCCAATTTAAATAAGGACTTTGCCATTCAATCCAGAAATATTATCACTAAATGATCATACATAAACTCAAAGTGCGGAGGTATATAACATAACATCCATCCAATACAGTATAAATACAACAATACAAAATAAGTAAAGTACTGAAAAAGAAAAATAAAATCCTGTATTATTACAACATTTTTATGAGCTTATAAGAACTGAAAGAAAACTCTCATCCTCACTGAAGATAGAAACCTAAGCTACAGATCCTCAGGAACGGGCTCCTCCTCCAATGGCAAACTCTCCACTGGATCTGCTAAACCAATAAACTCAGAACCTACCATTATTAGTTTCATAATGGTAGGGCCCAGCCAACAAAAGAAAAATTGGTTAGACAATAAGTCTAAGCACATTTTAGGGTAAGAGTTTATTTAAGTTAACTGAATATCACCATAAAACAGAACTAAGCATAATAGGTGCAAGAAAGCGAACAAAAGAACTGTAATAAGTTATAAACCATAGTTTATAACCTAACAAAAAGGAAGTAAAACATACCTCCTCCAAGCAACTGCAACAAGAACAGATAAGTAAAAGTAAAAGAAAAGTAAGAAAAGTATAACCTAAACATGCTCATGATCAAACAGATTATGCTAAGTAAAGTACAAAAGTATAAAGCTGAAACACTATCCTCCTAAGTAAACATGTGAAAACAGTAAGTAAAACTAGCATCCTATATATATAAAAACACGTGCAGGAAAGCTGTAAGTAAAACAGTACTGAAATGCAGAATATGCTAGTAAAATAGTAACTGCAAACTGAAACTATAGTAACTGTACAAGTCATCTGAACTGAGTACGAACACAGCAATTCTTAGCCTGATGAGCTAAGAAACTCTGAACTGAACGTCACTGAAACTCTTAGCCTGATGAGCTAAGACAGAACTGAATGTAAGTGTACTTGAATTAGTATATCCATATCAGAATCCTGACTCTGTAGTCAGTAGGGCAAGAGTCTATCCATCCTATCACTCGGACTAGGCATGGCCAATAGACTGTCGGACATTAAACCCTCGAAAGGTTGCCGACCCCGAACGGGTTGATCGAAGAGGTATACTAACCAAGCTACACCTGACAAATCACTTGTGAAACGAACACAATGCTGTTTATAAATAATGATCCAAATTAACATAAGATATTTATCAAAATATCTTATGTACATAATACATGTTCAAGGTATAAGGCTCAAAATCAAGGAATGCGAAGCATCAAAAATCCAAAGTGCAAGAAAACTCTATCTAAAACACAGGTGATATCCTTTGTTGTCTACTTTATTCGTTCTATCTATTCTAAGTTACATAAGTTTCAGAATCAACAACTCTTACCCATTCTGTAACTTAGAATCACGAATCCTACTTGTTGAAGATAATTAGGACTGGCCAAGTCCTAATTATAACTTAATCAAAAGACGACTATTTAGTTAAAATGAATAAATTAGCGACCTAATTTTGTAATTTAATTCATCCCAACCTCATCTTGATTAGCCAAATCAAGATGAAAAGATTAAGAATTAGACTCCAGATGATAGGGTCTAATCACTTAATCTAAAGGTATAACTAAGGGTCTAAGGTTTAGAACCCAAACTCACAGATTAGGTTAAAGCAAATCCTAATGATAAATCAAATTCATTAGGATAGATCTCTATTCTTAGTTCTAAAATTTAAAGATTAAATAATCATTTAATAAACTAAGAAAAATCTAAAAACTAGAAAACTCAAGGTTTCATCTAATTGAGTAACCCAATTTACTCAATAGATGAATTCTAACTTAAGATCTATTCCTAATCTTAAGAATTAAGGCTCTTAATTACTAAGAGTATCTCTCAAGACACACATCCTAACTAATGTTATAAGACCTAAGGATGGGTCTAAGAATAATTAAGGAAAGAGAACACTCACTTAGGACTTAGGACTTTTCTAAATGAGCAAATTCTGAGATTTTAATTAAAACCTAATTTAGAATTAAATTTGAATAATTTCAGTTCTAAATCATTCCATTTACTGATTTTAATGTTTAGAAAATGAATTTAGAGCTTTTAAAGGCTAAACCCTAAATTTAGGCAAAATGACCATTTTGCCCCTCCTCAAGGGTTCAAAAGATCAAATTTCGATCTAGGGCTTAAATTCTGAAATTTTCTTTTGGAAAGTGCTTCTTATTGTCTAATATAAGATTAGACAACAACTAAGTTAATTTTGGGTGATTATTAAGCCATATGAGATCAAATTAGTGAATTTGACTCATAAGGGCAAATTTAGAAATTTGGCTAAGTGAAAGCTAAATTTTCTTTTAGATTATTGTTCTTTACTGTCTAAGCTTTCCATAGAATTTAAATTTGCTAAATTCTGATAAGTATTGGCCAAGTTATGGCCAATACAAGGTCTAGAGTTTAAGGGTTAATTAAGGGATCCTTAATTATAGGTCAAATCTAATTTTGCCAAATAGTGTCCAAATTAAGCAAAATCAGTGGCTATGAATTACAAATAGCTTACTGATCATAATGATATGTGGTAGACTCAATTTGGACCTAATTTGACTAAGTTAAGACCTAATTAGAGTTTAGGGTGATTAGTGAGTGATTAACAAAATTAAGCACTCAAACTATAATCTAACCTTATAGATTGATTCTAAATGGTTCTATGAGTCCTTTGAAATTTAAAACTCTCAAATTGGGTTATTAGATTTGTTAATATTCACTAATCAAGATTTAGAGCAATTAAGGGTGATTAGCAAATCTAACCATTGGATCTAAAATATTTTTTATAGATTACTGTTGATTAGATTCTTCTGATCTAAATTGATATTTGGATCATCAAATTTGAAGCTCAATTGACCAAGTTATGGTCAATTGAAGTTCTAGGTTTAATTAACCTAATTAGGGTTTGGTCCTAATTTCCATTAGTCAAATCCTAATCCAATCAGCAAGATGAATACTACCAAAATAATCCTTAGGGTTTTCTGAGTATTTTAAGACCCATATTGGGTATGTTTGGATCATTGGGTACAAATTTATGAGCTAAATAAGGTTTATGGATTTAATTTAAATTAAATTAAACCTAAATAATCACTTTGCAAAATATTGATCCTACAGCAAAAATTTTGGCATCAATAAATTCCTTATATTTTTCTGATTAATTTGGTATATTTATTTGTATAATTTGGACATATATTTATCAAGTTATGATTGTTTAAAGTTTGGATTTAAATTAATTATTTAATTCTGCTTTAATTAAATTAACTTAATTCTGTTATTATACGATTACATATAATTATAATTATCTGTTAAATTATATATATTTAATTTTATTATTTATAAAATCTTCAGGACACGTGGTGCACAACCAGTGGCTGAGGAGACGGCGGCGGGCCCCACTGACGACCTCTGCAGCCGCGTCATCCGTCTGACGCGAGGCGGGCCCCACTTCTGCCGCCGAGCCACGCGGCTTGCTGGGAAGAAGCCACGTGCTCCTGGTAGACCCCAGCTCCTACGCGGAAATCCGAGGAGGACGGGTCGGTCCCTGGTCGGGCCCGGGTCGACCCGGCCCGGCCCGAAAGCTCGTCTTCTCTTCATCTTCTCCCCGAGGCGCAGAGATTAGGGTTTCCATTTCATGACTCCTCCGGCGACGGTAAGGCTCAACCCGCATGGCTGCGAGAAGAGGAGATCGAGACCTTTCTAATGGCAGGTGAATCGAAGCTCAAGACGACCTGGATCGGCGGCAGGACCTAACCCTAAATTCATATAGACGGCGAAACACTGTATACTACTGTGGATGAAATTGAAATTAGAACGCATATGAGTTTGATTAACCCAATCAAATCCGATAGATGATCGATCTATAGTGCGGAATAAGATAACGAAATTGAAGAAATGCAAAATGATTAAGAATTGAGAGATGGAAGTGTACCTAGTTTTGACGGCTGAGAACTCACTGGATTAATCCGAGCACCTCTGATCTCTGAAATGGTTCGATTCAAGCGTAATCGAGAGGTGGAGTCGATCAGAGGCTAAAACCTTAGGCCGGAGCGATGGGATCGACGTGTGGAAGGCCTGCGCGACGACGGGCCCGTCGCGTGTCCAAACCCAGGACACGCGCTGCGTCTTCGGGGACGAAGACGCCTCGGCCGTCCGATCTCACGATCGGACGGATCGAGTGATCTGTTCGATTGAACGGCGCGGAAACATTCAAGGCAACGGCGTTAACTGTTGATTGGACGGCGCCGTTTAAATACTTAAATTAATTAATAATATTTAATTAAATTTTCAGTTTTAATTAATTAAATTTAGCCTATTAAATGAATCCCAAAAAATTTCCAATAAATCACCATTAGCTAATTGAAGGGTGAGGAACGCAACGGCGCACTCGGATTTTTGTTTCGACGAGTATTTAATTATTTGATTATTTAGGGCATTTAAATAATATTAAAATATTTGACGGAAAATCGATGACTTCCAAATGCCTCCAAAATTTCACCCCTAGCTAATTTGGGTGTTCTGAATGCAATGGCGAAGTCAGATTTTCAATCTGAGGTCTAAATAAAAAGTCAAATTTCCGGGTTTTGGGATTTTCCAGAATTCCTATTTTGACTTTGTTGACTTCTTGGTTTGACCTAGGTTTCAGAGATTTGCTTCAAATTACTTAATTAGTGATTTAGAACCTTAATTAAGACTTAGATTAGTCTTAATTGAGCAAAGTAACAACCTGGGTTGTTACATATTGTAAATAGCAAACACATTTAACAGCCCATCTATGCATCTGTTTAATAACATCAGTAGAAAATATATCCACTTTATTAACATTATTATCCAAGCATCTATTGTAGATATTGCTTCAACATGTTGCACTTTTGCAAGATTTATAACCTGTGCCAACAAATTTCATTTACTTTATTTAATAGATTTGAATCTACTATGTTGCTGTCATATAAGGTCTTATGTAAATAATTCAGTTTTCTCTTAAGGAATATCCACACTTATATCAAGCCTCTTTTGTATTTTAATACAATTATGCATAAATATTTTTATAATATCATAATTATAATTTGGATGGCCTACGAGAGGCAACCATTGTAATTATGCATAATCCTTCCTATTGCCTTATTATTTCAAAAATTTATAGTGATTCAACTTAAATCTGCTTATGTTAACTACAAATATTGTAATAGAAGTTGCGTCAACATTATAAATCTTAAACAACGATACAAAATAGATAATGTTAGTTGTGAGTTGAATGATAAATAGTGTTGTAAAGAGATTAGTATCAAAGCTTGTATGTTCAATTGCAGTCGTCCTTCTTTTATAAAATAATCAAGTTTAAGTTTCATGATATGAGATCAATTTCATATCATGCCTTCTTAAACTCCTCTAATCTTCTCTATTTCATTCTCAACCTTCATAATAACATTAATTATGATTTGTATCTGAGTGTTAATCTTAGTGATTAAAAGCTAGTTTCTTAGGATTAGGAATAGATCATATGTTAGAATTCGTCTATTGAGTAAATTGGGCTACTTAATAAGTGAAATATTGGTTTTAATAGTTTTATAGATATTCTTAGTTTATTCATGATTTTTTTTTATCTTTTAATATTATAACTAAGAATATAAATTTATCCTATTGAGTATAATTTACTCATTAGGATTTGCATTAATCTAATTTTATGAGAATTGGATTTTACACCTTAGACCCTTAGATATACCATTAGATTGAGTGATTAAACTCCATCATTTGGAGTTAAATCCTCAATCCTTTCATCTTGATATGATTAATCAAGATTGGGTTTAAGATCATTAAAAATAATAACTTAGGATAATTTATTTACTTGTTTAACCTTGTAGATGACATTGATTCAATTATAATTAGGATGTGGCCAATCCTAATTATGTTTAACTTATAGGTTCGTGATTTTAAGTTACAGACAGTATAGGAATTGATAATTCTGAATCTTATGTAACTTAGAGTAGTTAAAACAATTAAATTAGAAAACATGTGATATCACAAAGTTTGTGTATTGCAATTATTTCCTTGAATTTTAATTGCTATGCTTTTTCTTGCTTTTGAGCCTCTTTACACTTTTGGACATATTTTACTTAACAGAAATACGTGATAAATATTATATGTTATATTTTGAATTATATTTTTATAGCATTTGCATAATTTAAAAAGAAAACTTAAATAAAATATAACTTTACTTTGTAAGTTATGTTTTATTTAGTCTGCCATTTAATATAACTTTACTTTAGGTTAGCTTTTGCACATGACACTTTCCTGGATGATTACTTTACTTTTGCCCATGACACTTTTCTAGATATTTACTTTACTTTTACCCAGGACATTTTCCTGGATGATTACTTTACTTTTGCTTATGACACTTTCCTGGATGATTAAATGGACGTTACCTTGTGACTAGGATACTTTCCTAGCGCAATCTAGGATGTTTCTCCTAAATGGGAAGATGGGCTTTACTTTGTGGTAGTACTAAGTAGAAGTATCTCACACTTTACTTATAACTTATGTTTTACTTTATTTTTACAGGCATCTTATAGTTATATTACTTTTATTTTTCAGTCACTTTATAATTTTCATTTCAGTTGTCTTACAGTTACTTTACATGTTTACTTTACAGTTCATACTTTCTTTACTTTATAGTTCAACATATTTTTTTTCATATTTTTTATTTTCTGTAGTTCATTTATATTTCAAAACTTTCTGTATGTCAGCCGCTTTACTTACTTGAAAGCATATTAGGATGTTAGATTTATTTTCAGTACCCTACTTTTACTTATATCATAAACTGGCATATTTAGTTTGATCATATTTCTTATGATTTTTCTTTGTACTTAGTAGATTTATGTATGCACTTTACTTACCTTTTACACAGCCTGAGTTGAGGTATGTTTTTACCTCACAACTTATTCTTCCTTTCTTATCGCTTTACCGCTATATTATACTTAATTTCAGTTGTGATATCATTAAAATACATTATAATTCATTACCTTAAAATAAACTTAGACATTTTGTCTAGCTATATTTTTTCTTTTGTTGGCTGGGGCCCTACTATTATGAAACCGATAATAATAGATTCTGAGCTTTTCGAGGAGATTGAGCCTTTAGAATAACAGATTCAGGAAGAAGTGCAGGTTGATGAAGATCATTAAATTATGCTTCCTAGTTCACTTTATTTATATATCTGAGAGGATGAGAGCATTTGTTTTGATATTTCAGTCTTTAAACTTTAATGTTTTGTAATAATACAGGATTTAAATTATACTTTACTTTTCCTGCATTGTATATTCTGAGCTGGATATTTTACCTTGTAATATGGATAAATGGATTATTACTTCAGTTTGTACTTTTCTTCCGCACTCTGATTTCATAGTATACTCATTAGTGATTGTTATCATTTGTGTTTTTATGAAAAACACATCTTTCTCTTAAGATTGGATTAGAGTATTAAATTCTAATCTAATATTAAGTAAAGTATGTGCTTAGTGACGACCACACCCTAATCCTTATGATTAAAGGGGGCGGCCGCCAGAGATGTCATATATCAATCGAAAGGTTTTTCCGATACCTTTCCATTCATACTAAAATCGACACAAACAGAGCATCCTAGCTATACAAAAAATATTGATAAAGGATATGGTATACAAAATAGATGAAAATAGAGCATGCATTTTTCAAAAAAAATGAGATGTCTCAATGAGCCTTAATGGCTTCCTTACTCCATCATGAGTTTCTAAAGCCACAAACAAGCATAGTAGCAATATAAATAGGACAATGAGAGGAGCAAACAGGTACCTTAGACCTTATAAGATGAAGAAGATGATGTTTTTTTCTTCAAGACCTTGGGATGAGCTTTCTTCTTCAGTACAAATGACTTAGCAATTGAGGGAGGGGGGAAGATGAGAAAATTTTCAGCAAGAATAATAAAGGGGTTGTGCTCCTTCTTAATAAAGAGGAAAGGGGAGGATGGAGTAGGGGAGTAGAGCATGGCTAGGAGAGGGGATAAGGATGTGACCTCCATAAAGGCTAAAAAAGAGGGGGAGAAATTGTAAATTAAGTACTAAATAAGCACTTATTTATTTTCTCTAATTATTTAAAAATTCAAGTTTTTGAAATGCACTCTAAAAATTCCCAAAAATGCACCCATAGCTAATTTGTGAGTGAGGAATTCAACGGCGAAGTCGGAATTTGATTCTGACGATTATTTAATTATGCTAATTTTTCGGGATTTTTAATTATATTAAAATATTAATGAAAAATTTGAAGATTTCCGAACGCGTCCAAAATATCACCCCTATCTAATTTGGGAATGACGATTGCAACGACGAAGTCGAATTTCGATTTTGAGGTCAAATAAATACCTCAAATTTTTGATTAATTAAATATTAAAATAATCCAAAATATTGGATTTAGCTCCGATTCATGCCAAATCTTTAGGGATTGATTCTAATAGCTAAATGAAATTAATATAATGATAATTAAGATATGATTAGACTCAAATTAAGCTGGGTAACAACCTTGAGTTGTTACAATGGTTCATCACAATCCTGACTTCATATATATGGTACTTTTTACGAGTTAACTTTATTAGAGGTGCTGCAAATTGAGAAAATCATTCTATAAACCTTCTGTAAAATCTAGCTAAACTTAGAAAATTTCTGATATCGATTACTATTTTGGGTTGAGTCCGCTCTTGAACTTTGTTGATCTTCCTCTGATCTACCCTTGTCCCATCTGCATTAATAATGTGGCCAAATAATGCCACAAACCTTAGCTAAAACTCACATTTAAAGTATTTTGCATGCAATCTATTTTCTCTTAACAATTTAAAGACTTCTTTGGGATGACTCTCATGTTCTTCCTTAATCTTATAGTAGATTAATATGTCATTTATAAGCACTATGATGAATTTATCTAAGTATGGTTTAAGAATTATCTGTATTATATCCATAAATAAGAATGGTGCACTGGTTAATCCAAAGGACATAACCAAAAACTCACAATGTCTATATCTAATTCTAAATACTATTTTGGGTATGTCTTCATCCTTAGCCTTGATCTGGTAGTACCATGATCTCAAGTCAATATTCAAAATCACTTTGGCTCCTGCTAGTTGGTCGAACAAATTATCTATCATTGGCAACATATACCTATTCTTAAGCGTTACTTTGTTTAGCTCTCAATAATCTATGTACGGTCGCATAGATCCATCATTATTTTTCACAAATAATACTTAGGCTCCCGATGGGGACATGCTAGGTCTTATGAAAGCTTTATCTAATAATTATTGTACTTATTCCCTTAATTCCTGCAATTCTTTAGGTGCCATTCCGTTGGGTGCCTTTGATTGAGGTTGAATCATTGGAATTAGTTCAATTGAAAACTCAACTTCTCTGACAAGAAGTAATCGAATAACTCATTAGGAAATACACCTCTAAATTATTTTACAATCCTTGTTTCTCCCATAGATTTCTCTTCCTTATTCTCTCCTATCATGGTCACCAAAGAAGCAACACAACCTCTATTAGTAACCTTCTAACCTCTATTGCACTGATCATTAATGTAGTTATACACAATCTCCGAATGAAAACTTGAGACTTCTTTCCCATCCTTAAGATGACTTTCTTCTTATTGTAGTCAATAATTATGTAATATTGACTTAACCAACTCATTTACAAGATTATGTCAAAGTTCTCTATTAACATAATTATAAGTTTTGCCTCAAAAGTCTGTTCGCCAATATGGGTGTCTAATTTACAAAAATCATTTGTTGTCATGTTAGCTCCTAATGGCATAAACACATGCATTTTTTTTCCTAGTCTATATTGTTGAAGATTTAATATTTTGGCATATTTCTCGGATATAAATGAATGGCTTGCGCTTAAGTCGATTAGTGTGTCACACGATTGGCAGTTAATAATAAGTGTGCCTAGTTTGGACAAGTTAAGCACTTTACTTCCTAGAGTAAAAATAAAAAGGATGCAATATAAATGAAATAAGCTGTACTGAATTAAGCATGTACCTAACACTACTTCGTTGTCCTTAGATGCTACTATGAGCGTCAAGGCATAGATTTAGACATTTGATTCACTTCAGTCATGAGTATCATTCTGAAGCACAAATTTTTTATCATAAAATTTTTAAACACATATTTAAGAAATACATCGTTTTCCGCAACACAAATTTAAGAGTGGATGAGAGAAGTATCTCTTTTGAATATTATTACCAAAAACAAAATAAAAAATCAATTTAGTAAATAAAATTTTAATACCAATTATTTAAATAATGGATCTTAGCTTTCAAAAATTATATAAGACTAAATAGGAATTATGTTCAGGAAAGAGAAATTGTAAAGATGTATAAAATTCGATTCAATACGTATTAAACATGGAGGTAAAATTAGAAGTAACAGGCTTGGATATGCTCAATTATGAAAGGCTTATCACTTGTGCTCAAATATTTAGAGATTCGACCTATGGCGCGGCGTAAGCGAAGCTTAGTCGAGTTCGCCTTCAGGGAATGAGAACGAGACGAATGCTCCGCGTTCTCCATTGCCGAGTTCGTCTTTGCCGAGAACAAGAGAGACGAAGGCTCGTGGCGAATGGAATTGAATCTCAAAGGGAGACAGACAGCCATCTGCGTCAAACAAAATCAGAATCGCGAATTCTTCCATCGAAGGAGACGAAAGACTTCACATTCTGCGATTGAAATATCCATGTAATTGCAAAATAAACCACCGATTTTATAGTTGAGTGAATGAGAATTTGACCGTATAATTTTATTTTATCTTGATTTCCATGAGTATAAAACATTTACATACTAATATACATAAACATATATATATATATATATATATATATTAATTTAATATATACATAAATTATTAATTGAATATATATATTTTTATTAATTCTATATACAAAAATTAAAAATAAAAACAAAATTATATTTTTAATATATTATTTTATATATATTTATATTAAATCATGCCTAAATATATTATTTATTGAAATAGAATAAAGAAAAGTATTACTTAATTCTCAAATATTTTTTAAAAAATATAAATAATTATGATTTAAAATTTAAAAATATATTTTTATAGATCACATAAATAAAAATAAATTTAATAAAATTTTTTTATTTTAATTAACTTCTTAAATCCCAATCATCAATACTCTATAATATATAAACCAATAAAATTAAATTGACAATACTTTGTACTCCCAAACTAGTCACCGATTCCAATAGATTCGGCATCTTCTATTTTCTCTTGTTTTTAGCACCGGAGTTCATCCACGCTCGAACCAAATGACATGCCAGCCCGCTCTTCATCCCTGCTTGCACCATTCTTTCAATATTCGCTGTTATTGCACCCAGAAGCTTCATGATCACGAGTGGTATTTCTTGGCGCGCACTCTCCCTGTATTGAACCCCTTCGAGCTCGATCTACTTCTGTCATTCTCTAGCTCCTCTGATGTTTGCTTGGAAGATTCATGTCAGCCGCTCACATCCTGACGGAGTTAGGGTTGGTGCCTTTACTGCGCGCCGCTTGGTTTAGCAGCGACGCGCCGATATTAGTGGCATTGATTCCCCGTTCGGTCCACCCATTTCTTGCGTCGGTTTGTGATAGGGTTTGCTCGCTAGGGGGAAAACTTTGCAGTCCGTCTTCCAAGGCAAGTTATTTCATTTTATTTTCGTTCTGTCTGCTTCTTACCAATACGAGGGAGGGCATCAGTGTGCCAACCAGGAGATTAGTAACTTGGTTGCTCTCTTAACGAATATTTAATTAATCTGTAAACCCCCCCTGACAGTAAAATAACGTTCTTAAACTTTAAGAAATTGAAACATTTACTGATCTTGGCTATAAATCCAGGGGTTATTAAAGCTGAGTTTGTTTTATTTTAATTAGAATCACCAAACCTTCTGTTCATCCACGGGCTGTTTGGTTCACACATATCTCAATTATAAATAGCAGTTATAATGTATTATTATATAATAAAAAATAAACATTACTTCTATTTCATATTTAATGCTGTTGTCATTTAATGTCTGCCAAAATCAGGCAATATTATAAAAAACTCTCGGTTCTTACATCCAAAATTAAGAAAATGATAATTAAAATACAAATGAATAAGTAAATATTATCATCATCCACGGTACTTCCTGGTAACTCCATCTAGAAGTTCCCTCTAAAAAAATCAACTTATGAAGCTACACCAAAAAATGTTAGGTGAAATTAATTTTCAATTAAGAGTACATGTACATTTGGTGTTATATTTTTTGATTCACATTCCGCTTAGATTTTGCAAGTATCAAAGTTTGGTAGACTCTTAAGCATGTATAAACAATTAAATTATAGAGATAGCAAGCTAAACAGATAAATTAGGAGACAGGTGTATGCTGACGAGTTGATTGGAAAAGAACCATAAAAGCAAATGACTTAGAATAGACATGCATATTTATAAGATGGATGCAGCAGGAACATGAACATGTTAATTTAACCCTATTTTAATAACAAAAACTTAATCAATCAACAATTATGATCTTACCTTGATAGGGATTTTAACCCTAATTGGCTTTCCGGGACTTTTGCGCAGATTGGTGGCTTACTATATCATGCAGGGATCCACCAACCTACTCGCCTCTCTTGAACTTTAACCATATTTCAACTTCAGTTAGGAAGATCATACCACACCCATTGGTGGTGTCTATCATAATGAGTCCCTTAAAAGCAAGCAAGTAGTGTGGCCATTTCTAAGAACATGACTATCTTTATAGATCTTACTTGAAACAAGAGCTCAATCATAGTGGATTATAACATTTCAATGGATTGATTAAGTTTTTTTATTTGTAAATAACATGTCATACTGAAGGCTATAACAATTTCACAAAGGCACTTTAAGAAATGATTACTACTATGTATAAATTTTTATGAATCACAAGGAGAAAGAAATTTTTGCATTAATGATTCACAACTTGATATAACTCAGTCAGTACAAAGGTCATTTATGAATTACCATTAAGCTTGATATAAAAGTTGTGCAAGATTAACAATTCAGTAAAGCTTCTAGGTAGGTTTATGCAAGAATGATTAAGGCATTTTCCATCTTCTTAATCAAGTAACAATCAAGGTATATTGCAGAGCTTTTTAAAAGAAATAAGAAGAACAAAACCAATAATTATGAATGGAGTATCAGTTCTTATAGATTTCTATGTACCTAAAGATCAATAGCACTGAAAAAGCAAGTCTTGATACTTTACAGAGCTTTACATGAGCCCTTCAGCCTTTAGCCCTCACTGATGCACTACCAGCTTGGCATAAACACCTTTAGAATTCCTTCCAACTAGTGTCTTACTACTCTTGCACTGCCTTATCTTACCCTAAACAATCAACTAAATAAGTATCTGTAGACCCATAGCATCTGGGTTTCTACTGTTCACCACTTGGGGCACATGCTTAAAGCGCATTTGGGGAGCAGCCTAAATGGCAGCCTCACTCTTGGCTAGCTGCAGGTTTCGTATGGGGCGCTCATGGTCAGGCCCAAAGTCTTTAAGTTTAAATTGTGTATGAGTGCGCAATTAGAGCATGTCTGGGGCAAGTGACTGTTCTGTTGGATTGGACCAACTCGAGTTCCCACGTAGAACCCGAGCTGGTTATGGGTGCCTAGGTGCGGGCTAAAGTTGATTTGGGCGCACGAAATTTTGTAGTTTTTATGGGCCAGATCAGGTATATTGTGCATGGGTGCAATTAATGTACATCTGGGCACATGACAAATGCTACATGAACGTTGAGTTATTTGCCATGTAGCTGAGTTGATCCTGTTATTTGACTGTCATGTTTCTTGGCTGCCCGTATCCATAGGCGCCTGGGCGCATATCTTGTCGCGTTTGAGCTGGAGCGTGATTAAATTATTAGTATAGATTCTAACAACTTAGGGTTTTTATAATAAATAAACAAAATAATGATAGGGAGAGCTGTAAGATTTGATTATATTTGATTTTGAGTCAATTAAAATTAGAGTGATATTCTAGTTTTGAGCAAAAAAGGCCAACTATACTATTTAACCAAGATCCAGCAAATCAAGCCGCTTGTGAATGCTAACAAATACATGAACATGAGCTTGAACATGAACATGAATATTCAAGTGCTAACTTATTTGATAATGGAAATTGTTTATGGGTCTAAGTAATCTTTGAGCAGTCAGATTCTATATGCTTGGTTTGGAGCTTAGTTTTGCAAAGTTGTCTTGATATTTTCTTTTCAGATGCAACAGTATTTAAAATTTAATTAAATATGATAGTTGATGATGAAATAGTTTGTGTTATGCTGAGCAATAGTGTTCAGCAGTTAATTCTGTATGTTTGAGCTTGTTCTACTTACTTCAATATTATATTTAGTGGGCAGTGAATTGAAGCTTAAGTAGTTTGCTGCAAAGGTTTTTCAATTTTGTTTTTTGCTTAGTGATTGCATATGTAGCACTTGAAGTTTCTTAATATGAGGCACTCAAACTTTAATATTGACAAATGAGAAACTATCATTTCATCAAATATTAAGAATCTATTAATAAGTAGATACGAGTCATCATTCACTTTAGAAAAGAGGAGATAAACACTTTTTTTGTAAATATTACAAAGTTTTGGGTGTTATGAAGGTAATAATTATTTTTATTTAACTTTAAAACAGTATTTAAATTTATTATTTGTATTAAATTTGGTTTACGTTGAGCTCACCCAGATATACATGGTAATTACGCTAGTGTACAAAGCAGACAAGTGTTGCAAATGCTGAAATATTAAGGAAATTTAGTGAGATATTTTGCATTTTGTGGTGCTTTTTTTCCTGTTAATGGTTGAGGAAATATGCTCTGATGGACCGGCCCTTTTTGCAGTTCCACATTTATGTCAATTCAGCTGCAATGTGGACTGGATTGAACCAAAGTGCTTCTTGAATTTCTATATATGTTTTTCTTGGGTTCGAAGCTTTCTCATGAATCTTATCTTTGTTTATTAATGCAGCTAACTGTTCCTCAAAGATTCTTTCTACATTTCTACGTGATTGATGTGCTATTGACAACTACCCTAGCTCTTTCTACATGGTTCTATGCGTATAAAAGAATGACCCCATTATCCAATGAGCCTCTACAGTCCTCTACAATTGCCAGCTACTTGACTGGTGGTTCACACATCTTTTCTATTCACAAAATGCTCCAGTTCCAATGAAACGCAGATATGAAGTGTGGAAGACTGTATTTGTCCTTTTGTTGATGGAAGCTCAGGCTTTGAAACGTTTGTATGAGACGCTTTATGTTTTTAATTATGGCCCTTCTGCAAGAACACATAGTTGGCTACTTGGCTGGCTTGTTGTAAGTTCCGAAGGCAACCTTTCTATTCTGCAAATTGTTCTGTCGTGAATGGCTGGAGCAACACATGCTTAATGTTTAAAAATAATTTAATTGTTATCCAAACTTATTTTATTTTATTTTATTTTTTGGCTGAGTTTTTTGAATTTTCATTTGAATTCTCCTTGACAGTCTTTTGATACATCCACAGGACGATCATATTAAATGTTTATTATTTATATTTGGATACTATCTTTTCTTGTGCTTCTCATGAGCTTTTCATAATATTATATCATTCTACTGAATTCCCTTTTTAATTAAACTTG
The DNA here is from genome assembly GCA_016760335.1 of Gastrodia elata. Lineage (NCBI taxonomy): Eukaryota > Viridiplantae > Streptophyta > Magnoliopsida > Asparagales > Orchidaceae > Gastrodia > Gastrodia elata. The sequence continues at coordinate 72,531,527 of CM028671.1, read as the reverse complement.
CAATGGCATGCTTTATTCATGATATATATATATATATATATATATATATATATATATATAATTTTTTATTTGCACACAGACACACACATATATGTGTGTGTATGTGTGTTTGTGCATAAAAAGTACGCCCGCACACGCACACACATATATTCATCGAGTTATTTGCCAAAATATTCCTTTGATTATTTAAAAGTATCCAAAAAAATCCATTGACTTTTACATATTTTAAAATGGTCTCATAATTCTTAAATATGATGCAACATAATTATACAGTTACATTTTATAACGTCATATTAACTGGTGCTGCAATTAAAGGGTGTTTTGGGAATAAAAAATGTGATAGAAGTTGGTAGTTGCTATATTTATTTATTATTTATCAAACCTATTAGTAATTATTTCGATTGATACATCTAGATATGATTTAAGGTAAAAAAGAAATAAATATTGCATTCATTGACTTATTAAGCATTTTTTTTCAAGAATACCCTTTATTTATAACACTAACTAACATGGCATTCCTAAAATTTAATCTTTGAACTAAATTTGTATAATTTTTAATATTTGAGGGTTGGTTTAAGATCTATAGAAGTTAATGAACTATTTTGGAAAATTTTAAAGAGTTGAGGGACTATTTGGCAAAGAGAAAGTTATCAAAATGATCCATTGACTCTTGCAAAATGTTCAAAATAGTTCTTGACTAGTGTATACATTTTTTTTGGTCTATTGACTTTTATATAATTAATTGTTTTGTTCCTTGCCATTGCATTAGTTATCTTTCCAGTGCTTTCCGTCAATATCTAAGGGTAAAGGCGCAGTTCCAGCTCGAATGGACAAATTTGTATATAAGAAGCACTACTTTTCTACATTTCCATTTTTATATATGAAGCTCTAGCTTCAGTGTTACGCTTAGATGATCGTTGACGTCAACGAAGGGACAACCCAATTTTTACAGTAAATTGTTTCAATTCAAGCTACAAGCGGTTAATTCCAGTTGCTGAAGAACTCTGGTCTCTCTGTAATTGCGATTTCTTTCGCAATTTTTTTATCGATTGCTGAGAGACGCAAAGTTCTTCCCACAACTGCAATCGGCTACAGAGAGACGAAGAAGTTGCCATGGAATCAGATACAGAGTCGACAAAGAAGTTTCTATGGAATCGACGATTGTAGAGAGATGCAGAGTTCTTCTCGCAACTGGAATCGGCTGCAGAGAGACGAAGAAGCTTCCATGGAATCAGATGCAGAGTTGACAAAGAAATTGCCATGGAATCTACCGCATAGAGACACAGAGTTCTTCCGCAACTGGAATCAAAATAATTTACCGTAAAAATTGGGCTGAGCTTCTTTGTCGATGTTGACGATTGTCTAAGCGTAATGCTAGAGCTAGAGCTTTGTATATATGAATTGCATAGATGAAGAAGTTTTTCTTTGTAATAGAAAGTTGTCCGCTGGAGCTGAAATTACAACTTTATCCTTAGATTTTGACGGAAAGCATTGGACGGATAAACAGATGTAACAGTAAGGACCAAAAAAATTAATTAAATAAGAGTTGAGGGACTAAAAAAAACACGTACAAGAGTAAATAATTTTAAATATTTTGCAATAGTTAAGGGACCATTTTAATAATTTTTTTATTTGGCAAATAACTAATACTAATATGTACTTTTTTGCATAAAGAAACACACATGACATAACTGGTAGTCACACATTAAGGCTTATAAATTAGGAAATTACAAAAGGATAAATAGGAATAATGAGAATTAAGGCTGCTTATACACCACCATCATGATAAACTTTATGGCATCTTTTTTTTTTCATTAAGATAACACACTCAAAACTCTGTTTGGAAAGGGAAGCATTGATTCAAATATTTTCCATAGAAGACCTTACATCATTTGAAGCAATACATGGGACAAGCAGTAGAGTTGAGCAAAACATTCTCCCTGCTAAAGGAGGGGTGGTGGGAGGAGAGAAGGGGGCATGGCATTTTAACGACCCATCACAACTTCATTTAGAGGCCAAAGAAAGAGAAATAACTTTAGGAGGAAAAATGATTATTCATCCCCATGATGATGAGCGCTTACCAACCCGACGACCCTAGAAGAGGAGACAGACACCAAAGAATGAATATCATCCTCTAGTTGTGTGAGATTTGATTGAACCAACATCAACTCAAGAAGGTTTCAAAGGAGGAGAAGGTGAGGATGGAGTAGTGTGACTTGGTGGAATATTATCAGTAAACTGAACAATGACATGAGGTGTCAAATTTACTTGAGCGCTTCAGTTAAATCACATATATGGAAAAAAGTTAAAGGTAACTTTTGAAGCTAGTGTAATCTATATGATCAATAGTGTGCAGTTCAAGCAAATATTTAGGAACTTTCTCAAATATTCATTTCCAAAAACTTGAAGAAAAGAAAAGTGTTCTACTATGATGTCCAATTCTACTAAAAGCTAGGAAAATACTCATAGACACAATTATCTTTCTATTATTTTCATTCAATATTTTTTTTTCTTATAGCATTTGTAAACCCAAGTGTAATTAATTGTGATGGATGAAAGGGCATATGGAAGAAACTTTGGGAAGGTTATAATGTAACCATATACGCACTGCATAGACATATATATTCACACACATATATGTGCGTGCGTGTTATGTATGTAGGTACTTCTCAAGGATCATTATGTTATAGCTTTGGCATAAATGACTATCTTTTGGGTAATTTAAGATATAATGATAGTGTCTCAACTTCACACACATATAAAAACTATAAGACATTTCTCATTTAATAATATTTTGAATTTTACAAGATCGTACTTATCATACAGAAGTGAAAATAAAAAAAGATAAAAGATAAACAGGCAAAACAACATCGTGGATCTATCAGTAGATTGAACATTTTAAGTATTAGGGTCTTGCGTATATTCTCCCAGAAGCACTGACTTGGTATTGTACATAAAACAATATCGGGATTGGAATTCTCAGTAATTAGAGAATATTCTAAGTACTGTAATAAGCATTGAAGTATTATATTTTATAATAGCAGGGATGCGATTTGTGAAAAAGATGCAGGAAAAATAATGAGGTGAAAGCATAAAATAATATAATTAATTTTCTTCAAAGGATATTAGCTCAAGGATGTAGGTTACAGATATCATTTTTCAAGTAACCCACCACGAATGTTGTTATTGATGTCATTTTTCTAGTAACTAGCCATGAATGCCGTTACCGATATCATTTTTTCAGTAACTGACCACGAATGCTATTACTGATGTCTTCTTTTCAGTAATTAGTCACGAATACTGTTACTGATGTCATTTTTCTAGTAACTAGTCACGAATGTTGCCACGTTGGTTCCGAACAATCAACCAAGCTTCAAATGAAATTTGGCTCAAAGCAAATAAGCGAAGCAGTAGAAATATAATAAAAATGTAATACTTGTCATGTACTGGGTACTTTTGTTCCTTAAGTTCGAATGAGTGATAGTTCGCTCAATCTGCATTTAAGTTCCCGATATTTTTTTAGATTAGCTCTCTTTAAAAGTGATGTGATATATATTTTTAAGGATTTTTAAGTTCTTTTTTATACAGTCTTTTCTTTCATATTTTTATAATGATATAAGTTCGTATTTTTTTTAAGTCACTTGATGTAGTAATCAAAAGACAAAAATGAAATGATTGATTAGAAATAATAGACATCTTTATTACATTTTTACTGTTATCCATTATGATAATGTGAACAATGTATTGAGATGATAATACTATTATCATACTAATGATTTATTAAGCACAAAAGGAAAAATTTCATTTCTTTTCTCCTCTTTTCCATTTCTTACCTTAGATTAGGATTGCCGGAAAAGAATGAAGAGAAGTTGAAATGGAGGACCGAACGGTTAACTGAGGTGGCTACAGCAAGACGGTTGGCTGGCGGCGGCAAGAGAGGGCTGCTGGGTGGCCGGCAGCTTGCTAGCTGGCTGGCAAGGGCTGCAGCTGGCTGTGGGACTGCTAGGGGCTGCTGCTGCTGCAAAGGAGGTACTAGCATCTTGGTAGAGGCTAGAATGGGAGAAGGGTGGCTGTGGGAGTTGGAGGAGCTGGTAGGGGCTGACTGTGTGGGGAGAGAAGGAGAAGGCTGATGTTGTGTGGCTGGGAGGGAAGGAGAAGGCTGTTGCTTGAAGAGGAGGGAATGGAGGGTGTATATATAGAAGAAAGGGGGAGGGAGGGGGATTAGAGGCGTAGGGGGCGAATAGGCACAGGAGGGGCCTTAATGGCTCCATTAAGGCGCTTAGTAGCGCATGCCTGCCTATAGAAGCGGAAGAATTCCGCACGACTGCTTGGGGGAAATAAGAATTTCTCAAGGAAATTCTTAAAAATTACTTAAACTTAAATTAATTGTATTTTTCCTCTGTTCGGCGTCCAAATACAATGAAACTTGACACTGATGTGTGTTATGACATTACGAACACCCTCGCGCTGAAAAGTTTCGATTTAGAGCAATATTTTATTTTTTTTAATTTTTGAGGTTTAAAACTTTGAAAATTAACCACGATCAAACCGGCGCTCAGAATTTGATGAAACTTCTCGAGCAACCTTTAAATAATATACTTAACACAATGACATTAAAAACGATGAATTTGGACATGCATTCCAATATTCTTGATTTATAGAATTTAATTAATTCAGAAAATAAAGCGGGAGTTTTCATTATTCGGATTTCTCCCAAACTAGGGTAGTTTGATATTTATAATTATTCTTATCTATAGTATTTTTGTTTGCCCTAATTCAAAATTTCCCTGGGATCATGATTTCTAAGGCGGAATTTGACCTAATTCACAAAGTAACGACTTTGGGTCGTTACACATAGTGTTATAAACATAGCTATACAAACTAGTTGCATTTAAAATATAAATTTTCTACTGAAGTAGATATTTGGTGTAGAGAATCTTGTGCATATTCTGATCAAGTTATTCACCATTTTAAAGCTGAGGTTACGCACCATTTCACTTGGCCTTCATAATACTTGATGATTGAAGGTGCCACATTAGATTGAGGTGATAATAAAGTTTATGTTTTAGAAGGATCAGAGAGAGATATAATAGTTGATTTAAGAACAATATCCAAGTGAGAGATTTTTAAATATATAAAGGTTGTTTAGTCAAATGATCACTGAAGGGAAGTTTCTTTAAAGCTTTTGTATTTAATCAAGGCAACTTCTTGAAGCTTGTTGATGGATTGGGGAAATGTTGTGCAACTCATTGAAACCTTGTCTAGGTTTATTAGGGTTTATATTTTATTTTCTTTTGAGAATTAAAAACTTAGGCTGGTGCGACTCATAGGCGCAGTTGAACATTCATTGAATAGCATAATTTCGGTGTTTGTGCTTGCTTGTTTTTATTTTTTTATCTTCTTAAATTTTTTTTTGGGTGATCCAACATGGTGTGAAAAGAAGTTCATTTCTTTGTGACATATATTAACAACAAGTTGTGTAGAGTAGAAATGTATAATATATGCTGATGAACTATCAATGAGGTAAGAAACATTTCATGTCCCATAAATTAAGCACCAATGAAAGCTCTTTTTGCATGAATGTGATGATACTACAAATAAGATAGCTCAAGTTGTAATTGATTTAAGGTGATCTGCTACTAAAGGTGCTGCCATTTGGTGAATGTTGTGGTGGATCAACATCAACATTAAAGAATGAGTTGCTTATTATGTAGCATCAATTTATTAAGTGATAATTAGTCTGTTTGCACAATATAGACATTAGGTTAGGTACGCATGAATATGGTAGAACAATCATTCATATTAAAGTATTTATCACTATCGGACAATGAATTCAAGATTGTTAAGTTTGGCGAATGATAGGTGACATACATTTGACTCCATGTGCCTTTACACTTTCTTTTTCTATCTTAGTTGCTAATGCTGTTTTTCATTATAAAGATGAATTGAATCAAAGACCAGCTGCACAAATTTCACGTAAACTGAAATTGAACTGAATTTTTCTTCAGTAAATATAGCTTTTGGATCATTACAGTATGTATTCTAGAACATCAGCATGAAGTATTATTTTTATGTATAAAAACACTAAAATTTATATGCGAAATTTTGTGATCCAACAAAGCTCAAATAATAAAATTGTTAATTTACTATGTGTGCTAACCATTAACTAATAACAATAATGCAGTTCAGAGAATTCTAAAGATAGATTGATCAATTGACATTATAATTTTGTAACGTGTCTATTTTTCAATAGTCATTTTTATTCCTCTGAATAATATTTATTGATTTAGTGGCTCAACTTTTGCTATGGGCTCAGCTTAATTTTTGATTTTGTAAATTGCTTAAAATGGTAGCAAATTTTGATATTTTTAATATTCTTCTTTTGTTAATTTTATATTTATCTAATATATATCTAAATGCATTTTTTTTTTCTTGGTGTAACTAATAATATGTTAATAAGTTTTTCAATAAAATACATTTTAATAAAAGCTTTTATTGAATAATTTATAATTAACATAAATATCTATAGCTAGTATTGGCTCATATATATATATGTATATAAATGTACTCATACATACACATGTTTATGTATATTTATGCATTGTAATTTGTATGACATTTTAATATGCTTAGAAATGCTGAAATTTGAAATGCTAACTCTTTAAAACAGATTTGTAATTAACGGCTAATCTTTTTAGAATTTAAGTTTAAGGTTTAAGTTTAATGCTGATTAGTAAATTGTTTGTTAATATTAATGTAAAAGCATTAAATTAAATTTCTTAATATTTATGTTTAAACTTTTTAGTTATAAAGTCTAAATTTTTTTAAATTAATGCATACTATTTAAACTACATATATTTACTTACAATAGATTTATGATTTAAGTTTTAAGTTGTAATTCTCTCGTACAAAAATCTTCTTTCTACACAACTTTAGAGAAAAACCAATAATTAGCTAACACTTTGCATCAATAATACTAGCATGGGCACCGAGACTTAACACCTTAGCCAAAACCTTGACACTCATTTATATCACCAAGGATTAGGATGAGGAGTAAGATCAAAACATGATTTTATAGTTTTATATTTGTCATTTAAAAAACAAAATACAAAACAATTAGTATTACACATGGAATATTATATTTTTCTTCATATTATATTAATAATAACACACTACTATTACAAATATCTTTATTATTACATTCTTCAGGTTGTAATGTAGATATTTAAGTCTTCTTTTAAAGTTGTCTATTTATTGAAAAATTATAAAATATAGAATGTTAGCAAAGTTGTGTATATAAATTTAACATTTATTTTGCTAGAATAAAATGAACTCAAAATATAGTAATACAATTTAAGCAAAAGAATTAGCAAAACAAAAAATTTGAAACATTGATGTGACCACTCAAAATGTCGACATTGAAATAAATGAGGATGGAACACATGGACGTCTTCAGGGTAACATACAAGTGGTATTCAAGAATTTGAACACCACAAAGGGATATGCGCCATCTAAATATGCTACAAATATTGATTGAAAAATAGGTAAAAATACATTAAATAGGGTTATTTTATTTTAGCAAAAACATGGCTTAATTTAGGTAGCTAATGTTAAGAGTTAATAAAAAGCAAGTTAATTCGTCCTTAATAATCTAGAATTTAAAAAAATTTAAGTTATTCAGTATTTTATAAAGATACTTATCTTAATGCAGTGAGTGATTAATTGATATTGATTTTTTTAATTATTTTATTTTATTTTGTTATTATTTGCATGTTAATATATGTAGGGCTTTTATTATAAAATATTATATAGAAGCTTTAATATTTATTAAATTGAGATAGGCCAATTATTACATTTTATATTTATTCCATTTATAAAGACTAATGGTTTATATCATTATCATTATTTTCTATTTAGATATTAATATTTATTATTTTATTCTATATGTATAATGAAAAAAGAAGTGTGAAATCAGGGAGAGAGAAAAGACGAGGGCATGTAGCCGGCCCATTAATTTGTTTGACCGGGTTCGCTCGATGGTGAGGTTGGCCATCCATGGTCATCGGGGATGGCCGATGAAGCAGGGCTGTTGGTAGCCACGGGTGGAGCATTATAGCTATTCAAATTTGGAGGACTTTTGTGGCTTCGTCAAGCTCAATGGTGACATCGACCTTGGAATGCATAGCAGGGAGGGAGGAGTAGATTGCTTGGAGAATACTTGGTTTGATGTTGTTGGCCACCCCATTATAAGTAGAGAGGAAGTTGTGGTTGGATATTTCTGGAAGTTGGTGGAGTTTGGAAGCCCTCTTTAGAAAGGGAGAGAAAACCCTAGATTAGAGAAGAAGAGAATTCTAGAATACAGAAGAAAACTTAACACAATAAAGGAGAAGAAAAAGAATATGTTAAAATAAAAGAAAGAAGAAAATTTTAGAGGGAAGGAAATAAGAGAGGGAGAAGTAAGAGGGAAATATAGTAATGATAATATAATATTATTATTTATTTAAAAAAGCACAATGTTTGCATTTTTTTTTTTAATTTTGTTAAAAATAAATAATTCATAAAAATTGAGTAATTTTTAAAATTTCAAGAAAATTATAAGTTTCATAATGATGCAAAAATTGTGTATTAAAATTTAAAATTTTATTTAGTTATTGTTAAGAATTTAACTGTTCATTTATTAGTTATAATTAGTGATTGAGTATCACAACAAATTCTTATAAGTTAGAAGCAATGGAAGGGATAGATGATATTGGTTGATTTTATTAAGTATTATACAAATATCCCTATTGATAACCTGATTTTGATTTTAGAAAACAAATATGCTGTTATAAATTTTGTAGAGGTCAGTTGACATTAGCACGCATGAAGAATATGATTAGCCTTTACCTAATCAAAAGTACAAATCGTTTATAGTCAGCTGTTACATAAAAATTCAACAGAAGAATAAATAATAAAAATATTATTACTTCTTGTAGCTCTGAAGCTCTGAAGGAACAATACAATGGAATGGCATAAAGGATTTTGTTAATGAGCATATTTTAGTCACTACAGAAAAGGGTATCAATAAATGAGTCATCAATTATAAAAATTTAGTTTGACACGATTATTTATTCTTAACATTTTTCAACCAAAAAAATGTATCTGTGATTTGTAATCTTAAAAATATGTGAATAAGTTAAGAAATATGGACCTCATTTTTCACTTTCCTTTTTTGTTCTTTAGTTAAATTTTTGTGCTGCAATTAATTATAATAAGAATGCTAATTGGAATACTTGATTTGTAGTTTTAGCTAGGTAAATGCTAATCGCATTCTTTTTGTGCATCTGATGACTCTTACACTGATCACCTTTACACGTTTTTTGATATCATATTTTTTTTTTAATAAAATCATCAAGTTATTAATTGGATTACCTTTACAATAATATTTAATGTAACCAAGCAATTTTTATCTATTCATTTAATTCTCTTAACTTCAAAGAACCTTTTATTGCTGGTGCAACATTTTTTGCTTATTTACTATTTATCTCTTAATTTACTTAGCCTACAAATTTTTGTACGAGAAAGTTTCTCATGTTTGGTTGTTGATGCTATATTTGTTGGTCGCTGTTTACCCATTGGCTGCTGTTAAATTTTGAAATTCCTGCAATATAACAAGATTGAAATGGATATTCTCTTGAACCGGTCAAAATTGATATTTCTTTAGTTGTTAATTTAAGGGCTGTTTAGATTGAAGAAAAAGGAGGGGAAGTAAAAATTTTTCTAGTAAATTGAGATTACCAGCATTTGGCATGAAGTAAAATGGGTAAAAAATTTTACACTGTAATTCAATTTTACGTTACTAATATATATAAGGAGAGAAGAAATTACGCCAAATTCAGCCTTATTTTGAAAATGCGTGAGTTAAGCACGCAGAAGCTTTCGTCTCCTTCACACGTTTAGGGTTCGACGCGTTAGCCTCTTCTCTTCCACTCCATCCATCGATCCATCCATGGCCGCTGCAGTGGCCTTTTCTTCCGGCTCTCTCCTTCATCTCCTCAAATCAAAACTCCTTCCTTAACCCTAGAAGCACCTCCGCAGAAGCGTTCCTCTCTTTTGTCCCTCTTTTTCCTCCATCATTTCCCGCCACTTCCACTCTCCCCCACTTGCTTCCTCCTTCCCCTCCCCTACCCCTTGATCGAGGAGGAAAATGTTGATGAGCCATGCCACTTGCTTCCTCCTTCCCCTCCCCTCCCCTTGATCGAGGAGAAAATGTTAGATGAGCCGCCATGCTGAAGAGAGCATTTATGAAATAGCAGCCCGTCGCAATCATGCCTCTTCAGTTAACTCCCACGCCTTCTCTGCTTGGTACGTTCCATTCGGCCCTTCTTTCGGTTATGGCGAGTGCTACTCCCTCGACGACATCGTATACCTGGTTGCTCTTCCATCGATGACATTTTCGCTGTTCTTTTCACCGCTTTTCCCGTCTACTGCGATGCTGCTAATATTCCTGCCATTGTCTTCCTGCCCACCAATCGTATTTCCCTTGCCCAGTTTATCCAGCCAATCGCCAACGGCGTCGACGTCCTCTCCCTCGATATCGATTTTGATGGCTGCATGAGGCTGATTCATGAGCTCACTGGCGAACTGAATTACTCGAAGCCGAAATGTACTTCACAATTTTTTGCAAAAATTTATGACAATATTCACAAAATTTAGCTAATGTGTAATCTCATCAGTTGAATTACTTGAAACACCATATTCAACACATTACTGCATGCCAAACAGAAAAACCCAGCTTTTCAGTATAAATTAAACAGACAATCAAACAGCAGTAAAGTAATTTGATTTTATTATAATCTTATTACTTTACACTCAGATTATCTCATTTCAAATAGCCCTTTAATATTAGGGTTGCTTTTGTGGCGCCCGATGCCGGTTCGGCAGAAACCGTTCTTGCATCGGGTGACTACTCACCGCAGGATCATATCGAGCAATTTGAGAGAAAAAAAATACGTATATAAAAGTAAAAGATATTTTTCATTTATCAAAATTCATATTACATGATCCGTCATCATACAAAACAAAAAAAAGAAACAAAATAAACAAAACAGCGCCGTCATCGATCCATTAAAAATTAGGGTTCTTGTTTAACCTCTTCCAGGAGCACCTGACCTGGTATTGTATAAAAAATAATACCGGGATTGGAATTCCCAGTAATTAGAGAATACTCTAAGTACAACAGTACACAATAACAAATTACTTTATAAGGTGCGATTAGCGGAAGTAAGGTGAAAATAAAATGCAGGATATGTAAGGCAACAACGCAAAATAAACAAGCAAATTCCTGCAACAAGTATTTATTACAAAATAAAAGTTACTGATGTCATTTTCCAGTAACTAATTCCGAATGTTACTGATGTCTTTTTTTCAGTAACAACCCTGAATGTTATTGATGTCATTTTCTAATAACAACCCCGAATGTTATTGATCATATTTTTCAATAACAACCCCGAATATTGTCGGTTCATTTTTCCAGCAACAACCCCGAATGTTATTGATGTCATTTTCTAATAACAAACCCGAATGAAATTACGTTGGTTCCGGACAACCAACCAAGCTTCAAATGAATTTAACTCAAAGCAAATATGCGAAGCATAACAGTAATAGAAAAATGCAAGATGTAATGCAAGTCATATATTGGGTACCATTGATCCTTAAGTTCAGAAGTTCAACAGCTTGAATGAGTGACAGTTCGCTCAATCTGCATTTGGGTTTGGATATTTTTAAGTTAGCTTTTTAATCAAATAATTTAGGAGTTAATTTCTTCATTTTTACTTTCATTATGTTCTTCTTCCGCTTTTGAAGTTCGATTGATTTAAGCTGCTATTAAAGCAGTTGTTTATTAAAATGTCTTAAAATTATGATCATAATACTGTGTGAGGACCCGATGCCAGATCAGCGGGAGCTTATCCAGCACCGGTTTGCTTGTGGAATAGTAATAGCAACAACAACAAGCAATGACCAGTCCTCTAACCGCAGGATCATATTGAGTGGTTTAAGAGACAAATATATAGACATCAAACATAACTCATTTATTCATTAATTCACGAGTCTTTGAGTACATTAAAATAAAAGAAAAATTACAAACTTTTTAAAAGTAGATAGAGTCAAAAAGAAAGCGGTGGATCAGCAGGTAGCAGTATCAGCACTGCTCAGTTCTTTAGCACCTTTTCTCGAGGATGAACTCTTGATCTGGGCACGTTTCAAAAGTGCGGGCATTCGAAAACCAGTTAGTTGTGAAACTAAGTACAGATAGATGTCATCTTTACAAATGTTAAATAATAAGCAAAATAATCAATATTTGACAGGAAATAAAAGTTGTACAAACTTATCCCTGCAAACCTGTTTCAATTGCACTTGAAACTTAGCATAAAAATAATTGCAGTCACAAAAATAAATATAGAATTTTTAGCGCTTGATATCTGAGGCAAAATATGATTTTGTTGGGCAAGTACAAAATCGAGGAAAATGGGGGTTCATTTTGTGTTACATATCTCAACTTCCCTCTATACCTGCCCCCTCAAAAGCTTATCAGTATAGGCTCCTTATGACTCCCGATATCGGACAGCCCCGTCCTAATGGTTGTCTGATCAGACAAAAAGTATAAAGCAACATGGAACTCTTGCTTCTCACTTATCCAAACTTATTCATATATCATTTTATGTGACTTTAAAAAGCATTTTATCAAATTTGTGCGATGCTGAGCAGAAAAAAAAGCATATTTAAACAGAAGTAATAAAAGACATCTGGTACCTTGTTCCTTTAGTTTGAAAGTTCAATAGTTCGACAGTTCGAATGAGTGACAGTTCATTCAATCTGCATTTAGGTTTTGGATATTTTTAAATTAGCTCTCAGCCAATATTTTTAGGAGTAACATTTATTTTCATTTCGACTATGTTCTTCTTTCGTTTTCTTGAAGTCTGATTTTAAGATACTGCAATAGCAGTAACATTTATTATAGCGTTTATTAATTTGCTGAGGATAACAATCATATTTGATACAATATTATTGTTATCATTATTTTAATGATAACTATAATATAAGAATGAAAGAACATAACAAAAAAATGACTGTTAAAATGAAAACACTTAAACTGAAATTATAGTCATTTTATAACATATGTATAGTTTTCTTTATTAACTAATGAGAACCATATTAATGTGAATGACGATATTATATCCTCATTATTATCATAATAATAAGTATTAAGTAGTATAAATTAAAGGAACATAAAAAAATTCTCCTCTTTTCTCTCCTCCTTTTTCTATCTTTTATTAACTTACCTTTAGGATTATGATTGCCGGAAAGCGGAGAGAGGCCGGAGTAGGGTGGCTAGCCGGGCTGTTGGCCGGAATGGGGTGGTTGGGCGGCTGGCTGAGGGCTGGCCGAGGGCTGTTGGTGGCCGTTGAAGGCTTCCTGAAGCTGTCGGGGCTGCTAGAGCTGCTAGAGGGGACTGCCGTGGGGAAGGGAGGCTAGCTGGGCTGCTGTGAGTGGGAGGAGGGGCTGCAGGAGGGGGAGGAGAGGGCTGGCTGGCTGGCTGCTGTCTAGGGTTTGGAGGAGGAGAGGGGTTCTGTGAGGGAGGAAAAGGAAGGGGGGAGGGCTTATGTAGAGGAGAGGAGTGGGGGGGGGTCAGCCAGGTGGGCCGACCAGCCTGCGCCAAAAACGGCGCAGGCGACCCCTTTCTGGCGCGGAAGCTTCTGCGCCAGACGCTGTCGGGCGCGCGTTGCAGGAAAGCAGGGGGGGGCGAACGGGGGGAAGGAAAATAAAGGAAAATTAAAAAAATAAATACTTAAAGTTTAATTATTCGCATTTTTCCGCCGTTCGGCGTCCAAATTCAACGAACTTGGCACCGAGGTGTGTTACGGCATGGCGAACACCCTCGCGCCGAAAAATTTCGATTCGGACAAATATTTTATTTTTTAATTAATTTCTGAAGTTTGAAAACTTCAGAAATTAACCACAATAAATCCGGCACTCAGAATTTGATGAAACTTCTCGAGCAGCCTTTAAATAATATACTTAACACAACGACACTGAAATCGATGAATTCCGACACATATTTCAATGTTTTGATTTTTAGGATTAAAATATTCCGAAAATAAATGGAGCTTCCGTTATTCGGATTTCTCCCAAACTAGGGCACTTTGATTTAAAAAATTATTCTTATCTAAGGGTATTTTTGTTTGCCCTAATTTGAAATTCCTGAGAGTTTTGATGTTTGAAGCGGGCTCTGACCTAATTTTGAAAAATAACGATATTGGGTCGTTACAAACTCCTCTACTTAAAAATGATGTCGTCCTCGACATCAAGAATAAAACAAATAAGGTCTTAGAGGGAGCTTTGAGGTACCTTAATTCAGAAATAGCTCTGGATACTTTCTTCGCATATCGACTTCTCTTTCCCATGTGGCTTCTTTCGCAGTATGGTTATGCTATTGAATTTTGATCATCGGGATCGTTCTGCTTCTTAATTTTTGGTGGTTTTTCTCAATAATTTTAAGAGGCTTTTCAATATTAGTTAAATCAGGTTGAATTTCAACTGTTGAGTCTGATATTTGCTGAGTGGATTCCTGGAGGCATCTGCGGAGTGTTGAAACGTGGAATACGTTGTGCACGGCTGTAAATCTTTCAGGAAGTTTAAGTTTATAAGCCGAGCTTCCAATTTTTGCAATTACTTCGAATGATCCAACATATATGGGACTCAACTTTCCGGTCACTCCAAAGCGATGAATTCCTTTCATAGGGCTAACCTTTAGATAAGCCCGATCCCCAATGTGAAATTCTTGCCTCCGGTGTCTTGCGTCGAAGTATTTCTTTTGTCGGTCCTGGGCTGCCACAATTCTGCTCTTGATTAGCCTTATCTTTTCGTTTATTTTCTTCAATTAACTCAGATCCGTAAATTTGTACATCTTCAACTTGTGTCCAAGCTAAAAGAGTACTGCACTTTCTCTCATATAAGGCTTCATAAGGGGCCATTCCAATACTTGATTGGTGACTATTATTATAAGCAAATTCTACAAGTGGGAGGTGTTTCTCCCAATTTCCACCAAAGTCTAACAATCATAAATGTAAGAGATCCTCGAGTACTTGGTTGACTCTCTCAGTTTATTCGTCTGTTTGAGGGTGGAAGACCGTGCTCATGGCTAAGATGGTTCCCAAATCTTTGTGTACTGCTTGCCAAAATCGAGAAGTAAACCTGCCATCTCTATTTGAAATTATAGTCTTAGGAATTCCATGCAATTTGATGATCTCCCTAATATATAATCTTGCCAGCTTCTCCACTGAGTATGTTTGCTTTATTGGGATAAAGTGGGCTGACTTTGTTAATATGTCAACTATGACCCAAATAGCATATATTCCTGATTTTCCTTTTGGCAAACCCATTACGAAATTCATATGGATGTCTGACCATTTCCATTCTGGGATTTCTAGTGGGTGCAGAAGTCCACCAGGTCGTTGGTGCTCTGCTTTGACTAGATTACAAACGTGGCACTTAGCCACAAATTCAGCTATCTCTCTTTTGAGTCCAGGCCACCAGAAGGCTATCTTTAGATCTTGATACATTTTGTTGCTTCTAGGGTGTACTGTATAGCCTGAGTTATGGGCTTCCTTTAATATCTGATTTCGAATGTGCGAATTATTCGGGACCCAGATTCTATTACCATTATAAATATGAATTTCTTTTCGCAGCTGCAACTCTGTTCTGCGGCCATCTTCTATTTCTGCTTTTAGCTTGGGGTATTCCTCGCTGGCTTTTTGAGCGTCCAAAATGCTTTGTATGAGGTAGGTCCTGCAGTATTGACATTAAGCAATTCATTTAACTGATCTTTAATAATGGGTCTTATATTAAGCTTCTGGAATTCTTTTTCAAATGGACTTGCTAAGATTAAAGTTCTCAATATTTCCTTTTTACTTAGCATCTGCGACCAAGTTAACTTTGCCAGGATGATATTGAATATCCATATCATAGTCACTGAGTAGTTCTAACCATCTCATTTGGCGATAGTTTAGCTCTTTCTGCGTGAAGATGTATTTTAAACTCTGATGGTCTGTAAAGATCTCGCACTTTACTCCATAAAGATAGTGCCTCTAAATTTTTAAGGCAAAGACTATTGCGGCTAGCTCTAAATCATGAACAGGGTAGTTCTTTTCGTGAGTCTTCAATTGCCTTGAAGCGTAAGCAATGATGTGGTTGTCCTGCATGAGGACACACCCTAGTCCTGTTAAAGAAGCATCTGTGTATACCTTGTAGTTCTTCCCTTCTTGAGGTAGGATTAGGACAGGTGCAGTAGTGAGGGCTTGCTTTAATTTTAGAAATGATTCTTCGCAGTTCTGACTCCATACAAATGGTGTTGCCTTTTGAGTCAGTTGAGTTAATGGCTTGGCTAGATTTGAGAATCCTTTAACAAACTTTCGGTAATATCCTGCAAGTCCTAAGAAACTGTGAATTTCAGACACAGATGATGGTTGGGGTCATTCTTGTATGGTACTTATCTTTCTTTGGTCTACCTTAATTCCTTCAGCATTTACTACATGTCCTAAAAATGCTATTGAGTCCAACCAAAACTCACATTTTGAGTACTTGGCAAATAATTAATGCTCCATAAAAGTTCCCAATACAGCTTTCAAATGAATCTCATGATCCTCCATAGACTTGGAATAAATTAAGATGTCGTCAATGAAGACTATCACAAATTTCTCGAGGAAGGGCCGGAGTATTCTTTGCATTAAATCCATGAAGATAGAAGGAGCGTTTGTGAGTTCAAATGACATGACTAAGAACTCATATGTCCGAAGCGAGTTCTAAATGCAGTCTTGGGAACATCTTCATTGACTCGCATCTGGTGGGTATCCAGACCTTAAATCGATCTTGGAAATATTTTGGCTCCAGCTAGTTGATCAAAGAGGTCATCGATGCGGGGTAGAGGATATTGTTTTTCACTGTTACCTTGTTGAGGTCTCTATAATCTATGCACATACGCATAGATCCGTCCTTCTTTTTCACAAAGAGTATTGGGGCTCCCCAGGGGGACATGCTTTGTCGAATCAATCCCTTGCTGGTTAGCTCTTGAAGTTGCTGGTCTAGTCCCTGAGCTCTTTTGGTGCCATACGGTATGGTGATTTGGACTTGGGTTGGGTTCCTGGAACTAGTTCTATTGAGAACCCGATTTCTCTTACGGGTGGTAGCCCGGGTAAATCTTTTGGAATACATCTTCAAAATCTCGAACGATGTGCGTTTTTTGATAAGGCACAACTTCCTTTCTTCTTTTCTCCCATCATAGTTACTAAGTATGCGCTGCATCCTTTCTGAATCAATTTTCTTGATTTTATTGGGTTAATTAGAGAAGCTTCAGGCTTTGTCTTCCTATAAATACTGTTGATGTTTTGCCGCTTTTGCTTGTAATCTTTTTTTTCTGGCAGTTGATTATAGCATCATGATTGCCTAACCAATCCACCCCTAGAATAATGTCAAAGTTGGTGATTGGTAGAATGACTAACGTAGCCTTGAATAATTTGCCTTTGATGGGGATATTAAAAATACAGAATTTTTGAGCCTCCATGCTAGCCTCCAGAAGGTAACCCAATTTTTAGTGTTGTTGCCAATTGAAGGGATGGTAGTTCTAGAGTGGTTGCAAGTTTTTCCGATATGAAAGAGTGCTTGCCCCCGTATCAAATAGGTGTCACATGATACGCTATTAATAAATAGTGTGCCTAAATATGAATTATGAGCATTTTGTACTAATATAAGTGCAAAAGAGAAGAACGAGAAAAAAATGAAATACCTGATACTACATTGTTGTCTCCAGGTGCTAAGACTGGAGTGAGCGTGTAAATTCTTGCGGGAGCAGAGTTACGAGGTGTGGGTCCTTTTCTTTGGTTGGATGCTGATGAAGTTGGTGGCCTTGGGGCGTTGGCTGGTTCTGGGGGGCGGCTCTTGTTTGGGCATGAGACGAGGTTGCAGCAGGTGTGGTGTTTTGTGCCTCTTATGATGGTTACTCCATCTATCGTTCTTACGGATCGACAATCCCGAATTTGGTGGCCGGGCTTGCCGCACCGATAACACCTTCTGCCATCATGGTAGCACTTGCCATAGGGATGATGTCTCCGGCAATCTCCTCTCATACCTTGTCCGAAATTCTCAGAAGTTAGCTGAAATATTTTGGCAGGTGGGTTGGGTTGTTGTCTTTTGAATGTCCCTTGGTCATTTGTAGGATG
Organism: Gastrodia elata; assembly: GCA_016760335.1. NCBI lineage: Eukaryota > Viridiplantae > Streptophyta > Magnoliopsida > Asparagales > Orchidaceae > Gastrodia > Gastrodia elata. The sequence continues at coordinate 72,513,273 of CM028671.1, read as the reverse complement.
ATCCTGTCTTTTCCTTTGACCCGTGTTGCTAGAAGGCTTGCTATTCTTTTCGCGCTCCATGATTAAGAAGCATTCTAAAAGTTTAGAGAAACGAGCATGTCTCAATGGAAGCAGGCTCCAACGCAGGGTGTCTTTCATCCCTGATAGAAAGCGGTTGCACCTTGGTTTTTCTGTACTTATCAGATTCTGAGCATACCTTGACAGTTTAGTGAACTCGGCCTCATAGTTGGCCACGGAGTTGCTACCCTGAACTAATTTCATGAATTGGTTCTCCATGATGCTTTGGGCAGCTTGCGGGACATATTTGGCTCGGAAAGCTTCTGAAAATGCTTCCCAATTTATATTCTCCAATTCTATGCTAGTGAAATCGGTGTTGACGACAGATTCCCACCAACGGTCAGCTTCGCCTTTAAACAGGTAGCGAGTCACACGTACTGCTTTTTCATTTGGACACTCCATACTTTCTAGTGTCTTTTCTATCTCTCTCAGCCAGTCTTCTGCTTCCATAGGACAAGTAGTCCCATGAAATACTGGGTCGTTACATACTGTACGATGAAAAAATCATAATAAAAATGACTAAATTGGCAATTAGGAAATAATAGTCATTTATAACAATTGAATCATTCTCATTATTAATTAATGAGAATAATTTTATTGTGAATGACTAATTATAAATTTGATAATTTTAATTAACAAGATTTAGAGAAAACAAATGTGTTCTTCAATTTCCTCCTCTTACTTTAGAATTAGGATCACCGAAAAACGAAGAGAGGTCGGAACGGGTTGGCCGAAAGCTTGCCGAGGTGGCAACGGCAAGAGGCTGGCTGGCAGCGGCTACTGAGTGGTTTGGCGGCTTGATAGATGGCTGTCGGAGGCTGCCGGGAGTTGTCGGAAGCTGCTGGAGGGAACTGCCGGGAGCTGCTGGAGCTGCTGTGAGGACTGCCGGGCTGCCGGAAGGAGGCTGGAGCGGCTGAGGAGGGGTTGGCCGGCTGTTGGAAGGAGATGGAGGCTGTTGGAAGGGCTGGCCAGCTGCAGAAAGGGAGGGAGCTGGCTGAGAAGGGCTTGACCATTTGTGAAGAGGAGAGGGGGAGGGGAGGGCCCCTTCTTATAGAGGAGAGGCTGGGGGTTCGGCTGAGGGGGCCGACCGCACCCTGCTCCAAAAACGGCGCAGGCGGGTCCCCTCCTGGCAGGCAGAACCTTCCGCCTGCAGGCTCTGTCGACAGAGCCTGCGATCGCAGGGAGTCGGGGAGGGTCGGGCGAACAGGGGAAGGAGGCGAACATGGGAAGGAAGAAGGAGAGAAAAAAGAAAATTGAAAAAATAAAAATACATAAAGTTAAAATTTCGTATTTTTCCGTCATTCGGCGTTCAAATACAAAAAAACTTGGCACCGAGGTGTGTTATGACACGACGAACACTCTCACGCCAAAAATTTTCGATTCGGAGTAAAATTTTATTTTATATTGATTTTTAAGATTTAAAAACATCAAAAATTTACCACGATAAATTCGGCGCTCAGAATTTGATGAAACTTCTCGAGCAGCCTTTAAATAATATACTTAACATAACGACACTAAAAATGATAAATTTGGACACACATTTCGATGTTCTTGATTTTCTAGAATTTAAATAATTCAAAAAATAGAACGAGAGCTTCCGTTAATCAGATTTCTCCCAAACTAGGGCCACTTTGATCTTTAAAATTATTTCTATCTATTGGTAATTTTATTTGCCCTAAATTGGAATTCCCCCGCGGTTCTAATGTCAGAATCGGAAATTGACCTAATTTGCAAAATAACGACTTTGGGTCGTTACAGCTTTCCTGAAAGATTTTATATTTTTTACTAATTTACTTTTATAGGATATTTTACTATATATATATATGTATGTATCTCATTGAGAATTTTCATTTTTGCCAGGATTGTTTCTTCAACAAATTTTTGTAAAACTAAAGACCACATTTTTTTGTATTCAACAAAATCTACAACAAAAAATATATTTAATACTTGAATTTTAGTAATATTATATTAAATTAAGTATTGATTTCCATAAAAATACAAGTTAAACAATAAAATTAAAATGTAATCAATACTTAAAGATTCAATTTAACTAGCTTAAAGTATTCATATTAACATTTTTTTAATTAAAAAACTGAACCATTGAATCAAATGCTAGTTTTAATAGTTTACGATTTTCAATACTTGCATTTTTAAACATATATGTAGAACAAGTTATTAATAATTTTATATATGTGTACATATGCATTTGTATTATATAAATATATATATATATATATTTGTATTTATATATGAGTATATGTGTGTATTGTATTTTATTTTTTTGTTTTTTTGTTCTCTTTAAAACCCCTACCATGTGCACTGCTTGGGAATAGAATCCCCAACTACTAGGTTGGCATCTGGCTCCATCAAGCAACACCTCACAACACTCAGTCTGTGACAGACACATGCATATTGATGATCACTTATCAATGAAAACCATATGCCGATATTGTTTATCAAGCTTACATTAAGTATATATATTATGTCCAAAGCTTTTATTAGTATGTGCAGACATTTAAACCTTCATGATTAAATGCATTGTTTAGAAAAATGCAGAAATGCTCTTTAGTTAATTATTAGATAACCAAAAAATTAATGGATGGATCATGAATTTAGTAATATCATAATTAGAGATAGAAACATTTCAAAGTTAAGGCCAAAATTGGGCATATTGCAAAATTTGTGGAACCCAATTAATAATTATCTTCTAATAAAATAAAGAGGAGGATACTAAGATGGGTGAGTGGCTATACACTAAGAATATGGTAAGAACGATTTGGCCAGGTTGAAGTAGCTCTAATTAACTGCCTACACCAAAGAATATGATGAGATTTACATCTATGGAAAGTTTGGAACTGCTCTAGTTGAGGATGAATTTAGGAAAAGTTGTCTTAGATTATTCAGACACAGTAACTGCAGACTGTTAGATGCTCTAGTTAGGTGTGTCAAGTTAATACCCTTGTTAAAAATTGGAAGAGAGAATTGAGATAGACATGAGAAGAATTATTAACAATAATTTCATTTATTTGAAACTTAGGGAGAGGTTATTGTTTTTTTTAATTACAGTGGAGACAAATAATTTTTGTAGCTAACCCCATAGTTGTTATTGGTTTTTTTGCTTTGTCAACTACATAACATAGCCACTGCATTCTTCACAAAGCTGCTTATAATGTTTGTTTTTGTTGAATGGAATGCGGGTTAGCATTGAAGGAAAAGGTTATTACATATGTGCCAACAATAAATAGAAGAACAAAAACAGGATTCCTTATATATATATTGCACCCAAAATTTTATAATTTTTAATCTAATCTTAATATTTACGTGTGAACACTCTCATCTCACCATGATAAGATTTTTTTTAATCTTTAATCAGGACAAGATTCCAAACAAGGTAAGGTTAATGTTATAAAAGCACTTTTTAGTAAAACCTAGAGTTTGGGTGCTTGATTTGTAAATTATAAAGTTTTCATTGCTATGAATGTAATTATCTCAAAAATAAATAAAATGAGAAGTTAGCTTAAAGCCACCTCAAGCTGTGTGTATGGTTTAGTTATTATGTCGCTTGAATGCATCTGCATACATGCTCATGCATCTATGTAATGATAGACATTATGAAAGTATCAAGAAGCATCTCTCTTTTTTCGAAGTATTATGGAGCTTCTTCAAGTCTTTTATGATAGATATTATGAAAGCGCAGCTGTTTTTTTAAGTATTATGGAGCTTCTTCAGGTCTCTTATTAAAGTGAACTTGTCTCCATGTTTTTATTTGTGAATGATACTGCATTAACCTTTTTTTCACTGTCACATAATTTAGTCTTTAATATAGATTTTTTTCTAAAATATGTATTAAGTTTCACTAATAATGTTCTACTAGAGATAATCTGTTCACATTTTTGATGTTTGTTGGAGGAAGGGCTATTTTCTTGCCTAGAGAAGTACTTAACTGCTGTGTAACTTTTATTGTTTTTGTGTAAGCTACAATTTAACGTATTTTTATTTTTACAGTTACAGTGCAATGCTGTCGAAACTTTGTTCTTCCCTTCAATCACTATTTATTTGTGCCTCATGCTCTCGTTAATTCATTAGTTTACTCTAACATTTTTAATACTGTCATTCATTTTCTTTTGATCAGCTTTTATACTGCAGCACCACTTTCTCTTGGAGGTACATGTGCCTTGGAGGCACTTAACTACGTATATAGTCAAGCCATGGAATTTATTGTCAAAGGCCGTTCTCGGATGCCAGATCTAGAACTATTTAATTTGGAACTATTTAAGCCACTTTCTTATTTGGGCTGGTACCAATGGTTTGGGGCGGCTTTGTTTTTATGGGGTTGGATAAGGCAGTTTTGTGTCATTCAATACTTGTGAGTAGAATGCTAATCTACTTTAGTGTTTGATATTATTTGTTATGTAGGCAATAAATTGGTTTTTAGCAATGAAATTCGAAATTCATTTGGTAAAGCTTTTTACATTTTTTTTTTCTGTTGAAAAGTTGGCTGTTCAATTAGTTGGTGCATTGCTTTCCTGACAGTTGTTTCCTAGCACCTCTAGAGTTACTCTTCATATTCTCGAAAAGCTTTAAATTTGTGTCATGGGTGATTAATTTCATCATACTTTAGCCGCGTCATTTGCAAATCAGCATACTTTGTATCCTACCAATGCAATCTGTATCTTTCATTAGCATTTTGAAGTTTACAAAACTCAAATCTGTTCATAACTGTATTAGATGTAAAGTCAAAATGGTTAAGATGTTAATCTCTTTGAACTGTTTTCTAACTTCAAAACTGCTGTTTGCTGTTTGTTTTAGGCTAATCATTTCACTTTTGTTGACACGCTTTCTCGTTTTCATGTTAATAAAGTTCTTGATGTAGGATGTCTAGTCATTTTTTAAAGTAGAACTGCAATAAGATGCACAAAATTATGCATATCAATTCAAATTGGAAATCACAAACTTTTGAGACCCCTTTGGTTACCTGGATGAAACCATGGAGTTACTTATATAGATAATATTTTAATAATCCGCCTACTAGTGATGCTATGTAATTTGAAAGTATGAGTACTATACAATCAATTGAATAAAAATTCATTGGAAATCCAAATTATGTGAAATTTGATCGCAATCAATCTCATATGTAATCCAAATTAAGATTGCAGAGAGCATCAACTTAGTATTCGGATATAAGTTCACGATAGTCTCTCATTTATACATGGAGATTACACCCCTCAAAAAATTTTGATCATATGTTTGATCTTGGAGAAAATTCTAGAATAAATTGCTTATTCTTATTGCAACATCTCAATCTTATAAATCATAAATGGGATTTTTTCAAGCATTGGCATATTCTCAAGAGGCATCCTTTTTTCAATTATTTAACCTATTAAAAGAAAATATTTTGTGATAGATATAAAAACAACGATATTCTTGAATGAGAATGGATAAACAAAAGTTCTGGCAACAATCTTTCCATGTTAGAGTTTCAAACAAATGTTTTATGCAGATAATCAGCAACAATGAGAGGAGAAAGGAAGAAAGGAAACATAAAAAAATTTGGTAACAGTTTATCAGTTCTTTCACCATCAATGCCGCCAACTATCTTCATGAAACATTTAATTGAATTTAGTACATGAAAAAGAAACAATTGAGGAATGAAACGATTTCTGATATATATCTATAAACCTGCAACCTTTACTTCTAGGTTTCTGAGTTCTAATATATAATGTTAACTGCCAATGCTCAATGTTTAAACCAAGAAAAAAGTTTTCTTTGTCAAGAAAATCAAGCTTTGTAACATAATGTATTTTAGGCTAACTACCAATGCTCAATTTTAATGGGTAACTCTCTTCTAAATGGCAAGCAAATAATTAGAAGAAATAAAAGGAACCTGATTTATCAAGCATAAGGTTTGCTCAAAAACGGAAATTATTATTAGTCCTAACAAAGTTAGCTAAAAACTATTCATGCTAGCAATGAAATAGAATTTTGTGCTCCAAGCTCATGAGATCACCTTTAAATGATAATTTCTCTCTTTTGTTTGAGCATACCAGTATATTCTTTCTTTAAACAATAAATTATGCGTTAAATGGAAATGCCATAGCTTTGAAATGTCAGAAAAAACTATAGCATAGAATATTCTCTAAAATATAAGCTTCCAGGCATTTCTACCTTTGTGAGGTCACCATTAAACAATGAATTTTGTGTTGTTGAAAAAATATAGCATAGAGATGTAAATGTATGAAAACTATTTTGCTAAAATAGCGCATTTCTTTCTATTTTTGGAACGATTGCCAATGCCGAAAATTCCTTTTTAACATTTTTTCCAACTGAAGAAGAATACATACGTAGAAAAAATGAGATGATGTTATATCATGAACCTGCAAAGTTCACTCTGTTCTGAAGTCAAGAACTCTTAGGTGTGAATTGAGAAGTGCGGAAGAACTCTGCATTCCAGCCTCGGCACTTGCAATGCTTGCATTGAGTCCCCTAGTTGGCTCTCTACAGAGAAGAAAATATTTTGTTTTTTGCACGAAGAATATGGCGGTAAAACAGAAGAGCTCTAGAACATAAGAGTTGGAACAGAAGGAAGAAAAAAATGAATAAAGTTATATTGTGATTTTGCACAGTTCGCCCTCTAGTGAAGCCGAGAGCTGTGAAGTGCTAACTTTGGGTGAGATCGACCCCTGTTTGCTGCATCTGCACCTGTGATGCCGGTGTGAATTCTGCTTGTTGGCCTCTGAAGAGTGGTTGGTGTTGAAGCCTAAAGCCTGAAGCCAACCAATTTGTGAGTCATTAGTGAGGGAATTGACAAGTGGGGAACAATGAAATGCGATCTGTGAAGGCCCAAACAACGACTCAGGTACATAGTGAGTATCAATCTGTGAAGTCAATTGAACTTTGGTGCTTGTGGTATGTAAAGAGGCAAGTATAAAGTCTTGAACAAAAGTTTTTATACTGTTTTTTTATAAAAGATGTATAATTTGATAGATAGTTAAACTATGTTCAGTTTAGCTTTTATTGCTTTTCAGTTTTAATTTGGCAATTTAAGTGCTCATAATTACTTGCAATTTATTAAGGTCCCAACCTGCATAAGTTGCTATATGTAATTGCAAGAGTTGTGGATCAAGCATTTCATGCCCTATTGTCGCTCGATCCATTTTTCAAAAGTCTCCATTAATGGTTCATGCCAACCCTTGCTCTCCCTCTAGTCATAAGTATTTATGCATCCTCACTTGAGTAATTCATTGTCAAAGCTTCTCCAATCATTGGCTTAGGGCAAAATCCAATTTTTTTCATGGATTGCAAGCTTTGATTTCTTGTTCATGCACAATTGAAGTTTGATTTCTCCAAATTATGCCTCAAACATGTTTTACTTCTCCCATGGATTAGTTGAACTTTAACCCACGTTGCAATGACACCGCATGATCTTGTCGTAGAATCTCGCTTTAATTGATGGCTCATGACAATAGTTTCATCTTCTTTTGAAATTTAAAATTTTCCTTGCGACTATTAATGAGATCCCCTTGTGCTTATGGTTTGAAGCTTTGATCCCTCAATCCTTCAAACAACTTTGTGCCCTTGCAGGATTTTTCTATTGATCTTTTCTAATCAATGACTTTGAATGAAACTTCTTGCGATCCCTCTTTCAATCATTGTGACTTGAATCTCCTTTTTCTAACACACCAAATTCATCACAAGGGCACTCTAATTGAGCTTTAGATAATGTTGATTCAGCCATAATTTTTATTGAAGACTTTGGGCCTATTTAGTTAAATGTCAGTTGAAAAGTTATTAAGATAGCATGTTATTCATTCAGATAGTAGTGTTAATCAGATAACAGGGACTGTTTCGTTCAGTGTTATTTAAATAACATATATTAGTGTTATTCAGATATGTGTTGCTTGGTTCATTGGCATTCATGTTATATTATACATGAGGTAATATTACCCCAGCACTGAGATTCAAATATAAGTTAAAAAAGCACAACAAATAACTAAAAATATAATTTCATAAACAATACCAAAATGATCATAAATTTTTATACAAACAACTAAGAAAGAATTATTATTTGCTGACATAATGATCACATATACTCAATCCAACTATAAATTTGCTCTAAATCAACCCTAACAAACTTTAAAAATACAAATCACAAAAAAATTATCAAAATTATTCATAATCAAATGACAATATCAAGCAAATCGTCAAAAAACATAAAAACATCCATTTACAAAACGCACATGCGTCGGTTGAGCTCTGTGTCGGTCGGGCGAGAGATCTGCTCCTGGGAAGCGAAAATGTGAGCGTGCACATAGGGCGAAGCGAAGGCGGAGGCTATGAATCGGCGATATCGCGTGAAGAACTCTACCCGAGCGATAAATTGTAGCAATGTTTTCTGAATGTCGGCTGAAATCGGCCGACATTCAGATAACATTTAGCAGTGGCATTTAGGTAATTTTTGAGATTCATTAATTAGATGACATCGAACTAAACAACCATTTTTCACCAACATTATTGAATAACATCACATTATCACAAGATGTTGGTGAACCAAACACTCCCATCTATATTTTGTTAGTTTTCAATGTGGCTAAAGTTCCTTTCCTTAATTTTGACATCACATCATTATTGAGATTGTCAGTATAGTGGATAAGTAAATTGAGCTATTATCAAACATTATATTGTTGCCTTATCATGCTGCCAAAAGTTCATCGCTGATAATCATAAAAATTAAAATATATCTATAGGTTATTAAAAATTTTGAATATTAATTTTTGTGTTTAAAGTCAAATTTTTAATTTTAATTAACTAATCATTTGACGTTAATGCTAATATTTTGCAAGAAGATAATAATAAGAATAATAATAATAGTAATAATAATAATAATAATAATTATTATTATTATACTAATAATAATAATAATTATTATTATTATTTAGTTGTGATACAATATTGCAAGAAAAGAAAAGTTCAAAATATAGTGAGTTTGCATTATTGATTGATTGTGCAACCACACATCATTTTTAAAATGGCTCAATTTATATACTGAATTTCATTCAAGTTAGCTGGGCTATTTATAATTCACTGATGATTGCAATTAGCAGTCCTCTCCTTGTAAGTTGTGACTAGATTTTAGCAATAAATTGTAATTAATACATCAACAATTATGAAATAAAAATGCACATATAGGAGTGCTTATATTTTAAAAATGCATGAAGTAAATTTCTTTAATGAAAGTGAGCAATACCAATTTGATTTATCAAACTAATGGACAAAGACCCGAATTGATGTTTCAATTTCTAGTTGATTGAGTTCTAGTGATTTTACTAAATAGTTGTTAATTGCTTGTTGTTTCAATCATTGTCGATCTAAAAGATAGGAAGCTACTCTATGTTCAATTAATAGCATAATACATCAACATTTAGCTATTTAATGGGCTTTAGCAAATTCTCATAACTTAAAAATTAATCTACACATTTGTCATTGGCCATTTTAAGAGGGCAAGGCATAAGATTTTCCATTTAAGCTAATTAAATAGTATAAATTCCAATTAAATAAATATCTCAAATCAAACTGTTGGGTATATGAAAAGATGTATATCACTGCCTAAACTAAATATATAAGCTTTCCAATAGATGTTTCGATCCAAACTATACTAGGGCCCTCTCCAATCCTTACAAGCCCACCTGTTTAAATTATAATTCATATATATATATATATATATATATATATATCTCACCAACTTTTATATTTTGTACACATCTTTGTTGGTTTTGCTAAGATATTTTACTAATTATATAGTTATCTCACACCTCTATATCTTTATTGGTCATGTGAAAAATCTATGAATTTTTAGTGGCCTTCATTTCTTGAACTATTTAATTAAAATGGAAAATGTGTCCTTTGCTAGCAGTGATTTAACGTTAAATCAAAGAGCGTGTCTTTTATAGAATTTTTCTAATTTATAACCTATAGATGCTGATAAGTTTTTTTTCTCGTCACAATTTAGTGCTCTCTAACATTGGCATACAAGACCACTAATTGATTCGGGATGATACTATAGGACCTTGATCGAATTTTCTTCTATTTACTCAACCTAACATACATCAAGTATGCTTAGTCACAATACATCCAAACTCCGTTAACTATTTGTGATTTAGAAATCTTGATCGAATGTGCTCTTTTGCAAAGGAAGGGGTAATCAACTATCAGAACTTATACCCATTGGAAATCTTTGACCCAATATGTAAATAAACCTCGATTCATGCATTGGGATACAGCTTGGTTAAAATGTTCTAATCTGTCTCTAGGAAAAAAGCTGTTCCCATATCTTATTAAAGATGAAGGTGGTTCTTGTGTTTTTCTTTGCTATCATGCATCTTATTAATTTTGGGATGATTATAGCCATGGCATACTCATCCTGGTGTTAGTTTTATGGTACATTTAGACACTTTCATGTTCCCTGATATATCAATGGTTCATGGGCTTTGCTTTTGGAAGTTTCATTCAGCATGAAACTATACCCCTAAGACTGATATTATTGATTGCTTTGAATATAAATAAACCTTAGAATAATGTTAACGGCAAATTTAATTTAAATTTATTTACTCATGCATTCCCTGATTTGCCATATTTTTGGCAGTTGAATGAAATTGTTTTCTGTTACATGTATGTATCATATGATCCTTTCACGTACAGTGTGCTAAAATATTGATGCTTGTATGCATTATGTCTACCAAAGATTTTTGTCTCTTTTTCCTTGTATTAACTTTTTTTAGTAATGCTTTTTTTCGTATTTTGTCTATTGTCACCTCTTGTACAACGAATATGAATGCACTACCATCTTCAGCAGCTTCAGTCAATCATTCTGAAGCAGTGAAAATTCTTGTTAGAAAGATATGTAACCTTAAATTTCAAATTCTTGACAGGGAACTTTAAGAGAGCAGAGAGGAGCTGATGAATATATGATACCAAAGGGTGACTGGTTTGAATATGTTTCAAGCCCACATTACTTTGCTGAAATAGTAATTTCATACTTCAACTCTTTTTCGGCTTCAATTTTATTCTATTGAATTCTGTGATAATAATTATTAATCTCATCTTACATCATAGGGAGTTGTTTTTAAAAATAAAAAGAATTCATTTATTGTTAATCTAGCTAGAATTTATTAACTGGGATGTAAAGATGTCTGACTACGTGATCTTTTTTTATTGTAATGTTTTATGCTATATTTTTCAGCTTGATAGATCTGTTTGATTGATAGAATTATGTAGAATACCATTTATTCTATGATGAATGATGAATACAATTTCATTTTTTTATTGATATGAGGCTCTTTAATTTAGTTTGAAGATTGAAGAAGAAACAGTGGAATCACATGCTTATTATCAGCTTTATCCTTTCTTCTTTCTTTTTAATCTATCACACAACTAATACTATTTTCATAGTTAGACATTGATAATTAATCCACGAACATTCCCTACTGTGCTTAAGATTTAATGATATTTGAAGAAAACAATCTACTCATTTATTTAAAACTATTTTATGTTTATGGCCTTGTGTTCCCACTGTTTTATTGTTGAAAACATAGCCATTTTCTAGTGCTTTTTTGTACCCTTCTTTTTTTTCTTTGAGGGCATTCTTTATTTGCTAAGACCATCAACTTTCCTGATGTTATTAGGGCCACTATTATAATTTTGAGATCGCTTGTACTCTTTTCAGATGATACTTCTTCAATCTCAACATTGCCTCTTTTTGTTGAGGCACATTTAGTTTCTCAATCGTGTTTTATTAATCGATCATTTTAATGTAAAAGCTTTGGATGGCTTATTAATAAAAAAAAATATTATTACAAGTTACATTAGTGGAAGCCAAACACAAACTCTTGTATAGTAACAACAACAACAACAACAACAATACCATGCTTTAATGTAAGTTGGGTTGGCTGCATGAATTTTTTGTTTACACTGTGCTTTATCATGTACCAATTTATCCTTAAACTTCAATTATGTGAGGTCATTCATAATAATTTCTGTAAGTCTTTTTGGGTGTTCCTCCCGCTCTTTAACATGTGATAAATTAATGAATTATGACAAATATAGCAGAAGTATATAAAACAACAAAAAAATAGCATACTACATGATTCACAAGGTAGATAAATAAAGGTTTAGCTGTTTATCATAAACAATATGATTCCATTGTTAAGGATAAGGAGGGTAGCTCTTTTCCCTTTATTATTATCTATCTTGAAGCACACTTGATAAAATCGTTTTTGATGTTGAGTACACAGATAAAGGATTACCAAAATTATTGAAAAGATTTCTCCAAATTTTTTTAATGTACAAACATTGAAAGATTAAATGATTATCAATCTCATGCGTTTTATCCAAAATATTTTTGTGCAAACATTGAAAGATTGTGTGATTATCATTGTGAGCTATACAAGGTATAAGTGGTTGGACATTATAGGTTTCTTCAACTAAAAGAGATTTAGTGAGTGTTTTGCCTATGAAATGCTACCCCAAAATAGAAATATTCAATGGAATAGGTGTCTTGAACAAATTAACGATTATTTAATTAAACATATGATTTTAATTTAAATAAAATTCCAAGTGTATTTTGACTGTTTTTCTTTCTTTTTTAGTCCAAAATTATGAAAGTTTCACTACTTGCATATCTAATTTCCCGAAACCTCTCTTTACCATATCCCAAGCCTCCTTGTGTTCCTGAGCATTCTAAGGTGACATCTCAATCATCTCAATCCACTTGACAAAGTGTGATTATACCACCATTAAATTAGAAATTGCACCCGGAAGAAATACGAAGTGAGATTTCACATTGTATGTCTACGATGGTGTTAAGATTAACATCAACAAGCGCTTTGTAAAAATTGAACACTTCTATGTTCAATGAAAAATGGACAGTTCCCTTCCGCTGAACTAGTCATGTTAAAATTTTAATTTATTGAGAAGAAATATTAAAATTTCATGAGAGATTTAAGTTTCGGAAACATATTAGCTAACGAGATATTTTTCATACAAGTATTCATTTTGAATTTCTTAAGAATATTCATTGTTTATTTACACCATCTAGTTTGAAGAAAAAAGAGTTGAGCCTTTTGACAAATTTGATGAAGAATCAATACCGGAAATATTGGCTTTGAAATTCATGGGGAATGTTGGGATTGCTTATGTGATATTATTGAGAAAAATATCTAGCTAAATTCACATTGAAGGCAAATCAACAATCGTTACATTATTGCCTTTTTCAACTGCGTCACCCAAATGTTCAGTTCTTAAATGTTTTCTTTTGTTAAAATTAAAGTTTGTTATCGTTCTCAATGCCCTTTTAGAGAACTTTTGTTATGCTATCAATGCTGTATCGAGTGATAGATATGCAACAGATTTCAGCCCAACTGATCCAAGTCATCTTGAAGGAAAAGGGTAAAATTTCACCTTATGGAATCAAAGCTAGGTGATATATATTCAGAACTAAAGAAGAGAAAATTTATTAATTGTGGACTGACTCTGAAGATTAATTGTGCTAAAAATGAGCACAACATACTCCATATTTAAAGCCAAGACCTGTAAGCTGAAGATTTAGATCATAACCACTGTTAAGCCAAATTTTTTCGAAGGAATTGGCAAGAAATCGATTCTTATTTGATCATTTGAACAAAAAATGGTGATTATTCTTCTATCATTGAAGAGTTTCATTGATAGAGATTAAGCTTTTTATTTCTTGGACAGGTTCATTGCATAACTTGGCCATTTAGTGATTATGTTTCAAAAATTTTGGGAAGGAAGCTTGTCTTTGGATAGTGAAGTAATTTTAATTATCCTTTATAACAAACATATATTAAAATTTTGAATTCAATTTATCTTATTTCAATAACAAGAAAGTTTTTCATGTTGATGTACTCAAAAAGCTTATAGTGAGAGTGCTAATATTCAAATTATCTAATTTTTTATTAATTTCATGGACAAACTTCTTTACTCGCATATACTCATAGTGCGGGAACATTCGCATATTTGACATTATACTCGAGCACCGATGTAGTAGCGTTTGAACAATTTTCACTACAATCAGACAATGCAACACATCACTTCTAGAGGATGCTCTAGCTCTGGTACAATCTCTTAAAGAATATATGTCATAAAAATATTCATCAATGCTTTATGCTGGCTGTTTACTACCTAATGCAACCCTCTTTTCTCATTAAGGATTTCGGATCCGATAACAACGATGTTATTAGTTCTTCGACATGGAAGGTGCGAGGGCAAAGTTACAAAGAGTCTTCTACGAATCAATGCTTATTGTTGCTCTTATGACGAGACATCTTTATTTGGCATGAACATTGCCTCTCTATCTCTTCATTGCAATGCTATTCTTGGTGTAATAAGGGATTGAAGATTATCTTCTTAGACCAAAGGATTGTATTTGTTTTTTCATTTTTTTTTACTCCATTAATAGATTAGGTATGCTAGTTTTCATCCAAAATTTTTTTCTTCATTCTATTTTACTTATATGAATTTTGATGCATTCTTAGCCCTTCCTCAAATTTTCATAATATTTTCTTTGTGCAGTTTAAGGAAAATTTTCTTCTGATAAAAACATTAGATTTGTTCTCATATTTATTTATGAATTACGTATGCTTATTTTGAGTCAATGCATTGCCCACCTATGCTTTAAACTTAAATTTTTCGAGTTATGATGGTCGGTTTTGGTTGTGGGTTGGGGACGTGTTAGGTTTTAGTTAGAAGTAAATGGGTTAGTTTTGGGTTGAATCAAATTTGAGTTAGATCTAAACTCAACCAACTAATCTATTTAGATACCTCTAATTGTTTATTTAATTTATTAATCTCATGAATGCTTAATTCTACCATTGGATGTTATTAGCATTGACATGTAGATTGATATAGCAATATGCAAATCTCTTAAAGTAACAAAAATAATTAATTTCACATTTAATGAACTGATTTTTGACTTTATGTACATATTGGTTATTGCACACATTTCTTTTTTCTTAAGATAATATAGATCATTTTGGACATTGCTTATATATTTTCACCCAAATTTCCATTTAAAAATATAGTTTAAATGTCTAATGCTCTAGATGTAGGGCTTCAATAACAATATTAAGCATTGTATTGATCATAATCATCTTAATCACAGGTGAGAATATATTTTGTGAAATCAGTTCTTTGCAGTTGTTGGAACCCTTAACTACTAATCTAACTTTGCATTTTCTTTTGTTATTGTGCTTCTTTTTCACATGATGTATCCACTTATTTTTGTTTTGCCTTTCTTACCTTTTAGAAGTGTAGTTAACATTCATGCTTTATTATTCCTTGGACATTGCTTATATATTTTCATCCAAATTTCCATGTAAAAATATAGTTTAAATGTCTAATGCTCTAGATGTAGGGCTTCAATAACAATATTAAGCATTGTATTGATCATGATCATCTTAATCACAGGTGAAAATATATTTTGTGAAATCAGTTCTTTGCAGTTGTTGGAACCCTTAACTACTAATCTAACTTTGCATTTTCTTTTGTTATTGTGCTTCTTTTTCACATGATGTATCCACTTATTTTTATTTTGCCTTTCTTACCTTTTAGAAGTGTAGTTAACATTCATGCTTTATTATTCCTTAAAAAGCTAAATTTATTTATTTATGTCTTGCTATCACCTAAATGAATCTTCCACATATATTGCTTCTTTATAACATTAAAGCTCTCCACTAATTGTTAGTAGTAAATAGTATAATGTGAGGGAATATTGATGTGTGAGTTCGAATTGTCTGGATGATCTTGCTTTGGTGAATTGATTGGCTTTAGAACCTTTTGTGCTGGAATCTATTACGTTGCGGCATCTATATCAACGTTTTAGTTCTCATAAATGCTTTCGTCGACATATTTTGTGTCGATGTTTTCAATGATGGCTTTACTTTACTCTATTTGAAATTTTTTGTGCTTTTTGATTCTTTAAGATGTTTGCATTTATTAAATATATTGTGTGGCTCTTGTAACATTTTTATTTTGGCCATTCAAAAATGATAACCAAAATTGTGGATTTATATCCTATGAGATAATATATTTACCTTTACATCAAACTTGTCCCATGTATCAAAATCAATGTGAGCACAATCAAAGATTTTAATTGAGATTAGTGTACCTTTTTCTTGACCATTGTTCTTTTAGAATCTTAAATTTTAAAAGAACTAATGATTCTTTGATGATCAAATAAATTATAATATTAATTGCGGCAATCCATAATATTTTGGGCAACTCAAAATGTAATTTCTTGCTCTTTTTCTAGTTCATATAATCTTTTGTTTATTCTCTCTCCAATGTCATTTTCTTCCAAACTTCTAGGTATAGTTCTTAGTATGCAAATTACATACTTTAAGCAATAGATTTTTGATTTTTTTGCTTTCATGCCCTTCTTTATTATCAAACTTCAAACATTTGACTTTTCAGATAGTCTAATTTTCCACTTCTGCTTTTCATGACTTAAAATAGGTAGCATGTCAGATTTTTTTTAAATAAACCATATATTTTTGTCAAGTCATCAATGAAGGCGATATAATATTATGATCCATCAAAGGATACAACTAGGACTGATCCCAAACATCTAAATATATCAACTCAAACATTTCTAATTTTGTCATTCTTGATCCCTTTGAGAATCTAACTCATTGCTTGCCATTAATGCAATTGTCGAACAACTCTAAGTCAATGAAATTTTAGTTCTAAAAGTTTTTTTCTTTATGTCATCTTCATTCTATTTTCACTTATGTATTCATCCTTCAATGCCATATTTTATAACTCTCACAATCCAAATTGACACCAAGTATTTGTCAATATGCAAGCATAATATTTCTACTTTATTATCTCTTGTCAGAATTAGGGTTCTCTGACATTTTCAACATCTCCCATTCCTCTACAAAATGCTGTTGTTGAGGTACAACTATTGATTGAAGGCCGACTGAAGCTATCGACTAAAATTAAGCATAGCTTCAGTTTCTTCAGTGTTATCGTCCTCATAGCTATGTTTGCTAGATTCTGAGAGGTGTGAATCTTTTCAAGCATTAGACGTTCTTCTTTTAGAAGTGTTTGAATGAAGTAGTACCGAAGCTGAATGTGCTTTGTTTTTGCATGGAATGCAATATTCTTAGCTAAATGAATTGCACTCTGGCTGTCAATGTGCAACTTACTATTGTTCTACCATTTACCCAATTCCTTAATAAAGCTTTGTGACCAGATCATTCTTTGCTTCTCTATGATGACAACATACTTCACTTTCGTGGTATAGAGTGCTGCAATATTTTGTAGAGTTCTTCCAATAATGAAGACATATTTTGTGGTGCTCACTTATCTTGCTAAATCTGAATCAACATATCCTTGTAGCTTAAATTCAGATCTTCCAAAGCACAATATTTTGTTCATCATTTCTTTCAAATATCAAAAAATTCATTTGATGACGCTTCTTAGTGCACATTCCTTGGATTGCTCGTGAATCTGCTCACCACTCCCACTGCATGGAGATATTCGGACATGTGCGTTCATGGCATACATCAAGCTTTAGATTGCTGAGGCATATGGAACATTTTCTTTCTCTTCTTATTGTTCTTTGGTGACTGTTCTTTTGACAGATGAAAGTGACTTCCAATAGTGTGTTTACAGGCTTCACCGCATCCATGTTAATCATGCTAGCTCAACTTTTGATTCTTTTTCTCTATTTTCTTGTAAATCTTCATCTTAAGAATTTGTTTAGCGCCGCCAAGGTATTTCATCTCGAATTTCTTAACTATTCCTTGAGGTGCTGCATTGCTCCTATGTCAGTTTCTGCAATCAACATGTCATCTACACATAATAACAATGTTATGTAATGATTGTCAAACTATTTAATGTAGCAACAGTGATTGTCTTGGCACTGGGTGTACTAGTTCTCTAATATGAACCTATCAATTTTTTTCTTATATCGTTGCCTCAGTGCATGTTGCAATTCATGCAAGTTCTTTTTGAGCTTGCACACCAAATCCTTCTTTCCACTTCTCAAATTCTTGTAGCTGCAACATGTAGATTTCTTCCTCCAACTCATAAAGGAATGTCATTTTAACATCTATTTACTCCAGATGCAGATCTTCACATGCGACAAGATTCAGTACTAGACGAATTTTCATCATTTTTACTACCAGAAAAAGATCTTTATGTGTTCAACCCCATTCTTTTTGATAAAAGGCTTTCACAACTTGCCTCTCTTTGTAGCACTTGCTATTATCGCGTCTGCTTCAGTCTGCACATCAATTTGTTTTGAAGTGCATTTTTCCTTTATTTTCATCATATCCCAAGTCTTAGTGATTTTTAAAGATTGCATTTCTTGCTCCATGGTTATCTCCCACTCATTTGAGTCCTCTAGCTGTATAGCTTCTTCATAGCTCTTTTGTTCACCACTTTTCATTAGTAGTAAATAAAATAATGATGGCATTTACCTTTTTGATGGGTGTGAAATATTGGCTAATTTTCTCTGTTGTACCATTGGAGTTTGCGGTTCAACTCCATGTTCATTCTGACCAACTTATTGCTTGAGCTCATTTGTGCCCTCACACTTGTTATATTTATTCGACGACTCAATATCTCCAATTTAGAGCTATCCTGTTCTTTGTACATTTCTTCTTCATTGCATGCAGCATCTCTGTTTTTGATGATTTTATGTTTCTGATTGTCTCAGAACTTATACCCAAACTCATCTGTGTAGTAGACAATGAATGTGCGTTTAACGCCTTTGGGTCCAACTTGTTGCAATCTCTTGCCATATGCACATATATGTAGAGCAACCAAATATTTTTAAATATTAGAGATCTACCCTTCAGCCACTCCACTTTTCTTCTAGTAACTTTTTTAGTGGTATTGAAGGTTCACGATTAATCAAATGAATTGATGTGTTGGCAGCGTCAAGGAAAATCCGCATGAAGTCTCATGCTCCATAGGTTCATTCATTCTCCATGCTATACCATTTTGTTGTGGTGTCATTGGGGTTGAGAAGTTTCTTTTATTCCCCTTTTCAACACTAAAATTTTTGAACCTTTGTTACGATACTCCTCGCTATTATCAGATCTCAAACATTTTAACTTGAGTTTTGTTTAATTTTCTACTGCAACTAATAGTGTGATCATCATTGAAGGTAACTAAATAATTTGAGCCGCCCAAAGAAGAAACTTGAGTGGAACCCCAAACCTATATATGCATTGACTTTAGTTTCTATGTTATGGGCTCTTTTATAAAATTGACTTTCTTTAATTTTACAACACACAATTGTCAAAAAAGTTCAAATAAGTGACTTTCAAATTTGGAAGTTTACCTTGTGAGAGGAGAGACCTCAATCGTCTCTCGATTATGTGTCGGAGCCTCGTTTACCACAAACACGAATCATTTACATTGGTTAATGTTTATATATTTGATGCTTTAATGACCGGGTGAAGTGTTCCTTCAATGTTGCACTGCCATTAGTATTCCTTTGGTAATTCTCCACGACTTTAGTGAATATAGTACTGTACTCAGTTCGATCTAATTGGTTCACGAGATTAGGTTTCTCTTCAATGATGGGACGTGCCAAACTTCCTTTAGTTGCCATTCAGTATTTTTATATCGATATCTCCCTTGCCGAAATGTTGCACACTTATCGTCCTTCGTGCACACTCTTCCGAAGTCACAAGCGACATAACTTTTAAACATACTTTTGTTTGGCATAACATGAATTGATGCGCTCTAGTCTACTACCCAATACCCGATGTTATTCAAAGACAAGATTAAAGCTTCTGAAAAATTGGTCTTTTCATCGATTATATTGAAGGTGACTAAGGATGCAAGTTACAAACAAATCAAGCCTAGAGTTGTTCCATCAAGTACCTTTCATTCTTCTTCACTCATATATAATGATTTCTTCTCAAATCCACCTAGGAGCCGATAATTTTTTCTGATAAAGATCTTCAATCTGCATTTTCCACGGTGCAAAAATTGGTGCTATTGAACTTGTTGATTTTGTAGCTTTCTTCGTCCGCCATTTCTCCCACTCGTACTTGACCAAGTGCAAACATAAACTTTGATACCAGTTATTATAAATGTTATGATGTGGAGACGAATTGGATCATCAAGGGGAGAGCAAAATGTGCTCTGGTGGATTCTAGGACGAATCTATATAAGCCAACAACAGGTTTGGCACTCAGGCGCCCAAGCAGACAGAGAGGTAGCAAACATAAAGTCTGGTGCCCAGGCACACCTTGGCGACCTAGAAGCAACAATGCAGGCGCTCAGGTGCGCCCCGACGCTTGTGGAAATCCCAGCTCGGGTGTGAAGTGTCCAAGATTGTTTATGGGAGTTTGAGGGCTGATTTGGGATCCCATATATATTCTATGTTGGGCTAGGGTTTATGTGTGTGCCATTTTCTGTGAGAGCTTTTGAAAGCTTGGAGGCTTAAAATTCTAGAATGAGAACAAGGAAAAATCTAAGAGAAGAAGAAAAAACTTATTGCAGTGAATCTCTTATTCCTTGAGAATGTTGATAAATTCTCTGTAACTCTGTAATCTCTCTTTCTATAGTGGCATTTCTTATGGTGGTGTGGCCTCCGTGATTTTTCCCATTCTTGGATTTTTCACGTATATTCTTGTGTTGGTATGTTTGCATATTTGTGAATGTTGTGTTGTTATTATTCTTTGGTTTTGTATTGGAATATTTTTTCTATTTATTTTGGTGATTCTCAGCGTTCAAATCCCGATCCTAAGGATTTCTTCGGAGTAGAAAATCTCCCGATTTCCTCCCAATAAGTGGTATCAGAGAGTTGTTTCTTGGCATTAAGGTTTGTTAGCTTGAGTGGGAGTAATGATTGATGAAATGAGACAAGATTGAGAAGTTCAATAGAACAAACTTTACATTTTAGAAGATATAAATAGAGGATTTGCTCTATCAAAAGAAGCTGTATTTACCATCGGAAGGAGTCGATAAAAAACCTGAAATTATGTCAGAAGGGGATGGAAAGTCCTCGATAGAATGTACTAGGTTTGTTACGCCTTTCTTTATCTTTGTCAATTGCATTTAACATTATGAATGAGAAGATTGCAGTCGATCTCATGGCAGCCCTCACCCGAATTTATGAGAATCCCTTAGTGACTACTTCAGCATTAAATGCATAATTCAGAAGAAGAAACACAGACCGAAAACTCAACAGAAATAGGTCTAAGTCAAGATGGGGAAAATCAAAACGTGCTAAGGGAAAGGCAAAATGTTGAAACTGTGGGAAATTTGAACACTTTAAGAAGGACTGCTATAGGGGTATAGACAAGAATCCCTCCATGAATATTTCAGCAGATGAAGATCAAGATGCGTTGATGTTGTCCTTTATTAGCACTGAGTCCTGGGTGGTGGACTCATGTGCTTTTTTTTATGCAACTCCAAGCAAGGAAGCTTTCAAGGACTACACCAAAGGTGATTTGAGAAAAATTTACTAGGGAGAAGCAAAGCTTGCAGCATCATTGGAAAGGTAAATATGGAAATCCAGTTACCGAATGGGTCAGTGTGGAAGTTGAAGGATGTCTGACATGTTCATTGTTTGAGGAGAAATCTAATCTTTGTTAGCTAGTTAGCTTGCGAGGGAACAAAATGAGCTTCATAGGAGATTCTTGGAAGGTGACCAAAGGCACATTGGTAGTTGCTCGGGGTAGTATTGATGGGACACTTTATATGATCAATAAAGTGTCTGACTCCATTGCAGCGGCTAGACAATTTGATGCTCGGCTATGGCACAAAAGGCTCGATCATATAAACAATAAAGGATTGTTATCTAGTGAAAATATTCCATGACTGAAATCCGTGGACTTGGAATTTTATTAAGATTGTGTGTATGGCAAGCAGAAGAAAGTCGACTTCTCAAGGAGTGGGAGAGACTGAAATTTCAAAAGTTAAAGCTTGTGCACACAGATGTGTGGGGACCAGCTCTCACATGCTCTCTTGGTGGAGTCACATACTTCGTCACTTTCATTGATGACCATACTAGGAAGATATGAATATACTTCTTGAAGCACAAATATCATGTGCTTGAAGTGTTCACGAAGTGCTTAGCCTTAGTTGAGAACGAGACAAGCTTGAAGCTCAAGTGCCTTAGATCAGACAATGGCGGGGAATACTGTGACCAAGAATTCAAAGAATTCTATGCTTTGAATGGGATCAGGCGGGGAGTACATTGTTCCAGAAACACCTCAGCAAAATGGTGCTGCAGAGCACATGAATAGGACTCTTACAGAGAGAGTCAGGATCATGAGGCTACATGCTGCGTTGCCCAAGCAATTTTGGGCAGAGGCTGTAAATACAATCACATATTTGATCAACCAGGGTCCTTTAGTTTCCTTGAAAATAGGGATACCCAAGGAGGCGTGGAGCGGCAAAGATGTGAAATTGAATCACCTAAAGGTATTTGGTTGTTCATCTTATGTGCACATTAATACAGGTTCTAGAGGTAAGCTTGATTCAAAAGCAATCAAGTGCACATTTATTGGCTATGGAGCGGGAGAATTTGGCTACAGATCCTGAGACTATCAGAATTAAAAAATCATCAAAAGCCGGGACGTCACATTCAATGAGAATGATATGTACAAGGATAGGAAAGGAACTTCAGATGATGCGCCAAATTACATTGAATTGGATGACAATGCTAAGAAAGATGAGCATACTCACCCAGATGCTCATGATGGTGGAGAACATATAACCCCTCAGACACCTGCTATTGAACTGAAGAGATCCACCAGAATAATACATCCAACACAAAGGTACTCTCCTTCATTATATTATCCATTGCTAATGAATTGTGGTGAAACAGAATATTATGAGGAAGCACTTCAAGTTGATGACTCAATCAAGTGGAAGTCAGTCATGGATGATGAGATGAAGTCACTTATGTCAAATGAAACATGGGAGCTGACTAAACTTCTAGAAGGAAAGAAGGCCCTTTAGAAAAAATGGATTTACAGGTTGAAGAAAGAACCAGATGATAGCAAGCACTACAAAGCAAGAATCATGGTGAAAGGCTTCCAACAGAAGCAAGGCATGGACTACAATGAGATCCTTACTCTAGTAGAAAAGATGACTAATATCAAAGTAGTGCTGAACATTGTAACAGTAGAAAATTTACATCTGGAGCAAATGGATGTGAATACTGCATTTCTTCATGGTGATTTGGAAGAAGACCTGTGCATGTTGTAGCCACAGGGTTATGAGACCTGAGGAAAGAGTGAGCTAGCCTGCAAGCTCAAGAAAAGTCTGTATGGCTTGAAATAGACACCATGGCAGTGGTATAAAATGTTTGACAGGTTCATGTTTGACACAGGATACAAAAGATGTCAAGCAGATCATAGCTGTTATGTGAAGCAGTTTGAGTCCTCCTATATCATTCTACTTATGTATGTAGATGATATGCTGATAGCAGGATCAAATATAGAGGAGATAAAAGGACTCAAAAGGCAGTTGCCAAAGAGATTTGATATAAAGGACTTGGGAACGGCAAAGCAGGTACTCGGTATGAGGATCAGTAGGGAAAGAAGTGTAGGGATACTAAAGCTGTCTCAGGTTGACTATGTTGAAAGAGTACTCAAGAGATTTAACATTAAAGAGGCAAAGCCTGTTTGCACTCCCCAGCAAGTCACTTCAACTTGGCAAAAGAGCAGATTCCAAAGAATGAAGTCAAATGAGAACGCATGGAAAACTTCCTTATGCTTCAACAGTCAGGAGTTTAATGTATGCAATGATTTGCACTAGACCGGATATTGCCCATCCAGTGGGAGTGGTTAGCTTGTAAATGAGCAACCCCGGGAAGCCTCATTGGGAGGCAGTAAATGAATTCTCAGATATCTGAGAAGTACAGTGAACAAAACACTTTACTTTGGTAAGTCCAAGATAGAGCTACGAGGATATGTAAACTCGGATTTAATTGGAGACATTGACATCAAAATGAGCACAATCGGATATGTGTTTACCTTGGGCAGTACTGCAGTGAGTTAGATCTCCAAGTTATAAAAGATAGTTGCCCTATCCACAACTAAGGTAAATTATGTCGCCATCGCTAGGGCGAGCAAGGATATGATCTGGTTAAAGAGCTTCATGACTGAGTTGGGCAAGGAGCAAAGAGATGGAAGACTGCATAGTGACAGTATGAGTGCCATTCACCTAGCTAAGAATGCCAAATTTCATACTTGGACAAAGCATAATCAGTTGCAGTATCATTTCATCCGATCTTTGTTAGAAGATTGCTAGCTGGTGTTGGAGAAGATTCACACATTAAAGGATCCAGCTGACATGCTCACGAAATCAGTAGCACTGGAGAAATTGAAGCTATGCTCAACTTCAGTTGGCCTTAGAGGATAAAAATAGGATAGGGGTGAGCCACACCACGTCCTTTGCAAGGAGGGAAGACAATTTGAAGAAAACCTAAGGTTGAGGTAGATTGATCACAATTGATTTCCATGTGGGAGATTGTTATGATGTTGAGACCAATTGGATCATCAAGGGGATAGCAAAAGGTGCTCTGACAGATTCCGGGACGAATTTATAAAAGCCAATAGCATGTCTGGCGCTCAGGCGCACATAGGCACACCCAGGCAACCAACAGACATAGAGTCTAGCGCTCAAGCGCGCCCAAACGCCCAATAGATAGAAAGTTTGGCCCTCACTTGGCGCTCGGGCGCGCTCGGGCGCCCAACAGACAGAAAGTATGGCGCCCAGGCACCCTAGAAGCAACAAGCAGGCACTCAGGTGTGCCTAGGCGCTTGTGGAAATCTCAGCCCGAGTGTGACGTGTTCAAGACTGTTCAGGATACTTTGAGGGCTGATTTGGGATCCCATATATATTCTAATATGTTGGGTTGAGTTTATGTGTGTGCCATTTTCTGTGAAAGCTTTTGGAGGCTTAAGTCTTGAAACCCTAGAGTGAGAAAAATGAGAAATTTGAGTAAGAAGAAGAAGAAAAATATCATTTTTCTTTCATGTTATGCTAGCAAACATCCGCAGATCCAACACAATGCTAGGGTGCGCTAGCATTGAAGCTTTTTATAATACAATATCAAAATTTATATTTTTATAATAAATGCATCCTAATGTTTTAGCGGCTTGCATTTTTTATATCCTTATTATATTTAAGTGAGATTCACTCTTCCATAACACTGTGAAAAACCCAACTAACCCAACTCTGGGTCAAATTTAAGAACTTAAATGAACTTTGTCGACTTTTTCCACTGAATGGTTTTATTCATGAGTTGTCTTTTGCCTTTATATACTACAACAAAATGGTACCGTCGAGAGGATATTAGCCATCTTCTCAATTCTTACCATGCTATGCTATTCCAATAAAAGGCTACATGGAATAATTGTTATTTAATATTAATAATAATATATTGTAAATGCTCTCATAACCTGAGATTGTTATTATAATTAAGTCAATTATATATTAATTTATTGTAATTATTAAACTAATAGTATCTTAATTAGTCTCATCTTAATTGCCTCAGCGCAACAGTATTTATTATGAATGTTCCTCTCAAAGATGGAAGTTTTGGATGGTTTGTAGGCTTAGCAAATCTTCCGGGTCAGCACCAACTTCAGATTCTCTCGCATTTTCTTAAACAGGGCACCTAGATAGTGATGTTCACTATATCAAAGAATTAAAAAGCCAAAATTTACATACTACCTGAAATTTGTTTATTTAGGGAATGACTACCTTCTCAAAAAAATAAACTAATGATTTAGGGCATTTATGAGCGATTTTATTGATGTAGTTTGCAACTTAGAGTCTCATGTTGATAATTACTTTTTATGCAGATCATTTATGCTGGCATTTTACTTGCTAGCGGAGGACTCGATCCAACTGTTTGGCTCATATTCTTATTTGTGGTGAGAATCTATGATTTACTTCATCCTTTGGGCTGCCTGGGTTCACTTTAAAATGGTGGCATAATTAATAATTGTAGTTACACATTTAACATCTAATCTTGACATTTACATACTAACACCTGATTACACACTTTTCATTGTTTCGAATGATTAGAAGATATACTAAGTTGGATGGTGATTTTGGTGTAATAATAAAGATTTGGGTGGTAGCTGTGTAGGTTTTAATATTTAGTTGTTAAATATGTAAATCAGTAAGATTTTCCTGGAATGTATGATTTTATTCTAAACACTTTCTGTCCCAGGTATCAAATCTTGTTTTGGTAGCGGCTGAAACACACAAGTGGTATATTTGCAAATTTGATGGATACCCTCCTTTTCGGCGAGCTATAATTCCTTGGATTTATTAAGCAGGAAATGGACAATAAGAAATGCTGTATCGAGGCTTTTTTTTCTGAGAGTTAAAGGTATAACTCTGAAATTTCTTTTATATGTATTTTGCATTTTAATTTTAGAAATTTTTAATACATAGAACCAAAATCTTTAAATAATGCACATATATCACTTAAATTTTAATATGTATAAGTAAAGCATTGTCTTTTCATCAATCTTTTAACTCTTTTAATTATGCATTCAAACGCCCTATACTTAAACATTTATGTTACGAGTTCTAAGCTAAATTTGATAGAAATATAAGGATTAGAATGTTTGTATACGCTAAAACAATTTGGGTGCTGAATATATTAAATTATCTTAACTATCTAACACCAGCATTCAACTTTAATATTTGCTATTAAGTACTTACTAAATACGAATCTTATTCTTTATATTTATTAAAAATTATAAATAGTTTTAAATCTGATAAAAATAAAATTATTGGGGAGTTTTATTTTTAAATTAACTTAAGTAGTAATAAGTGAAACTCTTAAACATCGAGGCGCCTTTTCAGATAACGGTGGAGTTCCTGATAAGAACTCCAAAGTTAAGTGTGCTCAGGTGGGAGCACTCCCAGGATGGGTGACCTGCTGGGAAGTTATCTTCTAAGGGCAAAACCATGAGGCCTTTCGGCCAAAGTGGACAATACCTTGGTGTTAAGAGTTTGGGTTGTTACAAATGGTATCAGAGCAAACCATAGGGTGTCAGATAGGAGCTAAGTGCCATACAGGGCAAAGTACCACTTCATGTGAGCAGCCTCTTGAACCCATGATGGTTAAGGTGCTACATGGTTGTGGGTACCTCTTGCGCCTGTAGGGGTCACCTCTAGTCCTATCTACCCAATGGATGGTTCTTGGATCTGTGTGGATACTGACGAGGACGTCAGTTACTTAAGTTGGGGAGACTGTGATGACCCACTTAAGTAGTAATAAGTGAAACTCTTAAACATCGAGGCGCCTTTTCAGATAACGGTGGAGTTCCTGATAAGAACTCTAAAGTTAAGTGTGCTCAGGTGGGAGCACTCCTGACAAGTCCCACTTACGGATCCATTCACAGTATCATGCTCCATTAATGCAGCTGATCCTCATATTAGCTTTAACTAATAATATTATTGTGGCTGGATGGGATTGTGAATGGGGACAAAGTTTAATACCCAAGTAAGCTTGCTTCCCAACTCCTGACAAGTCTTCCCCCACAAAGGTTCTTTGTTGGGCTTTTATGATTCAAGCACCCCACTAGCTATACTTAAAATATTATCAATGGAGCCAATTTTTTAATTTCTATTCAATGTCAGCATGATAGCTACTTAGTGCTTTTGATTCCAAAATTAGAATGCTGGATAATAAATTTTACATATTTAAAGGTCTAGATGTTGGATAAAGAAATATTTGATTTTTTAAAGTTTTTTACCATACTTTATTAATGTCTACAAATGTTTTTACTTAACTTTTTACTACTATGTTAATAAACAGCCATTTATTTGCATACTTGTTGAGTAACAACTGAACAATGTGATGGGATCCCATTCTTTAAGTCTTGCAAATTAAATTCTCATATATTTTTTGGTATTAGAAACTAATGCACATTGGTGATGAGGAAGTTAAATTGATGTATCATAAAATACGCATGCCAAAAAACCTTTTTCCTACTTTTCCATGTCACCGTGGAGCAGTTTACTCTTTGCTTCATCAAAATTACCAACGCATTCACTTTTTTCTTTGTTTTATACAATGGCACATAGCCGTTTTACTTGCTGTAGACATTTGATGGTAGCATGGACAGCGGTAGTTTTTTTCTTCATTATGATGGGATGAGCAGAGCTATTTAACATTATGGAAATTCCTATAATATGATGAAATAAATGTGCTAGTTTTTTTTAATCCCAATGTGGGGGCCTTCCTAGAAGGAAAGAGATTTACTCTTCAATTACTAGCATTAGTCTTACAATTATTCTCAATGACCTCCAGAATATGGACTTATGCACTTGAGGAAGTGTGTCCATGTATAGCAAGTACACTAATTGTTTTTTTTTTCCTTTTGTTCTTCTTATTAGTATAGCTTGTTAAAATATTCTAGAATAACTATTACTTATAGAGATACGTTGCAAAATCTAAGCTGAACTGAACAAGAAATTATCCGTTTGAGTTTGGTCCATACTTTACTAAATTGGACCTCACAACTCTTCAAAAGATTACCTATCATAAGAGTGTATGAGGAAACTTTACTTTGGGGTATTCATTAAACTTAATTGTTATTTTAAAATATGAATTACTTATTATACCTGAGATTTTGTTTTTAGTCTCTTGTTTTTATCTCTCCTTGAGTATTAATTTGGTTCATTTCATTACTTTAATGGAAACCTCCCAAGAGCAGCTTATATGATTCACACATTGTATAAAAGCTTTAAGATCCGTTGATCGCTCCTTGCCTTTATTGGAATTGAAACATCATAGGTTCACCTGAGAGCTCATGCTAAAGTATGGAATTGTCCTCTATTAGAGCTCTTAAAATGTTCCTTTTATTCTAATGCACAATTTTTATTTACATCATTCCCTTGTAAAACATATATACAAAGATTTCTTTCACGTTCCATCATTTTAAAGATTCCCATAATATTCTCTCAATTAGAATGCCTATATGTGCTTTTTAACGATGTTCAAACCCACATATTAAGTTGTCAAGCCTGCTGCACTCCTTGGGATACTTGCTGAATAATCATATCTAGCTCCAACCAAACCACTAGAAAACTATATCTTAGACTTAGTGAGATGAAATGATAAGATGAAGATTTGATCAATAATTTAACATCTTAAAATATCAGAACATCGGTATGCATGAATTTGAGAAGTTATTATAAGCATTTAAAGAGATTAAGAATTCAGTCTGTCATGATAAGACACCACTTAATGCGTCTTAGGGATCAAAATCAGATTAAAATTAAGAAAGGAACATATGTTAAATCTTTAGAACAGCTTTCAGTTTACTAATAAAACAACTCAAACGATTAGTACATGTAAATTTGTAGGAATTGTAAGAGCAGTTTAACTATGATTAAATAATTTCAACTTTCGCTAAGGCACCTCTTAGTGTCTTAGTATCTCATAATAAAATAATACCATATGTTGAAATGGTAATATAGTAGGAACAATACAACTAATCATGCATCAGAATGGCACATCTGAATAGAATATTTTAGTTAGATATTTTCATTGATAAGAGTTATATATATATATATATATATATATTTTGTGTGTGTCCAGTGAGATTTGAACCTATAACCTGGGATAACAAATCTTGAGCCTCAATCACTAGGCTACAACATTATTCATATATATATATATATATATAATTACAATTGTTGAGATACCATTAGAAATGGGCAAACTGGCTTTTAGGTAACTACAAAAGGGGTCACATCTTATCTTTCATGCGCAAAAATAAGTACAATTAAATATAAGACAAATGTTTGTATTCTATGGTATGTTACGCCTTAGGAGACAATAACTTGGCTTGAAAAAAAATTGTAAAAGGGGCCACTATTTATCTTTCGTGTGTAGGGATACATATAATTAAAACAATCCACGTATCTATTTTTTATTTTGGTGACACGCTTTATTGAATAAGGTAGGATGTGTATACATATATAAATCTATGAATGTGAATTGTTAAATCATGTATAATTAAGAACAAAGAATATGTTAGAATTTTACATGCATCAGAATAAATAATACATTAGGATCTTGAATTAGAATAGTGCATCATAATACAACAATAATATAGTAATTTTAGTCTTTCAGTACAAGGCACTCAGTCTGTCTTATTAGCCTTTGAAAAATTAGGATAAGTAAATAATTTAGCAAACTCAATTAGTCAAGTTAAGACACTCAGTTTGTGTCTTAACAACCTTTGAATTTAAGATTAAACATAATAATTCAATAATTAATACAGTAATTAAATTAGTATTTCAGATTAAGACACTCGATTGTGTCTTAATAGATTCTAAACCAATCTGTATAAAAATGCAGCTTAGGATACTGATGATCATGATATCTGGATATTTTTTGAATATTCATATAATCAGATTCAGAAACTTAAAATAAATTAGTAATTAAGGATAGAACAACATAGTAGGTTAAATAATAAAAAGATATCTCATTTACAATTAATTGATTTGAGATTTTTGAAGCTGCATTATTTTTTATTTTAAAATTCTTTGAACATACATAAAAATAATGTAATAAAATAATTACAACAGAAATATTCAAAATTCAGTGGATTCATTCTGGTAGAACTTGTTTTGTATAGATAGTTAGGGTAGATTTTTTGAAGGAATAAGGAGACCACTCGTTCTTGGGGAGTATGGTGTAGTTACAGGAACACATTTTAAGATGGTCAGGCAGACGTGCCTGGCTAATCACTTATTTTGTATTTGCTCGCAGAACGAGACAATAAACTAAGCTAATTAAAATATATTGCATTTACATTCAGATTTAAATAAATATTTAAAAACTTGTTCAATTCAATCAAACTTTTAGTGATTTGTTACTTTTCACTTCAATCACACTTTTAGTGAACGATTACTTTTCAGTTCAGCCATACTTTTAGTAATTGTTTTACTTTATAGGTACATTCTTCAGTGACTTTAGTGATTGTTTTACTTTATAGGTACATTCTTCAGTGACTATTCAATTTACAATACAATTATGCTTAGTATAGTATATAACTCTGTTACAATTCGGTATGGTTCTTTTAGTTTGTCATTCAATTTCTTTTAGTTTTTATTGTTCAGTTTTACTTTTTGAAGTTACATTTTTAGCTTTTTGCACATGCTTAAAGTAATTGTAAAAAATATGATATCTTAAAATAAATTTGAAACTCTAAAATATACTTAGACTTTAAAGTCTAATTATATTTCTATTTTTTTGTTGTGCCATGGTATGTAATACTGACATGTCAGATCAGAAGTCACAGGAGTACCCCACATTCGAGGAATAGGATCTTAGAGATGAATTTGTTTAAATTATTTTGAAGAGCGAGAGAATTCTATGTTTTATTTCATTATAGCAATGCATAAAATGAATGTAATAATCTGAAATGAATGCATTTTTTTTTTTTTTGAGTTTCTTTACTATATTTGAATTGATGAATATAAAAAATGTCTCGTTGTATTTTTTATTGCATTGTTGTACTAGACTTCACTTTGGTTTTTAGAAAGATAACACATAAGTTGGATTAGTCTCATTAGCCCAGTATTTGTATTTTCTTGTAAAAGCTCATTTAAACTTGGAATTAAATCTTCATTATTGTAAATAAACATATCTAAAGGGAAAAAAAATCAAGTATTCGACCTAATTTTTCTATGAATTTTGAATGATGTTGTTATTCTAGCATATAGTTTCTTATATTTTGTAATGAAATATCCCTTTGGGCTAATGTGAATGAGCATATAATTATGTTCATTAAAACTTCTATTAGACCTAGTCATATTAACTTATGATGCATAATTTTTATCTGATTTCTCAATTTGCGTCATAATATCATGATGAAGCTTATGAAAAGCTCTAGCTTAAGTAAAGGTAATATGAGAATACGCATAGCTAAGCAAGCAAACTAGGTCAATTGGCTTCATATGATTGTATCCATGATTATTTTCAAATGATCTCTGTGTTATCCTAAAAATTATATTGTTATAGGCAAATTTTGTCAGAGGAATGTGTAAATTCCTAGTTATAAAGATCTCTTATAGTAGACACTTTACTTGATTAATTATAATTTATTTTACCATTTCAATCAAACTTTTCGCTTGTGGGTGTAATGATGATAACATGTTTAATGTACTCCCCATTGATCGCTATGGGCTAAAATATTCCCATAATAAATTTTTGAAGTATTTACTTTCCATTGAAGCTCAACTTGCTCCCCAAGGTTGATGACAATGTGAGAAGTTGGGAACTTATCTCGCTCCATTGAGAACCCAATAATAAATTATTGGGTGCCTAAAGCAATCCTGAAATTGTACTAGTTTGTATTGGAGTTTCTTGGGATTTGTTAGGTATTATAAT
The DNA here is from genome assembly GCA_016760335.1 of Gastrodia elata. Taxonomy (NCBI): domain Eukaryota; kingdom Viridiplantae; phylum Streptophyta; class Magnoliopsida; order Asparagales; family Orchidaceae; genus Gastrodia; species Gastrodia elata. The sequence continues at coordinate 72,480,788 of CM028671.1, read as the reverse complement.
TGTTTATAATGATAATATGGGCAACACTTTTCATGAAATATATCTTGCATCTTTACCCATACATATCTCATACGATCATTTCTTATTTTCATTTTAGGGTAGTTATTCCAAGGCATTTTGGCACTAGTTAATTTCATTTGAGCAAATACGACTCATTGATAGTTATCAAAATCATGCAACTTGAAGAATTCTTTCAATGGGGTCATCTAATCTATATGTTTTTAGGATCATGAGTTTCAATATACATAAGAGCCTCTATTTTGGTTCTGTTCAGTAGGATCATCCTATCATAATATTGTTGGCCTCTCCTTGAATTCAAATCATTAAATTCATTCTCATATTCTTCCTCGAGAATTCACGTCTTATAGAATTTGGTTTATGCTTAATCTCATTAAGATAGTCATCCATAATTTGAGGTGAAATGACGTGATATGTCGTAGATCTCATTTGGGGTGTTGGATGATCAGGTGGTGGTTGATGAGACGCTTACATTGTGATTCTATTCTAGCCATAAGAGTTTTTAAACTCTCAAATCGCTGATTTAATGCAATCATAGTTAGTTCTGGATTATTAGTCATGCTACATTTAATTTTTCTAAAGCTTTAATAAACTTGCAACATAAAATTTTAAATGATAAATGTCTTGAAACTAATTAATCAATGCTATCAATGTACTAACACATGCTAACAACTATAAATTATTTCAAATTCAATACGTAGCTAATGCATACTCAAGATATGGTGGAGCTCGCAATGGGTCACTAAAAAATTTGGCATGTTTTAAGGTCAATTGGTTGGCTGATATGATGGAGCTCATTATAATTAGGCAATAACATAAACTTACACTAAACTTGCAATTTATATATAAGTTTTGAAAGGATGTCTTGGTTGATGTTAGAATTTTATGACAATTTTTATTATGTGATTTGGTGCTATTTGAGAGGTTTATGAGTTGTGAAGTGAATGAAAGGTAGTCGAATTTTCAGATGATTCAATTGAGAGGTGTTTGATGGCTGAAATATAAACGGATTATTGGTGAGATAAAATGGAAGTGAAAAATAACTGATTGAACAATAAGAAAATCCAGAAAACAATAAAAATAAATATAAATTTGATCAAAATTTTGTACACCTTAATCCATTCATTGTTTTACATACTATAAATCTCCTGATCAAGCACACCAACGGATTTGCATCGCCCGAATTGTTCCTTGGGTCAGCGCGGGCCCGGCTGAATCGGGTTAGAGCGGGTTAGGTCCGGGCGATTTGACGGGACTTGAAAGGTCTGATTGGGCCGACAATTTCATTGGATCGGATTTGGTCGGAATAACGCGATGGGATAGGGCCGGGTCGACGCCTCATGAAGGGTCACATGTTTCTGCAGGCGGTTGTTCGCACGGACGTGTGCTTGCGGCGGCGTGCACGTAGGTTGGTGCACGGTTGGTCGTTAGTGATGCCTGAACATCAAAAATATTCAAAAAAAATTGAAGAAATTAGTGTTGAAAGCTTTTGGTGAGTGGAAATAATTCATTCTTCTGCACCAAAGTTTTAAAATCGGATTTCAACAAAATGTTGGGAAGATGTTTCAGTGAATGTTAGAAATATATACGAATTATATTATGTGATTTAATGACTATTTGAGAGGTTAATGAATGGTGAAGTGAAAGAGTGTAAGGTTTTGCATAAATTTTATTGGATGAGTGGTTTATGGTTGAAACCAAAGAAGATTTTGATGAGATAAAATTGAAATGAAATATAATAGATGAAAAAAAATATAGATAAAAAATAAATATAAATATAGCTTTGATCAATATTATGTATACATTAATTCATTCATGATTATACATGCCAATGGAGATTTTAATTGCCCACAACAAAATCAAAAACTTTCAAGGTAAAATTATGGAAACAAATTCATTCATCATGAAATAATGGTTTACAATAATGATATATAGCATCCACAAATTATTATTCTAACACAATATTGCTAAAAGACCCAACAAATTCATTTACAATTATGTGGAAATTTTTCACATTCCTGACACATTTATAAATAACTTATAACATATGAATATGAATGCTATCACAATATTAACAACATCATATATAATGAAATAGCAAAATAACAAAAAGATATAGTATGCTGCAAATACACAATACAGTCAAACATGACTTGATCTGTCATAACTCTACAACCTCCAACCATTTTCCGTGCAAATGCCCGAGTCATGGGCCTCCTTCTCTAACGAATTTTTTGTCTTGCATCACTTATGCCTACCACAATTGCACTTGCATTGGCTTTTGTACATTGCATACATAATAAGCTATATAATATGCCTTAAATTAAGTTGGCTAAAATAAGTTCTACATTGGCAGATTATTTTGAACCTATATAAATGTTTTAACCAGATATTGTCCATAGAGAGATGAGAAAAGTTTGTACATGACCCATGAGGAGGTACGATGCAGGTAGATTATGATATATTCGTGAACCAAATAAATTTGATAGACAATATTGTATAATACATTCTAAATGAGTACCAAACTTTTATAAAAGCTAAGCTAAAATGAGATATGAAAAATTAATATAAAGTTTTAATTTTTGTTTTATTTTCTTTGATGTATTGTATATATTTATTGTGAGCTAGTTTTTTGTGATTAATACACGAATATTGAATTTAACTTATGGTACAAAGTACTTATGTTATTAACTGGATTTTATTATTTTGCACGTTTTATGTGTTTGAGGAGTTGAACTTACGTGATGAGGAGAAAAGTTGGTGAACCCTAAAAGGTGAGACTAGAGCTGACAATTTAACCATAAATTTGAAGTTCTAACTCGAGATATTTTGGCTCTCTCGAAAAGAGTTTGAGTCATACATCTTAGCTTGACCCTATTTAAAATGTCTCAAAATGACTCGAACTCAACTTTAACTCAAACTCGAACAAGTTCGTCTGAGCTGACTCGACTTGAACTCGACATAAAGCCAGCCCTATGTGAGATCTATGGCTGCTACCTCTTTAATAACTACATAGATTTAATTGTTTATTTAATTAATCCAAGATTGTAATATATTGGGAAACTTTGGAACTTTAGTTTTATTTTATTTTATTTTGCTTCACCAGAATTAAATGGAAATTTAGTTTTGCTTAAATATCTTAAATAGAATCATGTGGTCACTATATTAAGGTGATGTACAAGTAAATCTATTTCTCAAGTAAAATATGATCACATTTTTTCGTAGGACATTTTAAGAACAGACTATTTATTCTATATTTAATGTATATCCATTAAAATATTTATAATTAGTAAAAGAGGTTATTTTAATCTAATAATAAAAAATCGATTTATAACATAATAAAATATTTAATACAAAAATAAAATTTGCTCCATCGATTAATATGAGGGAAAAAAAGAGGGCATGTTGAAACCTGAAACTCAAAATACTCAGCACCTCTATCAAATCCTCGCGCAGTAGTGCTCAGAGACTCGTAAGTCCCACTATATTGATCTTTTTTCCTCACTTGGTCGCGCCGGAGATCTTCGCCGGTGTCATTTCGCCGGTAAGACTCCATTACCGACCTCTAATCAGCCGAAACTCTCATCTTACTCAGGTAAGCATCTTCTTGATCCGCGCTACATATTTCCAATCATCGCAGAAGCCTCACAATATTTCATTCAATCTACTTGTTGCGTGTTGGAGTTGTCAGTGTTTTAGCTTTCTGAGCGTCCAAGAAACCTAGGTTATAGCCTTATGAACGATGAAAGATTGGCCAACAAGGAGGGGACCTTGCCACCTCACGAAGGCTTTTCCACGTCGTCCAAAGGTATTGGCGAGATAGGGCTATTCGATTCAGCATTGGCGGCGCTTATGCCCGGAGCAGAGCACTCGAAGATGGGTGATGACGTGGAGAGAGAAGTTATGGGGAAGTCTTCATCACCTTTAGGTAGTTTTGCAGAGCCCAATGAAGACGATGAACAGACGATTGGATCTCTGTTTAATTTAAAAAAGTCGCGGGGTGTGAAGAAGGGAAGGTCCTCCCTTTCTCAATCCAGGATTGAAAACCCTAACCTTAAAATGTTAGATGCTGGCGGATTGGATACTACATTGGCTAGTTTTAAGAAGAAGTTAAAGGGCCCGAAGAAGGTCAGGGATGTATATGGAGTAGAAGTCTGTGGGAATGTGTTGGAAGATTCTCATCCTGATCTAATACATGGCAGTGCTTCATCTGCTAAGTTGGTATTATCAGGAAAACCTAAAACTGGGAGATCTAAGAGGGCTTTGTCCAAAAGAGATGATGATGTTGGGGATTTGAAGCTAACTGGGATTCCTGATGAATCTTCTGATCCAAGCTTGGAAGATTTATTATCTGCCTACATTCGTAGGTCCCAATCTGGCACTATTTGCAGCATGCAGTCTGATATAATACAGAGTAAACAGAAAGCAAGTACTTTTCAGAATGGGGTTGGGTTAAAGGATTGCTTTGATAGGGAACACAAGCATCCCAAGATAGTAAGGCGGGGAAGAAGAGAAACTGTTGTTGCTTCAGGGGTAGATGTTGTTGCTGGAACTGATGGAATTTCAGATCAGATTTCTAAAGAAGAAAGCATGTGGATGGGGTTTTCCACGGAGGCAGATTTCTTACTGACAATGAAGAAGGCTGGGAGAAGCCGAGAATCAGGCGGAGCTGTTAAAGAATGTGCTTCCAGAGATCAGATTAACAAAGATGAAAGCACAGAAACAGATTTTTTAGGAAAAACAAACACTTTACTGATACCAAAGAGGAGAAGGAGAATCCGAAAAATCGAGAAATCAGTCAAAAACTCAGTTGATGAAAGTGTCAAAGCTTGCCCTTTGTTTTCTATAGGTGAAGTTAAGATGGACAGTGATGTCAGTAGTGGTATTGATGAACCATCACAGGCTGTTTTAGAAAATTCAGCAGTAACTTGTTATGATCTTAAAATAAATGAGATAAAACCTGTTAATATTGATTGCAGAATAACTTACCCTCTGGTTTCAACACTAGAAGTTAAGGTGGACAATGATTGGGTTGACAATAGTTGTATTAACAGGTCAGCACAGGAAGTTTCAAAAAATCCGGCAGTCAGTTCATATGAGATTGAGAGAAATGAGATTAAAGCTGGGAATGAAGAATGTAGAATGAGCAACCTTTTGAACCATGAGAATGAATGCAATTTAAATTCTAGTGGATTGCTAGATGACTTGAGAATTTGCCAAGCTAAAGAGGAGCAACAGTCCCTGCATGATGGTTTACAACAATGCTCCAATGGTATTATAAGCCACAAGAATGACACCGTCGACCTTTATCCAAGAGTTGCGTCGCCAGCTAGAGCTTGCAGGTATGAAAAATCTAGTCAGTTTTCAGAAGCATTTGATGAAGAAGATAACCATACTCTGCAGCGGTTGATAGCAGAGCCCTTTGGCACTCAAAAGGAAGCATCTGATAGCAGCCTTGTTCAAACATCATGTTCCCTGCAGTATAAAATGATTTCTGATGATTTTTCAGGGTCTGCTGATTTGTTAAATCAATCATTATGTTGTAAATCTCAAGCAGATCCTCCCAGGATGTTACAGGAGGATGGTGCTTCTTCTTTTGGTGGTAGATTGTTGAACGACACTTTCCTTGATGCTTCAAGCCAGAAGGCTGCTGCCAGAATTCCGTGTGATAGTCTGCCTATAGTTGGAAAGAATGAAAGGGTAATTGCTGATTCTATGAAGTTAATAGAGCTGCCTGAAGCATCTGCACAGGTTCCATCCTCTTTGAAGTGCATTATGACCTCTGCTATCCAAAAAATTTCGAACCAATCTGTTGAAGGATTGGTAGATCAACCTTCCATACTTGAACTCAAAAAGCAATTATTGGTTGTAAGTGAAGAACATTTCAATTCTAATGGTATTGATGCATTATTGCATAATGATGTTTTAGCTAATGAAATTCAACAACTTGGAGATTCTAAACAAGCTGATTCTGGTCATTTAGACCATCAACCAACTATTCTGCGGGCAATGCGGAATATAAAAAAACGTAAGCTTGGCGACATGGCTTATGAAGGAGATGATGATTGGGAAGTTCTCATTCATGATCAGGGGATTTTTACAAATAATTCTGTTGATGACTATCATTGTGCCACAAATTTAGAGAAGCTGAATTCTTCCAGCCATCGATGGGATTCAAGTGACGGGGGTGCAGCAGCTGTTGCTGTTGGTTTAAAAGCTAATGCACTTAGCCCTGTTGAGAAAATCATATTTAAGGATATTTTGAAGCGCAAAGGTGCTGTCCAGGAATATTTGGAGTGTAGGTTAGTTTTTTTTTTAGTTTTTTTCTCTTTAAAAGTAATAGTTTAACATATATTTAATGTAATGTTTGAGCGTTTATTTGATACGTTTTTGAAAGTAGTTGTATAAAATTACTTTGGAGCATATAGAAAGGCTTACATATTTGTAACGGAGGGTTCCATCTTACAGTTCAAGATAATAGTAATGGTCAAGCATCTTACAGGAAGATTTTCAAGACTCAGTTAAAGTTTCACTAAAGCTGATTTTTAACCCTGAGATGTCTTGATATAATAATGAGGTATTTCTTAAAAAACAAGATGCAAGGAGTAGAATGCTTTTAGAAAATAGGACTATAATCTTCATATTGTATATCATTAATGCTTGAACCATTTTTGTCCCATGAACAGCCGTTATTTGAATCACTTGTCTCAATAGGACTAATGCGGAAACATCAGCAATGATGATGTAGAGAATATGAGATAAAGAACTGCCTTGGTGCAGGCCTTTGGAGCATTTGAATTGTTTGTTAAGTTCACCGTTAACAAGATCTTGATTGGAAGGGTGAACAAAAAACAATTTTAATACTAGCAATGATTTAGGATGTGGTGGGAGGATTCCAATAATAAACTGCCAAATGCAATTATAAAAACTTTCGTAAAATCAACTTTAAAGATGAAGCCTTCATGTTTACAATAGTAGATTTAAGTAGCAACACCATTGTAGTTTAGAGTATTCACAGCCATAAATGAATTCTTGAATGAAAGTTTCAGGAGAATTATAATCAAAGTTGGACAAAAAATGCTCTAGCCTATTAGTGAGAAATTTGGTGAATTTCAAAATATTAATAAAATTATGGGATTGCTATCTTTGGGGAACTCACACACCTCCTTTCTTAAGAAACATCAAATGATACAAAAGTTGGTCAAACAATTTTAATCATCAGGACTTCAGTTTATGGGAAGAAAACCTTTTAATAATGACCCAAATTAGCTTGTTGTTTGCTATCCTGTTTCCTCACTCGTCTAATTATTATTGTTGCTGAGCAATTTACTAATCTAGTTCTCACTTTGAATGCATGGTAAATATGTGGAATTTTTAACTGCATATTTTTATGGCAACAATTCTAATGTAGCCAACAAGGCGGTCTTCTTGAATAACAAATAACTGCAATGCTCTCAAGTATTTAATAATTATGCTAGCTTTATTAAGGCTTATAAGACTGAATTTAGGTTTGATTTCCTTTATACTCAGCTGGCTTTATTCTTTTCAAGTTTCTTAATATCAAATATATGCGTTACAGTAGGAATCAAATTCTGTAAATGGGTCACGTGGCCCCCTACCAGGTGAGGTGTTGATACCCATGTGTGGTTAATCTAGTATTTGAGTGATAGATCCTTTAAGCAGTCATGCAAACTTTAGGGCTTTAAACTTTCCCATGCTTATGAAAATTTTAGCATAAATCCCAATGCTAAATCTGGTTGACAAACTCATTTAATGAAATCTCTTCTTCAAAACATTCAAATAAGTGTAAAACCCAGCTAATTAGTTTGAATTTAACACTCACTTGAGTAAGCTTCTAAAAATTCTAGGTTAACGTCACTCATATATGTTAACTGAAATCCAAATTGATATCAAAATTAAATAATTTCTGTTTATTCATGGCAACTCATTGATATGCCAATATGTCCTAATCACATTTTTGTTAATTTCACAGGAGACATATTAGTAATTTTCTTAGGCAATTGTTTGGCATCAAATGAGCATGTCTACCTGTCATGAGTGACTGGTTGTACTAATCGAAGGATTAAGTGACCCATTTAAAATGCCAATCTTTATAAATTAATTTTATATAATGAGAGACATCTCTGTAACAAATAAATATCTATCATTATAGAATCTATGCTATGATTTTTCACATATGGTAGTTTATGCCATTTATAATAAATCTATACTTATAGTTATAAGATATAATTCAAAACAAATTACAAACACTTAAGAGAGAAGAAAAAATGTATAATTTCTTGTTAAGTATTGAGGCTAGATCGAACCACACTGATTCACCGGTTTTGACTAGACTGCATTGAGTCAATTTGTTCTCAACTGAAATGGGCCACATGTTTGTTCTCACTTGAATAAATTGGTCCAATTTGGGTTTGAAAACACTACGTATGATGTGTGGATCATGGGCAGGGATAATATATGGTCTAGCATCTCAACGATAATTGATCTAAAATAAATTTTGTTTAGGTTGATTAGAATGATAAATGGCTAATGTTCGAGTTAGGATTTTAGATTCAATTAATATTCAAGCTAAGTTCAGGTAGACTTATGAAATTTTGTAGTCTCAAATTTTAACCTAAAATGTATTATCTACACAATAAACGTGTTACATGAGTAAAGTTAGATTATGCATGTTTGTAAGAAGCTAGGCTTAGATCTTTTAAATGCTAAGCGTGTTTTGATGGTAAACTGGTTATATGCCTGGTTTGGCTTAATTGAATTTAGGCTATTGCAATCATTATGCATACTAATTGGGTTTAGGCTTATCATCAAATTAGGCTTATGCTAGAACCCAGCTTGCCAACTTGAATTGGAAACCCTAATTGTAGGTTTACTTCTAAAAATTCTCTAGAAAGAATAAACTTTACCTAAAGGTCAGTTTAATATACACAATGTCAACTTAAATCAAATGCATCGTTAGTACTGGTGTTTGACATTGCTATGTTGTAGTTGAATCGAGGTTCTCAGTGAGTATCACATCAATATGCAGACTAAATAATCACATTTCTGAAAATTAAATATAACTAAAATTAAACTAATTGGTTAATCTTGTTGATATGGTGTGGCTGTAAGAACTATTGAACCAATGGGCTGATTCTAATATCCATGTCATAGTCTTCACAAGCAAATTTGCTAAACTTTAACTAAAAATCTTGATCATTTGGACAACTCAAATAGAGCTTCAAATCTTTTGACTTTAATTCAAATTATTCGATAAGTGAAGACTAACAAAATTCTTGTTGATATAATGGGTTTTCCAATGGGTGTAAGCCTCACCACATTCCAATTAGTCTATAATTCAAGGTCATAAAATTGGCATTTTTGGTTTCTTTTCAGTTTTAAAAATTTAAGTACGACTTTGGGTTTTTCAATTGATGTAATCCACATTACAGCTGTTAGATATTTGACCCAACCCAAAACAGGTCAGCTTGAACTCGACTTGTTCGCTAAGCCTGTTGGAAATTCCAATCTATTTGGATTGATTTTTGACGAGTTTGCCCGATTGATTTTTCCTTAAAAATTGAATGTAATATCAAATGAGTTTTGTTCCAAATTAAGTTAAAATCAAGTTTTTACTACAAACCAAATTAAAAAGAACTTGAATGACTAGTTGGATTATTTTTATTTTTTTATCACAAATAACCTAGTTTTGCTTAGTAATTTTCTTACATGAGTTAGGCGAACTATTTTTGGGTTTATTAGGTTGACCTAAACTTATCCCCAACATTAATTAGTTCAAAAAACCAAACAGTCCAAAAGTTAAATGTATTAACTTGAATTCTGTTTTTTGGGTTGTTCAGGTTAGATTATTGAGCTGGGTTTGAGTTTGACACCTCTAATCCCCACTTCAATTCTTTGAACATGAAGAATGTCAATAAGAGCAATATTGCAATAGTTGGGTATTGTCTGATGCGAATATCAGAGCTTGATTTACATTGTTCGTGAGCTTAATAATGCCCATGTCTCTTTAAGTTATCCTTTCCCCGGTGTTTTAGGTTTTTTTCTTATGGTTATGCCCCCATTCAAGTACATTGTTTGTACGGCGTTTCAAATTGATGCAAAATTTAATTATGCTTTAAATCTTAAATGCAACTTTTTTGTTGGAAGATTGAAATTTTTGCTTTTGAATTATAATTTTAATTATTCTTAGAATGTCTTGCCAAACCTTTGCTGTATTAAAACAGGTGTCTATGACTGTATTTTAATACATCGGTTGATCTTATGTTTCTGAATAGCAGGAATTTAATTTTACATATTTGGAGTAAAGATGTGAAGCGTATATTGTCTTTTGAAGATTGTGGGTTGCCTAATGATTTTTTGAAAGATGGGTCTCCTCGGATATCCCTTGGCTATGATATCTTTAAGTTTCTTGACAAACATGTAAGTTGATATTCTAAGTTGGCTGCATACTGAAATATTGAACCTGGTAACATGTTAATGTTTAAAGCTACAGAGTGCAATTTTACCTTAAGCTATTCTGGTGTTCTTAGATTTGTGGTATTGTATTAGTATATTTTATATTTCTAACCAAATCTTTCTTGATACCAACTTCAACTTAATTTATCATCATTATTTGCAAAACTATTCCACGGTTAGTTTTATGAATCATAATGATTTTCTTTTAGTTTTTGTAAAGTGCTGCTTGACAAGTTAACATCTATTTTGAATGAGTATTTCAACACTACCATCTTTGTTATCTTTCTTTTTTTCTTTTCTTTGTATGATGTGTTGTTTCTTGAATCAAAGACTATATTGGCGATGCTGAGTGTTAGTTCTGTGTATAATGGCGATGGACAGTGTTAGTTCTGTGTTTTTGCTTGAAGCCTTCATATCACACTCCTTGGGAGTGTTCTGTAATTTTCAAAATGATAACCATGTATAGAATATATGCTATTAATTCATGAGCTTGTTGCTTGAGCATATAATTGAAAGGGCAGAGCTTGTTAGCATGCATGCCCAACCAGTGCCATCTAGCTGCAGGTCAGAACTTGTTTGTACGAGTACCCAACATCCATTTTTTTGCACAGTTGGAATTTGTCTTCACACACTCTCAACCCCCAACTTTAAGAACTATAGCAAGTTACTAAACAGTGTCGTACATTGAAGCCCCTGGGATGCGATTGATGGGATACCTTCTCGCACCCATTCAATCTCATCAGAAATTCTTAATTTATGCTGCATGACTACAACAAGCCATGGATCAATGGTCCTTTCCAACATGAGCATTAGATCTATACCAATGGATAACTTCAGGACACATTTGTATGATTCGTGGACTCTTTTGATCTTTACTGCAAGTGGTCTTCATTTAAGAATTTAATTTTATTATTTCTTAGAAACTTAACTCCGATTATAAGATTATTAGGGTGTATATTTTGTTGCTAATTGAGCTATTGAATATTATTCACTTTTATGACTACTTGTAAGGTGGCCTTCTTTGACAACAGTGCAAAGGCGGTGAAACTTTTGAGTGATTCTTTGTCATGTTCTTGCATGGGGTGTAGATTGTGCTGCTTTGTTAATTTTTTGTTTTTTCTCTTATTATTAGCCTGTTGTATTTTAATTGTTTTGAGAATCTTGATTTTATTTTTATCATTTATGTATTTTTTTCTCTTAAATTTCTCATAAACCATAAATATTTAGTCAGTCAGTCTAGAGCATGTAAACTTTACCAACAAATTACTTTTCATTATGCATGCTAAACACGGTCTCTTTGCAAAAGCTCTATTAATGTGTTTCTTCCATAGTTTCTCATATAGTCATATATATATATATATATATATTACTTTGATGCTTTTTTGGCATATCCATCTTAGTATCATATTTTCTACGCTTTCTTAATAATGAATCTCTTATTTCTTAGTTCTTAGATTTATGTAAGATTGCTAGATTAATTTTAGTTTAAGAAAATCTATACTAAGATCCGAGATATTCTATTATCGCATACTAATTATGATGTGATTTTATATTTTAATTTTATAGCCCTTAGTTTTGAAAGGTAGCTTCATTTTCTCTCTTTTCCTTTGTTTATTAGATTTAGAATGCTTAAAATTATTATGTCTAAAGTAGTATTGAATTATAACCATCATTTCACTAAAATTGGATATTAGTTATTGTATTTTCATTTTACAGTTCATAACCTTCAATTTTCTGAACTTTTTTGCCTTTTTACATTTTTTAGGTAATATCTTTATTTATAGAACTGTGACATAAGATGCCTCATTTCAAATTTGTTGTTGTTTTTTGACCAATCCAAGAAAGATTGCTTATTTTTATATAGTATTATCTTTGCATGGAATTGAACCCCCTAGGCTTTTTTGAAAAGAACTAATACAATTCCTTGGTCAATGAGCTGACAATTTTCTTGGGTTATTCTAAACCTTTAATGCTTGTGAATATTCTATCATATGTTTCATTTTTTTGGCTACATCTTGATTGGTGCACTTTAGAGCAATTCTTGTGTTACTCTGTTTTATATATTTTTTTGCTTTCAAATAAACATTCTAAGATTCTTCTTTAACTTTACATATTTTATTTATTGTCTTTACATAGGGATCAATGCGTGATACTTATTTTTGCAAATTATTTTTGGAAATTATTTTTGCTCAATTTTATTTACCAGTCTGGATCTAGGGTGGGGTTTAATAACAGCCAAATGAAAACCCATTTTGATCTAATTAGGACCACTTGTTGTTAGCTACTTTAGCTATATATATGTTACCATGTGCCTCACCGTGACATAATAACATTACGATTATTTCTATGTGATTCTCCTGCTACACTTCTCCTCATTCTCCCACGCTTGCTCCCTTTTCATGGTATCAGAGCATAGAAACTCCTTGACGCTCTTCATTTTTTTTTCTCTCCCATCTCCGTAGATCTCAGATGAAATGTTGTGATGACAAACCTCAGATCGAATTAATCCCGATTGATCACATCAACTCCGATCAAGATGATCTCAATCAGTCTCATCCCGATCAAGGCCTGATGCTATGCTAGATCTATTCGCAATGGAATCAACAAATGTCGCTGCCACTCAGGGGAAGTGGCCTCACAACCACCCCATACAGAGGAATGCCGCCAACACATAGTACTTTTAGGTCCTCATTCATTGACCAAGGATTGCTAGCATTGAATGGATCACAACTACAACATTCTCAATCGGCTCTCCAACCATCATACTTCTCTCCGCACAAAAGGTTTGAGCGATCACACTTGGTATCTGGATTCAGGAGCCTCGATTTATATCACCAATAACAGCAACAATGTCTTCATAGCTGATATGTATCAAGGCAATGACAGAGTTGCTATCGGAAGCGGTAAGACCCTCTAAATCTCCAACATCAGTAACAACATTCTACCCACACCTTATTGTAAGTTCTTGAATAATATCATTCGCATTCCTCAATGTCAATACAATTTTCTTTCCATGCACAAGCTAACATCAGACAACTCTTGTTCCATCACATTTGATCCAACCGGATTCACCATAAAGGACTCCATTCGAGCACTCCTCTCATTAAAGGTCGCTGCATCAACAACCTCTACATCATCCGACCGTCTCTAGAACTTCCACATCCCAAGCTTATTCTGAGATCTTCACCGAATGCACCTCCATCTGGGACATCTGAGCCAAGATGTCCAACATCTCCTCACCATGCAACAACCATTTATCATCATCCGGCCGTCTCTAGACCATTTCCTCATTCACATGCCTCACTTTCATCACCGCCTAACACCACAAGCTACCTTTTCCTACTCGGTCTTCTAGAACTGACAATGTATTTGAATTTCTTCATACTGATGTATGGGGACCTGCCCCACCATTTCTAAAGAAGGTTACAAATTTAAGTCATTTTCTTGCATCATTGTTCTCGCTATATATGACTTTTTCCACTAAAACTTAAATTTGAAACACTGCAAACATTTATGCATCTCTAAAAATGCATCGAATGTCAATTCAATAAATGCATAAAAATTCTTCAATCTGATGGAGTAGGGGAATACAACTTCACTCTCTTCCATAATCTCCTCAAGATCCTCGGCATCCAGCCAAATGTCATACACTCCTCAACAAAACGGAGTGGCGGACACAGACACATGCTAGAGGTTACTCATGCCCTTCTTCTAACAACAAATCTACTTGAAACCTTTTGGGCTCAAGCCACTCTCACCTCCATCTATCTCATTAACCGAATATCTTCTCCAAACACCAACATTTCTCCCTTACTGCTCCTATTCAGTGCCCTACCAAAATACAATCATCTGCTGGTATTCGTGTGCCTATGCTTTCTCCTTCTTCCCAACACAAAAATGTCCAAACTCGAACTAAAATCTCTCATCTGCATCATTCTTGGCTACTCTTTAAACCACAAAGGCTACATAAGCTACTATCCCAAAACATCTGCCTCCTTAATTTCTCGTCATGTCAAATTTGTCGATGACAAATTTCCCTACTCTACATTTCCCATCTCACCCACACTAAGCACATCAAACCCCTCTCCTCAATCTGCCTTGAGACCACTCACTCTAGTCCCAACCTCCACCATACCAATAGACAATTTATCCCCTAAACCGACCACATCAATCCCTCCATCTCCGCAGAACACTAACACCAGCTCCTCCATTGATAACACCTCCCAATAAACCTCTCCCATTCAAATTCTCCGGCCACTTATCCCAACCCGCAAACCCACTCTAATATTCAAGTCAAAAACATCACTTCTTCCCACTCACCCTATGCAAACTTGCCTAAAAATAGAAACCATAAAACCCAAACCTCTATTCAACCTATTCCACAACATACCACCCCAACAGGAACCCACCTCTTACAAGGCCACGGTTAACTTGAAACATTTGCAGCTCTCTATGGCTGATGTATATAAAGCACTGGTGGATATGCACATCTGGATATTGATTCCTCCTCAGCCTCACCAAAATGTCCTTGACTGCAAATGAATGTACCAAACCAAACTAAAAAATGATGGCACGATGGCCTGGCTATAAGGCCCGACTGGTGGCCCAAGGATTCAAATAGAGCTATGGTACTGATTATCTTGAAATGTTCAGCCCCGTTGCAAAAATCCAACCATCAGGGTCCTACTCACCATTGTAGCTCATTACAAGTGGCTGGTCGTTTAAATGGATGTCTCGAATGTGTCGATCAAAAGGATTCGAGGATTCAAAATTTCCCAATCACATCTCCACATCAAAGGATTTTGCACCAGCACAACATATCCCTCCCTTCTAATAGCAGACAACTCGTTAGTCATATCTACCTTTTGGTTTACATAAACGACATCTTTATCACAGACCGAATCAAGCACTCTCACAACCCTTATTGCCACTCTTGCCCATCAATTTTGAATGAAACACCGGGGCACACCCACCTGCCACCTTCCTCGGTTTATCCCTTATGCAGTCCACATTGGGTCTCATGTTAAGCCAAGCCACATATGCCTCTAGCATTCTGCAAATTTTAGGTATAGAACAATGCAACCCAGCCCCCACAATCATCGCTAGCCAAACCCAAATATTCATCTTCTCAGTTCCATTCTCTCAACCAAAATTATACAAGCAACTAGTGGGGTCCCTCCAATACCTCACAATCACATGACCGAACATCAGCTTGTCCATCAACAAACTCTGCTAACACATGCATAATCCTACTCGAGTAAATCTTGAGCATATCAAAAGAATACTTTGATAGGTCAAAGGTACCCTTTAGCTCGGAGTTCAGATAGACCCCAGGGACATGCAACATCAAGATTATGCTTACTCAGATTGGGCAGGTGATACCGCAGATAGAAAAGTTGTAATGGGATATTGTATCCTCCTGGGCAACACACAAATCTCATAGAGCGCCAAGAAACAGAGCACAGTCTCAAGATCCTCCATGGAAGCTGAATATTGGGCCCTAGATACTACAGCCACGGATATTGTTTGCTTCACAAACTCTTGCAAGAGTTCGACCAACCTCCACATCAACCAACACTGCTCCTCTGTGACAATCTATTTGCCATCGCTCTTGCCAAGAATCCAATGTTTCACGCCCAAATCAAATTTGTTGAAGTTGACTGTCACTTCATTCGGGATTGCATCTCAAGGAAGGAAGCCTACAACTATTAATTTGTAGACATGCTTATGTCTAAATTTTGATCGTTACATTACATTATAGGTAGCTAGAGATTGTTGCAAACCTCCTTTAAAAGAAAATATCCATTTGATATTTATTAAAATAGATATGACATGATAAAATATCTAGAGAAGCTCTTTGTAGGGTATTGGAAAGAAAATGGATCTGTGCTTCTTATTTTGAAGTTATCACAGATATTTATGAGGGAGCAGTTATAAGTGTTCTTAGGCAATGCAGTTTCATTCGGAGTGCATTGCTCTTAGCTATTATTTCTTTTGCTGATAATCGTGGACAATGTTATTGATCACAGTCTAAATATGGTGTTATTGTTGATGCTATTTATAGATGATATCCTTCTTTTTGGTAAAACTAGAGATAAGGTTAAGAAAAATTCAAGTTATAGAGCTGCCCTAGAATTTAAGGGATTCAATCTTTGTAGATCCAAAATGAATTTTATAGTGTAAGCTTAACTCTAATAGAAGTTTTAATAATTAAATTTCATGTTATAGGTAGAGTGAGGGGGTTCATATATTCTGGCCTAGTTGTACAAAATAATAGCAAAATATGAGATGGTGAAGTGCTTAAGGGGTTATTGCTTGATTTATATGGACTATAGAAGGCTTGTAATTCATTGCTAGCAAAGTTGAAGTTAAGCTTTATAAAATTGCTATAAGACTTGTAATACTATATATGTTTGAATGCTAGCTTGAAAAATAGAAGAATATTAAATAAGTGTTGTTGTAGAGATGAGTATGATAAGGTGAATGAGTGGGGTATATATGAAAGGATGCGATGAAAAATGATTACATTGATAGCAAAGTTGGAGTAACTCTTCTAGTTGATGGCAACTTAGAGAGAATGTCGCCTATGTGGTTTGGGCATATTAATGTATGGCCATTTTGTGCACCAATTAGGAAACTTGGGTTTTTGAGTATGCTTTATTTAAAGTGAGGAAGCCGAAGACCAAGAAGACATGAATAGAAGTTATTAGGATTGATCTTATATAATTGGAGTGCAGGGAGGTGTTGTTATTTGATTGTTTACAATGAAGACAAATGATTCATGTAGCTGGCTTCACCAGGCTGGGCTAAAGCTTGGTGGTGGTGTTTTAATTTGCTAAGTAGGAAACTAAACATTACTCCTAACATGCCTAACTGTGAATTATTTTCTAATAATTTTTGTTTAGATGTTTAGGAGCTACTTATTTTCGTATAATAATATTCTTAGTAGAAATGTGTACCGTTGAGCTCATCTCACAAAAATTTTCTTTGTAGGGTTATATCAATTCAGGGATTGTTGCAGAAAGAAACTCTGGAAATCCTACTTTACTTGTTTCTGAACCACCATTGGAATCAAAGCCAATGAGTACCTGTGGTTTAAGGAATGCAAGTTCTGAGGAAGACGCAGCTTATCTTATCAAAGATGTTGAAATTGTATCATTTCAAGACAAGAATAAAAAAAGATTGTTTGATAAAGAAGCTTGTGCTGATGCTATATTGAGTGACCTACATTCATCTGATTGCGTCTGCAAATCAAGGGAAGGTTATTGTGATAAAGAAACAAATTTTTGTGTTGTCCATCATGGGAAAAGGGACGAAGGTCATGATAGGGGTAGACTTGATGCCTCATTAAACAGTGTAGAAGTTGATTTTTCTGTGGAATCGCATGTGTTCCTGAAACAGAATGCCTCCAAAGAAAGTGCTAGTGTCGACTCCAAGTTTTGCTTACAAAAGAAAGTAGTAATTGTCGGAGCTGGACCTGCTGGCTTAACAGCTGCACGCCATTTACAGCGTCAGGGTTATTCTGTTATAGTACTGGAAGCTCGAGGACGAATCGGTGGCCGGGTGTGCACAGATCGTACGTCCCTTTCAGTACCTGTGGACCTTGGAGCCAGCATTATAACTGGCATTGAGGCTGATGTTGCAACAGAAAGAAGACCAGACCCTTCCTCTCTAATATGTACTCAGTTAGGTCTAGAGTTGGCTGTTTTAAACAGTGATTGCCCACTTTATGATATAGTAACAGGTCATAAAGTTCCTACTGATTTGGATGAGGCTCTTGAAGCAGAATACAATAGTCTTCTTGATGACACCTTGTTATTCATATCAGAACTTGGTGAAAAAGCAATGAGCATGTCTCTTGAGGATGGGCTGGAATATGCTCTTAGAAGGTGTCGGATGACTCTGTCAACATCACCTGTTGCAAAATCAGGACAGTTTGGCATTTCTTCTAATTCAACCAAAAATGTTCCTCCATATAACAGCAATAATGTTCAAAAAACAGACATTCTGAATCCTCTTGAAAGAAGGGTGATGAATTGGCACTTTGCTAACCTGGAATATGGATGTGCTGCCTCGCTTAAACAACTATCTCTTCCTTATTGGAATCAGGATGATGTTTATGGGGGATTTGGAGGGGCTCATTGCATGATCAAGGGTGGTTATGGTACTGTTTTAGATAGCTTGGTTAAGGGACTTGACATACGCTTGAATCATGTTGTTACTGAAATTTGTTATGACAATACTGATTCAAATGGAACTGATCAACAATTAAACAAAGTGAAAATACATACATCCGATGGAAAAGAGTTTACAGCAGATTCAGTTTTAATTACTGTTCCACTTGGATGCCTCAAGGCAAACACCATCAAATTTTCTCCACCTCTTCCAGATTGGAAAGAGTCTTCTATCCAAAAGCTTGGTTTTGGTGTGCTGAATAAGGTAATATTAGAGTTCCCTAAAATTTTTTGGGAGGAAACTGTAGATTATTTTGGGGTTACTGCTGAAGAAACAGATAGTAGGGGCCATTGTTTCATGTTTTGGAATGTCATGAAAACAGTTGGGGCACCCGTTCTTATAGCACTTGTGGTTGGGAAAGCAGCTGAAAATGGTCAGAATTTAAGTTCTGTGGTTCATGTTAATCATGCTTTGGCGGCTCTCCGTAGGATTTTTGGTGAAGCTTTTGTGCCCGATCCAGTTGCATACGTTGTCACAAATTGGGGTGCAGATCTTTTCAGCAGAGGTGCCTACTCTTATGTTGCGGTTGGGGCTTCTGGTGAAGACTATGATATTTTAGGTAAGCCAGTTGAAAACTGTTTATTCTTTGCTGGAGAAGCTACCTGCAAAGAGCACCCAGATACTGTTGGCGGTGCAATGATGAGTGGCCTTCGAGAGGCAGTGCGTATTAATGATATTTTCAGTACTGGTAAGGACTATGTTGCTGAGGTTGAGGCAATGGAGGATGCACAAATAAGGTTTGATAGTGAAAGAAATGAACTGCAAGACATGTCTAAGAGACTTGATGCTTGCAAACATTCCCATTATACTGGGGGTAGCTCTTCAGATGGAGCATTCCCGTCATTAGCTGAGGAAGCCTTACTGAAGGATATGTTCATCAGTGCAAAAACAACTTCTGGTAGGCTACGTCTTGCTAAAGAGATGTTGAGTCTCCCCGTGGAAGTTCTGAAGTCTTTTGCTGGCACCAAGGAAGACCTGAGCATCCTGAACTCTTGGATACTTGTAAGCTTGCTTAAAACTTTTTATTAATGCAGGCTATGTCATTTTGACTTTGTTAGTTTTCTTGATCATTGAATATTTCATTGCCTAATACTGTTTATTTGGAAATTAAAAATAGGATTCTTTGGGAAAAAATGCCACACAGCTTTTGCGTCATTGTGTTCGTTTACTTGTTCTTGTGTCAACTGATCTTCTAGCCGTTCGACTTTCAGGTAATGTGCGCTCCATTAATAGCTTATTACAAGTTTCTTGATGCGTGTTACTGATTTATTGCTCTATTTTTCATATTTCGAAATCTTATGGAGTTTTATTTTTAATTTGCTTTTCTCTGTTAGTGAATTCTCTACTTTCCTGGGCATGGATACTACTTGTGGGGCTGCAGGGTAACATCTCTTTGTTTGAGGTTTGACTGTGGAGCATGCCACTCTAAATTATTAGAGTATTACTGATTTAATTTTGTGGGAAATGGTCTAGTCTTAATTTCCATGAAGTATTGTTTGGGTACAGTTATTTTCACAACCGCTCCAGCCTTCTGCTTAAAATTATGCGATTATACTAGAACAATAACACCAACATCAAGCCTTAATACCATTGAGTTGTTGTAGAAAAATGAGGATGAACACAGTGGGTTTCTGTTTGAGAGAATGCTATATTGTCGGCTCTCTATACTTTTTCTAAGGGATTGAAGCTTTACAATTTAATAAAGGACAAGCCTAACATTATAATTGTAGCATTTTCCACGGATGAAATTCGCATAATACATTTAGGGGCTGTTGGGCATGAGAAAATTTGAGAAATCTGAGGGTAAAGTAATCTGATTACAGTGTAATTTGTTTACAGTTTAATCATGTTACTTTACTGCTGTTTGGTAAATTACTGGAAAATTAGCATTTTGTTGTTTAAAATTAAGTAATCTGTGAGTGTAATGTTTTGAGTAAAATGGAAAGTTAAATTATCTCTAAATTAGGGTAAAGAACGAACGATTGTTCGAATGATTCGATCGAACGAATTGTCTGGACGATTTGTTCGATCGAACTAACATTTCATTCATTCGAAGGAATCAAATGACTCATTCTAACTTCGCCTTCATCGGAGAAGAGTTCGAACGAATGGTCGTTCGAAATTGGTGAAGACTCTGGATCTCCTCGCTCTCGCTCTCGGCTGCGCTTCTTCATCTCAGCTGTAGCATGTGATTCTAAGTTACGCCCGATTCAAGCGTAACTCGAATTCTCCGATGATATATAGGAATGCAAAATTGAATTATAGTGTAAAAGATTTTGCACTCATTTTACTTCATACCAAATATAATTAATCTCATTTTACCCGATAACTTTTTACTTTACACCAGTTTTACTTCAAATCAAACAGCTTTTAAATTAAAACTAAGGGGATTATTTGCATATTACAAAATACAATATTCTAGGCTCTCATTTTTATACCACTTATAACTAGTTTAATTTTTATTATTGTATTTTTAACAATTAAAATATAATTTTATAATTATTATCATTAATGTTAGTATCAATATTATTGTTATTATTATTATTATTAAAATAACTTAAAATTTTGTTTAATCTAATCCAACACCACCAGCCTTGTTCTCCATCCCTCCTCGTTCTCCATCCCTCCTCGATCCCTCTTTCTCTCTCCCTTCCCATCTAATCGTCACTAGTGATCATTTTTAGCTGGTTTGTCGACTGGTTGGGGCTAGTAGCCCTTACTGTTCCCTGCTCTTCTTGTATTATTAATAATTATTACAGTTGTTATTATTAATTTTTATTATTTATGTTAACAATGTTATATAAAGTAGTATTGTTCCTTATCATAAAAATATATTAATTGTGCATTATAATTTAATTTAATTATTTTATATGTATATATATATATATATGCATTTGACGATTAATTAAATATATATTTATATATGTAGTTTTTATTTATTTCTGGCTCAGAGTGGTGGCACATAGGTCATCCATTGCTGATAATTTTATGTATGCAATTTTAAATTCAATAGTTTTTTTGTATTTCTAGTCCAACAGTTATGGTACAAGTCTCATGCTATTGATAGTTGTAAAACTCACAAATTTCATTATGAAGATTATTTTACTAATAATCAAGTTGTGGTATTTGATATCATCACCTTCTCATTAATAAGGCTAATTTTTTTTTATCTTCTTAGAACTGAGACGGTTATGAATATTGCCCTCCTTTTTATTTTATTCTAACTTTCATAATTTTTTATTTTTATTATCTTGGAAAACCCAACTAAAGTGTTGTGTACAATATTCAGAATCCACCCCCCTTAGTGGATTAATTGAGTCAGGTAAGTAAATTTGTGTCCTTAAAAGATTTTGTGTTTTGTTATTTAGGCGATTACGCACATAGATCTTACTTTGATTTGAGAATTGAATACCACTAACTTGAAATCAAGGAGAATTTTCAAAGACAACCTTACTTATAATAGACGTGCATTATTAATTTAAGAAGCTCTCTATAAGTTTAGCCTCTTATTTTAAGAAATTTGTAAAAAGTTTTTCTAAATATCTATTTCCTTTAACTCGGCTGACTATGAAGGTTGTTCCTTATGATTGGTGTGATAGAGTGAATGAGCATTCCAAAGCCTTCAAGGATGTCTAACAAAGATGCCCATATTTAATTTACCAGTAGAGAAAATGGATTATTTTGTCTATAGTGAGCCTCTCAAAATAGGTTAGACTATATTAATGCAAAAGATAAAAGTGGTTGTGTATGCCTCAAGATAGCCAAAAGTACACACAAAAAATTATCTGATCCATGATTTAAATTTGACACAGTTTTTGCAATAAAGATGTGAAGACTTTTATTTATATGGAGTTCATTATGAAATCTTCACTAGCCATAAAAGCTTAAGGGTTATTGTTATCTACAAAAATTTAAACTTCAGACTGCAAAGATGACTAGAGCTGATTAAAGATTACAATCTTTTTATACTGTAAAACTCAAAAAATTAACGTAATTTTTTGACATGTTGAGTAGAAATTTCACAACCCTTCAAATAACATATTTTTAATCATAAATTATAAGCAAGAACAAAGGACAAAAGCTCAAGAGATAACTACAATAATGCATTTCAAATTGATTTTGAATCAAGAAAAAGTAGGCAGTACAACTTGAGAAGATCAACAAAGCTTAGAAAAGTAGTATAGAGACTATTCAGATGAGCTACATAATGTATGTCAAAAAAGATTATGAAGACGTATTGTTTCTTGGGAAGCAAATCTTGGTACCAACTCATGAAGGACTAAGGCAAACAATTCTTAAATAAGCTCATGCCACATGATATACAGGGATCACTAAAATTACTAAGACTTAAATACCTACTTTTGGTGGCTAGAGTTGAAAAAAGATGTTGAATTGTGTCTAGACGTGAAGCATACAGTCTAGTCAGACAGGACATCAGAATTTGTGTGAACTACTTTTATTGATCCCATTGTAAAGTGGATCAGTATATTGATGGATTTCTTTATATGACTGCCTAGAGTCAAAGCTAGCTATGATGTGGTTTGGTTAGTAGGTTCCCCTCTTTGACATGAATTGAGGTTTTTTTGTGCTTCAAGACAGTTGTAGTATGCTTGTCTCTTTAATCTCATCTCTATAGGTTGATTTATTAGAATTAATGGGCGTAATACATCATTTGGGGATGTCTGAATTCCTCATTAGATCTTGAGATTGCTATATAAGATGCTGCTCATTTTCTCTTACCCTTGTTAATTTTGCATATATGAACTTTATATATAACCATTGCGACATTAATATTGCCATTAGGTTTTTGCCCATCGTATTGTTTTAATTTATGTTGTATATTAATACCTAGGCCCAACACCTCTCCATTTTCTTAGATTGATCACTTGCCAGCAATTCCACTTGTGCAGTGACAGCAAATCACTTTGAAAACGATGTATTTAAAGATGACACAGTCCTTTTCTTCCATAACCATCTTGATGGTCAGTATTTACTCCCCGAGGAAGAGTTTGGCATCCAGAGGAAGTTATACAGCACATTGTTTTCCTTAGCTGATTCCACCAAATTCCCACACCTGGCCCTTTAATTTCATCTAATAAGCATAATATATTTTGAGGATCTTTTCATAAAAAATGGTTTTATGTTATTTCATTTCATGTAGATTTTTTTCTTATAAAATAATGCAAATGCAAGGAAACATCGTTTAATAATCTATAAATACTCTAGTACAACTAATTGTGAAAATTTTTTAACTACTCAACATGTTCAATGGTTTTTCTCTCAACCATACTGATCAATGTTTTCACCGACTCTCTTACTAAAACTTTTCTGTAGTGTTCATAATTGTAAAAATATCACTGATTTGCTGGAATTTTCTTATCAAGAAATACTTGATATTTTGAAATCATTGTGTTTCTTACAATTTTGATCCAAGTCCAACTACAAGCCAAAATACAAATCCTGAACAAGGCTTAAGAAGCTTTTCAACGCAAAAATTGCCAACTCTAATAAAGTCAAGGGATCAACCTTTTGGCTTCTTATGTTAACACCCTATAGCCAAGTGAATTGGCGAAGTGACAAAAAATAAGCTTATTCTTGAAATAGTACAATTGTACATGATACACGGAACTGAGAGAGTAGGCCTCAAAACATTTTTAATTATTGGCGTCCAAACTTTGTATCCCATTTCAATGCTAATCTCATACATGCTGGATGTTCACTCTACCTTCAAAAGTGCTTATGCATATATTATTTGCTTATATCTATTCTGTTAAGTGAAAATGCATTTTTCATATTATGGTGGATGTTGCATGCATATAACATCTTGAGCTAAGTGCGTCAACTTGGGGAAGTTATAGTAGAAGCGTATTTGGGATAAATATTATCTCATTTATGCTGATCTCTCTAGGACTTTTACATTATCTGAGCCAAAACAAACCTGTACCGGAACATCTCGCTCATCCTCTTTATCTGTTGTAGTCAACCCTTTCTTAATCTCTTAAAACATACGGATCAAAACATATTTTCACTAAAGCAGTTGGCTAGCATTTCTCAAAAGAAAAAAGTATTAAAAAATTTCATTTGTTCTAGGAAGAATTTTCATCGCGAGGGAATTGGGGCTCTTGGAGCTATTCAGCATGACAAAAACTCGTTAGATTTTCTATCAAGTTAGGAGCAAGGATAAATTCTGTACATGTGGAAAAAGGGTGTTATCAAAAACTTATTGGGAAGCTCAAATATACCATACCAAATTTGATATTGGAATTTAGTGTAAGAAGACAATTTATGAATACATTAAGGAATCTATGGTAATTGTTCTTTTGGATTCTGAGATCTAAACTTCTCTAATGGGAAGAGATTATTCTTCATAGAGATTGGTAAGGACTACTGCATTGATTGTGATGAAAAATGTTCAAGGTGCATTGTGATAAACGAACTTTTGGATTTTGCACCTACATTTGAGGTAATCTAGTTAAACTGGGATGAAAGGTACAAATTATCATTTCTGTGAGCAATAGTGAATTTAGGTTTCGAGCAATGACCCATGATATTGCGAAGCATTATGGTTAGAAACCTTTCTAATTACTTGCACATGGATTGTGAAAGTTCTTGTGAGCCAATCTACTCATAGAACTGCGAGACTTAGCGTTGCAGATAATGTAAAAGGCTAATATATGAATACAACTAATAAGAGCCACATGATGGTTGCATATTGGATTTGAAGCACCTAAAATTCTCTCAAGACATGTGATTAATTTTTAAAGAGATAATGTATAAAAGGTATCAAAGTATATTGCAATACAAACTGTGCAGGTTACACCAGTGATAGAAGACCATCGGGATGTTGCACCTCATGTCCAAATTAAATTTGATGAAGAAGAAATAAAAAAATTTGCACCTCATAACCCATGATATTGAATTTAAAAATTTGGAGCAATAAACCTTGATATTTGAGAATTTTGAGAATAATATGGTCAGAAAACTTAATTAATTATAATTTATGAAGGAAAATGCTATATATTTCCACTCATCTTCAGGTCAATTGACATTTTTATTAATCCTTTGCCACGACGGATACTTTACATTACAAACTTGACATGATTGGCATATTTAGTCAAAACTTAGGGTAGTGTTTATTTTTAACAATTTTGTTTACCTGGGACTCCCTTGTTATTTCTATTATTGCCTAGAATGTTTATGCTGTATATAAACAACTGCAAAAATGGGGCTCTCTTCCACCTTTACATTTCTTTCTAGAATGATGATCACGAAGCTGAGGATATTTCCATTAACCTGTATTCATCCTAATAATGCCATAAAATTTTGTTAAACATATTTATGTTTCTACGGCTAATATTTTGAAATAGCTGCATGCAAATCTTTTATATTAAGAGAATATTCTTAATCACTGTCCTATAAATTTAATCACTGTTTTAGCTATCGATCTAACCTTCCTTTGGAATTGTTTTATGCCTAGTGCGCTTTGTTCATAATGATTGGCACACGCTCTATGTTAATGCTTTTTTTATTTTAGGGATCGGAAAGACGGTGAAGGAAAAAGTCTGTGTGCACACCAGTCGAGATATTCGTGCCATTGCCAGCCAATTAATAAGTATGTGGATAGAGGTTTTTCGCAAGGAAAAGGCAGCCAATGGTAAATTGAAGCAACTGAGGCAGATAGCAGCACCTGTTCAGCCAAAGTTTAGATCTAGAGATAAAAAAATAGAAATTGCACCATGCAAGGGAAGCGAAGCAATGGATAACAGTATTATCACTGTTCTCCCTTCATCTGCGGGAAGCCATTCACCATCGAAGTTAAAGTCCTGGAAAAATGGAAAGGAGGGAAAATCAGACCCACAGAAGAAATTTCAAAATCTGAATCTCAATTTGGAGGGCAGCATTATTACAACACCTGAAGAAGCTGCTGCCCTTGCTGCTGCTAGAGCTGCACAAGCTTCTGCGGTTGCTGCAGCACAGGTTTATTGTAAATATATTTGTCATTCTTCATAGTTTTATGCTTAGTGTATTATTTTTTTTATATTTTGTCACAGGCTTTTGCAACTTTGGAAGCAGAGATTAGCACATTTCGCGAGCTTCCGAAGATACCATCGTTTCATAAATTTGCAAGGCGGGAACAGCACTTGCCATTAGATGACTCGGATCTGAAGGGGAGATTGTCTGGCTGCGGTATTTCAGGGAAGCAAGATTGCATGTCTGAAATCGACTCGAGAAATTGCAGGGTTAGAGATTGGTCTCTCGATTTTGCTTCTGCCTGCAGAAATTTCAGGAGGCCAAGACTCTCTGATGATATCGACCATCAGAGTTTTTCAAACGAGATTGAATGCCCGGTGATAAATATTGTAGAACACTCGGGAGAGAGTGGAACAGTCGATAGCAGATTGACAAAAGCTTGGGTTGATACAGATTCTGCTAGTATTGGCGCTGTGAAAGATTCTTTGGCTATTGAGAGATGGCAGCTACAAGCAATGGATGCTGATGCTGAGTTTTATAGGAGGGTTCATTTAAGGGACGAAGAGGACTCTAGCAAGAATATGCGATCTTTGAAACAGCATGAAGCTGCTGATACAGAAAACAAATTGTTGAGCGATTCCCATCCAAGAGGAGTGGAGCACGTTAGGCAAGGCGTTGTGGATTATATTTCATCGCTTTTGATGCCTCTTTATAAAACAAGAAAACTTGACAAAGAAGGATACAAATCCATTATGAAGAAGTCTGTTACGAAGGTATATGCTTACTCAAATAATCGTTTAGTTGAGTAATTTATTATATAGTCAGTCTGCTATTTTCATTTTTTCAATTTAGTCATAGGCTATTAAATATGTTCATTTTAGCCTTTCAAAAATTAAAAATGTTCAATTTAAATTATTTATTTAACAATTAGTTTATTAAACTCTTATATTACTCAATTTGGCCAGATTAAAGTCTATATTATTGGCGGCCAATTAAAATAGTCGATGTACTATATTTATTGGTAGATTTCCCCAATTAGTTTGTTAGTCATTGATTGCTTTGAATTCATCACTTCCTGCACATTGTATTTTTTGTTTCAAAAGAAATCATTAGGTATTGTTTTTTTTTTTAGGGGATTTTTAAATAGCTTCTTTCTTACTTTCACATTTCACAATAAGTTCTCAGATATTGCATGCTTGTTGCAAGTCTTAAAATATAATAAAGTTGATTTTATGCTTTGTGCATGTAATAGAAATTTGTGATATGTATATTCATGGTTACTTTATTTTAGCAAAATTGCTGTTTTTCACTAGTTTTGGTTTTCAGTTATTTTATAAATGAGTAGCTTCTAATTTCTAGGTTTTTTAGATTGTTGATCAGCTAACAGAGTCAGAGAAGATGATGAGCGCATTTGAGTTCTTAGAGTTCAGGCGCAAAAACAAGGTTTGTATGCAATACGTTGATAGTATATATATGCTCAGCACTCTAATCTGAATAATATACTTATTCAGCATGTAAATTTTAATATTTACAAATAAAGTGCTTCCGTTTCATCAATCTTAAAACTCTTGTAATTACTAGTAATTTGAGGGTTCTTGTACCTCAGAAATGAGAAGTGATGCAAGTGCTTTTCTTGTAAGCATTGAAATTTGGGCGCTGGATATGTGTATAATACAAGAAAATAATTTCTTTTAATTTGAGCAAGCTCATTATTTTTCTTTCTGTTTTTGCAATTTTTCAGATTAGGGCATTTGTGGACAGGCTGATTGAAATACATATAGCAATGAAACCTCCTGGAAACTCTTGAATGCTGTCTTGATGCAGATTTTTGAATGCATGCTCATCATTGCAGTTTTGCTTTTGCAAAAGAAAACCTTATATATTTATACATAAGCATGCAAGTGAGCTTCTCATTCCCCATTTCCAGAACTGGATAATTCTCGCAAAGGGGAATTTTGCATAAAAGTTCGATTCAGGCTCGCCATTTTGGTTTCTTAACTGCGTAAAATGGCATAATTGATGATGAGATCTTAAATGCCAGCTGGGTTTTGATTTGGGAGCGTCTCTGAAAAGAAAATCAGGGAGTTCGGAGATTCATGCACACCGAAGCCTAGCAGGTTTTTCTGTACTCTCGAGTTGAGCTCTCATTAACTCCAGGGGCTCAAAATATGCGGAAAATCCGTGTTCTTTTAGGTTTTAGGTCGAGCCTCAGTCGTTCCTTAGGGGGTTCGCCAGAGTCCCCCATCTCCCTCTCTCTTCCTTTTATTTTTTAATTTTTTTGGGTTATGTACAGTTTCTGAGATTCTTTAATGTTAAGTGCCAACTAACATAACAAGTTATTTATCATTTATCCTTAGTTCTGCTACAATGGCGTACATCAAAACACAAATATGCATATAGATGATATACCAATCTCATTTATAAAGGAATGGATGCAAGGCACTTTTACATGAACCCACTTGTAACGAAAAAAAAAAAATTTAGTAGTCAACTTTGGGTTTTCTGTAACGCATAACAATTACTCATCGTCAAATATTCAGTAAATCATGATTACTGCTAGTTAAGTAGGGTTAAATATATTATAATTGAAACATAATGATCAAATGATGCTTTTAAAAGAGCGTTAATTGCATTTTTTATTCTAGTTTTGTTTAGAATCGGTAGTGAAGCTTATCCTACTTTTCTTTAATTCTCCTGTCAGATGAAGCAAAGGTAAGAGCCTTTGCAGCTATTGTCATTCTTCGTGTAAGGTAATCTCTTAATATATATAACTGGAAAATAAATTTATTGTTTTTTCTTACTTATAAATGAAGCTTATATCTTTTTTGTTTTTTTGGGTAATTTCTTATATTCAGGCAATAGCTTTCATATTGAATATATATATGTATATATATATATATATATATATGTATATATATATATATATGTATATATATATATATATGTATCTTGATTCTATTTATATGCAGGCAAGCCTGAGAATTTCGAATGAGAACCTGCCTGTGTGAGTAAGGCTGGGTGCTGGATATTCAAAGACAATGTTGTGTGTTATGCTTGTAATTATTTATTCCTTGTTCTTAAATTGCAGAAGCAATTATGGTGGATTTCAACTATGGGCAACACTTGAAGGTTAGCACTTGTACCTTCTCTTTATTATTTTGTTCTTGTCATGCAAATGGTATTTTTATAAATTTAATGAAAATTAATTTATTGTGGTAAATTTACTAAAGGAATGTGATACAGCACCCTCACCGGTATCTCAGCATCATTAAAATTTATAAATTTGATATTTAACTAATAATAATTGAGATTTATTAATCAAAATTATAATTATAAATTTATTAAAAACAATTAATTACATGAGAAACGAGCTGTGGCATCATCGAAGGATTTCTGTTTACCAAAATCTTAATTATTTATACATCGGACAGCCGATCTTGCATATTTACCTGGCAACTCTTTTCTTTTTCTTTTTTTAATGTGCATGATTACTATAGTATTAGTGCTGAATGTGTAAAATATTAGTTTAAATTTTTATTATTTAAATTTTTTGTTGGACAACATAGCATTTTCCTTTATGGTAGTTATGGAGTTTGGGATGCAAGTTTTTTTTATTATTAAAATTATAAAAATACCATTTGCTCTTTATTTGAGGAGTATGATTTGTATGATGGTAAAATTTTATTTATTTTTCATTTATTTATTTAATAAAAGGTATTTCTGAGTGCCCTTTAAATATCTAAAAAAAAAAGGGGGTCTAAAGGACTTAGCCTGAAAAATGATTTATGAAATATATATATATATATATATATATATATATATATATATGAGAATTAGTGAGATTTGGTTTGAGCTCGCATAGCATTCCATGTATTTTGCAATTTTATTTGACTTCAAATTCTGACAGCCAATTTATAATGATTTTTAATTGTACCCGGATTTAGGTGTAAGTAAATACAATTTATTTTTTTAATCTGTTTTTGTATGATTTAAAAGAAATGAAATATTAATTAGTCAGTTAAACATATTAAATATACTAGTGAAATTCAAATGTACGATCAAATATATATTAATACGATAGTATAATCTAATAGATACAACTATTTTCTAGCTTTATAGTTTTAAAATAAGAAATATAATTGTTTTGAAATAGTACGTACATAAAGGTAATATACGATACGAACTGTCTCGTTTTCTTTCGGACCAAATCACCCAATGCTTGGACCTATTTTCAGTCAGCAATTAAATTGGAGTGATGGTCAGTTTTAAAATGAGAATAAGCACTGTTCCAATACATAATATTTTGTTTCTTCAAGGAGAATGCTGTACTCTTTGAGGTAATATTTTTTTAATAGTGAGCACTATGGTTGGACTCATTTTAAAAATGTTTACTACTTCAGTAATACCTAAGACCATCACGCATTAAAATCAAGAAAAAAAACATGCAAAACCACATTAGAATGAGCTCAATTGAACTAATGAGTTCAACAAAATCACATTATATAATAATAACTAACAAAGGTAGTTTAAAGGATTTTTATTCAGTGCACCAACTAAAACAAAACTCGGAATACAAAACAAAACAATTGGGCTGTGCTGAATTGAGTTGGGTCGGGTTGGGTTAGTCAGCTCTGGATTGGCCCGCCCTGGATGAAAGAATGATGCCTACGATCAAACCGTAGAGCGCCAACGCCTCCGCAAAGATCAGTATCAGAATCATTCCCACGAACAGCTTCGGCTGCTGCGCGTTCGCTCTGCCCCCAATTTCCATTAAAAATAATTACTTTAAAAGATCAATTACCACAACAATAACTTAAAATTAATTTCAGCAGATCGAAAAACATAAAATTTATGATCGTCTTGTAGACTGAATTCAACAAAGAACAAATATGCACAAAGAAAACCTGGAATTTCACAGAAAGTCACATAAAAAATCAACTCTTGAAATAGTTTTTGAAAACCAAAGTAAATCAATAAATGAGAGCAACAGTTAACAATTTAGGTTCTGTTCTTTGAGCCTTCAATTTCTATAATTGAGAGTTCTCAGATTCTTTTTATTTTGCTGTGTTTAGATTAAATTAGTCATTCAAAAATTCATTCCTAATCTTATCAAGAGAATACTACCAAGTAAAAAGCATGCACTAAAGAACCTCCTATCGAATATGTTCAACAAGAACATCTATAAATAAAGAATAAATATATGGACTAACAGAAACACCTTAGAAAATAATTAGACATGTTTGCAAATCCATATCCATTATACATATCTTTAATATCATCAACATTTTTATGTCAAGCAAATTCTTTTTCTCTCCAACACTCTTCAAACAACTTCTCTTGATTCTACATCACAAGCCCTTTCAAAATAGATTGCAATTAAATGAAAATCTTTCTTTCTCTAATTTTTTTGTTAAACCCTAATTAACTGTATAACTTCTATGATAGAACTATCTGGCATATAATCAAATTGGTTTTGAGAAATATGAGTATCCTTTCGCAATCACTATTTAATCAACCTCTACCGAAATTTCAACATATGGCACACAAGCTTAATTCTCCTATAATTTTCACTATCTTGAACATTGTCTTTCTTTCTTCTAGTAAATTAGTACAACAATACTCTTTCACCACTTAAATGGCATCCTTTTACTCTTCAAAATAATATTAAATAATTTAGTAAGCTGAAAAATTATATTCCACCCAAATAATATAAATGATAAAATTAAAAAGATCCAAGTAGGTTAGAAGAGATGGGAGTTTTTATGTAGTGTTGTGCAATTTGAAACAATGTGTAGGTGAAAGTCTATATGGCAGTTATGGCGCGGCTCTACGAGGGGGGGCACTTAGCTTTAGCGCATTTTTTTTTTAATTTCATATCATGAGAAGATGTCAAAGTTTTATGCTAGCTATCGACTACCTAACACAACTCTCCACATTTCTTATTTGGTAATTAGAACCGGACAATAGCGGAGCTTGTAAAGTTAATAATGTCATGGGGAGCGCTTACGTAGTGTTGTGCAATTTGAAAATTCCACTCAAATAAAAAGAAAATTTTATAGGATAACTATATGACCAGCTATGTTAGATGAAGCTGAATGTTGGCCAACAAGTTAGAAGCTTTCTAGAAAGGATAGAATAAGAAAACAGTTTATTCATAGCAAGGTTGGAGTGGTTCCAATGATGGATACAAATTAAAGAATGTCGTCTAGGATAGTTTAGGTATATTGAGTGTAGACCGCTCAATGTTTCTACTAGAAAAACTGAGCATATGCGTTTTCATCATGTTAAGAGAGAAAGAAGAAGACCAATAATAACACGGAAAAAATTATTAGAAAGGATCTTCTTTCTTTGTAATATAGGGAGGAACTTCTATTTGATTATGCACAATAAAACAGAAAATTCATGCAGCTTACCCCACACATATAGGACTAAGACTTGGTGATGGTGTCATTGTGGTTGTAATCTGCTCACCACTTTACTATATCCAAAAAGCAGTTATATTATTTTAAGCCATTTTGCAATATGCAACATCAATTATACAACACTTGACATTCAAATAACAATTACCTAAAGCATCCTCAGGATTTGCTGGCTTTACATTCAACTTCTCGATCTTGACTTGCTAAAAATTTCGGTCAGATATGAATCGTAACATGATTAGATTCATGAAAATAGTTCGGAATCAATGTGATCTCATTTTATGCAACGCAAATAAATAGTTATAAAAAATTAAGATCTAGAGTTGCTTCAGTTTTGGGCTGGATCGGATGTGCTGTAACACTCGATTGCTTTCAGTACAAAAAAAAAGGCCGTTTCACAATAAGGAATTAATATTAAGAACAACCATATCACTGACATTTAATCCTAACAGAATTAACGTTTATAATTATAATCAATCAATCCCTACAGTTGCAGTGAATGCGTGAGGTTAAACATCAAAAAATAAAGAAATCGAATCATAAAAAACTGCAGATGACATTTTCCGCTTAATTTTAAAACAGCATGCGATTCCATAATCAAAGATCTAAAGAAAACCACCAGATCTAAAGCTTCACCTGAAAATGCCCGCAGAGAGAGAGAGAGAGAGAGAGAGAGAGAGAGTTTACCTGACACCTGCATCACCCACGATCCCGATAGCCATGCCGGCAGAAAGGCCAGCGAGTCCGCATGCCAAACCAGAAGACAGATGCGCGTAGCCATCGAAGAGGTAATAAGACTTCGCCTTAGGGTTTATTCCGGTGCTGATGATAACAGCAATGATGAGGCCATAGATACCTAGAACTCCAGCCATAACCACCGGCACGATCGATTTCATCACAAGCTCCGGCCGCATCACGCCCATCGAAGCCACGCCGACACCGCTCTTAGCAGTTCCGTACGCGGCTCCCATACCTTAAATTGATTCCGAGAGAAAGATCAGCCAAAGACATAACAACTATGCTATAGATTAAAGAACGAAATGATGATGATGCGTGACAGTAAGAGTTTAGGGTTTACAAGAGAATACGAGGGCAGCTGCGGCGCCGAGGAAGCCGAAGAAAGGAGCGGTTTCATCACCGCTGAATCCGACCATATTTTATATGAAGAAGGTCGTCTTATCGCCGGACCGAATGACGGATCAGCTTTTTCTTCTCTCTCTCTCTCTCTCTCTCTCTCTCTCTCTTCCTTCCTCTCCTTGAATATATATTAGCTTCATTTTGGAAAGAGCTGCTAAAGGTGATCCTGTTAGAAGGTTTCGGTTACACCGCGAAAGAACGTAGCGGTAAGGCATTCCTATATTGTTGTCGTCAAATTCAGACGGCAACACCTCGTAAAATGTGGCCAGTGGCGGATATTCGCGATCCGCCCGGACAATCAATATGCACCGATGCGCGAAATGTGGACAAACATAATTTATATTTATAATTATTAGCTACGAGCTATTATCAGCAAGTCGTTGTAGTATAGTGGTGAGTATTCCCGCCTGTCACGCGGGTGACCCGGGTTCGATCCCCGGCAACGGCGTTAATTTTAAAGTTTTATAGTAAACAAATTCACGATATTTAAATAAATAATACATTATTTTAAATATTCCATTGACATTTAACTTTCCCCAAGCTCTTATTCAAGTTTAAAGCTGATTTAGGCGCCTTAATTTTCCTTTTTTAATAAATATTCATAATACTCAACCATATGATATATAATCGACAATTTCATGATATTTAATTTTTTCAAATTTTTTTTAGATAATACATTTTTTTAATCCACAATGCTAATTTATGAAATCCAAATCTATTTGAAATCTTCACAATTTATTTACGATAATTTAAGAGTTCTGTTTAAGGTGTTAAATTTCTTTTTATAAATAAAATATACATTATATAATCCACAATTTCATGATATTTAATATATACTTAAGCTTAGGTGCTGGTTTATGAAATCCAAATGTATTTTAAGATGACAAGGCACCACTAATTTCTAATAGATTTCTGGGCATACATATTTAGATTTATATATTAATTCCATAAAAAACATAGTCCTGTATATATATATATATATATATATATATATATACAAGCAAGTAAGAAAAGATGCGTAATTGTAAGCCGGTTCAGCCTGGCTCAGACCAGCCCGGCCCAAATTTGGTGCCTTCAACTTTCTTCGAGGAGTTTGGAGCCAGGATACGAAAACAAGCGCACGGCATTTCTATAGCTTGCCTCTGCCAGCTCTTCTCTGGAGACTTCGAGCAATGAGGCAGCATAATTCAAAACCTGCAGCATTATATTTTATCCTAATAAAATAATAACATCTCGTCTTATCAATAAGAAGAACAGTATGCACCTCCTCTTAAATGCGCTAAATATATTACTGCCCATAATTAACACAGAGAAACAGATTGGGAGCAAATCATCATCCTCACTAACAGAGAAAAATACTTTGACAAATAATTGTGCTGGAGCATGCATTTTTGTTCCATCATACATATCATTTCATACATATATTGTATCGTATGCCTTTTGATTTTCTTTTCTATTTCTAAATTCCTCCAACTGACTTTTTTATTTCTAAATTTTCAGTAAGCAACATGAGAAAATCTGAAAAAATTGAGCGTGAAATTATTTGATTACAGTAAAATCTAATTACTGTGTGATCATGTTACTTTACTACTGTTTGAATAATCTTATAAAAATTTAATATTTTTTTGTTTGAAATGAAGTAATCTACGAGTGTGATGTTTTAAATAAATTGAGTGAAAAATTATCTCTCAATAAATTTTAAACATTTTTTTTTGTTTCATTTTTCTTCAATCCCTGAACGAAGTTGAGAAATTGACTAGAAATAGATTTTGAATGACTGATTTTGAACAAGAAATTCATTTAAATCGATTTAGATTCGATGGGATAGTCGTGGACAAACAGCTAAGCCGTGGATGAAGAAGATGGACTCAAACGGCGAAGTCACGGTCGACTTGCAGTTGTTTAGGGTTAGGCATTTGTTCGAATACAACCATATGGACATTTTCTTTTATATTTCAAAATTCCTCTAACCGAATTTTCAGTAAGTAAGAAAATCTGAAAAATATAAATGTGAATTTCTTTGATTACACTAAAACTTGATTACTGTGTAATCAGATTATTTTACTATTATTTGAATAGTTTTACAAAAAAATTAGCATTTTATCTATTTGAAATAAAGTATAATCTAAGATTGTGATGTTTTGAATAAATTGGGAAAGTAAAATTATCCCCCAAAAAACTTTAAACATTTTTTTCTGTTACATTTTTTTTCAATTCCTGAACAAAATTGAGATATTGATGAGAAATCGAATTCGAACAAAAACGATTTGGTTCCGACAGGGAAGTCGTGGACGAATGGCTAAGCCAGGGACGGAGGTGGACTCGAACGGTGAAGTCATGGACAACTGACGGTTGTTTAGGGTTTAGGCGTTCAAACGAACGAATGTTTTCATTTGAAGAACGACTTTCTAGCAAAAAAAACCAAAAGGTAGAATTCTCAAAATGACTTGCAATTTTCAAATGTGGTTTCTCGGCATTGAAAATCTCAGAATAAACTCGATGGGATTTTGCAAGCGCTGATTAACCTACAGTGAAAACATTTCAAATACTTGATTTAAAGAAGGCATTCCTATAATATATTAAATTAGATAAATTGTCAAGCCATAGAATTATATTGTAGTTGTGAAACAAAGCTCATTTTCAATGCCATTAATAGCATTATCCAATTATTCGAAATTTCTCTTTACACCATTTTAATCGCTACATGCATTTTTAATATTATTTTATGCAAGAATTTTTTTTCAGCAATAGATAGTCGCATAGAGTTAACCACCATCAAACTTTTGTTAGTTGAGCTCAAAATGGTTGCTAATTTGATAAAGAACTTTTGTTAAATGTATTTATGCATAAAATCAAATTAAAAAATCAGCATAGACTTACAGATTGAATGTTAGCTGGATGATTTAATTGTTCATTTGAAAGATTGTTTGCGCCAGTAGCAGACCCCTCGAGAATTAGAGAGTTAACCACCAAAAGTTCTGAAGAATCGATATTAGACTTGGGAAATGCATCTGGTGCGTCAGATTCAAATAGAATCCTCTCGTTAGGCACCTAAGGAATAAGACATTCAGCAGCTAAATTACTCGCACTCTAAATATAGCACAATCTTAACAGCAAATGGCATATCTTTTACTCACCGACTTGAGCATTTTCTTAGCATTCATTGTTTTCATTGATGTTAAAAAACCAGAAAATGAGAAATATGAGCCAAGCTTAGTGAATTCGGGTACCATCTCAGAAGATCCCATGAACGAATGTAGAATCACACCAGCTGGGAAAGGCCCACTACGTCTGGTAAAAGAAAAGCAGTGTTAGGAATCAATCATAGAACTGATAAGAATGACTTGTCTATATAGCTAAGTTGTAATCATAAAATTAGGATTTACAATAAGTATATATAGCAGCCCCAAACTCTAACTCTAACTTAGCAATGTTAAAAGATCAAAAAGGCCCGTTACAACTCTCTGAGAGACCTTTGACATTTTCAACACATTTCTATCTAACTCTAATATATGACCACTATCACATAATGTTAAAAACATCATAAAGACTGAAATAACAAAAAAAAATAAACATGCATAATAGTCCGCACATGCACAACACTCCAAACATGGCAGAACTCATAAACCAATAAGCTCCTGCAAACTGAAACATGTATTTCTTAAACTCCTTGAGTATGCTTGTGTCACCACACGAGCTCACGTAGGCCTCCGTGCTGCATCAAACTCTCTCCCTCCATGAGATCTCTATTCCGCAAAGTTGAAATCCACAGTCATCTAAGAAGTAATGATCAAACTTTTGTAGTTCCTCATAAGTCAACCACGTGTCTTCTGATGGTGACTTGTCCTTCAATCTCTCCAAAAATCAGAAATTACAAAAGATCACCTTATAGCATCAATATCAATAAAAGATGGTTAATGATATTTTTGTAAAGGTTTACCGCTCTGCACATCAAAAGTAACACCTGCATTTTCTCGCACGAGTTCATTAGTATATGGAATTAAATCATCAAGATTGAATATGGGTTTAATAGGCATATCCGGTCGCAAATCAATCAATAACATTCAACTCAATCTTCTTAAGAATCTTGAAAAGTCCAGCCGCTCTAGCATGCAATTTCTTCTATTTTGTAGTAATAATATTCTGAGTAAATCCGAATGAGCAAAATCACATGCATTACAAAATATACTTGATCTAGTAGCATTAGCCTTGGTTTGCATACTATTTATTTGATTCTTCTATATGACTTCTAATTTCTCTAGCATTTTCTGAATTTTTTTTTGCAAATATAAAGGCAACATCTGAATAAGCATGGATGGGTAAGCTAACTAAAATCTACAAGCTTCCTAGGATTAAATACATAAACAAACTTAAATGGTATTTGTTTAGCTGTCGTAAGATGGTGCTATTGTAGGTAAATTCAGCAGTTGGCAAGTGGCCATAAGAATCCTCAATAGATATACTAAAATTCTAATAACTACCTCGGTTTGCCCATCTGTTAGTGCGTGGAATGCGGAAGAAAATTTTAGGAAAATACCTAAAAGGTGGCATAAGATTTTCAAAAAATATAAAACAAATTTTACATCCCGATTAAACACAATAGTGTGGGTAATTCATG
Source organism: Gastrodia elata (assembly GCA_016760335.1). Lineage (NCBI taxonomy): Eukaryota > Viridiplantae > Streptophyta > Magnoliopsida > Asparagales > Orchidaceae > Gastrodia > Gastrodia elata. Next base: position 72,441,914 of record CM028671.1, on the reverse strand, counting down.
GAACTTAACTGTTTCCCTAATAAATAGTCAAACAATGTGAGAGGCATCATTATTTTTGAGCACATGATAAAGTGAGCTATTTTAGAAAACCTATTGACTACTACATAAACGCTATAGTGTCATGTAGTTCTGGGAAGTTCTAGCACAAAATTCATGGATAAATCATCCCATGGTCGACATGGCACGGTAAAATGATGTATTTCCCCGATCTCTATTTTTGAAACTTGACCTTCTTTACATATTAATCATTGAGGGCCATATTTACGTTTCTTTTCAATGATGGCTAAAAATGTCTGATTTTGTCCCCTCCCAAAATGTCCTGCTATACCACCAAAATGCAATTCACCAACTAAAAAAGTACATGGAATGCACAACAAAAGCCCACAAAAAAGATAGCCATTTACAATGTGGTATAATGATTGGTGAGATAATTAATACACATTCAAGTGACTTAGAACAAATCAAATGAAAGTCAGGGAAAACAACATAATCATCCTTGAGACGATTGAAGCGCTTTTTTGTCAATTTATGAACTTCAGTGCTTGGTGGTCCGTGTGAAGGATAATCTCCTTGAGCAAAAGAAAATGCCACTAATGTTTTAGCAATTAAAAGATCACATAAAACTCACGGTCAAATGTTGAATATTGCTGCTTAGCCTTAATAAGTTTATCACTAAAGAATGCAACATGATGGTCATCTTGAAAAAGAACTCCGATACCAAATTTAGAGGCATCAAAATAGAAATCATCAAAATAAATCCAAAGGAAATTTCCTAAAAAATGATGGAGGATTATGTTCATCAAGTGCATGAATGTGTTGGATGCATTGGAAAGGCCAAAAAGCATCACCAACAACTCATAAAAATCTTCAAGGGTTTTGAATGTTGTCTTCCATTCATCACCAGGGCAAATAAAAATCTGATGATAGTCACTCTTAAGATAAAAATTTTAAAACAATCGAAAGTTGGCTACAAGAATCATATCGTTCAACCGTGGATGGGAAACCAATACTTAACTGTGATTTTTTGTTATTGCGGGTCATCACACACATTCTCTAAGTGTCGTCCTTCTTGGGTGTAAGAAGGGTTGGAATAGCACAATGACTCAAACTCTCCCTTAAAAATTCTTTTCTTAACAAATCATCAACCTGCCTTTGAAGCTCAAAGATTCTTCTACTGGTTTTAATCAATAATGTAATAAACAGGGTAATTGTGATCCATAGACTAAAAGCCATGTTGAATATCCCTAAGAGGGGGTAAGGAATCTGGAAGATCTTCTTCAAGAGAGGACTCTGGAAAATTTCTCAAAAGATCTCCTACAAGAGGAGAATGATAACATCATCAAAGGCAGGTCACTTCTCTCATATGTAACAATTGTACTCCTGCTGGACAGCTAAACTCTCTTATGATGATGTGATATCCAGCCAAGTCAGCAATAGGCTCAAGGGATGCAGATGTAGCCCGAGGAGTGGAAATAGTGATAAGCTGATGTTTGGCCACTCATTTTGATCATGATAGTGCAGGCTTCGGATCAATATGAATTTTGGATATAGGTTCTAAGAGGTCTAAATGATATTTCTTTATAACAGTTTTCTTCTGATAAGTCTATAGAGAATTATAGGTTATTAATTCTATATGGATTCTACTGCTTTTATTACTTAGATCCTCAAATTAGCTTTAGATTACTCCCAATAACAATTTTTAAACATTTCATTAGTCGATGCAAGGAATGTAGCTTGAAACAGAATAACAAGAGAGTGTAATCGACACATGAATTGCAGGTTCTGTAAGTAACCGTAGCTATATGCTCTATGCTCCTATAAGTGATCTGCATTCACATCCTTTATACGGAAGTAAAGTAAGGTAACATTGATTTCACTTGCAAATTTATATATTTTGAAATACTAAGCTGAAATTAGATTCAAATTGGACTAAATATAAAACCATACAAGTATAATCGAAGGCATACAACCGGCAAGTGCAGGGTAAGTGAGAGGTACCTTGCAATAGAAAATCTTACGGATTTAAGGCACCGACTAGATCAAGTGTAAATTTTACACATCATATTTATGTGCAGGTTTCATAACACAGGTTCATAGATGTTTATGAAAATAGTAAAATAGCAATTTTAGTAAATCCTTTGGGAATTAGTTTTAGAAACTCAGATTATTCACTTCAATGCTAAAGTATCATGAGATAATTAATAATAGAAATTGTACAGGTTATGCTGAGATCAATAGATAAACAAAATTCTGATTTCCAGTAAAATTTTATACCTTTTCACAAGCACACGATGCTCAGTATTCTAAGGAACGGAATCAAGGGTTCCAGTTGCGATGCGTGTACAAAATCGTCAGGTGAAAGAGAGAAAAGGAAAGACTGCTGAGCGTCGGGCTGTTAGGGCTAGCCTTCGCTTCTATCGCAGGCCTCCAAGGATCGCTGATCCTGTCAGCTAGAAATGATCAAGAGACGGATAGATTGAGGTCAGGTGAGGTCAGATAGGAATGACACTTATAAGGACTAATGCGCGTCTAGTAAAAGAGATGAACAGCGAGATTTCAAGCGTTTAAGATTAGTCCATCGTTCAATTAAGAAATAATGGTTTTAAAGCAATAAAAATGTCACCGTTTAACAATTCCAACTTATGTATACGTTGACACCAAATTACTGCTTATGTTGTTTCCTTGGGCAAATAATTTATTGTATTGCCCTTTTAAATTAGGGAGTTACCTAATTTTAATTAGTCCATGATGATCGGGGTAGTTAAGGTGCAAAACAGATATCGTCGGAAAGTCGGAAAATCAACGTAAACGAAAATTAGCAGATGAATTAACGGAAAACAAAAATTCGGCAGAAAAAGTTAACGAAAACATAAATTAGTGGGAGCTTAGCGTGTTTTAACATTTAGAATATTTTTTTAGTAATAACCAAGGGTTGTTACAATGAATCATCGCTATACTCCATGACCCTACTATTTTACTCATATGTTAAGCCATGCAAAATTTGAGACCCTACAATTGCAAGTATATGTTGCAAAATTATCAAAGCAGTCTATGTGCCTTGACTTTATCATGAATTTCCTAAAAATACTCTTTTATAAGCCCAACCAAGTATCACTCGAGTAATTTGTTTACCGATAGATGCGGAAGTTTCCATGTAGTATAAATTATTGTAATATCATTAACTCAAATATTTTACTCAGACAAGAGTAAAAAAATCTATGATCATGGTTACATGTATGAAAGCTATGTTTTTTTCAGTACATAATGGCAAGCGCCACTAACCCTAGCACTTTCTTAGCATTTATTCAACCAACCAAAGCCATTCAATACTATGTATACCTCTCCTTGAACAACAAGATGGAAAACTTTGGATACTTCAATTATTTTAAGCATTAAAGCATCCAGCATCCAAGTATTTAAATACTTCCACCCTAAGGATAGTACTTAAAGTACCACTAATTTTTTTTAAAAAGGTTGACATCATTGTAATATTGAAAGGTGAGGAAACAAGCCACAAGAGCATAAATATCTTGTGCAACAACCTCAAAATAGAGAAAAATAAGAAAAAATAAAACCTTCAAAATGTTTGTATGCGATAAACCAGACTATTATAAATCTTTCTCTAGATTTTCTCTTTGACTCAGACGACTAAAAGGAAAGTTAATACACATAACAAAGACTTCACAAAATTTAGCTTCAACGAGTAACTCATCCAAGTCCAGCTGACCTTGAGAAAAAAGTTTGAATCTATGCTTACCACTTATCAATCTCATAAGATAATGTAAGGCCATCTACTACCAAATTCAAGGAAGCTTTCATGCTAACATCCCATATTAACTTGACTTGAGCCAACTCTCATAGTAATAAACCCTTCAATCCATAATTAAAGCAACAAAAAGCCCATGTGCAAATACATACATGTTAAAGTCAAGTTAAGACTCGTGATGACTAACAGCTATACCAAGATTTTGATTCCTTGTTAATCATGTCTTGCACGCTAGCAACCATGTTGTATGACATAAATCGTTCAATGAAACTGGTATAGCAATCCCTCTATCAAATAAGTTAATGCTAATCTAGAAAGAATATTTGTAATACATACTCCAAACTGACAGTTGAATACTGAAAATAAATTAAATCATGTTGTTAATCAGTTCCATCATATGTTGCAGCTATAAATTTTAATGGTGGCAAGTTGGGTTCACTCAAGAGATGATGAAACCATGACATTTGAATTGAGTTTACTATCATGCCACAATCAAAGTTCCACAAATACTGTTGATGTTATCTCCATAACTGAGAATGATCTCACAAAATTGAAAAAGGCAATTAATGGCATCTTAAACACAAAAGAAACATATATCCCAAAATATAAATAAAACCAAATTTAACAGCAAAAAAATTTGGTTAAGAAATTTAATCCACCTCCAAAAACCCCATCCCAAATACTCATACATCTGGGAGCATCTTCTCACAAGTGATGAGTTACAATTAAGTAGTAAGTATAATGGTATTTTTAATAATTAAGTTTAAATAAGTAACACTCCGACTTCATTAAAATTTGCATGCATTAAATTGTAATAATTATAAACATTCTATTATTTTTAATTGAAGAAAGAATTTTCTAATTAATTTTTACAGAAAAGAAAAAATCCAAGCTTGGTCAAGATTCAATATAAGAGCCATCTACATTATGTCTACTCATAAACCAACAATCAGATTTATGTTTAAAAGTAATATGCGAAGCAGAACTCAAACTCAATAGGGCCAGTTAGACTTTTTCATTCGAATTAAATATTTTGAGTGCTTTTTCTTCATCCTGGTAATTCCCATGATGTAAGGTCTTCGCTGAGAACACCTCAAAAGATAACTAAACAATTCTTTTAGAACAATGTATGAATACAACTAAGATTTTACCGCATTATTTCAAGAAGTTCGCCAAAAGCTCTCACGCAATGAATTGATACCGGTTTATTTAATTCCTTAGCAAGTTCAAGTTGTTGCTGGAACACTTCGACCTGGAAATAAGGATTAATACAAGAATAATAAACCAACATTTAAAATTAAATAGAGTCAAATCTATATGTGCATGAAAACAAATCCTTCTACCGTAAGCATTGTAAACATAAAAAATCAACGTTAATAATTGAGGAAGACAGAAGAGCCATGGATAACAAATATAGAAATATATATATATATATATATATATATATATATATGTATATACACATCTATACATACACACACACACACAATATAAATTACACCACAAACAAAAAATAGACAATACGATATTGTAACAAACCTGCTGAGAAAATTCAATATTCCTTCCAAATGAACCCTTATCCAGACCAATCTGAGGGCAAAACAATTCGCAAGTTGAATATCATGACAGAAAAAATCAGTCAGGGAAAAAATAAAAAATAAAAAATTCTCAAAGTTTTAGATTAAATTGATGAGGGAAAAAGCTGTATTATGAAATCATACAAGTTATAACCATATAAAATCTTGACCCTTAAAAATCATATCATTAGTTACTGGGTTTTCAATTTAAAATTAAACTTTCAATACTATGAAGATGCTCCATTGATTTGCACATTGCATATTTAATATTATGATTAGCACTAATAATTTAAAATTATGACAACTTTTATAATTTAAAATTACACTCTACTATCAAATAATCTGTAATTAGCATTCTTTCTAACTATTTATATAACATATATTTAAGTAAATTCAATATCAAGTCCTTCGATGTAAATATAAAACTATCAATGAGTGTAAGGTAGAGTTAGAACTTTTGCTCGAAATTTGCTCAAATTTAATTCAGCTCAAAAAGTAATTCAAAAAATTCAATCTAAACTCAAATTTGAATTTTTTACGAGTCAAACCAAGTATAGGTCGATTTTGTTTGGTTTATGATTCAAGTTCAACTTCAAATTAAAAATAAATCTATTTTATATGCATTTCCAACAAAACAAATGGTGTAACACAATTGAATGAGGCCATAGTATTAAAGGAATGTGGTCACATGTTTGAATCTCAGCTCAATTGGAATTTATTTGTGCATTTTGCACTTGTTTTGAGTCGTAAAAAAGTCTAATTTAGGTCTAGAGGCCAAATGCTATTATTATACTTTAAAATATAATTTTTGCACCAACTCGACTCAAAATCGAGTTATTTCAAGTTGAGTCGGGCATGACTCAAACTGGATTCAAGTTTGAGTTGAGCCAAACCTGAAAATTTTGTGTTTGAATCAAGCCTGACTCACTCAAATTCAACTCAGTCAGCTCTAGCGTATGGTGCGCAACTGACCAATTAGCTTTAGGTTTATTTTTGCAATTCTAATTTGACAAATGTGTTGGTCTTACTTTCTCTTCTGGTAACAAAAAACAAAGATATAATTAATGATTCAAGTTTCCAGCAAAAAACACTAATTCCTTACTAGTTTTTTTTATTTTTAGCACTTAAGCTATCCGTTTGTATATACTTTTGAAAGAATTATGATTATGTAATAAATTTTTATTTTTGTATATGAAAAATATACAAATTGACAGGTTACACATATCTAAGTGGTATCAGTTATTTCTGTTCAATGTAACTACTTACCACTACAAAAATCATATTAGTCCAGTAATGCTGATTATTAACTTTATTTTAATTTAATTTCAATTTCAATTTCAATTTCAGCTTCAGCTTCAATTTCATATTTAATTTTAATTTTAAAATAAATTTATATTACACTAAATAATCCAATCATGTAAGTTATCAATTTAGTCTCAACTCATTAAATATGCTCACAATAGTCCCTCATCTATTAAATATGTCAAATTTACTTCATCAACTACTCTTGAAAACTAATACAACCCCTAAATATTCATTTCTTAACACTAAATTGAGTTTAAAATAAATTTTGAGGGACAAAACTGATTAAATTAAGATATTCGAGGACTAAGTTGGACAAATTGAATAATCTTTGACTAAATTGGCCAAATTAAAATAGCCACAGGGCCTTTTTGGTAAATATTCCTATCATATTATTATGATAGCATTTAAGATTTGAGAGGCTCGTGTTTTAGGTTGATATAAGTGATTTGTATTGTGATTCAAACACTTTCCATCAAGCATATAATAAAATTATAAATAGATATTTATTACCCAGCACCTAAAATTTTAAAATATACATATTCAACACCCAATAACTAAAGTGTCATCTCATCATTTTTAAAGTGAATGACATCTCATAATAACAATAATAACAACAACACAAGCCTAATTCCACTAGGTGAGATTGGCTACATGAATCTTTTATTTTCATTGTGCACGATTAAATATATTCACCTCCCTAAGTTTCAAACAGAAAAAAACCTTTCTAATAGTTTCTTTTTATATATTTTTTGGTCTTTCTCTACCTCTTTTAATATGAGAGAAATTCATAAACTCAATTTTTTTTAACAGGGGTACTGCATGGTCTATGCTTCATATGTCCAAACAATCTAAGGCAGCATCTTTAATATTGTCCACTATTGGAGCCACTCCAGCCTTGCTACAGATAAACTCATTTTGCATTCTATCATTGCAAGTATACCCACTCATCCACCCAAGCATCCTCATTTTCACAACAGTTATTTTATCAGTTTCTTCTTTGTTGAACAACATTCAGCCCCATAAAATATAGTTGTTCATATAATTGCTCTATAAAATTTTTATTTAATTTTAAGCAAATTTTCAAATCACACAACATTCCAGAAACACTCATCAATTATATCTAACCAGCTTGGATCCTTCTAATCACATAGCTCTATATTCCGCCATTATTTTGAATAATTGAAACTAGGTACTTGAACCTCTCGCTCTTTTTGATCGCATGATTCTCAATAATTATGTCATCAAGATTAGTGTCTCTAATACAATTGAACAGAGACCCTATATATTCAGTTTTAGATCTATTAAAACAAAAACTTTTGGGTTCTACTAAAGTAGTCCTCCATAACTCAAGTTTTTCTTTAACTTCAACCAATCATATTAATTAATAAAATATCATCTACAAATAATATGCACCAAGGAATCTCCTATATAAATATGCTCAATAAGAACATCCATAATTAAAGCAAAAAGATATGAGCCTAGAGATGAGCCTTGATATAATCCAATCGAAATAAGAAAATAATTAAACAAGCCACCTTGCTATCGAACACATGAAGCAATCCTATTATACATATCTCTAATAAAATCAATATATGCAACACTAATTCATTTTCTCTCCAAAGAACTTCTCTTGATACTCTATCATAAGCCTTTTCAATATCAATAATAATTAAATGAAGATTTTTTCTTTCCCTAAATTTCTCCATCAAACCTCTTAATATATGTATGATTTCCGTGGTAGATCCACCTGGCATAAACCAAATTAATTTTGAGAAATGCAAGTATTCGTTCATACTTTATATTCAATTACTCTCTCCCAAAGTTTCAAAATATGACCCATTAACTTAATTCCTCTATAATTAACAACCTTAAACATCACCTTTATTCTTGTAAATAAGAATAACAATACTCTTTCTCCACTCATCTAGCATCTTTTTAGTATTTAAAATAACATTGAATAACTTGGTAAGCCAAGAAATTCTTCCTCAAACATTTCCATACATCGATAAGGATGTCATACAATCCTACTGCTTTTAGACTTTTCATCCTCTTTAAAGCATTCCAATTTCAATTTTACTAACACAACAAATGAAAGTGTAATTGATAACCATTAAACTATTATATTAATTTATTGTAATAACCTTCATTAAAAAGCTTAGCAAAATAATCCATCCACCTATGCTGAATATCTCCCTAAATTTTTTTTTTAATAATCTTTATTATATTTAACACAATCAAATCTTTAATTTTCTTATCTCTTAATTTAGCTGACATACAACTCTATCTTTCTCCCTCGATAATATCTAATTTATTATATAGATCCTCAAATGCTGCACTCTTAGCATCATGAACTGCTATTTTAGAATTGCGACAAGCTAGTTCATATTTCTTTCAATTCTCCTCAATAATCTTGTATTTAAATCATTTTCCCTTATAACATGTATTTTATCTTTAATATTATTTTGAGCATTATGTTTACACCTCCATGCATCTTCATTATTGGTTCTCTCCCTATTTATTCACAAAGTAAACTCTTTACTACATTGCAAATACAACTAGCAACAAAATTCCAAATATAATTGTCTTCACCCTTAAAATCCCACTATTCGGATTTTAAAATTTACACTTTACGAAATACATATATTATCCTTCCTAAAATTTCACCATCTAATTTTAAAATATTTTAAATTTAATATTAATTTTATTATTTATTATTTTTAAATTTAAAATTAATAAATGTTGTAATCAAACAATTACTTGGAATTATTTTACATTCTTACATAATAAACGAACCATTTTTTTTAAATAATCAATCTAAATTTTAGAAGTCCTGTTTTTACAAGTGACAAGATTTTCCTCATTTTTCTTAAAATAAGTGTTACCAGTCATAAGATCATAAGGTAAAGCAAATTCCAAAATCATCTTTACATTAATCGTTGTTGAGCCCATGCGAGATAGAAAAATAATTCTTCTCATATCATTTAGGTGTATTTACATGCACATTTCTATTGCCAAATTAAAATTCTTGTATGGCAAGCACATCTGGGCACAGCCTCTAGAGAATACTCTATAATTTTCAATGGTTGAGGTGTGCTTGGGTCCATCTAGATTTGCATTCAAGCCATCCAGCCAGCCCACCCAATAAACATAATTTATTTTGTATCCGTTTTTAGATCAAAATTTAAGCTTTATGCAAATACAATTAAAATCAAATTGCTAAAAAAAACAAAAGTAAGAAATTGCATTGTACACCATCCCATTACAATTGCGTAAAATACTAATAAAACTATCATCATTGATTGTTATTAATAAAATAAAAAAACGAGTATAAGTTAGTTAACAATATCCTATGTAGCCATCTCCTCATGTCAACACTAGTTAGCGAAACAAGAATTTCGCATAAATTCCTGTAAATCTCAAATTTAACAATCTAGATAACACTTCAATTTAATAATTTAAACTGCAATGTATAAGGCTGTGTGTCGAAAGAGAAGATACACAACATTCTCAAACAAAAAAAGAAACCTAAATCAGAGGATGAGGATGAGGATGTGTGCATTTATGTGCTGCTATGAATTATATTGAACTTATATTATTATTGATGAGTATTAATTCATTATCCTAAATAAACATTAATTAGTGAATGAAATGAGTTATAATTATATCAGTAATCATTAACTAAAATAAATTATTTTAAAATTTGAGTAATGAATATTAATCTGACTAAAAAATAAATTGACTTAATTAAAATTTGTTTAGAGAATTAACTACAAATTCTATTTCTAAGCAAATTAAGAAACTCCAAGTCAAATATAATTATATATTATTAATTAAAATTTAAGAGAAAATTTTACAAAAGCTTATAGACCAAATTGATTAAAGCTTAAATTAACTTAAGTTTACTTAGCTTAGCCAAACTAGCTAAGTGTGCCAAGTTTGCAAGCCTGTTAATTTTGATAAGCTATATGGATGTTGTATAAGTTGGGCATAAGCTAGTTTAAGTTGAGAAACCATTTTTCTAGCACTATAGGTTTAAAATATTAAGTCACCGCACATGGTTCAAGTGCTGACATGATTAACCAAAACGTTAATGGCAAGGGTGAAGTAGCATAATGAGACTACATCGAAAACACAAAATGGAGAAATAGAATAGTATGACAAGCCCTAGACTTGCATCAAAGCTAAAATAAAAAAAGAAAACAAAGAAGACCTCCACAAGAATCATCAGATGAATCTGTGGAAAAAGTAGGGAGAAAGATGATTGATTGCACTTTTCCCCGTGAGCACAACACTTTCTGAAATGCGCAAAAAAGTGGAATTAGCTAATTGCAGAAAAACAATGAAAGCTAGGGCATCCAGCACTTAACTAAGCTCACTAATCTCGCATGAAATTATAGATGTTTGGCACTTAGCATAGTTTAGTCCAAACGAGCCCATGTATTATATAACTTTAATCCATAATGATGATAATCAAACTAAACATCATAATTTAACAAGATTTAATGTGCCATAACAATCAATTTTAAAGAATTAACACCTTCAAGATTTATTAAATTTGAATTTAACTATTCATTAAATCCTAATTGAGTAAAATGCTCATAGAAATCATACCAGATAATTTTCAATATTTAATCCCTAGTTAGTTCAAAAAAACCTCTTAAACAACTCAATAGCATAACCATAAAATTCAAGTTGGGGAAACTTTTATTTCAAAAAACATAATACACCAACGGCTACCAAAGGTGTCATTGGAAATAAATTCCTCAATAATGCCATCCATTCAGCCGACCTCTCAACAATGAACCTAACCATCCTGTATGCATACAAATTCATTCCCTTAAAATTATTTATCTTTTGTAATAGATAAAGTAAAATATATCATTAAAAAACCTACAACTACTCTCTATGGATGAAGGCCAATGCACAGAATCATTGAGGCATATTGCTCGCCTATCTGCTTGACGATATGCCAATTCTTATGCAAAAATAGCGTTATGTTGATATAAGGGAATGATGGCAAAGCAAAGTGAACCTTAGTTTTATACGAGTACAAGATACCTCAGAAACATCGTTGACGGAAAAAATCATGATATCAGATTCCTTGGCCGTGCGGAGGAACTGGGAGGTGACAACAGTAATCCTCTGGTATGGAAAATGACAGTGTGCATCAAATAGCCTGACAATTGTCGTCACTTTGTCGCTCCCCTGACGACTCTAGATCTCCCTAGAAGCAAGCCTTGTTCTTTTGTGAAGCTTGATTGGATCAACTCATAACTTATGGTTGATCTCATCCTCAGTTTTCATCGATCAAGCTTTTTTCAGTGGTATTTTCATTTTTTGGCATTGTTGCCCTAGCCTTATCTATCTTGTAAAGGCTAGGGTTGAATTGTGGTGATTTTTGTGGCCATCAACTTCTTCCAAGAGGGGGAGAGTGAAATCTACAATAGTCTCTATTTCTCTTCAAAGTGAATTTTTAGTGTGGTGTGGCTCCGCGATTATTCCCGATTTTGGATTTTCCACATAAATCTGGTGTTCTTTGTTTGTTTAGTTTTTTTTTATTTGTTATTCTTATTTCAATTATGCTCCGATCATTTCTCTACGAGCCCTTTAAGGACAATGGTCGTCTTGCTCTAAGGGGCTCTCAACTGACTCACCACTTGTCTTAGACCTTCCAAATCCGATGCTTCAGGGCATTGACAACTCCTTCTATACCTCTTCATCTCCTTTGATTCAATCCCTTCATCTTCAGCTTAATTTTCAATATTTAATCCCTAGTTAGTTCAAAAAAAATCTCTTAAACAACTCTATTAAGTTACGGAAATAGCTGGGTAAACTGGCCCATGTATTATATATCTTTAATCCATAATGATGACAATCAAACTAAGCATCATAATTTAACAAGATTTAATGTGCCATAACAATCAAATTTAAGAAATTAACACCTTCAAGCTTTATTAAATTTGGATTTAACTATTCACTAAATCCTAATTGAGTAAAACTCTCATAAAATCATACCAAATAATTTTCAACGTTTAATCCCTAGTTAGTTAAAAAAAGTGAACCCTTGTTTTTCCAAGAGTGCGCGATACCTCGGAAATGGCGTTGACAGCAAAACGTACAACGGCGGATTCCATGGCCATGCGGAGATTATGAGGAGTAACAGCGGCAATTCTCCGATCTTGGAGATGGCAGTGAGCATCGAATATTCTGGCCATTGTGCTCACAGGAAAAAGGGAAAGGAAAATCAAAGAAAGTATTTTTCTCCCCTCTTTTTCCGCAGCTCCATCTCACGATTCTTATCCGGGTCTTCTTTGGCCTCTTCTTCTGGTTTAGCTTTGATGTAGTCCTAGGGTGTCATACAATTCTATTTCTGTAATTTATGATTTAGATACAGTCCCAAAATGTGACTTCACCCCTGTAATTTAGCATTCCGGTTCTTCATGTGCAACACTTGAACCATATGCAATGGTTAAATGTTTTAAATGTAATCAAATAGTGCAAGACAACTGGTTTCTCAACTTGAAACAGCTTAATCTCAACTCATACAGAATACTAATAGCTTAACAAGCTTGCAAACTTAGCAAACTTGGCTAGTTTAGCTAGTCTAAACAAGCTCAAGTTAGTTTAAGTTTGGACCAATTTGGCCTATAAACTTTATAAAATTTATTCATAAACCTTAATGATATATAACTGTTGTTTCTTAATTTGTTTAGCAACAAAGTTTTTAGTTAATTCTCTAACCAATATTCAGTTAATTCAATCAATTTCTTAGTTAGCTTAATATTCAGCACTCAAATTAAAAATAGTTTATTTTAAGTAATGATTATTTATTAAACTCATTCAATTCACTAAACAATGTTTTATTTAGAATAATTAATTAATAATCATCAGTAGTAATTAAGTGTAATTTAATTAATAGCTTAGTACATACATGCACACATCCTCATCCTATCTTAATGCTGAGTTATCTTCTCTTTCGACACATACTTTTTCATTCATTGCATTTCAATTATTAAATTGGAGTATTACCTAGATTCACCACTTTCAATATCTTCACCATATTCAATATTTTCACCACCTTCTCAATCGTAACTTCATTCTTTACCATATCACCATTTTCACCACCAACCACCACTTTCAGCATACCATCATTTTATCACCTTTACCATACCACCACTTTCCACCTTCACCATATCATCATCACCATTTTCATCATGGATCTAATGATTTGATTAAAAAAAGATGACTGGCAAAAATACATATATGAAAATGAACATACCTAATCTATCATTGGAGTAAAATGCTCATAATAATCATACCAAACAATTTTCAAGATATATTCCCTAATTAGTTCATAAGAAAAAAAAATCTGGTAAACAACTGTCCATAGCATAACTATAAGATTCCGGTTAAGCAAAATTTTATTACATAAAACGCAATACCTCGCCGACGGCTGCAGAAGGTGTCATTGAAAGAAAATTCTTCAATAATGCCATCCATTCTGCCGACCTCTCTGCAATGAACCTAAACATCCCTTATATGCATATACTGATTCATTCCCTTATAATAAAATTAACTTTGCCACAGATTAAGCGAACACTCAAAATAAATTCTACAACTACTCACCATGGATGAAGGCCAAAGCACGGGATCACTGAGGCGTATTGCTCGCCCATCTGCTTGACTATAAGCCAGTCCTTCTGCAGATACAGGAGTATGTATAAATAAGGGAATGATGGCAAAGCAAAGTGAACCCTAGTTTTTCCAAGAGTGCACGATACCTCGGAAACGCCGTTGACGGCAAAACGTAAAACGCCGGATTCCATGGCGGTGCGGAGAATCTGAGGAGTGACGGCGGAGATCCTCCGGTCTTGAAGATGGCAGTGAGCATCGAATAGTCTGACCACTGTGGCCGTTTTGCCGGAGACGCTCATCTTCTGGCTCTCGGAACACTAGTCGAAAAAGCGCTCAGGCTTTCTTGTTAAATATTTGGTTTGCTGAATTTACAGTATAAGGTAAAATGCAAATAGAATTACCCTAATAGTCCTAATCCTCCTCCCAGGAACTCTCCATTGTACAAAATTGGCGCATGGTTTTCTCAGCCTGGAGCTCTTCAGGTCCACCGAGATTCGTGGTAGATCTGTGCTATAGTCGTCTTTCGTCACTAACAGATAAAGCATCCAGATAATGGGCGGTGGGACGGCGCCAAATAGATCTTTGGCTTCATATGATCACTCCTACCCACTCGCAGAACGACATAATTCCTAAAATAATAATAAGCAAATCTTTTTTAAATATTTATCAAATTAGTGATTAATTTATAATAAATGAGATTTATTAATTGAAATTATAATTAAAAGTACATTAAAAATTAATAAAAAACTAGAAAAAAATACTACACATTTATTGAGATTTTGAAATATTTTTTATTTACAAATATTATATTACAACTTGATTATTATAAATTAATTTCAAAACTATTGATAATACAACTTGATTAATTTGTTGACAGTATTAATTAATAATATAATCACTAATGTAAATAATTAGTTACTTATATGTCTTATAAAGCAAAAATTAATTAGTAATTGCCAATATAGCAATTCAATCAATTACCGATATTTATTTATTGGTGTAGCTTAATTAATTAATCCATGACATCAACTAATTATAGATTATTTAATTTAACTATTTATTTCTTGCTATTGAATAATTTTATTATTATCATAATAATTAAATACTTTATGGGTAAAACTGTACTATATAATTAATAAATAAAAAATATATGTTATTTTAGAAATTGTTTTATTTATGATAAATATTATTATACTCGCTAAAGTGTCACCCAGATAAATTCATCCAATGAGATTTTGACATCATTTCAATTTAAATTTTAAAAAAAATTTTATATTATTTTAATATAAATAAATAAATACTAATGAAATACTTCTCAAAATCTTATTAGATAGATTTTCTTGGGTGCATCGTCAACGGGTCTAACTAACATTTCAGTAATAAAGCTTGTATTAAAATGATGTCAAAATTTTATTGGATGAGTTTTTCTGGGTGCCACGTCAGCGGATTTTTTATTTTTAGAGAAATACCATTTAGACCCAATGAGATTTTGAGAAGCATTTCATTAATGTTTATTTATTTACATTAAAATAATATAAATATTAATTTTAAAATTTATAATTAAATGATATCAAAATTTTGTTAGATGTATTTAACAAAATTATGTATTTAAATATTATTTCTCTTATTTTTTATATATCTAGAAGCATAATATTCTCTCTCCTACGTGGATTATTGAATAAAAATATATACTTTTCAATAATAAATGTGAAGTGTAGGCCCGCTTAAAAGCTGTTAAATGCTAAACGCATTCCAACTTTTTTTATTTTATTTTAAAAAAATACTAACCTTCCAATTAAGTAGTTAAGAAAAATTATTTTACTCTAATTTTTTTTTAAATATTAATGATTATAGTTTATATTTAAAATATGTATTTTTGATATGAAATTCTTTTACAGAAAAAAAATTAAATTTTTTCGGAGCTATTAAAAATTCTTTAGAACTATATAGTTGACTATTCTTTATTTACAAAATAATCCACCGACCACAAAAGAGCTCATAAAATGTAAATTAGAATCATTAAGAATATACATTTTAAGTATTATTTAGTAGTCATCTAATAAATATCAAATTATATAAATAGATTATTTGTTAAATACATAATTTTGTAGGATTAATATACAAAAATAAAATAAAAATAAAAATGTATTGATCATAAATAGTTGTTGATATATATTTTCTTACGTGTAAAGCTAATAGAATTAATTAATTACAAATCCTTCATCATCTAAGGAAAATTCAACTGCAATTTCTTGAAGCAAAAACGAATCACGCCTATAAACCCAAAATTCGTTACGGATTTTAGTTCTTCTAAGCAAATGAAAGTGCACATTACAATGTCTTTCTTTAATGGACGTTGCTTACAAAATCATGCTTTTTAGGTTAAATATATAATTTAAATTAAATTGTCATTTAAATGTAAAAGATTTAATGGATATTATTAAACTATAAGAAAATGGATTGAATTAAGAAAAAAATAATTATATTTAGAATAAATTTTATTGGACGCAAAATTATATCATAACAATATGTGAGCTCAGCAGCCTTATAAAATTTCATTACTTACCTACTAATATACATCAAAATATATAGATGATGTGTCAATTAAATTAGTAAGTAAATTATTAGTTAAATATATTTTTTTGTGGGCCCAAAAATAAAAAAAAATAAAAAAATGTTATTAAAATTAAATATTTTTGATATATATTCTTGAGTAAGCATATTATTTTTTGATATTTTATTTACTTCGGTTAAAGTTCCTTTAGCATGAGAGAGAACAACTCAGATCTTGAATCCCACAAAAGACAACCATTTATTCTCACACATTTTAATCAGAATAAGCAAAAAAACAAATGGCTTTTTACTATGCAATACTAATTTTTTTTATAATTTACTTATAAAATACTTAAATTTTAAATATACTAATAGAACAGTACTATAAGATTAGAGTGTTAAAATTTAGGCGTTTAATAGGTAAAATATAAGGAATTTAGTGTTACACCAATGATAACCCCCAAAAACAAATAAAAAAAATTAAGTTTTTTTCCTGCTAAGAAACATAGTTGAAAGAAGATTTCGGGAGATTTGCTTTAAATCAACCATTTGACATTTATTCAAATAAGTGAGTCCCAACCCACTGCATAACACATACAACTGCCTTGATCGGATCAAAGTATTTATACAAACTCTGTCCTTCATGCAAGTTCCAAATCACTTCAAAAGAAAGATGAACAAGTTTTTAACAGATGACACAATAGTTGGGATTTTCTTCGGGGAGGGGTTGAACATAGTAATGCGTGTTCATCTGAGTGTGATAGGCTCTGTAAGCTTTAACAAGCTCCATCACCATCTGATCATGAGGATTAGGCTCTTCCTTCTTAGGGGGCTCTTCTTCTTTCTTGACAGGCTCTTCTTCTTTCTTTGGCTCCTCCTTCTTTGGTTCCTCTTTTTTGGGCTCTTCCTCTTTCTTAGAGGGCTCTTCTTCCTTCTTAGGCTCTTCCTTCTTCTCCGCTTCTTCTTTCTTCTCAGGCTCTTTTGCCGGCCCGATCGATGCGATTTCAGTGTGCCATAGCTTTCTAAGTTTGCTCACAACATCCACCGGATCGACGGTTCCGATCAGAGTTAGCTTCTTTTCTTTCATGTCAATGGCAATCATGTCGATCCCTGTTGCAAAGCAGAGAGGCTTAGTTGAAGAACTGCGAGAAAATTCCAAGAGCTTAGTTATTTTAAGAGACTGAGATCATAATTCTTTGCCTGGAAGTGTGGAGACAGCCTTCATAGCCTTCTGTTTGGCTTTGTCATCGTGTAAATCCAATTTCAGAACTAGTTTCTGAAATCAATAGGAAAAATTAAAAAAGCAATCATAGTTAATTTTCTCTTCTCTGATGACGCAATCTTGAATATAAAAACACAATCGTTTTTTTTTCGTAGAATCATAAGATTCCAATCCAAGATGCCGCCTTCTGAGCTCAGGAGAGGTGCAAAAAAGCTGAAGAAACTAGTTTCAATCAAAGCTGCCGCCTTTCTCTGCCTTGTGGAGAAACTAATTGAATATAGTTATTCTCACCTTCATTTTTCACCAGAGAGGAAATTGATTCGCAGGTAACGAGGAAGAAGAAGGCTGGGATGGATGAGAGGCAAGGAAAAAGAGGAGAGCTGAGAAGACTTGGCTCCTATAGAAAGGTTTTACTGGCGTTATGAGAAAGATATAGAGGCGATATTGTCCGCTTCTAAAAAAGAAAAGCAGTGGGCCTTTGCTTTCTATCTTCTCTCTCTTATGTGTAATCGGCAATGGCGAGAGAGTGAGGTACAGATCTGAACGCCGGCGGGAAGTCATTGTCCACAGCATTTTTTGCTTTTTTTAAAAGGAAATCTTATGCTCTCAAAGCATTTTAAAAATTTTTAAAAATAAAAGAAGAAGTGCTTTTAAAATATGTGACAGCCTTGTATCTGAATAAGTGGGTTTGTTTG
This sequence comes from Gastrodia elata, assembly GCA_016760335.1. Classification (NCBI taxonomy): domain Eukaryota; kingdom Viridiplantae; phylum Streptophyta; class Magnoliopsida; order Asparagales; family Orchidaceae; genus Gastrodia; species Gastrodia elata. Next base: position 72,423,161 of record CM028671.1, on the reverse strand, counting down.
TCGGTAAATGGGCCAAGCCCATTCAGATGAAATGAATCAATCTTATGATTGGCATGCTTCCCTAATTTGTACCGACAGAGGCACACAATTATATCATGCCACATACATTGAACTCCATACGATCACATCTTATTTTTTCATTGGCAGGCATTCTACATACTGCGCAAAGACTTGCGTGACACAGCCAATGTTGACAGAGCAGATCAGCGTCTTCATGTCGTCAAGGAAATGATATTCGTTCAATTCATCTTCAACTAAACGACGCGGCCGAGCAATCTCTGCTTTCTGCGTCATCGTTATGACGTTATGAGCAAGCCTGGCTCTCCTTTGGAGTCATCTTTGCGACAAGCAAGTTCCTCTTCGCCTCCAGTGTCGAAGATATACGCAATTCCAGCAGAGTCATGACCTCAAACTAAAAATAGGGCCAATTCATTGTAAGATTTCTTAACCACTAAGCTATAAAAGTACTTTTATTTGCAAACGGTGGCCAAACCGCATTTTTATGGGCTCATGTTAAGAAAAATTGAAATTAATTTTAATTATTTATAAAACCTTATTATTAATTAATTAATTTTGATTAAATAAATTTTTAGTTACCAGTAATTAGCAATAAATCATAAAAATAACTTTTTAACTATAAGTAGCCTTAATTTATCTTCCAAGATAGAGCAACCAAAATTACTCTCGCATATTTTATATAAGAATATATTTATTTTTATAATAATCATAGTCACATGAAACCAAGCTCATAAACAATAGTTTTCTATTCATGCGACTTAATTCACATCAAATGTATGGTGCTTACATACAAGATTTGAACTAACCATTACAATAGAGATAAGGTAAGAAACCCAAGGAATTTTAAATATATATTGAAATCTAACGGTTCAAAAAAGGATTAGCCCTTTATCCACATCAAATTGAAAAGGATGCATTACCTAATGGGAATAGTTTGAGCTTACAAACAACAATAAAATGTTGTATATATATTATAAAATAACATCATAATGTTTTTTAATAATATGTGCAGATAGTACCAAAATTTTAAAGAGTCAAATAAAAAAAGCTCCAAAATAGCTTCAAAACAACTTCTAAGAAATACACAATTTATATATATATACCACACCTCATATACACTTTTAGACATTGAATTAGTAGCTAAATATTTGAGTGCTATATATATATATATATATATATATATATATATATCACCAAACTTCTAATGCATTCAAGAAAAAATGAACAGGCCACTAGACATGATTGAAAAGCAATCTATGCAATGATATATTTTCTTATTTCCCAATTGAATTGTTTCTATGGGTTGAAGTGAAATTGATCTGATTCCGCCTAGCAATTTTGAGCGTATACTTTAGGCATCATCATCAATGCCCTTGTGATAAAACCTTTATAGTGCATAAATTATTTGAATTTCAAAAGCACTTGTGATAAAACCTTTCTACAATTACACATTTACCCTTCTTTCGAATGCATTTGACAAGACATTAACAAAATTTAACGACAAAGACTATTAAAATACTCAAACAAAAGATCATATTGATAAAATTAAAATATTAACAAATAATTTAGAATCACAACACACCATCACATTGTTCAAGAAAAGGATTAAGATAAACAGAGAGAAAATACTAAATCTCCAAGAAAAAAGTATCCAATACCAATAAAAGTTTTTCTTAATTGCTCGCAAATGAGTGTAGATGCCTAGTTTCGAAAGCTATGTAAACTTCATCAATTTTGATCCCAAAAATATGCATATACGTATAATGTATATATGTATCATTGTCAGTATAATACTTTCCTCACATTTTTGTAAGGCATATACCGATGCTTTTGACTTTGATCATCATAAGAAATGGCTTAAATGAGATGTACTGAAAACCATTTTTTTCCATTTATGAATCATGGCTAAATGATCCTACATATTTAACACCCATTCCTGTAGTTTGTGAGAATAGGTAGATCAATGAAGGTTGAATGAAAATGTGGGGGGAGATTTACAAGGGATTATACTTAAAAAATCTTTGCGAAGTATTTAAAGTTTGGCAAGTCATGAAATTATTACCTAATATTGTTCTTTAGAAAACTTTTGATAGTCAATAGCAAAATATCACCTTAACTTCTCATTTTCAAGGCTCAATTTTTCTTTGCCAATGATCCACACAAAAATACATCTCACAATTCTAATTTAGTACTTTGGACTGTTAGGACATGACAAAGTCTATGCACAAAGAAGCTAAAGCTTGTTCCAGCTATCCTACCACTGTCAAGTTTCCCGGACAGAACAAATGTCTAGTGTAAGATTTTCTATAGCACTCAAAATCCCATTTTTATTCGTAGCCAAACTACGAATCACTCATTAATAACAATCTAATTTACTATGGAACCAAATATATATTATTATTGCTCAAACAATATGAGAACAAAAACAAAAATCAAAATGATCAGCCTGTAACCAACCTTAATTTGGGCTTGGCGAGTTGCTGTGCAGCCAACAAAATGTTCAGTATTGGGGGGTGATGGGCCAGTTCTGACACGCAACAGGAAGAATAATGCTTCCTAGACTACAAAATCTTCCGGTTCGATTTCTTCACAAGAACAAATAGCGCCACCCGATTAGTGCGGTAGTCAGGATGCCATTGCGATTGATCAATCTGCCCAACCAGAAACTCCTCCAATGCTACCTCCAGAAAGCACTCTAACACAGCATCTGAACAAAACATAATCAGCTTAGAACTAAAAAAAAAAAAAAGGATCAAAACGGCATTTGAAATTTCAGAAAATACCATTCCGGAGCTCTCCTGCTAAAAATATTGTGGCATGATTCCCACAAAGTTGCCTTAATGTATGCAGTAGATCCCTCACTGAATCTTCACTGTAAATTACATCGGATCCGATCACTGTCGTACAACAAGTGCTCAAATAGATGAATGAGAGCTCTCAGCAACTAATAATGGTTCGAGAAGAAAACAATGATTTGAGAAGAAACAAACAAGGAAAATCAACAAAGCACAGATTACAAATCAAGCAACTTCGATATCTCAATCATAAAAAATATATATTTACATCAAAATGTTCATGCCAAACAGCATGCGACGCTTGTAAAATACACAACACTAACTAGCAAAGGAACAAAAAAGTCCTATTCTCGCAAAAAACCGGAAACTGTGGCAAAGAAACGAATATCAGATAACACTACAGTTCACGAATTTCCACAGACTTCGAGTACATTAGGAATTTCGCAATTTTTTCAATGCTAAGGTAACGTTGAGCGAAACAGCTGCTATTTGAATGTTATCGAGGGACTAAATAACATTACACTCAAATAACTGTAAACCAAATTAGCCCATAGTGTAATATACTGTCAAACCCATGCCTATTCGCTCTATCATCGAATATCAGGCTCGTGCTACTCTCTTTCTCTTCGCTTCTTAGCTAGAGCATCACTTTATATTACTACTAGTTTTAGCTAAGTATTATATTAAAAAAAATTTATGCAATTTCAGGGAAATTGCTCAAAGCCATATCCTATATTAAAAACCATAACTTGGATCTTGATATCTAGTAATTACAAACTTATACGCCAATGTCAGAAAACTCATTTCATAACTAAGAATTCTATTCAAATACATGAAAGAAATAAATCTGCTTATTAAACTGATGCTATGATGGTGAAGCTCTTATTAATCAACCGTTGCAGGAACTAAAGAAGGGTGTTAATATCATCACTACCACTCCAGGCAGATTGGTGGATGTGAGCTTGTTGGAAGGGCTAGAGCTTCATTATCTATAATCAGAAATTTGACTTTAAATGAAACTGATAGAACGCGATATGAGTCTTGACCACTAATTACAATGATTGTTGAGCAGATGGACAACCCCAATCAGTAGTGAGGCAGACTATGCTCTTTAGTGGCACAAACCCAAAATTAATGTAAAGGCTAGATGATGATATTCTTTCAATTACATCTTCCTTGCTATGGAAAGGGTTAGTTCCATCACTGATTTTGATTGAACAAATAATAAAATTATTTCAAGACTGCAATGCCCAGTTGAATGAATAATAGAATGCCCAATATATCATAAGTTTTAATTATATCAAAAATACTTAATTGCTGTCATGCATTTGTCAGATTATGGATTTATGTCTCTCACTCATGCTGACCATAAATGTGCTGTGTGTATTGGCATGCAGTTGGGCATCCTAAAATTTTTCTTTATTCAAAAAATAATAAGAGAAGCCATCATATGAAGCTTCCACATGATCCCAAAACAAAGGAGCTAATGTAACGACCCTAGGTTAATTCTAAGAAAAGACCCTAAATTCCTCGCTAGGTTCAAATTCTGTTGATTTCTGTATTCAGTTAAAAATTCCCTAAAATCTGTTTTCGTCAAATTTCTGTTTATTTCTGTTACATGCTGATTAAATTTATGATCGAGGGAGTTTCTCAAACCCAATTAATGCTAAAATGAAATTTTAGATTTGCCATTAATCTCGATTTTAGATTAGTAAAGTATTACTTAGAACCCGAAATCAAGGCAGAGAAGGCTTTTCTTCTAGAAACCGTCGACAATTAAGCCGACGGTTCTATGAGGAAAGGGTCGAGCGACTTCCAATTTCCTTCTCTTTCTTGTAGCATATGAGCATTAATCGGCAAATTCTCAGCGCCATCTTCGGCTGCTCGAGCCGCATGAAGCGGACGTGCGTTACATACGCATGTCCTATTTAACCCACAAAAAGCCGCTTGATTCTTCCTCACCCAAATCGTTAGGCTCCCGAACGATCCTTCTCCCCACTCGACAACCCACCGACGCTCGCCTTCTTCCTCTAAACCGACGGAAACAACCCTGGAAGTATGCGTTAGAGACGCAGACGAACGATCCTGAAGTTGACGGGAACAACCCTGGAAGTCTGCGATAGAGATGCACACGAATGATCCAGAAACCAACAATCTTTTCTTCCGCTCAATCTCTTATGCGCTCGGTATCAAAAATTTCCCAATATCTAAGGTACAATTCTCCCTGCTTAAATGCTTCAATTTTTGTTCAAGGATAGAAGCCAAAACCTGCTTCACATATTTAGAGCTAATAGGTAAAATGTAATTGGAATATTTTGTAAGCATAAAATACTATTCTTGAAACCTATTATTAGAAATCTTGAGTGAATGTTGTACATCTGTAGTTAGCTCAATATCCAGTATATGAATTCTTACGTCTAAAACCTGAATTGAGTCATATGAAATAAATCACAACTCCTTTAAGATATATTAAGTTTCTCTGTTAAGAATATAAGTCTTAGGATACATAGTATAGAATAGAGTTTATTCTGTAGAAAATTCTTAGCAGTAATTGTGATGTCCCGACACTAGTTCAGCGGAAACTGTTCCGACATCGGGTCGTCACTTTCCGCAGGATCATATTGAGTAACTTGAGAGAAAAAGGAACACATATAAAAGCCAAATATATTATTCATTTATTTTAATGTTCATATTACAAGATCTTTTCAACACTTCTCGTACAAAAGTGAAAATAAAGAAAAAGTAAAAAAACAACAAAAATAGCAACGTGGATCTATCAGCAGTTTGAACATTTTAAGCATTAGGGTTCTTGCGTATATTCCTCCAGGAGCCCCTGACCTGGTATTGTACAGAAAATAATACTGGAATTGGAATTCCCAATAATTAGAGAATACTCTAAGTACTGCGGTACACAATAATATTTACATTTAAAAAAGATGTGATTAGCAAAAGGCGATAATAAAATGCATGAAAAAATAAGGCAATAGCGCGAAGTAAACAGTTTCTTGCAATGAGTATTATTTATCAACTAAAGATTACTGATGTCATTTTTCAGTAATTAACCCCGAATGTTACTAATGTCATTTTCTAATAACAACTCTGAATGTTATTGATGTCATTTTCCAATAACTCCGAATATTGTTGATGTCATTTTTTCAGCAATAACCCAGAATATCACCGATGTCATTTTCCAATAACAATCCCGAATGTTGCTGATTTCATTTTTCCAACAACAACCCCGAATATTATCACGTTGGTTTCAAACAACCAACCATACTTCAAATGAATTGGCTCAAAGCAAATAAGAGAAGCAGCCAAAATACAATAAAAATATAATACTTGTCATGCACTGGGTACATTTGTTCCTTAAGTTCAGAAGTTCAACAGTTCTAATAAGTGACAGTTCGCTCAATCTGCATTTAAGTTTCTGATATTTCTTTAAATTAATATTTTTAAAAGTGATGTTCAGGATTTTTACATTCTTCTTTTCTATTATGTCATTTTCCTTCACATTCATCTAATGATTTAAGTTCGTATGTAAGTCACTTGATATTATCATTATGATAATATTATTATATGAAAACATAGAAATAAAAAGAATACTTAAATGGAAATAGTAATCATTTTATAGCATTTGAATTGTTCCCATTATTAATTAATGAGAATGATCAAAATGTGAATGACTAAATATAATTCTTTTATAGCAATGTTTTAAATGTAAAGAGTAATAAGATTAGCAAAAATGTTCCCTTCAATTTCCTCCCTTTCATCACCTCGAACAACCAATCATACTTCAAATGAATTTGGCTCAAAGCAAATAAGTGAAGCAACAAAAATATAATAAAAATATAATACTTGTCATGTATTGGGTACCTTTGTTCCTTAAGTTCAGAAGTTCAACAGTTCGGATGAGTGACAGTTCGCTCAATCTGCATTTAAGTTTCTAATATTTCTTTAAATTAATCTTTTTAAAAGTGATGTTCAGGATTTTTACATTCTTCTTTTCTATTCTGTCATTTTCCTTCACATTCATATAATGATTTAAGTTCGTATGTAAGTCACTTGATATTATCATTATGATAATATTATTGTATGAAAACATAGAAATAAAAAGAATACTTAAATAGAAATAATAATCATTTTATAGCATTTGAATTGTTCCCATTATTAATTAATGAGAATGATCAAAATGTGAATGACTAAATATAATTCTTTTATAGCAATGTTTTAAATGAAAAGAGTAATAAGATTAGCAAAAATGTTCCCTTCAATTTCCTCCCTTCCATCACCTAGAACAACCAACCATACTTCAAATGAATTTGGCTCAAAGCAAATAAGCGAAGCAGCAAAAATATAATAAAATTATAATACTTGTCATGTACTGGGTACCTTTGTTCCTTAAGTTCAGAAGTTCAACAGTTCGGATGAGTGACAGTTCGCTCAATCTGCATTTAAGTTTCTGATATTTCTTTAAATTAATTTTTTTAAAAGTAATGTTTATGATTTTTAGATTCTTCTTTTCTATACTGTCATTTTCCTTCACATTTATATAATGATTTAAGTTTGTATGTAAGTCACTTGATATTATCATTATGATAATATTCTTGTATAAAAACATAGAAATGAAAAGAATACTTAAATGGAAATAGTAATCATTTTATAGCATTTGAATTGTTCCCATTATTAATTAATGAAAATGATCAAAATATGAATGACTAAATATAATTCTTTTATAGCAATGTTTTAAATATAAAGAGTAATAAGATTAGCAAAAATGTTCCCTTCAATTTCCTCCCTTCCATCACCTCTCACCTTAGGATTAGGATCGCTTGGAAAATGGAGGAAGGCTGGAGGCTGGAGGAGGGCTGCAGGGCTGCTGTTGGTCGGTCGGAGGAGGTACTGGCCGGCAAGGTGGCTGCTGTTGGCTAGCGGGGCTGTTGGCTGGCTGGTAGGGGCTGAGGACTGCTGCTGTGTGGCTGGGAGAGAAGCTGGTAGGGGCTGGAATGGGAGCTGGCAGCTGCTGTGTGGGGATAAGAGGAGGAAGGGCTGTTGTGGGGCTGAGGAGAAGGAGCTACTGTGGGGCTATTGGGATAGAAGGGAGAGGGGAGGTTCTATTTTTGGAGAGGAGGGAAAACGGGGGGTATAAGTAGAGAAAGAAGGAAAGGGGGAGAGGGAGGGGCATTAGGGGTCTTAATGGCGCCATTAAGGCGCTAATAGCGCACGCTTGTACGATTCTTCAGCCTTTGGGTGAAAGAAATCGCACATCTGCGATTTTTTTTGGGGTAAGAATGGCAGCTGGATTTCCTTAAGAGAAAAGAATAAAATTTACTTAAGCTTAATTTAATCGTATTTTTCTACCGTTTGGTGTCCAAATGCAACGAAACTTAGCACCGAGGTGTGTTATGACATTATAAACACACTCGCACCAAAAATTTTCGATTCAGAGTAATATTTTATTTTATATTAATTTTTGAGGCTTAAAACTTTAAAAATTAACCACGATCAAACCGACACTCAGAATTTGATGAAAGTTCTCGAGCAATCTTTAAATAATATACTTAACATAACGACACTAAAAACAATGAATTCAGACACATATTTCGATATTCTTAATTTTTAGAATTTAAATAATTCAAGAAATAAAGCGGGAGCTTCCGTTATTCGGATTTCTCCCAAACTAGGGCAATTGAATCTTTATAATTATTCTTATCTATGATATTTTTATTTGCCCTAATTCGAAATTCCCCGGGATCTTGATTTCTAAGGAGGGATTTGAACTAATTCATAAAGTAAAGACTTTGGGTCGTTACAATGATCCTCTAAGAACTACTATTCTGACTTAGAAAGACTAAAGATAGAACTGGACAGATCGGACTCTTACAAACCTTCTGTATAATTGAATCTCTGGACCAATGGTAAGCTGAAACCAAAACTAACATAAAGGTCAAACTGGATAGAATCAGGTTTAGAACTGCTTCAAATGCTGCAGTCCTGTAGAATTGGTAATGTGATGTCTTATATGTGCCATTTAAGCTGATAAAACTAAATCTGATATTATCCAATACTTTCAAATCTTAAATTAACATATTCAACTTAATCTGGAATCTGTGAACTAGACATCTAGATTCCTTGAAGATGCAGTATATTGACTCAATCAACATCTTAGTAAGGCTTGATTATATTGATGACTCTATGCTAGTTACTCTCATTTCCGCGACAGATGAGATCCTATACCAAACCAAGCTGTTTCCTCAACGACTCATATGAAACCTGATCTGTGAATATCCTGTCATTAGTTATCTCATGTTAAACTGGAAACGAAGTAATGATCTGAACTTTCTAAAGCCAATTCCCAAAGGATTTGCTTAAGTTCATGATTGCTTTTTCCGTAAGTATCTAAGGATTCAGTGCTTTAAATTCTGGATATAAACTTAAATTGTGAAATGTAATAAATGCACTTGGTCTTATCTATACTTAGAATTTCTTGAATTAATCTATTTTGTATGTTTTAAGTCATGTAAAGCAACTGTAGTTAAATAGGAGAAGGGGAGGGAGTTAGAATAGAATCTGCAGGAAATGTGAGAATTTACTGTAACATTTAGCGATTAAAGGATCTGTAACTCACAGAAGACTAGTTTAATTATGACCACCTATAATGTGGAGTGCCTAGAATCATAAAAGAAATTCTTTGAACTCTAAAGAAATATAATAGAAGCTGCTTTAGACTTTAAGAACCACATAAACAATGAAATGTCTGTAAGGAAAGATATTTGAGTTTTGGGTTGAGCATTGAGTAAATCTGCATATTTTTATAAATGAACTCCAAACCTCTGCAATCCATCATATTTACACAACTAGTACCTGCACCTCAAGAGCCTGGTCTTAACAAGGTATTGGCTTAAAACACTCCAAGAAATTTGCAACAGTGTTATAGCTGTGGTTCATTCCTAAAACCTGCTGAAGAGGATTTTATATTTACTAGTATAAGAGAGGTAAATTGTAACAGCCTCCTTAAGCATTAGTTAATTAAGCCTTTAAAGAGAGTAATTAAGCTTTAAAGAGAGTAATTAAGTTTAAATCCATCGGTTAACTTATTACCAGCGTACGCTCCACTTCGCACGATCGCGGCTGCCAGAGAAGGACCGTCCGGCTCTCCAGCTGGCCTCCCCGTGGCGTTATCCCCCTCTAATACTTTCCTAAGAGGCTTTTGGGGGTATTTGCCGAAAACTTGTTGAGCTGTTGTGTCCGAAGCGCTGCGGGAGCTCCTTCGTAGGGTCACGATTCCTTTCGAGGCGATTGACGCGTGCGGAAGAGAAGAAGTAAGAAGAAGCTTTGCGTACCTTAAGCCTCCGTCGACGAGCCGTTCGGTGCGAGATCTTCAGGTACGTCCGTCTTCATCTTCTTCCATTTTACGCGTATATCAAGCGTTACTTTCCGGAATAATCTGTCGACACCTCCTCCATTCCTGTCGGCACCTCTGTCGGCATCCCCCTTATAGAAGGCGAAGGAGACGACGCTTCGTCCCGGCCAGTCGATCCTCCACCCGCTCATCTATGACGACTCGCGTCGACGACGTTTCCTCATGGCCAGTTAATCCTCCATCCGCCGCTCGCTGTGACGACTCGCGTTTCTCGCGATTTACGGGACGGCTGATGCGATTGTCTGCAGCTGCGATCCTCTTCGTTTTATTCTTCACAGTAATTTTAATAATGAAATAATTAGATTAGTAATTAAGATAGTTTAATTTTTGCAATTATCATTTATAAACCTTTATATCCCAATTAATTTTGCTTTCTAAATAAATGTTGTGTATTATTAATTATTGAATCAGACCTAATTTAATAATTTATTTAGGCTATTGGTTAATGTATAAATAAATCAATATTCTTAATAATTATATAAATTGTTTAAATCATAACTTTAAAAATACAACTCCAATTAATACAAATTCATATACTATTTTGATCATAAAATTTTGAGGATCAATAATATTAAATTTAATTTCAGTTTTGATAAATATTTTATTAAGTCAATATTTAGGATTAATTAATAAAAATTAAAATTTTATTAATCTTTCTTATGACTTAATTTGATCAATTGATTTTTAAATCAAAAGGTCAAATAATCCATTTGACTCACAAAAATGTGAGGATCAATAATATGGAATACAATCCAATATTTAAAACCTAATTTTCTTAATCACTTCTTAACCTAATTAAGAGTCTTTAAAACCCTAACTTTCTAAAGTTGTCCAAAATTGACAAACTTAGTGTCAATCTTCTCCTTATGAAATAAGGAATTCATTTAATTGTAAAACATTTCAATTGGACAACAAATTATGATTTTAGGTTTTTGACTCTCACTTAGTGTTATTGTAATTAACCTAAATTCATAGGTAGCTTACTATAAGTCTTATAAACCCTAGGATAGCTAACTTGTCGCATTTATTATCTCCTTTAGCTCTTAGATAATATTTTTATGAGCTTAATTCTCAATTCCCTAGTCATGCGAATTAATTGCCAAGTGCATAATTCACTTGTCAACCCTAAGGTAGAAACCTTAGGATTTGAATTATAATTGATCTATAGTTGGATCCTAAGTCTATTAGTTGAAACCATTAAGAATAAATAATCTTAATGAATTAATAATTGTAGGATTGTTAACCAAATAGATCTAGTTTTAGTGATTAGTTCAATACTTAGTTTATTCATCCTAATCCCTAAAACCCAATTTGTTAAATTAAGATATAGTAATAGATATCCTTAACTTACTTAGATTAGTTTAGGAAACCTATTGAATTCTTTAAACATACATTAATAGTAAACATAGAACTTGTGGTTCTTAGGTCTAGTAAGTACTTATCCTAAACTTTACTATTACTTGTATCTTAGCTAGATTATTATGTTTGATTAAAACATTCAAACTATAACTTAGCTAGAAAACCATAATGATTAGTAGTAGAATTTCATTAGTTTCAAATTTCTTAAGTTAGATCTTATGGTTTAGGAAGAGGTTAGGAGTTAGTCTCTAACAACAATCATTATATTTACAAATTATTTTGTCACATCATATTAAACGAATTGAATCTATAAATTTTCAAAATCCTAATTACTATTATATTACAATTAACTTGAGATCATTAAATCAAAGTTAATTGGGAGCTCAATTAGCTCCAATCATTAAGTAGATCATTAAAATTAGATAACTTTGAATATCACTTAGTTGCAAATATTGAATTTCCCTTGTTGGCTTGCTTAGCTTTGAGCCTTATTCATTGAATCATTCATAAAAATATTGTGCATGAACAAAACTTTCACCTAAAATTATTAGGGGTTCTATATGGTGGACCAATCTAAGGCAGACTGAAATGGAGTAATAAGGAGACATCGCATTCTTAGAGGGAGAATGTGAGTGTTTTAGGTCTGAACCCCGTTTTCTTTAGATGTTAAACAGACGTGTTTAACTCCTCATCTCATTCTGAATATGCCCACAGAATGAGTACAGATTAAAATAACTTCAATTAATAAACATGTGAGATCTTCAATCTAATAGATTGTCAAGATTCACCATAGCTTTTAGCTATCCTACTTTACATAGTCCTAGGCTATGTGTATCTTAGATTTAAATCTAAGATTATTCCTTCAATTTCTTCATTATGCGTTTTTTTTTTTGATTTAGGACTGTACTTTACTTGTTTACAGTTTATTTAGATTACAGTGAATGTTGTATAATTCCATTTAATTGCTTCACTGTTTATTTTTCCTTACTAAGCATAAGTTCATTTGAACATATCATGCTTTATTTCATTTAATTGCATATGCACACTAGTTCATTCTAGCCTATTTAGGATGCTTCACCCTTGTATTGATTGAAGGCTAGAATATTTGATTAAGTGAGCAATTATACCTCACTTGTTTTTCCTTCACTTATTTGTATGCTTATCATATTGCACCTATGCTTGTGCCTGCATTGTAACTAGAGCTGTGATATCCAATTATAATAATAGCATGTTTAGCCAATCTTAAATTGTGCTTAGACTGTTTAGTCTAACCAGATTTTCTATTTTTCTTGGCTTTGCCCTATCACATTTAAATGTCAAAATGTGATAGATCAGGTGCACTTGGATGCTAGTGGAGCTGGACCAAGCGCTAAAAACTAAAATTTGCTTCCGCCTATCATATATTATAAATTATAGCTTATTAAGAATTCCAAGTGAGCTGTAAATTTTCTTTTCTTATTCAGTTTACTGTTGTTTTGTAATAATGTCATTTACTTTAATTTACTATACGTGTTGGAACTTAGGTTATACTTAAATGCTTGTGATGAATGAATGTATGAGTAAATGAATGGATGAATGGGAATTAAATGTATAAAATTTGTATATTAATTAAGTCTTTGCATATTTTCCTATGAATATTTAATGTCTTGATGAAATAAACCATAGTTTAGACAATTGTTACACATGTACTTTTCTCCCTTTCTCTATTTAGAATTGGAAATGAGCAATCCCATAAAAAGTATTGAACTCTATTTAGAATTGGAAATGAGCAATCCCATAAAAAGGATTGAACTCTATATTAGAATTGGAGTTTAAATGGATTGAATGTATGAAAGATTAGAATGTCTTTTCTTTTAAATTATAACTCCCATTGGAATGGGAGTATTGCATGTACTTCTGCAGGTGTTTCCTTAACCATTTTCAAAGGAGACTCTGCCGAAATTTTTAAAAAAATTTAGACTTAGATTAATTGAAGACAAATTACAAACCCATAAGTCACATGTTAATTTCCCCATAAATGATTAGAATTCCATGTCTAAGATTAAATGTAATTAGTTCATTTGTTTATGATTACATTTGCATGTACTAATGTCTTCTTTCATAAATAGTATGTTCAATTCTACCATCTTTCATTCTTGAAACCCAATTGTTGCATCTTTATTTACAAACTTCTAAATACCATTCATAACTTCCCTTCCATCTTAACTTAAGACCCTCTTCTAAATCCTTGGCCAAACACAATACTTGATGATTTGGATTAGCTTTCTTCTAATCTAGTATTAGGTATTGTGATGACGTATCAATATTGAGTTAAGTGATTTCCAATATTGGGGTCATCACATAAATGGTCATATGTAATAGAGTCTGTTGGTAGCCATAAGTATAATAATTTGCATTCCAATATTCAACATCAATTCTATTGAATTATCATCTCATGGCAAATTAGAAACCTTACATAATGAGTTAGGCACATGTTAGGTTACTAAGAATTCAAACATATGTCGAATGAGGAACTACGAAATCATTAGAGCCATATTTTAACTCGTTAGTCTTTTCCCTATTCATTAATGTATCAAATAAATTATAAGGACTTGTAAGATTAAATTATAGGCATTGCTGTGCATGTATTCATATGTGAGACTGATTATTCATTAGTCTAATAAAGATTATAAATATAACTTTTGCAGACACATCAAAATTGTGAGGTTAGGCATGGGACTAATCTATCGGGAGTTATAAGTATGTCATCTAGAGCCTTTGAGGGGCCCATGTGATGAACATGTTTTTATTGAACCCAACCTCGAGGTTCTGGCTTTGCCCATCAGAACTGTTTATGTTGCGTCATGATATCAAAACAAACACAAATATGAATTTTTATACGATTATTAATTTATCATTTGAAATTTGGCATGTGACATAATTATGGCAAAGAAATATTTTGTTTACAGAAATTTCAATTATTTTTATTTGCATTAAACTATATTATTTAATATCCTTGTACTTAGAATTGTGTACTAAGGTATTATTTTTATAATGTCAGACCAAGTACAGCTGGAAGAAGCTGAGATAGCTTAAGAATGTTATAAGGAATTGTAAAGCATAATGGAAGAATAAATTGTAGCTTTTACTTTTATTTTCATATGTTAACAAATATGTAATATTCTGGATGATATTATTATTAAATTGAATAAATGATATTTCTTATATTTTTTGTATGGGTCTAGATGTTGTTTAAATATCATTTTACTTAACTACCAATATGATCCTACGGAGATGTATCTAATATTAAATTGATTGTTATTAACTTAGCATGGGTCATCACAGTTAATTCCTTAGAGCATTGGCTATGAATGAATGAATTTCTAGCAATTCTCAATCATGAAAATAAAACTCAGAAGTATGTGAGTTCGCTCTTAGATTTTTCAAAGTCATCAGCTCCAACTCCGGTGACAACTGATGCATTGCTCGTAGACTTGATATTCCGCATGTAGGTCATGTAGTAAACTTTGAGGGTCAAGTCAAACAATCCTACTTTTGATCGCCAAATCAGTCAGCTTCATTTTCACCGACTAAATCTAATGGCCCTACTTCTGACTACCGACTCAAGCAACCCTACTTTCGACTGCCGCCTCAAGTGGTCCTGATTCTAACTGCTCAAGTCTGGCAGCCCTTATTCAGCTATCAAGTTGGGCATCCCTTCTTCTGACCACGAATTCAGGGAACCATGTATTGGATTGTCAAGTCTAACGACCTTGAGTGGTCATGCTTTCATTCATCAAGTCAAGTAATCTTGCTTTTAATCAATACTTCAACCAATTCATTGTGCAGATCAAAACAGATTTACTTAGAACCACCACTTTCAGCAACTCATTGTGCATGTCTTCCATTGCCATCAGCTCCGTTTGCCTAATAATCTGTTCTCCATGAACCTCACTTTGAATACTTTCAAGACTGACTAATCAAACTTAAGATAATGCTTATCTTTCCATCTAACATTGAGAGGGTTCTCACATATATAAAGTATCTATTTAAGTAAGCAAACATTTAAAATATAATAGCATCATTTTGTAAGTCATCTTTATGTATTTTCCTAGGATTGTGTTAGTTCAACTTGAAATTCTGATAATATATTGAGCACAAATTCTCTCTACCAATATTTGCAGCAACATTTATGTTTTAACATACACTAAGAAAATGAATTCATGCATTCATGTCTTTGCGAGTGCCACAATCAAATTGGTGGTAATTTGGAAAAACAAATTAGTAGTCGGGCTTTGATACTTAAACAAATGAAAGCAAAAGGAAGTCGTCCTTTCATAAATGAGAAAGATTTATACCAAAATCCGGTAAAGGCTGGACTAACTCTGCATCAATATCATCCCCCCATGTGAGCTCCATCACCCTTGCCGAGCCGCGAGCATTCCCCGAAAGTACCACATTAGCTTCAACATTCTTGTTCAGAAGCTTCAGCCGATCATAGAGATCAGTTAGGGTTACATTTGCACCAAGAAGAGCAGCAACACATCTACCGCCCAAAAAATAAAGGAGGCGAATCCAAAATCAGAACAGAACAAATATAAATTGCTCCATGCAAAGAGAAATACCCAACAAGGCCGCATCCAGAGCCAAGCTCGACCACATTCTTCCCCATAAGAAGAAGCCGTTTCGAATCCACGGCGTGCTCCAAGAACTTTGCGAGGACAACGCCGCTGTCCCACATCACCGCTCCAGTCACTCCCGGCGTGTCCTAACAGAAAGCGAAAATGAAGTTCACAAACGGGAAACCCAAAACCCTAATTCGGTACCTACCATGGAGGACGGGGACTGAAGAATGGAAAGGAGATGGCCGCAGAAATCGATGGAGGCAGTGTGGGCGGATTGCAGGACGAAGGAATTGTGTTTCCACACTGAAGGCTGATTAGTAGCCCACAGAATGAGGATCTCAGCCGCCGCGTCGTAAACCGGCCAGACAGATACTCCGTATGAACCCAACAAGGTTGGGGAGTTCTCAGAGATGCCATCGTCGCGCTCAAGATCAGTGCTTTGCGACATCTCTTGGGAGATCAGGAAAAGAAAGGCAGCAGAAATTGAAGGCAAGAGCAACAGTGAAGATAATGCTTTAACCACATAAAAATCTTTTTTTTTTATTAAACGAATCCTATATGAACTGTAGCAAAATCCAATATGTATATATATATATATATACATCAAAATAATAACTAAGATGACAACAATAAAATATAAAAAAAAAACAGTGCAATAAATTAAGATCACCCCTTTAATATCGTTCTATTAAGAAAAAGAGTATTGCTACACTTACACATTAGTATACACCAAAATATATAGATAATGTGTCAATTCAATGTGTAAATAGATTATTGATTGAATGCACTTTTTGATAGACATATATGCAAAAATTAAAAAAAAAAAATTTCTAATTGATCCTGAATATTTTTTTTTGGTGTATATTCTTGTGTTACTATAATATTTTACTAAGAAAAAAGATTTTGCTATAATTATAATTATACAATCATATACACAAAAAACATGCAAATAATATCAAAGAAAAAAAAATTATTAGTGGTGTTTATGATAATATATGAAGTTATAATTATAACATTTTTCATATATATATATATCATGTATTTGTCACATTTAAGAGTTGATAATATGATTTACATGAAATTATAAAATGAAAACATATTAATGAGTATGAATTTGTGGAGGGACTGGCGATCGTGGTGGCTTCGCTTCCCCTAAAAACGAATCAACTGCCGATACCGAAAAAGAGCAACTGACTTAATGGTAGGAGGTTGAATGGCACTAACAAAATTTAGGATTTCCCTTGGAACTGCCCCCGTTTTATGAGGATCTTATACATACATCTATATTAATGCAAGAATATTTTTACATTATAAAACTTTTTTGGGGACTTAGAAGCAATAATAATTAATAAGAAGAGGAGAGGTAATTAATTAGAGGGCGGGAGGAGGCCTGATTAGCTGAACGGAGGCAGCAGGAATGCGCAGCCACCACTCCCTCAGCCTCCGAATGAGCTTCTCGCTGCTCTCTCTTCTCAACGGCATCTCCCTCGTATAAAACTCCAGCAGCAGGATCATCACTATGTGCCTCAATGGCAATACCGTAAATATCACCGCTATGCCCGCCACAGCATAAGCAACTTTATTACTCGCCTGCGACCATCACCATAATTCAATACTAACATATGTCATCTATGTATGTACGTATGTATGTATGCATGCATGTATGCATGTGTTACCTGGGGGAAGGCTGGGAATATGATGAATCTGAGCTTGAGGAGAGTGATGCATCCGGTCTGAACGAAGGCTTCTAACTGGGAAATCGTCTCCTGCAGCGTCAGCAGCAGCTCGACGGTGCTTCTATTGGGAGGCGCTGTGATTTTGAACCCTTCTCTCTGCCGCTCCTTTCTGCAGCAGTACTGATTCCACACCATCATGAATGACAGCGAGAAGAGAATGCACGGCCACGCGTGCCAAATCCAACCCCTGAAATACATTTTATTATTACTTCACTCAATATTATATGTTGGATCAAACGTTTGAAGGTTTTGTTCGAGATGCGCATCATTCCCAGACGAGGACTAAGCCTTTGGCAATCACATTGCAGTTTTGTAGATGCTGCAATGTTAGCTTATAATTTCATGCATTCTTGGTCATGCAACTATTATGTCATCAACATAAAGTAGTATAATAATATAATTGATTATTCTTTATCAAAATTCATTAATTAGAACTCTAACCATTCCCTAGAATTCAAATCCTACACTAAACTTATCCCGAGAAGTAAGACCTCGACTGATAACCCAACAGAATTGGAATGAGTTCGATTAACTTTCTATGGTGTTGAATGGTATAGGAACAAAAAGTAGGAGAGTGCCTAATCAAAGTAAGTAAGCTTCCAGCATCCCAAAGCCATACGAATAGGGCTTTTAAGTTCCGAGGTTTTGTTTTGGTCCCAAGTTTATGTAGTGATTAAGATCAGGTTGTGAAATGGTCTGTGTAGAGAGAATTTTAAGAATGAAAATTAGTCGTCTTTAAGAAGATAAATAGTTGAACCCTAGGTCAGTGGCATTTTAGCTACCTCTGGTTTGGGGAAAGAGCTTTTGGGTTCAAAAGAACTGCCAGTGTGAGGACCCGGTGCCGGGTCAACGAGAGCAGATCCAGCACCGGTTGTGAGAATGTAAAACGACAAGTCCTCTAACCGCAGGATCATATTGAGTGATTTAAGAGACAAATATATAGACATCAAACATAATTCATTTATTCATTAATTCACAAGTCTTGGATACAAAGATTAAAATAAAAGAAAAGTTACAAATTTTTAAAAATAGAGTAAAAAAGAAAGCGGTGGATCCAGGTAGCAGTATCAGCACTGCTTAGTTCTTATCACATTTCTTCTAGGACGAACTCCTGATCTGGGTCGTTTCAAAAGTGCGGGCATTCGAATACCAGTTAGTTGTGAAACAAAGTACTGATAGATGTTATCTTTACAAATGTTAAATAATAAGCAAAATAATCAATAATTTAATAGGAAATAAAAGCTGTACAAATTTATCACTGCAAACATGTTTCAATTGCACTTGAAATAGCAGAAAAATAATTGCAGTCACAAAAATAAATACAGAATTTTAGCATTTGATATCTGAGACAAAATATGATTTTGTTGGGCAAGTACAAAATCGAGAAAAATGGGATTTCATTTTTATGTTACATATCCCAACTTCCCTCTATAGCTGCCCCTCAAAGGCTTATCAGTATAGGCTCCTTATGACTCCCGATGTCGGATAATCCCGTCCTAGCAATTGTCTGATCAGACTAAAAAATATCAACATGGAACCATTGCTACTCACTTATCCAAACTTGTTCATATATCATTTTATGTGACTTTTAAAAGCACTTTTATCAAATTTGTGCAATACTGAGCAAAAAATATTTTTAAATAAAAATAATAAAAGACATATGGTACCTTGTTCTATAAGTTCAAAAGTTCAATAGTTCAGATGAATGACAGTTCGCTCAATTTGCATTTAAGTTTATGATATTTTAAATTAGCCTTTTTAGCCAATATTATTATTTTCGTTTCTATTATGTTTCTCTTTCGTTTTCTCAATTTGATAAAAGTCCGTATTTTATGCGGGAATAATATTTATAATAGCATTATTATTATCATTTTAATAATAATAATGATAATAATAATGTACGAAAGAAAAGACAGAATGAAAATGATTGCAGAAAGTAATAATGACAAAATAAAAATGCTTAAATTGAAATAGACAGTATGGAATTAACAGTCATTTTTAGCATTTGTATTATTATTCATTATTAATTAATGACAACAATAATAATGCAATGACATAATATAGTAGTATATTTATTAATAAGAAATGAAATAAAGAAAATAAAATAGTAAAAAATTTTCTCATTTTCTTCCTCTTTTCCTTTCTCTTAAACTTCTCTTCTTACTTTGGTTTGAGTTGCCAGAAAAGATGGAGCGAGGTCGAACGTGGCTGAAGGGAGCTGGCAGGAGGTTGCCAGGGCAGCAGGGGCTAGCTGGCCGGAGGATGGAGGCGGCTGGCCTTGCTATTGGGAGAGGAAGGAGGGGAGGGTAAGGGCTGAGGGAGGAGAGGGGCTGCTGCTGATGGTTGAGGGTGGCTGCCGACAGGGGAAGGGAGGCTGGCTGGGCTGCTGTGAGGGGGAGGAGAGGGCTGCAGGTTTTGGGGAAGGAAGAGAGAGGGCTGGGGGGTCTTATAGAGAAGAGGGGGGGAATTGAGAGGGCTGGTCGGCCATTTGGCCGACCATTCCTGCGTCAAAACGGTGCAGGAAAGCCCAGGCGCGGAAGCTTCCACGCCTGTAAGGTGCGACAGGGGGGTGGGGGATCTGCGATTGGGAAACAGGGGAAAAGGGGAAAAACAGAGGAAAGAAGAAAAAGGAAAAATAGAAAATTAAGTTTTTCGCATTTTTTCGCCGTTTACATCCAAAAATAACGAAACTTGACACCGAGGTGTATCATGACATAACGAACACCCTCGCGCCAAAAATTTTCGATTCATACGAATATTTTATTTTTAATTAATTTTTGAAGTTTGAAACTTCAAAAATTAATTGAGGTCGAACCAACGCTCAAAAATTGATGAAACTTTTTGAGCAGCCTTTAAATAACATGAAAAATGATGAATTCGGACACGTATTTAATTTTCTCAATTTATTGGATTTAAATAAATCAAAAAAATAAAACGAGAGTTTTCGTTATTCAAATTCTCCCAAACTATGGCACTTTGATCTAAAAATTATTTCTATTTAATAGAAATTTTATTTGCCCTAATTTGAAATTCCCCGGTGTCCTAATATCTGAAGCAAGTTTTGACTTAATTTGAAAGGTAACGACATTGGGTCGTTACAAACTCCCATACTTAAAAACGATGTCATTCTCGACATCAAGAATAAAATAAAGCCTTATAGAGAGTTTTTTTAGGGTACCTTAATTTAGAAATAATTATGGATACTTTCTTCGCATATCAACTTCTCTTTCCCACGTGTCTTCCTTTACAGTATGATTATGCCACTAAACTTTGATCATTGGGATCGTTCTGCTTCTTAATTTTTGGCGACCCTTCTCAATGATTTTAAGAGATTTCTCAACATAAGTCAAAGTAGGCTGAATTTCAACTGTTGAGCCTGAAATTTGCTGAGTGGATTCCTAAAGGCATCTGAGGAGTGTTGAAATGTGGAATATGTTGTACACGGCTGTGAATCTTTCAGGAAGTTTAAGTCTATAAGTTGAGCTTCCAAATTTTGCAATTACTTCGAATGGTCCAATATATCTGGGACTCAGCTTTTCAATCACTTCAAAGCAATGAATTCCTTTCATAGGGCTAACTTTTAGATAAAGCACGATCACCAATGTGAAATTCTTGCCTTCGGTGTCTTGCGTCGAAGTATTTCTTTTGTCGGTCCTAAGCTATCGCAATTCTGTTCTTGATTAGCCTTATCTTTTCGTTTGTTTCTTCAATCAACTCAAATCCATAAATTTGTACATCTCCAACTTGTGTCCAAGCTAGAGGAGTATTGCACTTTCTCCCATATAAGATTTTATAAGGGGTCATCCCAATGCTTGACTAGTGGCTATTATTGTAAGCAAATTCTACAAGTGAAAGGTGTTTCTCCCAATTTCCACCAAAGTCTAACAAGCATAAACACAAGAGATCCTCTAGTACTTGGTTGACTCTTTCTGTTTGTCCGTCCGTTTGAGGGTGGAATGTCGTGCTCATGACTAAAGTGGTTCCTATAGCTTTGTGTGCTGCTTGCCAAAATCGAGAAGTAAACCTGTCATCCCGATCTGAAATTATGGTTTTAGGAATTTCATACAGTTTGACGATCTCTCTGATATATAATCTTGTCAGTTTCTCCACTGAGTCTGTTTGCTTTATTGGGATTAAGTGGGCTGACTTTGTTAATTATCAACTATGACCCAAATGGTATTTGCTCCTGATTTTCCTTTTGGCAAACCCATTATGAAATCCATGGAGATATCTGACTATTTCCACTCTGAGATTTTTAGTGGGTGTAAAAGTCCACCAGGTTGTTGGTGCTCTTCTTTGACTAGGCTGAAAACATGGCACTTAGCTACAAATTCAACTATCTCTCTTTTGAGTTCAGGCCACCAGAAGGCTATCTTTAGATCTTGATATATTTTGTTGCTTCTGGGGTGTACTGTATAGCCTAAGTTGTGGGCTTCATTTAATATCTGATTTCAAACGTGCGAATTATTCAGAACCCAGATTCTATTACCATTATAAATATGAATTTCTTTTCGCAGCTACAACTCTATTATGCGGCCATCTTCTATTTCTGCTTTCAGCTCGGAGTATTTATCGCTGATTTTTTGAGCGTCCAATATGCTTTGTATGAAGGTAGGTCATGCAGTATTAGCATTAAGCAACTCATTCAACTGATCTTTAATAATGGGTCTTATATTAAACTTCTGAAATTCTTCTTCAAATGAACTTGCTAAGATTAAAGTACTCAATATTTTCTTTCTACTCAAAGCATCTGCGACCAAGTTAGTTTTGCCAGGATGATATTGAATATCCATGTCATAATTGTTGAGTAGTTCCAACCATCTTCTTTGGCAACAGTTTAGTTCTTTCTGTGATGGTCTGTAAATATCTTTCACTTCACTCCATAAAGATAGTGTCTCCAAATCTTTAAAGCAAATACGATTGCGGCTAGCTCTAAATCATGAACAGGGTAATTCTTTTTGTGAGTATTCAATTGCCTTGAAGCATAAGCAATGACGTGCTTCTCTTGCATGAGGACACACCCTAGTCCTGTTAATGAAGCGTCCGTGAATACCTTATAGTTCTCCCCTTCTTGAGGTAGGATCAGGACATGTGCAGTAGTAAGGGCTTGCTTTATTTTTAGAAATGATTCTACACAGTCCTGACTCCATACAAATGGTGTTGCCTTTTGAGTTAGCTGAGTTAATGGTTTGGCCAGATTTGAGAATCCTTTGACAAACTTTCAGTAGTATCTTGCCAGTCCTAAGAAACTACAAATCTCAGACTTGGATAACGATTGGAGCCATTCTTGTATGGTACTGATCTTTCTTTAGTCTAACTTGATTCCTTCAGCATTTACTACATACCCTAAAAATGCTATTGAGTCCAACCAAAACTCACATTTTGAGTATTTGGCAAACAATTGATGCTCCCTAAGAGTTCCCAATACTGCTTTCAAATGAATCTCGTGATTCTCCATAGACTTCGAATAAATTAAGATATCGTCGATGAAGACTATCACAAATTTATTGAGGAAGGGCCGGAGTATTCTTTGCATTAAATCCATGAAGATGGAAGACGTGTTTGTGAGTCCAAATGACATGACTAAGAACTCATAGTGTTTGAAGCGAGTTCTAAATGCAGTCTTGGGAATGTTTTCTTCATTAACTCTCATCTGGTGATATACAGACCTTAAATCGATCTTAGAGAATATTTTGGCTCCAGCCAGTTGATCAAAGAGGTCATCGATGCGGTATAGAGGATATTTATTCTTCACTATTACCTTGTTGAGTTCTCTATAATCTATGCACATATGCATAGATCCGTCCTTCTTTTTCACAAAGAGTACTGAGGCTTCCCAGGGAGACATGCTTTGCCGGATCAATCCTTTGCTGGTTAGCTCTTGAAGTTGTTGGTATAATTCCTGGAGCTCTTTTGGTGCCATACGGTATGGTGATTTTGACTTGGGTTGGGTTCTTGAAACTAGTTCTATTGAGAGCCCAATTTCTCTTAGGGGTGGTAGCCCGGGTAAATCTTCTGAGAATATATCTTTAAAATCTTGAACAATGTGCATTTCTGATAAAGGCACAACTTTATTTCTTTCTCCCATCATTGTTACTAAGTATGCGATGCATCCTTTCTTAATCAACTTTCTGGCTTTTATCGGGTTAATTAGGGAAGCTAACAGGATCTGTCTTCCTGTAAATACCGTTAATGTTTTACCATTTTTTATTGTAACCATTTCTTCTGGCAATTGATTACAGCATCATGCTTGTTTAACCAATCCATCACTAGAATAATGTCAAAGTTGGTGATGGGTAGAATTACTAATGTGGCCTTGAATATTTCACCTTTAATGGGGATATTAAAAATACAGAATTTCTGAGCCTCCATGCTAGCTCCAAAAGGTAACCCAATATTTAGTGTTGTTGCCAAATAGGAGGATGGTAGTTCTAGTGTGGCTGTAAGTTTTTCTAATATGAAGGAGTGACTTGCCCTCATATCAAATAAGGTGTCACACGATACGCCATTAATGAATAGCGTGCCTAAATATGAACTATGAGCATTTTGTACTAATATAAGTGCAAAAGAGAAAAGATAACGAGAAGAATGAAATACCTGATGCTACATCGTTGTCTCCAAGTGCTAATACTGGAGTGATCGTGTAAATTCTTGCTGGAGCAGAGTTACGAGGTGCGGGTCCTTTTCTTTGGTTGGATGTCGATGTAGTTGGTGTCCATTGGGTGTTGGCTGGTTCTAGGGCAGCTTCTCTTGTTGGGACACGGAACGGGGTTACAACTGTTGTGGTGTTTGTGCATCTTATAATGGTTACTCCATCTATCGTCCTCAAGGATCGACAATCCCGAATTCGATGGTCGGGCTTGCCGCATTGAAAACACCTTCTGCCGTCATGGTAGCACTTGCCGTAGAGATGATGTCTCCGACAATCTCCTCTCATTCTATGTCCGAAATTCTCAGAAGTTAGTTGAAAGATTTTCGCAGGCGGGTTGTGTTGTTGTCTTTTGAAAGTCCATTGGTCCTTTGTAGGGTGATCCTGCCTCTTCCCTTGACTTGTGTTAATAGAGGACTTGCTATTCTCTTCGTGCTCCATAATTAAAGCGCATTCTAAAAGTTCAAAAAAACGAGCATGTCTAAATGGAAGCAGGCTCCAACGAAGGGTATCCTTCATCCCTGATAGAAAACGATTGCATCTTTCTTTCTATGTACTTATCAAGTTCTGAGCATACCTTGATAATCTTGTGAACTCGTCCTCATAGTTGGCCACAGAGTTATTACCTGAACCAATTTCATGAATTGGTTCTCCATGACGCTTTGGGCAGCTTGTGGGACATATTTGGCTCGGAAAGCTTCTGAAAATGCTTCTCAACTTATATTCTCCAATTCTATGCCAGTGAAATTAGTACTGGCAACGAATTCCCACCAACGGTCAGCTTCACCTTTAAATAGGTAGCGAGTCACACGCACTGCTTTTTCACTTCGACACTCCATACTTTTTAGTGTCTTCTCTATCTCTCTCAGCCAGTCTTCTGCCTCCATAGGACAAATAGTCCCATGAAATACTGACGGATTTAATTTGATGAAAGATTTGAGGATTCCCTCAGAACAATGCTTTTGGGGTGACTGAACGAAGCTTGATAAAGCTGCTTTCTTTTGGTTTGCTAAGAGCTCTAGGATGGCTTCCATGAAGTAGTCGTTGGTACTTCCCGAAACCTCTATTGATATGGGTGCCTTAATTGGGATTTCTGATGGGGTGCTTAAAAATCCTTGGTCTGAATCCATCTTTTGCCTAAAGGTAAAAATCTTAAATTACATAGATTTATGTTATACTTCTCTCTTCTCAAAATGAATTATATTTGGACATTTATATATTCTCTTAATTTTACAATTAATCCTGCTCTGATACCAACTGTGAGGACCTGGTGCCGGGTCAGCGGGAGCAGATCCAACACCGGTTGTGGGGATGTAAAACGACAATTCCTCTAGTCGCAGGATCATATTGAGTGATTTAAGAGATAAATATATAGACATCAAACATAACTCATTTATTCATTAATTCACAAGTTTTAGATACAAAAATTAAAAGAAAAGAAAAGTTACAAACTTTAAAAATAGAGTAAAAAAGAAAGTGGTGGATCAGCAAACAGCAGTATCAGCACTGCTCAGTTCTTAGCACCGTTCTTCTAAGACGAACTCCTGATCTGAGCACGTTTCAAAAGTGCGGGCATTCGAATACCAGTTAATTGTGAAACAAAGTACTGATAGATGTCATCTTTACAAATGTTAAATAATAAGCAAAATAATCAATAATTTAATAGTAAATAAAAGCTGTACAAACTTATCACTACAAACATGTTCCAATTGCACTTGAAACAACATAAAAATAATTGCAGTCACAAAAATAAATACAGAATTTTAGCGTTTGATATCTGAGTCAAAATATAATTTTGTTGGGCGAATACAAAATTGAGAAAAAGAGGGTTTCATTTTTATGTTATAAATCCCAACTTCCCTCTATACCTGCCCCTCAAAGGCTTATCAGTATAGGCTCCTTATGACTCCCGATGTCGGACAGCCCCGTCCTAACAATTGTCTGATCAGACTAAAAATATATCAACAAGGAACCCTTGCTACTCACTTATCCAAACTTGTTCATATATCATTTTATGTATCTTTTAAAAGCACTTTTATCAAATTTGTGCGATGCTGAGCAAAAAATATTTTTAAACAAAAGCAATAAAAGACATATGGTACCTTGTTCTATAAGTTCAAAAGTTCAACAGTTCAGATGAGTGACAGTTCGCTCAATCTGCATTTAGGTTTATGATATTTTAAATTAATCTTTTTAGCCAATATTATTATTTTCGTTTCTATTATGTTTCTCTTTCATTTTTCAATTTGATAGAAGTCCGTATTTTTAAATAACTGATGCGGCAATAATATTTCTAATAGCATTATTATTATCATTTTAATAATAATAATGATAATAATAATTTACGAAAGAAAAGACAGAATGAAAATGATTGCAGAAAGTAATAATGACAAAATAAAAATGCTTAAATTGAAATAGACAGTATGGAATTAACAGTCATTTTCTATCATTTGTACTGTTGTTCATTATTAATTAATGATAACAATAATAATGCAATGACATAATATAGTAATATATTTATTAATAAGATATGAAATAAAAAAAATAAAATAATAAAAATTTCTTCTCATTTTCTTCCTCTTTTCCTTTCTCTTAAACTTCTCTTCTTACTTTAGTTTGAGTTGCCAAAAAAGATAGAGCGAGGTCGAACGTGGCGTAAGGGAGTCGGCAGGAGGTTGCCGGGGCAGCGGGGGCTAGCTGGCCGGAGGATGGAGGCAGCTGGCCGTGCTATTGGGAGAGGAAGGGGGGGGGCTGCTCTTTGGGAGAAGGAAGGGAGGGGAAGGGCTGAGGGAGGAGAGGGGCTGCTGCTGATGGTTGAGGGTGGCAGGGAGGGCGGCTGCCGGCAGGGGAAGGGAGGCTAGCTGGGTTGCTGTGAGGGGGAGGAGAGGGCTGCAGGTTTTGGGGAAGGAAGGGAGAGGGCTGGGGGGTCTTATAGAGAAGAGAGGGGGGGAATTGAGAGGGCTAGTCGGCCATTTGGCCGACCATTCATGCGCCAAAACGGCGCAGGAAAGCCCAGGCGTGGAAGCTGTCGCGCCTGTAAGGCGCGACAAGGGGGTGGGTGGTCTGCGATCGAGAAACAAAGGAAAAGCAGGGGAAAATAGGGGAAAGAAGAAAAATGAAAAATAGAAAATTAAATATTCATTTAAAATTATAATTTTCGCATTTTTCTGCCGTTTGGCGTCCAAAAATAACGAACCTTGACACCGAGGTGTGTTATGACATAACGAACACCATTGCGCCAAAATTTTCGATTCGGACAAATATTTTATTTTTAATTAATTTCTGAAGTTTGAAACTTCAAAAATTAATTGAGGCCGAACCGGAGCTCAAAAATCGATAAAACTTTTTGAGTAGTCTTTAAATAATATACTTAACAAAATGACATAAAAAATGATGAATTCGAATACTATTTAATTTTCTCAATTTATTATATTTAAATAATTAAGAAAAATAAAATGAGAATTTCCGTTATCCGAATTCTCTAAAATTAGGGCACTTTGACCTAAAAATTATTTCTATCTAATGAAAATTTTGTGTGCCCTAATTTGAAATTCCCGGGGTCCAGATGTCTGAAGCGGATTTTGACCTAATTTGAAAAGTAACGACATTGGGTCGTTACACAGAGTATAAATAATGTTTTGGAACGAGGGATTAAAGCGCCCTAAAATCAATTGCGAAGATGGAATTTTGCTTAAACATTAAACCATAGAGTCCCTGTCTACCAATAAAGGAAAATAGGGATATTTTAAATAAATTTGCTTAAGAAAAATTTGAAAAAAAAAATATTGAATGTATTTTTGAAATATCTTAATGATTATAAATCCAAATTGATGAAATTTGGACAATAAGATCAGAAAAATATGAGGAATCATAAATTGCAAAAATATTTGAGTTTGGATAATTATTTTTGCTTATTTTTACTAATCAAGATTTAAAGTAATAAAGGAAAATTAAGTCATCTAGAGCCCTGAAATTTATGATTAAAATATCAGAGTACTTGTACAATCTCATGGAACCCTAATCTAAAAATTTTGGGGTAAATTGGCATTAAAATAACAAAGGTCCTTATTGGCATTAAAATAATAATATTTTATTTAAGTTAACGAATAAGCCTAGAAATTTGTGCCAAAGTTATTTTTAAGCATCTTAAGAAGATTAGGACCCTAAATAATGAATTCTAAATATCTAAGACCCAGAAGAATAAGAATTGCATTTGACTTGAAAAACCATGAGTTAGATTTAAGTCTAATATCTATATGGTTATAAAATAAAGCCCCCATCCTCTTATATCAGGACAATGAATAATTAGTAATTAAATGTTTGATAAGATATCCTCCATATATTTGGCTCCCCCATTGGTGGCAAGTTTTCTTGCTCGTGCGCATAATCGACGAGTGGGTGTGTTCTTCTTTACTATTTTACCATCCTCCCAAAGTTACATCACAATCATATCTCAAATACCTATCCAAATCTCATTTGCAAGTTTGCCTATAAAACCCGAAAGACCAAATCACATAATCTTTGTGCAAAGCCCACCACACACAACACAAAAGAAAGAATTTCATAAAAAAAATAATTAAAGTGAATTTTACGAAAGCCTCCTTTCTATGAAACATTCAATAGAAATTATCATAAAAGTTTTCTTTGTAAAAAAAGCTTAATGGAAATTTTATACGATCAAAATTATTAATAAAATTGTGTGAAAATTTCTCAGATCAGTCAAGATGCCTCAGAAATTATCTTGGTCAATCACAAATTTTTTTTAAAATCTTATGTTTATCATTTGATCAAATAGCTTTCACACACTTTACAATTATAACCCTACTTTAATTTTTTAAGAAATCTGAAACCTGCCCTGCAAATATTACTTTCAGTCTTTAAGAAAATAAAATTATAACTAACTATCCCAAAGAAAAATAAAATGCCTCTCCCCTAGTTTATTTATTTATTTTGTGCTAGTTTTAGGCGCCATACTCTTTCCACTTTAAATGCAAAATCTAGACAAAAATCTAAAACTTGGCACATCAATATTGCACATGATACTGAATAATCAAGACATGAAAGCAAAGTACATGACATTTTTCAATTGAACAAAAAGTTGATATCCCAATATACAACTGATCAAGACTGCAAAAGAGACATGAAATCTTATGAATGTTCAATACCAATTTGACTACAAAAATTGTGCATGTACAAATTAAAAAATATATATGCAATAAAAAATTCAGGAGTTAAACTAGAAGCTTATAAATCACATTTGAGAAAACTGCTTCGATCAAAAGCTTTTAAGAAAACATATTGGGAAAAAAAGATAGTAAATGTTACTAATAACAAAAAACTCAACAAACTGGTTCTAGATGATATCTTTTATATTTTAATCAGAAAAATATAATATAACAATCATTTTTTTGGATAAAGATTTTACTCAGATATTTGCATAGTGAAAGTATATTAGACTGCATTTTCGACCAAAAAAAGAAGTAAAAAATTCACCTTTAAAACAGGAATATTACCTGTGCAAAATATACAAGATCAAAAGCAAGAACAATGTTGATTTGAAGCTATCTTGCCACTTTGACAAAGAATAAAGCCATTTGGCAAATTCAGCCACCGGAAAAAGCAATTCCTAGAAAGAAAAAAGAGAGGACAACTAATGTCAAATGAAAATGCAATCAATAAATTATTTGAAACAAAAGATAAAAAGAAGTTATTCAATATGATTTTAGATTTCAAAACGTAGCTCAGATATAAAATTTAATTTCACGTTTGCAAATTTATCATCTCTCTACTACTAATCTAATTCCCTTGGGATAACCAGCAAAATTTATTCTGTATAATTCAATTTAAGAAAATATCCTGATGCAATATAGCATCATATTTTTATTTTTATTAAATTTTATCATGGCAAATATATTAAATGTAATAAAATATTTTATAGTGATAACATTAAACGTAATTTTTTTCTTAATACAATTTTAAAATTTCAAAATTCATATCAGAAAATATTAAATTTACAATTATTGAGATGTATTACAAATCTTAATTTTTAATTGCATTGAAGAGATGGAAAATAAATTCCATATCACTTCTTCTTTATAAAACTGATTTCCACATCATCATTCTCTTTTCCTTGGCATTTACTATTCCTAAAATATTGTTATAGATATGAGCTTGTAATTGAATTTTAAGATAAGAAAATGCATGTTCACAAAAAACAAATTATAAAGAAGAAAAATGAATGAAAAATATTAAATTTGAAGAGTTCTTCTGCATTTTATTTAAAAATATACTCTCGCTTACTTCTTGGTCATGTGAGAAATATTAAATTTTATATAACCGCTTTATTTGCTTTTGTTTATCCACGCAACTTTAATAAATAACAAAAACACTTGTAGCATTAAGAATATTGGTGAAGTCCATGATAATGAATGGAGCATAAAAATGTGAATCTGTGCAAGTCATGCTACAAATGGACATGAAGGTAGAGATCTAATCTATTATTAAATTTTATATAACCGCTTTATTTGCTTTTGTTTATCCACGCAACTTTAATAAATAACAAAAATACTTGTAGCATTAAGAATATTGGTGAAGTCCATGATAATGAATGGAGCAAAAAAATATGAATCTGTGCAAGTCATGCTACAAATGCAGACCATCTAATCTATTATAAAGGGGCAGAAGACTCAGGTCATGGTACTCATCATAAAATGAAAAGAAATTAAGAACAGCTATCGATGGGCAATTATATACCTTCATAGAAAGAATGAGGCTATGATCTAGTTTCTAAGTGAGATTTTGAGTGGTTAGCCCGCAAGAAAATCACAAAATTCTAATGATAATAATTGAAATGATTTTAGCTTATTGCTCTCTTTTTATTGATATGGCATGCTAATTATTTGAATTTGCAAGCTTCTTGAGAAAGTTTTAGATATTGGCATAAGAAATTTAAGCTTATATCGTTTGTTGTTAGCTTTATTATTTGTGGTAAATATTGCTGAGCACTGGCTTTACTTTTCTTATAGGATACTTTGTATGCAATTTTACTAAACTCCACATACTCCTGTTTGATTGGTATCAATTTTTCAGGTGCATAAAACTCATAAAGCAAGGTGCTGGGATATTGGCTACAAGGGAAGTGCAACACTTGGTGGCTTATAAGAACATAGGAAAATTTAATTGATTATTTATTAAAACTTAATATTTGTATTATCGAATGTTAAACTCAAATTGCAATATTTTAAAGACATTTATATTTAAAATGTATATTTAGAGGATCTGTTTTGTTGTATGATTATGTTAAGAAGTCTTAAAAATAAATGATTTCATTTGTGTTATTTACTTGAGATTATTGCTTAACTCATTGATTTTGATTTGGGGTCGTCACATGACTCCACCTTGTTCTTCAATTTGGGACAATGTTTCTTCCGGTGGCCAGTCTTCAAACAAAATACGCACTAATTGCGCCCAATAGTCCGACCCCTAGATTTGTCCCTTCTTTGGCCGATTCCCATATTGCTCTTCTCTTCCAAACTTTTTCTCAAATCTTCTACGCTGGAGGGTAGGTATTTCAGCCATCTCTGACTTGGATTCCTTGTCACTTTGTCGAAATTCATGATTCAACGGCAACATCGTCACCTCTTCATATTTCAAAGCCTCCTTCCCATAGATAAGTGTCCTAGTGAGAAATTTTCACACTCATCTGAGAGCAATTTCAATAGGAGTGTTTTGTCTTCATCTTTCACATCTTCATCCAAATTGAGAAGATTTGCCAACAACTTAGTAAAATCATTAATATGCTCAGCAATATAAATACCCCTTCGCTTCTAAAATCAGTAAGGCAGCCTCTTCATGTGGAGTCAATTATCCACACTCTTTGTTAGATACTTATGCTCCAATAGTTTCCATTGCTTCACTGCCGATGTTTGTTTTTGCCATCATGGCATATTTGATGTCTCAAGTGAGACAGGGGATCTACCCGCATGCAGTCTTGTTCATCTTTGCTCAGTTCTTTAAACATATCCCCTAGCTTATCGTGGTATCAAGAACATCTTCGAGATTTAGGGTACACAACGCGTTCATCACCTCACATTACCACATCCCAAAATTGTTCTTCTTATCAAAATTAACAACATATTTTTTCAGGATGTGTCACAATTTGATATATGTGCCTCTCGAACGCTGCCGCTATTGACATCGATTCTACTCCCTATATCATATGTGCACAATAGGACCTCCACCAAACCTCGTAGTAGCAATCTTCTTGTAGTAACAATTTATGATTCTAATATGACTTGTTAGGATCGTACCAGTAGAGTACACAATAAACTTCAAAAAATTCAAGCACAACTCACAAACACAAGAATTTATGTGGTTCAGTGAGATTCATCTATATTCACGGGATGAGAGGAGATCTCACTATTTGAAAAAAATATATATAAAATTAAGGCTTGAACATCTTGCAGCCACAAAATCAGCACCCTTTAGAGCTACTACAAAAACAAGAAAAAGAATTTTTTTCCAAGTGCTGCTCAAATCTCTTAAATTGGCTCACTTTTCTACTTTACCATTATTTTCTTCCAATGGTTGTCATCATTTATAATCGGACAAAAATGCATTTCTTGGTCAAAATTATGATTTTTGTTAAAACGCATTTTTTTAGTCAAAACACATTAAAAATGCACTAAAAACACATTGAAAATGTTATAAAACCATGTTTTCTTGGTCAAAACACGTTCATTAGTCAAAATGTATTTAAAAAATGTTAAAAAACGTGTTTAACTAATCTTCACATTCTCAAGAGGTAATTATAGAAGGTAGTTTCATAGGTGTTGAGTATGACGATGGGCATCAAGCAATGCATATCATGATAGACATTAAAAGATGAGTAAATGTAAGCATTGTTCATCATTTAATATATTGATGTTAGATAGTCAAATTTAAATAACAGATGCTAGTTGATAGAATAGTATGCTATAAAGGATGCTAGAAATTCAAGAAACCAAAACGTAAAAAAAAAGTTGGAAGAGCAAGTAGTTAGAGCTTCTATAATTCCAATGCTAGCGGTAACTTAATTTTCCTCCATAGACTCATCACCAATCAAAAATGATTGGAAGAAGTGAAATTAAGAGAGAAATTTGGTGTCTTAAATTTGGTGCAATCCAAGAACTCTTTCTTCAACAAACTTGCTCAATAAAATCAAAATGGTGGATGTTACCATCCTTTTGTCCAAATTACCAAATTAAAGCTCAAGCCAAATGAATCAATCACTGCTGTCTTGAGAAAAATGAATGTGCTTGGCTTGGGCTATCCCAGGTAGTATACAACCATTAACAAAGCCTGTGACTAGAAATTATTGAGTTCACTTTGAAGCTTTTGATGTCAAAAATTCAAGAAAGTTGACTAATAAATTATATGATGATCGGGGTACTTAGTAGTGTTAAAGGCACAATGAACAAAACAACAACACAAACAAATTTAGAGACTTACATGGAAAAGCCAATAACAGTAAAAAAATGGGAGAAATATGATCAACTTTACTATATAAAAGAATGAAGGTGGCTAGGATGACATGACAGCATATCCTTAATTTTATTTTGCGGCACCACCCATGAAAACCCCCACAAGAATGCTCTATTTCCTTGATCTCGCAACCAATCTAACATTTGTGTGCATGCATGTGTGTGTGTGTATATATATATATATATATATATATATATATATATAGAAGAATTTGAAGTGTAAATTTATTTTCAACATATATCTCATTATATATCTTCTCTAATAAATAGAAGGGTATGATTAAAATACAGCAAATAACTATTTTCCTTGGAAAGGCTACTTTTTACCTTGAATTATCCATTTAAGTGGAATAATAGTGAAGTGAGCAAAAAACAAACTCCATTTTAAAAGTCAACCCCCACCAAAGGGCGCTGCCGACTAAAACTTCTAATAGCATATGCGAAGCTTTTAAGCACACAACTATCAAGAAAAATTTTTAGAATCCATAAGTTCATATCTTAGAATAGGAATAAAATGATGTTGCTATGCCTAAAGCTGTGTCAAAAAATTTCTTTAAATGCAATCAAACGCTAGATAAAGTTAGTGAATGATATATGTTTGTAGATGCCAGGAATCTATAAGATGAAGGGCATGACTTGGAAACAAATCAGCACCACTCAGAATGAGAGGAAACTTGGGAGGATACCGGCCAATCAAATTTCAGGAGAAAAATGGTAGGCGCCATTCAATGAGTGTGATGGCCCGATGCCGGTTCAACGAGAACTGTCCCGACATTAGGTATTCACAAACCGCAGGATCTTATTGAGCAATTTAAAAGAGAAGGGATACACATATATAAAAGCCAAATGATATTTCTCATTCATCATAATTCTATATTACAAAATAACCAACATACACCTCTTACAAAGTTCATCATTTTAAGCAAAAGATAAATTGAAGCAAAAATAAAATAAAAATAAAAAGTAGCATTGTAGATCCATTAGCAATTTGAAAAGCTATGATTTAAAATTCATCGAGTTCTCCCATAAGTACCTGACCTAATATTGTAAAGAAAACAATATTGAGATTGAAATTCTCATTAATTAGAGAATACTCTAAGTACCGTAG
This sequence comes from Gastrodia elata, assembly GCA_016760335.1. Lineage (NCBI taxonomy): Eukaryota > Viridiplantae > Streptophyta > Magnoliopsida > Asparagales > Orchidaceae > Gastrodia > Gastrodia elata. The sequence goes on along the minus strand of CM028671.1, from coordinate 72,387,951 downwards.
TAAATAATAAAATATTACATTTTATATTAGCAAAAGTGCGATTAGTGGAAATAAAGATGCAATAAAAATGTAGGAAAAATAAGGCAATAGCGCAAAAGAGATAATTAATTTCCTGCAAAATGTATTATCACTTAGATGTATGTTACTGATATCATTTTTTTAGTAAACAATCAACGTATGTTACTGGTATCATTTTTTCAGTAACCAACCAACGTATGTTACTGATGTCGATTTTTCAATAGCCAACAAATGTATATTATTGATGTTATTTTTCCAATAACCAACTAACATACGTTACTGATGTCATTTTTCCAGTAACCAACCAATTTGTAAGAGGATGTTGATTTTAAACAACCAACTAAGCATCAATATGAATTTGACTCAAAGCAAAACTAAGCAGCAATAAATTGCATATAAGTGCAAAAAAAGTAATACATGTATATATATAACGGGTAGCTTTTTCTTTAAATTTTATAAATGCGACAAATGATTGAATCTGTATAAGATTTTGATATTTAAATTAGCCTTTTTAGCCAATACTTAGATATTTATAAATTTGAGAAAAATAAAGTAGTATGATATTTTAGGAATATTTATTCTTTTCTTTTCTATTTTGTTTTTCTTTAACTCTCTTCTTGATAAAAAAACATAATTTAAGTTACTGAATGTAGCAATAATATTATAAGAATATTATTATTATCATTAATAATAATAATATATAAAAGAAAATGAAATAATAGAAATGACTGTAATTAAAATTTGCAGAAAGTAATAATAATAATAAATAAATAAATAAGAGAAAAAATAACAAAATGAAAATGATTGAATTAAAATTGACAGAATAAAAATAATAATCATAATATAATATTTTTATTGTTATTATTATTAATTAATGGCAATAATAATAATGCTAATAACAAGTTTATTATCATCATTATGATAATAATGACAAATAAGAGATAAATAAAAAAATAATATAATTATTATTATTATGCAAAATGCAAAAGAAATAAAGAAAAATAAATAAATAAATGCAAAATTTCTTCTTTTTCCTCCTTTTTTTCCTTCTCCTCTCACATATAGTTAGGGTTGCCGGAAGCCGGAGGGAGGCTGGACGAGGCTGAAGGGGGCCGAAGGGGGTGGCCGGAGTGGGGCGGCCGGAAGCAGAGGAGGCGGCAGCTGGCTGCTTGCTGGGCCGACAGAGGTTGGCTGTTGAGAAGAAGAGAGGGGAGGGGGTATATATAGGAAGGATGGAGAGAGAGAGAGGGGAACAGTCGGTCGATCGACCGCCGACCCGACGCTTACTAGCCGTCGATCGGGGCGACGCATGCGAGAGCCGCACTATAACAACCCAAAGTCGTTATTTTGCATATTGGGTCAAAATCCCACCTTAGGAATCAAGATCCCAGGGAATTTCAATTTAGGGCAAACAAAATTACAAATAGATAGAAATAGTTTTTAGATCAAAGTGCCCTAATTTGGGAGAAATCCGATTACGGAAGCTCCTGTTTTATTTTTTGAATTATTTAAATTATAAAAATCAAAAACATTGAAATGTATGTCCGAATTCATCGTTTTCAGTATCGTTATGTTAAGTATATTATTTAAAAGCTGCTCGAGAAGTTTCATCTAATTCAAAGCGTCAATTTGATCGTGACAAATTTTCGAAGTTTTAAACCTCAAAAATTAAAAAATAAAATTTTGCTCCGACTCGAAAATTTTCGGCGCGAAGGTGTTCGCTATGTCATAACACGCCTCGGTGTCAAGTTTCGTTGTATTTGGACGCCAAACGGTGAAAAAATGCAATTAATTTAAAGTTTAAGTTTTTTTTTCCATTTTTCCCTAATCCTCTATTTTCCCTTTACCCCCCCCAAATAAATTGCAACCTGCGATTTTCTTCCGCCAAAAAGGCGGAAGCCTAACCTACGCCCCTGCGCCTGCTACATGTGCCGTTTTTGGCGCAGGTTGGTCGGCCCTCTTGACCGACCACACCCTTATCTCTCGCCTCCTATATAATCTCAGCCCCTCCTTTCCTCAGCCCCATAGTAGCCCTCTCCTTTCTCTCCCAACCAGCCACAGCAGCCTCCGACAGCTCCCTCTCCAGCTGAACCAGCAGCCTCCGGCAACTCCGACAGCTAGCAAACAGCCAGGCCCCTCCTTCCAGCAGCCCCCGACAGCCAGCTATCAAACCGCCAAACCACTCAGTAGCCGCTGCTAACCAGCCTCTTGCCGCTGCTACCTCGGCCAGCCATCCGGCTACCCCGTTCCAATCCTCCCTTGTTTTCCGGCAATTCCTAAAAGCTAAGGTACGAGAGGTTGTAAATGGAAGAAATTGAAAAGAATGCTTTCTTACTAACCTTATATGCATTATTATACAAATTTTATTAGTCATTCATATTTTAATCATTCTCATTAATTAATAATGGGAACAATTCAAAATGCTATAAATGACTACTATTTCTATTTTTAAGTATTCTTTTCATTTATATCGTTACTCTTTTAATACAGTAACATTATTATGAAATACAGACTGAAACATTATAAAGGAAAAAAACAAAATAAATAATAAATATAAAAATCACGAATTATAGCATCACTTTTAAAAGAGACTAATTTAAAGAAATATCGGGAACTTAAATGTAGATTGAGCGAACTGTCACTCATTTGAACTTTTGAACTCCTGAACTTAAAGACTAAAGATATTCAGTATATGATTTGCATTAATCTTGCATTTTTCTATTACTGCTATGATTCGCATATTTGCTTTGAGCCAAATTCATTTGAAGCTTGGTTGGTTGTCCGGAACCAACGTAATATCATTCGGGATTGTTACTGGAAAATGACATCGGTATCATTAGGGGTTGTTACTGGAAAAATAACATCAATAATATTCGGGGTTGTTGCTGGAAAAATGACATCAGCAACGTTCGGGATTGTTATTGGAAAATGAAATCAATAACATTCGGGGTTGTTACTGGAAAAATAACATCAATAACATTCGGGGTTAATTACTGGAAAATGACATCAATAACCTTTATTTTGTGATAAATACTTGTTACAGGAAATTGTTTGCTTATTTTGTGCGGTTGCCTTACCTATCCTACATTTTATTTCCATCTTACCTCTGTTAAACGCACCTTTATAAAATAATTTGTTATTATGTACTGCTATACTTATTGTATTCTCTAATTACTGGGAATTCTAATCTCGGTATTATTTTATGTACAATACCAGGTCAGGTGCTCCTGGAAGAGGTTAAACAAGAACCCTAATTTTCAATGGATCGACGACGGCGCTGTTTTGCTTATTGTTTTTCTTTTTTTTGTTTTGTACGATGAATGATCTTGTAATATGAATTTTGATAAATGAAATATATCTTTTACTTTTATATGCGTATTCTTTTTCTCTCAAATTACTCAATATAATCCTGTGGTAAGTGGACACCCGATTCCCGAACAGTTTCCACTGAACCGACATCGGGCCTCCATACGCACGATCCCATATCTGGCAGAATTTGCGTAGACAGAGCCTGCGCCCTGCCGGGGGAGAGGAAAGAAAACATAAAATTTTAAATATATAATTTTAATTAAATTTTACTCATTTTTCTGTCGTTTGACTTCCAAAAATAATAAAATTTGACACATATTTGACGAACACCCTTGCATGTAACACCCTTGCACCAAAAATTTTGAATTTTGATGTCATTTTTTACTGAGGGCATCAGCTATAATGTTGGCCTTATCAGGGTGATACATAATACTAAGATCATAGTCGCAGATTAATTCAAGCCATGCAGTTTAGCTTCTTCTAGGTAAATATATACTTTGAGCTTTGGTGGTCTGTAAAGATCTCGCATCGTACCCATATAAATAATGTCTCTAGATTTTTAAGGCAAAAACAACTGATGCTAATTCCAAATCGTGAACTGGGTAATTCTTCTCATGCTTCTTTAATTGCCTTGAGGCGTGGGCAATTACCTTCCTTTCTTGCACAAGGACACATCCCAATCCAATGTTGAATGCATCAGTGAATACTTGATAATTAATTCTTTCTTGCGATAAGATCAAAATTGGTGCGATAGTTAGACTTCTTTTAACTTCTGGAATGCTTCTCCACACTCTAGGCTCCAGATGAAAGGTACCGCTTTCTAAGTTAACCTTGAAAGAGGTGAGGCTAATAGCAAAAATCACTTAACAAAATTTCTGTAGTAACCTGCTAGTCCCAAAAAGCTTCGAATTTCAATTACAGTGATGAGTTGTGGCCATTCCTCAATGGCGCTTATTTTATTATGATCAACCCTTATTCCTTCAGCACTAATTACATGACCAAAAAAAACAACAGATTTTAGCCAGAATTCACACTTGTGTACTTTGCATACAGTTATTGCTCCCTTAATGTACCCAACACGAGTCTTAGGTGATTTTCATGATCTTTTTCACTCTTAGAGTAAATAAGTATGTCGTCAATAAATATGATCACAAATCTATCTAGGAAGGTCTAAGAACTCGCTGCACTAGTTTCATGAATACTGATGGAGCATTGGTTAATTCGAATGACATTACCAAAAACTCAAAATATTCATAACGAGTTCTGAACATTGTCTTAGAATGTCTTCTTCTCGTACTCGTACTTGATAATAACCTGATCGCAGATCTATTTTTGAGAAGACTTTTGCCCAGGTGAGTTGATCGAATAGATCGTTTATTCGTGGAAGCGGATACTTATTCTTGATTGTTATTTTGTTTAACTCTCGGTCAATGCACATGTGCATCGACCCATCCTTTTTCTTTACAAAAAGAACTGGAGCTCCCATGGTGGCATGTTGGGTTTTATAAGACCTTTATCCATTAGTTCTTATAATTGCTCATGTAGTTCTTGCAGCTCTTTTGGGGCTAGATGGTATGGTGCCTTTGACAGTGACTGCAATCCAAGCATAATTTAGTAGTAAAATCTACTTCCTATATTGGAGGTAGACCAAGAAGCTCTTCTGAAAAGACATCGAGGAATTCTCTGAATACTTTAGTTTCAGATAAAGGGGTGTCTTTTTCTGCTTCCATTATCCTAGTGACTAAGTAAGTCTCACACCCTTTGCGAATTAACTTTTCCGCTTTAAGTGCATTGATTCGTGATGTATTAATGCCTATTCTTCCGATGAATACTTCTAGTTTCCTTTCTCCTTTAAGGGTGACCTTCTTCTTTCAACAATCAACGACCGCTTCATGCATACTCAACCAATCAATTGTCCGAAATAAAGGAGTGGCTTGCTCCTGTATCGAACAAGATGTTAAAAAATTTGTTATTAATTTGTATGGCGCCTAATTAGAAAAGGAAACAACTATTATAAAAAGTTTATGTATGTGTGTGGAGAGATTTTAAAAAAATAAGGTAATGTACCTGACACTACGTTGTTGTCATCGGGTGCCATGATAGGTGTGAGGGCATACATCCTTGCTGAAATGGTGAGTCGAGTGACATGTCCATTCCTTTGGGTAGATACCGATGTTGTTGTAACATGTCTAAAAGCAGCTCCTCTCCATTGATTGTTGGCAAGGGGGGCTGCAGGTACTGAGCTCTGGTTTGGGGCAGATCTTGCTCCAGAAATAATCTCTATCGATAGTCTTCTTGGAAAAATAGAAACAAAAATCATAACCGGAGCACCCGCAAGTATACCAGTGGTTCTGCTCGAGGTAGCATCTCCCAATCGGGTGAGGTCGATCACAATTTAAACTTTCGTTGGTCCTGGGAACTTCGGCAGACATTTAGTATGCCTTGGCTAGTTGAGGGTAACGAGGTCGCTTGAATGCCTCTTGGTCCCTAGCGGAAGTGACCGAGCTCGTTCCATGTCTCTCTGCGATCACTTGCTCGTTATGCTCCAGCATTGTTGCACTCTAAGAGCTCAACAAATTTTGTATGCTTAAGCGAAATCTGATTAGTGTGAATGTTGTCCTTCAATCCTTCTAGGAATCTAATGCACCTTGTCGCTTCACAATCTACCAAATTAGGTGTGTAATGAGAGAGTTTTGTGAATTTTGTCTCGTAAGCTGCCACTGATCTATTGCCTTGAGTTACCTTTATGAATTGACTCTCAAGTATCCTCAGCACAAAGCGAGGAATGTAGCGGCTTCTAAATGCTCCCATGAATTCTGCCCACGGTATATTCTCTAGATTGATGCTCCCAAAGATGATTTCTTAGATGATTTTCCACCACCTTTCAGCTTCACCTTCTAGCAAATTCTTTACTAGTCTAACCATTTCAAATCCAGGATATTTTAAACTATCCTATTTACTTTCAACGGCTTGGATCCAATCTTCAACTTCCATGGGTCAGGCTGAGCTGTTGAATGTAGGAGGATTTAATTTTAGAAATGCTTGTAACGCATCATCTATTCGCAATCTTTGTCCATGTGGGAGTTCTGGCATGAGAAGGGAGGTAGAGGTTCTCCCTTGGTTTATAAGGGCTAATAATGCAGCTTCTTATTGTCGGTCTGTTCTATTATATGTTGTTGCTGTAGAAATGGCTGTTTTGACAGAGGTTGCGGAGGGGTACCGCAAGGAAGGCTTCATCGGAATCCATCTATTGAAAATGATTAATAAAAACTTGTAATTAGTAGAGGTTTTGTCTAACTGAATACATAAATATTTATTTGCAACAATAAATAGATGTTGCAATTTTTTTATTCAAAAAATTCCCTTTAATAAAAGATCCATATACAAAAAGGGATGCATTAACAGTATAACTAATTCCTTGCTGGATGCACATCCTCGAAGGATATTCTTGGGATACAAGGTCATATTCTAATTTTTCTAAACATCGGAGGAATCAGAACTAGCTGATCTCCTTTTCAACGAGGACTCCCGGTAATTACGGAGGTTCCCAACTTTTCTTTTTCCTTTTGAAGTGGAAGTAGTCGTGCTGTTGATTTTGATAAGATTTTTTAGGTGGAGTTCATCGTGTAGTTGGATGACTTGGCAATTTTGTACGTCATCCTTCCTTTTTAACTCCCATTCTATCATAGATATCTTTCCATATAAGGCACCTTTCAGCACTTGGACTTCCATCTCCAATTCCATGATCCTGTTTCTGGATACTGACACACGCCAGGCCAGGATACTTTCTACCTCACATAATTTCTCCACCATTGCATCTTCCTTTGCTTCTGCTGTGAGGGCGTCCATTTTAGCGTTAAGCCTAGTCATTTCAGAATGTGAGAAGTCACCGTCACTAGCTTCCTCTTCAAAGTACTCAATCATTTTGTTATTGGGATTCATCTATAAAAGATAAAATAATTAATACAGATATGTTGTTTTAGTACCTCCATGTTCTAATTACAACGATGGTGGAGAGTTATCAATCCCCTAACTTTGCATAGTACTGATTATCTTATTCTAAATGTCAATTTTAATTTCTTTATAGAATTAGCATGAATGGATATATCTTTGTTTTTGTATGTATATTCTTTCCTTTCAAATGTGCTCAACCCAACTCTAATACTTAATTGTGATGGCCCGATGCCGGTTCAGCGAAAACTGTCCCGACATTAGGCATTCACAAACTGCAGGATCCTATTGAGCAATTTAAAAGGGAAGAGATACACATATATAAAAGCCAAATGATATTTCTCATTCATCATAATTCTATATTACAAAATAGCCAACATACACCTCTTACAAAATTCATCATTTAAACAAAAGATAAACTGAAACAAAAATAAAATAAAAATAATAAGTAGCATTGTACATCCATCAGCAATTTGAAAATCTATGATTTAAAGTTCTCGTTTGAGTTCTCCCAGAAGTACCTGACCTGGTATTGTAAAGAAAACAATACCGGGATTAGAATTTTCAGTAATTAGAGAATACTCTAAATACCGCAGTAAACAATAAAATATTACATTTTCTATTTGCAGAAGTGCGATTAGCGGAAATAAGGATGTAATAAAAATGCAGGAAAAATAAGGCGCAATTACGCAAAAGGGATAATTAATTTCCTGCAAAATATTTTATCACTTAGATGTATGTTACTGATATTGTTTTTTCAGTAACCAATCAACGTATGCTACTAATGTCACTTTTCCAGTAACCAACCAACATATGTTACTGATGTCATTTTTCCAGTAACCAACCAACGTACGTTACTGATGTAATTTTTCCAGTAACCAACCAATTTATAAGAGGATGTTGGTTTCAAACAACTAACCAAGCATCAATATGAATTTGGCTCAAAGTGAAGTTAAGCAGCAATAAATTGTATATAAATGCAAAAAAAGTAATACATGTATATATATTGGGTACCTTTATCTTTAAATTTCAAAAATGCAACAATTAATCAAATTTGCATAAGATTTTTGGTATTTAAATTATATTTTTAGCTAATACTTAGAAATTTATATATCTGAGAAAAATAAAGTAGTATGATATTTTATGAATATTTATTATCTTCTTTTCTATTATATTTTTATTTCTCTCTCTTCTTAATAGAATATAGAATTTAAGTTACTAAATGTAATAATAATATTATAATAGTATTATTATTATCATTTTTAATAGTAATAATGATAATAATAATATATGAAAGAAAATGATAGAATGAAAATGACTGTAATTAAAAATTGCATAAAATAATAGTAATAAAAAAAAATAACACAATAAAAATAACTGAATTGAAATTGACAGAATAAAAATAGTAATCATAATATAACATTTTTACTGTTAGTATTATTAATTAATGACAACAATAATAATGCTAATAACATATTTATTATCATCATTATGATAATAATAACATATTAGAGATAAATAAAGAAAAAATATAATTATTATTATGTAAAATGCAAAAGAAATAAAGAAAAATAAATAAATAAATAAAATGCAAAATTTCTCCTCTTTTCCTCTTCTTTCCTTCTCCTCTCACCTAGAGTTAGGGTTGTCAGAAGTCGGAGGGAGGCCAGACGGAGCTGAAGGGGGTGGCCGGAAGCAAAGGATGCGACGGTTGGCAAAAGGCTGGCTGCTTGCTGGGCTGAGGGAGGTTGGTTGTTGGGAAGAAGAGAGGGGAAGATGTATATATAGGAAGGATGGAGGGAGAGAGAGGGGAACGACCGGCCAGCAAGCGGCCGGTCGGCCGCCGACCGGGCGTCGACCCGCCGCCAACTAGGGCGGCGCGTGCGTGAGCCGCACAGTCCCGTCTCTGGCAGAGCCTGCACCCTGCGGGGGGTGAGAGGAAAGAAAACAGGAAATTTTAAATAAATTATTTCAATTAAATTTTTAGCATTTTGCCATCATTTCTTTCAAAAATAATGAAACTAGACACAAAGATGTGTTACGATGAGATGAACACTAACGAAACTAGACACGGAGGTGTGTTACAATGAGACGAACACTAACGAAACTAGACACAGAGGTGTGTTACGATGAGACGAACACCCTCGCGCCAAAAAATTTCAACTTGGAACTATATTTTATTTTATATTAATTTATGAAGTTTGAAACTTCAAAAATTAATTACGATTGAACCGGAGTTCCAAATTTGATGAAACTCTTAGTGTAGCATTTGAATAATATACTTAACCCAATGACACTAAAATCGATAACTTAGGATTTATATTTAATTTTCTCAATTTATTGAATTTAAATAATTCAAAAATTAATCTAAGAGTTTCCGTTATCCGGATTTCTCCCAAACTAAGGTATTTTGATCTAAAAACTATTTCAATCCAATGGTAATTTTAGCTTGCCTTAATTTTGAAATTGTCCGGGATCCTGATTTTTTAGTTGGAATTTGACCTAATTTGTAAAATAATGACATTGGATTGTTACAAAGAGGCTCTCCCCTTGACTGTGCATGTTCAAGCAAGGAAAGAGAATGAGAGGTTAAAAATTAACTCACATAAAATGATGATCCTATTCAATCAGGTTAAATCATTTAAAAATCAAAGTGTGCACATATTTTGGCATATTTAGTGTTATCAAATCAGTATTTTAGTTACAAAGTTGCTCCAAGTCATAGTTCATTTGGTGATTCAATTAATCTATTGAAGTTTTCTAACACAACTTTAATTGTTTTGCAGTTAGTATTTTTGTACTAAAATTTCATTGGATCTAGAGAGAATTTAGAACCATATTAATAATAGCATATTAATTCGGTTATTGCATAAAAAATAGTTAAATGTTGAATAATACAGAAGTGCATCCAAAGTTCTCAGCATAAAAAAAAAAGTACATGTGCTACTCCACTCAATCCCTCTTTTATTAATGAAGGCATAAATTAAAAAAGCTATCATGTTAAGAATTACCTTTATCACAGCTAAATTTGTATCAATATCTTTAACTTTGACCTGATCTAATGTTGCTTGTGCTGCCTCAGTCCTACCGGAATAACATACTGTTTTTCTAACAGCCTTCTGTAAGAAACTTGTCTCACCGACATGAACATCCCTGTGTAATACCTCTATATCTTTGGGCCACTGATTATTTGGCAATAGCGTAAATCCCAATTTATTAAGTGCATACAGCGCGACTGGGAATGGGATTTTATGTATTCTTTCAACAGAATAAACCTCAACAGCATCACTATTATGTAACTGAACAATCAAAAGTTCAAGATGATTATACAAAGCTTCTAATATCTTGTCTCCTTTTGGAAGTTTTTCTGTTAAGTTAAACAGGAGGGTGGTCCTGAATTGTGAGGGAATGACATGAAAATTATCTTTTATAACACGAAACCTGAAGATGCCTAAAATGGCCATTGAAAGAGCTTCTTCCCTTAGATGCTGTTTTAAACTGAATTTCCTGACAAATCTATGTGCATATAAAACTTCCCGGATGATTCCGAGCCAGTAGTCTCTCCTTGAATTCCCAAAGATTTGAGGAAATTCGAAAAAGATTGGCTCTGTTCTGTTGCAATAGTTGAATAAGTTAAGAATATTTATTTCTACAGAAAAAAAAGTTGCAAAGTTGATGCCTTCATAACCATATCTTTGATTCAACACTTACAGATAGCTAGCTTTGTACATCACAGCATTATCAAAAAGGTGAGCACCCCATGGCCCAGTCAACTCACGCTTGACAACTTGCTTTAAGTTTCTTTCTAAGTCATACCTAATAGCTTTGTCATACGATCCAACACCAAATCGCTCAAAGTAAAGGGCAAGGTTGGTCAATGTTAACCTTCCTGATATCAAGAATATATCACTACGATTGTTAAAATTAAAACTAATGAGCAAAGGTCACAAGGAAGACACTTACCAGGAGATGTTGACTTCCCAATATGTTGCAACACCAGATTAGTAGGCATAATACCATCAAAATCTAATATAATTTCATTAGAAGCAAAATGAAGTGGAAAAGATGTTGATCCTGTCAGACATTTTGCAGAATTGAACACCCTGAAAAATTAAATATCTTGAGGACATCATCATAACATTATAAAAGCATAAGTTTAATATACAAAAAGTTGAGCTTGATTTGGCAAAATTGCAAATGTTCAATGGTTTCTTTTAGTTCATTGAAAAATAGTTATTGAAAAATAATTAGGATAATGGAAATAGTAACACTTGAATTATGCAGTTGTTCTTGATTAATTATGCAGCTTTTCACTACAAATAAAAATTGCAAGAGTAAATTTGAAGGTAGAGCTCAGAAAAAAGAGTGAAGAAAAAATAATGTTTGAAGCTTTATTATCACAGATGTTCGAATGGCTTTCTTTCATGGCAATGTTTTATATTATTGTTTTAATTAATGTCATTAAGAGTTTTTAAATATTTTCAACAAAAAAATTTTAACAATTTGTAAGCATGTCATTATTAATGTGCGTTGTAGTTTTTATTGGCACTTACCAGTGGTAATATTTAATAAGAATATTATTACTTCATACCAAAAAAGAAGTCAGCCATATAAAGCAATCTATAGTGTAATAGTTTAAATTTTGAAAAATAAATTTAATTGAGTAAAATTGATTATATTTAGAAAAATTAAATAATTAAAGATTCTAAATATAAATTTAAAATTTTTACAAAGTAAGAAAATGCCAAAATAAGATTATCTTTTATTGGGTTTTTGTGGAAGTTTGATAATTTTTTGAAACAATAAAATTTTTAAATAAATTATTTAATTGAAAAGCTTTAGAAAATTATATTTAATTATAAATCTAAATGGGAAAAATATTTATATTTCTAGATTCAACACATTATAAACCTAAATGGGAAAAAATTTATACTTCTAGATACAACACATTTTAATAATTTTATTAATTTGAGTTGAAATGAGAGAAACATACAAACAATTCAAATATTTTTTTTTTAAATCTTATCTAAATTAATTAATAACGGCGTGAAATAATTAATAAATTGAAGATGGATCCAATGCGAAGATTAAATCGTAAAATCAAACATCCCCAATTTTATTAAAATTACAGACAGATCCAACGGTCGCAATTTTGTTAAAATGCGAATAACGATGATGATTAGACCGCGTAATGGTCTAATCATCAACTACGAAAACGAGTGATGAATATTAAATAAATAAATGTTACTTAAATCCGAAGACTCGGATTAATCCCGAATAATGAATTAAAATTAAAACACAAAAATGATCGAACAAGGGAGATTAAATCCAACGGCTTAGATTTAAACCACGATGGGCTAGATAGTCTCAAGCCCGACTTAGGATAACCTAATCCTACAAGGTCATACCCTATCTCGCAATATCACAACGGCCAAAAACTCTAATTTTGGAAACTTACTTAAACATGTTCAAATCATTGCTTAATTAATCATGATTAATTCATTACCTTATTATGAGTTAGTAAAATAATAATTGTTGCCTAAACATTTCTAAATATGAGTAATTTCCTTTAAATTGCCATGAAAGAAATTCCAAAATTCTCTTTGATTATTGCTTGAAATGCTCCTGAATGTTTCTAGATAGTAGGGAATTCAATACGAATTTAAATTAGATGGTTTCATCTGAGTTTACTTCATAAAGCCTAAAATCACTTCTTCTCTATTTTCAGTCTTGCAAATCTCCACTCTCCCAACACTTCCAAACCTTCTTTAATCCCTTATCACTCTCAAACGATTTGTTGGAAGTTGTCCATATCCTCTAAATACGTTGTAACCTCTTAGACACAAAAACCTTTTTCTCAGTTACTCCTCTTCTCTTCTTGGATGTAAAATACCAAAATATTATTCTCAATTGTTTAATAATATTCAAATAATTTTGACCTCAGATTGAAAATCTGACTTCACCATTGCATTCACAACCCCCAAATTAGCTAGGAGTGAAATTTTAAATGCATTTGAAAGATATTGATTTTTAGACAAATATTTTAATATTATTTTAAATACCTGAAAATTCGAGTAATTAAACACTCGTCGGATCAAAAATCCGAGTGCGCCGTTGCGTTCAGAAGACCTCAATTAGCTAGGATTGATATTTAAAAAAAAAAAATTGGAATATAATTATTAAGTTAAGATTAATTAATTAAATTAATTAAATTAAATAAAATAATTATTTATTTAATTATTCATTAACGGCGCCGTCTGTATTTAAGTTAACGCCATCCATTAATCGTTCAAGAAAACGGTTAGATCTCAGCCGTCTGATCATTTGATCAGACGGCAACTGTTCATCTTCTTCGTATGACTCCCGCGTGTCGCGGGAGCCGACACACGGCTCTCGATTCCTCGTCCACGCGTACACCTACCGCTTTAGGAATAAGTTAAGACCACGAATCGTCATTCCAATGCTAACCTCTGCTCTAATCGATCATCGGCAAGGAAGAGAAACCTTCTGTTCGACTTATCACTATCAACCGTCGAAAAACTAGGTACCCGATCTCTTAATCTAAGCATTCAATATTACATTTTGTAATTCGTATACCTATTTCATAGCTTAGATTAACATTTGAACGGATGTGATCGGCAATAATCAAACGCAATCGAATCAATTTCACTGATCGTATACAGTCAATTCCGCTATTTGATTTCCTCGCCGATAGAACTCCCTAGGGTTAGCTATTCCCGGAGCTGTAGACCTCCTTCGGCCATGATCTAAACACCGATCGAAAGGTTACTTCAAGACCTTTCGATCGGGGTATAAACCAACTCTTGTCACCAAGGATTTGGTCGGCGATTTTGAAGCCCTAGACAGCGTGCGCGGCGAAGTCTCGGGGGGGAAGAAGGAGAAATTTTGGGTCCGGCCGGGTCGACCCGGGCCCGACCCATCTCGACGGGCTTTTGTCCGTTTCCTCGGGCACTCGAGTACGCGGGACCCACGCCAGCCACAGCGCAAATGGGAAGACGCCACGTGGACGTGGGGCCCGCCAAACACCTTTTCCTGCAAAAAAAAAAATATATATATATATATATAAATATAAAATCAGTAATTATTAATATATATACATAAATAAATATAAATAATCATAACAGAAAATTTTAAATAATATAATAAGATAATATTTAATAACAATATATTTAATAAAACAGATATTAATATATAAATGTCAAATCAGATAATATAAAATATAAACAGAAAAATATTAAAAAATAAAAATAGAAATCTAAATTCTTACAATAATTAAACAAATAATAAAATAAATATAGTAATTAATATTTAAATAAATAATAGATAAAAACAGATTTAATTAATAAAAAATAATAATAATAATATATACGTATATATATATATATATTACAGTAAACTAATAATTAAAATACAGTAAATAATAGATAAATAGAAAATTTATAAAAAAAAATCAAAATAAAACAGACATTAATTAAAACTAATTAATTAAAATTATTTAATAATATTAATCAATATCTATATATCTATACTTAAATAAACAATAAAGAAAATATACACATAAAAGCAGAAAAATAAATATCATTAATTAATATTTATTAACTAATATATATATTAATTATTATTTAAAATAATTAAATAGAGAAATATTATTTAAAATCACATTTATTTATATATATATGAATTAATATTAATCAATGTAAATTAATCAAATAAATACCAAAACTTTAAAACTAAATAATTCCTAAAATACTTAACTAAATTATACATTTTAATATATCAAATTTATCAAAAAAATATAAGGAATTTATTAGAGGTATTAAATTTCCATTTGGACTAATATTTAATATAGTGACATTTAGGATCCCTAAATTGAACCCTAAAAATCATAAAATTTAATTTAGTCATAACTTATAAATTACTAATTCAAATATACTAAATATAGGTCTTAAAATACTCAGAAAAATTTAAAGAATATTTTAGAAATATTAATTTTTCTGTTTGGATTAAAATTTGACTAATCACAATTAGGACCTAACTCTAATTAAACCTTTAAACCTAGAAACTTCAAATAACCATAAGTTAGTCAATTTAACTCCAAATTAGAAAAACCTAAATTTTAGTAAACTGCAAAAATATTTAGGATCCAACGGTTAGATTTCCTAATTAAAACTTGATTAGTAAATATTAGCAATTATAATAATTCAAATTAAGTAATTTTAGTTTTAAATGACTCATAAAGTAAATTAGAATCTAAATATATTATTAGTTTAATAATTTTGTGACTAAAATCACTAATCACTCTTTAATTATAATAAACTCTAATTATTAAACCCCCAAATTAGAATAGCTATAACTTAGTCAATTCCTATCAGAATTTGATAATTTTGGACTCTATAGAAATTTTAGATCATAATATTCAATGAACTAACATAAATTTTGTATAAAGAATAAAATTACTAAAATACCCTTATAAGGTCAAATTCCCAATTTGACCTTATAAGGCATAAATAATTATATAAACTTAATAAAAAATAAATTCTAATAAATCAAAATAATTATAATACTACAAATCATAATAAAAACATTAAATTGATAAATTTTATTATTTTAGCAGATCAAAGAAATTAAAACTAGTTGATCAAAACAAGTCAGGTACGCAAATTTACTTATAAGTCTTATTTCAGTATTCTTATTTGAGCCATTTTTCTATTTGAGTATTATTTGCACTGCTTACCGCATTTTAATCTACAAAAGAATTATATCAAAAAGCATGTAACAAAAAGAATTTATATATTTTGTGGTATTTGTCTTTGGAGGGTGGAATGCAAAATTGGAATCTGTACAGATTGGGCTAGCTAGCAAGCCCCTGGGAGTTATATGGAGGGATTTAGCCTCTTGTAAGAAGTAGGCAAATCCAGAGGAAAGACACACCATCAGATCCTAATTTGAGTAAGCTACCGACGGGTGGCGAGATAAGCTTCCTACAGATTTATGCCTATGGGTTACCCATTTGGGCTTAGAGGTCTCCGGACTCGACTTATTGTTACATATGATTTTGATAAAATTTATTTCATATATGTTGATTTTCACAGCTATTTTGCAGGGCAGAAATTGCATTTGGAAATTGCTTACTTTACTTGTAGTTTTATTTTCAGTCATTTTCATATGTGATTCATACCTATTATAGGATGCTAGATTTATTCTTATAAGAACAATTTGCGTACTCCTACCTGACTGGTAAACTGAATTTTTTCAGGTTTTGATAATTAAAGAACTTAGAAGATCTGCCAAATTAAAAGAAGAAGAATTTAAAGAAGCAAGAAGAATGTAGATATTTTATTTCTTATTTTGTAAAAATTCAAGCTGTTGTAACTTTTCATATATATTTTGGCTCTATGTATAAAAGGACTGTGAATTATTATTTTATTTTATTATGTCCTTTTTAAATCATAAAAATGTATATATATTTAACTTCGATCCCCGGTCGCCACATTGGAAATCCTACGGAGCTTCCCAACAGCATTGAAGCATTGTTGGTCAACTCGTCATCCGCGAACCCAACAATGAAGAAAGAAGGCCTCAAGAGAGACCAAAGAATGTTTGACACCTTGCAGCCCGAGTACTCCTGTAGCTTGCTGTTAGGTTGATTGTCCAAGGCTTAATGGACCAAATCCTTGATTCGAGCCCAGTTAGGAACCTCCTCTGAACATCACTGGACAATTGAAATCATCTGCAACTCCATCTGTTGTTCTTAATAGTTCTACCCGAGAGGTGCCATATTCTTCTTTCATATCTTTCCAATCTATGGTATTAGGGTTTGGAATTTTTATTTTAATGCTGCTATATGATATAGCAGAGGGCGCTAGAACAACAAATCCTGATGATTATTTAATCCTAAGGGTGTTAACCTAGGGTTAGACCTAGCAATGTATTATTCCTTAATTTGTTTGAATATTTAGCTTAATCATTAATTAATCCCTATCTAATTTATGTAGTTGAGAGAGCTAACGATAGGATTATGGTTTGCAACTTTTTCCTTAGCCAATTAAGATTGGTGAACCTTACTCTCTTTTTTATGTTGAATCAATTCTAAACTCCCTTCCAAGTTTTCAAGTCCTAATTAAGATAATTTAAGAGTTTTAATTGAAGATTAAATTCTGATTGAAACCCATGGATAGAGAGTAGAATATTAGATTAGTGTCTTACAAATGGTAAATCAAAGGACCTTACCCTTAATCTCTTTTAAGGATTCAACCCTAATGAACCCCATTGAAATTTGTGATTTGTGCATAAAAGCCCTTTATTTTAAAATGAAAGTTGCTTAGCTAGTTGTTTTTCACATTTTCATTTTTTTTATAGTACCTTTGTTTGCTTTTTTTAAATCAACCCACATTAATTTGCTTTTATGCAGGATTATTTTGAAAATAAATTTCATAAATTTTTAGTGTTTGTCAAATTATAGCAATCACCCTATTAGCAATTAATCATTGCTCAAAACACAATAAAAAATTTGTTCATGAGCAGTCAATTCATTGTTCATGTAATAATTCATTGTTTAACTCCTTGTTTTTTCCCTCATCCTACGCTCCTGCTTATTCTCAAGTTGTGTGTAAATGTATATGTTTTTTTGAAGCAGCTGAGGGGCATCAGCCCAAAAATTGATAATCAAGTACACAAAATCAATTACATACAAAATGAAAGCTAATTGAAGCAAAATGCAGTAATAAGTAAAGATTAAAAAGATTAAAGTACTAAAAGGTGAAAACGAGGGGTAAGGAAATAGGATGTACACTATCCAGGGACTTAGTTGGTGCAGGATGAACCACACCATGCATGTGAGGGCTCACCTAGCCATTGAGGTTGCTAAGCCCCATATTGCTGTTATTGTGGGAGCCATCTAGTTAGTGGTATACCCTCAACAAAATATATATGTTGAATTAAAAAATCTAGTAGATCAACATACCACCTTGGGCTGTACCTATAAATAATCTTCTAAGCGTTTTTTCTTAGTAGTTCCATAAACTATGATGATATGAATAAATTACGTAGTGGATGAGTGTATGTCCCAAGTGATAATATGTTTACCAAGCAAAAAAAGTGTTTTTATCAACTTAATTATGATCTCAAAGATGTTATTCATCTAAGTGACAAGCTGAAGAATGTAAGTTTCATGCTAAAAGATTTTCCGTAAACTTCTAACAGACACAATGGCATATAATGGCCATTAAGATAAATTAGCTCTCCATATAATAGCATTGCACAATGTAAGAATATTTTATTTTCCTTTAGCATTTTTAGGTGTTCTTTATGTTAAAATGAAAAATTATGTGGTATGTACAGAAATCTACCTTCCATTAAAAACTAATTAAATAAGTTAAGAACTTGAATGCAACTTTAAATCAAACTAACCAATCGATTCTTTAGTAAACTAGTTCTAACCAATTCAATCATTTTCACCAGTTATTACTAGTTTGCACGGGTTTAATCAGCATACCCATAATCAAACTAAACCAGACTATCCAATCCACCACAATTCATAGTCAAAAATGATGAACCAGCATATCAAAATTTGGTTTTCAAAATATTGCATCGCATGAATTAACACAACCCTCTCTCCACATCTTAACACAGTAGAAATTTATCACAATTGCTTAACCTGGGAAGATTGTGAGGTTTCTTAAGTGAGCAAACTTTTAAATATCAAGGTACCTTTTAAATAACAATGAGATTTCTAATAAAAAGTTCCTAGATAAGAGGTCATTTGAGAAATTATTATCTGATGATATAGGCAACAGCTCGACCTAATATGAGATAGGTATGCTAAATCAAAAATTACCTTAGTACGTCTTTGCGTGTTAAGAAATTCTAAAATTAAAATTTATGGAAATTTTTCAATAACAGTAAACTCCAACTACTTCCCACAAGATTTCTATAAGTCAAGTTTATATTTCAAATTATAAAGAAAAGTTTATACTCCAATTATGGCAGAATAAAATGTCAATTTATGGTAGGTTGAATCTACAATACTTTAGAAGTATATGTGATAACTTGGGTGCTGATATAATGAGTACAGAAAAGAATCTAAAATATACTTTGGTGATTGGACGATATTGAGCAGCATCAAGTTTTTTTCTATTTCTTTGTGCATTCAATAGCCTCAAGCTCTTACATTTAGCAAAATAATATGCATCCTTCTTTATTTGGCAGAATATGATGCATTGCCCTTTGATATTAAAGGATAATAACTCTTACAATCTTATAGTGACATTGAGATTGTTAGATGATATACTCTGTTATTTGTTCATAGCATTGAAGTTTAGTGTAGCTAAATTTTATAAATGTGAATTAGC
Organism: Gastrodia elata; assembly: GCA_016760335.1. Lineage (NCBI taxonomy): Eukaryota > Viridiplantae > Streptophyta > Magnoliopsida > Asparagales > Orchidaceae > Gastrodia > Gastrodia elata. The sequence goes on along the minus strand of CM028671.1, from coordinate 72,368,302 downwards.
ATCAAATGTTAGCATAAATTACCATTAAGGATTTAGTTTCAGTCAACTAACAACAAAAGATACAAAAGAAAGATGCTTAATGCATTAGTACAAGAAGTAATGAAACAATGTTAAGATAAATTCACAATAATATTATGCATAGCTTTTCGTGTGTGCTAGTGGAAGAGCTAAATTTAAATCCATGGAACCTCTAAAGTTGTTTGTCTAGCAATGTTTTTAGCTATAAAACAAAGATTTCATTATAATAAAATTCATTGAAAATGGAATTGATTCAGATGTTGGAATGCATACTTGTTTAAGCACTTGAGATATTTGTCATATATTAGCACATGGAGTTGCCCGCCAGAAGAACTTGTGAGTGCATCAAAGAGATTGTGGGCAGTGATTGAATCAGCTATTGCTGGAAAAGCAGGAGCTATTTTTGTAAAGGCTTCTAACCCAACAGTATTCCTGTAGTCTACCTGATGAGCATCACTATGAGGAAATATTAACATGATGTAAGGCTTAACATGTACAGGTTTTTAATAACTTGCTAACTAATTCTCAAAGTAAATGATAAGCAAAAGTTTGCTGTTGGCTAACCTGGACAGCCATGCTTGTAGCACTTATACAGAATAGTGAACCCCCACCTTCCTCCTCAATTATTGAGTGCTTACAGAAAGAAGATTCCTTAATTGTAAAAGTAGTTTAGTTTGAAATTAGTCCCGACAAATACTTGAAAACAACCAGTAGCACAATTTCATAAAGAAGTTAAATCAATAATAAAAATGAAAATGAAATCAAATGTTAAATGAGGTAGTTATAAATGTTTTCTACTTTAGGATCTTAGGCATCTCACTTTTAATAATGTTTCAGTCTCTGTATCTGGGACTTCCCATGCGAGCATCATCTCAAACATTAAGTGGCGAACCGTTTTGTCATCAATAAGTTCAGGTTTCTTAGTAATCACATGAAGGGTCTTGTAAGAACAAAATTCTATAAAGTTCCGAACATATTTTGAATGAAGTTTGGCATTGTCTGAAAGCTCGTTCTCAAAAGTCTGTAGCAGTTCATCTGTTGAAATGAGCAAAATCCTGAAAATATCAATCGGCATTTTAGATTCTCATCAAACTCAAGCTGAATTTGAAATGGATTCATATGCATCTCAATTAATGCAAAAGTAGTAGGAAAAGAATACTTGAATATGGAAAGAAAAGACACATCGATATTTTATTCTGACTTTTTCATGTGAATAAATTTCTCTAAAATATCACGTTAAAGAACTTCTCATACAGATTTACATTGATTCAGAATTTAATTAAGATGGCTCTATATTGCAAGCCCAGCAATCCAAGTACCAAAGATTCGTTTGGGCCATTGGGGAAGCTTTTTAAATGATTTACTGCAAAACTAACAATGTTTTTTAGTTTGTTTTGAGATCACCTTTTGCACCAATTTTAAAAAAGAAATCATGCGTTCCAACTCTAGTCAGCATTTATAAAATGATTTTTGTACTTAAGTACGAAAACCATATTCATATATTGCTACTTTTTTTAATAGCACTTCTAATTTCAAGTGAGCAATGAAGATAATCCCCAGAAATTGATTTAAGCACTGTAACTTCAAATTGCTATTTTTTTTTCTTTATAAGCATCCCAACTAATATTCATACTGCTACAAGCTACAATTGTCCTAAAGAGCTATAATTGTCCTAAAGAAAAACAAGAGCGCTTTTCGACAGAGGCTTAGGCCAACTTAGTGTCAAATGAAATTAATTGGAATAAGTAAACCTTTTAATCTTAACCTCCTAATAATCTAGATAATCTTTTAAATCTGAATTAAGTTACTCCAGTTAAATGATAGAATTACATATTATCTTTTTGTCTATAATTGATAATTCTATATAGCTATGCAATTGCAAAATTAATTAAATACAAAATTACATAGTTAAATATTAATGTTCAATTACATAATTTTATATTGAACATGTAAATATGCAGCCACTATAATTAAATGTATAATAAACATAATTGCATTTAATCATATAATTAAATAATTAAACGCATAATTATGTGTAATTACATAGTTATGTACAAAATTACATTTAATTACATAATTAATGTCAAATTATTATTTTATTATTTTATTATTTTAATTATTTTAAACTATTATAATATATAATTAATAATTATGTGATTACATAATTTAATTATTAAAAGCAATTAACAACTGCCCATTTGAAAAAAATTAATTCTTCAACCTAGCTAATCTTTCATAGCAACCTAACATTTTAACAAACTTATAAGTTTAATTTACCTTAACTTATCTAGCTTAGCCTATCTTAATCATGAACCAAACAATAAGATTAGCGTGACCCATATAATTTTGATGTTGGGAAGACACATGTCAACCTGATCAGTATTACAACCAAGGGAGTATGATGCCCTCGGGAATCACTGTGATCATCATGACTACCAGTGTTGATAAAAAACTTGAACTAATCGGGAGCCTCTAGAAAACATCATCCAATTGCAACCTAGTGGGAAGATTTATAATCGAGAAAAGAGGTAGAACTTGCCCACCCACCTGAAAGACAAATCCGACAAACCTTTAACATTTTCCAAATTCACAACCAATTTGAAGTATGCACCTGGAAGGGCTTTGACAAAATTGGAGTAGCCTTATCCCTTCAGTTGTGTCACCCTGATCTATATTCATAATTACTGTCAGATCCACCATGATCCCATTTTAACCTCAACATTTTTAATACAACTCTAAAATGTCACTGCCTTCCACAGCTATATTCCTGAGGATCACACTTACAAACATCTCCCTCAAATGGAGAGGAAGGGTTACCAATTAGCTCAGACCTCATGTTGAACACATTCCCAATCTAGAAAAAAGAAAACACTGAACTTACTCGGATCATCCCCAGCCATCTAGTGACATTTTCTTTGGTCTTTTTCCAAAGGCCCGTTAATTATGTTGTAGTAATCTTGAAATTTATTGCACAAGATTAGATACTAAAGGTCAAATACCAATTCCCGTAACCAAAAATTTAATACCCATATTAGATATCAAAACTTTGGTACCAATTGAGATAAACTAGAACTTAATACATGAATTAGACATAAAAGCTCTGATACCAACTTTAAGAAATCGAGGCATCTAGTAAAGTATTTTAACTGAAATATGATTATCTAATAATTTATTTTTATTTTTTCAATATTTGGATATGATTCCTTGAATAACACGAGTTGCACTGCTCTTACACTCATATAGTGCATTTATCACCACTCTTGTAACAACCTGAGTTCGTTACTTTGCAAACTAGGAATTCCAATCCCAGTATTGCTTTCTGTACAATACCAGGTCATGTACTTCTGGAAGAGCCTGGACAAGAACTTTTAATCTTAAATTATCAAAACGCTGATGGATCTACGACGGCGCTACTTTAATTTTTTTTATCTCTTTATTTTCTCTTTTGTTGAACAGTGTTCGTGATGTACAATGAAGATCTTTTTTATAATATGAAATTTTAAAATAAATGAGAAATATCATTGTCTTTTGTATGTGTATGCTCTCTTCTCTCAAATTGCTCAATATGATCCTGCGGTATATGAACACCCGAATATCGGGACATCACAACTCTTGACTCACTATACTTTCTCTCAAAGAAATACTTGTACTCATATGTCATTACAAATATATTATTACATTAATATTCATATATTACTCTTTTTTATCTATCTCTATGCTTTCTTCATCATACACTCTTTCTGTGTAACATCATTTACTCTAATCTTCCTCTAAAACTGAATTGGAGCATTGAAAAATACTAGAAACATCCAGTGGATAGCTCTTTATGTAAATTTAAATCAATTTTAATTGAATAAAATAAACTCATATTAAGGATAAATTTCTTAATTTCTTAATTTATATAATTAAAATAATTTATATTTCTTAATTTATTAATTAAAATAATGTATTCTAATTTTTTATCTTATAATACTCAGATATTTGTGAAAAATAATCGAGGCTTCATAAATTTCCTGAAAAATAAGATCTTTCTACTAGCAGAAAAATTGTTTAATGGAAATTTTATTTTGTTAAAATAAGAATTAAAGTCAACTTATCATCTAATAGAGCTTAATTTAGTGATGAATGTCATACCCATACTCTTAACACATTAGCAACATTATAATCCGTAAACCTTAATTTATAGTGCAAAACTCTGAGGGAAAAAAACTCAAAAACTGAACGTAGTTCAGATCTGTTCTACTAAACCACTATAAGCTCATATGTTTTTGCTCTTATTTCAGCAGTCATTTGTTGGATTGAACTCCAACAACCAGTAACTAAGGTCAAGTCAGCAAGGGCTTTCTGTGATAACATCTTTACCAGGCGTGTGAAAGCCACAATGTTGGATTACTATAAGCTTTCTAACCAAGAACTATCAGTTGGCTCCCCAGTTATTCCTATTACGTCTCGCCAAACTAAGTCATTCATTGCATTTATCAGCGGCCAGAAAAATGGCCAGTAAGTCTCTCCCACTAGCGCTAGAAATTAATAGGCTGGCTAAACTTGAATGTCCCCTTTCTTAGGAATGGTGATGCTCGTGCTCTTGCAACATTAGTTCATGCTAAGCATGACCTTATTCCCCGCACATTCCCATTCCTCTCAACACAAATCCATCATACACCTCTCCAAGATGAGTATCACCCACAAACTCCACCATGCCATCAACATCATGCATTGCCCGATCCACCGCCATGCCACTACTATAAGCTCCCCTTGGGCATACAAAAGATTGTTGTCTGTAGAACAAACTACTTTCTATAGCAAATATTTTTTTGTTAATTCTTCTTTTAGTCAAAATTTTCATTGCAAACGCTTACCCGAGGGTTTTGAGGTCCTGCACCTCAAGGCCTACAATCAGTACGCTGATCCAATCAACCACATTAACTCTTTTGAGAATTTAATGTCCCTAAACTAGATTCCTGACATCATTAGGTGATGCTTATTTTGGTTGAAAAACCTGCCCGATAGCTCTATTGATTCTTCTGGGTGTCTCAGGTGACATTTCACAGCAGATTTCGTCGCCTCACAAGGGACTTTAATGAGCCTTCAAGTTCTCTTCTCCCTCAGCAGCGTGAGAATGAGCTTCTAAGGTCTTACTAGGCCTGACTTGTCAAGGCCTCTCATGATATCTTTGAAGAAGGAAAAGTAATCACTCACCAAGCCTTCGTCCATGAGCTACAATCGGGAAGCTTTTGCCTCTTGATCACCAAGAAACTGTGAGCACAAATAAACTATTGATCATAAGAAGTCACCAATATTTCAAACAGGCATTTTTTTTCTCGCATGAGAAGGCTCGAAAAAGTTTATGATAGCTGTGAATACCTAATGCAAACCTCTTCTGGAAAAAATGCAACCCTAACTAGTGCAACCATCCTCCTTTCTCATTCTAGATTTGGAACCCGACACAATGAAGTTAAGAGGTTTAAATGCTAGTACTCTTGATAAGAATCATCACAGCAATGCAATAGGTATCATCCTAGATAAAAATTTAAATGATAATGTAGCGTAAGTTAAATGTAGAGAGAAAATTATATCTTTAACAATTATAATTGATGAAATATTTTTTAATATTATCAACATTTATGCCCCCAAATTGGATTGGAATGGACATGAGTATAAATGAGAATATTTGGCATGATTTAGAAGAGTTGGTTTAAGAAATACCTCAAAAATAGATGTTATTTACAGTGGAGATATAAATGGACATGTTGAAAGGTGACTAAAAATGTATTAGTATTCATAGTGGTCTTTATTTTGCAGAGGTTAATGGAGAAGAAATAATAATTTTAGAATTTACTTTAGATTATGATCTTATAATTATTAATATTTATTTTAAGAAAAATAATGTTATCACTTAATAAGGCTTTTAAAACTTAGATTAGTTATTTTTATTTAAGAAAAGATATTGTTTATATTTCAATGATCATAAAATTATCATAGGGGCGACATCGATTTTTGAATCTATATTTAAAAATATGAAGAAAAGAAATACTAAATCTAAAAAGTTCTAAAACTAAATAATGAAATTTTAAAAAATTTAATATAAATAATTTTAGGAGTAAAATTTTAAAACTTAAATAATATGAATTTGAGAGTGAAACCAATTTTCTGTAGAATTTAATTACTAGTTATATTCACAATGTAACTAAAAGTATACTTAATGAATCAAATAAGAGAACTCCTAATAATTAAGATGCACAGTAGTAAAAATAAGATGTTCAAGTAAAGATTAAAAAATATTATAAGAATGCTTCAAACATATGAATTAAGAGAATGAAAGAAATATCAAATATCTCATGATATTTTGATTTTTGCATTGGAGAATTTATATAATAAACCAATAACTACCAAGTGATAGAGACACATAACAAATTACTCAAATTAAAAGTTAAGGGAGTTATAATTTGATTAAGTAAAATATAATAAAGATAATGACTAAAAAGTATTGTAAGGGCAAATATATTCAATATAAGTTGATGGGCTATTTTACTAAGCTTTTAAATAAAGTTGTAATAATATAATTAATACATATGAATTTAGTTGTTACAAAATAATATCAATTACACTTTTTCAATTGTCTATTTGATAAAGCTGAGATTTGAAATATTTTAAAAAGAATTAAAGTATTAACTTTATTATTTTTAATTATTATATAACGATAATACTAATTTTATAATATATATGTACATAAATTTATAAATGCAGCAGAATAAATATAGCTTTGTTATTATCATTAATAATAATAATAATAATAATAATAGTAATATTATATATATATATAGAAAGAAAATGAATGTTTGATATTAAAGTTGCAGAAACTATAATATATATATATATAAAAAGAAATAAAATAATTGAAATAAAAGTTATAAAAATTAAAAAATATATATATATATAGAAAGAAAAAAAATGACTGAAACAAAAATTTCATAAATTAGAAATATATATATATATAGAAAGAAAGAAAAATAATATAAACAAATGATGCAGAAATTATTGTATATATATATATATATAAAAATATAGAAAGAAAGAAAATGACTGAAATAAAAATTACAAAAATTATAAAATATATATATAGATATAGAGAAAGAAAAAAAATTATTGAAATAAAAGTTATAAAAAATAGGAAATATATATATATATATAGAAAGAAAATGACAGAAGTGAAAATAACATAAATACAAGTAATAATAATAATATTATTATTATTATTATTATTATTATTAAAAGAAGAAGAAAAGAAATGAAAAGAATAAAAAAAAATTATCTCTTTCTCATTTCTTACTATTGAAGAGACTTTACTAGAGGTTGGCAGGAAAACCGGTGATGGCCGAAGAAGAAAGAGAGGGACTGGAGGGGGGAGAGGAGGTGAGAGGCGAGTGGGGGAGGGGAGAGGAGGTAAGAGGATATGTGGGAGGATGAGAGGGGGAAGGACGTATTTATAAACTTTTTTTATTATTTTCTCTCTCCTCCATTATTCAAACGTGAAAAATTTGACTTTTCTTCCTCCTAAATATTTTGAGTGTACAAATTGGCTTTCTCTTCCTCTTCTCTTTCCTCTTTCTCTCTCTTCTTTCTCTCTCCATTATTTTCAAAAATAATAATAAAATATAACACGGAGGTGTATTTTGATGAGACGAACATAATCGCACCAATATTTCTCGATTTGGAGCAATATTTTATTTTATATAATTTTTAGAAGATAAAAACTTTAAAAATTAATTATGGTAAATCCGGAGCTCTAAATTCAACGAAATTTTTTGTGTAGCCTTTTTATAATATTCTTAGTTCAATGACACCAAAATCGCTAAATTTGAGCTTTGTATATAATTTTTCCAATTTACTAAATTTAAATAATTTATAAATTAATTCAGGAATATTTGTTATCCAAATTGCTCTCAAATTTGAGCATTATGATCATAAAAATATATTATATCCAACAGTATTTTTAATTTACCCTAATTTTGAAGTTGCTCAGGATCTTGATTTTTTAGTCGGGTTTGGTCCTAATTTAGATGTAACGACTGAGGTCGTTATAGATTTGGGCAAATGCAGAGGAAGGATACCAAAATTTGTGAAAAGGCTAATAAACAACTGACAGATAATCATAAAGCTTCCTAAATTATATGCCTATGGGCTTACCCATTTGGGCTCATGGGTCTTCAGACTCGACTTTATGTCACATAATGATTTTGATGAAATTTATTCCATGCTTACATATATGTTGAACTCAAGTTTAACATGCAGGGCAAAATTGGCTACATTTGACAAATGTTTATATTTCCTTACTTTTGATGCAAAGTTGTTTATATAACTTCTTACATTGATTTATACCTGATATAGGATGCTAGAAAGTAACTCTTATATACTCCTACCTGAATGGTATTTATTGATAAATTTTTAAGGTTTGATAATTGAACCTAAGAAGATCAACTTGAGTAAATAAATGGCTTAAATTTTAAAAAGTGAGCTGGAGATGAACATTTTTCTTTAATTTTTGTTGTAATATTGAATAATTCATGCAATATATATGTATATGACTCTGTGTAGATAATTATGGACTTGGTATCATTTTACTTTCATTACTAATGTCTTAATTATGAATTATTTTTTAGAAATTCTTGAACTTAATTTCTCGGCCGCCACAGGTTTAAATACTCGTGCTTGTTCCTTGTGTTCATCTTATAGTTTAAGAATAAATTATTCCAAACTTCATCCCAAGAGCATGGTGAGTCAATGGAGTTCTATTATCCATAATCCAACCCTTAGTTAAGTCTTGAATGGGGTTTTGGTCAATCTTGGGTCTAGCCTTGGTTGGCTCACCCATGTAAGATATATGTGTCCTTGAATCCTTACTTGTTCTAGCTAAGTCGATTTTTCATTAATCTATCAATTTGTGAGATTTTATGTTACTATGCATTCCTTGAACTTGATGAAGTTCAAGGTTCTAAGGTTTGTTCTTATGATTGACCTTTAGATAATAAAAGGTGTGCTTAATAGTTTTACCCTCCTCATGAGCAATCTTAAGTCCCTTCTCAAGTGATTAGCAGGCTAATGATGCTTTGATGACCATCTCCCAAGCTTGGTGAGACCTTGGTGGGGGTTGGGTCAACTTTAGCTAAGCTAAGTTTAACCCTATCCAAAGGAGAGTTCAAAAGGAGTAGTTTTCTTGAGGAATCCCTAAGTACTCTTTTTGTCTAGTCTAAAAGAGTTATTTAGGTTCTTATAGTTACAAGGCATGATGTCATAATGTTAAACTCATCATTTGGTAATTTGTAAACTTCCCTTGAGCCATGTTTAGATAATGGTTGGCTTGGGTTTACATCTCAAATCTTATAGTGCAAACTCGATGGGCCCCAAATGTTGGCATTGGATCAACCCGACCGAACAACTATAAGCTCTTGTATTTCTTTTACTTTTTTTTTTGTCGTTTGTTGGGTTGTAACTCCAGCTTCCAGTGAATAAGGTCCAACCAACAAAATTTTTCCATTTGTAGATTTATTCCTATACAATCAAACACTCACTAAAACTTCTCGCCCACGCTCAAAGTTTCGTCAAGCCAAAATGTCACGCAAATATTAGAATCTAAATTCTTGTTTTTTATAATCATAGACATAGAAAATTTGACAAAATTATGCATGACTTCTAGTGTGGCTACTGTGGCAAAAATTTAATAGAGAAGTAATAATTGGATACTTGATGTCTACACAACTTCTATAACAAGAAATATACTAAACTAATATAACCTCAATTTAATAGGGAATGAGATGACCCTATCCTTGAAATCTATTAAGGTTATATATTTGATATCTACTAAATATTTGATAACTACTAAGCTTATATGTCATACTCATACAGTAATAGTGCCAATCCCATATTTAGTTGATATATAGTGTCACATGGGATGATATAACAAGGAATGAGATAGCTATATATCTGATACTATAGCCCCAAATTATATAGGAAATGATATAACAATTTATAAGTAAAAGTTGATCTTCTGCATTACAAATTAAGATAAATAATTATCAGATGTTGTTAAAATTACCAAGCTCTTTACAAGAATTACATTATTTTATTCCCTCAAGATTTTACCAAACTGTCAAACTAAACCCTAAAATCTAACAACTAGATGCAAAATTTCAACTAAAAGACATAACAACAACGATGTGTTGAAGCTGAAGCCGTCCCAGAGCTTCTTAACATGTCTAAAGGAGAAAAAGAGTAGAATATTTTGAGAAAACCTGCAACAGTGTCGGAAGACAGAATTGGCGGTAGTCGAGATAGCATTCATGTAGTCTCCTTAGTTCGTAATCTACATATCTAAAACAAAACTGCACCATTCTTTTTCAGGTTATTTCACTGTCCCTCTCCGTTGTTTCGCTCCAAGCGTAAAAATAACTAGGGTTGGCACTTCACATTTCATATAATAACAAAACTATGCACCATTCTTTAGCTCTCCCTCTCTACTGGTCTTTATTACTCCCTTTCTTTCTCTCTCTATATATACACAATGATTCTTGGAATGATGGAGTCTTTCCCAGCAGAGTAGAAGTTCGAGAAGAGCGGGCTCCCCTCGTTGACACTATTTTCTAAAACTAATACGGAGAAAATCGGATGAACGAGATGCCATTATTATTCGGAAAAGGAAAATCTAATACCAAAAATATCATTAGTTCAACATAGTTTGTTTCAACTTATTACATTTAATTCCAAAATATAAAAATTCGAATCATATATTTAGCACTCAATTTTAATTCTTAAACATTTTTGAAACTCATAACATTTGGTATGTACAATAATATTAGTTTGATACTGAATTTCTATTATCTAAGAATTTGTGTGCTTTGAATTCAAAGTGCCTTAAATAAAATATAAACAAAAATACAAATAGCATTGTGATGAAACTGAAATTATTCTTAAACTATCAAAACGAGAATAAAGATGAAACAAAAGAAAACCTGCAGCATCGACGGATCACTGAATTCGCGATGCTCGAAAAGGCATTAAGGTAACCTCCTTCGTTAATTTCTTCCATATCTAAAATAGCATGTAATCTATCATGATTTATGCACTGTTCTTTCTCGTTTCTTCAGCTGTCTATCTTCGTTATTTTGCTATAAAAGGGTCTACAGTTTGCACTACAACATTCTTTTGCTCATCTACTTCGTCATTATTGATTTATTGCCTTTCCTCCCTTTATCTTTCCAAATGTCAAATGAGAGAACGACGAGTTTCGTCTTTTCGTCTTGTTTATAGACGCATTTGATTATCTGTGCGTACATGGACGATCATAAGCGGATGAACGAGAGGCCAGCATTCCAAATCCTTTTTTTATTCTTTATTTAAGCAAACATATATTTGCGCGGAGCACGACTGGATAATTTTAGAATTTTGTTACGCGGCCAATAATTCTCGCCACGGTGCTAAGCGCGTGAGCTCTGATGTTTTTCAATAGAAACAAATATTTGATTGGAGAAAATAATAATAACTATAATTTATAAGGAATTGTTCTATAATTCTCCAAATTCTTCCAAAAAACCTCATATTTTGTTAATTACCAAAAATTAGTTCATGTATTTTTTTATTATATTCTTAATATATTTTCTCTTTATTATATTTTCCTTATAATATTATGTTTTCCACATAATGTTAAATTTAGATAAAAAATTAATAAAAATTGATAGTACTCTGCTTGTAAATAATAAAAGGGAAAATATATATAACAAATTTTAACAAAAAGATGTGAATCACAACAATGTCATGAGATTGAAGTTGAAAAGCCTTTTCAAATGTGATGTAAATAATGAGTTAAAATAAAAAATGCAACCCGAATGACAAAAAGCATCGATGGAGTTTCTTCATTCATTTCTTCTATGTTTAAAATAATATTGTATTAAGAAAAATATTATGTTTACACAATAATATACACCAAAAAGTATTCATGATCAAATATTTTGGTATTGTTGGGTTCGTAATAATAAAAGAATGCTACACAAAATTTTTCATCAAATTTTGAGCTCGAAATTATCCATTATTATTTGTTGAGATTTTTTTTTAAATAATTAAAAATAAAATAAAGTTATAAATTAATAATTTTTTGTTCAAGGATTTAGTCTTCTGAAGACGGGGTCAAGTTTCCACAAATTTGAAAATGCGAAAAATTGCAATTAATAATTTTGTTTATTTTTCTTCTCCTTCTCTCCTCTCCCCTCCTTTTTTTTTTTTTATTATTATTCCCATAGCACACAAGGGGGCACGCCGATGGGCTGCCCCAACCACCTGTCCGGCGGGCAGTCTCTCCCCACCTCTCTCTCCCCTATTTAAGCTCCCTCACCTCTCCCTCTTCACCTCATAGTCATAGCCTCTCATCCTCCATTGGTAGGTTGCCGACCTCCTCTACCCTCCTCCGTACCTCAGTCGCAACCCGTAGTCTCCATTTATCTTCCTCCCTCGGCAACACCATAGCATTCCCCCTTCTCTCCCCTACTTTTTCTTCTACCCGGCCAACGACCACCCCTCGCCCCACGTCCTCGTCGTGACGATACCTTGCCAGCACCCTGCCAAACTTCTCCCAAGTCATCTCCACCACCTCGGCAAGTCGTCATCTCCCCTCGGCAAACCTCATTTTAAAGGGAAGAATGGTCGCAAGAAAGAAAAAAAAAAGTGAGTAATTAAAATTTTATGAGCTAATTAAAATAAAATAAAATTAAAAATAGAGATAAAAATAATTAAAAATTAATTTAACTTATAAAATTACTCACTAATTTACTAACCACTCATTTTTATTTTTACTATTAAATTTTATTTTGATGCTCTTAACTTTTTTTATTTTGGCTACTAATATTTACTTTTTGTTATAATATTTTCTTATTCAATTTTTTTTATGTTCTTTGTTTTTCTTACTTATTTAATATTATTATATATATATATATATATATATATACTTTGAGAAAAATATTTAAAAATTTTATTGGACGCATAAATGTTTTATTGCCATATTGTCAAGTGCATGATGCTATTTTTCCAATTGAAAATTAACGAAAAACAACATCGATGTGAATCCAAAAGGAAATACTATATTGATATCTTATACCGATTTGTTAATGAAAGCTTAAGAAATATTTGATTAAGTTTTAATTGATAATTAAAATAAATAGTAGATATAAGAAAGCATATTCCCCGTAAGAAATAAGTGCTCAATTTAATTATAGTTTGTGCATCACATGATTTGCAATGCGAGGGTTATTTAACACATTTGTGCCGAATTATGACTTATTATAAGAAAATAAATTTTAATTGTATAATATAAAAACATTAAGATCATTTAGGTTTTGTGTTTATCTTAGTTTAACTCTAAAAGACAAAAGTTACTATCAAATCACATTTTATGACAAAAGAATGCCATATATATCACATTGATGATTTCCATTAATGATGTGATATCACATGCTAAGTAATAGTCTTTATCTTATAGCGATAAGTCATATGTTATGACTTAGGAATTAACTTTTCAATCTTTGAAGTTGTATTCAGCTTGAATGAATATTAAAATAATAGTTATCACTTAATTTGGGTAATTATGTTAAGCTTAGAACCTTGATTAAAATTCCTAACCTTATCTCGTAAGGTAGAATTTTGAAGGTTCAACCTTAAACCTTAAGTTTGTTGATGGATTCTAAATTTAGAATCCTTGAACCTTCTAATAACTTTAAGTCTTAGTTCCTTTGAGTAATTTGAAATCTTATTTTAGCTCATAGAATTCATGGCAATCCTAAGAACTGATTGTCAATCGGATCTTCAATTCTTAAGACAATGCAATCTGCAGAGGAATGTATTTCTTAATCCATTGCAAAGTGCCATGATTTCAGTTCAATAATTGCAGGATTTTATTGTAACAACCCAAGGTTGTTAATCACCATTTAATATCTTAATTAACTTCAAATCTCTTCTATTAGATTTTAAGTAATCATTAGAAGCAAGTCCACAAGTTTAGTTTCAGTTTGAAATCAAATAGGAAAAACTTTAATTTCAGATAAATATTTAAATCAAGAAAATGAATAAATTAATTTGAAATCAGATTAAAAATTGGTCTTCGTTATTGCGCTCCTCACACCCAAACTAGCAAAGGGTAAAATTTTGATGAGTTTTGGAGATAGTCAAAATTTCTCGATTATTTTATTGTATTTTCGAAAACTTGAAAAATGAAATATTTAAGTTGACTTCTGATTAAAATTTTGACTTCATATTTGAGTTCAATACCCTCAATTTAGCAAAAAAACAATTTTTCAAAAATTCATTTAGAAATATATTATCATATAATGCTAATTAAATAAAATTTGGCTTCCAGAGGTGTTAAGGCATAGACTCGCGCAGGACCGGCAAGACAGTTGTTTGTCTGCCTTCTGGAGTTATTCTGGGACTTAGGAGCAGATGGCTGCGCTGGAGCAACTTCAGGTGCGGGGGCTGGCATTATGGCCAAATTTAGCTCTCTCATGTTTAGTAGAGTAGCTCTGAACACCTGGTTCTTCTGATATGGTTTCATTGGAACTCCATCCACTATTTTTGTATGGGTACAGTAGTAGAACATGTGGCCTGAACGTCCATAATTGTAGCACTTATGGTCGAAGTGATAACACTTGCCATATGGATGAGGCCTATTACAGCCTTGAATGGGTTCAGTAGTTGGTGCAACTTCCAGTTGATAGACTTTCACAGAATTAGGCATGTGCCTCTTGAAGGTTTCATGCTGGTTAGAAGTTGGTTGCGCCTTCCACTTGAGATCCTTTTCCGATTGATGATGCTCAATCACTTTGGCTGTCTCCAATAGCTCAAAAAAGCTAGTCAGGCGAAGTGGCACAATCTGATCCTTCAGCGAATCTCAGAGTCCACAGAGAAAGCGGTGGCACTTAGCCGGTTTAGAATGAGTAACTTCTGGAGCAAAGCGAATCAATCTATGAAATTCCCTTTCGTAGTCAGCAACAGAATGACTTCCTTGAGTCAACCTTATAATCGTGTTTGTGATAATATTTTGTGCAGACGGGGGAATGAATTCAGTCTTAAATGCTTCAGCGAACTCGTCCCAAGGGATGTCATCGAATTCATAGTCAACGAACTTGGTATTCCTAACTTCCTCCCACCAATACCCTGCTTCCACATGAAACAGGTGTGTGGTGAGATGGACGGTTTCAGAGTTTGTGATCTTTAGACTAATCAGATCCTTTTCCACTGCTTTCAGCCAGTCGGCTGTGTCCATTGGCAATAGGTTTCACCGAAGGTGGAAGGCCTCAGTCTTAAGAAATTGTGGAGAAGAGTATCTATCGAGTGATGGGAAGGGAATGTATGTTGCGGAACAGGGACAGCAGGAGCAACAATAGCGACTGGAACGGAACAATCACTCAGCATCTTCTGCATGATGATCACTTGTTGGGCTTGGTTTTCCAGCAGGTTGCTACCATTGTCCGCAAATGAGCCACTTCATCGGTATAACTACTAGATGCGACAATATTCTTGATAGGGGTGACAGCAGATGGTGATCCAGGATTCATTCTAATTAAACAATGTAAATCGTATTTTAGAATTTTCTTAAATGAAGACAGTCGATAGATATCAAAAAATTTTATTACTTGCTGAAATAAGGGATTACATAAGATTTAGAAAATGCTAAAAAGTGTAACTCTACTAGAATCATGTAAGTCAAAAGATGACAATTATTCAACTAACACTCAAACATCCTTAATATACACAGCCCTAAAGGCCACACAAAAGTCCACAAAAGTCACTTCCTGACCCTTCCTTTTACGCTTCCTTTCGAGCTTTGCAATGGTGTCGTACCACCAGACTCCTGCGTAATCCAGCATCAGATCCGTCACAATGTCCATGTAGAGTGACTCGGGACACTCTATATGTATCATGATTGACTCCACTCGGCTCTATCACTCCTTTGCGTGTATAGGAAAGCCAAGCCTTCGGTACACTGCTTGATGTAGAAGTTTGTCCAAGATTAAGGTCCTTCTTGTTGAAACTCCTTCAATTTGCTAGTTATTCTCTTGTCTCCATTTGAAATTATAGCTCCAAGCCATCTTAAAGGTATGCAGATAATAGTCCACATCAGACTCTCCAAAATCCATTTGACTCTAAGAGGAGAAGTGTGGTGCCCCACCCCTAAATCCATAAGATTAAGCTAAGGGATGGTGTGTAACTCTAGCTAACCCTTCACTTATTATTGGATTAGGATGAAATACACAATCCACCTAATAAGGGAAGGAGTAAGCATAGAATCAAACATTTAATCACTTAATAAGAATTCATACAGAGTGCGGAAGCGATTTATAATGAGAAACATCCAAGCATCACAACATAAGTATAATGAAATGCAACTCAGAATATTAGCATAGAAATCCAAATACACAGTAAAGAGTACCTATATTATTACATCAATTTAAAGTTTAAGTAATGAAGGTAAAAATGCGCTCATTCTCACTTATAAAGGAAAACTAAACAGCTGCTTCTTCCAAAAGCTCCTCCTATGGATATGGCTCCATACCTAGCTCCTGATCATCTAACTAAAGAGGATCTGCCATTGTTGATTTCACAATATAGGGCTCCAGCCAAAAAGAATAAAATCTTGTGTTAGATAATTGTCTAAGTACATTTTAAGCTGATAAGTTTTATATGTATTTTATAATTTCACCATTTTACAAATTCTAGGCAATAGCTATAACAATATAGGAGTAACTAGTAGTATAAAAAGGAAGGAAAAAGCTATAAACAATTATTTATAACTTAAGCAAAAAGAGAGGTTAAGACATGCCTCAAATGCAAGCTAAATAAGGTAAAGCATATGAATATAAATAACTAAACAAGTACTAAAAGAAAATACTATATCCTAAACATGTTGGTGATCAAAAAAAATATGCAAATTAAAATAACTAAACTCAGTAATGGTACATATAAATAGCAGCAAAATTCTAACATCATAAAATATATAAGCAATACAAAGAGAATAGCTTACTGAATAAACATGCTGAAAGTAAAGAAAACATCAAAACTAAACATATATGTAAACATTTGTGTACTAACTGCCATAAAGAAAAGACATAATCTAGCCCACCGAATATAAAAGATCTTAGCACCATTACGGCTAAGGCACAAAACTGTGTACCCCTAGTGTCAACAAGAAGACTAGGCAATCAGCACACAACTAAGCAAACATAAGATATAAATAAAGTTTTCCCCTAGTATCAAAAAGGAGACTAAGCAATTAGAAGACATAACTGAGAGGCAGCTCTAACATATACTATTATTATCTTCAATTAATCACTTTAAATATTTTCACAAAGAATCTAAGAAGTCTTCATAGTTTTCTAATATTTTATTTATGCTTCAAAGATCTTAAATGATATGCTCAAGGAGTTGTGGCACAAAAATACAAGGAATGCGTAACATCAATCATCAAATAGAAGCAAAGGGATTATACTAAACATGGTGATATCATTTGTTTTATAATTATACATTATAACTATTCCAAGTTACACAAGTTCAGGATCACCATTTTCCTACTATCGAGTGTAACTTAGAAATTTGTTTTTATAAGTTAAAAAAGATTAGAACTGATCATGTTATAATCTAGTTAAATCAGATAGACGGCTATGAGTTAAATCAATAAATCATACATCCTAGTTTTGTAAATTTAGATGTTCTATCTAATATCTGATCAAGATCTTCTAAGCTATAAATTATGAATTAAACACCATAATAATTAAGCTTAATCACATAATCCCAAAGGATAAGACCTAAGTTCTAAGTTTTATTCTAATAGTGATCTAATAATTAAGGCAAATCATATTAAGTAATTAAACTTAATATGATGAATCTCCTATCTTAAATCAAAAGTTAAAAGACAAAATAATCAAAATAAATTATAAGATTCTAGAAACTAATAAAAACTAAGGTTTCACCCATTGAGTAACCCATTTATCCAATGAATGAACTATAACCTATGATCTAGTTATAATCTCAAGAGTAGTCCTAATGTGAGGTATAGTTTTAAGACTTAGGAAAAATTATGGGATCTGACCTAATGATTGATTTTACTCACTTAAATGTCACTAATACAATTATAAGATTAGTTTTAGAGTTTTGAAAGGTTAATTAAGGGTACTTAATCCAATCTTAGAGCAAAATAACTATTTTGCCCCTACTTAAGGGTCCAAAAAGTCAACTTTTGACTTAAGGGTCCAAAATAAATTTTCTTAGTTTCAAATAATTTCTTACTGTCTAACTTGAAAATAGACAATAAGTACGCTTAATTTGGACGAGAAACACATACTACAGGTCCAAATTAATATTTTTGGTCTAAGGGAAATTCAGTAATTTCCACTCTACTGAACTCTAAATTCTTATGCAGTTTATTATAGGTTACTGATCAAGGATTCTATAGAGTCCAAGAACACTGCATTCTGAGGTAAATTGACTAAGTTACATGAGTTTTGAGTTGGAAGGGCAATTTGGTAATTTTGGTCGGTCAACGGTGACAAAATTGAACTTTTCCATTTGAAGTCCAATTTTAGCAATCTCAGTTTCTATAGCTTCCCTATAACAAACTGAGTGTGCTGATAGAGAGTAAACCAAATTTGGACCCCAAATGGTCAAGTTATGACCCAACTAAAATTAGGGGTATTTTGGTCATTTTCTAAATACCTACGATTTAGAATCCTAAATATTATTTCAGTTTACTGTTGATATTGAAATTCTAAACTAGTTAGCATCTTGAATTTTTAAATTTAAAGTTGATTTGACCAAGTTATGGTCATGTGAATGCTAAGAGCATTTTATTCAATTTTCCCTAAAGTCAACAGAAATTCTAGAGTTGACTTTTTGTCCTGATGTCAAGATAGGAAAACTAATACTATTACAGTGATGGGGCCGCTCTCCTGAGTATTTAAGACCCATATTAATTATGTTTGGTCAACTAGATCAAAAATTATGGGGTCTTAAATAGGTCATAAAATATTACTTCGTTATGCGTATCCCAAAATTAATTTTTTACATTACTTCATTTGATTCTTTTTATTTTTCTGAGTATTTTGAGACCTATATTGACTATATTTGGATCATCCTACAAAAAATTATTAAACTTTTAAGTTTTACTATTCAAAAATATAATTTGTATCATTTTACTATTCATTTATTCAAATTAAATTAATTTACAATTTAAAATTAATTAATTAATGATTTAATTAATCCATTAGTTAGTTTAATAATATTTAAGTATTCATTTAATTAGACTTATTATTTATTTATTCTATGAATTTACAATCTTAACTAATTAGTTAACTTAATTAAACATACTAATTAATTTAACCTAATATTTTATTTAATATATATATTTATTACTTTTCTGTCTATATTAACTTATCATTCTACTGCATTAATTTAAACTTAAACTTTTAAATAATTGAATTGAATTAATTAGTTTTATTCACTGTTTCAAAGTAAATAACTTAATATATATTTTTTAATTAATTAAAGTCTCTAATATAAACTAAATATGTGACTGCATACATATATGTATTTTACCTATAGTTATAACTATAGTGTATTCATTTGACATGTTTTATTATGCATAATTGCACTTATATGAATTATTTAATATATAAATGTAATTATTATTATCATTTCTGCTTTGTCATTTATGCAGGTCATTTAAGACGGCGGGACCGAGCGCCACGTGGCGCCCAATGATTCGGCCACGCGACGCAGGCGGGGCCCAGTGTCGGGTTGATAGCGGCCCGTTGACACGCGCGCGGGCCCCACGCGTAGGCCGGCGCGACGGCCCCGGACCCGCACGCCACGCAGCGAGTCAGGGGGAAAGCCACGCGGAAAATGGGTCGGGCGAGTTGAGCTGACCCGACCCGACGAAAACGGAGAGGGCGTTCGTCTTCCCCGACAGATCCGAGCCGTCGGGGCTTGGGCAGGTGACTGCGGCTTCGCCTGGTGGTGGGAGGACGCGAGTCACTTGGTAGTGGCAAGGGCTCGCCGAACCCTTGCGTGCGGCGCGTTGATTGCGGGACGGGATCACCGGGGGCTCGGGGGTATCCTAAACCCTAGATGGCTAAGAGGACAGTTTGCAGATGCATCCCAAAAGACAACCCTTAACGATACGGGTTGTTCGACTACGATCATGCGGGAATCAGTAGTCTAAATTAGGGTTTAACAAGCAAATGAGAAGTCCAGAGGGGGTACCTGAAGGGAGACGAGGAGGACTCGTAGGTTCGAAGGGACGACCTCCAGAGATTTATGTCGGAACGAGCTTGTGTGTCCCGAGCCGAGGATTCCTAAGGCAGCTTAAGGAGGGTCTGGCGGAGCCTCTGAGGCCGCCAGCGCACGCTGCGGGCGGACCGTGGCCGCGGCCAGGCATCGCGTGCCGCGTGCCCTAACAGCAGAGGCGGACGGAGAGGACGACTGGTAACCATCGTATGGCGCGATCAGACGGCTAAGGATAGCCGTCTGATCTAACGGCAAGGGGAGGACGACGCTACTGTTCCAACGGCGGCAGTTAAATTAATTTAATATTAAATATTAATTTATTTAAATTTATTTAATTTCCAATATAAAAATAATCAAATTTTTATATTCAGAAAATTTCCAAAATTTCACCCCTAGCTAATTGAGAGGTGAGGAACGCAACGGCAAGGTCGGATTTTTGATCCGACGAGTATTTTATTTTCTCGATTTGCGGGGTATTTAAATATTAAAATATTCATCGAAATTTCGACGCCTTCCGATCGACACGAAAACATCACCCCTATCTAATTTGGGGGCAATGAGCGTAATGGCAAAATCTATTTTTCGATCCGGGGTAGTTTTAGATAGGTCAAATTCTAAGGTTTTAAAATTTTTCTAGAAATTAGGATTCGATCTATTTGACTCCTGATTTAAATTAGATCTTAGAGATTGACTACAGTTGACCTAATTAGCACTTATGATTAGCTTTTAAGACTAAGATTAGTCCTAATTGATAATGGTAACAACTTGAGTTGTTACAAGAAGTTACTAAATTTTGTTAAACTAGAGGTAATGAGATTTTCAAGATATGAGTATTTTCATTCTACAATCGTTCAAAGAGTTACTGATAATACTATGTTATGGATGTTATATATTGATGTTTGCACCTTAGAAGAACGATCCATTAGGTAGAAAGGAATCATAGATCCCATTCTGATATCTTATGGTGTTCTCTGATACCAACTGTGGGGCCCTGTACTTTCCCACAGTTATGTTAATAGTTATTAACATAACTGCGGGGAGTGCGGTGCTCCACTTCAAGTGGCAAATCTCCAACTTAAGTAGAGTCAGGTAGGACCAAACTTATTTTAAGCCAAGGACTTATCACCCTGTAAGAGAACTGTAAACATACATCAATATAAATCAAAGTGATAGAAGCAAGAAACAGTATAATATAACATCCATATCACAACATAGCATAAAAGAGTAAAAGAAATAGTAACTCAGATCAAATGCAGAAAGTAAATACATCCATAATTTAATTATTACAAACTAAATTTAATAGAAATAAAGATTTCTCAATCTCACTACAAAAAGAGAAAATTTATCTAAGCAGTAGCAGGAAGATCCTCCTCCTGCACCGGCTCCGATTCTGCAGCACTACCAACGACAACTCTGAATCTGATATTTGTCGGTATCATAAATGCCAGGGCCCTAGCCAACAAAATAAAATGTTACAGTTAGATAATTATCTAAGTACATTTTATGTTATTTAAGTGAATTG
The DNA here is from genome assembly GCA_016760335.1 of Gastrodia elata. Classification (NCBI taxonomy): domain Eukaryota; kingdom Viridiplantae; phylum Streptophyta; class Magnoliopsida; order Asparagales; family Orchidaceae; genus Gastrodia; species Gastrodia elata. The sequence continues at coordinate 72,346,446 of CM028671.1, read as the reverse complement.
AGTATTTAAGATATCACACTTAAATGTTTAAACGTGAAAGCATAAAAATGTGCAACAAGCTATAAGGACGGGGTAGCTATAAACTAATCATTTATAGCTAATCAATAGATATATAGAATAACATACAAAAATAGCAATTAAATATGGTGAGGCTAAAAATAAAAGTAACTGAAATTACTAAAATAAATCTGATCTTAACATCCTTATGATCACATGGGACATGCTGAGTATAATAAGAACACAAGTGCTAAAATAAACATACAATTCTAGCATCCTAAACATGCTAATATCTTGGTACTAATCAATGAGAGTGTATATACAAGCATGCAGAGTGACATGAAAAAGGCTACTGAGACATATGGCAAAAGTAAACTAAGTACATATATGAGCACAATGTAAAGCCTCTGAGACATGTGACAAAGCAAGTCCAGCACTAAAAGAAAGGCCACTGAAGCATGTGGCAAAGTAAGACAAATACTGACAACTGAACTAAAGTAGTAATAAGCCTAAGACATAGTGCTATCATAACAGAACAGGCCATACAGGGCCTCTAAACTGAAAGTTCAATATGTATCCATCCTAGGCATTCGCAAAACTAGGTCCAAGTTGAACTTATAGAATAAGACATGTATCCATTCTAGACATCCGTCGAGCTAGGTCCGAGTCTATTCTATAATAAAACTAGAACTAAAGAGGCAGACTAAGTTAGGACATACTCTACTAACTAAAAATACTAAAAGAACTGAATGAATATTATGATTTTCAAATACTAACTTAGGATGTATCATCCATATCATAAGTTCTCTTATTATGCTCAAGGAATAAGGCTCAATATTCAAGGTGTGCAAAGCAATCACGTCAAATAAGCAAGAGACTCAATCTAAACTTATGTGATATCTATTGTTGTCTATTTTACCCAACTAATTATTCTGAGAAGATACAAGTTTAGGATCTCCTATATCCAGCTATTGAGTAAGATCTCAAATTTATGACCTTAATGTTAATATCAGAACTTAATAAGTTCTAATTCATAATCATATGATGACTATAAAGATTGAAATAATTAAATCAACGACTTAATTATTATTATTTTGCTCTCTTAACCCAAGCCTTGATTTAGTAAGTCAAGACTTAAGGATTCTGTATCCAAACCCCACTTAGTGTTCAAATCCTGAATCCAATGTAGTATCCTTAGTAAGGATCTAGGGTTCACACTTTAAAACCTAAACTAAATATAAGGAACCTTATAAGTTGAAGAATTTAGAAATTATAATCTTAATGAAAGGTTACTATACTAATTATAAGATAAAATAATCAATAAGAACTAAGAATCTAAGATCTATATTCAATCTTTTAAGATAATCACATTATCCTATGGATCGAATCAATCCTACACCCACATGGAAGGCTGCAAAGAAATTAAATAATAAATCACTTAAGGAATTCCAAATGGAGGTAGTCTAATTCAATTAGAAGATCTAAAGTCTAAGGTCTGATATTTGATCACTTTTAGACTTAAACTAAGATTTAAACTTAGGGTTCTTACAAGAGTGTTTCCTTTAGAATTCAAGCATATGGATCAACTTAATTAAGCTACTAACTGAGGGTTTAGCACCTTAAGATATTAAGGTTTAGTTCTTAAGATAAGGTGGTTTTATGTACTCTTAAGATCTTAAGATCTTAAGAAGAACTAACTTAAGATTTCTTTACTTAACAACCATATTATTTCATGAGATTTCAGAAAGATGCTAATAATCTAATTAGAAGTATTTTACTAAAATTTTGAGACTTAAGGGGTGCTTAAACATATTTTGGTCAAAATGACCAAAATACCCCCCCCCCCCCTTGAGGCTATAAATGAGATTTTAAGATTTAAGTATCTAAATTATTTCAAATATGTTTTAATGAGTTCCATGTGGATTAATGAAGTAGGAAAAATACTTATCTTAGGTTTTAGTAACCTAATTATCCTAATTAATACTAATCACATTTCTTAAGCTAATTAAGGTGATTAAGGAAATTTGGGCATATATTAGAATGATCTAAACATATTTAAAGGCTCTACTATACTTGATGAAGCATTAAGGACTAGATTTATTAAAATTAGGGGTTAATCTAAGATTTAATTAACTAATCTTAAATTAGGGTAATTAAAGAGTGATTAATAAAATTAAAGTTCTTAAATTACTTTTAATAGTCTACATAGGTTCTATATTGTCTTATGAGCAATCAGAGACCTAAATTAATATTTTTGGATATTAAATGAATTTATTATGATTTACATAAAAATAGAGAAAGATTAGGCAATTATTTAAAATCTAACCATTGAGTCATTGATTTTATTTTATATTATTATTCATTGTATTTTTCTGATTAAAATAATGTATTGGATCATACCATTTGGATAAGTATTGATCAAATTATTTCATTAATACATTCTGAATGTTTATTTAAATTGAAATTATAGGAAGATTAACTAAATTCATTTATCATTTATTTATTAGAAGGAAAATATTTCCAAAATTCTTTAATTAACCCGGCCCAGATATCAGACTGCGCGTGTCAGAGCGGAGCCCGACTAGACCGGCACTGTCGCACCACGCGGGCCTGGGCTGGCCCGACCCGAGGCAACAGTGTCATCGTCCCCGCATACCTTCCACGATGGGCCGACCTAAGGGATCTTCGGCACTAAAATTCTCGGTGCTCAAGCAATCTCGATGGCTCAATTTAATCCCTACACGTTCCTAAAGTTAAGATGCATCGATCCCACCATTAAACCCTTTCTGGGACGCACTAGTTTACCAAATGGCTAATTGATAGGCTCGGTCCTAATCACAGCATCTAGGGCTTATTGTGAGGAGTAAATTTTCCTCACAAAGATGACCATTTGGCCAGAGCTCGATCCCTACACCATCTTAGTGGTGAGGCGGATCAAAGCCCTCTGGCCTCGAGCTTCGGGGTGCCCTGGATCGGTGGATCCTTACTCGAGCTCGGCTATGAACTCACGGTGCAAACCAGACAATTGAGCAATCAAAATAGACTAACCTAGACCATATGGACAATCACATTGGGTTTCCTAAGTGGCTAAGGCAATCTAGTCGACATCTAGAGGCTCATCCAGAAGCTTAAATAAAAAACTGAACTCTCTGAGTTCAGTGGGAGAAGTTGTACATGAAGATGGGTTTGCAGGCATGGCTGAGGGGAGTTGAGATGAGCTGGAGCTTCCATAAGATCTCAGCAACCTAGCAGGGGTCTGAACACCAGACACGCACCATTTATTAGCAGTTCGAAGCTTCAGGAATGCCAAAAAATTGCCAAGAGGACGGGGGCTCCAGAGGACTTTAGCTAGGGAATTGAGGGTTCACAGTGAGCAAAGGGACTCACTATAAGATCATAGGGGTATTTATATGCCGAAGGAGGTTCTGGGGGTGGTTTCCAGAGCTCGGGAATTGTAACAACCCTAGGTTGTTACCCTAGCTAAAACTAGATTAATTTAGCTAAACCAAGGTTTGATTTTGATTCCATTAGATTCAATGGGTTATTTAAACCTAAACCTAGAAGTTTGAAATCAATCGGAGCTAAATTGGAAAATTTGGTATTTTTGGCTATTTTTTTAAGCCCTGAAAAATACTTAAATTATTTTGATCTCCAAATTGAAAATTGATTTTCATTTTTGAATTCCTCACCCCCAAATTAGCTAAGGGTGAATTTTTGGGAATTTTTGGAGCTAGTTTAGTCCTAAATTAAATTTGGGAAATTTTAGAATAATTAAGAATTAATTAAATAGTTTTAATTAATTAAAATTAAATTTTTATTTAATTTTTAATTCTGTGGGATTTGCTGTCGGGACCGCGGCAGATCCGCTGCGGGGTCCCGATAGCGGTGCACGGTTTCGAGCCAATGGGATCTCTGGCACGCATCTCAGCGCAGGATCCGAGGGCTCGCATCGCTCCGCCCCATGATCGAATCTCAGACGCACGATCGGCATCTAGGATCCAACGTCTAGAATTTAATCCTCGTGGCCGTTACCAGAGATCTCCATCAGGCCGTCCATCTCCAACGACTTCGCGCATCAGACGGCTCCCGATCCCCCGGTCGCTGTTCACCTTCGTCTTCGCAGAGATTCGGCCGACAGCAAAAATTCGCCACGTCGACTTTGTCTGCCACTCTCCCGCCAGGTCACCCAAAGCCATTAGCGCCTTCTCGTTTATGGCCGAGCCTGCCAAGGCAACCCAAAGTGTGGGATCACCCCCATTCTGGGATAGCTGGAGGAGCCTCTGGTCCGAGCCCAAGGCTTTGGCCCAGCTTCGATTTCCACTCCTAGGATCTTCCTGTCCTATAAGTACCCCCCAAGAATCACAGTGAGCTCCTTTGCTCACTATGATCCTTGCGCTAGCCGGCTGAAGTTTTCTGGAGCTCTTGGCAAACCAGATGACGGGACCTGCTGCAGGTGCTGATAGAGGGTGAGGTCTGGAGTTCAGACCTCCTTGCAGAGCTCCTGGAACCTCTAAGTGCCTTCGAGACAGCCTGCATTGCCTCCTTCACTGCGAGTCTTCGATCAGAGGTACAACTTTCTTCCTTATCTCTGTCGAGCTGAATTCAGCTCTATATTTCGCCTCTTCGCAAGCTTAGATGCTGAGTAGGATCTTACCTTAGCTCATCCGTGAGCAATCGAGTCGAAAGACGTGGCCTGGCAGTGACCCAGACGACGAATTCATCGTCTGTGCGCACCACCAGATGAGATTCCTGGTTCGCATAAATCGGCATTCCAGTTGAAATTGATTGTCCATTCGGCCCTAAGCACGTTTGGACAATGAGTGTGAGCTGATATCGAGGGTTGAGCCCGACCAGTTCGATCGATTCGACTGAAATCGACTGAACCAGTCGCAGGTTGAACCGACTGAAAAATGCCTAGTAGCACCCCGGCGATTCAGACCACCCCAGAGCTCCTCGTTTCGCCCTATCGCTTCCTTGTCGATCCCTAAACGTGCAAGGATCGAGATTGTGGCGACTCATGAACTCAGTGAGGAGAATTATCTCTTCACAGGTGCGCCAGCTGGAGGATCTAGGTCGAGTAGGCATCCAGTGATCCAGAGCTTCCCAGTTAGGGCTTCTTAGTTCAATCGATGCATCTGAGGTCAGGGAGCGTGTAGCCGCCGAAATCGCGGCGTGGCGTGACTGGAGTGCGGAGAATTCGACGCTGGAAGTCAGCCCTAAGGTTTGGTCCGCGGGAGCAGTCGAGAGGAAGAAGGCAGTGTTTTTGGGCCGGGTCGACCCCCTGACCCGCGCCTTTTTGATTTTGGGCCGCAGTTATTATCGAATTATTGAATAACATTTTTAATGGTTTTGAATTTAATAAATCAAATCCTATGATTCTAATTTAAATAAATATTCAGAATAAATTAATTAAATAACTTTAGTTATATAAATCTAAATGGTATGATCCAATATACCATTTAAATCAGAAAAATTCAAGGAATCTGAATATAAAATAAAATCTCATATCCAATGGTTGGATTTAAAAATACTGGCCAAACCTTCTCTATCCTTAAATAAATCATATAAAATCATTTAAATATCCAATTTATGAGTTTAAGGGCTCTGATTACTCCTTGTACTCCAAAGAACAATTTTAGACCCTTAAAATTAATTTTGGATAATTAATTTTCTTAATCACTCCTTAATCACCCTAATCAAGGATTAGTGAATTTAACCCTAATTAAGCCTTTAATTTGGGTGGGGATGGTTTCTAATATCATATTAGACCTAGTATAACCTAAGTGTAAAGTTGGATTGCCTTAAAGTGCCCTAATTTCACTAATCACCCTAAGTGGTTTAATTAAGTGATTAGTGCTAATTAAGATCTTTTAGGTCATCAAAACCTAAATTAAGGATGTTTCCCACTTCATTAAGTAATATAAAACACATTAGAACAGTCTAGAGCAAATTTGGTTAGTTAAACCCTAAAATCCCAATTTTAGCCCTAAGAGGGGCATTTTGGTCATTTTGACCAAAATGTGATTTAATGTTCCTTAAGGATTGAAAAATTCAGTAAACCACTATAAAAGAGATTGGAAAGGTTCTCTGAAGTTCTAGAACAAGGATAGTGATCATGTGATCCTTAATCCAAGAAATCTTTATTTAGTCCTTAATAAAGATACTTAAATTTTAAAGTATTCCTTATAAAGATCATTTGACCTTAAACTTATTAAACTAATAATTGAAATGGTCAGTTATCTCATTAATAAGTTCAGTTAAGATAACTTAAGAATTAAGTGTTAAAAGAAAATAAAATGGAAATGTCTAAGTAAAATTTTTAGCTTAAGATCTAGAGTGATCAAAACTCAGACCCTTAGATCTTAAGTAACCTAAGAAGGTCAATATGGGTTTAGTGCTAATCTAATACTTGGAATTATCAATTTTAACTTTAATAAGCTCCTTATAGTTAATTATGAACTTAGATTCTAAAGAGAATCACAAATGAAAACTCTTAAGTCAAAAACTCTAATTAGAAGTCTAAAGTGATCAAACTTCAGATCTTTAGATATTAGATCTTAGACTTAGATCTTCAATTTGAATCAAACCACTTCCACTTGAAACTCTTTAATGATTGATTATTTAATCTTTTGAAACCTTCCATGTGGGTAAATAATGATTCAATCAATAAGATAATGAAATTATCTTAAAGATTGAATATAGATCTTAGATTCTCAAGTTCTTAATTGATTATTTTATCTTATGATCAGTAGAATAGCTTTTCACTAAGATCTTAGTTCTTGAATCTTTCAACTTATAGGATTCTTTACCTTTAAATTGGGTAATAAGTGGGAAACTAGATCCTATTTAGAATATCACCTAGGATTTGGAATTTGAACTCAGCATAGGGTTTAAGTTCTAAATTTGTAAATCTTGATTTATTTACTCAAAATTTGGGTAAGAGAGTAAAATATTCACAAAGTTAGGTCGTTGATTTGCTTACTTAAACTATATAGTCGTCGCATGATTTTGGTATTTAACTTTAAGGGCGTAAATCTGAGATTCTACTCGATAGCTGGATATTGGAGATCCTAAGCTTGTACCTTCTCAGAGTAGTTAGATTTGGTAATTAGACAATAACAGATATCACATAAGTTTATATCGAGTCTCTTTCTTACTTGACTAGATTGCTTTGCATACCTTGGATTTTGAGCTTTAGCCCTTGAGCATAATAGGAAAAACTTAGGATATGGATGATGTATCCTAAGCTAGTATTGAAATTGCATATCATTCAATTTTGTTTTATTGTAGTTAGTAGAATATGTCCTAGTTTAGTTTGCCTCTTCAGTAGTAGTATTGTATAGACTGGACTCAGACCTAACATATTTGGATGGCTGGGCTGAGGATTGATTGATGGATATTGGAGGCCTTGTATGGCCTATTGACTGGTATGGCAGTACTATGTCCTAGGCTTATTGCTACTTTAGCTGTATTATTTTATTTTTTTTGCTTTGCCACATGCTTCAGTGGCCACATTTTTTTTCAGTATTTGCTCACTTTGCCACATGCCTCAGTGGCCTTACAGCTCATATATTGCTTTGCTTTTGTCACATATCTCAGTGGCCTTTCTTTTCATGTTAATCTGCATGTTGTATGTACATTTTATGGCTTAGATATATGCATAAATGGCATGTTTAGGATGCTAAAATTTTTTAGTAGTTGTGTTCTTTTATACTCAGCATGTTTTATTTCGATCATAATCATATTAGGAGTACATTTATTTAGTAGTTGCAGTTCTTTTTATTTTTAGCCTCCCCTTGCTTATTTAGTATTTTGTATGTTACATCACATACCTGTTGCTTGCTATAAATGGATGGTTTATAGTATTCTATTTCTTTCCTAGCTTGTTGCACCTTTACTGCTTGCGTGTGTAGTTAAATTAAAATGTGATATCTTTAAATGTTCAGTTCATTAAAATAGCCTAAAATGTACTTAGACAATTGTCTAACTGTAACCTTTATTATTTTGTTGGCTGGGGCCCTGGCATTTGTGATACTGATAAACGTCAGATTCGGACGTGTTCGTGGGCAGTGTCACAGAGGAGGAGCCAGTTCAGGAGCAGGGCCTTCCAGCTGTTGTTTAGATAGTTTTGCATTGTTTATTTCAGTGAGGACGAGAATCTTTCATTTTTTTTTTCAGTTATTCATTTCAGTTTGTAATAATTAACTTTCTGGATGTACTCTACTTTCTGCATTGTGATGAGTTACTTTATTGTATTTTCTTTTCTCTACTATGCATGATTGTGGATGTTACTCTATGTTGTACTACTTCTGCTACTTTGATATTTATATTGATGAACGTTATAATACTTGGTGACAAGCCCTGAACTTAAGGCAGGTTGGGTCCGCCTAACTTTAGTTAAGTTAGGGATTTGCCACAGTTAGAGCACCGTACTTCCTTATTACCAGTACGGGGGCCCCACAGGAATGGAGGAAGGCTCGAGCCAAAAGGGAAGGTTCGGGCCAACGGCTATGGGCAATTCAAGGAGATTGCCACCGGTAGGAGGTCGCACCGAGGGCAAAAGGGGAAATTCGGAGCTTTCCCATACTGCCACAGGGGCTGGGAGATGCTGAGCTGTCGGGGGGGGGGGGGGACCAGACGCAGACGGGGCGAGACAAGGGAGACGATCCACAGTGCTCGGGATCGTGTCCACCGTCTGATGGATCGACCGTTGGTCTCGGATGGCTCTGATGCATTACTTAAGCGGGATGGATCGTAGCCATAGGATATGTTCGAATAAATCTGACGCTTAGGATTTAATCTTAACACGGAGGATATCCTGCCGTGAGATGGAGCGCGTTGAGATGCGTGCTAACCCGTCGAATGGCTTAATTCTATGCGCCACTGTCGGGACCCCACAGCGGATCTACCGCGGTCCCGACAGCAAATACCGCCTATTTAATTTTAATTAATAATTAAATTTTAATAAATAAAATCAATATAATAATATATAATTAGTCTAATTAAATTCTAAATTCAATTTAGGCTTAAATGAGCTCTAAAAATTCCCAAAAATTCACCCTTAGCTAATTATAGTATGAGGAATTCAAAAATGAAATTATATTTTTATTTAAAGATCAATTTAATTTAGGTATTTTTCAGAGCTTAAAAATAGGCAAAAATACTAAATTCTCAATTTAGCTTTGATTGATTTCAAACTTCTAAGGTTAGGTTTAAATGACCCATTGAGTCTAATAGAATTAAAATCAAAGCTTGGTTATACTTAATTAAATTTGTATTTAACTAGGGTAACAATTAGGGTTGTTACACCTACACAAGGCTCCAAGAGTATGATCAACAGATCACTCAATATAGGTTACTACTATAAGGGATAGGTTCCATTCTAAGTGCTTTAGGAGATTCCTACCATAAGATATCAAGTTTAACTTCTAAGGTTATAAAGAATCATCTAAGTTCCTACCTCAATAAGTTACAAAAGTTATTACTACCTTAATGTATCAATAATTAGTCTTTAAGCATTTCAAGGATGATCCTAAAGCAAGACTCTTGAGATCTCACTCTTCTATCTCTTAAGTTAATATTCAAATAAATATCCATTTGATCATACTCTATTCTACAATCATGGGATGAAATCAAAGATATTATTAGAGTTAGATCATTTCATAAATTATTACAATTTTATTTTTTTATCTTATGCTAATGATCTTATATAAGAGAAAATTAAAGATCTAAAGTATAGATTCAGATAATTCAATCTCACAAATTTAATATTAATCTTAGCACTTCTAATTCAATAGTTGAAGATCAATACTAAATCAAATGCATTATTGGAATAATGTCAATTGAATTATCTTTTAATCAAGTTAATTGATGTAACAACCCAAGGTTGTTACCCAGCTTAAGTTAAGCCTAATCATATCTTAATTATCATTCCGTTTATTTCATTTAGCTATTGGGATCAATTCTTAAAGATTTGACGCAATTCGAAGCTAAATCCAAAAATTGGGATTATTTTAATATGTAAATAATTAGAAAATTGATGTATTTATTTTGATCTCAAAATCCAAATTCGACTTCGCTATTGCGATCGTCACCCCTAAATTAGCTAGGGGTGATGTTCTGGATGCATTTGGAGGTCGTCGAATTTCTATCAATATTTTAATATAATTAAATACGCCGAAAAATAGAATAATTAAATAATCGTCAGAATCGAAATCCGATTTCACCGTTGAATTCCTCACCCCCAAATTAGCTATAGGTGAATTTTTGGGATTTTTCGGAGTGTGTTTCAAAAATCTGAATTTTTAAATAATTAAGGAAAATAATTAAGCAATTATTTGATTCTTAATATGCAATTTCTCCCTCTCTCTCTCTCCTAGTTGGCTGGCCATCCTCCCCTTCATTCGGCTGGCCATCCCTTCCTTGCCTCTTAAGCCATGCCCCATTAATGCTCATTCATGATGGCCCCTACTCCCCCTCATCCTAGCTTCCCTAGCCTCATAATGGCTCCCTTCTCTCCCCTTCTCCGTTAAATGAAGAGCTCAGCCTTCCTCTATTGCTTGTTGAAATTTTCTCCACTCCTTTCTTCCACCATTGATGCTCTAGTGCTGGAAAAGAAAGAGATTCAGCTCTCTACCTCCAAAGCTTTTGAAGAAGACAAAGTTCTCTCCCTCCCCTCTCAAGGACTAAAGGTACCCATTTGCTCCTCTCCTTTTGCCTTCTACATGTTGTTATTATGCTAGAATGCAGCATTGGAAGTCCATATGCATGAATGAAAGCCATTAAGGCTCTTAAAAGCTTCAAAGGAATATGCTTTGTTTTTTTCTATTTCGTATATCCTGTCATTCATCTATATTTATAGTATAGCTAGGATACTCTGTTCGTGTCAATTTTGGTGTCGATGGAAAGGTATCGAAAATACATTTTCATTGATATATGGCACCACTCATGAAATACTCTAGATTAGGAGTAATTAAACTTGAAAGAAGGGACTCACGGGTTTCGCACCTGGCGAAATCACCGTCTGTCGCTACAGCGCGCTGCAGCGGGCTGCAACGGCATTTCAGCAGGAAGCTGGAGCGCACTGCAGCGATCTGCAGCGGCATTTCGTGAAAGACTTAGAAAAATGGCCATAAAATTTATTGAACAGTAATTTGCAAAATGGGACGCTACAGTGCGCTGTAGCGCGCTGCAGACCGTAGCGCACTTCAGCGCGGGAAACGCTGCCGCGCGGAAAGCACTCTAGCGCGCTGCAGCGCCCAAGTTTGCAAAATTTCCCAGAATTCTTTAGAAACTACCCAGTTTTGGCTGAAATGGCCAAAACTTCACTATTTTGGTATTTTAAGGTCCCTAGGACCATAGTGGGGTTAAGTTATACTAAATTTGAACCTATTTTAGCTAAAATTGAACATTGCATAAAGAAATTAAATTTGAAACTTTGTTATTCTTAATGTGCTCAACAATTTACTATGTACTTTAAATGTATGACATGTCAAATGCTAAGTAATAGAATTCTTAAAAGTATATATCAAATAGGTAAACTTTAATAACCTAAATAGCATAAAACTTAGATCTTTTAGAATTGTGATTAAGTGCTAATCCTTTTATTTATTTTAGGATTTGATTAGCATCAATCACTTTTTATTTTATGTCATCTTTTCATTCTTATGCCTTTATGATATTATGGTGTATGTTAGAAAACTTTAACAATTAAATGGGACATCTTGATATATAAACTAAACTTGAACATAAGAATATTGGTAATTTGATTAAGTAGATAATACTTAATCTAAACCTAAAGTGATATCGATAATATACTAATAATACATTGATTTGTCATTGACCTTTAAATTAATATTGGTCTTAATGATAGAAAGGTTTGGGGTTAAACCATAGCTTGTCTTAATTAAGATCTAAATCTTAATCACTTAATTAATTAATTTGATTGTAAGATAATTCAATTGATATTATTCCAATAATGTATATGATTTGATATTGATCTTAAATTATCAAATTAAAAGTGCTAAGGATAACATTAAATATGCATGATTGAACCATCTAAATCCAAACTTTAGATCTTTAATTTTCTCTTATATAAGAAAATTAGCATAAGATGGAAATAAAATTATAATGATTTATGCAATGATCTAACTCTAATAAGATCTTTGATTTTATCCCATGATTGTAGAATAGGAAAGGATCAAATGAATTTTACTCATTTGATCTGATCACCTTAACCTAAGTATACCAAGTAAACCTTGAGAAGTAGAAAAGTGAGATTTTAAGGGTCTTACTATAGGATTCATCATTGAAATGGTTAAAGACCTTAACTAATGATACATTGAGGTAGGAAGGACTTTTGTAATTTATTGAGGTAGAAACTTAGTTGATCCTTCATAACTTTAAAAGTTTAACTTGATACATTATGGTAGAAATCACCTTAAGTACTTAGATTGTGGCTCATTCCTTGTGATAGCAACCTATGTTGAGTGATCATTTGATCACATCCTTGGAGCCTTGTATAGGATACACCTACTTAGAGTAAGGATTAATAAATTTGATAAATCCTTGTTAATTAAATAGAATCTGCTGAACTCAGATTGTTGGTTAGGTATAGTAGGGTATACCCAAATTACTAGATTAATTCAGTAATATTCAGGATTGGTTGCTTCACTCCAATATGGGCTTATGACCAGGTGCTATCCTGTGGGATTAGCTAAATACAGTCCCGTTAGAATAAATCTTCCAAGACTAAGAGTGTTATAATTAGTGAACAGGATCCTTAGTTTGAGATGTAAACTACGACCGGGTTCTGCCTCCTATCGTAGTGCGCTTCGATAAATGCAGTTTAAGCAAACTAAGTATCTTAAGTCACTTTGCATAGACCACTAAGTATGCTTATAATTAGGGCATTTAATGGCTTAGCTTGAGATGAAAACTGTGATCGGGTTCTGCCTCCTATCGTAGTATGCTTTGATAAGTGCAGTTTAAACAAGCTAAGGGTTAAATCTACCATTCTTGCAAGCATGCTAAATATGTATATACAATCTCCCCAGCTAAATATTTTTAAGTAAATTCTCAACTTTAACCAATTATCGAGATTAGAATTTATGAGTCAGAATCCATTTAACAGAATTCTACACAATGAAGATTTGGATTCATTATCAGATTCTAAAGCATTTTCTGGATTTATCTCATATAGTTTAGAAGCATGAGCATGAGCATAAGTATAATGTGTGAGTATCAGAATGATGTGTGAGTATCAAAATGATGTATAAGTATCAGTGATTATCTATGAGTTACAAAATGTTGCATACATTGACTGAGGAATTTCAGGATGGGTCGGCATCATCAGTAAACAATATTCCCAACTAGATGTATGTATACATTGGACCGTACTACTCATAATAGTTCAGTGATATTTTGGTGGCATATCAATGGCATACATTATTGTAGCATATTCAGATGCACACTTTCAGCGTCATACAACATAGTTATAAATATGATTACTCAGTTTCAGATTCAGTACTATTTTGATTTATTTTTAGTATTTAGTTACAGTTCAGTTTTACTTTACATTGCTTTAGTTTTGTACAATTTTAGACAGATTTGTACTTTCAGCTATCTTTACAGTTTTTCTATAGATTTACTTGTATTATGTAAATGATAAATGAATAATTAGAACTGTTAGATTATTTTCGATGTGTTAGACTTATTATCTAACACGATGTACTTTTGGGATCCAGCAATTTACTAGATCCTGAGCAGTATATTGAGCCAGGTCAGGAGGACACCTAGGAGATTCAGGAGGAGCCCGTGGAGCACTAGTGGACTCTCCTCCAGATTTATTTTCTGCTTAGTATTTTCAGTTCAGTATTTTGTTTTATGTCTATTTCAGTAAACTATTTGTAATAATTCTGGATGTATTTTTTTTTCTTTTTTGAGATGAATATTTTTATTCAACTTCTGTGATGAATATTTCTAGATGTTTGCTTTAAGCTTTCGCACTCTATTTGTATACCACATATACTTAGTATTATGATGTGATCAGCATACTGAAAATGCTGATATATTATACATATATTGGATTCCTATTATATTCAAAATCCAATATATATATCTACCTAATACTTAGGATAAGGATACTACCCTTCTTAAGTATTAGCTCTCAACCTTACTTGAGGTTGAGTCAGCAGCCCTCTAGATGGGCTTAGTTTTCAGCTATTTCGGGGAGACGGGTTATTCCTCCCCGAGTGGCGCACCGCACCGCCGCCGATATGATTATACTTCATTCTTTTGCATGGCGACGGGGCGGGGCGCTACAATTAATTAAGTGATTAAGGTTTAGATCTTAATCAAGACAAGTTAGGGTTTAACCCCTAACCTTTCTACCATTAAGACTAAATGTTAATTTAAATGTCAATGATAAATCAATGTATTATTGGTATATTATTGATGTCAAATTTTAGATTTAGATTAAGTATCATATACTTAATCAAGTTTTTAAGATTTTTATGTTCAAGTGTGGTTTAATGTCAATTTAAGCACATTTAAGTGTCCAAATAATTGTTAAAGTTTTCTAACATACATCATAATATCATAAAAATATATGAATATAAAGATCACATAAAATAGAAGGCAATTAAGGCTAACTAAATTTTAAATTAAAATATAAGTGTTAGCACTTGATTATAATTCTAAGAAACTTAAGTTTCATACCATTTAGTTATTGAGGTATACTTATTTTATATAAGCAATCAAGGGTCCTATTCTTTAACATTTGGCACAAGACATTTAAAATACATAATAGGTTCTAAGCATTTGTTAAAAATAAGCAAAGTTTTAATTTTAATTTTCACATAAAATTTTATGCAATGCTAGTTTCATGCGTTGCGGCGCGCTACGGCAAGTTCCAGTGCTGATTTTTGAGAGGCAGTCGCTACGGCGCTATGGCGCGCCGTAGCGCGCTACAGCGGATTTACATTATTTTTATCAGATTATATTTTTATATATCGCAATTTTTTTTAAGACGTGGCAGCGCGCTACAGTGTGCTTTGGCGGATCAGTTTCTGCAACATCGGGCACTGCAGTGCGCTAGAGCGCCAGACGGTGATTTCACCTGTGTGAAACCCAAGAATGACCTATTTATGAGCTAAAATACTCTCAATCCAAAATAATCCATGAGCAGTGCCATATATCAATAGAAAGGTCTTTCCAATACCTTTCCATTGGCACCAAAATCAGTATGAATGGATTATCATAACTATACAAACAATGGTGATAAAAATTCAGGTATACAAAAATGGAGAAAAATAGAGCATTTATTTTGCAAGGAAAACTGATACTTTAATGAACTTTCATGGCTTCCATACTCAAACTTGGACTTCTAAAGATACAAATGAGCATACCGAGAAATGAAATGATCAAGGAAGAAGAGCAAATTGGTACCCTAGCCTTGCAAGAAATGGAGGAAGAATGACCATTTGCTTTCTTCAAGACTTGGAGAGGAGTTTCTTCTTCAAGGTGCAACAATAGAGCAAGGAGGGAGAGAGCTTTAACTTTTGCAGCAAGCTGAAGAAGGAGGGCTGTGCTCCTTCTTTAAAGAAGGAGACTGAGAGGGAGGCTCCATCATGAGCTCTCCCATCAAGCATGGAGGAGATGAGGGAAGGAGTGGGCAGCCTCAGCTACTTGCATATGGGGAGAAATGGGGGAATGGTCAGCCAAAAAAGGAATTTAAGAAGAAATGGTTTTACTTAAATAACTAATTCTTTATTTATTTTCTAATATTTTTAATTAGTTAAAAAATTTTGGATTAAATAAACGTGCTTCGAAAAATCACAAAAATTCACCCATAGCTAATTTGGGGGTGAAGAATTCAGCGGCGAAGTCGGAATTCGATTCCGACGATTATTTAATTATTCAAATTTTTGGTGCATTTAATTATATTAAAATATTTGCAAAAATCCAACGACTTCCAAATGCGTCCAAAACATCACCCATAGCTAGTTTGGGGGTGATGATTGCAACAGCGAAGTCGGATTTCAATTTTGAGGTCAAATTAAATACATTAATTTCTTAATTAATTAAATATTAAAATAATTCAAAATATTTGATTTAGCTCCGAATTGCGCCAAATCTTTAAGGATAAGATCTAATGACTGGAGAAACTTAATTAAAATACAGTTAAGCTAAAATTAAGCTAGGTAGCAACTTTGGGTTGTTACATAAACAATGCCATAGTGTACGTCCCTGTGATGTTGTCGGGGCTGGAGACCCCGTTTGGGTTGGGCCAGGTCGGGTCAAGCCGACCTGCGCTCCTGCATTTAGGCGCTTCTCCCTCATATCGAGCAGTTAATGGCGGGTCCCACGCACTATTTTGATTGTTGAACTTATGAATTAATTAAAACGGAAAATGGTGAAATTGACCGATGCGTCGGAACCAATGAAGGAAAATTAATTCATTTAGCTTTATTTATTTTATTACAAATGTTTAGTCATTAATAATTTTAAATCCCTACATCCAAACATATTAAAATTATATCATTTTGATCAATAAAATTAGAAGATCATTATGTTACTGTCAATTTTCCATTTGGATATATTTTTCAGTTAGTGACATTTAATTACTTATAAAAATGCCACAAATCTTCAAACTATCATAACTTTGCACACACTCTCCCAAATATATCCAATATAGATCTCATTTAAATTAGAAGACTCTCAGAGTATTCTAGTAGTGTTAATTTTTCTGTTGAGTGTGTATTTTGCCTAATCACTTTTAGGACACTACTCTAATTACACCCTTGAACTCTAGAACTTCAGTTGATAATAACTTGGTTAAGTGAGCTTCAAATTAGGTCTTCCAATATATCATTTTGATTAGAAGAATCTGTAGATTAGTAATATGCAATAATATTTAAAATTTAGTGGCTAGATTCCTTAATCAACCCTAACTATCCTAAATCTTGATCAATAAATATTAGCAAAATTTATGATCCAAATTGAACAATTTAAGTTTTTGATAATTCATAGAGTAGAGTATAACCTAGTATTATGGTTGGTTTAGTAATTTTGTGATTAAATTCACTAATCACTCAATAATCACCTTTAACCCTAATTAGGTTATAACTTGATCAAATGAAGTTCAAATTGGGTCCACTCCCAATTAAAGTACTCAGTGGGTGATAGGGAAGCTATTGCCACTAAGTTTACTAAATTTGGACTTCAAATGGAAAAGTTAAGTTTTTGACCTAATCTTTAAAACCCTAAATTTCATAGTGAAACCCAGAAATTGATTTAGCATTCTTGGACTCTATGGAATCCTCGAATAGTAAGCTTCAATAAACTAACAAAAAATTTAAGATTCTATTAGGTGAAATTACTAAATTGCCCTTATGAGTCAGTTTCCTTAAATTGAGCTCATAAGGCTTAATAATTATCCAAATTATGTGTACTTACTATCTATCTTCTTATTAGATAGTATGTAACAACCCAGGTTGTTACTTTGCTCAATTAAGACTAATCTAAGTCTTAATTAAGGTTCTAAGTGACTAATTAAGTGATTTGAAGCAAATCTCTGAAACCTAGGTCAAACCAAGAAGTCAACAAAGTCAAAACAGGAATTCTGGAAAATCCCAAAACCTGAAAATTTGACTTTTTATTTAGACCTCAGATTGAAAATCTGACTTCACCATTGCATTCAGAATACCCAAATTAGCTAGGGGTGAAATTTTGGAGGCATTTGGAAGTCATTGATTTTTCGTCAAATATTTTAATATTATTTAAATACCCTAAATAATCAAATAATTAAATACTCGTCGAAACAAAAATCCGAGTGCGCCGTTGCGTTCCTCACCCTTCAATTAGCTAAGGGTGATTTATTGGAAATTTTTGGGATTTATTTAATAGGCTAAATTTAATTAATTAAAACTGAATAAAGTAATTTAAATATTATTATTTATTTCTGCATTTAACGGCGCTGTCAACATCCAAGTAACGCCGTCCATTTCTAATCTAAGCCGCCGTTTCATCTAACGGTACGCGTCGACCGTTCGATCGAAACGATCGAACGGTCGAAGCCTTTCGTCCTCCGCGTGTCGCGGAGGTCTGCGCACGGCACGCCGAGCGCGAGGCACGCGTCGACCGCCGCTGAAGAACCGTCTGGCATCTCATTTTAACCTCCCCGACTGCTTAGATTCAGGGTTGGCACAGAATCTGAGCTGAAGAAGATTGATCGATCCTCGGCATCTATCGAGTTTTCTGGACCGTCCATTTAAGGTACTTCTCCTCCCTCTATCGCTTACTCTTACGCTTCCTTTTCGATTCGAATGCTTATTTCAACCATTAGATTGAAGATGTATCGAGTTTGATCGAACTCGTTAGAGTTCGATCAACCCAATTTCAGCAAAACCATACAGTACTTACCGTTAGCCGAGGGATTGCCGAAATATAGAAAATTAGGGTTTCACATTTTTAGGATGTACTCTAAGCTTCTGATAGGGTTTTTATATTCTATGGATAGATCGCGTTCATAGCTTTCGATTGATATAAAGATTGTTATTTAGATAAATCGGGGTTAAGAGAATAATGGGATCTTCAAATTAGGGTTTCGTCACCCCGTCGGGGACGAAGTTCATTGACCGGTCCAACCCGGACCGGTCTGTTCGTGTGCAGGCCGCCCGGATAGACTGAGCCGGACCGGGATCTTCTCAGTGTGCCGCGTGTCCCATGTGATGAGTGCGGTGGGACCCGCTCGGGTCTCTTCATCTGCACAGCGGAAGCATGGTGGGTCCCACCTTCGATCCAGCAGCCAGTAGGATCGCGCCACGTGGCCTGGACCTGCAGACATCTGGCGCGTGGGGCCCGCCGCTGTCTGCCGCGCCAATCTGAGTCCGCCACGTGTTCTGCTCTTAAATCAAAAACTTTATAATATTATAACAAATATTAAAGAATTAAAATCGTATATATAAATATAAATATAACAGATAAATTAATTTAATTTATTCAGCATTTATTAATTAAATTATTACCAAACTTCAAACCTAAATAACTCATAAAATAATTATCCAAATTATACAAATAAATATATTAAATTAATCAGAAAAATATGAGGAATTTATTGATACCAAAATTTTTGCTGTAGGATTAATATTTTGCAAAGTG
The DNA here is from genome assembly GCA_016760335.1 of Gastrodia elata. NCBI lineage: Eukaryota > Viridiplantae > Streptophyta > Magnoliopsida > Asparagales > Orchidaceae > Gastrodia > Gastrodia elata. The sequence goes on along the minus strand of CM028671.1, from coordinate 72,327,288 downwards.
ATTATTTAGGTTTAATTTAATTTTAAATTAAATGTTACAAACCTTATTTAGCTCATAACTTTGTACCCAATGATCCAAACATACCCAATATGGGTCTTAAAGTGATTAGAAAACCCTAAGGATTAATTTGATAGTATTTATCTTGCTGTTTGGATTAGTTTGAGCCTAATCACATTTAGGACCAAACCCTAATTAGGTTAATTAACCCTAGAACTTCAATTGACCATAACTTGGTCAATTGAGCTCCAAATTTGATGATCCATAGGTCCATATAGATCAGAAGAACTTAATTAATAATAATCCATAAAAACATTTTAGATCCAATGGTTAGATTTGCTAATCACCCTTAATTGCTCTAAATCTTGATTAGTGAATAATAGCAAATCTAGTAACCCAATTTGAGAATTTTAAATTTCAGAGGACTCCTAAATCTATTTAGAATCAATCCATAAGGTTAGATTAGTATTTGAGTGATTAATTTTGTTAATCACTCACTAATCATACTAAACCCTAATTAGGTCTGAACTTAGTCAAATTAGGTCCAAATTGAGCCTACCACATATCATTAAAATCAGTAAGCTATTTGTAATTCATAGTCACTGATTTTGCTTGATTTGGACACTAATTGGCAAAATTAGAATTTTGACCCTTAATTAAGTATTCCTTAATCACCTTAAAACCCTAAATCTTGTATTGGCCATAACTTGGCCAATACTTATCAGATTTTAGCAAATTTAGGTTCTATGGAGAGCTTAGGCAGTAAAGAACAATAATCTAAAAGAAAATTTAGCTTTCACTTAGTCAAATTACTAAATTGCCCTTATGAGTCAAATTCACTATTTGATCTCATATGGCTTAATAATCACCCAAAATTAACTTAGTTACTATCTAATCTTATATTAGACAATAAGAAACACTTTCCAAAAGAAAATTTTAGAAATTAAGCCCTATATCAAAAATTTGATCTTTTGAACTCTTAAAGTAGGGGCAAAATGGTCATTTTGCCCAAATTTAGGATTTAGCCTTTAAAAGCCCTAAATTCAATTTCAAATCACTAAATTCAGTAAATACAATGATTTAGAATTGAAATTATTTAAACTTAAGTCTAAATTAGGTTTTTATTAAAATCTCAAAATATACTCTTTAAGAAAATTCCTAAGTCTTAAGAAGAGTTCTCTTTCCTTAATTATTCTTAGATCCATCCTTAGGTCTTATAATATTAGTTAGGATGTGTGTCTTGAGAGATACTCTTAGTAATTAAGAGCCTTAATTCTTAAGATTAGGAATATATCTTAAGTTAGTATTCATCTATTGAGTAAATTGGGTTACTCAATTAGGTGAAACCTTGAGTTTTCTAGTTTATAGATTTTCTTAGTTTATTTAATGATTATTTGATCTTTAAACTCTAGAATTAAGAATAAAGATCTATTCTAATGAATTGATTTATCATTAGGACTTGCCTTAACTTAATTTGTGAGATTTGGGTTCTGAACTTAGACTATTAGATTATACCTTTAGATTAAGTGATTAGACCCCATCATCTGGAGTCTAATTCTTAATCTTTTCATCTTGATTTGGCTAATCAAGATGAAGTTGGGATGAATTAAATTACAAAATTAGGTCGCTGATTTATTCATTTTAACTAAATAGTCGTCTTTTGATTAAGTTATAATTAGGACTTGGCCAGTCCTAATTATCTTCAACAAGTAGGATTCGTGATTCTAAGTTACAGAATGTGTAAGAGTTGTTGATTCTGAAACTTATGTAACTTAGAGTAGATAGAACGAATAAAGTAGACAACAAAGGATATCACCTGTGTTTTAGATAGAGTTTTCTTGCACTTTGATTTTGATGATTCGTATTCCTTGATTTTGAGCCTTATACCTTGAACATATATTATGTACTTAAGATATTTGATGAATATCTTATGTTAATTTTGAACATTCATAAAAAGCATTGTGTTCGTTTCACAAGTGGTTTGTAAGGTGTAGCTTGATTAGTATACCTCTTCGATCAACCCGTTCGGGGTTGGCAACCTTTCGAGGGTTTAATGTCCGACAGTCTATTGGCCATGCCTAGTCCGAGTGATAGGATGGATAGAATCTTGCCCTACTGACTACAGAGTCAGGATTCTGATATGGATATACTAATTCAAGTACACTTACATTCAGTTCTGTCTTAGCTCATCAGGCTAAGAGTTTCAGTGATGTTCAGTTCAAAGTTTCTTAGCCCATCAGGTTAAGAATTGCTAAGTTCATGTTCAGTTCAGTTGACTTATATAGTTACTATAGTTTCAGTTTGCAGTTACTGTTTTACTAGTATATTCTACATTTCAGCACTGTTTTACTTACAGCTTTCTTGCACGTGTTTTTATATAGGATGCTAGTTTTACTTACTATTTTCATATGTTTACTTAGGATGATAGTGTTTCAGTTTTATACTGTTTAAATTTTGTACTTCACTTAGCATAATCTGTTTGATCATGAGCATGTTTAGGTTGTACTTTTCTTACTTTTCTTTTACTTTTACTTATCTGTCCTTGTTGCAGTTGCTTGGAGGAGGTATGTTTTACTTCCTTTTTGTTAGGTTATAAACTATGGTTTATAACTTATTACAGTTCTTTTGTTCGCTTTCTTGCACCTATTATGCTTAGTTCTATTTTATGGTGATATTCAGTTAACTTAAATAAACTCTTACCCTAAAATGTACTTAGACTTATTGTCTAACCAGTTTTTCTTTTGTTGGCTGGGGCCCTACCATTATGAAACTGATAATGGTAGGTTCTGAGTTTATTGGTTTAGCAGATCCAGTGGAGAGTTTGCCATTGGAGGAGAAGCCCGTTCCTGATGATCTGTAGCTTAGGTTTCTATCTTCAGTGAGGATGAGAGTTTTCTTTCAGTTCTTTTAAGCTCATTAAAATGTTATAATAATACAGGATTTTATTTTCTTTTTCAGTACTTTACTTATTCTGTATTGTTGTATTTATACTGTATTGGATGGATGTTATGTTTTATGCTTCCGCACTCTGAGTTCATGTATAATCGTTTAGTGATAGTATTTCTGGATTGAATGGCAAAGTCTTTATTTAAATTGGATTAGAATGTGTGTCTAATCCAATCTTAAGTGGGGACCTTATCATTTGGTGACCCCTCCACCGTAATCATGTTAACTTAAGGGTTAACAGGACCACGGCGGGGCAGGGCCGCCACATAGTAAGTACTTATTTTCCATTGAAAATTTCTAATTTAGAGCCCTTAATCAAAATGTAGCCTTTAAACCCTTAAGTAGCGGCAAAACGGTCATTTTGCCCAAAATTAGGTTTAAGTGTTCTTAAACTCTAAATTCATATTCTAATCATTAAAATTAGTAAATAAAGTGATTTAAAAGTTAATTCATATAATTTAGACTATTAAATTGTATTTCAATTCAAAACTTTAAATTTTATCTTAAGAAAATTTCTAATTCAAGTTAAGTCCCATGATGTGTGATTCATCTCACATCATGTTTTTCTTAAGCCTTCTAATATCCCTGTCAAGCTTCTAATTAACATTAGTTAGGATTAGAGCTTGAGTGTTTATCTTAGTTCTTTAAGATCTTCTTCCTTATAAATTAGGAATAGGACTTAGGTTAGATTTTATTTATTGAGTAAATTATGTTACTCAATGGATAAAACATCAGTCTTACTAGTTTATAGATTTTCATAATTTATTTATGATTATTTAAACTTTCAATCTTATATTTAAGAATAGAAATCCATTCTATTAAGTGTGATTTTACCTAATAGGATATACCTTAATCCATAAGATAGGGTTTTAAGCTTTAGTCCATGAGGATCACCATTTGGATTAAGTGATTCCTTAGTCTTTCCATCTTGATTGGGCAAAATCAAGATGGGCTTTGGTTGTTTAAATCATTAAGATATGATAATTAATTATTTATTTAACTTATATAGTCGACATCAATTAAAATATAATTAGGACATAACTAGTCTTAGTTATTTTTCAGCTTTTAAGGTTGCAAATTTGAGTTACACTCAATAGTAGGAATTCAAAATATTGAACTTGTGTAATTTATAATAGATATGATGAATAAATTATACAACAATGGATATCATCTGTGTTTTAGTAGAGTCTCTTGCTCACTTTGAACAGTTGATGCTTTGCTTACCTTGTCTTCGAGCTTTATGCCATGAACATATGTGGTGAACATAAGATATTTGATGAGTATCTTATGTCAATATTGAATTACATGAATATTATTAGCATTATTATCAGTATTTGTAGTTTTTTGATTTTCAGTTCAGTAGGTTGTGACCTAATTAGTTTACCTCTTCAGTTTTGGTTCGGCCTAGTAGTGTGAACGCTAGTTTGTCGGCGAAGCCCACCTAGCGGTACACCTGCTAGTTTGTTGGAAAAATGGTGCGCAATAGACTTGTTGTGACTTGTTTAGTTAGGGTTCTGATATGGTAGTACTAGTTTTAGGTGCACTTCTACTCTTCTGTTTGGTTCTTCTGCCTTAGCTCAGCAGGCTAAGTGAGATATTGTGCATACTTGCAGTTCAGATGACTTGTTTGGCCATAATAATTTTTAAGTCTATATTTTTTGTTCTCAATTTGCTTTTAATGTATTTCAGCACTTGCATATTTACTATTTACTTAGTTGCTAGTTTATTTATATTATAGGATGTTAATCCTGCTCGCTTGATTATATGTATATAGAATGATAATTTTGTTTTCAGTTATTTAAATGTATCATCATGTTCTTTTACTTTATGTTAATTATCATAAGTTTTTATTGATCATAAGCATGCTTAGGATGAATTTTCCTTTTATTCATTTGTATTTATTTTTATTTTATATATAACCTTGTTGCAGTTATAATTGGAAGAATGTGTTTATTTTATATTTTGTTTAAGTTATAAATTATTGTTTATAGCTTCTTGTTCTTTTTATTTGCTTTCTTGAACCTATATTATTGCTTAGTTGTTAACTAATGGTGATATTTAAAGGACTTAATAATTCATCAGCCTAAAATGTACTTAGACATTTTATCTAATAAGATTTTCTTTTTTTGACTGGGGCCCTATCATTGTGAAACTGACAATGATAGATTCTGAGCTATTTGAAGTTGTGGAGTCGTCTGAAGACCGGATTCAAGAGGATGATCGAACTGCTGGAGTATCTTAGTTCCTTGCTCTTTTACTTCTTTTGCTTGTGAGGAATGAGCGTTTATTTCATTTCAGATTTTCTCTTTAAATATGTTATAATAATACAGATTTATTTTTTTTGTATTTTCTTTTATGCACTTATTTTGAGTTGAATAATTTCACTTCTATATTGTGATGGAATGGATGTTTATATTTTGCTTCCGCACTCTGAATGTAATTCTTGTATTTATCATTTAGTGAAATACTATTGTAAATGAAAATTTTCTTAATTATATTGGATTATAATGAATGTCTAATCCAGTTATAAGTGAGAAATTTATCATTTGGTAATCACTTCATCATAATCATATTAACTTAAGAGTTAACATGACCACTGTATGACTGGGGTGCCACACTAATCAACAGTGATTGTAATCTATTTAAAATAATGAGACATATCTGAGTCGTTGAATTTTGGGCCGAGATCCAACGACTATTATTAAAATCGAAAGCGAATTATACTCTGTAGTAATATTTATAAAATTGTTTATGCTATATATAATTTATTCATTCTATAATCTATAATTTCTATGATCAATGCTATACTTTATATATATGATTTGTTCATTATAAGATACTATTATTTGTGATGTCTATGATTACTGCAAATTACTATTTATACATTCTTTAATATTATATTTTATGATTATTTTTTCAGTGATCATTGTGACATCTGATTTATGTAATTTATGCATTATGAGATGATATGATTTATGAAGTCTATGATTACTACAAGTAATTGTTTATGCATTCTGCAATTTAGACATTCTATAATTATGGTATTTGATTTTTAGGATTATTGTACATTCACTCATTTCAAATATTTTTGTATTCTTTGATAATATCCTTTAGTTAGTAAGTTTTAATTTTTTATTTTTGGATTCAATAATTTCCTAAGTTCAGTGATTTAGGACTCATTTAATTTCTATATATAATCGTTTGCACATAGTAAAATTTCTTGCCTTATCTTATTTATTAGTTTTTGTATTATGCCATCATATGATTTATACTTTTTATTATTAATGTGATATCTTAATTATATGATTTATGCATGCATATGATTTATACATTTGTGAAGCCGTGATTTGTGCAATATATGATCAATGCATGAAACATGACATTATTTTTCTATATTCAATAGCTTTAAGTGATTTTTATATTTGATGTGAACAACTATAAATTAGATACAAACCATAAAATTAAAGTAAACCTTTCTAATCAGAAACACAGATAGTTTCTTTTTGAGAGTTCAATTCGGAGTTATGAAAATCAGGAGAGTTAAAATGACTTGTGAGAGTAAATTGTGCAATTTGACTCTCAGGCTATCCACATCATGTAAATGGACTTCTGGTCACCGATATTAAAATCAACTGTTCATATTGCACCCATAGCCGAGTTCTTTCGACAATGTAGTTTAGCATATAATTAAAGAGTATTGTTACACTTGCACATTAGTATACACTGAAATATATAGATGATTAGTCAATTCAATATGTAATAGATTATTGATTGAATATATTTTTTTATAGGCTTATATACAAAAATTAAAAAAAAATATAAAATTATTTTTCATGATTAAAAATAGTAACTGTGACCGGTCCACAGCCAAATTTGGCGACGCAAGGAATCGACGCGGACTCTTAACGATAGCTGTAGGTAGAATTTCTTTAGTTGTGACAAATGTATTCCCTGTGTGTATATTATTATACATATAATTTTGGACCGACTCGATTCAATTTTCGATCAAGTCTTAACCTGAATTGAATTTGGTTCTGTTATCAAACTTACAATTACACTCAAATTTGTTGAGTTGACTAAATTCACAGAAACAAAATTATAGCGAAAACGGCTTAACTCAATTGTACCTGCAGGCTTTCCGTCGATCCAATTGTTCGTCCAGGGTTTCTGAGAGAGGGTAAATCATGGCTGGCAGAGAAGTTCGAGAATACACCAATCTCAGTGATCCGAAAGGTAACATTGAACGCTATAGGTCAAATTGTCTAAATTTTTAAATTTGTTCGTCCGAATTACAATGCCTTTCTTGTAATCTTGCGAATCATATATATTATGAATCTACGATTTGGTGAAAAAAAGTATTTTGAGCATGCTTTTCGCTTCCCTTAGGATTTATCTAAACTCTGATACAAGTCCGGTGTTTGCGCAGATAAAAAATGGGGAAAGGGAAAGGATAGGGTGGACGATGAAGACATTACTTTTCAGCGCATGGTTGCAAAGGTTAGGGGATTGGCCCGGCCATACTCATTTTATCTGTCTCCGTGACAAAAAAATCTTGGTGTTTCTATTTTTTCTGTTATTGCATAAAGTAGAAGGTTAATCGCATGTGCTGTTTGATTTATTTTGCTTGTTATTTTATCATTTAGTGCTAGCGCTTGGATCTCTGTTTCATGACACTTACCGTAACTGAAAGCTATGCGCCTATTTTTAAACTTTGATGATTGATGTGATTAATTTATAAATATTCATAACAGGCAAACTTAAATCAAATTCTGACAGTGATTGTAGGGGAAATCACACCATCAGAGGTTTTGACGCACACAAGAATTAAAAATAATAAGTACAGATAATACTTGGGAAGAGGATATGATGGTTTACGTGGTTGTGATAGATCTACTCATGTCTACTATCATACAAAGATATAAATATCTTTTGGCCTATAGACAAAATATCGTGTAAATACATATACTCAAACACTTTCTCCTGTTTTTGGTGTTAGTATTTTTTTTCTTTCTCTCACATTCTATTTTCATACAGAGAATCATCTCTCCACTTTCTATGTCTTTGTTTGCTTCTGCCAATATCTACAAGCAGCCCTTAATAGAGAATTGACAAGTCCCACTGGGCCTTCCTACTGAGATTCTCTCGACTAACCATTTCACACGCCATCTATCATTTCAAAACTTGTTGCTGTACTTCCTTTTAATTTGCAAGAGGCAATGTTTTTAACTAATTGTTCTAATTTTTTTTTTATAGTTACCATGAGGCAGTATATATGAGGTAGTTTTGTGTATATTGAATTTTAATTTGGTGACCAATAGAATTGATCTTGAGTAGGACGCTGAGAGGATCATTTAAAAATTAAGTTCCACTTTTAATAATCTATCACACGGAGGTTAACTTTTATGCATTGTCTTAATAATGTAATCTTTGTGTGGCATCCACTCTTAACCATCCATGTGGAATGGTTTTCTAATAACTTTTCCTATTATCTGTAAACCTAGCATTCTTATTACTATTTTTGCTTCATTATGTGACACTCCTTGATCCTAAAACATATATTTTGCATTGCAATGTACAATTGTGTTTGATTGTTTCCACTGTCACTTGACAAAATTTATTTTACACTTTACTTCAGAATCATTAATAATAGATTTAGTAGCCATTCCTTTTGCTTTAGTTTTTGATGCCATTTACGTGGTGTCCTACTTATTTCCACATACTTCCAGTATAAGTCTTTTGATTACCTTTCAAGCATTACAACAAAAAATTATGACACAGTAATCTAATCAATTGAGATCAATTTTTTTGTCTATTCAAGAATATGCATCACATCATAAAGCTTTCACATACTCTCATTGCCAATTATGATTTGCACATTAATAACTCCTTCAGTGTTTAAGAATTTAATATTAGCAAGTTGAACCTTCCCATATATAACATGGGCGCAAACATGAGATACAAATATGATAGGAACGTGACAATACACCAATATTGCGAATATAGGATTGAACATGCAAATGGTACAAACTTGTATTTATAAAGCTTTAGTATGAAATATGCATTTCAAATGCATGATGTTATTTTTTTTAGTTAAATAATACATGATAAAATTTAATATAAGAATATCACACACTTCACATAAGAAATCTAACAATAATAAAAATATTTTTATTTGCTATTTTGTTTAAAATTAATTTTAAGGTAGCTCATCAATTTTTTTTTTTTATTGATAACGTTTGAGTTGTTGTTAAAGTGAAGTACAAACTATGTAGAACTATCCTAGAACCAAAAGGATTTTTCTTTAGTAGATCCAAAACATTGTATATAGAGTGCAAGTTTAATCATAGTTGAAGTTGTTATATTGAGGGTATGAAAATTGAAGATCATGATATAAAAAATAATGTGAAATTCAAATATCTTAATTGTATCGTTCAAAATATTTGTGAAATATACTAAATTTATTTAATTAGCAATATCTAAGCATGTTGGATGAAATGGAGTAGTGTTTTTGGGGTTATGTGCATTTGAATTTCTACTCAACTTAAAGGAAAGTTTGATTAAGCAACTATATGACTGACAATACTAAATGTATTTAAATTCCATTATGGAAAACAGAAGCCTTCTAAGTAGCATGTTCATCACATGCTTATTTGATTAGTACTAATAATAAAATAGAATTGTGGAGATGAGAACGATAAGGTGGATGAGTGGGTATATGCAAAAGGGTATGATGAGAAATAAGTGCATTTATAGCTAGATTAGAGCTGCTTTAGTTGAGGCTAAGCTTAGAGAAAGTCATCGTAGATAATTTAAGCATATCTAGTGTAGATTGTTGGATGCTTCACTCAGAAACTTTTATTTAATGGTTTTCTTATGTTAAATTAGTGAAGATGAAGACCAAAAATACTAGGAAACTACTATGAATGATCTCACATATAAGAAGCTTAGGTTGGGGCTTTTTTTTGAATGAGCATAGTGTGACAAAAGATTTATGTAATCAACCTTACCTAGTATGTCTAAGGTATGGTGGTTTTTGTTATCATAGCCCATCAATAATTCTTGCTATCATTGCTTAGATAAGATAATAAAAATAGTAGCATGTTTGGACAGGACTTTATTTGGGTACAAAATACTAAAGAAAATTTGGTGGGTTGAAAAAGCCTGCTGTAGTGCCATAGGCGACACTTGTGCAACATTAATGACTTTTTGAAGTGCCCTTGTTTCCTAGATCTTTTCGTAATTTTTTGGAAACTAAATATTTACACACTATTTAGTGGAATTGAATGAATTAAATTTTTTGTGACCAAGATCTAGGACTGTGTTGAAAAACTCACATTAGGATCAATGCTCTATGGTATCTCTTCTTTCTCCATTAAAAAGTTCTTCCTTTTTATTTAAACTTTGTGAACAATGTATATGGATATCTCTTTTCATGTGGCTAGTTTTGTGACTGCTAGTGTACACTGCCTTGAACTATAATTTGTTATTTTATTGAGGTTTGAATCTATTTCTATTGTTGTGTCTTTAGAAACTTTTTATACTCTCCAGATTTAGGCAAATATAAACTATTGCCTAATTCTTATTTTCTGATGTCTTGCAAAATCAAGCCAATTTTGATAATTGTCATGCTTTGTAACTAAGGTTTTAGTAGTGATGATAATAAGCTCAATGCTCAACCTTCATCATTGAATTTGATAAAATTCTAGCTCACTAAACTTGTGATCCTATTGAACTGTTGACATGAGAAACTGTGTATGCACCTTCAACTATCTTAAGTACTTTCTCATTAAACATATCTAATCATCACCAAAGGCTTTTTGTACATCTCAAATAGAGCATTCACTTCTCTAGTTCCAGTTCTTTTGTGCATTATGTCAAATGCAACTTTCATTGTCAATGATGGACATACGACTTCCATTGCTTGTATGCCTAAGTGATCCCACTATTTTTGGCTCATTGTTGTTGGAAAAGTGGTAGATGCAACATTCTCCATTTGAAGTAGTCTTTAATTTGCTTCTTATCATCGACTCATTCAATTTTCACCTTCTTATTTTTATGCCATTGCTTTTTTTTCCATAAACTCTAATGCCAATTCATTTCTGATGCCAATTAAAATGTAAAACACTCTCAGGAGTAATAATGAATTTGATAATGAGATACACAATATATATGGGGAATGTTGGGAAAATGAACACAATAGAGGTACGTTGAATTTATTGTAAATTGTTGAGATCTACTTGCACTTGTAACTACAAAAAGAGATGCTTATTAGTTATAAGAGTGTGACACATCCTCTCTCAAATTGTTTTACTGGTATATTCATCCTATATTTTCTTTCCATTTTTTTCACAAGGCTTTATTTGGGGTAGGTGCAACTTTCTAAAAAGATTGTTGTGAAATTGTTGTAGATGAATTTTTGTAGAGAAAATTATTGTTGCTATTTGAATGCTTTACTTTTAAATTGCTACAATGTTAACTGCGGATAGTGGTGATTGATTGATAATTGACTGGCAAGTAGATGATCAACAAGTTGGGAGCACTGGCGATGATGTAGGGCAAGAACAAAACAATTATTATGCTATGCTTTTTAGTCATGCTGCATTTTGAAAATTGTATTTTGACAATTGCCTTATGGGATTATGTGTTATAGAAATAAATAGAAAGTAGACCTCCCTAGCAACGGTAATCATACGTAGGGAGCTTTTTATTATTAACCACAAACAAAAAGCTGCCCAAACACAGCCTAAACTAAGCATGATTTCTTTATTGGCCAAGGCATCAATTTCTTGTCATCTTTGCTACTTGCCTTTATCATTGTACATTGGTTACTTTATGTTCTCCGCCTAAGATCACATCAGTTAATCAATTGATGCAATAACAAATATTTTTGAAAAGTGTCGTGCGTGCTTAATTTTAAAGAAGCACATTTATTTATTTTTAATTCTTTTTCATAGGGAACAAATAATTTCTTCAATTACTTTTATATAATTTGAAGAGGTGATAAATTAGGTTAATTGTGATATAATAAACTCTAGTTTGGTACCCAGTGAAATTAAATATAGATGATTAATGAGAAAAACACATGAAAATCAAGCTATACACTCATTAGTCTTTGCATAATTTTTGCATGATCATTTATATTGTTTCCATTATTTTTCATGATCATAATCTATAACTTCAATTATTCAAAGAAAAAAAAATGCTGATGTTTTAGTTTTGTTTAGTGACGAGATAGGCTAAAGCTTATGAAAAGCCATTCTTATTAAGATTTAATATTTATATTGATCAAAGGATCAAAGTGGACTCAATGTTGAACACCATGTTGAGCTGGCCTTAACTAGCCAAGCATCTTGTAGGAATAATTGATTGTGCACTCATGGGCATTTATTGAAGCAAGCTCATTTAACTAAAAATCAATGGCTAGGTTTGGCCTGTCAAATGCTGATTTAGAAGAGGAAAGCTTGTTTTAGCATTTAGTGCTTGGTCCGGGCCTTTGATTAGCTTGGAGTTATTATAGCTCTAAAATAAAATACTTAGGCACCTATTTAAAATAATAATTATATTTCTAGTAGGAAAGTTAGCTACTTTTCTCTTAACAAGTGTTTTATTAATATACCATCATTTAGAGGTATAATTACTCGAATATTTTATACAAATGGGCTTCTTCAATTAATGATGCTAGAAAAGCTGATGAATTTATTGTAGTTGTCATAAATTTGGTATAAATTTATTTTGCTCTGTCCTATTACTTCCTACAATTAATAGTCATCTATGTTTGTTTGGAAATTGGATGAGTACTTGGTTGACTTTAGTGGTTCCTATGACATCTTTAACTCTTGAAAGGTTCATTTAATTTTGATGATCACCACTTATAATTTTATTTTTGTATAAAATTAAATGAATTGGTGTTAAATTTTTTATATTTGGGAATTATATATATTAAATTATTAGATATAGTTTGGATTAAAGAAAAACAAATATGAAAACTAGAGGATATTCTCAAATGCTTTAGGATTACTTTATTTATATTCAAATATTTTTTATAATTAAGTTCTTATAATTTGAGGTTTAGGGCTCTTATGTTTAAAATAAAATTAAGTATTTGTTGCTACTTAATTATTATGATTTGGGATCAAATAATAGAATCATAATACAAATATGCTATTCAATAATTATAAATTTGGTACAAACAATAGAATTATAATTATGAAATTCAATTTAGTAATTATGAAATCTTTCAAAATCATATATATGAATAGCATACTCATGTATACGGATTTTATTATTATGTATATACAAATTTGGTAGAAATGAGCTAGAAACTAGTTATTAAAGCCTGCCTATTGTAGTGCATTCTTGCATATAATTAATTTAGATTGTAAATATGAAATTTGATAGAAAATCATTGAAAATACTTATTAAGGCCTATTATGATTTCATGCAGTAGTGCTTTCATAAATATGATTAATGTAAAATTATCTATACAAATGTTCCAAAATTCAAATATGAGTACAACTATAGATATCCTTTATTTGGAGGAGGTTTGAGACTTTTTAGAAACAAAGTTTTTCTTAGCTCTCACTCTAAGGTCTCAATGCTTAATTTATCCCACAAGTTCAAGGTTTTACATATTCTCGAGGACTTCTCCTCAAGTCATTGTGCTACAAAATTTTTTTTCTCCTAAGTTATCTAGTGCCGACTATACAAGATGGATCCTAGAACTCTGGCCAGGCAAAGTTTTGGAAGAAGGGTGATGTTTATAGCTGTAACGATCCAAAACCGTTGTGTTGCAAATTAGGGCAGAATCCCGCCTTAGGAATCAGGATCCCGGGGAATTTCACTTTAGGGCAAACAAAACTACCAATTGATAGAAACAACTTTAAAAATCAAAGAGCCCTAATTCAGTAGAAATCCGAAAGACGGAAGCTCCCGTTCTATCTTCGAAATTTCTAATTTCTGAAAATCAAAAACATTGAAATACGTGTCCAAATTCATCGTTTTCAGTGTCGACGTGTTTAGTATATTATTTAAAAGTTGCTCGATAAGTTTTCATCAAAATCTGAGTGTCGATTAGATCGTGGCCAATTTTTGAAGTTTTAAACCTCTAAAATTAAAATAAAATAAAGTTTAGCTCCGAATCGAAAATTTTCGGCGCGAGGGTGTTCGTCATGACGTAACACACCTCGGTGCCGAGTTTCGTTGTATTCGGACGGCAAACGACGGAAATTTGAGAAGATTCTTAATTTTAAGTTTTTTTTTTCTTATTTTCTCTGTTTCCTTCCTTCGCATGCGGCCTTTCTCCCGCGCCAGGCGGGAGAAATTTCCACGCCAGGCGCGCATACGGCGCCTGCCTGCGCCGTTTTTGGCGCAGCTGTCGGCCCATAGGGCCGACCACCTTCTCCTGGCCCCACTCCCGCCCTCTGGCGGGAGAACCTTCCGCGCCAAAGTCGCCTGGCGCCAGTTGGCGCACATTGTGGCGCCCCCTCCAGCGCCTATAAAGCCTCCTCAGCCTTCCAGCAGTTCCCAGCCTCCTCCTCAGCCTTCCAGCAGCCGGCCACCACTCCTCATCCCTTCCAGCAGCCGGCCAGTCCTTCCGGCAACCCCTTCCAGCCCCTTCGGCAGCTCGGCAGCCCCTTCTAACCCCTCCTCAGCCCTTCCAGTAGCTTCCAGCAGCCTCCGGCAGCCCCCTTCCAGCCCCTTCGGCAGCTCGGCAGCCCCTTCTAACCCCTCCTCAGCCCTTCCAGTAGCTTCCAGCAGCCTCCGACAGCCCCCGGCAGCCCTCGACAGCCACTTTCCGCAACCCGGCAGTCCCCGGCAGCACCTTCCGTCAGCCCTGCAGCCCCCGGCAGCCCCCGCAGCGGCTCCAGCAACCCTTCGCCCAACCCGTTCCGGCTTCATTTCGTGTGCCGGCAATCCTAAATCTAAGGTAAGGGAAAGAAAATTGAAAGAACTCATTCGCTTTCTCTTAATTTAATTATTCTCACTATCAAATTTTTTTAGCTAGTCATACACAATAGAATTATCCTCATTAATTAATAATGGGAACGATTCAATGTGTTATAAATGACTACTAATTTCTATTTGTCAATACCATCGATTATTCTGACTTTTTCGTTATACATTAGTATGATAATCATAAAGACACCTTAACAACTTCTTTAACAGCAGCTTAATTTAAATGAACTTCAAAAACAGAAGAAGACAAACAGAATAAAAGAATCAAAGCTAACTTAAAAATATCGGGAACTTAAAATGCAGATTGAGCGAATTGTCACTCATACGAGCTGTTGAACTTCTGAACTAAAAGACTAAAGGTACCCAGTATATGACTTGCATTACATATTGCAATTTTTCTATTACTGCTTTGCTTCGCATACTTGCTTTGAGCCGAATTTCGTTTTGAAGCTTGGTTGGTTGTCCGGAACCAACGTAATATCATTCGGGGTTGTTACTGGAAAATGACATCAGTAACATTCAGGGTTGTTGCTGGAAAAATGACATCAGCAACATTCGGGGTTGTTATTGGAAAATGACATCAATAACATTCGGGGTTGTTACTGGAAAAATGACATCAGTAACATTCGGGGTTGGTTACTGGAAAATGACATCAGTAACCGTTATTTTATGATAAATACTTGTTGCAGGAAGTTACTCGCTCATTTTACGCAGTTGCCTTACCTATCCTGCATTTTTATCTCTGCTAAACGCGTTTTCGTAAATTAATTTGTTGTTGTATACTGCTGTATTTAGAGTATTCTCTAATTACTGGGAATTCAAATCTCGGTATTATTTTCTGTACAATACCAGGTCAGGTGCTCCTAGAAGAGGTTAAACCAGAACCTTAGCTTTCAAAAGATCAACAATGGCGCTGAAATGCTTATTTTGTTATTTTGTTTTTTTTTGTTTTGTACGATGATGAAACTTGTAATAAGAACTTTAGATAAATGAAAAATATAATTTACTTTTATATGCGTATTCTTTTCTCTCAAATTGCTTGATATGATCCTGCGGTGAGCAGTTACCCAATGCCAGAACGGTTTCTACTGAACTGGCATCGGGCGCTCACAATAGCTTTGCTCCTTATGTTTGCGATGAAGGGATTTTGGTGCCTTGTTAAGAATTGACTTTAAGAAGGGTTTGTTCGGTAGCTCTAATGTTAAAGTGTAAAGAAGGGGTTGTGAAGGCTTCTCTATCTATCGGTGTGCGAAGGAGTTTACTCTAATGAGTGAATTTCTGTAGATAGAATCTCCAAAATGTTGACACAAGATCAAGTGAATTTGAACTACTATAAAATTGTTTGTTTATTTTTTTATTTCTTGCATTTTATTTTATTATTGTGACTATCTTGCATTTTCTCATGAACCTCTGTAATTTTTAAATAACATTTTTAAAAATTTCGAAACATATTAAAATGCTCAAATCACCTTCCCAATTTAGGTTGCGATCCTCGCTCTTTATCAGCAATTGGTATCAGAGTATCGCGTGCTACAAAGATATAATTGCCTTGTAGAGTAAAAATCTAACTGACATAATTTATAAAAGGTAATATTAATGTTATGGAGGATGCATTCTCCATGCATCCACGTCTTTTTAATGTAATTGGGTTTGATTTTTTGGAAAATGCGTATGATAAATTTTCCTTAATCGATCACTTTTAAAATGTGGATTCTAATTGAGGAGAGCTATACCAACCCATTCAGGCTTCTTGAAGGTTGGATTGATAATGAGATTAGAAATGCACAATTAAATGTAATGCTCTCATTTGCTTCTCTGGTACATTAAAGAAAGAAGTTTATATGAGAGTTATTTTCTTGGCATATAGATAAGGAAATATATAATACACTTGTTACAATATGTGAGGGCACTAAGGCTGTTAGACAATTTAGTGTAAAATATTCTTTTGCATGAATATAAATCATTTAGAATGAGACTAGGGGAAACGATTTTGATTAAAATAGATATAATTTTTTTTAATTAAATAATGTTTCAATTACATCCCCCAAATTTTTAATAAGACCAAGCCATTCATAAAATCATCTTTTGTTACATCATATAAATAGAAACTTGAAAATAAAGCAAAAGGTAAATGGGTCTTAATGCCTCTTCCAAGCAAAAAGGTTCAACTGAAAGGTTCCTTTACAGCTTCTAAATTCGATTTGTGCTCTGAAATCTCGCATATTAGACATGCTAAAGTTTGAATACTGTTAGCAATAGCTAAGTACGAAAAATTGTTATAAAAATATTCATTGAAATGTTAAGTAACATGCTTTGATTATGAGACAAAGAATTTGCAATAAATGAAAAATAAAGTGTAACTACTTCATAAATGTGTCATCAAATACTATAGGGATTCCTTAATTATCACCATAAATGAAATTGCATTAATAAGAGTGTAAATTGCATCAAATGATATAAACTTTGGTACTAATTACCCATGTGGGACTATGGTTTGGTGTTGTATTTAGTTTACCTGAAAGTGCTTTATATTGTAATTATTTTATTTTATCATTTATTTACCTCAAACAAAATGATCCCAAACTAAAATATAATATTACATGTATTACATAAAAATTGAAGGAGCAATAGAATGTAATGTATTGAATTACAATTATATTTCAATATTTTGTAAGTATGTGGTGAGATATGGTATATCCATGAGAAAATTGGAGTAGCTCCATTTTAGATAAGCATCGAGAAAGTAGTCTTGGAAGGTTCACATATATCAATCATATGTATTATTTGATGCTCTAGTTAAGCGTGTTAAATACGGAAGAAGTAAAAAAATTGTTAGAAATGAGACAAGATTTGATAGTGCACAAAGGAGACAAGATCCATGTAGCTGGCCACTTAGTGAACTATGGTTTTGCAATATTATTGTTGTTATACTTATTTTCTTACATGTCTACTTAATGTCTGTGAGGCTTTGGTCGTGCATTTGAGCTATATCTACAAATGATGGTGTATAGTTTGAACCTCCTATGGGTCGCTCTAGTGGGTGGGTAGGGAAGGGAAAACAAGTGCACATAATCGTCAACAATATAATGGCATTAATAGTGATCACGAGGGATGCCTTTGTTAGTATTAACATTATATTACTCAAAAAATGCTGAATAAAAATTATTTAGTCTTCAAAACATCTAAATTTTGATCACTTTTGAGTTAATTGTAATTTTCCAAATGCACTTGACATTGTGACCCTTTTCACCACTAGTCTCAATGTATTCTTTAATCATTATCATTAAAAATTAATTTTCTAAAATGGCTCGTATAAAAATACACTTCGTCACTACTAAAAAAAATTTTAAATTTTGGTCATGATTTTTGGTGTGTCAGAAATGAGTGGGTTGTGGATGGAATTGTCAAATCTTTACACTGATAAAGCCTTTTGAAGTGTCCATGCATTATAAATTATAACGTTACAATAAATACTGTGTGGGTTATCTCTTTTTATCAATGAAGGAACACAGCTCATAGTAGCTTGAAGGCCTTTTGAAACAAAATTGTCCAGGACCTCTACTAAAGCTAAAAACTTTAAATGAACGCTTGCATTGTACATCATCAGTAGAACACTTGATTTTCCCTTTTAGTTGCTGTTATGCATATTTGGATTCAGATTAAAAATTGAATCCATTAGGCTCTTTATCTCCCGCTTGGAATTTTGAATTGCTGGATTTGATACGCTGTACTTTTTTATTGGCCACTAGCTATTAATGAGTAAGCAATTGTTAGCTTTAAGATTATGAATGAGGGAAAATCAAACCCTGACAAAGGATACTATTGTGGGGAGTGCTGAATTTTGGATGTGTTTTAAAAACTGCAATGATTGACAGATTACTGGTGGTTGTTATGTAGTTGTTATGGAGGAAAGGGAAAAGAGTTAAGAGGGAAAATAGGGCTATTGTATGGAACAATTGGATTGTGTTTTCTGTGACAACCATTTTTTTGTTTGCCTTTTTTTTTCATGTGGCTATAACAGTAAGGTTTTGTTGTTTCTAGGCTAAGGAAGTTTGTAGGACGTGGGAGAGAGGTTGCTGTTGAAAATGGAATTTAGAGAGTTAGGGTAGGGAGAAAGATACCTAGGGCTTCTGCCAAGAGAATGTTCAAAATTCATATCTGCCAAACTTTCCAGAAATAATTTATATAACATAAAAAATATGAATTTTTATTAAGTTACACTTCAATCTCTGTTCAATTTCATAAGATTAAGTGCAACATACTATCTAAAACAACTAAAGAAATAAATCCTAAGGCCGAGAAAATCAGTTGTATGATCAGGAGCTCATCAATCCACAAGTATTATGAGCCATTTGCTGCACTGCTAGCCCAGAGTTCAGAACAAAGTTGCTCTGACTGGCACCTTAATTATTCTGTCTGTGTGCAATAACACTGGAAAGCAATCAGTGGGAGGTAATCCAACGAATCAAATTACATTATGGCACAGCACTTCTGTACTACAATTTTAAGAATTTTACTTCAACAGTCAAATATAGCACTATATGTACCAAAAGTGCAAACGTAAAATAACAATTTTGGAAGACATGATTATGGTGAAAGTGGCCCTTCATGAAATAGCCTACTTTTTCTTGGGCATGATGTTACTTTTAAAACAAATCTATAGTAGCATGAAAAAGTTTATATTGTATGTAGATAAGTTATAACCAATGAACGAGGTAATGTGGCATACAACAATAACAGCTTTGTAAAATGAGCACTTTAAACAATATTATTCAAAAAACTCAAGCAATCAAGTAGTAGTCAATCAAATTAGATTAAGCAAATTCAAACTGTAAACAAATAACAACTTGAAGTATAATGGAAGAAGATAATGCATGGCAATAGCTGGAAGGAGAGAATAAACTGTTTTACTTGATAGAATGCGCAAATGATGTTGCAAGGTGGTCTTCGATCATGTTAAGGATAATGACAATGAAATAGGCTGGTTCTTGGTAACTTTTATGCCTTCATCGAAGTGTTTGTACTACTTTTTTAAATGTGGGCCTGAGACTGGAAGACTGATACTCATTTTCTCTTGATCAAGATATTGATTGTCAACTGCAACTTTTTAATTGGTAGACAGGTCATGTTTGGGATCAAAGTTGACTTGTATTTTTTCTGGGTGTTGGTAATTGTGGAGTTTGAATTGACAACAGTAAACAGTATGTCGAGATCATTGGCTTGTGTCTTTGTTATTTCAGCAGATTATCATGGTTTTCTTCATTTTTATTTAATAGAACGGCTCAAAGGTCACATTGTGCTAGGATATGGGAGTAGTTGATAAGTGCAAATAGTTGAGATGAATCTTTAATACTTAAAAACACTTTAAAAATTGAAATAAATATTTTACAATTAATCAATAAATCAGGATAACTGAACTGAATAACTTTAAAAATAATTTGTGTAGTAGCGAACCTTTTTGTTAACATGAAGTAGAGCACTCACACAATACAGGGTGCACAAAATTTGACTCTCTTTTTGCTATGCTAGCACGTTAGTTCTTATAATGCAGATTTATCGCTTCTTCTTTTGTCATAGCTCGTTATTAAATCAGCAACTCCATAATAATAAAGGCTAATATATTTGTTATGCTTTTTCTAATATTGATGAGTCAGGTTTTGTTCACCATACCTCTTATGTTTTCTTGAGTTTAGTTACTGTCTCGAATGTGGTAGACAGTACATTTATACTTTTTAGCACAGTTTTATCTGCTTCACTTATTTTTCCTGCCTTGTATAGTTGGTGCTTTGCATTTTATGGCTGAAGCCATGTTTACCACTTTGATTGTTAATTTTACCCCTGTAAGAATTTGCACTTTGGGAATATCTTACATCATCATTGGCTTTGATATGTAAGTTGAATCATTGCCTTAGAATTTGGATCTCTCTTATTCCTTTAAGGCCATTAGACCTAAGATGATGATATTACCGTGCTTTAGACTTTTAGCTAATATGGGCTAAGCTGTCACTTTCCTGGAGGCTTACTATGAGAAAGAAAAAGATGCTTCTCTATCGCTCTGGAGTTGTAATGGCGCTCATACAATCCTTATTTACTATTTAGTTTTCTGATAACGTGCCCCGGCAGGGATCATGGCTTTTTCGGGGCTGTTAATGCTATCAGATGCAGGAGGTTGCTGGCGAAAGAGGAGGATACCTTCATGGCAGAGGGGGTACCTTATTCTTGATTCAAGAATCGAACTGTTTCTACCTTTCAATTTTACTGCATTTAAAATTTTCTTCTGCAGCTTTGGACAGTGATGACTTGCTCTATCTCAAAGAACAAATGGAAGCCGAGGAAGATGCGGAGCGCCTGCTACGCCGCACAGAAAAGCGAGCATTTGCAGCATTTAAGATATGCATTTGCACCCATAATTATACAAATATTATTTAGCACTCTTTTGCTAACCTTGATTTATTTCCCATTTTTCACAAAGCAGCGAATTTAGCAGATTCAACTCCCGCATCTTTGCCTTTGCCTCTTCGAGTTGAACCTAAGCCAAAGAGTGAAATTAGGTAATGATTCAACTCACTAGTTACTAGTTGCTCAGGACTCTAAACTTATGAATGGTTATGATAGGCCTGATTCAAGTTTGAGTTATGATCCCAGAGCACTTGGATTGGCTCTGAGTTCAAAGGATCTCAGAGCTAATTGATGCTTCAAATTGTAACTTGAACTAAACTTGGGCAGAAGCAAAGTTCTCTTTAAATTTCCCCTTCATTTTGTTTTGGAATTATAGGCAGCAAGATCTTTTGAAGAAAATTGTAGAAGTCAAGCTTAAAAAGACAAGAGTATCAGAACACTCTGAGCAAACACAAGTTCGACAACCAAGCTCACTTTTGCCTCAACCTCCATCAGTCACAACAGCTGAGCCTTGCACAGGCCAGCCGAAATCAAGCGAGTTTCTTCAAGCTACAACTCGTGCGAGCTCTGAGAGGAGTACCACTATGAATGATTCTTTTGTTTCAAGTTTAAGCGGAGGAGTGACAGATTCTAATATGGAGAATCCTGTC
Source organism: Gastrodia elata (assembly GCA_016760335.1). Lineage (NCBI taxonomy): Eukaryota > Viridiplantae > Streptophyta > Magnoliopsida > Asparagales > Orchidaceae > Gastrodia > Gastrodia elata. The sequence goes on along the minus strand of CM028671.1, from coordinate 72,305,341 downwards.
AGAAGCCTTTTGGGAATAGCTTATGATAGTTCTGATGAGGATTAACTTCATATTGGCATTTTTTGTAAGTTCTATGTTTTCTTGTACAAGTATGGCAATTACTTTTTATCATTGATGCACATGTTTGGGATCTGTTGAATTTTGTAGATCTTGTAGATGGAAATCATTTATAGAAAGTGATGGTTTTGTTTTTAAAGATGTTTACATTATTTAAAAAGCATATGAATTTCTAATTACAGTCAATAATATAGTGTAATATTGAAATTCATGACTTTTCAAAAATATGTTTCCAACTTCAAAGCAATCGATTCAGCCCATAAAAGAGAATCAAATACACGACCCTCCTCCACAGCTGCGTTTCTGAAAACAGGTATGGATTATTATGTACTGTAAAATTCCAGTTTCATTCATTCTCTTTGGGCATCTTCCATACCTCTTTAATTTCTGATATTGCTTTTTTATTAGTAACCTCTATTATGTACTTTTTACGAGATTGACTTCTTTTAATTGTTGAATTATTTTATGAAGGTTTTTAGTAGGACTGTAGGAGCAATATTCACTGAGTGGCTGTTTGGCTGCCTAGATTTCAGTGTAAAATATAAGTTTTGCATTTTATTTTAAAATATAGATGTTTGGTTTGCTGTAAAGTAAAAATACGGTGCTAATAATAATACCCCAAAAATCTTCTTAGGCATAAATCGGGCTAAATGTTAATACCACGCTCTATCAGTGCTTACCCCTGATGGCCCTTGTTGGCCTTCTGTATCTGTCTGAGGCCCAATTTGACCTCTTGCAACTCAGATTGGGCCCCACTCTTCAACATGCCTTTCCTGCTTCAACTTGTTCTGTCACCTTCTGTATGTCTTCACTGCCTTGTGCCGCCCTACTGGCCCCCGCTGGACTCCATGGCCCCGCAAACATCCGCCGCCAACTTTTTATTATTGATAAATAATATATTGTCAAAATCCACCATGAATCACAAAGCACCCACAAATTCTTACATTACATTTATTTTACCTAAAAATGCTTTACATTGTATTCTATTTTTACTTTAGCATTCTTTAACTTAACCGAACAGCCTCTAAGAGATATCGACCTACTTGTGACTTGCAAATCAGTCTCAAATAGTATAATTTTCTAATCTCTAATTGTTATTTATGCGGATCTGCATGCTGTAAAAAGCGTCTAGAGTCGGCCCTATGCTTACCTTTTAACTGTACAGAATTTGCGTTGGATTCAGTTAAAACTAGGCATGATCATTTCATTTGTTACTGGCCCTGATTAGATACACTAAATTGCAGTGTCGCCAATCATTTCATTTTTCTACTGACAGAATTTCATTTTGCTATTACTATGCCTTGTAATCTTATCGTGGGCCTTCTTTTATGTGGATTCTAGTAAGAACTAGAAGACCTCAACTGCATTCCTACATGCTTGATGCTAGATAGAGCAAAGGAATTGAAATGTAGTTTGTTGTTGACAACAGTATTAAGCTATTGGGAGACGTCTGATAAGTAATCTGTCTATGACAGCGGGTGGGCAGACTTCATATGCTACAGCGGTGAATGGAGATTGGCAATGGTAGTTTGTTGGCGGTGTTAGTGGGCAAGTGTTGATCGGGTTTTGTTGACTACATTTCTTGTCTGTCTGTACATTATAGGCAATGATCCATTATCTAGCTGGCCCATGGCATTAATTAGTTTAATTGACTAGCAGGATGAATAAGGATAGCGTGAGAGTATCCAACTACAACATAAATAGCTGTGGTTGGACATTAACGGATGACACAAAAATTGGAGGTAAAGTTGAATAATTCTTACTATAAAATAAAGGTATGATTTTGGCAGCCTCAAGCTGTCAGAGTGATTTTTCTCCTTCTCTAGAACAATTATGAATAGTTTATGAAGAATCAAAGATTATTCCCAGTTATAAAACTTTGTTATTTTTACTAGCAAATAATGACTAATACAACAATGTTAAACCTCAAAAATGGGCAATGCCACCACCTGTGTCGTTGTCTTTGCCACGATTATTTAGATGTTCTAAGAATCTCCATTTCTTGAAGCATTCAACATAACATGTACAACATATTTATGAGGTGACACTAGGTGTCCTTGGATGGTTCTAAAATTTTTCTTATGTTCTCAATATTGATGACTGTGTACATATTAAAAGTTGACAGAAGTAGCTGATAAACATTATCGTCAATCTTCTTCAAGATTATGAATGATTTGTACCTAACCAACTTGAGTTTCCTGCCTTCTTTATGCCAAATTTTAACTATATGCAACTAAACTATGTTTTCAACTTCAATTTATTTCTCTGCTCAGTCAACTTAGTTTATCACTAGGCTATCATTAATACTATCAACTAACAACTGCAAATGGTCTGCTCACAAGTAGCAAAAGCAAGCCTTAAATATATTGGTAGAGGTTTTGAGCCCTATAAAATCCAATTGAAGGCAAATTGGATGTATGACAAGGTCCTTGTAATCACTCGATATTAGATTATCGTATTAATCTACTATTAGGTAGTTATTTTGCCAAGATCATATTAAGGCTTAGTATAGTATTACAAATACAGATAAATGCCCACACATTTTTTTCTATTTTATCTGAATTCTGTTGCATTCATTTTAACTACTCACATTTTTATCCGCCATCAAAGTTTATTTTAAATCTCTTATATTTGACCAATGCTTCTAGAACAATTTTTTTGGTGCAATTGTCTAGGCTTAAATTTACTTTCAATATCCATGATATCCTTTTATTGCTTTTTTTCTTATTTTAGTCATCTAATTCTCTCGGATAGGTATTTCCTCATTTTTTTTCCACTCTGATATAATAGCTTCAGTATAACCAGGCAATTATAAATTGCACATAATGTTCTTCCCATTTAATTGATAATTCCCAATTTCACAGCCACTAAATTAGTAACATAGCCTTTAGCTTAGCTCTAATGTCAATGTTATTACAGGTGTTGCACAGCCCTTTACACTGTTAAGCACTGATATTTTTGGCGCTCACTCATTTAAAGATCTATTTAAACAAATAGCAATTATTTGTTATATGCCTTTTGTTTGTGAGAAATACTTTGGAATATCATGAAAAAATACCATAACTTTAAACTTTGTTAAATAAATAATAAATCAGTTTACTGTATTACAAGTATCAAAACTTGCTATTTAGATTACATTAAAACATTGGCCAACTGGCACATTTAAATATTAAGCAAATAAAGTTGGTTGTAACATACAGAGATAGATATCATTTCTTATGGCTATATCCCATTTCATCACATCTTCATTCATTGTAACAGGAATTGTAGCTAGCTTTATTTTTCTTGCTTCTTAAAAGTTATTTCTCAGATGCAAGTTGATTTCAGATCTACAGAACTGAGCAGAAATCCAACCCAGAGATCATTTACTCTTACATCTGTAAGGTAACTTAATGTAATTGATTTAGGATAATTGCTTCTCTGATTAAGCCATTGATCAAGCCACAACATCACAGCAAAGGAAACTAAATAACACATGGAATCCAACAGGTTAACAGAGTTTAGCTTTCAGGTCCTTGACTTAAAAATAGCTGAAGAAGTTCAGATTACTTTCTCAAATAATATAAGTCCTTAGCAGTTTTCTCTAGACAATTAAATTGATACAGATGGTATAAAAATACAGAGAGCTACATGTGGAGCTAAGTATAGAAGACTAGCAGATGAAGTTATGTTCAAAAGGATTCACAGAGATAATGCAGGAATCCATAGATTGAAACTGGAACATTGCATTGGATAAACATAAGTGTTTAGGATACTTTCAGGTCTTATTTCACTCTGAATCTGAAGTGATCAACTCCTAGAAACAGGGATCTGTTGCCTTTCGAAATTGGCTGAAGGAGTTCGTCCTGCAGTACAAAGAGAAGAGATGATCTAGGGTCAAGGTTTACTAGAGTGTCAGGGATTGGAGGAATCGGAAAGAAGGATTCTAAGTTTCAGAAGTTTCAGGAGTTCCAAGTAGTTCTAGGTTTGGAAAATGATAGTTTTATATGGGGGGGGGGGGGTATTTATAGATCTAGGTATTTAAAGGAAGAATGGGAAAAAAAAGGAGGAAGCAGCTCATGCTTCATATAAAAAAATGTTCGTTATATAATTAACTTTTTAAATAAATAAATAAATAAATAAATAAATAAATAAATATATATATATATATATTTGCCGTTTGAATTCTAAATTTTATGAAATTTGAACATGTCATGTATTTTGACAAGACGAATGTACTCATACTTAAATTATTAAATTTGAACATATATTTTAATTTATATTAATTTTTAGTTATTAAAATTTCTAAAATTCATTTCGGCTAATTCAAAATTTCAAATCTAACGAAACTTAAAATGTTGTATTTTCGTTTGATGCTCAATCTAACGACGAAAAAAAAATTTGAGTTTGGATCTAAGTTTATTTCATATTGATTTTTGAAATAAAATTTCATAAATTTGTGTAGTATGATTTTTAAACTGTGTTCTATCTAATAATATTTTTGGTTTGATCTTATTTAATGATCAGATATTCTAATTTTTGACTTAATCATTCTAGTAACGATCTTGAGTCGTTACACTCTCATCTAATGCCCCCTCTTTTTTTAATGTAACCTTCACAGACTAAATGATTTATTGTTCAATTATTTGTATCTATCAATCTGTTAGTTTGTCAATGAAGTGTTGTGCTCCTCTTTAAGGAGGTTTCTATTAGGTTCCACAAGCTCTTCTATAAATCATTGAAGAATCAATTGCCTTGTTTGGAAATGATTGTGTTTGGGAGCCACAATGTACCAACGCATGTTGGAAGAATGAATAATTTGGTTACTTTTTATTGGTGATTGTCTTCTTACATAATATTAGGATGTCATTTTTTATTTCATGTCAATCGTAGTAACGCATATCATGTCTCTGTTGGGTTGTTAACTGACCTCCATGAAAGTCTTCAGTGATACTTTACCATGGTTCTCAGTATCAGGTAGAGTTGAATCTGAGAAAAGTTGAGTGTCATGTCTTATGTTACTTTGAGGAGGTAAAGCTCTGAGCTTCAAATAACTCTTGGTACTTCTATGTTGTCGGTGCTATTGATTGTCTTGGTTAACTAGGAGTGCTGATGGTGTTTCTTATCTATCTTAATCCCACTCCTTGTTTCTTGACATGTTGGTTAGCCTTTAACAATTAGCAACTTGCACTTTTTAGTAGCATGCATTATCTTCATCTCCTCCGAAGACGTTAGCGTGGTAGGTTAGTCATGGCTATACCTATAGAGAATTAAATATTTCCCTATACTTATTGATGGTGCATTGCTGCTATCATTCGTAGAAAATAGTTTCTCGATCCTATAAATAGGGACTCTCAAGTATGATTTGTCAAATATCTAGAGGTACAACGTCACATAGAATTTCATTAGCAAATTATTGAGTGATAGATAACTTGGCATTACTGATTGATTAACTTCCTCTAACCTTCTTCTGTACCTAGCCATATCAATAAGGACGAGGGTGTGGTGTATTCTTTAGGCCTAGCTCCTTGACATGTTGCTCGGACATCAGATTATTTTGAGACCACAAGTCAAATATGGCTATCACCAGGTCTTTGTTTGATTGGGATCTTGATTGTGAAATTTTCTCTTGATTCCTCGGATCAAAGACCCAAGGTGATGCTTTCCCCTTTGACATTACCAACAAGGAAAGTTGTTGTCTGGCACCAATGATCTTATTAAGGTCTCACTCTTGCTAACTGCCACTCTCTTAGATTTATGTTCCGAGGGGACTCATTTTATTTTCTCAGCATCTTATTTCCTAGCATTGGTTGCAAACAACACTTTTCTCTTGATAGTGTGTATAATGACCCTAGGTCATTTTGAGAAGGACATTAAAATCTTATTAAATTCAAATTCCATTATTTTCCTGCAAATCTCAGTTTTCGGTTGCATCTCCCGCTAAAATCTGTTTTCATCAAGATTTTCTGTTACACGTTGATTAATTTTTTATTGAAGAGGTTTTTCAAATCCAATTAATGCTAAATTGAAATTTAAATTTGTCATTAAGCACTTGTTAAATTAGAAGAAGGGAAGACAGGAAACAAAGGTCTTAGAAACCGTCGGCAATTAAGACCGACGGTTCTATCATGAAAGGAATGTGAACCGCACGACTCCTTCAGCTCCCGTGATCACGCGATTTCCTTATTTCCCTAATTCCCGTAACCTATGCTCGTTTCAGCGTCTTCCTGGCCGAACGAATCAGGTGTGCGTTACGCACACACACCCTATTTAACCGAGTGTATGCCGTTCGGTTTCTCCCCACTCAATCAATCCTTACTCCCGACCCCCTCGCCTCTCCCTCTCTTCCGCTTGAGCTGTAGGAACATACCTGAGTCGACGGCGAGACTCGGTGGGAGTGTCCTGTGTGACTAGCATCGAGAGCCGACAGGAGCACTGTCGATGTCTCAGCACGTACGACCCGATCCTTCCGCCTCTGCGCCGATCGCCGCTCTCCTCTTCCGCTCGATTCTGCACCAACCCTTCTGTGCGTTCGACCGAGAGTTATAAGGTTTGAATTCTTCATTACGTTGACTCTTTTGTTATAGGATAAAATCTTAAGGGTCAGTTAGTAATACTTCAAATCAATATATATAATAAATAATAATAAGGATTTTGTGAGAAACTTAAAAAGATTGAAATCTTTGTTAAATTACATAGTTAACAATTGGGTCAAAATCCTATCATGAATATAAGTGTATATAGTTATGGATTTTATTTGATGTCATTGGATAAGATATGGAGCAGTCCAACATAATTGAGATCTTCTTTATTTTACTCATTTCAATTACTGTTTTAGGTAAAGACGTATTATTCATTTTAAATTCTGAAATCAAAACCTGTGGTAGAAACTTGACAGAACCTTGTAATCTCAATTTAGATAACATGCCAATTTCATATAATGGTTGACCGTGTGAAAATAAAGAAATTATGAAATCAGTATAGTCACATTTTGATTCATTAGTCTTTATCCTATTCACTAATATAGCAAATGAATTATAAGGAAAGACTTATAAAATTAACCTATAGGTATAGTTGTGCATGTATTTGTATGAGATGTTAATTATTCATTAGAGTCTAATGAAAATTATAAATACAACTTTTACAACACATCAAATTTGTGAGTGATTCGTCTTCTTAAGTCAAACACAAAGGTATATTGGATATTATTTTTATGTGTTTTACCTTTTTGCTGCTTAAGCATCGCTTTGAGCCTGTTTTATATTGCTATTTAATGCTTTACTCTGCTAATAATGTAAGAGAGGCAAAATAATGTTTATGTATCTTATGAATGTTGCAAAGGGTTCCGAAACGGGGGTTGAATTAAGGTAGGGACGGGGCTAGTCCATCGGGAGTTATAAAGGTGCCATCTGGAGCCTTTGAGGGGGCCCGGATGAAGTTTATGCTTAAATGCATATGTGATGCTATTTGGAGCCTTTGAAGAGGCCTAGGTGAAGATGCCGTCTGGAGCCTTTAAGAGGGCCCAGGTGAATGTTATGCTTAAATACAACCATAAACTTATAAATGAAGTACAAAAATCACATTTTAACTCTAAACTTTTCATCACCTTCGTCGCCACCAGGCCTTAGAGGCATCTACTGCCGGTAGGTGCTCGTGCCTGTACTCGCTGTCCTTGGACTACTCGGCTATCTTGACAAGCTCGAGTTAAAAGGTGGCTTATTTTGTAATATTTAAAAAAATTGTGTTAATTATATTTAAATTTAATCAGCTCAATACTTTTTAATACTTATGATTATATCTATTCAAATTCGTTCAATGTTGATATCCACATTTCTATATATATTCTATTTTATTATTTGAATTTTATTTTATTCTGTGATATTATTGAGCCATAAAATATATGCTACTGTTATATTTGACAAATTTATTTAGTTTTTAAGAGTTTTTTAGAAAAAGAACTATTGAAAGTAGCTGTTTCGAGGGGTCTGCGCCTCCACCCTGCCTCATGCTTGCAATGAACAAGTATAAACCGCTCGAGAATAAGCATCTATCAGACAAAGATGAGCTCCCATTAATTAGCAGTTTAATTATCTTTAATTACTTTATATTTTTCCTAGAATTAATTTTGAAGTAAGCACTTGCATCTTTGAAAAAATATAATGAAATGATATTTGGTGATTAGAATGTGATAGGTCTTAATCCTCAATTATACCCTCTTGTGACGGGTGGGAGACAACTGTTTCCCAAAATTAATTACTGACCAAATCTTCAAACAATCATTAATTAAAATCCCAAGTGAGATATTTTCTATTATTTAGGTTCATATTATGATGTTTATATGTAAAAGATAAAATGCTGACATATTTATAGAAATAAATTCAACCTAATTTTTATTTTTTATATTGCATCGATATATTTTCTCAAATTCTCTCAAGCAATCGATATTAGTTAGTTTTCTAAAGCTCCAATAGGTCTAAAAGAAGAAAATTAGGATTAAAAGTATTTGCAGGTCACTAAAAATACATAATTATATAAAAATCCTAATCATTATTATTATTTTTCTTTTTTTTTTAATATGATATTTTTGTGTATTTTTGAGATAAGAAAAAGATTTTAGAAGGAATTTTTTTTGTTTCAAAGCTAAAGTGTGAACTCAAAGACTTTTCCCTCCTGATTTGTTAAGCACTGACTTTCCATTCCCCTTGAGGGAGACAAGCCATCTTAATCATCCATGCCTAGAATAAATTAATTAATAAAAGGTTCAAATTTTACTCTAATAAAAAATTATTGTTGATTATATTTAAATTATATATATTTTCTTAGAATCCTATAATAAAATAAAATTTTAATTCTTATTTTTAATTTTAAATGAGAATAAAATAAATATTTTTTAGAAGCTATTTTTTAAGTCTTTTTGAGCCATTTAGTTAACAATAATACAATATTTTATAAATTTATAATTTTGACTTATAATGAATCTCAATTAAAAAAAAGGAAAAAAGAGCATTAAATAAACGGATTTATGCAAGTATTTTTTAGTGCTTTTTAATTGAGTATTGCAATTAAAAATTTGAACTTTTTGATGCTAAATGTCTAATTAATCTATGCATCCTTCTATTTTATTCTAGAAAACTATTTTTTGATTCACAAATAAAAAGAAATTTAGCGACATAACATAATTTATTTTTCAAGAGTAAAGCAAAAAAAATTTAAAAATTAGTTTTTTATCAGAATCAAGTATTATTTTATTTTGATTATACAATTCTTAAGGCGATAGAGTCTCCATTTAAGCAAAAAATTAGCCCAATTTATAACAGAAATCTATGATCTTTACATGCATCCAAAAAACAAAATTTTAAACTTTACAAAACTTAACACCAAACGTTATGAAACTCGGGTCGCCCCTTTCCAACTCATGAAAAATGAGGGCTCCGCTTTTTATATAACAAGCCTGCAGCTATAGGACACAAACAACTGCTATTATTCAGCCATAACAGATATGAACATTCATTCTCTTCTCGGATTCAGCAGAAAAAAAGGCTTCCTTTTTTTTCCAAAGTGCCGAGAAACTACTCCAAGTCACAACACTATTGATACAGAAAAAAGATCAAAACCACAAAAGCATAAAAAAACCTCTCCTTTGACGTAATCACAACAACCTCTATGTCTCTCACTGTCTTCAAGAAGCAAAGGGGTATGATCGATGGATCACTGTTCCCGCGCGCCCAAATGCGAACAGCATGGAGCAAAATCAAAATGGTTATTCGATCCGAGGAAAGCTTTCTTATCTCACATGGCATGATGGCTGATGAAGAAGTTAAAATCATGATGGTGGACTCTTAGCTGCTTCAGCCACGAATCTGCAGCACTGCAGAGTGTCATGATCTTTTCAAAATCTGAATTTTCTGAATTTATCCAGAGATTTCCGTGCATCTTGTAAGTTGCGAGGCCAAAAGGGCATAGGGTTATGCACTTTCTCGCTTCATTGGATCTCTTCTTCCCACAGTTCATTGTAGGAGACAGCGGGTCATCATTGCATTCCTGGAATCCATTATCTGCGACAAGATCATTCAGAAACAAAACCAAGTTCTCTTTTTCAAGTTCTCAAAACAGATGAAACTACAAGCGCAAAAAAGTTTTATCTTTTTTTTAGATGGTTTGAACATATTATGCACAGACCGTTAGATGCTCCGATTAGTAAAGCCGATTTCATGAAATTAATATGAATAATCTCATATATACTAAAAGAGCAACCAAGATTTGGCAGTGCTTGTTGATATAATCATTGCAAATTCTTTCTCAAAAACATCATGTGCTTCCTAGAGTGACTTGTCTACAACTAAATTAAAGTCATTTAGGGATATTATTCAGAGCAAATATCATATATATAATAACTTATATGCCCAAGTCTTTCATCAAGCATCTCAAAACTGATATCAAGTCTTATTAAAGAAGTACTAATACTGCCATTGTCGAGTTCCGAGTCGGACGGAGGAGGGTGCATTAGATAATTGTTAACCAGGAAAGCTTTATTGAATAAAATTGAAATGAATCCTATTAACAGAGTAATTAGACAAAAGATTTACAAGATATGATGATTTACTAGAACCAGCTAGATTTATTGGTTTCAAAAAAACATCCAATTGAAAAAAAAAAGAGGAAGAAAGAAGTAACAATGTAGTTTAAATTTTCATTCTCATCATCATCATTTCAGTGTTGCAGCAAATTTTATTTGTAAATGAATACTGCAACAAACATAGAATTAAGTTTTTTACAGATCAAGCCTAAACAATTTCATCAAAAGGCAAAATCAAGCATGCACAAGAAAGTAAATAAATCTGCACACTGACAATCAAAACCACAGTTGCAGAAAAGATATTAGAAAAGAAGTACGATATTGTTACATCTTAAAAAGGCAGTAGGAAAGGACCACATTTAGATCCAAAACTTGTTTTCATAAATAAAACGGGAAGCAAGCTAAACATCAATTAAGATTCAAGTATAGATAGGGCCATTTGATGTCAGGCCAATAGAATGTGACATATAACTGCTTTTAAGAAGCCTTTACAAAAATGGTGAAATATACGATTCATAAACCCCCGCACTTGGAGGTCATAGAGTACAATTAAGAATATGCTGAAACTCCAACAACTAGAAAAGCTACAAAACATATCATAATATTACACAAGAATATTTCCATATTGTTAGATGTTTGTTCCATAAAAAGATAGTTTAAGCCAATTTCATTAACAAAGCATGTGATCAGCGACAAGCACGTGAAGGAGGCTTAATGGCTGTTTCTATATTGGTATCAAACATCCTTTCCGGTACTAAATATAAAATCAGATAGATGTTTGAACTTAAATAAACATAGAAACTTTTAAGGATGCATAATTTCTAAGAAAAGTTCCAACTTAAAGAAACCACATTTTCGAGATAAAAATTGTCATACTTCAAAAATACCTTGGAAGGATGATGAGATGGTATGAAAAGTCAAAAATGAAGCTGAGAGATCCTTTGCATTCTTGCGAGCGGGGATATGATAGATAGGGTACCTGTTAACATGTTGTCATGAGGTTCAAAATATTGGACTCGCAAAGCATCGCTAACAAAGAAAGGTTAACTTGAACAATTTCTTTAGAGTGCTTGCATAAAATCTTCATTCTTCAGATGAGAATGTGAAACCAGCAATAATTTGAATGGAAGATCCACAAAGAGAAAATTTACATTCCTAAATCTTCTTAACCAACAGCAAATGGTCACAAATGATCAAAAAAATTCTCAGGCACAATCTAAATGCTCCCAGATTTCTAATAGAAAAGCAACCGATGTAGAATGATCTGCATACCAGGCAACAGACATCCAACTCGCAGGCGACAGATCCACACTCTTAAATGACATTAAACCAGGATGGCTCCGAGATAGCTCTTTAACCTAGAAGAGAAGACCATTAGTTAAATATATCAATTAAAGATGATAATCTCATTTATACTTATTTTATTGTCATCTAGATGCCAGCAAACATGAGACAGCACTTGATAAAAAAAAAATCAAACAGAAGGAACAAAAGGTTACCTTGTCCACAAGTGGAATCCTTGCCCATGGAGGACAGGATTCCATATATTGAAAGTACAGGTAACCCAATCGATTAGTCGGCCATGAACCATCCTGATCAAAGGACGAGTCCTCCGAAGCAGCATCCCAAGACCTTGATAGTTTCTCGCTCTCACTATCATCGCTCCAAGAATCACTCTCACTTTCCTCACCTAACGCCCTGAAATTTTGAATAGAAATGAAGATAAAAATTTTGGAACAAACAGAGACAGAGGATAGAATTTCAGATGAACATGTATAACATCTATATTAAACCTCAAAGAAGCCAGAGACTTGCTGGTGTAAATCTGCATAGCAGACAAGTAAGGAACATAGTATTGGACTACAACTTCACCATCAGGAAAAATAATAGGAACACCAGCGCCGTAAGCACTCCATTCATTGTACTGATCCCAGAGGTCTCCGAGAGTAAAGCACTCAACATCATCCTTGTCAAATGGCTGCCAGAGACTGTTGAAGTCCCTGATGCTTGACTGCAGTAAATATTACTTCAGTTCTCTTGCTAAGTAAATTTCAACAACTTTGACTATGAAAGTGGAGACAAATTTCAAAACAATTGAATAAAAAATACAAAAAGGATCATATCTTCTATGAAGAAATGTATTTTCTTAGGGAATTTCGTACCTCTGAAAACTTTACATGCTAACATAACTAGCAAACAGGCTTCTAGATCTATTCATCAATTTTGTATCTATTCACAAATCTCCTTTATGTGATAAACCGAAACTGTGCGATGCTAAACAATCAAATTGGTTGGCTTAAGAGGCCAAATGAAATGAAGTGACGCCAAAAAGTTCATAAAAATCTTTCACATAAATGGGAAAGATATCCATTGACCAAAAAAAAAAAAAAGGCTAATTTGGCCAAACCTCGTTTGATGACATTGCCCGCAAAATTGATCCTTTTAATTTCCCAAATCCTACTGATCCCACAGATATTTTCACATAAAATATCTTAAAGCAGAAAACGCTTTAGGCAGTGGGCTGTAGATCTAAAGAAGAGATGCATACAGATTGAGTAATGAATAACTCTAGCAATTCACACCATCCACATTCCAACGAATCAACCAAGATTTTCACAGAGAACCAGAAAGCCACAAAAATATAAGCAAATTTCGTCATTTGAAACTGAAATAATGCATTTTGCAGTCATAAACTAACAGCAAAAATTAAAATAATTCTAAGGAAGCGTGAGAGAAAAACAAAAAAAGAACTTGAGAGGGGTCAGCTGATCAAAATCATTAAAAAAAGCTCTTCGTTCTTCTTATTGCTTTAGTTCAAGAAAAGAAAGACCTTGGGGAGACATTGAGAGGCAACTGAAGGTGTGGTGCTGTCGAGGAAGCACTGAAGATTAGAATGCCTTCTAAAGTTCGCAGCCATCATTCTCTCTTTATCAATTGCTGAAGAAACCTTCCTACTTTTTCTCCCTTAGTTCTTTTAATCTCTCTTTCTCTATCTCTCTATAAGCTTACAGGGAGAAACAGAACAAGGAAAAAAAAAACCCAATTTTAATCCCTATTCTCTGCCCCTTCAAATAGTCTTTCTAAAACAAAACACCAGAAGAAGAAGAAGAGGAAGACAGCGCAGAGGAGGAAGACAAAAAAGATGAGGGAAAACCGATTTCAACCTTAAAAAAATACGAACTTAACAGCCAAAGTCTATATTTTCACCGCATCATCCGATTGCCCCTTAAAAAACTCTAATTTTAGAAACCACCGATCCTTGTCATCAATGCTCCTTCCTTTCTTTCTCCACCGAACCCTACGAATTATTTACTCAATAAAAAACAGCACAAAATGGAGAAACCAACTCCCATCCCATCCCGATTACTTCAGTTCTTCCGCGGCTAAAAAGGCCTCTCCTTCTTCTTCTGTTCTAAAAAACCAGGAGGAAGAGCAAAGCAAGCAGAGAAACGAAGACAAAAAGCCCTCTCCCTCTCTCTCCCCTTTCCCTTCGCCGCGTGTGGCCGCTGTTGGTTTTAGTTCTATCCCTTTTATTGCAGTTTCTCCAAATTGACCCTGCCGTTATCTGTAGGGGTAGATGTGCAAAATGTATTTAAAGATCGGATTTTTAGTTCCTCCCACCTTAGATTTTGTTTATACAAATATTATTTACTCACAAAAGAGGCGATGGAATTCAAAAGAAGCAGCTGAATTATTGAATTTTTTTTCCTCATTTATCTTTATAAGAGATCATAGCTTTTGCCTTTAAGAATGAATATTCATTTTCTTGCTACTTTTCAAATTTACTGTGGAAGGTAAATTCTAATAAAGGTTCATACTTTAATAAAAAATAGATGATAAAATTAAGTAAAAATATATCATTTTGAGATATATTAGCATCTTTCATTATATTCACTTAAATCTAACGCTCCTTCGGTTGATTCACAAGTCAATAGCTTTCAAAAAACGCTATCAAGTGGGTCAAAATAATTAACTTTTTTTATTTTTTATTTTTTAAAAATAAAGTATAACTCTTAGAACTACAGTAGTTAAGCCAATAATCTAATTAAACATATTTAAATAATATTTTAAATAACATTTTTAATTTTTCATATTTTTTAATTTACGCATAAGAAAATATTCAGCCAATATCTATTTCTACATTAAATTCATATTTTTATTTAAATATATACTAATTTGTAATTATAGTAATACTATTAAATTAATAAGAAGTTTTCATAAACTTTTTATAGCGTGTTATTTTTTAAAATTATTATTGAGAATTAATAAATTTTTTTTATATATAGATCATTCATTTAATTAATAATCTACTTACAAATTTATTTATATATTTTGATTTATATTAACATATAAATATATATATTTTTAAAAACTAAACAATTAAAATAAATATATTTTTATATATTCGTAAATTCTTTCAATATCTTTTTATTAACATATTATCTGGAAAATTACTAATTTTCTAAAATAAAAAATATATTTAAAAATAGTATTAAGATTAAAAAATAATTTTTTTCTTGCCATGAACCCAAGATATTTATTTTATTAATTATTTTTTATTTAATCAACACAGTAATAAAATTGAAAATGTTAGCTGCCAAAATAAGAAGAAAGAGACGTGCTTTTTTTATATCTTTTCCTCTGCCAAAATCAAAACATTCTCCAAGTTTTATTAATTGCTTGTTATAGATACATGAAATTATATATTATGCTTAATTTATAAAAAAATACTATTTTATAAAGGCAAATTATTGTGTTCATAATTCTTTTTTATGAGCAATCAAAATTAAATTTAATAATAATTTCCTATGAATTTTTTTTTATATTTTTTGTAAATATTTAAGAGTTATTTAAAACCTATATATATATATATATATATATATATATATATATAGAGATTGCTTTATAGAGTTGAAATATAAATAATTATTTATGTTTTGGTTGTGAAATTAATTCATTTATTTGTTTATTTATATGGATTTTAATAATTACCGCTTTTTTGTTAATTGAGATATAATAAATAGAGTAATTAAATGGGCAGTTTCATTAAATCGTTATAAAAAACAATTGCAATGTTGCATTAATCCTAATAAAAATGCAATATATATATATATATATGTTTATGTATATATGTATAATAAAATTAATAAAATAAATAAGTGTTGCTTTGATATGTTGAAAAATAAATAATTGTTTGTATTTTAGCTGTTTAAGCAATTAAATTGTATTTAATGCTTTGTTATTTTTGACAATGGAACTAAAATATTGAGACAGTAGTATTGTATGTTTAGGAGACCAATTTTATTCTTTTTTATTAAAAATAACAGTTCTATTAATTTTAGAAAAAATATGTGTATATATATGTTTTTATAAAATAAAATAATAAATATGTTTATTTTTAATAAAAATATGCAACAACTTTAACATATAATGTTTCGATTGTAAATTAAATCGTACATTTCTTAATTTGGATATTAATTAGCTTGTGCTTTGTTTTATGCATTGCTTCATTATATTTAAGGATTTTTTAAAATTTATTTGAAATCATAATTGAATAATAAAATTTCATTTTTTTTATTTTGCTCATAATATCTTTATATGGTTATATATTTATGTTACATTTTAGTAATGATTGTTTAATGAGTATTGCTATATTTATACATTAATATACACTAAAATATATAAATATGTATCAATTTAATGTGCAAGTAAATTATTGGTTGAATATTTTTTTATAAAAATTAAAAATATATATATATATATATCTATTGATCCTGAATTATTTTTATCACCTAAACATCATATTTTTCTTTAAAAGTGGATAACATTATATACTCATTGTCACCTGCATATTTTTCTAAGAATTTAGATATTTTTAATAATCACAATTTTGGCTATTAATCTCAATTATTATAAATTAAATATTATGTTTATATATATATATTATTAATGATGTCGGGGCGCTTAGCAAAATAAATATTGTGGAGCTTCTTTTTGAATAATATGATAATAGTTTTACTCTTAACATCCAATAAAATAATTCTTATGCTATTTTAATTTTAATTTGATTATTATTAATGTTATTAGTTTATGTTATCTGAATAATACTTAAGAAATTGTTTGCTATTTAAATAACTGATAATTATCATGCATAAAATTAATAATTATTCTTAATTACATAATGAAATTATCTAAACTATATACCATGATGAAAAAATGATTCATAATATTTTGAATTTATTTTATTGGGAAATCAAATCGTTTTTAATCCGTATATATATGTATATGATAAATTTAATTTAAAATCCGCTAAAAATTCAATAAAAAATTAAATTTTAATTTATAGTATTTATTTATTTGGAAAAAAAAAAGCTATATTTTTTTAATATTCTAGAAAAAGACTCGGCTGTTTTAAGCCCTAATTTCATGCCTATACTTTCAACAATAATTAAATGACTGATATAACCGCGCTTCCTGTTACGGATAACGTCGCGGCGACTCGGTGGCTGAGTTTAATTACGATCCTCTCCTTTCCTACAAATTTTAAATTCATGCCTATACAGTCTTTAATAATAAACTAGAAAAATATGTTAGGCATTCAAACATTTTCATTTCAATTTTTATTCTCTTTTATTAATTTATATATGTCATCAAATTTTACTCTCTTTTATTATAATATTATATTATATATAATTTTGAATTTTGATTCCGATTTTGTAAAAAAAAAATTAATAGAATGTTAATTTCCTTCAAAATCAAGAACCATTCATCCATTTAGAATTTAGAGGGAGCATTGCTACACTTACACTTTATTATATATCAAAATATATAAATAATACGTCAATTCAATATATAAATAGATTATTAGTTAAATATATTTTTTGTTATGAGATTTGTATGCAAAAATTAAAAAAATTTTATTGATCTTGAATACTTTTTTATATTTATTTTTATGCAAGTATACTATTTTTCTAATCATAGTCAACCACATAAACGCTCATTATAAATACTAGAATATTCCAAAAATATTTCATATCTTTTAATTAATTAATTAGTAATTCTGTATAAATTTTTAATTTTTAAATATTTTAATAATAATTTTTAAATATTTTAGTAATATATTTATGATTATATATATCCCACATGCTCTAACAAAGTTCTTATATTAAAATTATAACTAAAAGGCTAACAAATAACTCTTACAAAATTATAATTTTATTTTCTCACCAAAAAAATAATTTATTTTTGTATGGAGAATTATTAAGAATATATATATATATATATATATATATATATATTAAATATAAATCTAAGAGCAAATGCAGCCAAATAAACTGTTTTAATTTGAAAATATTATTTAGTCTAAAATATATTTTTCTGGAAATTTGAGCTCTTCTATGGTATATCCGTAAGTCCCGTCATATGCGCTGATGAATTGCCACGTGCCATCAAAGCACGTGCCGCTCGTTCGTCTCAGCTTCAGCCACCGACAGTGGACCCCACGGATTCTGTTATGTGTACGAACCAACGGATCACCCTTAGCTTCGCGTTCCTGTGCATGTATTTACCATTTTATTCTTTAAAGAAGAAGCATTTATCCCACTCATTATAAAAATGTTTTAAGAAAATGTTTCGGTATCGTATGATTGCCCCATATTTTAATTTATAATCCTCATATCAAATAGTAAAATTTATTTAATATTGTTTAGATCCACTAATTACTTAATTATCTCAATTACTGGATTTAAATATAATTAACTAATTTACCATTTTGTTAACAAATAAGAATACTTCTAATTTCAATAAAATTTTATCAAAATGTTTAAAATAAAAAAAACTTAATTATATGCATTGAATAATTCAATTTATCAAATATGTTGTGGTGAATACATTCTGATTCTTATCTCATATTTTAGTTCAAAATTTTTTTATTACCTATTTATTTTATTTTTGAAGCTAATATATATCTATATCTTTACTATATATATATATATATATATATATATATATAAGAAATGGAATAATTGCAAGAGAGAGCAAAATTAAATCTATCAAAAATCTTTTTTTTTAATTTAAAAAATTTGAAAAAATTTATTTTTTCTCTTAAAATTGAGTGTTTAAGCAAATAATTTATTTCATTAATAATAATTAATTACTAAATTTTATTTTCTTAAAATATTCATTAATATAATATTTCTTAAGTTAAAATATTGGATCTAGTACTTTTTTTTCTTTTTATCTCTAAATATTTAATTAGTTAATTGAATTTTTTTTAAATGCAAAAATATTTTGATAAATTATTTTAATAATAAATAATTTAATTTAAAAATATTACTTTAAATAATTTAAAATATTTAAATTTTAAAAGTAAATTTAATAAATAATAATAATTGATTAATAATTTTAAAAACTGAATTAAATACCTATTTAATTATTTATTTATCTATAAATTTATTTTTTCAACCTTTCTCTTATATATATATATATATATATATGTCTGTATGTTCATTCATTCATTATTATTATTATTTATTTATTTATTTATTTATTTATTTATTTATTTTTTTTTTTTTTTTTTTTTTTTTTTTTTTTTTGAGATGTTTGTAATATTATATAGAAAAGCAGCTTGCAATTTAAAAAAAAAATTCTATGCATTTTAGGGATTTGACTACATAAATATACAAAAAAATATATTTATGACTAATAAAAAAAAATTAATTTTTTATTTTTATATATATATCTCATAAAAAATATATTCAATCAATAATATACTTATATATTAAATTAATACATTATCTATATATTTTAGTATACTTTAGTATGTAAATAATAATTTTAATTAAAACTAGCAATGTTTTAAGAGAAATTTTTATTCAGAATATCAAAGTGACACTCGCAACAAATCATCCAATATAATTTGGATTGAGTATTACTATACCTACGTTACTAATACATACAAAAATTTGGATTGAGTATTGCTACAACTTTATTCTTGTATATACGTAACATTTTTTATCTGGATAATATTTTAATAAAAATTTTAAGAATAATATTTATATTATTTTAATATAAATAAATAAATATTAATAAAATAATATTCAGTATAATTTTTTAAATGCAAGATGAGCAAATCTGAATAATATTTATAATGTTGTAATCATTATATTTATTAGTGCTTCATCTAAGTTAGACAAAAATAGGTAATAATTTAAAAGTTTTTATTAAGAAAAATATATATATATATATATATATATATATATATATATATATATATATATATATATATATATATATAAAAGCATAATAGTTATTAATATTGCAATTTAAATTAATAATTAAAATAAATAAAAATTTTAAAATATTCAGCCATATAATTTATAGAAAACATAAATAATCAATACGTGGCGGTTTAGCGATTAATGTAAAATTATATGAAGTAATTCTAAATATTTTTTAAGAATTATGGATGATTATAATGTAAAATTTAAAATATATATTCTTAAAAAATTTATAAATAAAAATGTGAATTTAATTATTATTTTTTATTTCAATTAAATTTTTAAATTCTAATCGTCTATATTTTTAAGAAATATATCAAGACTCTTAAATATTAATCTTTTGTTTGGGTGACCCTAATAGTGTTCAAACATTATTAAATTATATAATTATAAGTTAAAATTATGATTATAAATTAATTAAAAATAATTAATTACATTAAAAAAATATTGAAATATTTATATTAATTTTATTTAATTTTGAGATTGTTGAGGGCATTTTAGTAGTATCGTAGCGTTTTAGTTAATGTATTTCCGTTTGATCTGGTGAATTATTATAGGTATAAATGTTAATTTTCACCTAAATAGTTTCATAAAATATTTTAATTTGTTAGAATTTATTCTTAAAATATTTATATTTTAGTGAATTAAATATAAATTTAATGTTCAATTTTATGAGATAAATTTTACTTAAATCTGTTGATAAGATATCTAAAAAAATTTATCAAATTCTATTTGAATATTATTTTATTAATATTTATTTATTTATATTAAAATTATATAAATATAATTTTTAAAATTTATATTAAAAAAATATTTATATTTTATTAAATAAATTTTTTTGAATACCACATCAATAAATCAAAATAACATTTATGTTTGTAATTATACTAATATTATTAGCATTTTTCCCACTTATAGCAACAGAAGAGAGGGGTACGAACATTTGCCATTAAATATGAATAAAAAAATTATTTAGCTCGAATTTTGATTCAAAGAATTTAAAATATCTATTTCAATAATAGACTCCACGCAAATTTTTTTTGTAATTTTTCGAAATTAATTAGGAGTTTTGTGGTAATCATGTAATTGAGCTTAGATATATATCGAGAACTCTCAGCCGTCAAATATTTTTTATATAAAATAATATAATTTTAATATATTTTAGTTTGTTATATCACTCTAATTATAATTTACTCCTTAATATCGTGCCAATTAAAGTAATATATAGGGGCTATTTGCATTATTTGCATGATAATATCTTATTGTGCAATCAGAATTTACTGATAATTTTTCAAAAACTTAATTTATTTTTATTTGAAATGAAATAATCCGTGAATTTTGAATATATTATTGAATAAGATTATCCTTAATAAATTAATTTTTTTTTTTAATTTTAGGTTTCCAAGGCAAAGAATAAGATTGATTCAATCATTTGTCAAACGAACCGTTTAATTTGTTGCGGGAGAAGGAGGTTTCATGACCAAACGATTTGATTGAACAAATCGATCATTCAATTCGTTAGAACGATAAGACGAACGAATAGTTCGATTCGTTGCTGGAGAAAGTTCACGTCGCATTCGCTGGGCCTGCGGAAGGTTTCTCGCTCCGCGTCGTTCGGCTTCTCCGCCAAAACGAGGTAATTACGAGTTATGACCGAATCAGGGATAACCGCATACCCCACCTACCTCATTATTTACGAGCGCAAAATTAGATCACACTGTCAAAAAATTTCGCCCGTTTTACTCAAAAAACTAAACACATGTAATATTACTTTACTCGAAAAAAATTTACTTAAAGCTCAGTTTTACTTCAAAGAAAATAACCCCTTAAATAAAAAATACAAAATAAGATCTATAGGCAAAAAATAAAAATTACAAATATACACCTGACTCTTCATCAAGAGCATGCAGCACACCTCACTCGTAAGAATTAAAAATCCTTTGTAGGCACTTTTTAAACTGTTAAGAACGACTAACCCGAAGACCTATGATTCATGTGGAGTCAGAAGAAATTAAGATATGGTCAACATATGACAATCAAGAGATACTTTGAGAGGTTATAAGAAATGAGCAACTGCCACTAACTAGAGATCCCAAAGCTAACCCAGATATTAGAAGAATGCTCTATTTTGTAAGGTCCAACTCAACCATAATTCCTACCAAAGAAAAATATGAACAATTTTCTGATCACTTTATCAAGGTTCCTCAAAACTGACCCAATGACAATGGGATGGTTAACCAGTTCAAAAAATGATTCAGCAGTTTTGGAAGGATCGCCTAAATCAGCAACCAACCCTACATCAGATCTGATCACTTTATGGTTGCATGAGAAACCCCTCTATCTAGGTGTTGCTTTTGGTTGATCGTCTAAACGAACAATCTTACAAATGATCGGTCTTATGAGAATCATTCAACCATTTCATAACACTGAACGATCGGTTAAATGAGCTATTGTTGGCCGAAATTAATATGGTTGTCCAAATGTTCAGGCATGAACGTGGTAGGGAGATGGTTTTTAAGACAATAATAAGAGTTGAATGCTTTGTATGCAAATGCAAATGTTGGATGTTAGATCTGCAGAGGCATGTATGTACGAGTCAGCAGCAAACTCAAAGTTGTGCCATAGAATATTCATTTCTGAGGGTGTGACATAGCTTTATTGAAGTTATATATAGTTTTATTGGATTTAAAAGTCTCGAATCTAGTATAAAAAATAATATGATTGTGGTTAGTATAACCACAGGGGCTGAGCTGTTAATATGAAAATTCAGGTCAAATACACGAGGTTAGTTGCTCTTTAAAATACAATATCATGCACTTCACACAAATAACCTAATAGTAATACAATAAAATATTGTCAATTATATGAGAATAAAAGATTAAACAATTCATCAGTAACAATTTTTTTTGATACACAAAAAAGTATAACTAAAATCATTATTGCATGGACAAGAAAAATACTGCAACTAAGCGTGTTTATCCTAAAATCATTGAACATGAACAGATGAACTGCTGAAGAAATTCAGTAAGTACCTGAGGCATATCTAATCTTGTGAATTAAGCAATAATCTTAGTATGATTAAATTTTGCTGCTATCTGGCATATCTAATCTTGTGAATTAAGCAATAATCTTAGTATGATTAAATTTTGCTGCTATCTAATCTTCATTCCCAGCTTCACCAAAGACGTTGCCTTTGCTTTTAAGAGTTGCTAAAGCTAAAATGAGATAATGAGGCTCTTGAAGTTCAAAACAGCATTTTTTTTTAACTCTTCCTGTATTTTTTTCTACTGATGAGGAAACTATCTCAATCAATTTCCTGTAGCACTTGGGAGACTCCTGCGCATATCAATTGTCCACTCAATAAAGATTATTCACCTCTCATTCGTATTAGAAATTATCACAAACTTATATCATCGCTAGGTGACTTTAGTTGCTTGTTCATGCCCTTGACAGCGAGAATGATCTCATCCATACATGAGTGAGACCAATCTCCAGACACAAACTCAGAAGCCACACCGTCCACATCAATCATGCTGCATCCAGGCACTTTTCTAATATTATTTTCCTCCATATTTCTCCTTACTTTCCTCACTTCTTCCCACCTGAAAGAAGATGCATACATGTTCGAAAGTAGCACATGAACCCCGCTATGATCAAGCCCCAATTCAGCTAAGCTCTCTACAACCTCTTTCCCTACCTCAACCTCCCCATAGACTCTGCAAGCATTGAGCAAGGCACCCAACACATAAGAATCGGGCTCTATTGGCATTTCCCTTATCAATGTTTGTGCCTCATTGATCAATCCGGCCATTGCCAAAAGATCAACCAAGCAACCATAATGCTCAACTCCGGGATCAATCCCATAAACCCTGCCCATACTTTCAAAGAAGCGCCTCCCCCGCTCAACTAAACCCAGCCTGCCACAAGCACTCAAGACGCAAATGAACGATACTTCATTAGGCCTCACCCCTTCCTCTTCCATACGCAAAAACAACTCAATCGCCCTCTCACTCCGCCCGTGATTCGAGAAACCCGAGATGATTGCTGTGTAAGCAAAAGCATCCCTTTGGGTAATTTGGCCAAACACCTGCTCGGCGTCATCAATGCAGCCACACTTTGCATACATACCTATAAGCGCGGTCCCCAGAATCCTGTCCAATTCCATCCCATTCCTCTCCGCAAAAGCATGAATCCACCTGCCCTGATCAAGCGCGCCAAGAAAACCGCAAGCGGAGAGCGCCCCAACCATCCCGGCATGGTTAGGCCGGATTCCATCGACCTGCATCTTGTTGAACGCATCCAGCGCCTCTCGGAACATCCCAAAGGCAGCATAAGCAGTGATTAAGGTGCTCCATGAAAAATCATTTCTCTCGGGCATTTCGTCGAACAACATCCTAGCAGCACCAATTTGGCCAGCCTTCATGTACCCGTTAACCACGGCGGTCCAGGTGACAACATCTGGGCTGTGGCTCAGGTCGAAGAGGGCGCGCGCATCGCGCATGAATCCGCAGGAAGCGTAGAAATGAACGAGGCCGTTCAGCACGAAATCATACTGCTCCCACCCCAGCTTCTGAACTAGCGCGTGAAGCTGCAGGCCGGTGAAGAGAGAGGTGGCGGTGGCGCAGCAGCGGAGGAGGAACGAAAAGGTGTAATTGTTGGGGAGGCGACCAGCGGAGAGCATGCGGGAGAAGAGGGAGAGGGCTTCCAAGGGTTGGTTTTGTTCGGTGTGAGCGCCGATTAAGGTATTCCAGACGAAAGTGGAGGGATCATTGGGCAGGCACCGGAAGAGGAGAAGGGCTTGGCTCAGATCGGCTGAGGCAAAGTAGGAGAGCAGTTTTCCGGCGGCGTAAGAGTCGTATATTCCGCCGGAGACGAGCAGGTGAGCGTGGATTTGCTTCAGCTCGCCTGACGACCAACGCCGGCCGCTCAGACATGATTCCACGAGATGTTCTAGGGTTTTTCGCTCTGATCTTAAGCGTGCCAGCAGCATCGACCGTTCGGTACAAAAAAGCAAAAAATATATATTTCGAATACGCCCCTCAATTAATTTTTCAAATTGCTTTTTAAAGTACAAAATATTTTTAATCTAATAAAAAATGACTGTTAAATGTATTTTGTACTGTTAAAAATAAATATTTTATAAAAAATTTATATTCAATATTGTGAGCTATTTATGAGTTCGAAGTGATATTTTTTAAAGAATATTATTATATTTATATATTAATATATATCAAAAAAAAAAAAAAAAATATGTAGATGATATATTAATTTAATGTGTAAGTAGATTATTAGTTATATAAAAAAAATTTCTATTTATTCTAAATATTTTTTGATGTATTTTTTTTTTTAAGTATAATATTTTTTTTTCAAAAATATATACACTATTGTATTAACACTTATTTTAACATTATTATTAGCTTTAGTAAATTTTTTTTTTGTAAATGGACTATTATTATTTAATAATGTTGTATAATGTTATTATTAAATTATAAAACTTAAGTATTTTGTATAAGGATTGATATTGTTGAAATTATGTATTATTATTTAATAAGTTATAAATATCTAATAATATTAATAATATCAATAATAGTTAGTATTTCATTATTCTTAAAATTGTGTACGGGATAAAATAAATTGTTTTGCTAATAAATAACAGTATGAATTATTAATTTATTAATTTTATCTTTTTAATATTGTTAATTTATTTTTAATAGTGCTAATTTATTTTTTAGCAAGAGAAAGTCGATAACCCATATTAATCCGAAATCAACACAACACATCTTGTTGGGTTGCTTAGGATCAAATGAGTTATCTTACTTCCACTTAACTGCTATAACAAAGGTTGAAATAGTTGGGATTAATTCTTAAAATAAGTATAGTATCCTTACCTTAAGAAATAGATGCTTTACTCATATGCATTCGCAATATGAGTATTATTATGAAAATAGTCAATACATATAAAGTAAAATTAAAATATGAATTACATCGAGTATAAGATAAGATATGAAGTCAAAGTGTGGAATCTTTAAACATTCATCAATAATATCCATCACAATAATAGAACTAAGAATTCATCTCAAAAAAAAAGTAAAAATATATTCAGAGTTAATTATTATAAATCATAATTTTAAAGTTAAAATGAGTAAACTCTCTCATTGTGGCGACCGGGGATCGAAGTTCGAAAGTCTTTAAAGAAAAATCCATCTCAATTGAAAATATATACATTTTTATAATTCAAAAAGGACATAATAAATAATAAAAGTTCATTTATACAAATAGAGCCAAAACATATATGAAATTTTACAACAATTTAAATTTTATAAAAATAAAATATAAAATATCTACATTCTTCTGCTTCTTTTATTTCTTCTTCTTTTTATTGGCAGATCTTCTAAGTTTTTTAACTATCAAAACATAAAAAATTCAGTTTACCAGTTAGGTAGGAGTACGCAAATCGTTCTTATAAGAATAAATCTAGCATCCTATAATAAGTATGAATCAAGTATGAAAATGATTGAAAATCTGCATAGAAATAAAGTAATTTTCAAATTCAATTTCTGCCCTGCAAGTTAGCTGTGAAAATCAATATATATGAAATAAATTCTATCAAAAGCATTTGTAACAATAAGTCGAGTTCGTAGACTCCTGAGCTCAAATGGGTAATCACATAGGCATAACCTGTAGGAAGCTTATCTCGCCACTCATCAGTAGCTTACTCAAAATAGGAACTGATGGTGTGTCTTTCCTCTGGATTTGCCTACTTCCTACAAGAGGCTAAATCCCTCCATATAACTCCCAGGGGCTGCTAGTTGGCCCAATTTGTACAGATTTTAGTGTTACGTTCCACCCTCCAAAGACAAACACCACAATATATATATATATATATATATATACTGTGTTTCATTATTTTTGTTACATACTTTTTGATATAAATCTTTTGCAGATTAAAAAATGCGGTAAGTAATGTAAATAGTACTCAAATAGAAAATAGCTCAAATATAAGAATACTGAAATAAAACTTATAAGTAAATTTACGTACCTGACTTGTTTTGATAAAATATCAATCAACTTTAATTTCTCTGATCTACCAAAGTAATTTAATTCATTAATTTAATATTTTTATCATGATTTATAATATTATGTTTATGAAATGACTATTTTGATTTATTTGAATTATTTTTATTAAGTTATATAATTATTTATGCCTTATAAGGTCAAATTGGGAATTTGACCTTATAAGGGCATTTTAGTAATTTAATCTTTAGTGAAATATAAAATTTCTATTAGTTTATTGTAGATTATGTCCTAAGGTTTCTATCAAATCTAAAATTATCAAATTCTGATATGAATTGGTTAAGTTATAGCTAATCTAATTTCTAGGGTTAATAATTAGGGTTTGATATGATTAGTGAGTGATTAGTGAATTCAGTTACAAAATTATTAAACTATTTATATATTTAGGTTCTAATTTACTTTATGAGTCATTTAAAACCAAAATTACTTAATTTGGATTATTAGATTTGCTAATATTCACTAATCAAGTTTTTAGAGTAATTAGGGTTAATTAGAAGATCTAACCGTTTGATCATAAATATTCAGTTTACTTTAAATTAGGATTTTTTGATCTAAATAGATATTTGGAACACTTAATTTGGAGTTAAATTGACTAACTTATGGTCATTTAAAGTTTCTAGGGTTAAAGGCTTAATTATGATTATATCATAATTATGATTAGTCTAAATTTAATCCAAACAGCAAAATTAATATTTCTAAAATATTCTTTATGATTTTTTGAGTATTTTAAGAACCATATTCAATAGGTTTGGATTAGTATGTACAAAGTTATGACTATTGGAAGTTTTTGTGACATTTTCTGAATATTCAAATGCCTTAAAATGAAATGTTGCTCTTACTGAAATTTGGTTAGTATCATAATATTCCTTATATTTTTCTGGTTAATTTGGTATATTCATTTATATGATTTGGACTTATATTTATTAAGTTATGCATTTTTAAAGTTTAGATATTTAATTAATTAAATGAAATTATATATTCATTTAATAATACTGTTTAAAATTAATTCACTATTAATTATATTTGTTTAATTTAATCAGTACGTTATTATATTTATTAATTATGTTATATATTTGTCTAAAGTAATTATGACATTATTAGGTTCTGTTTAATTAATTATGTTTAATTTTTCTGCAGGTGGGGTCCACCGAAGACAAGTGGCTTTCTGCTATTGGCTAGAGGTCTGCTGAGTGGGATCCACGGCTGTCTCAAATGAGATAGAGCTGACACGTTATTCAGACGTGGGTCCCACGTCTTGCGCATTATGATGAGGCTACAGCGAAACCATAACATTGGCGAGATTATAGGGTGACAGCGCATAAACAGGGGTCCCACCATGCCTCGTCAGCGTTGAAGCTAAACCGGCATACTGGACCGGTCGAGCCAGAGCCCGATTCAAGGCTCGGCTCTTCGTCTCCTGAAGCAATCCCGACGCGATTAGGGTTTACGAGATACGAATCGATCGAGAATCAATCGATCGATCCTAAGAAATTAGCGCACGAAAGCTTATGGAGGATTCACAATTAGGTATAATAGAAGATATAGGAATAGTAGAAGGTACCTTGACGGGGTGGAAGCAGAGAATTCGAAGGTTTGTTCTCGAAAATATTTGACTCCTTTAACGACTTATTTTGCGTAATCGGAACAAAAGGGTTTGATTGAGGGATTTATAGAATATTTAAGGCGGTTGGGAGGAGGTCTGCAACTGCCATCTGGAGCGGTGGATGCTTCGCATTGGAAGAAGATTAGGGCGTCGCGTGCCCCATTCGCGACACGCAGAGTGTCGCGAGGATGAGGTCTCGTGACCGTCCGATCATTCGATCGGACGGATTCATGCGATCCGTCAACCGGGACAGCGTAGAGAAAATAGGGTGACGGCGTGAGGAGGAATAAACAGATCCGTTAATATATAATTATTTAATTTATTTTAATTAATTTAATTAATTAAACTTATCTTAATAAATATATTCCAAAAATTTTTAAAATATCATTTTTAGCTAATTGAGGGCTTCTTAATACAATGGTGCATTCGGATTTTTGATCCGACGAATATTTAATTACTCGAATTTTTAGGCATTTAAATAATATTAAAATATTTGCCAAAAATTCAATGACTTCTAAATGCATTCAAAACTTCATTCCTAGCTAATTTGGGGGTGGTGAATGCAATGGCAAAGTCAGATTTTTAATCTGAAGTCAAAATTATTTAAATATTAATAAACAATTAGAAATGAGATTTTTTTTTTAGTATTTTACACTCATCTCACTAACAAATAAGTAAATCTAAATCTAATGTGTGTATTTATCTAATACTTATGATAAGGATAATATCATTATCTTAAGTATTAGCTCTCGACCTTCCTTTAAGGTTGAGTCAGTAATATTTCAGATGAGTTTCTTTTCAGTAGTTCAGTGTGAGCTATTCGGGGAGATGGGGTTATTCCTCCCTGAGTTGCGCGCTGCTCCGCCGCCGAAATTGGTTATGATCATTTCTTTTGCGCACGACGACGGGGCGTAGCGCTACATTCCTTCAGCTGCAAGCACAACAAATGAAGTGAAGAGTGGAATGAGCTTCAGCTGAGCAAATGAAGAGGGAGGAAGGCTGAGGTTCCATCTTATAAGAAGAGAGGGGGAGATGGTAGGCATGGGCTATGAGAGAGGATGCAAGGTCGCTCCCATCACAGCATGGAGAAGGGGAGGGGGCTGAGGTCTTGCGTGCGCAGGTTTTGGGGAGAAGAGGCGTACTTATGAGAAGAAGAGGTAGCGGGTTCCATCTCAAGAAAAAAGAAAATAAGGAAAATGGATTTTGATAAACTTTAATTTAATTAATTTAATTAATTAATGGCTTAAAATTAGATTGATAGATGAGCTCTGAAAAATCTCAAAAATTCGCATCTAGCTAATTTGGGGGTGTGGAACTCAACGACGAAATCGGATTTTAATTTGGAGATTAATTTATTTATCATAATTTTTAGGGTATTTGAATACATTAAAATATTCATGAAAATTCGATAACTTTCAAATGCTTCCAAAACATCATCCTTAGCTAATTTGAGGGTGATAAGCTAGTGATTAAGTCTGATTTCAATTTTGATGTCAAATTAAATATCTAAATTATCTAATTAATTTAAATATAAAAATATTTCAAATATGGGATTGGGCTCTAAATCTGTAATAACCCAAGGTTGCTACCTAGCTTAAATTTAAGCATAATCATATTCTTATTATTATTCCATTAAGTTTATCTAGTCATTAGAACTAAACTCTGAAGGTTTGGAGCAATTCGGGGCTCAATCGATTATTTTATAATATTTTAATATTTAATTAATTAGAAAATTGAGATATTTATTTTGACATCAAAATCAAAATTCGACTTTACCGTTGAGATTGTCACCCTTAAATTAGCTAGGGATGATGTTTTGGACGTGTTTGGAAGTCATCGGATTTTCACGAATATTTTAATATAATTAAATGCACAGAAAAATAGAATAAATAAATAATCATCGGAATCGAAATCTGACTTCGCTGTTGAATTCCTCACCCCCAAATTAGTTATGGATAAATTTTTGGAAATTTTCGGAACATGTTTTTAAAATATGAATTTTTAAATAATCAAGAAAAATAAATAGGTAATTACCCAGCCCCTAGATTGTAATTTCCCCTTAATTTTTTAATTCATCCTATCAGCTCCCCTCCTTAGTCGGCTCCCCCATGCCCCTTGGCTGCCCATTAATGGGCTCCCTCCCTAGGCTCATGATGGCCTATCCCCTACTCCCCTCCTCCTCTCCTCCTATACTAAGTGAGCTCAGCCCTCCCTCCTCATTTTGCTATCAAGCTAAGCTCTAAAGCTCTCTCCCCTCCTCTCCATTGATATACCTTGGGCTGAAGAAGAATAAGAAGAAGCTCATCCTCCAAGCCTTCCAAGTCTCCTTCCTCCTTCCCTCGCAAGACTAAAAGGTACCCCCTTGCTCCCCTCCTTATCTTCCTTATATTGTTGCCATGCCTAAATGTATCCTTAGAAGCCCATAAGCATATATGGAAGCCATTAAGGCTCTTAAAAGCATCATAGAAAAATGCTTTGTTTTCTTTGTATTCTGCATACTCTTATATTCATCAGCATATTTCGTATAGCTAAGATGCTCCGTTTGTGCCGATTTTGGTATTGATGGAAAGGTATCGGAAAGACATTTCCATTGATATATGACACCGCTCATGGAACGCTCTGGATTGAGAGTAATTAAGCTTGAAAATAGGCCTTCCAGGTTTCATCCTGGCGAAATCGTCATCTGGCGCTGCAGCGCCCGATTTTGCAAAATAGGCCGCTGCAGCGGCATTTCGAAAAAATTAAATAAATCCATTAAATTAATTAATTAAAATAGCCATTCGCAAAATGGATAGATGCAGCGGAAATTTTTGAAAAAACTTGAGGAAATGTCAAAATAAATTAATGGAACATTAATTTTGCAACATGAACAGCATAGTGCGCCGCAGCGGGCCGCTGCGCACCGCAGCGCGAAAAGCGCTATCGCACGCCACAGCATGCTGCAGCGTCTGAACTTGCAAAATTCCCATAATTTCCTGAAAAATTGTCCAGTTTTGGCTGAATGGCCAAAACTTCACTGTTTTTGTATTTTAAGGTCCCTAGGACCCTAGTGGGACTAAATAATATCAAATTTAAACTTATTTTAACTAAAATTGAATATTGCATAAAATTCTATATAAAAATTAAGTTTGAAATCTTGTCATTTTTTTAATAAGTGCTCAAAACTTACTTTGTACTTAAAATATATTGTGCAATTGCTAGGTAGTTTAGAATTTCAGTGCCAACAATAATCTAAAATAACATTTAGGTTTTGAACTAAAGAAATTTAGAAAATAACCAAAATACTCCTAACCATAATCAGGTCATAACTTGTAACAACCAAATGTTGTTACCCTTATCAATTAAGACTAATCTTCATCCTAATCTAAATCTTAAGTGTTAATCAAGTCATTAGGAGTAATCCACTGAGACTTAGTTCAAATTAGAAGTTAAATGAATCAAGTCATAATTTTTTTTTTAGAAAATCCAAAGACCCTGAAAATTGACCTATCTAAATCGATCTCAGAATAAAAATCGGACTTCACCATTACGCTCATTGCCCCAAAATTAGCTAGGGGTGACGTTTTCAAGTTAATCGGAAGACATCGAAATTTCGACGAATATTTTAATAATATTTTAATACCCCGAAAAATAGGAAAATTAAATACTCGTCGGAATTAAAATCCGACTTCACCGTTCGATCCTCACCCTCAAATTAGCCAATGGTGAAATTTTGAGATTTTTTGGAGAATGTTTAATTTTCTTGAATATTTTAATATATTTAAATTAATTTAGAAAATAAGAAAAAATAATAATTTGTCGTCAAAATCAAAATCCGATTTAGTCATTTCGTTCCTCACCCCCAAATTAGCTTAACGTGAATTTTTGAGATTTTTCGGAGAACTTTTTTTTTTTAAATATGATTTTTGAGATTTATTAAATTAATTTCCTAAACCCTAATCTTTGTCTTCTTCCCTCCTCGTTAGCTGGGTGGGACCCACAGCCACCAAAATCTGGCTGAGCCCCCTTTCCGTTCAACCCTTTGCAGTGCTCAGCCTAGTTGTCCCCTATCTCCTGCCAGCCCCTCCCCTATCCCATCTATTGGCTGTCCTCTCCCCCATTAAGAGAGCCTTTGGCTCTCAAACACTCCACCCCATCATTTTGGCCAGCTGAAGCTCTCCCCCTACTTCCCATTATTGCTGTACCTACTATTGGAGAAAGCCTTAGCCCATTCCTCTTCTTGCTAGTAGCTGAAGGAGAAGAAGAAAGGGCCTCTCTAGCTCTCAAGCCTCTCCTAAGAAATCTGCCATTGTCAACACTAAGGTACTTCTTTTCCCCCATTGACTGTATTCAATGGCTACTCCATTTCACTCTTATGCTTATTTTGTATCTTTAGAAATCTGTATTTAAGCTATGGAGTTCATTGGAGCTCATTAAGGTTGCGATTTTAGGAAGATAAAGATATCATATTTTTCCTCCATTCTGCATACCCAGTTGTTTAAACCCCACTATTTGTATTGATAACTTAATCTTTTGGATCTGTTTTGGGTACCAATGGAAAGGTATTGGAAAGTGCTTTCTAACGGTATATGGCACTGCACGTGAATTGCCCTAGGTTGAGAGTAATTGAGCCCGAAAGTTGACCAATCGCTGTTTATGCTCAGGCAAAATCACCGTCTGACGCTACAGCGCGCTGCAGCACCCCGAGTTGCCATTTTGGGTTCGCTTCAGCGTGTTGCAGCGCCTCAAGTTTTGGATCCGGGTCCGCTATAGTGCGCCATAGGGCCGAAATTTTTATTTTTGCCGCTACAGCACGCTCCAGCACGCTGCAGCGTGCTCCAGTGCGCTACAGCGCGCTACAGTGCCCCCGTTTCGAATAGGGACCGCTATAGCGCACTTTGGCACTAAAAAAAAAGTTTTTGGCTGCTACAGCGCACGGCAGCGCGCTGCGGTGCGCCGCAGCGGTCAGAAAATTAAATTGACCATAACTTGGTCATCCGGACTCCAAATTCAAAAATTTAAAATACTAGATAACTTAGAATTTTAGTGCCTATAATAATCTAAGAAGATATTTAGACTTTAAACTCTAGAAAAAATCAGAAATGACTAAAATACTTTTAATCATAATTAGGTTATAACTTGGTCAATTGAAGTCCAATTTGGGCCTACCACCAGTCAAAATATTCAGTGTGATATAGAGAAGTTATAATCACTAAGTTTGTTGAATTTGGATACTAAATGAAAGAGTTATACCTTTTTGATCATTCTTAACTTAGAAAAATTACCAAATCTACCCTTAGGAATTCAAATGGCTATAAATAATTCATTAGATCTCAGAATTTAATATTCTTAGACTCTATGGAGTCCTTGAATATTAACCAACAGTAAACTATATAAAAATTTAGATTTCATTAAGTATAACTTACCAAAATACTCCTTAGGTCAAAAACTTTAGTTTGGACCTATATAACCCATTTCTTATCCAAATTTGGTATACTTACTGTCTATCTCTATGTTAGACAGTAAGAAATCATTTGACAAGTAAAAATCCTAATTTGGAGCCTTAAATTAAAAGTTGACTTTTAGACTCTTAAGTAGGGGCAAAATAGACATTTTGTCTAAAATTTAGGTTAAATGTTCTTAACCTCTAATTAGTTTTCTAATTCACTAAAAATCAATATTTGAACTATATTAGAATTATTTAAGTGAGTAAAATCAATATTTAGGTCAATTCTTCAAAATCCCTAAAAATTTATATAAGTCCTTTTTCCTTAGGATATTAGATATCACATAAGGACTACTCTTGAGATTAGGACTAGATCCTAGATTAGATTTTATTCATTATTTAATTAGGTTATTCAATGAATAAAACTTTAGTTTTATTAATTTCTAGAACTTTGCAACTTATTCTGATTATTTTATCTTTTAACTTAGTTTTATGATAGGAGATTCATCATATTAAGTTTGATTACTTAATAGGATTTGTCATAATTAGTAGATCACTTTTAGAATAAAACTTAGATCTTAGGTCTTATCTTTTGGATTATGTCATTAAGCCCAATCTCCTGGTATTTAATTCATAATCTATAGTTTAGAAGATCTTGATGAGATCTTAGATAGAACATCTAAATTCATAAAATTAGGACGTATGATTTATTGATTTAAACTATAGTCATCATTTGATTGAATTAGATTAGAAACTGATCAGTTCTAATCCTTTTAACTTATAAGGATGAGTTTCTAAGTTATACTCGATAGTAAGAAAATAGTGATCCTGAACTTGTGTAACTTGGAATAGTTAGAAATGATAAATTAGAAAACAAATGATATCACCATATTAGTAGAGTCCCTTGCTTCTATTTGATGATTGTTGCTATGCATTCATTGTATATTTGTGCCATAATTTCTTGAACATACCATATAAGATTTTTTGATGCATAAATAAAATATTAGGAAAATATGAAGACTCCTTAGATTTTTTGTAAAAATATTAAAGTGATTGATTAAAGATAATAATTATATGTGTTAGAGATGTCTCTCAGTTATGTCTTCTTTGCCTAGTCTCCTTGTTGACACTAGGAGAAGACCTTTTTTATATCTTCTTTTCTTAGTCTCCTTGTTGACACCGAGAGAAGATTTGTTGTGTTTTCTTTGCTTAGTCTTCTTGATGACACTAGGAGAAAACCCTATATATCTCGCCTAGTCTCCTTGATGACACTAGGAGAAAACCCTATATATCTCGCCTAGTCTCCTTGATGACACTAGGATCCTTTTTATATTTAGTGAGCTAGATTAGCTCTTTTCTGTATGGCAGTTAGTACACAGATGTTTATATATATACAGTTTGATGTTTTGGTTACTTTTCAACATTTTTATTCAATTAGTTATTCCTTTGTCTTGCTTATATATATATATTAGGATATTAGAATTTTGCTGCTATTATATGTATTATTGCTGAGTTATGTTATTTAATTTGCATATTTCTTTTGATCATCGGTATATTTAAGATATAGTATTTTATTTCAGCACTTGTTAAGTTATTTATATATGCCTTGCCTTGTTTAATTTGCATGTGAGGTATGTCTTAGCTTTCCTTTTTGCTTAAGTTATAAATAATTGTTTATAGCTTTCCCTTTCTTATTATATTGCTAGTTGCTCCCTATTTTTGATACAGTTGTTGCTTAGAGAATGTAAAATAGTGATATTATAAAATAAATAAAATCTATCAGTTTAAAATGTACTTAGACAATTATCTAACACAAGATTTTTCTTTTTTGGCTGGGGCCCTACATTGTGAAATCGACAATGACAAACCCTCTTCACTTAGACGATCAAGAGTTAGGAGTGGAGCCTTATCCGGAGGAGGAGCCTTTGGAAGAAGCAGCTGTTTAATTCCTTATTTATAAGTGAGGATGAGCGTATTTTACTTTTATTTGATGTAATAATACAGATACCCTTGACTGTGTGTTTGGATTACTATATTTTTATTCTGAGTTATTTTCTACTATTTATACTGTGATGCTTGGATGTTTTTCATTTGTAAATCGCTTTTGCACTCAGTATATTTTTAGTAGATAGTGACTGATTATATTGATTATGTACTTACTCCTTCCCTTATTAGATGGATTGTAAATTTTATCCTAATCAAATGATAACTGAAGGGTTAGCCAGAGTGACCCACCACCTCTTAGCTTAATCTTATGGATTAAGTGGTGGGGCGCCACATAACTTGACCAATTGAAGTCTAATTTGGGTCTATTCCCAGTTAAAGTACTCAGTATAATATATGGAAGCTATAACCACTGAGCTTGTTGAATTTGGACACCAAATGGAAGAGTTAGTTTTTGACCCCTCTAACTTAGAAAATTACCAATTTACCCTTAGAATTTCAAATGGCTATAATTAATTTATTAGACCTCTGAATTTAGTGTTCTTAGACTTTATGGAATCCTTAAATAGTAACCAACAGTAAACTGCATAAAAATTTAGGTTTCATTAAGTGTAAATTATTAAAATGCCCCTTAAGTCAAAAACTTTAGTTTGGACCTATATGACCCATTTCTTATCCAAATTGAGCGAACTTACTGTCTATATTCAAATCAGACAGTAAAAAATCATATAGCACCAAGAAACTTCAATTTGAACCCTTAAATTAAAAGTTGACTTTTTGGACCCTTAAGTAGGGACAAAATTGTCATTTTGTCCAAAATTTAGGTTGAGTGCCCTTAACCTCTAATCTGTGCTTTAAATCACTCAAACCAATATTAGAACTATATTAGAATCATTCAAGTAAGAAAGAAAAATCAGCCATTAGGTCAACTTAGTAAAATTCCCTAAAATTATCTAAGTCTTTTCCTTAGGATCTTTCACCTCACATTAGGACTACTCCTAAGACTATGACTAACTCATATGTTAGATTTTATTCATTAGATAAGTGGGTTATTCAATGAATAAATCCTTAGTTTTATTAGTTTCTAGAAATTTTACAACTTATTTTAATTATTTTATCTTTTAACCCTAAATTTAGGATAAGGAGATTCAGCCTATTAAGTTTGATTTGCTTAATAGGATCTACCTTAATCAATAGATCACTTTTAGACTGAAACTTAGATCTTATGTCTTAACTTTTTTAGATTATGTGATTAAGCTCAATCTCGTTGTGTTTAATCCATAGTCTAAAGTTTGGTAGATCTTAATCAGATCTTAGATAATACATCTGAATTCATCAAATTAGAACGTTGTGATTTATTAATTAAACTTATAATCGTACTTGATTGAATTAGATTAGAATATGATCAGTTCTAATCCCTTAAGCATATAAGGCCCACACTTCTAAATTACACTCAATAGTAGAAATTAGAGATCCTGAACTTTTATAACTTAGAATAGTTAGAATGTTTAAATTAGATAACAACAGTGTCAACATGTATAAGAGAGTCCCTTGCTTACTTGATTAATTTTTGTTGCTACGTATTCCTTGTATTTTGTACTTAAATTTCATTGTTCATATCATATAAAAAAACTTTGCACATGAAATAAAAACTTAGAATAATTAAGATAATAATTGCCTTTGAGTTCAATATATTTAGTAGATTCATGTGCACATTTACCCTAATGAATGGGGGTAAGGAGTAATAAGGATGCTTAATATTACTCATTGATGAGTGTGTGTTAAGCTTGGAACCCATATAGTCTTGCAGACGTTCTTGACTCATCAGCTGTTTCTAGACGTGTCAACAGAAATAAAGTAAAATAATTAAAAGATTCTGTATTTGTATTTACTACCTCATCAATTATGCTGCTGGATTCTATCTGCCCTATCCCAAAAAGGCTATGGGGGTTTCTGTTTGCCCAAGCCTAGAAAGACTTTGGGGATTTCACTGGCCCGATGGCCAACTTTCTGATATGACAATATTTACATACCTGTTTTAATTTTAGCTTACTGTGTATTATATTTTGATATATATTTCAGTCAGCTATGTTTCTTTACTTACCTGCTCACTTGTATATATTTATAGGATGCTATATTTTGCTACTTATTATATATACCATGTTCAGATTTCTATCATTTAATTTACATATGTCATATGATCATCAATATGTTTATGGTTAGACTTTACTTTCAGTACTTTTACTTACTGTACTATACATGTATATGCTCATTCCTTGCTTAATTGTTGAGGCATGTTTTTGCCTCATTTATTATTTAATTATAAATATTATATTTATAATTGTCCCTATTTCTTATTACGCTTACTGCTCCTACTGCTTAGTTACTTTTGTTATGTTTAAGTATAAAAATGGTGACATTAATAACACATGTAAAATATTCAGCCTAAAGTATACTTAGATAATTGCTAACAAGATTTTCTTTTATTGGCTGGGGCCATAATATTATGAAACTGATTATGTCAGATTCAGATAGGCTTGAGGAGCTAAGTGTTGAAGTAGAGGTACCTCACTTAGAGGATGAGCTTCAGCTAGGAGAGCCGAATATTGCTTAGTACCTTTTAGCCGCTTGTGAGGAAGAGTGATTTATCTTTCAGTCTTTTAAACTATTTAAATGTTGTAATAATATAAGTAATGTGAGTGTGATTTACTTTATGCACTTTATTATTTTCTGAGCTATCTTATTACTATTTCTTATATGATGCATGGTGAATGGATGTACTATTTACTTCATTTAACTTTCGCACTCTGCTTGTATGTCAGATTTAGTGACTGATCCTCAGATATTCTGTGCACGTCCTTCCCTTATTAGTAAATTGTGGATCTACCTAATCTAATGATAAGAGAGGGATTTGTACAAGTGACCCTCCGTTCCTTAGCTTAATGATAGTGGCCTTAGGGAGCGAGGCGCCACAGAATCGCTCCAAAATTTCATGGTTTGGTTCTAATAAGTAAATGAACTTAATGGAATGATAATTAGAATGTAATTAAGTTAAGAATTAGGTTAAGTAACTGTAAAATACCAAAATTCCATTTCAAACTGTTTATTAATATTTAAATAATTTTGT
The DNA here is from genome assembly GCA_016760335.1 of Gastrodia elata. Classification (NCBI taxonomy): domain Eukaryota; kingdom Viridiplantae; phylum Streptophyta; class Magnoliopsida; order Asparagales; family Orchidaceae; genus Gastrodia; species Gastrodia elata. The sequence continues at coordinate 72,266,278 of CM028671.1, read as the reverse complement.
CATCATATTGAAAATCTGACTTCACCATTGCGTTCACCACCCCCAAATTAGCCAGGGGTGAAGTTTTGAACGCATTTGGAAGTCATTAAAATTTTGTCGAATATTTTAATATTATTTAAATACCTGAAAATTCGAGTAATTAAATACTCGTCAAATCAAAAATCTGAGTGCGTCATTGTGTTCAGAAGCCCTCAATTAGCTAAGATTGGTATTTTTAAAATTTTTGGAAAATATTTAATAAATTAAATTTAATTAATTAATTGATTAAAATAATTCTTATTTAATGCATTTAACGGCGCCGTCTAACACCATTCCTATTATTCCTTTTCGCGCCGTCAAAGACCAAGCATTCTGTTTGCTTCGCCGTTCCAAGTCACGGTCTATCTGAGCCGTCGATTTGATCTCAGCGTGAGATCAGATGGCTCAGCGCCATCGTTCTCTTTGCTCAGCGCGTGTCGCGCTGAGCTCGCAAACTGGAGCCGCGTGGCCTTGCCGACCTCGACAGGCGTCCATTCGCCACTCTAAATCTCTTTTAAAACTTCTTAAACTCCCCATCCATTCCTAAATCTTGACGGCAGAAGATTGAAATCAAGATTTAAAGATCGCAAGCTGTCTTGGTCCAAACCCTAAAATACTGCCGAAACTCATCCGAGGTATCTTCTCTACCTTAAAAATTTTTCAAAGGACTCATCGTTTAGCTTATATATGATAAATCTCGAACTCTAATTGTCAATCGATCGTCGTTGCAACTTCTGCGATCAATTCAGCGAACTCTAGGGTTCGTCTCGCATCGATTAGGCGAGGAAGGCGAAACGCCATTTGATACGAACCCGGTTCGTCTGAACCAAACGCGGTACCGGTTCGACCGGTCAAACACGTGGTTCGAAAAATATAGCCACGTGTTACGCGTTTGTTCGTAGATTTGAATATGCGTCAGCTGCTGTTAAGAATGTGGGCCCCACTAGTCTGGTCTAGCGACTTAGGGACTGCCATCTGTCTCCACGGGTCCCACCTGCAGAAAAACAGAGTATATATATACAAATATAAATATATAGTTAGTAATAGATTAATAATTATATAAGATAAATATAAACATAAAATTTAAATAAATATAATAAAATAATATTTAATTATATATTCAATAATTACATAAAAACAGATTAAATAAAATAATATATTTAGGATATAATAATTAAACAGAATATAAAATAAATACATAGATAAACAAATATATATTTATACGTATAATAAACTTAATTAATATTTAAATAATAGTAAAATAATAATATAAAAACAATAAATAATATATAAACAAAAAATTATAATAAATATAAAGAAAAATATAATAATAATAATAACAGAAAATCTAAATAAAATATAATTAATAATTAAAATAGATTAAATAAAATAATAAAGACAGATATAGTAATATATATTTTTAAATAAAAATAAACAAATTGATAAATAAATAAATATGAATATAAAATTAATTATTTAATAAATATATTTAACAAATAAATAAAATAGATACAAATAGAATATTTATACAATTTTATTAGTATAATTAATTCATTTAATTAACCAAACTCCTAAATTACTTAATCAAATTATACAATTTAATATACTAAATTAATCAGAAAAATGTAAGGAATTTAATGATGCCAATAATTTCACTATAGGATCAATATTTCATTTAAATAATATTTTTAGGATATTAAATTAATTAGGAAATATTGCAAATATTCAAATGACTATAGTTTTATACCCCTTAGTCCAAACATATCAAATATGGGTCTTAATACACTCAGAAAAGCCTAAGGAATAATTTAGAAGTATTAGTTTTTCTGTTTGAATTAAAAAAAAAAAAACTAATTACTAATTAGGACCTAACCCTAATTAACCTAGTTTAACCTAGAACTTCAAATAGTCATAAGTTAGTCAATTTAACTCCAAATTAAATGATCCAAATATCTATTTAGATCAGAAGAACCTAAATTTTAGTAAACTGTAAAAATATTTAGGATCCAACGGTTATATCTTTTAATTAACACTAATTACTCTTAAAACTTAATTAGTGAATATTAACAAATATAATAATCCAAATTAAGTAATTTCAGTTTTAAATAACTTATAAAATAAATTAGAACTTAAATATATAATTAGTTTAATAATTTTGTGACTAAAATTACTAACCACTCTCTAATTATAATAAACCCTAATTATTAAACTCTCCAAATTAGAATAGCTATAACTTAACCAAATCATATTAAAATTTAATAAATTTGGACTCTATAGAAACCTTAGAACATAATCTTCAATAAACTAACATAAAATTTGTATTATATTAAGGGTAAAATTACTAAAATGCCCTTATAAGGTCAAATTCCCAATTTGATCTTATAAGGCATAAATAATTATATAATTTAATAATTCTAATAAAACAAAATAATCATTTTATAATCATAAAACCACAAATCATAATGAAAATATTAAATTAATAAATTTCATTATTTTGGCAGATCAAAGAAATTAAATTTGGTTGATTTTTATCAAAACAAGTCAGGTACGCAAATTTACTTATAAGTCTTATTTTAGTATTCTTATTTGAGCCATTTTTTTCATTTGAGTATTATTTGCACTGCTTATCGCATTTTAATCTGCAAAAGAATTATATCAAAAAGCATGTAACAAAAAGAATTTATATATATTTTGTGGTGTTTGTCTTTGAAGGGTGGAATACAAAATTGGAATCTGTATAGATTGGGCTAGCTAGCAAGCCCCTGGGAGTTATATGGAGGGATTTATCCTCTTGTAGGAAGTAGGCAAATCCAGAGGAAAGACACACCATCAGTTCCTAATTTGAGTAAGCTACCGACAGGTGGCAAGATAAGCTTCCTATATATTTATGCTTATGGGTTTACCCATTTGGGCTTAGGGGTCTCCGGACTCGACTTATTGTTACAAATGCTTTTGATAAAATTTATTTCATATATGTTGATTTTCACAGTTATTTTGCAGGGTAGAAATTGCATTTGGAAATTGCTTATTTACTTGCAGTTTTATTTTCAGTCATATGTGATTCATACCTATTATAGGATGCTAGATTTATTCTTATAAGAATAATTTGCGTACTCCTACCTGACTGGTAAATTGAAAATTTTTTAGGTTTTGATAATTAAAGAAATTAGAAGATCTGTCAAATTAAAAGAAGAAGAATTTAAAGAAGCAAGAAGAATGTAGATATTTCTTTTATTTTTGTAAAATTTAAACTGTTGTAACTTTTCATATATGTTTTGGCTCTTTGTATAAAAGAACTGATAATTATTATTTTATTTTATTATGTCCATTTTGAATCATAAAAATATATATATATTTTCATTTGAGATGAATTGTTACTTAAAGACTCTCGAACTTCGATCCCCGGTCGCCACAGTAACAGCCAGGGCTGTTACACTCAATTATACAAACTTTTTCATATATCATTTTATGTGATTTTTAAAAGCAGTTTTATCAATTTGTACGATACTAAGCGAAAAATCATATTTAAACAAGAGTAATAAATGACAACTGATACCTTTTTCTTTAAGTTCAAATTTCAATAGTTTAACCCAATCTGCATTTAAATTTTTGATAATATAAATTAGCCTCTTTTGTAACTAATATTATAATATAAGTGATATTTTATATTTAGGGATATTTACTTTTTTTTTAAATAAATAAATAAATAATTAATTATTCTCCCTCTCATTCATGATAAAATTTTTGGCTTCTTTCACTTAATGCATGAGTGTTCAATTTGGATTTCTTCTCCTCCTTCTTAACTCTTATAGTCGACTTTGATTAAGCATATTAGGACCTAGCTAGTCCTAGTATTTTGTAATATATTAGAACGTACTTCTAAGTTACACTCGATAGTAGGAACTGGAGATCCTGAACTTGTGCAACTTAGAATAGTTAGAATTATTTAAATTAGATAACAACAGTGTCACCATATATAGATGAGTCCCTTGCTTACTTGATTTATTTTGTTGCTACGCATCCCTTGTCTTTGTGCTTAATCCCTTGGACATATTATATAAGAGCAATTTGTGTATGAGATGAAAACTTAGAATAATTAGGATAGCAGATACCTTTGGGTTCAGTCTCTGGGAGGATTCTGGTGCACATTTACCCTATTAGACGGGGTAAGGAGTAATAAGGATGCTTAACATTACTCATTGAGGAGAGTGTGTTAAGTATGGAACCTGCGTAGTCTTGCAGACGTGCTTGACTCCTCATCTGTTTCTGAAACATGTCCACAGTAACAAAGTAAAATAACTAAAAGATTCTGCATTTGTAATTACTGCTTCCTTAATTCTGCTGCTGGATTTTGTCTGCCATAGCCCTGAAAGGCTATGGGAATTTCTATCTGCTCAATCCCTGAAATGCTTGAGGATTTCACCGGCCCGATGGTCAACTTTCTGATATGGCAGTCTTTACATATCTGTTTCAATTTTAGTTTACTGTGTACTGTATTTTGATGCATATTTTAGTCAGCTATGTTCTTTACTTACCTGCTCACTTGTACATATTTATAGGATGTTATATTTTGCTGCTATTATGTTCAAATTTTTGTCATTTAATTTGCATATGTCATATGATCATCAGTATATTTAGGATTAGACTTTATTTTCAGTATTTTACTTACTGTACTATATATATATATATATATATATGCCCATTCCTTGCTTAGTCATTGAGGCGTGCTTTTGCCTCATTTGCTGTTTAGTTATAAATGTTATGTTTATAACTACCCCTGTTTCTTTGTATGCTCACTGCACCTATGCTTTTCATGTTTACTTTTGTTGAGCTTAAGTATAAAATGGTAATATTAATAATACATATAAAATATTAAACATAAAATATATTTAAACAATTGTCTAACAAGATTTTCTTTTATTAGCCAGGGCCCTGGCATTATGAAACCGATAATGTCATATTCAGATAGGTTTGAGGAGCTATGTGCTGAAGCGGAGGCGCCCTACTTAAAGGAGGAGCTTCAACCAGGAAAGCCGGATATTACTTAATTTTTTTTAGCCGCTTGTGAAGATGAGTGATTTACCTTTCAGTCTTTTAAACTATTTAAATGTTGTAATAATACATGTACTGTGATTATAATTTACTTTATGCACCTTATTATTTTCTGAGCTATTTTATTGCTATTTCTTATTAGATGCATGATGACTGGATGTACTATTTATTTTATTTAGCTTCCGCACTCTGTATGTATGTTAGATGTAGTGACTGATCCCCTCAGATATTCTGTGCATGTCCTTCTCTTATTAGTGGATTGTGGACCTACCTAATCTAATGATAAGTGAGGGATTTGCACAAGTGACCCACCGCTCCTTAGCTTAATGACTGTGGGCTCAGGGAGCGGGGCGCCACAGCATCATATTGGAAATCTAATACTACCAGAATATTCCATTCATTTCTGATTAAAATGAGATATAATATCAATAAATTGGAGTTATAATTTAGAAATTCAGAGGCTCTAAAATTTTCTAATTTAATTTAAATGCATGCAGTTTAAATAAATGAAGCTTTTTTGAATAATTAAACAGCGAAATTAATTAACATAATTTTAAAAAATAATTAAAAGGCGGCGGTACCCACTGAATGACATGCAGTGCACTGGGAATGAACGGCGCGAAGCATGCGGGTCCCATAGGCATCGTGGCGGTGAGCCTGTAGCGCCTCGCTCTATCGTCGCGCTCAAAGAGTTAAAATCATAATTCGGCGGCAGAGCGGCGCACCACTCGGGGAGGAATATCCTGTCTCCCCGAATAGCTAAAAATTAAGCCCGTCTGAAGGGCTGCTGACTCAATCTCAAGGAGGGTTGTGAGCTAATACTTAAGATAAAAGTAGTATCATTATTTTAAGTATTAGACTAATACATGCATTAAATATAAAACACATGAGGAATTCAATATCTGTTTAAGATATCAACATTTCTAGTATCTAATCACATCACAATACTAAGTATAAGTAATATATAATAGTGTGGAAGCTAAGCAGTTATCCAGAAACATTAATCACAAAAATTGTATAAAACATTCATCTCAAAAAAGAAAAGAAAATACACCATTAATTATTACAAACAGTTTACTGAAATACAGATATAAAAACTAAGTACTGAACTGGATTAAATAAAGCATAAAAGTAAAGCTGAAGATGAGTCCACTAGTGCTCCACAAGCTCTTACTAAAACTCTTGGGTGTCCCCTTGACCTGGTGTAATAACCCAGGTTATTACCTTAGTCAATTAGGACTAATCTTAATCTTAAACATAATCATGAGTGCTAATAAGGTCAATCATAGTTAACCTCTAAGACCTAGTCTAATTTAAGAGTCAAATAGATCAAATCCTGATTTCTGGAAAAATCCAGAAATCCTAAAATTTGACCTATATAAATTGACCTCCCATCGAAAAACGGACTTTGACATTGCGCTCATTGACCCCAAATTAGCTAGAGGTGAAGTTTTCGTGTCAATCAGAAGTCGTCGAAATTTCGACGAATATTTTTATAATATTAATACCCCGCAAATCGAGAAATCAAAACACTCATCGAATCAAAAATCCGACATCACCGTTGCGTTTCTCACCCCTCAATTAGCTAGGAGTGAGCATTTGGAATTTTTCTGGAATCAATTTGATTATTTAAATTAAAAAAGAAATTAATTAATTTAAAATTATTAAATAATAATTCAATTAAATTGACGGCGCCGTCGGCCTAAAATCGCGCGCCGTCAGTACTCGCGTGACGCTGTCCAGCCTGCCGTCTCGCTGAGCGAGCGATCTGGGCCGTTCGATTGTCTGGCCACGCGTCTTCGTCCCCGCGGCCCGCTCTCGGGTCACCACGCGACGCGCTGCCGCAGCCAAGGCCAATCGCCGCCTCCCCTGGCCTCGGCAGGTCCGCCCTCTCAACCATAATACTCTCCTAACCTCGACATTTTCGGCCCGCGCACGTCCAAGACCGGAGAAGAGCTCGCGAACCCTGAGTACCTCGTCCACCGTTCGCTTTCAGGTACGCAGATCTCCCTCGATTTGCTTCCACTATTGTAAGTTCCATTTCGCAATGCTATTTCGTGCAATGGATCGAAGATGTATCGAATCGGATCACTCGATCATCGCCTAGATTTACCGCATTTAGGGATTTAGATACAGTAGAAACTGTTAGGAACCCGTTCGCTGAAACCCTAGACCTAGGGTTCCATTTTGCCGCCGACTCCGGCCACCTCCTGCGCAGGTCCGCCCGCCGTCGTGTAGGCCTCGACGAGGGCTACCGTCGGCCGTGTGGGCTGCGCGGTCTGGTGTCGGGAAGGCCGGCAAAAGCCGTGCCCTAGGCGCCGGCCCTCAGGACCCCTCCGCGAGGGAAACGAAGTCCGGGTCGGGCCGGGTCGACTTGAGCCCGACCCGCCCTCGACCGGGTCCGCGTAAGCCCAGTGGGGCCCACAGCGCCACGTGGTGCCATCCTGGCCTGCCATGTGTCATGTGGGACCCACAGGCAGAGTCCGCGCCTCTTCGACATCGGTCGAGAGGCCCATAGTGCCATGTGGCAGCCTTCGGGCACGCCACGTGTCAAGTGAGGCCCACTGCCCGAGCCCCGCTCGAACGTGGGGCCCACAGCGCCACGTGGCCGCCTCTGGGCCCGCCACGTGTCAAGTGGGCCAATTGTCCGAGCCTCCGCAGCTATTCGGCTTCCACTGTGGGGCCCACAGTGCCACATGGCGGCCTCTGGGCACGCCACGTGTCAAGTTGGACCCTCTGACTGGTTGCCCGAGACTCTTCGGCTTCCCAGTGGGGCCCACACACAGTGCAGCGATCAGTTAGAAGTTGCCACGTGTCATAGGTGGGCCCACTGTTAGATAATTAAACAACTTAAGTATTGTTAACTCTTAATTAATTACAGTTAGTCATTAATTAATTGTAATTAGTGCTAATGACTTTTAAACATTAATCTTATAATTAATTAACTGTAATTAGCAATTAAAGTTAATTAGGATTATTTTAATGTTAATTAAATCTTAACAGTAATTAGAATAATTAATTACTATTAAATAGTAATTGTAATTAATTAATCTTAACTAGATAATTAGTATATAATTAAGACTAAGTAAACAGTAAATAATAGTTAATTACTTTTCTACAGTAAAATAATAATAATATTTATAATTAGATTAGTTAATAGATTAATTAATATTAATTAATAATTAAGCTCTAATTAATGACAGATTAATTAATTATCAATAGTTTCAGAAATATATATATATATAACTTTAGGAATGAATAGTAAATTAATTTAATTTGAATAAATAAATAGTAAATTAATACAAATTGTATTTTTGAATAGTAAAACTTAAAAGTTTAATAACTTTTTGTAGGATGATCTAAATATAGCTAATATAGGTCTCAAAATACTCAAAAAAATAAATAGAATCAAATGACATAAAGTAAAAATTAATTTCAGGGTACGCATAATGAGGTAGCATTTTAGGACCTCTTTAGGATCCCATAACTGTTTACCCAGTTATCAGAACATAGTCAATATGGGTCTTAAAATGCTTAGGAGAGTAGCCCCATCACTGCAGTAGTATTAGTTTTCTCATTTGGACATCAGAACAAAAAGTCAACCCTATAACTCTTAGTGAAAATGACCAAAATGCCCTTAGAATTCAAATGACCATAACTTGATCAAATCAACTCCAAATTCAAAAATTCAAGATGCTAACTAACTTAGAATTTCAATGTCATTAATAAACTAAAATAATATTTAGGATTTGAATACTAAAAATTTAGGTAAAAGACCAAACTACCCCTGACCTCATTTTGGTCATAATTTGACCGTTTGGAGTCCAAATTGGACGTACTCACTGTCTATCTTCAAGTTAGACAATAAGAAATCTTTTGGAACTAAGAAACTTCAATTTGGACCCTTAAACCAAAAGTTTACTTTTTGACCCTTAAAGTAGGAGCAAAATAGTCATTTTTCTCTAAGATTGGACAAAGTATTCTTAACCTCTAGTTTATATTTCAAAACTCGTAAACTAATGTTATAAAGATCTTAGTGACATTTAAGTGAGTGAAATCAACCATTAGGTCATATTCAAGAAATTTCTCTAAGTCTGAACACTACACCTTAAGGACCCTTCCTAAGACTAAGACTAGATCATAGGTTAGAGTTCATTCATTAGGTAAATGGGTTACTCGATGGGTAAAATTTTGGTTTTATTAGTTTTTAGACTTTTCTTTTATTTTACAACTTATTCTGATTATTTTGTCTTTTAACTTTAGTTTAGCATAGGAGATTCATCCTATCAAGTCTGATTACCAAATAGGATTGGCCTTAATAAGTAGGTCACTTTTAGAATGAAATATAGGACTTAGGCCTTACCCATTTTGGATTATGTGACTAAACCTAATTCTGGTAGTGTTTAATCCATAATTTATAAGTTTAGAAGATCTTGATCAGATCTTAGTTAGAATGTCTAAATCCATAAAACTAGGATGTATGATTTATTGATTCAACTCATAGTCATCTATCTGATTGAACTAGATTGGAACATGATCAGTTCTAATCATTTTTAACTTATAAGGATGAATTTCTAAGTTACACTCAATAGTAGGAAAATGGTAATACTGAACTTGTGTAAACTTGGAATAGTTAGAATGGTTAAATAGAAAACAAATGATATCACCATATTTAGTAGAGTCTCTTGCTTCTATTTGATATTTTGTGCTACGCATTCCTTGTATTTTTGTGCCTTAACTCATTGAGCATATTATATGAGATTTTTGATGCATAAATAAAATATTAGGAAAATATGGAGACTCCTTAGATTCCTTGTGAAAATATTAAAGTGATTAATGAAAAGATAATAGTTATATGAGCTGCCTCTCAGATATGTCCTTATTGCCTAGTCTCCTTATGTCACTAGGGGAAGGACTTGTTTTGTTGTGTGCCTAGTGCCTAGCTTCCTTATGTCGCTAGGGGTACACTATTGGTTCCTTAACCGTACTGGTGCTAAGATCCTAGTGTTACTTTAGATAATCGGGGTTTTAACCCGAGTTGTTACTTTAGATAATCAGGGTTAACCCTAAGTCTTAAACATAATTAGATGTGCTAATTAGGTCAATGGAGTCAACCTCCTAAACCTAGCACAAATCAGGAGTCAATTGGATTGAATCCTGATTTCTAGAAATCCGAAACCCTAGAAAGACCTATTTAAATTGACCTTTGATCGAAAAACGGGCACCGCCATTGCGTTCCTTGACCCCAAATTAGCTTAGGGTTAAGTTTTCGTGTCAATCGGAAGTCGTCGAAATTTCAACGAATATTTTAATAATAAAAATATCACGGAAATCGAGGTATCAAAATACTCGTCGGATCAAAAATCCCACTACGTCATTGAATTCCTTGACCCCAAATTAGCTTGGGGTGAAGTTTTCGTATAAATCGGAAGTCGTCAAATTTCGACGAATATTATAATAATAAAAATATCACGGAAATCGAGGTGTCAAAATACTCGTCGGATCAAAAATCCGACTACGCCATTGAATTCCTTGACCCCAAATTAGCTAGGAAAAACATGTTCAAAATTTTCTGAAATTTTTTCAAAAAAAAAAAAAATATATATATATATATATATATATATATTTTACTGTAGCTAACGGCGTGCCGTTAGGTACTTAACGGACCCGTCACTGTAGCTGACGGCGCCGTCAATCTGGACGGCGCCATCTCAGCCGTTGGATCGGCCCAGATCCAACGGCTGCGGAGTCGTCTTCCTCGACGACTCCGCCTGCGTGACACGCGGCGGCCCGTCGCCATTTCTGGCCAATCCGGCCGCATCCAGGCCTCGGAGAGGTCGCCATCCGGTCTATAATACCTCGGCCTAACCCTAGGCTCTGAGTTTTCACCGATCGGAGCCCGGATCGAGCCGGAATCAAGCCCGGAAGACAGCCTTTTTTTTTTCGCCGAATCCTTCGCCGATCCGAACTTCAGGTACCCCGATCTCCCTCGTTAACCGTTCGATCGTTGCAAAAATTGTAGGATATGTAGATCAACATGTCCTCTTCACATTCACCGTTCCGATCGGGCTAAAACCCACCCGATCGGGCGCACTAGGTCCCCGAAGTGGACTGGGTTCGGTCCGCTGAACCCCCGGAAGGCGAAGGGTCACGCCTTCGTGTCGGGCCGGGCCGACCCGAGCCCGACCCGACCGGGTCGGGTCCGCGTCCGCGCGGGTGGGGCCCCTCGGCCACGTGGCTGCCTACGGGTCCGCCACATGTCAAGTGGGGGCCCACAGCCCCGTCAGCCGGGCTGAGTCAGCAGCCCGTGGGACCCGCGGGGCCACGTGGCAGCCTCTAGCAGTGCCACGTGTCAGGTGGGCCCGCTGTCCAGTCAGCCGGGCTGAGTCAGCAGCCCGTGGGACCCACGGGGCCACGTGGCAGCCTCCGGCAGTGCCACGTGTCAGGTGGGCCCATTGTCCAGTCAGCCGGGCTGAGTCAGCAGCCCGTGGGACCCACTGTGCCACATGGCAGTGGGGCCCACTGTCAGTTAATTAGAAATTAATTAAATTAATGTTAGTGTTAATTAATTACTATTTAGCCCTAATTAATTACTGTTAGTGGTTAATTAAGTTAGGGTTAGTACTAATTATTTTTAAACAGTAACTTTAATTAAATAATTATAATTAAAGATTAATTAAGGATTAATTAACTGTTAATTAAATCTTAAACAGTAATTAGGATAATTAATTACTTTTGAACAGTAAATTTAAATAATTAAATATATTAGAGATTAATTAAGACTAATTAAACAGTAATTAGCACTAATTACTTAAAATTATTTAATTAATTAATTAATAATTAAATAGTGATTAATTAAATAAAAACTTTAGGAATGAACAGTAAATTTAAATAATTAAATATAATTAGAGATTAATTAATATTAATTAAATAGTAATTAGCACTAATTACTTTACTACAGTAAAATTTTTAATTAATTAATTAATAATTAAACATTGATTAATTAAATAAAAACTTTAGGAATGAACAGTAAATTTAAATAAATAAATATAATTAGAGATTAATTAAGATTAATTAAACAGTAATTAGCACTAATTACTTTACTACAGTAAAATTAATTAATTAATTAATAATTAAACAGTGATTAATTAAATAAAAACTTTAGGAATGAACAGTAAAATCATTCAATTTGAATAAATGAATAGTAAATTAATTCAAATTGTATTTTTGAATAGTAAATCTTAAAAGTTTAATAACTTTTTGTAGGATGATCCAAACATAGCCAATATATGTCTTAAAATACTCAGAAAAATATTTAGGATCAAATGGCGTAATGTAAAATTTCGTTTCGGGGTACGCATAACGAGGTAGCATTTTAGAGCCTCTTTAAGACCCCATAACTTTTTACCTGATTATCAAAACATAGTCAATATGGGTCTTAAAATGCTCAGGAGAGCGGCCCCATCACCGTGGTAGTATTAGTTTTCCAATTTGGACATCAGGACAAAAAGTCAACTCTAGAATTTAGAGTTGACTGTAGTGAAAAATGACCATAATGCCCTTGGACTTCAAATGGCCATAACTTGGTCAATTTAACTGCAAATCCAAAAATTCAAGAAGCTACCTAGTTTAGAATTTCAATGTCATCATTTTCACAGAAATAATATTTAGGATTTGAACCCTAAAATTTAGGGAAATGACCAAAATACTCCTAGCCTTATTTTAGCCATAACTCGACCGTTTCTCGTCCAAATTGGACGTACTTACTGTCTATCTTCAAGTTAGACAGTAAGGAATTAGTTGGAGAAGATAAAACTCAGTTTGGACCCCTAAATTAAAAGTTGATTGACCCATAAAGTAGGGGCAAAATAGTCATTTTACCTTAAAATTGGAAATGCGCAACTTTAGCCCTTAATTAAAATCTTAGAATACTAGGTTTAATAATGTAATCATATTAGTACCATATAAATAAATAAAACAAGTCATTAAATTGAATTCCAATAATTTATTTTCCTAAGTCTTAAGCATCCCACCTTAAGGACCTTTCCTGAGAGTAGGACTAGATCATAGGCTAGTGTTCATTCATTGGGTAAATTGGGTTACCCTATGGGTGAAACCTTAGTTTTAGTAGTTTCTAGATATTATTTTGTTTTATAACCCATTCTGATTAGTTTATATTTTAACTTTAGATTTAAGAAAGGAGATTCATCCTATTAAGTTTGATTACTTAATAGGATCTGCCTTAACTAGTAGATCACTTATAGTATAAAACCTAGAACTTAGGTCTTATCCTGTTTAGATTATGTGATTAAACCTAAAATCTCGTAGTGTTTAATCCATAATCTATAGGTGTAGAAGATCTTGATCAGATCTTAATTAGAACGTCTAAATTCACAAAATTAGGATGTATGATTTATTTGTTTAATTCGTAGTCGTCTATCTGATTGAACTAGATTGGAACCTGATCAGTCCCAATCCTTTTTAACTTATAAGGACGAATTTCTGAGTTACACTCGATAGTAGGATAATGGTGATCCTGAACTTGTGTAACTTGGAATAGTTAGCTGGTTAAGTAAAAAACAAATGATATCACCATGTGTAGTCGAGTCTCTTGCTTACTTGTTATTTGTTGCTACGCATACCTTGTAATTTTGTGCCTTATATTTTCTTTGAACATATCATATAAGACATTTGATGCATGAATAAAATGTTAGGAAATTATAGAGACTCCTTAGATTCCTTATGAAAATATTAAAGTAAATAAGTGAAATGATAATGATTTGATGTGATTGAGCTGCCTCTCAGTGTTCTTTTGATCATACCGAATGTTGCCCTAGTCGTATCGTGCTAGGAGTTGCCCTAGCCATACTGTGCTAGGATATTTCGGTATGATAGTTGGTGACCTAACCGTATCGAGCTAGGAGTAGCCCTAGTCGTATCGTGTTAGGGCCATATATGTGACTGTTGTTGGCTTAGTCGTATCGAGCTAGGAGTAGCCCTAGCCGTATAGTGCTAAGATCTTCAGTTTCTTTTGGCGAGCTAGTGTAGCTCTTTTCTGTATGGCAGTTGATGTATTATATTTTTATATGCAGTTGTGGTTGTTTCAGTATATTCTTTTTCAGTCAGCTATTTCTTTGTACTGCTTTATATATATCTAGGATGTAGAATCTTGCTGCTATATGTATATATCACTGCTGAGTTATTCATTTTTAATTAGCATGTTAATTTTATTGATCACCAGCATGTTTAGGATGTAGAATTTTTCTTCTAGCATTTATTCAATTATATTTACACTTATATGCCTTTCCTTGATTACTTGTTATGCGAGGCATGCTTCAGCCTCATTTCTTTGCCTTGTTTATACTATAGAGCATAATCTATAGTTTGCCTTTTTACTTGTGTTGCTTACTGCTCCTATATTTACACATCATGCTTAGAAGTAAATGGTAAAATGGTGATATTATATAATCTTATTAAAAATTCAGCTTAAAATGTACTTAGACAATTGTCTAACCAGATTTTCTTTTTTTTGGCTGGGGCCCTACATTGTGAAACCGACAATGTCAGGCTTAGAGCAATTTGAGGAGCCTGCACCCGAGGAGGAGCCTTACTTAGAGGAGGTGCAGCAGTTGGGGCCAGAAGATATCTAGTCATTTACTACTTGTGAGGATGAGTGGATTTTGAACATTTATTTTGTTAAATTTTAATTAATGTAATAATACAGGTACCTATGACTGTGTGTTCAGATTTCACTATGCTACTTTTCTGAGTTATATTTCTCTTCTTATATACATTATGATGCTTGGATGTCATTTATTTATCGCTTCCGCACTCTATATTTTTACTTATATAGTGACTGCTTGATTGATTCTGAGTTAACCTTTCTCTAATCAGGTGGATTGTGGAGTTTATCCTAATCCAATGCTAAGTGAGGGGTTAACCAGAGTGACACTCCACCCCTAATCTAAACTATTGAGGGTTAAGGGTGAGGGTCACCACAGTACACTATTGGTTTCTTAGCCGTACTGGTGCTAAGATCCTTTGATTACTTTGTGTGCTTAGTTGCATAGCCTCCTTATGTCGCTAGGGGTACACAGTTTTGTGACTTAGCCGTGATGGTGCTAAGATCTTTTGATATTCTATGGGTTAGATTAGCTCTATTCTGTATGACAGTTGGTACAAGACATTTATATATATGCAGTTAAGATATTTTGTTTACTTTTCAGTATTTGTATTCTGTCAGCTATTTCTTGTACTGCTTATATATTTTAGGATGTTAGAACTTTACGGCTATTTATATATATCATTGCTGAGTTATTTTATTTTAATTGACATATTCCTTTTGATCACCAGCATATTTAGGATGTAGCATTTTTCTTACATTACTTATTTGATTATGTATATTTATATGCTTTACCTTACTTAACTCACATTTGAGGCATGTCTTAACCTCTCTTTTTGCTTAAGTTATAAATGATAGTTTATAGCTTTTCCTTCCTTTTTGTATTGCTTGTTGCTCCCATATATAATTGTTGCTTAGAGATGGTAAAATGGTGATATTATAAAATATACATAAAACTTATCAACTTAAAATATACTTAGACAATTGTCTAACACAAGATATTTCGTTTTTTGGCTGGGGCCCTACATTGTGAAACTAACAATGATAGATCCTCTTCAATTAGACGATCATGATCTTGGTGTGGAGCTATACCCAGAGGAGAAGCCTGTGGAAGAAGCAGCTATTTAGTCTTTCCTTTATAAGTGAGGATGAGTGCACTTTATTTTTATTATTTAGAACTTAAATTGATGTAATAATACAGGTACTCGTGACTGCGTATTTGGATTCTATGCTTATGTTCTGAAATGTATTTCTTTATACTTATGTTATGATGCTTAGATATTTTATATTGTAAATCACTTCCGCACTCTGTATGTTTACTTAGATAGTGTGGGGCCCCCGTACTGGTACTAAAGAAGTACGGTGCTCCCACTGTGGCAAATCCCTCACTTAAGTGAAGTTAGGCGAACCCAACCTGGCTTAAGTCAAGGACTTGTCACCAAGTGCTATAACATCCATTAATAAAAATATCAAAGTGGTGGAAGCGGTACAAAATAAAGTAGCATCCACAAGCATACATAGTAGGGAAAGAAAATGCAATAAAGTAACTCATCACAATGCAAAAAGTAGAGTACATCCAGAAAGTTAATTATTACAAACTGAGATGAATAACTGAAAAATGAAAGACTCTTATCCTCACTGAAATAAACAAGGCAAAACTATCTAAATAGCAGCTGGAAGATCCTCCTCATGAACTGGCTCCTCCTCAACGACACTGCCCACAAATACGTCTGAATATGACATTTATCAAAATCACAAATGCCAGGGCCCCAGCCAACAAAATAAAAAAGTTACAGTTAGACAATTGTCTAAGTATATTTTAGGCTATTTAAATGAACTGAATATTAAAAGATATCACATTTAATTTAACTACGCATGCAAGCAGTAAAGGGGCAACAAGCTATGAAAGATATGGATTACTATAAACTATTTATTTATAGCATGCAACATGTATGTGAAGTGATATACAAAACACTAAATAAGCAAGATAAGGTTAAAAGTAAAATAACTGCAGCTACTGAATAAACATGATCATAACATGATTATGATCAAGGTAAAACATGCTGAGTATAAAAGAACACAAGTACTGAATACTATAAAATTCTAGCATCCTAAATATGTCATTCATACATATATCTAAGCCATGAAAGTATACATACAACATGCAGATTAAGATGAAAAGAAAGGCCATTGAGACATGTGGCAAAAGTAAAGCAATATATAATATGTAAAGCCACTAAGACATGTGGCAAAGCAAGCAAATACTGAAGATAAGGCCACTGAAGCATGTGGCAAAGCAAACCAGAAAACAAAACAATACAATACATCTAAAGTAGTAATAAGCTTACGTCCTAGTATTGCCATACCAGCCAATAGGCCATACAGGGCCTCCAATATCAATCAATCAATCTCCAGTATAGCCATCTAAATATGCTATGTCTGGGTCCCGTCTATACAATACTACTACTGAAGATGCAGACTAATCTAGGACATATTCTACTAACTGCAAACAAGACAAAACTAAATGATATGCAATTCTGATACTAGCTTAGGATGTATCATCCATATCCTAAGTTTTTCCTATTATGCTCAAGGAATAAAGCTCAAAGATCAAGGTAAGCAAAGAAATCTAGTCAAAGTAAGCAAGAGACTCAATCTAGACTTATGTGATATCTATTGTTATATAATTACCAAATCTAATTATTCTGAGAAGGTACAAGTTTAGGATCTCTAATATCCAGCTATCGAGTAAAATCTCAGATTTACGTCCTTAAAGTCAAATATTGGAACTTAATAAGTTCTAATCCAAAATCATTTGACGACTATATAGTTTAAGTAAGCAAATCAACGACCTAATTTATTAACATTTTACTCTCTTACCCAAATCTTGACTAAATAAATCAAGATTTAAGAATTTAGAACTTAAACCCTATGTTGAGTTCAAATCCCAAATCCTATGTGACATTCTAAAAAGGGTCTAGGTTTCTCACTATTTACCCAATTTAAAGGTAAGGAATCATATACGTTGAAAGATTCAGGAACTAAGATCTTAGTGAAAGGCTATTCAACTGATTATAAGATAAAATAATCAATTAAAAACTTGAGAATCTAAGATCTATATTCAATTTTTAAGATAATTTTATTATCTTATCGATTGAATCATCCTATACTCACATGGAAGGTTTCAAAAGTTTAAACAATCAATCATTAAAGAATTTCAATTAGAGGTGGTTTAATTCAAATTGAAGATCTAAGTCTAAGATCTAAAGATCTAAAGATCTGAAGTTTGATCACTTTAGACTTCTAACTAAATATTAACTTAGGAGCTTTAATTTATGCTTCTTTTTAAAATCTAAGCTTATAATCATTGTAATTAAACTCATTAAGATGATATTTTAACAATTCTAAGCATTTGATTAACATTTAAGCTCATGATAATCTCTTTAGATTACTTAAGATTTAAGGGTCTGAGTTTTGATCACTTTAGATCTTAAGCTATGATTTTTTTTTTCTTAGACATTTCCAATTACTTTTCTTTTAACACTTAATTTTTAAGTTATCTTAATTGAACTTATTAATGAGATGATTGACCATTTCAATTATTAGATTTAAAGTGTAAGGCCATATGATCTTTATAAGGAAAACTTAAAATCTAAGTATCTTAATTAAGGATTTAATGAAGATCTCATGGATTAATGATTACATTAACACTATTATTGTTTTAAGATTTCAGAGAACATTTCCAATCTACTTTATAGTGGTTTACTGAAATTTTCAATCTTTAAAGAACACTAAATCATATTTTGGTCAAAATGACCAAAATGCCCCTCTTAAAGCTAAAATTGGGATTTTAGGGTTTAATTACCCAAATTTGCTTTAGTCTATTTAATGTGATTCAAATTACTTAATGAAGTGGGAAACACTTTTAACTTAGGTTTTGATGACCTAAATAATCTTAATTAGTACTAATCACTTAATTAAGCCACTTATGGTAATTGGTGAAATTAAGGCAATTTAGGGCAATCCAACCTTACACTTAGGTTTTAATGGACTTAAGGTGAGGTTAGGAACAATTCTCACCCAAAACAGAGGCTTAATTAAGGTTTAACTCACTAATCCTTGATTAGGGTGATTAAGGAGTGATTAAGAAAATTAATCATCCAAAATTAATTTTAAGGGTCTAGATTATTCCTTAAGGTATAAGGAGCAATCAGAGCCCTTAAGCTCATAAATTGGACAACTAAATGATTTTATATGATTTAATTAAAAATAGAGAAGGTTTGGCAATTAATTTCTTAATCAAACCATTAGATCTAAGATTTTATTTTATATTTAGATTCTTTGAATTTTTATGATTCAAATAGTATATTGGATCATACCATTTGGATATGTATAATTAAAATTATTTAATTAATTTATTATGTATTTTTATTTAAATTAGAACTTTAGGTTTTAATTAAATTAATTCATAACCATTAAAAATGCTGTTCGAAAATTTAATAATAACCGCGGCCCAAATTGAAAAGACGCGGGTCGGGGCTCGGCCCGGCCCAAAAACTTCTTCTTCCTCCTTCCGCTCGCGCCCGACGCTGAGCGCCCTAGGGTTAGCTTCCGCTGCAAAATTCGTCGCGCACAGACCATGCCAGGCCCCGATCTCGATGGCTACGCATTCCTTGACCAAAGACGCATCGATTAAACCCCGAAGCCATAACTGGGAAGCTCTGGATCGTTGGATGCCTACTCGGCTGAAATCCTTCTGCTGGCGCACATGTGAGGAGATAATTCTCCTCACAGAGTCCACGAGTCACCACGATCTCGATCCCTACACGCTCAGGGATCGACGAGGAAGTGATAGGGCGAAACGAGGAGCTCTGGGGTGGTCTGAATTGCCGGGGTGCTACTATGCATTTTTAGCCGTTTCAACCTGCGACTGGTTCAGTCGATTCTAGTCGAATCGATCGAACTGGTCGGGCTCAACCCTCGATACCAGCTCACCATCATTGTCCAAATGTGCTTAGGGCCGAATGGACAATCAATTTCAGCTGGAACATCGATTTAGGCGAACCAGGAATCTCGTCTGGCGGTGCGCACAGACGATGAATTCATAGTCTGGGTCACTGCCAGGCCACATCTTTCGACTCGATTACTCACGGAGGAGCTAAGGTAAGATCCTACTCAGCACCTAAGGTTTGCGAAGAAGCGAATCGAGCTGAATCCAGCTCGACAGAGAAGAGGGAAGAACAGATTGTACCTCAGTTTACTGTGACGAAGACAATGCAGACTGCTCTGGGACTCTAAGTGATCGCGGTAACAATCTGGGGGTCTGAACATCAGACGCACACCCACTATCAGCTAAAGCAGCAGGTCCAGTCACCAGGGGATCTGGGAGCGCCGGGAACAGAGGGCAGAGGGGAAGGAGAGCTTCACAGCGAGCAAAGGAGCTCACTGTGCGATATGGAGAGGTACTTATAGGCTCAGGGAGGCCTAGGGGTGGCTGTCGAGGCCAGGGACCGAAGCACAGGCTCAGCCCAGCTGTTTCCACAACTCGCCTCCATGGGGCTGCTGACATGGCCTCCCGACTGCCAAGGTGGTTCGGCCAAAAAAAATGGGAGGTCCCTAACGGCCTAAGTGACCTGGCGGAGGAGTGGCAGACAAGGTCGACGTGGCAGGTACGGTGAATTCCCTTCTGTCGGGTCGAGGATCTTCTCGGGAGGACGATGAATAGGGCGGGGTGCTCGGCAGCCGTATGATCTGCGAAGCCGTTGGCGATGGACGGTCCTAATCATCATACCAATAACGACTGATCGCGGGAATCAGATCGGCCGTCGGATCTAATCCGTGGATCGAACTGGTGATCGGCTTATTTAAGGCGGATGGATTCAGTGCCGTCGGATCAGATCTCAGAACCGCAGAACGGTCGAGATCTACTGGATCTAATCGAAGGCGCGAGCCGTTTGATCGAAACGCGCTGAGATGCATGCTAGCGATCCTACGGGCTCAAAGCCGTGCGCCGCTGTCGGGACCCCGCAGCGGATCTGCCACGGTCCCGACAGCGAATCCTAGGATTTAATTTAATTAAAATTAATTTAAATAAATCCAATTAAATAATTTATAATTATCTTAAATTATCTAAATTCAATTTAGGACCAAATGAGCTCCAAAAATTTTCAAAAATTCACTCTTGACTAATTTGGGTATGAGGAATTTAAAAATAAAAATCAAATTTCAATTTGGAGATCAAAATAATTTATGTATTTTTCAAGGCTTAAAAAAAATAGCCAAAAATACTAAATTCTCCAATTCAGCTCTAATTGATTTCAAACTTCTATGTTTAAATTTAAATGACCCATTGAATCCAATGGAATCAAAATCAAACCTTGGTTTAGCTTAATTAATCTAGTTTTAGCTAGGGTAATAACCTAGGGTTATTACAGATAGTGACTAAATGTTTGATTCTATACTCACTACTTTCCTTATTAGGTGGATTGTGGATTTCATCCTAATCCAATTATAAGTGAAGGGTTAGCTAGAGTGACATGCCACCCCTTAGCTTAATCTTATGGATTAAGGGGTGGGGCGCCACACTTGACTCAATATACTGCTTAAGATCTAGCAAATTGCTGGATCCCAAAAGTATCCCGTATTAAATAATAAGTCTAACACATTGAAACTAATCTAAATAGTTCTAGCTATTCATTTAATATTTATATAATGTAAATAAATCTACAAAAAAACTGTAAAGTAACTGAAAATATAAAACTATATAAGACTATATGAAACTGAAGTAAGGTAAAGTAAAACTGAACTATAAACTAAATATTGAAAGTAAACCAAAAATAATAATGAATATGAAACTGAGTAATAGCATGTAAAACTATGATGTATGCTACTGAAACTGTGCATCTGAATATACCACAATACTGTATGCTACTGATATGCAACCAAAATATCACTAAACTACTCAGAGTCGTACGGTCCAATGTATACATACATCCACTTGGGAACTGTGATGCCGATGCATCCTGAAATTCCCCAGTCAATGTATGCAACATTATGTAACTCATAAATGATCACTGATACTTATACATCATTACTGATAATCAATATCATGTTTATGCTCATGCTCATATTTCTAAGCTACATGAAATAAATTTGAAAATCTAGAAAATACTTTGAAATTCGATAATGAATTCAAGGTCTTCATTGTGCAAAATCTTGCTAAAAGGATTCTGACTCCTAAATTCTAGTTCAATAATTGGTTAAAGTTGAGAGTTTACTTAAAAACTATTAGATGTGATGATTGTATACACATATTTAGCATGTTTCTAAGAATGGTGGTTCTTAACACTTAGATTGATTAAGCCACCATAACGAAGCAATTTTTGATAGGAAGCATCACCCGATGGCAATTTGTATCTCAAGCTAAGTCATTAACATACTCAACTCACAATCACACTCAGTGTCCTAAAGAAGGTGACTAGAATTACTTAGTTTATTTAAGCCACACCTATTAAAGCGATCTTCACTATGATGCATCATTCGATGGCGATGTGTATTTTAATCAAATTAAGGAATGAGTCCCTATTTAAAATACTCTTAGTCTTAAAAGATTTACTCTAACGGGACTGTATTCATCTAATTCCTTGGGATAGCACCTGGTCATAAGTCCACATTGGAATGAATCAACCAATCATAAATACTACTGAATATCCAGTATTATGGGTATACCCTACTATACCCAACCAATAATCAGAGAAGATAATTCTATTTAATCAATAAGGATTTATCAAATCTATTAATCCTTACTCTAAATGGGTGAGTCCTACACAAGGCTCCAAGGATGTGATCCAAGAGATCACTCAAAGTTGATTTCTATTACAAGGGAGAGGTTCCATTCTAAGTGCTTTAGGTGATTCCTATCACAATGTATCAAGTTCAACTTCTAAAGTTATGAAGGATCATCTAAGTTCATACCTCAATAAATTACAAAAGTTTTTCTCACCTCAATATATCAATAATTAAAGTCTTTAAATATTTCAAGAATAATCCTAATATAATACCTTTGAGATCTCACTCTTCTATCTCTTAAGTTAATATTCAATGTTTACTTAATAAATTTGGATTAAAGTGATCAGATTAGATGAATAAATATCCATATGATCATACTCTATTCTATAATCATGAGATGAAATCAAAGATATTATTAGAGTTAGATTATTTCATAAATTATTACAATTTTTTTTTTAATATTATGCTAATGGTCTTATATAAGAGAAAATCTAAAATCTAAAGTTTAGATTCAGATAATTCAATCTCACAGATTTAATATTAATATTAGCACTTCTAATTCAATAATTTAAGATCAATACTAAATCAGATGGATTATTAGAATAATGTTAATTGAATTATCATACAATTAAGTTAATTGATTAAAGTAATTAAAGTTTAGATCTTAATCAAGATAAGTTAGGGTTTAACCCCTAGCTTTATCAAAATTGAGACCAAGAGTTGATTTAAAAATTAATGACAAATCAATATATTATTAGTGTATTATTGATGTCAAATATTAGATTTAGATTAAGTATTATCTTCTTAATTAAGTTCTCAAGATTCTTATGTTCATTTATAGTTTAATGTCAATTTAAGCACATTTAGGTGTCCAAATAATTGTTAAAGTTCTCTAGCATACGTCCTAAAATTATGAAAGCATATAAATATAAGGTGACATAAAGTAGAAGGTAATTAAGGCTAACTAAATTCTAAATCAAACTAAAGAGGTTAATACTTGACTACAATTATAAAAGACTTATATTTCATAAAATTTGGTTATTAAGACCTACCTAGCCAATACGGATCCTACTTTTTAATATTTAGCACAAAATTTTATAAGAGATTTTAAGCGTATGTTATAAAGAATATATTTCAAATTTAATTTTTCACATAAAATTTTATGCAATGCTCAATTTGATATAATTCAGTCCCACTAGGGTCCTGGGACCTTAAAATGCAAAGACAATGAAGTTTTGATCATTTCAACCAATTCTTCGCACTTTCATAAAATTATGGGCACTACGTCGCGCGACAATGCTTTCAGGCGCTGTGGCGGAAAATGACGCTCTGGCGCGTAGCAGCGCTTTTGATGTTGCTACGTGCTACGACGGGACCAATCCAAGAGCTGGATGCTATGGCGCGCTGTAGCGCTTTCAGGCGCTGCGACGAAAAATGATGTTGTGATGAGCTGCAGCACTTTTGATGCTGCGGCACGCTACAGTGGGACAATCAGAGGGCTGGATACTACGGTGCGCGGTAGCGCTTTCAGGCGCTGCGGCGCGTTGTGGCGGATCAACTTATGGAAACACTGTTCAATTAAATTTTCTTCTAGTTTCATATAGTTTTCTATAAATGATGTTGCGGCCCACTGTAGCGCACTGTGGCACACTACAGTGATCTAACTTGCGCGTTACTGTTCAATTAATTTTTTTCTTGATTTTCTATAATTTTCTAAAAATTACGCTGCGGCCCGCTGGGACGCGCTATGGCGCGCTGCAGCGGTCTAACTTGCGAGTTACTGTTAAATCAATTTATATATTGATTTCATATGATTTTTCCTGAAATGACATTGCAGCCCGTTGCGGCGCGCTGTGGCGCACAGCAGCGGAAACTATTTGGGCTTCGAGCGCTACAGCGCGCGGTAGCGCCTAACGGTGATTTCGCCTGTATGAAAATTATGAAGGGCTTCATTTCGAGCTCAAATACTCTCAATCCATAGTATTCCATTAGCAGTGCCATATATCAATGGAACGATCTTTCTGATACATTTCCATCGATACTAAAATCGGTACAAACAGATTATATTAACTATAAGAACGATAGAGTTAAAGGTTCAGGTATACAAAATGAACGAAAACAGAGCATAACATTTTCAAGTAATATGATACCTTAATGAGCCTCAATGACTTCCAAATAAAATCATGAATTTCTAAAGATATAAACCAACATATTAGCAATATGAAGTAGATATGGGAGATGAGCAAATGGGTACAAGGAGAGTAAGCAAAATGGTACCTTAGCCTTGTGAGAGAAGGAGGAAGAAAACTCTATTTTTTTCAAAACCTTATAGAGGAGCTGAACTTTTTCTTCTTCAACAAGCACCCAAAAGAAGAGAAAGAAGGGAAAGCTCTCAACTGAGCAAAAGTGGTAGGAGGAGGGGTTGAAGCTCCATCTTATAGAAAGATGGAGGCATGGCTAGAGAAGGAAAATGGGGAAATGAGGGATGGCCTCAACCATCCCTTCGTGCAATCGAGGGAGGGGAGCGCCGAATGAGGTAAGGGGGGGAAAGGCAGGCGGGTCCCATGCACAGGGAGTGGAGGAAAACGAAAATTATAAAATGAAAAAATGCAATTTAAATGAATATTTAATTCATTAAAAATTTGGGTTAAATAAATGTACTCTGAAAAATCCTAAAAATTCACTCATAGCTATTTTGAGAGTGAGGAATTCAACGGCGAAGTCGTATTTCGATCTCGATGATTATTTAATTATTTTATTTTTCGGTGCATTTAATTATATTAAAATATTTGCGAAAATCCTACGACTTCCAAATGCATTCAAAACATCACCCATAACTAATTTAGGGGTGACGATCACAATTGTAAAGTCGAATTTTGATTTCGAGGTCAAATTAAAAACCTCAATTTTCTAATTAATTAAATATTAAAATAATCTAAATTATTTGATTTATCTCTGAATCGCACCAAAATTTTTAGGGATTGGTTCTAATGACTAGATAAACTTAGTTAAAATATGATTAAGCTGGGTAACAATCTTGTGTTGTTATAGAACCATAGGTAGACAATCAGCCGCGGAACCCACCAGAAGGCATTAGTCGATGGCGCGGGACTCGCATAGGACGCATGGCGCCACCGGAGTGGACCCAGGACTGCGATGGGCCCGCTATCAGGATCGACAACGACTGATGACGCGGCATGGGCCCCACTCATGTGCTGTGAGCGATGGGCTCATGACGCGCGGCTCGCGGGTACAGCCGAGCACACGGGGGCGGGCCCACAACACAGACGCATGACACTCGTCGGTCCACCTAAATCTTTCATGGGACGGGCCTGACCCGGCCCGAGACAGGCTGGACTCATCGTCCCGATGCAAACCGTGGGACTTACACTAGGGTTAGCGTTTTGGTGACGCTCCCGGCGATAGGGTGGCCTGGCCTGCACGGTGCCGACTAGATCTCGACGAGGCTAACGCATTGAGGTGCGAACCATCATGCGAGGTGGCCCAGCTTGGACGCGAAGCATAACCCTAGCAGGCCATGGTTCTGGGACGAAGGTTAACGGTAAGTACTGTGTGGAAGATCCTAAATTAGATCGATTAGGACCGGCTACGGATGATCAGCTACGATCAGTGGACAATCCAACATGCGGAATAACATTTCAAAATGAAAAGCATACAATTATACGAAGGAATACAGGTGATCAAAGGTACCTCTGATGGACGATGCGAGAACTCACAGGGATCGAGGATGACTGTCCGGGACTTCAATCGTCGAAATTTCGGACCTAACACGCTGGAAGAGGTCTTAAGCGTGGCTAGGCGGAGTGGCCGAGGCAGGGAGGCGCCGGATAGGGCAAGGTGGCGATGGAGGAGCCACGTGCTCGCGAGCGACGCGCTGCAACATGAACGAGGCGGGGGAAGAAGGCGCACCGCACCGTCTGATCTCGGATCAGACGACTCAGATCTGTCGTCTGATCGGGGCGGCGATTCTAAAGGGCGGGCACAAAAATAGCGAACGACGTCAAGGGATAAACGGCACCGCGGAATTTTATTAATAAATTAATAATAACTTAATTAAATAAATAATTAAACTTTTTTTATTAATTAAGATTAATTAATTTAATGACTCACAAAAAAATTTCAAATATTCACTCCTAGCTAATTGAGGAGTGAGGAACGCAACGACGATGTCGGATTTTTGATTCAATGAGTATTTTATTTTTCTAATTTATAGGGTATTTAAATATTATTAGAATATTCGACGAAATTTTGTCGACTTTCGATTGCTTCCAAAATATCAACACTAGCTAATTTGGTGGCAATGAGCACAACGGCGAAGTCCAATTTTTTATTTGAGGTCAATTTAGATTGATCAAATTTTAGAATTTATGTATTTTACCGAAATCAGGATTTGATCCATTTGACTAATGATTTGGGTTGGGTCTTGGGGGATGACTCATAATGACTTAATTAGCACATGATATCAAGATTTAGGACCAGAGTTAGTTCTAATTAATTTGGGTAATAACTTGGGTTGTTATAATTTTGCTGCTGAGTGACCAATTTTTTGCTAAGTTAGAAAAGCTCATATGCATGTGAAAAAAATACTATATTTAAGTGGATTTTCATAAACATAACGGGTAATAAAGTTGCATGTAGCCAAACACGGGCACGATGTGAAGGCATAAGAGTAGGTACGCAAGGGCAAGCAATAACACTGCGAAGCCTAGGTAAATACAGCACGAGCCCAACATTTGCACGTTGTTGAACACAAACACAGTGTAGCGCGAGAGCAAAACGACGTAATAGAGATCAATGGTGGCGGGATGCGTGAGAAGTCAATGAGTTGAGCCAACAAGGGGTCACATAACGCCTAACAAGACATCAAAATTATAGTATGCAACAAAAGGGTGCGATGCAGGCTAGTTAGCACGATGGCAGGCACGGTACATGTTAGGGCTTTGAGCATAAATTGCTCTATGTATCTTTAAGAGACATGAAACGGGTTGGCACGTAGATGTGAAAACAGAGAAATAGATTAGGATATCATAAAATAAATCGTGAAATGCATGTTTAATTGCATACACTTCTATACTAATCAGTGAATGGTGTTGAAAATTCAATGATTTTAGCTCCGGAATTATTATCTTAGATCATTTTAAATTTCATAGATTACATATTAATTTTATATTGGATTTTATAAGATTAAAAAAAAATATTATGAGATTCAAAAATATTATGAGGCTGCGCAATAGATTTCTTAAACTATAAGATTAAAAAATACTAGCAGTAACTTTAATAAGATATTTGTAAATTAAGCTAAAATAACTTATTAAAATTATTCATAAATTAAAATTTACTAATATTTTTTGTAATTATTTAATAAAATAAATGTTAATGGGCTGGGGCCAGTAGCTGAGGCCCAGTTTGCCAGTCATTGAAGCATAGAAGATGCTAGAAGCGCCTTTTTTAAGTTACCTCATCCAAAGGTTAAACCCACAGAATTCCCACCGGAAAAAAAAAACGAGTTCAATTAAAAATCCGCACCATTAATTTATTATTTTATTAAATAATTATTGCAGGATACTGATTATATATATATATATCGACTATTATAATAATTGAAATATAGTTTGATGAGTTAATAATTTTGATATAATAATTTAAATACAGCGATACTTTATTAAACATAAGAACTGGTTAGTAACTATTAGATAAAAATAAATAGTTATTTTTTCATTATTATTTTATTAAAGCACTGACGGAACCACAGCGGTGAACATTATATTATAAGCATCCCTCCTGTCGTTGTCTGTTCACTCTAATCGGTTTTCATCAGTGTTGGAATTCAGCCATGGACGCGGCGAAGGTGAAGGAGCTGAAACTCTTCGTGGAACAGTGCAGGAGAAACCCTGAAATCCTCCACGACCCATCTATTAGTTTTTTCAGAGAGTACCTTTTAAGGTTCTTTCCTTTGTTGTTCTCGATTTTGTTGATTTGAATGTATGATGACGATGCAAAGCTTCTTATATTCTCATGATTTTGGGACTGTTGATGTCTAGTTTGGGCGCTAAGCTTCCCTCGGCAGCTTTCGGATCGGCGAAGTCGCCTCGAGCTGGTGATGCGGTAACCTGTTACCCTTTTACAGTTTCCTGGCCTGCATTTGTTTGATTTCGCGCATGCTCTGTTTGTAGTGAATTTTTCAGTTTCGAAGACTTATTGCTGTTTGTAAAGGATTTTTCTTTGGATTGGCTTGTTTAAAATGAATCGGGGCAATTTAGGGCTAGAAGGTAGAGTTTGTTCTGTTTTTGTTTGGCGTCTGTTAAGTGAGATATTGCTTGGAATTTAATATTTGGTAACGTGATTTATGTATGATCTACATTAGGAAATACTAAAGTCTGTGTTATGTATGTAAAAACCCCAATCTCAAATTATTTTCTTGGGTGTAGGAGTTTACCATATTCAATACACTGGATTTGAGTTTAAATATTGGAAACCGAGCATATTTATAAACCATTAGATCCTTTGATTTCAAAGCATTGCAGGTGAAGGGAGGAGCAGAGGAAGAGGAGCCCAAAAGAAGCTGAATATTTGTTTGTTTATCTTTTGTTAATAGAACAACTCTTGTAGGATATTAGTTAACATTGTAAGCCATAATATAGTAACTGCCAATATAATAAAATTTAATCATTAACACTAATTATTGCTAACTACAAAATTTTAAATGTAAGTAATGTAAATCCTAATTGCAATTTATTTAGTAATATATAGTGATCATCTAAATAGATATATTAAATATATTAAATTTAGTAAATCCAACTGATTGTTAAATAGTCTTTTAATATGAGTCGGTTCAAGTTGGGTTTGGCTCTGAAATTAGAAATAGAGTGTTACAGTGTTAGATATATTCCTATGCTCAAAATAGCACATGGTTTTTGTATTAATTTATCGCAAACTAAGGGACTATTTGATTCAAAGTAACCGGGCACAAAGGTAATAAACTAGTATAATACATTCATCAATTCATCATAATTCAAGATTTAAAAATGAAAGGATCATTCATCACTTGTTCTTCTTGAAAAGAAAGCCCCAAAAAGTATTACAAGACTTTTTAACAATGACAATAACAATAATAATTTAATCGACAACTTTGGCCCCCCCCCCGCAATCCCTTAGAATCCACTGTTGAATTTCTTCAATTGTGCTTGACCTGGCATTGTAAAGACAACATTTGGATTAGAATTCACAGTAGTTAAAGAATAAGTACTTGATACGCTTCAAAAGTCACACTTATTATAAATAACAATGCGGTAAGCGAAAAAAAAAGGCAAAATAAAATTGTGAAGAATATGATGGTTAGCACAAAGTGAGATATATTTTCTTGCGTAATAAAATATTGTTTGTTCCGATATAACAAACATGCACATGCCATTTGCTTTTCCGTAAAGCATGCTTGATATAAGCATGCCACTTTTGCTAAAAAGCTTATTGATTGCAGCACATATGTTCATTATATTGTGTGAAAGCAAACAAAGCTATTATGGCGAGCAATTTCCAGTACCATGAGGTGGGGTTCCATATGTTATGATCAATATCATACCTTCAACTGGGCCTCCTTCAAATGCGTCAGTTGACATCCTTATAACTCCCAAGGATTTAGCCCCATCCATATCCAATCCATCCTTTGTTTCGTGAACCCTTGCTACATCCATCATACATTAAGCATTTTGTTTTTGTGACATTTTTCCAACATAATAATTATTGAATACAAACACAAAAGTACAGGTTTGGGCGAAGCTAAAGCAGCAGTAAAGAGAATTAAAGCATAAAAGTGCAAAAAAATAATATGTAACTCGGTACCTTTTTCCTAGTAGCAAGACAACTGTGACGACCCCAATGTTGAGGATCACCTAACTCAACATTGATACTTCATCACAATATCTAATACTAGATTAGAAGGAAATTAATTCAAATCATTAGATATTGTGTTTGGCCAAGGATTCAGATGAGGGTCTTAAGTTAAGATGAAAGGAATTATAATGAAATTTTGTATGAAATGCATATGAGATGAAATAAAATTAATCATGCAATACATGTAGGATATGTAAATTAAAACTATTGATGTGAAGTTTTGCAAGTTTAGATATGAAGATTATAACTATTTAACATGTAAAATATATGAGGATACATGTGAGTGCAATTTAAGAATGATTGACACATAATTATAAGTACCTGCATTTCTAAGTATGAAATTTTTATATAATTAACATATAGAATATGAATCTAAAATTCTCAATAAAATTTCTAAGTCTTTGAATTCTTAAAAATTTCGACAAAATCTCCTTTGTAAATGGCTAAGGAAATACCTAAACTAACATGCAATCAATTCAATTTAAGTCTAGTTCTAGTATATAGTTTAATCCCTTATATAGGATTGCTCATTTCCAATTCTAATGTAGAGTTCAATCCATTTTATAGGATTGCTCATTTCCAATTCTATAATAGAGTTCAATCCATTTTATAGGATTGCTCATTTTCAATTCTAAAATAATGTAAAGTAACATTAATTAATTCTAATTAATATCCTGGGTAGATATGCAATTAAATTCCAATTTAATATTGCAAATAAATATGCAGCTAATGATTTAATTAACATTTAATTATTTTCATTCATTCATTCATCTCATCCCAAGCATTTAAGAAATTAAGAAAACTCCAACATAAGCAGAGTAGATATGAAGTAAATAACTTTAATTATTATAACTGAGTAAATTAAAGAAAAGAAATAACTCATATGCAATATTAATAAGCTATGAATTTATTGTATTATAAGCGGAAGCACTTTTAAGCTATTGCACTTGGTCCAGCTCCACTAGCCTCCAAATGCACCTGATCTATTATATTTTGGCATTTAAATATGATAGGGTAAAGCCAAGAAAAGGAAAAATTGGTTAGACTAAATAGTCTAAGCATATTTTAAGAGTAGGCTAAACATTTTATTAATTCAATTGGATATCACAACTAGTTACAATATAAGTGCAAGTAAGGGTGCAAAAATGAAAGCATACCAGTGTGGAAAGAAGTAAGAAAAGTAAGGAAAAAATAAAGTGAGTAAGAATACTCATTTAATCTGATAATCTAGCCTGCCAAGTAAATCAAGGGTAAAAGTATCCTAGATAGGTTAGAAAAATACTAAAGCTTGCATATGAAAGTAAATGAAACTGAAATAAAGCATGTATATGTTCAATGAACTTGTGTTGGGTAAGTAAGAGAAACAGTAAAACATTAATTAAAATTAAGCAATATATACTGTATTCTAAATGAATTTTATAAGTAAGCAAAACATAATACTGAAGATAGAGAGTGTACAGCTTACATAGTAGGGAAAGTATCTTAGATTCGTAGTCTAAGATAAACATAGCCTAGGACTATATAGGAAACACAGTTAAAAAGCTACGATGAGCCTTCACAATCAATGAGATTGTTGAAGATCTCATAATTTATTTTATTGAAGTTATTGTTTAGTTAGGGTCTCATTCTGCAGGGACTTGAAACGAGGAGTTAAGCACATCTGCCTAATCGGTATTGGAAAACGGGGTTTCAAATATAACTTACACTCAAATATTCACCCTCTGAGAATATGAGGATCATTATTTCTCTAATTAGCCTGCCCTTGGCTACTTAATTAGCAACCCCTATTATATTAAATATGAAAATTTTATTTATGCACAAAGTCTTATATGAATGATTCAAATGAAAAAGACTCAAAGCTAAGCAAGAATTCAAGGAAAATCAATAATTGCAACTAAGTGATATTCAAAGTTATCTAATTTTAATGTTCTACTTAATGATTAGAGCTAATTGAGCTCATAATTAATTTTGAGATATTGATCTCAAATTAATTATAGTTAATAGTAATAATTGGAGTTTTGAAAATAATGATTTCATTTCATTTATTATGAAATGATAAATAATTTATAAGTATAATTGTTGTTATTAGAAATTAGATCTTAATCTCATCTTGAACTATAAGATTTAATTATAATAATTAAATCAAAGTTTTGGTGTCTAGTAGGAAGAGATCAAGATAGGAAACTATCTAACTTAAGAAATTAGAACTAAGACAAAACCAATAAGGTTCACTAGGGTTCACTAGCTAGGTTGCAGTTTGAAGGACCTATTCAAATCAAATGTTGATCTAAATATGTTATAAGTAATTGTAAGGTTTAGGGTAAGTAATTAATAGGACTTAAGAACTACAAGTTCTAAGTATACTATTAGTTGATGTTTAGGAAATTCAACAGGATTCCTAAATTAATCTAAGTACGTTAGGGATTTCTATTATTACATCTTAAAATAATTAAGACAAGGCTTTAGGGATTTATGATAAATTAAGTTCTAATTCAATCACTAAAGTTAAATGTAATTGATTCACAATCTACTAATACTAAGGCATTAAGACTATCTATTCTTAATGGGTATACCTAATATACTTATGATTCAACTATAGATCAATTGCAAATCAATCATAGGGTTTCTACCTTAGGGTTGAAAGGTGAATTAAGCACTTATCAATTAATTCACATATCTAGAAAGATGAGAACTAAGCTCACATCTAATTATTTAGAATTATGACTAGGAAGGTCATAACCTACATTAAACAAGCATTAAGGCTAAACACTCTTAATGGGTATAACATCTATATCTAAAGGGTCACTTATAAGTTAAGGTATAATCAATCCTATAGGCTACATACATCCTAAGGTTGAAAAATGAATCCAGCAATTTGCTAAAGATTCATACAATTTATTTTTGAGAACTAAGCTCAAAACAATCATGTCATGAAAACTTGACATGGAAGGAAAATAGTAAAACAAGTTTACTATCTTAGGGCTTTAAACATCCAAAGCATGAAATTAAGAAATTGTGAAATTAATTAAGTAATACTAATTAAAGTGCCACAACCTAAAATCACTAATTATTGTCCAAATGAAATAAAATTTATAAATATGAAATCCTTATTGCATAAGGAGAAGAACGACCCTAAGTAGGTCAAAATTGGATAACGTTGGGATTTTAGGGCTTTCGAGACTTCTAATTAGGATTTAAAAGTCATTAATAAAATTAAGATTTAAAACCTAAATTTGACTTCATATTAATGCTCCTCACATTCTTGTGAGTGAAATGGACTATTGAAGTGTCCAATTTGGACATGAAATGATCAAGTCATGCTATAAATGACGATTTATGTAATTTTTAATTTAATTACTCATTGTAAATGGTGATTAAAGAAATAAATAGATGGATATAATTTCTAATATCTTAACTTTGTTGATTACTTTTATTTAGATGATTTGACATTAGTAATTGTAAAATTAATTAAAATACTTCTGAATTATGGCAATAAGTGAAATTGGTGAAAATATTATTTCATTGAGCATCAATGGAGATTAACTTGAATCTCTTTCAAACGAATTTATAAATTAAATCCTCAGTATTATATTTCTAACACCGTTTTATTAAATCATAGAATTCATCAATTATTATAACATATTAATATAAGATTTAAATCTTATTATTAAATGTATTATTTGAATGATAATAAATGAAATTTCATTAATATTTAATAACATCACTTTATCATGATGCTTTAATCTTAGGATGTGATATTGAAATCATACTCTTAGAGATCTTAGTAAATTCTAGTACTTCTCTTTCTTCTCGGCTTATTAATTTCTTCATGAAGAGATTAGTCACCTGGTGCTGATGTGATTAGTTGATTTTAGATAAAGGGCCCTTAATTAATTAAGGAATGGTTTTGTTGGAAAAGTTAGTCTCTTCATTTGACCTCATTTAGAGAGATTTAATATTATCTTAAACCTTATCTTATTAATGAGACCCATAATTTCTAAGGATTCGTATGATTTAATTATTATTTGAAATGCTTTATAAGAAGGAATTAATACTACTATGAATTTTTGAGAGGCTTTGGGATGAAGATATTACTTCTTAGTTTCAAGGTCAAATCAAACTGACCTTGGATATTTCTCCTTTTTAATCTTCTGATAAGTGGACAAATAAATTCAACACAAATCTTCTATGAAGTACATTGATTCATTCATTTTGTTATTAACTTTTAGTCTATTTGCTTAGTAATTGCGAAGATGAAAACTTACTAGAGTTAGACTTAGAGTTATTATACAATTAAAAGAAATCATGTAAAACAATTTGAACTACATTTTCATTAAAGAATAGGCAAATGGAACTACTACAGCAAGTTGTCATAAAACACTTATAGTTCTGAGATAAAAATAAAGATCAGCAAACAGGCATAATACTTATGGAATTATAAGATTGAAGTATGGATTCTTCGAAATAATCGCGAGTATGCGCACATATGAGAAAGGGGTTTCAGCCTAAATTTATTTAAGTGACACCAAAAAACTCATGCCCTAAATTGAAATTTCAAACATACCACTAAGAGAAGGCAAAATGAAGAGGTACCTTACTTCTAGAGGTCGCACCAAACAGAGCTAGGGTTTGCGAATGGAGATGGAGTAGCCGCTGCTCGAGTGCTCCTTTAAGCGTCCAGAGTCTCAGCTAGAAGAGGCGCTCGGCTTGGAAGGCTTGGCCGGATGAAGACTCGGCGAGAGAAGGCTCTCAGCTAGAGGAGAGTCGGCGAGAGAAGGTTCTCGGCTAGAGGAGACTCGACGAGAGAAGGCTCTGCGAGTGGAGGGCTCGACGAGTGGAGACTCGGCTAGTGGAAGGGCTCGGCGAATGGAGGGCTCGGCTTGCGTGTGAGACGAGTGGAGACTCGACTAGTGGAAGGGCTCGACGAATGGAGGGCTCGGCTTGCGTGTGAGAGACATTGGGTTTCGCTCGGTTAGGGGAGAAAGCAATGACTTTCGACTGAGAGGAAATTTTAGGTTTTTAGTAAAGAAAATTAGGTTAGATGGGATTTAAGCAAAACTAGGATCTAAACAAGCCATTGGATTGAAAATAAACGGCTGGAATTTCTGAGCCAAGATCTGAAGTCATTTGAGCTCCAAAAATTATGAACTTGGTATCGAAATGACCGTTTCAACGAGACGAACGCAAGCGTCCAAAATTATTGAATTTGGACAAATATTTTATTTTATATTGATTTTTAAGTGAAAAACTTTGAAAATTAATTATGATAAATCAAAAATTTGAAAATTAACGAAATTTGAAACATAGCATCCTCATATGATGCTTAACTTAGATATACAATATTTTCAAATTCCGATTTATATTTTTCTTATTATTAGCCTTTAAATTTTAAACTTCACGAATTTATTTAGGACAATCCGGGATTCCAAATGCGCTCAAATTTTCACAGTAGGATCCCCTCAAAAGGCATTATAAGAAGATATTTTTATTTAATTTTGATTTGACTTAAATTGGAATCCTGATTTCGATGAAATTTTCTGAGCGATCGAAATACAATAAAATATATGGGAAATTCAACGACTTTCAAAAATTCCCGGAACAACACTCCTTGTTAATTTGGAGCTACTGAGTCCAATGGCGGACTCCGTTTTCGATTCTGAGGTCTAAATAATTTAGGCATTCTCAGAATTATCAGAAAATCAAGAAATACTGTAAATCGACAAACGATTTCCAATTTGCACGAAATTTGAAATGAAAGCTCCTAATACTATTATAAGACTAATAGATAAAGATTAGAGTCAATTAGATCACTAATTGACGGGTAACAACATTAGGGTTGTTACAACAACCTTATCAGAATTCGAATGTATATGCAACTAGTATTATATTAATTCTTGTTAGCAATGTGAACTTGAAATAACTATCATTGTCTTTATCTTAATTTTCCTAACTAGAGCCTTAGAGTTTTACACATGTGTTATTGTTTAATCTTGAGCTATCAGTTTAGGTAGTGCTCGAACGATAATAACATTCTTAAGTGTTTGCCTCCTTCTTTACTTATGAGGTTCTAAACTCAATTCATTCAAGCTCTAACAACTATACTGATTATCGTGCTAGAGTCAGTGTGAGATGGAGTACCAATGCGGGCGTACAAGTATTGCCAAGACTAGTAAGTATAGCATGTCTTAATCTTTTAAAAAACATAATTATTAAAATGGCAAAAGGATTTTTGCACATAATACTAAATGAGAGGTACTGCCACTCACTTTTCATCATAAGGAGGTGATGTGAGTATGATGAATCTATCACACTTGACTAAAGCAATTGGACATCCAATAGCCATTTGTAATATCATAGGCAAAATACGAGCTTATTTGACATGAACAAGGTCTGATTGAGTGGCAGGATGGACAAGGCTTCTAATTTGGTTAGTGAATTAAAAAGATTTAGGTGTAGGTGCATGCCATTCGAATGGTTGTCGTGTTGTTCAAAAATCATAACAGAGGGCATAATAAAATAAAGGAATGATGTATATCTCAACATTCTAAATGTCTCCCATGAAAGTGTTACAAGTTTCATTAAGGATCAAGAGATTTGATTATGGAATTTTGCATGCAATTAAATGAGCATGTGGAAAGATCATTTTAGGAAAGGATTTGCACCTCATTCGGTGTGAAGCAAGGAAGTAGGGCTGGCCACCGATGGGTGTTGAAATCGCTGGAAGAGGGAGAGGAGATGCAGGTCTCGGCCAAATGGGGAAGGAGGAATAGTAGGCTGTATTTGTGCCGAGGGAGGAGGAGATATTCGGCCATTTTATAGCCGGCCTGGATCGAGTAGACAGGGTATTACCCGTTGAGTGCCGCTCATCTCATCCCAGGTAAGGATCGAACGACCGTTGAGGATGGCTCCCCCTGCTCTTGACGGCGACAAGGATGGCTTGTCTCTTCGAGATTGCGGGTCAAGGGGAAGGGAGGATCGTGCGAGAGAGGGAGGGTGTAAGACTTGGTTGTGCTTGAGGGAACCGTGGGTTTAGGGTTTTAGGATTCTTATATAATTTTTTATTTAATTAAATTAAATACTAAAAATTGAACCTTAACATCTAAAGCTTAAATCGACACTAATTGTGCTTCGATTTTTATGAAATAAATAGATGGATGTACTCGCACCAAGATTATTAAGTTTGGATTGACATTTTATTTAATTAAATTTTTAAGCTAAATCTTTCGCTAATTAATCTAGGAATAACCGTTATTCCCAGTGCGCCAATATTCACCAGTTGATAGCTTCCTGCGCTCTATTAATAACATTTTTCTTTTAAATTTATGGGTAACGAAAAACGAAATTTAGCGCGAAACATACGAACAACGAATTCGATCGGAGAAATTTGATGTAACTGGATCTGGCAGGTTTGCTAACAGTTTGGTTGATAATGACTTAGGGTTGTTACAGAAAAGCTTTTCATGAAAAGTTAAAAAATTTATTTTTCTTTGATGCATAAGTTAGATGTGATTTTACTACACGCTTTTGCATACGAGGAAAGAAAAATGGTTTATACTCTTACCATTGAATGATGACTTTGTGATATGAGTTGACACTCTACTGACAAACTCGTCAGTGCACATAATTTGCAAATTACACTATCTCCTTGCATAACAAGTGTATGGTTGTATATTTTATTCTTTAAAAGGATTTCATAACTTATTGTAGATGCTGGTTGTTTTTTACCCATCAATGCAAATTCTTTTGGTTCTTTTACTGCTTTGAATCAATTGTGATCTCCTCGAAACGTTAGGTTTATGCCATATTTGAATTTGATTTTTATTTTTCATTTTTATATCTATGGTGACTATCAAAGTAGCTATTTAGTGTTACTTTGTGCTTTATTTTAATAGTGACCTCTTTTGTGATGCGAGTGTTCCAACCTCTATAGCTGGAGAATTTGTATTTTGTTGCACTTGACATTCTTTGTGTCACACATTCTAGTCCTTCATGCTTGACATTTCTAGTAACCAATTGCACATACTTTTTTTTTAATTGACTAATTAAATTTATTCATATTCATAATGAACTTGCCTTTGGTGAATCACTATGGCAATTTAAGTTCTTTAGTACCACATGCACTATTTGTTTTGTTTTAAAATCATCAAATAATTTTTTTCAAAAACCCAGTCTTTAGTGATTTAAAAATATATATTTAGTTTAGTTTAATACAAAAATATTTAATTTAAATAACAAGCATCAAAGTCTTACAATTAAGTTAAACAATGATGAAAGCTTACTATTGACATCTTGTTTATAAGTTTAGAATGATTGCTTAATTATTAACCCCATTGAGGATGTATTTTTCGGTTCAAGTTGTTGAAGTACTGTTAATCTTCAATTGCATTTCATAGAAAATATGTATGTATTCATTGTAGAAAATGCTTGTTCACCATATGCTGTACATAAAAAGCTAATGTCAAAGTCAATAATTTGAAAACCAAAATAAACTGAGTAAACATTTTGTTCTAGACCTTTTTCTTAGATAATCTTCTAATATTTGTTAATAATAAGGATTCTATATATCCACCAAGCCTAAATTTCATTAAGTGGTTTGGATACATGAATTATTGTCTCCATTTGTGCGCCATCAGATACAATCCCTCCTTTTGTAGAGCTGTTTTATTTGAGGAAAAAATAATGTTCATGTTAAATAAATTCAACGTAAAATAATTTTAGGTAAAATATATGCGCTGTAAATACTTCTTGGGTGTTTGGTAAGTTCTGATGTATTTGGTTTTTGATATTTGATTGTGTGTTAAGTAATATAATATATTGATTTTAAAATAAAAAAAAGCATTGACAAGCTTGAGCTGCAATCCTGATTAGAGGTGAGCAAGGACGATAGAGACTTGGGATATTTTGATTGGCGGAGGCTGGCGGATGTTGTTGGAGGCTGATGAAAACTTATTAACTGCATGGTTGTAGGACCTTATTTTGGTGTCTTAAGGGCTGATGATGCCTGGGATGGCTGTAGGAGGCTGGAGATTGCTGATGAAGGTTGTAACATACCTGTGAAGATTGACAAATTCGGCCTCTCGATCTAGGTCCACAAGCCCCATTTTGTTACCGGAAAGGCCATTATTGAAAAATATGGGGACATTTCCATTAAATTTATTATAAATAAAAGCCTTCTTTATAGCAAGTTTTATTATAAAAAAAATCCTAAATTTATTTAAAGTTACAAAGAACATTAATAATAATTTAAGTATTTTTATTCAAGCTTAAAATTACCTTGGCAATCTTAAAACTTATGTTTTTATAATGTTTTGAAATGCATGTAAAAATGACTTCATTGAAAGTTTTGACTTGTGAGCGGTGTAACTTTGTAATACGATTGTGAGAGAATGTCCATAAGATATTTAAACTCCAATATTAAATTCAACATGTTATATCTCTTATTCTTAATTTTCCTTTTAGATATTGGACTAAATATATTGATTTCACAATTTAATGATATTTTATTAGTTCATTTGTGACTCCTAGTACATCTTTTATCAATTGTAAGCAGATTATAAACTCAAATATCTGTAATGATTATATTAATTCACACACTTCACTTTACTAAAATCGAATGCCATCCTCCATTTTACAGATCAACATTTGGAGTTTTAAAGAGAAAATATATTACTGAAAAAATAACGGTGGCATATTAATAAATTTATTATGATTAAAAGCCTTCTTAAAAAGTTAGACGGAGCATGTGCCCCCTCTGCATTTGCTCCTAAATGTGCCTTGGCATTGCATATTGCATATTTAACAGATCACATTTAATGTGATTATGCTTACATATTTACATATAATTTTCACGGCTCTTTTATGATCAGGTTATTGTTTTGATTCTCACATGAAGGCAAAGATTATGAGAAACAAATCAGTTGGGTTATGTAGATCAGTTGTGCATCTTACCCTGCCCTCATGCACTTAATAAAGCTTGAACTATTGAAGTGATTTATAAAACTATTGAATTCTTATGCAAACTTTTTTTGCATAATGTATGATCATTTTTTCTTGTGTAGATATATAATTCAGATAATTTTATCACCTACAATTCTGGGGTTGAGTTTTTTGTGATATGTCACATTTGATACTGGACAGTTGGATTGTCACTACTGTTTCTCTTTCCCACCTTTGGTTGAGCCTTGTGCTTATTTAATCAAACTGCCTATATTCTCTTGGTCGGAATTAAATTGAATCCTCACTTGAAAGTTGTTTTTGACAAAATTTTGAACTTGTATTAGTAGGAATGTCCTTGCTATGGCAGTTAGTGCTTGCTCCCCATTTTCTGCATGCTAAAATGCTCAAGGGGGCTCTTTTGAAAAATTGATAACAAACACTTGCATGTAGATGAAGTTGAAGGATAACAAGTGACCCTTTCCTCTGCTTCATGATCTTCAGTTGGTCTATAGGACTAATAAATTTCAAATTCATGAATAAGCCCCATCCATGAAGTTGAGGTTGGGTGGCTGGAGCTTTATTTGTAGTAATTTTATTTTAATCATGGCATTATGCTTTTATTTATCTTTAAATCTTAAGGTATTTTTTTTTGGTTGCATTAGACAATTGTTTTTGAGCCTCTAATGATTAATAATTGCTGGGACAACTTGGTTTTTTTTCATTTATGCTCATATCACCAAAATTTCTATATTATATATCTAGCACACAAAATTTGATTTTTACAAAATAAGCTCTTTCATATCACCTTATTTAAAGAGTGTGCACCTCATATCTATTTATAGCTAAAAGAATCTTAAAATTGTTGAAACAATAGCTCTTTATTTGTAAATAGTAAAATTTTTGTGATTGATGTATTGTTTAACGATTTGGGTGCTATGAAATGTAAAGAACCCTTTATTTTTTTGGTGGCAGTTTTATATTTTTTGTTTTGCATTCTTTAATTTATTTGATATTAAGAAATGTTTCTGAGCTTCTCGTGATTGGAAATTTGCTTAGAAAAATTATTTTGG
The DNA here is from genome assembly GCA_016760335.1 of Gastrodia elata. Lineage (NCBI taxonomy): Eukaryota > Viridiplantae > Streptophyta > Magnoliopsida > Asparagales > Orchidaceae > Gastrodia > Gastrodia elata. The sequence goes on along the minus strand of CM028671.1, from coordinate 72,224,881 downwards.
TGGCAATTCTGTCTTTGTTCTTAAAACTTATACCCTCCTCTCATAGTAGTTTCATTTATTTATTTATTTTTTATTTTATTACTCAAGATAAAAAAAACTTGACCCATCCTCTTTTCTCTGAACCTGAACAATATAAACCCAAATCAGTCCATTGCCGTCCTTCACCTTTCCCATCACATCTTTGCTAAACCCTATTTTTTCCAATCTACATCACATCTTAATCATCCTCTTCCTTAGACACTAGCTAATTCGATAACTTTGTCCTTTAATCATTTTCCATTAGTTAATATTGAGCAAGATTGTGCATCTTTTAAAAGCATTTACAGGATGCTATAAGAAGGGTAATGAAAATGTGTGCCATCATTAATTCCAAGTGGCAATAGGTGAATATTTTCCAATAGAATCGTTAAAATCCTAATCTACTTAAAATAATAAACATATTTTAGCTTGATTGTTCCAATGTAGAGTTTAAATCCAAGGATACGCATTAGCTTTCTCAGTTTAAAATTTTCATTTTGCTTTTAATCTAGTTTGCATTTATATTTTTTATTTTCATTGTGCTGTTAAGAAACATTATTAATCTATTATTTACAAATTGTGGAGTTCAAAAATTTATTATCTGCACACTTTAATTAAAATGAACATTCTTAGTTTTTATCATGGCATCTATACAAGCACCGCCTTTATCTTTTGGTTCTTAATTTGGTGAAAGTCCTAATTATGTTAATGGTTAAATATGTCAAGTGAGATTATGCTATCTAAAGGTGAAACATATCACTATGTATTTAGTGTTAAAACTTGAAAACCTATATTTTCAAGTCATATCCGTGCCATTCTTGGGGCACCTTCTACCAATTGTGAAAATATCGCATATTTCAAGTGTTACTTTTTAGGACATGTGCAAAAGCAATTCATGGAATAACCTAGGATGCTGAATTTTTCTTTTTCAATTTAGTGAGAACCTTGTTGGAGGCTTGATTTGACTGCATCAGAACTTGGGGCTTTTTATTGCAGCATATTCTATCCCTCTTGTAGTTCTTGTGGTTTATATATGTGATGTCCCGACATTCGGGTGCTCACATACTGCATGATCATATTGAGCAATTCGAGAGAAGAGGAAATATACATACAAAATTCAAAGATATTTCCATTCATTTCAAAATTACATAATACATAAATCTTCATTGTACATCACAAATATTGTTCAACTCTTTTTTTTAGAAATAAAGAGGAAATAAAAGATAAATAAAAGTTAAAGTAGCGCCGTCATAGATCCATCAGTAGTTTGATAATTTAAGATTTTAAAGTTCTTGTTCAGGCTTTCCCAGAAGTACTTGATCTGATATTGTACAGAAAATAATACTGGGATTGGAATTCCCAGTAATTAGAGAATACTCTAAGTACCACAGTAAATAAAATAATATTACATTTTTAGAAAAGCAGAAATGCGATTAGTAGATAAGATATAAGGGTAAAAATGCAGGAAAAGTAAGGTAATAGTGCAAAATGAATAAAAGTTTTCTGCCACAAGTATTATCACAAAATGTAGGTTATCGGTATTGTACAGAAAGCAATACCGGGATTGAAATTCATAGTAATTAGAGAATGCTCTAAGTACCACAGTAAACAAAATAATATCATATTTTTATAAAAGCAAAAATGCGATTAGCAGGTATAAGGGTAAAAATGCAAGAAAAATAAGGTAATAATGCAAAATGAATAAAAGTATGTTGCTACAAGTATTATTACAAAATATAGGTTACTGATGTTATTTTTCTAGTAATCCCACCATGAATGTCATTGATGTCATTTTTCCAGTGATCCACGAATGTTGCTGATGTCATTTCTCCAGCAACTCATGAATGTTACTGATATCATTTTCCAGTAACCTACGAATGTCACTGATGTCATTTTTTCAGTGACCCCCGAATGTTATTACTTATGTCTTTTTTCAGTAATAACTCACAAATATTATTACCGATGTCTTTTTTCCAGTAATAACTCACGAATGTTATTACTGATGTTTTTTTTCCAATAATAAATCACTAATATTATCACGTTGATTCTGAACAATCAACTAAGTTTCAAATAAATTTAGCTCAAAGCAAATAAGCGAAGCTAAGCATAATAAATTATAAAAAGTAATACATATCATATACTGGGTGCCGTTGTTTTTTAAGATCCAAAGTTTGACAGTTCGATTTTTGGATCTGCATTTAGTTTGGATACTTTAAATTAGCTTTTTAATCCAATATTTTAGGAGTAATTTTTATCTTTACTTCAATTCTGTTCTTCTTTTGTTTTCTTATTAAGATTGAAGTTTGATTTTTAAGCTGCTGCGATAGCAGTAATATTCATAAACGTTATTATTATCATATTTAATAATAATGATAATAATGTACGAAAGAAAAGACAGAATAAAAATGACTGAATTGAAAAAAATAGAGATAGTGGTCATTTTATTGATTAATGAGAACAACAATAGTATGAATGACTAATCCTATTATATTGAATTTCATAATAATGAAATATTAAGTATATAAAATGAAATACATAATAGTGAAACCTCATCATTTCTACCTCATTTCCCTCTCTTCTTACCTAGGATAGTATTGTCGGGAGGCTGAGGGAGGTCGGACGGCTGCAGGAGGTGGCCAAAATGGTGGATGGCTGGTGGCCGACAAGAGGAGGGCTGCTGCTGTTGGGAGGGGTTTGAGAGGGGTGAGGAGGGATGCTGCTGTTTTTGGAGAGTCAAGAAGGTCCGAATGGAGTGGCCGGGTGGCTACTGGGGCTGATGGCTGTTTGGGAGAGGGGTTGGCAGCAGGGGAGAGGTGCTGGTGAACGACCCAATGTCGTTACTTTTCGAATTAGGTCAAAACCCTCCTCAGACAACAGGACCCAGGGAATTTCAAATTAGGGCAAACAAAAATATCATATGTAGGAAAATTTTTAAAGATTAAGTTCCCTAGTTTGGGAGAAATTTGAATAACGGAAGCTTCCTGTAGATTTTCCACTTTCTTTTTGACAATTTTAAAAAGTTTATAACTTTTATTTTATTTTAATCTCTATATCCAAGACTTATGAGTTATTGAATAAAAGAGTTATGTTTAATGTGTATATATTTGTTTCTTAAATCACTCAATATAATCATGCGGATAGAGGACTTGCTGTTGTTTGACATCACCACAAACCAGTGCTGGATCTGCTCTCGCTGATCCATCACTGGGTCCTCACATTTGGTTGCGAGGGAGAGGGGCCTGGCAGCAAGGGAGAGGGGTTGGTTGGTGTGTGGGGAAGGTGAGGGAGTGGGGGATTTAAATAGAAGAAGAGGAGGGCAGAAGAGGAAGGGTCAAAAGAAGGGGGGGCAGAAGAGGAAGGGTCAAAAGAAGGGGGCAGGAAGAGAGAAAATTTAAGGAATATTTGAATAATTTACTTAAAGTTTAATTTTTCGTATTTTTATGCTGTTTTTCCAAAAATTTAATGACACGACATGAAATCGATGAATTCAGGCACGTATTTTAATGTTCTTGATTTTATTGAATTAAAAAAACTCAAAAAAATAAAGTGGGAGTTTCCGTTATCCGGATTTCTCTCAAACTAGGATACTTTGATCCAAAAATTTATTTCTATCTAGAGGTATTTTTGTTTGCCCTAACTTGGAATTTCCCGGGATCCTAATGTTAGAGTTGGGATTTTGACTAGTTTGCAAACTAATGACATCGGATCGTTACAATATATCAACCGTGGCTTTAATTCTTGTTATTCTTATACCTGAACGCTAGAGTGATTTATTTGTTGATAATATCTGCCAACTTTGATGGCCCAATTGACTTGCACTTATGCACCCTTCAACAACTCAATATTTGAATTAGTTGACACTATTTATTTAGTTTATTTTATTTTTTAAATTGGGTGAACTTCATTAGAAGCAAATATGTGGTTGGTGGGTTTTGAACCCAAGACCTGAGATATCAAATCCCGTGTCTCAACCATTGGGCTATAACACCATTCATTTTAATTGACTCTATTAATGCTGTAATTTTTGTCCAATGATAAAACATTTGTGCTAGATTATACTACATCAGGACTTGGCTATTTGTTGCAGCATACTCTATTCCTCTAGTAGTTCTTGTGGTTTATGTCTGATGTGGCTTTAAGTCTTGTTATTCTCATAATTGAACTTAAGAGCAATTTATTTGTTTGATAATATGTCTGCCAACTTTGATTGTCCAATTGACTTTCATTTTTACACACTCTAGTAACTCAATATTTGATTTTAATAATGTAATTTTTGCCCAATGTTAAAATATTTGGGCTAGATATACTACCCTATAAGCTTGCTATAGTTTATAATGACTGGACATTCATGCCTCATCATGTTGTTACTATAGAATTCTTCATTACTCTTTTTCTAGAATGACTCAACTTTAATATAACCTTGCCATTCTTGGCAAGATCTATGTCATACCCTAGAAATTCTTAGATTTTCTACTAATTGAGTTGATGGGCGATCATTTACATGATATTACACCATTTTATTCACCTATTGAGTTTGTGTGATTATCCGTATGCATTATTTTTCCAGATTGTGACAATTACTATGCAAAATAGAGATTTAGTCTCTTTATCTTAATTAAGTTTTTTATTCTCTTGGAATTATCTTCACTATAGTCTTTCTCTAATTCACATGCTTTTGAGCATTATATAATCAATCCACTTGGAGACTAGTACATGTTTCCCATTTTCTTTTTGATTTTTGAGATCTTTTCACAATTTTCAGTACTTACTGATGGCTTATGATCTCTATGATAAACTTTGTGGGATCCATTACACTTCTGCATTTTTAGACATTGTACTTATTTATATTTGTCATGAGTTTCACGTTGAGTTCCATAACTTTTAGTTGATTTTATATCTTTGTGGGGGCATATTGAATGCTCATAACTAGAACCTTGTATTCCTATTATTAAAGTTTCACACTTTAGAATCCCATGCTTAGCTATCATTCCACTTAATCTACGTAACTCTATGTTACATTGTTATGCACATGCATTCTACATAGCATGACTCACTATGGTGGGGGATTTTCTATTCATACACATGCGTACATCTCAAATATGTTACTTTATATATTGCATATCATCTAACACATCACATTTCACTCGAGTTTTATTCTAGTACATGATTTTCAATTGTCAATTGTGATTGTGCTATAGTTTTTAACCACATAAGGTGATAATTATGTTTTAATAGCAAAACCAATTAAGTGCTTACAAGGAATATAATAATAATTATCATATCTTGACGTGTTACCTATCCTCATTTATTGTGTAATGCCTCATATTTATTGTATATTTTTGGAATGAAAGGCCATTTTTATATTGCTTTATTATGTAAGGGTTTCTACTGAATTACTTATTGAACTTGTTTCATTTTTGTGAGGGAGTTTCAAAACATTTAAATTTGTATGTTGACTCTTTGTGGCAGAAGAGCATTGTTTGTTTTGCAATTCCCCATTTCAAAGTATTATATCATCTCAGCAAAATGAGGTAGGGTTTTTGTGGTAAAATATTTATAATGTAGGATAAAGCCCTAGTTGGTTTTATTTTATCTATTGAGCACTTACCCATCAAGCTCAATTGTATACAATCTATTATCTCATGGTTAAAATAAATGTGTTTATCAATCGCAAGCTGGTTTCAGGCATAGCCACAAAATTCACAAGCACAAAAAAGTCTTCAGAGGACAATATCTCATGCGATTCATTGTCTTCTTCCCTAAATATAATAGTTAAATTATTAAAAGTTAGTACTAACTCTAAATATTTAGTATCGTAACCTATGTACATGTTTTCCTCCGAATACAGTCCATGAAAATAACATTTATATAGAAACCTTGTTCACTACTTTTAAAAAACTTACTACCATTGCTACATACACTTCTTTCCAAACCAATCATTGTGGTAACAGCACCATCATCATTATCATCACTTTCCAATTTTCAATTCAAAATTTGTGGTTGTAGCACCTCATATCGCCACCCTTTCTTACCCTTTCTCCCATCAAAACCAAAACTAAGATAACTCCACCATCTACACCACTGCTATCACTACTTTTGCCCCTTATTAAAATAATACACATTTTTATTGTTACCACCATTTCAACTATTATATTACGTCCAAAAGAAAATAAAGAAAATACTAGTACCAACATTTTAATCCTAAAATTTCATCCCATCATGCCATAGAAAAACTCTCAATTTTCATCATTAAATCCCAGAAATACATCATTTAGAAACCTGCCTGCTACAAAACATACCCCTACCATATACGATCATTTATTTATCAAGCTGCCTTCACCATCTCTCAAATTAAATATCCAACTCATTAACACGACTTTTAGAGTACCATAATAGTCACAAACTTTGTGGACAATCTTTGAAAGCAGGAGATTTGATGTAGAGCCATAAAGATAATTTCATGTATTCCAAATATAGATATACACTGGCAAGAAGTGCCATGTCAGCAATAACTGGACTTGGTTATTATCTGCATAAACTAGAATTTTTTATTTTTACAATGTTATATTATAAATTTCCATAAAAAATTTCAATATGAGAATTTTGTAGAGAAAAAATACATGATAAAAATTTCAATAGTATTGCATAATTTAAATGTAATACCCCTCCCACGAATATAAATGTAAAATGAGTTTGAAATTTGAAGTTCAGAAGGATATTTTTTGGTAAGCTTTATTGTTGCAGTTAAAAGAATAATTAAAGAATGATTTTGAATTTTAGCTTGTCTCTCTTAAACGACTCGTTGATTTTTTTTTAAAATTTTTTAAATTCGATTTTTCCATGTAAATTGTAATGGGGACATTTTTTTGTAATAAATTATTTTTGGTGTTTTTCCTCTTTGATCATTTCCTCCCATCCCTCTTATCTCTTCGTTGATCAGTTTCTTCATTCTTTCCTCCACTTACTGTTCACTTTAGCTCTTTACCTTATTTTTCTTCTTATATTTCTTCTCAACCCTACATGTTTTCTTCTCTTACTCTCCATATTTCTTTCTCCCATTCTCTGTTCTCCCATCGCATGTCCAAGCCCGCGAGTCAAATCCGGTTTTGCAGGTCAACCAGAACTCAACTTGTATATATATAGGTTTAAAATTTTAATGCAAATCCTGTCCAAATGTTTTTTGAATCAACTTAATCCGCCTTTTCTCAAGTCTAATTCAGGTCATGTTTTCATGTTGCATTTTAATACCTCTAGATCCTGCCACTATTTTTTGTTTCACTCTCTTTTAATTCACTCAACTGAACCCTTAATATTAATGTCACACAAGTCTACCAAACAGCTTTTAAGCATTTTCTTTTAACTGAAAACTCTTGCGTCACATTGCCTTCCTTTTCCCATTTAAATTTTAAGCTTACCAATCCAACAACCTTGAATTAATTTGAAGTACATCCGTGCGTCTGCACAGCAAATTATACTCATCTATGCATATAAATGTGCTAACATGTAAATTCCATAGTTCTATAATTTTTTTTTTTTTTGTAGAAAACAAATTGATTTGCTATATAGTATCTCATAGTTATGTAATTGATCATTGTGTGAACATAGTCATTTATTCCAAATTTTTATATACAACTTGGTGAAAGATTAGTTGGATACACATTGTGTTGTTTTTAAGATTCTTATGTGAATTTTTTTTTGCCTTTGTAAATGAGTTATTATTTGTGAAGGATTCATATTATTGTATATGCTTTCTTAGATAGAATGTGATATGAGATAGAATATGCAAATGATGCGATGTATATTACAAAACTGATGTGTGGATGCATGCTTAGAGTGAGATATGGGGTTTAATACATAACTGATGTTTTAATTGAATGAATGATATGGTTGTGCATGAATGAACCGTGAACAGATATGCAACTAACATGATTAATGGCATGTAGTGCTAAGTAGACATTAATGCATCATCTGTACATGGGAGGAAGCAGGTGACAACTCAGTCGGCTCATTAGTGAGGTTTATGTATTAGGCTTTAATTTCAATAAGAAAATAATGACATGTTTTGGGTTTGAATAACAAGATGCTATGTCTTGCATGGGTGCTCGAATGATACTTGATATGTACTCATGGTGTAACTCGTAAGTAATATCATAATCGTTGGGATCAGAATGTAAATAATCAATCGAGTAAAGTTTGTCGTACAGATAATTGCTAGATGCATTTTGAACACGATAAATTGTTCAACAAATTTTTATTTGTTAAGTGCGTAGATGATGGATCATCAAATTGGCTTGGTGCATAGGCTTGGGGGAGTAGTCTAGTGCTACATTTATATGGGTATCATAAATATAAAAAGTGACGTTTTAGTTTCTCAGGTAAACTCATTAAAAGTTTGTAGAGGATTTTATGATGACAAATCTTTTATTTAGGATAGAGATGATATTAGTATTGATATACCTAAGATCATCTTGGTAACTGATCATAAGCAATAAATTTATGGAATGATTTGATTGTTATAGTTATTAGAAAGAAAATAATGAGACTGCTAAATACAAATCTTCTAAATTTAAAATTAGAAAGCAAATAATGAATAGGAGCTTATATGTGTTGCCAAAGGAGCCTTAGATTGCTAAAGCTCATAACTGAAATTCCAACCAGATTTAAGGGATGCCTCGTACATGTGCATAAACCATCAGTAGCTTATGAAGAGTACTTTAGCATTAACAAGTTACTTCAGCATGCTCTTGACTAGCAAATATAAATTCAAGCTGGTGCGGATTTACTTTTGACTACTGTAAAGTTGCATGGATGGGGTTTATATTTTAGTTTCTTGTTTAATGCTTTTTCCCTAGAGCTTGCAAGATGATCTTACTCAATCGGCAATGTACAAGAGTGAAGCATGGTTGCCGCAGCAGAACTGAAGGATGGACAGTTATTCTTTTCTTGTTTCATCCCAATCTTTTCAAGTATGGCGACATTGCTTTGGTCTCTCAGTTTGTTTGATAGTAAATAATGTAAATTACCACATGGAAGGTATTAAATTTAACTAAAATAAAATAAAATTGCTTCTTATGTTGTGAGGTTTGTATGATTTGCTCTTTGCAAGTACTCTCATTTTTGCACTATGCCAGTTACAGACATGAAATTGGTTCTTGCTTTCCAACATAGGTGCTTTTTGTCTGATCATTCAGTTTACCACTTATCTAAAATTACCCGACAATGATAATCATTGTTATGCACAATATTGACTTAGAACAAACGTTGGCTAACTTAAAAATGTCTGTTTTTGTATGAAGTAAGAATATTGTGATAGGCTTCACGTTATACACAACTTTATTTTATTTCTGCTTATTGCAGAAAGACCAAATGGTGGACGAAGACGATGACTTGGATGATGATGTATCGGGTGATGAGGCTGTGCCTGAAATGCATGATTCAGATGATGATATCATAGTAGAATCAGACTTGGAGCTGGAGGGGGATACTGTCGAAGCAGATAATGACCCTCCACAGAAGGTGGTTTCTTGATGAACCTGAAATAGGCGTCATCACAATAGAGATTATGAGAGGCCATAACTGATCGGCCAACAATAATGTCATCGCCCCTAACCTTGATCTTTCTTATTCTAGATGGGGGATCCATCTGTTGAGGTCACGGAAGAAAACCGGGATGCTTCACAGGAGGCCAAAGGGAAAGCTGTGGAGGCACTTTCTGAAGGTATGAAATTGACTACTCATTATTGTAATCATTGCTCATTATTAACTTCTTGGTTGTGTTGCTGAGGCAGGCAATTTTGAGGAAGCAGTTGAGCACCTGACAGAAGCGATAATGAAGAATCCTACGTCAGCCATAATGTATGCCACCAGAGGTAATCAATCACTTGTAGCCTAAATTGGCGTTCATAAAGGTTCTGCTAATTTTCTAACCGGTGATTTTATGCCATATCCTTACCCACAAAATGGGTGTGCGCAGCGACGGTGTACATCAAGATGAAGAAGCCTAATGCTGCAATTCGTGATGCTAGTGCTGCATTACAGGTGGAGTGGAATGCCTCAACTCCATATAACTGTTATTATTTTGTTGTTATTTTTCTTAGACTTTTAAGCTTTCTATTATTCAATTTGTTTCATCAGATCAACCCAGACTCTGCTAAAGGCTACAAGTCCCGAGGCATGGCTTTGGCTATGCTGGGCAAGTGGGAAGAAGCGGCCAAGGACCTGCACTTGGCATCTAAATTGGATTATGATGAAGAAATCAATGCTATTCTCAAGAAGGTTGAGCCCAATGCACACAAGATTGAAGAGCACCGCAGGAAGTACGAACGCCTCCGGAGGGAGAGAACGGAGAAGAAGATCGGACGGGAGAGGCAGCGTCGCAGAGCTGAGGCTCAGGTAAAACTGATCATCTCATCCCACTTCATCATATTCATAGCGCAATGCATGACAGTTTTTCTGCCCGTATTCTGCAGGCTGCCTATGAGAAGGCTAAAAGAGCAGAGCAGTCGTCGTCAACGAAGCCTGGCGGGTCGCCACGTGGTGGAATGCCTGGCGGATTTCCTGGTGGTTCGCCACGTGGCGGCATGCCTGGCGGGTTCCCTGGGGGATCGCCAGCAGGCGGGTTCCCTGGGGGGTCGCCAGCAGGCGGGTTCCCTGGAGGTTTTCCTGGCGGTGCCATGCCCGGATCTGCTCCTGGAAATATCGATATGAGCAAGATTCTTAATGTAGGCTCCTCTCCATTTTACTTCCTGTTGAATTTTTTTTGTAATCTACAAGAGCGTGTTGTTACCAAAACATTTCTGCTTAATTGCAGGATCCTGAACTGATGGCAGCATTTGGTGATCCAGAAATAATGGCCGCCCTTCAAGATGGTAAGCTTTACTGTTGTTACCCAAATTTTCTTAATTTTTTTATATTTTCTATCATTAATTTCTGTGTATGTATATATTTATAATTGCAATATTGAATAATTTTATTATCAATTAAGGCTTGCTTGTAAATGGGTGGCAGTTATGAAGAACCCTGCGAACTTCGCTAAGCATCAGTCGAACCCAAAGGTTGCTCCTATAATTGCCAAAATGATGGGGAAATATGGTGGATCCAATTGAGGAAACGAGTCTCTCTTGTTAGTTTTATGAATGCAGTCAGAAATATTTTATTTTTAATTTTGTTTTATTTATCTGAATTGGAAATTCAACGAGTGAACTCTATTTTTTTTTTTGTTTGACTTTTAAAAATAATGGTGGTTTCTTTGTTTTTGCTCTGGTTATGCCAATTACCGTATTTATAGTACAATGCTTTGGGATTTATGTCCCCTTTTCTACAGGAATGATTTTTAAACATATTTGTTGGGTTGTAAGATTAAATGTATATATATCTGCTTGTGATAGCTTAGCGTCATCCAACACATTGACCCCAGGTATCACTCATTATGTCATTCCCCTACGCGTGGTCTAGTGCAAGTTGGGAACCAACCGCCTGGAGGTGGTGCCGCCACGCAGATTACTCATTTATCATGCATTTTGTGGTGGTGGCTAAAAGGCCTCCGAAGGCGAGTATATTGTCAGATTCATTCAAGCCTCACATAAAGACAAGCCCTCAGTAGAGTTCCGTAAGGCCCATCGGATCAGAGTTAGCGTAGCTTATTTGCAGCCTTGCCGAGCTGATTAGCAAAATATAGAACAAATAATATTACCAACCAACCTTCTCACAATTAAGCATAGGAAGGATGCTGATAAGTTCAATTTATATTGTGATGCCTCGCGCTGTGTGGCACTAACAATACGTTCACACACGTGCGTATTACATCCAGATCTTATAATATATTTGGCACAAAATATCACATTTTAATATTCTATTTTGTAAAAAATATATAATGTAACGTCTCAAAATCTTCTTAAAATATTTCAAAAGTATTTTATTAAGCCAAATGTAAATTAGAATTAGTACATATTTTTCATGTGCAAATCCTATTTATTTATTTTTATCAACACTTGTCATTTTCTTAGGATGATGCTTTAAATCTCACTTTATTTTCCTTGCAAAGTCCTAATATTTAATTTAATAGCTGATCTATTTATTTATTGGAATATTTAAGTATTTTAAAAGCTCTTATGAAGCCAAATGTAATTAGATTAATTTCATTTTTTTTGTGCTAGATTGGGCATCATTTTAATTTTTAATTCTAGACAATTTAATTCTATTTAAAAATTCAAATTTAGACCAAATTAAGCGATTAAATTTAAAATTCTAATTAGTGAAAATTAAAAATTCAGCAGTCAAAATTGAATTAAATTTAAACTTTAGCACAAAGTATTGTACATTAAGCAAAAAAAAAAAAAAAAAAAAAAAAAAAAAAAAAAAAAAAAAAAAAAAAAAAAAAAAAAAAACTGGCTTGGCTTTGAGGCACTAACAAGGTGCCGCAGCGCTGCCCTCAGCTTTCGAATAAATATCTTTGGGAAAAAAATGAAGTAAAATGCAATTGAGAATTATAACTGAAGAGCGACAGAATCTAACGCCCAAGTTCTCTCCTCTTCCGCTTCTTCCAATCGATCCGTCGTCTAGCTTGTTCTTCTTGAATGGTAAATCGTTCATCATCCCTCTTTTTAAACTTCTGATCCCCGATCCACTGGAATCTCAACTGTTTCGTTCCAAAGCATTTGAATTAAATCTCTTTTCTTGTCTGTAAAATCCTGTACTGTGATTAGGGCTTTTTTTTTTTTAAAGGGAAGCGGGTTGTATCCAGAAGTTTGTTTCACTGATGGTTCCGTGCATTCCTATTGACATTGTTCTGTGTAAGTTTCAGAATTTGAAGTCCTTACAATTCTCTTTCGAGCTGATGTCTCCGAATTTCATGTTCAGTTTATTGTTACAAGTCTCATCTCATCGCCGTGTTTTTCGTTCTCACGTTTTTCTGTTTTTCCATATTGATTTGCTGCCTTTCTTCTTAGGGGAAAGCGGTGATGGAATTAAAAGTTCTTGATTGTTGTTGATAGAGTGGCTTCTGCCTCACCAATGTTTTAGAGTTTGTTAAGCGCGAGGAAAGCTGCTTCTGGGTTGGTGCAGGCATTTTCTTCAAGGGTTTGGGAAAAACTCGCACCCACCCCCAAACATCTTACGCCATGTCAGGAACCGCACGCTCTGGACTTGGTCATACTGCTTCTGGAGACATGAATCATGGAGTTCTGAATAGTGCTGCTAACTCCTCTGGTCCCAGCATGGGTGGTAGCTCGCAAGTCACAGATGCCAATTCTTCTTTTTCAGGTGGGCCGCAGCTTCCAAGCAGCTCCAGCATCAATGATGATTCCTATATGCATCTTCCTGCTTCACCAATGTCCTCATCCAACAATATATCGGGCTCTTCTGTCATTGATGGCTCATCAATTGTCCAACCTAGTCCCCCAAGTGAGCAGATTCCAAAGCAAAGTGCTTTGAGTCCAACCTATCAGTCAATTATACAGGATGCTGGAATGTTTACTGTTCAGAAGAGACCCAGGTTGGAGGACATTAGGGTGGTAGATGCTGGTCAGCAGAAGGTTATGCAACAGATATTACAGAGGCAGCAAAACCTTCAACTTCAGGCCATTGTACAGCCGCAGAGGCTCTCTCAAATCCAGCAGCATCAAATGTTGCAGTCGTTGCCACAGTTGCAGAGAATGCAGATGCATCAACAGCCCCAATTGCATATGTCGAACCACATTCAAACAGTATCTCCAGTAAGGCCCTCTTTTGAAAGTGGCTTGTGTGCTCGCAGACTTATGCAGTATATGTATCACCAGAGTCACAGGCCTGCTGTGAGTTCTGCACCTTTATGTTGTATTTCATATGTATTAATTTCTGGGGAATTTGCTGTGATTAGAGCTATTTTGTGCTAACTTCAGGACAATTCCATATTGTATTGGAGAAAATTTGTGGTGGAATACTTTGCACCTAGAGCAAAGAAACGTTGGTGTTTCTCATTGTACAGCAATGCTGGAAACAATGCCTTTGGGGCATTTCCTCAAACTTCTATGGTTTGTTAAACTGCTGCTATTACATTTAGTATATTTTAATTCCTACAATGCTGTTCTAGTTCTGCAGCTCTTTTACTCATGGGCTTCTATACATATGCATGCTTGCAAGCCCTGCTATGTATCATTGACCCAACTGTTTTACATTTTTTGTATTCTTCTAGTTCCATTAGCTGAAGAGTAGACTCATAATATGATCTTTTCTACACAGGATTCATGGCAATGTGGTATCTGTGGCTCTAAATCTGGAAAAGGATTTGGTGAGCATGTTTGTAATTAGCTGCATATTCTGATATTTTAAAATCTATTAGATGATCTCTGTTTGAGTTTTTCTTATATTTTGTTTGAGTGCATGTGTCCTTTACATTGCTCATTTTTAGTTAAAAATAGAAAGGGATGTTATGCAGTGTAAAAGAAAAAATAATGCTTTAAAGATTTATATTTACATTCTATGATCACATATATATTTTAATTGTCATAAATATCCCTAAATTGCGCTCCCCCGGCTCACGAAGCCTCGACCATTAGCCCTAAGCACGTGCGCCCATGGGAGGAGTTATGCGGGCCTCAGTAAGGAGTTCCCCTGTAGATGTATTCATTGGTCCATGCCTAATGGTGCTAGTTTTCTTTTGTAAACGCATGCTTACATTCATTTATATTCGGTGAGCGCCGTTAATTTTTAGAGCTCATACAGGCTCCTTTCTTGTGTTATCAGACTAATATTGTGTGATTAGAATGGTTAGGAGTGGGTCTAAGTATAATAAAAATTACAAGAGAACATTTTTCTATGGTTCAAGGGAAATTTTAATGATGAGCTTTAAAAAGAATGGTCAAATTCTCAAATATACTGCTAGGGTATTTTTTTGCAAACATGCTCCTTCTTGCAATTGACTATTTAACTCCTTAATTGTTACCTAGTTATTTGTGCATTACTTCTACATGGAAATAAAACAAAATAAATCATATAAAATGTGAAAAAAACCTAGCGGTGAGCTGGCTATTGCTAAATAAAAATCTAATTTTACAAAAATATGCTCTGCCATTTAGGTGATTTGATCTTGTCCAAGTAGAGCGAGCTGGCTAATGAAGCTGCCATAGGTGGTATTTATTGTCTAAAAGATCATTGTTTGCATTGGCAATAAATGATTACCGTTTTATAACATCTTGTAATAAGTGATATCTTCTTACAGGCAACGATTTTTTTGTCTAGGCAAGGACTAATAAAATCTTTCTTTGGGTTAGCTGATGGTTGATTAAACTAGTTACTAGAGAGCATTGATAAATACATATTACATATGGGTTAATATTCAACATTAATGAAAATTTATGATCTCTATGACAATTTGAATGCGATCCTCCTTGATCTAGTTTTATTTTTGGAGTACAATTGTAGTGGTAAATTTGATTACTCAACAACTAATGATACTTTTGGTTTTCACTGACATTATTTACATGCTTGCCTTTACCCTTAGTTGGCCATTCAATCTAGGAGATGCAAAGAATGCTTCAATGCTAGCTGATGGAATCACAATTTTCTCAATTGTAAACGTGTTATGGGTGGGTGTATTTTTTTTGCCGCTCAATATTAGTTGCATTGCCTTGGATTTAACTA
Organism: Gastrodia elata; assembly: GCA_016760335.1. NCBI lineage: Eukaryota > Viridiplantae > Streptophyta > Magnoliopsida > Asparagales > Orchidaceae > Gastrodia > Gastrodia elata. Next base: position 72,209,245 of record CM028671.1, on the reverse strand, counting down.
CCAAGTGCATGACACTATTCTTCTGCTAATTTCATATTTTAAATTTGTAAGCACTCATTTAAAGTGTACTCTATTTGTCATATAGATATGACCTATCTTATGTGGTTGCTCACTGACTATAAAGCACTATAACTGTATTATGAAAGAACTGAATCTTTACACCTCAAGTCCTCCCTTGCTCCTCTTATATTTAAACTATTTAACACCATCGTGTTTGCTTGCTGGTGCTTTGTTTTGTCTTTTGTCGCTTCCTTGTAGATCAAATAATGTATTTTTTGTTTCAAATACTTGTGCAAAATTTTTTGTACCTTTTATGAACTTGAACAATTGCTTAGCACTCGCACATCTTATTCTACCCATCCTTGCATACTTGGGTGTTCTCCATTGTGCTGATAGATAGCAACACACCTTTTTCTCAATGTACCAATGCCTCCCCCTTGCAATGTTATTAATGAAAGCTACATAGACAATTTGAGCAACATTTCTTAAATTTCTATTTAGACCGTAGTGTTGGGCATGCCAGCAAAAGTAACAGTATAATATAAAAACAAGAAGTAGAAAATTTAAGTAAGGAGTGGAATCAGTTATATTCAATTTAAGATATATGATACATAACTATTTAAAACATATGTTCATGCCAGACACCCCTTTATGAAAATAACTAACAATATCTATTCAATGCTTTCGAGTACCACTACAAATATATCTGTAAAAATATGCTTCTAATTAATATTAATATGCATATCACATGCTAAAAATCGTACCAAGGGGACTAAAGTGAAAATTAAGAATTGAATTGTATTTTACCATATTTTCTTATATTTGATAAAGAGAACCTATTTAACACCAACACCACCAAGCCTTAGTCCGAGTGGGGTTGACTGCATGAATCTCTGGATTCTACTAGAAGCCCTTCCTTATGTTACAAATAGAGAAGATTCACTATAATGGTTTCTTCCCATGTTTTAAAATTTTTTTGGTCTCTCTCTTACCCTTTTAACATGAGAAATTCATAAACTCAAGTTTTTTTTAATATGGGCATTAATAGGTATACGTTCAAAATTTCCAAATCATCTAAGACGCCATTCTCTAATCCTACTCACTATTGAGGCCACTTCAACCTTGCTGCAAGTGAACTGATTTATTATCTTATCCTTATGGTATAACATATCTATAACGTTTATTTTATTGTTAAGTTTCTTATTTGTTAGCTAACATTCTGCCTCATATAACTTTATTGGTCTTATAATTGCTTTATTAAATTGTCTTTTAATTTGGAGAGGGATTTCCCAATTACATGACACACACCGCCCTCTATTTTACCATTATTTTTTATATTTGAACCGAGGTAATTGAATCTTTCACTCTTTTTGATTTCATGATCCTTGATAGTTTTGTTCTCGAGATTGTCTTATATTATGATTAAACTTACACCCCAAATATTTTGTTTTAGATCTTCTAAAAGATGCAAAGTTATTCTCCATAACTCGAGTTTTGCTTTAACCAATCCCTAATTTTATCAATAAGGAGAATGCCATGCAAAAAACTTAACACCAAGGTTTTTTCTCTTGAATTTGTTTAGTAAAAAGAGGTTCTTCCAACTTTTATTAACAGAGAAGGTACCATTGTAGCAAATCTGGACAGGCTTAGTGGACATAAATCAAATGATCTTGTTACGGCAAAAAGAATTTTCTCTTAAAAACTTATTTATAGCATGCCATGGGGTAGTATGTTTCTTTTCGAACGAACTGTTTATGCTTATTTGACAAATTTTAGTGCATCTAGTAACGTTTATTTTTATTAGTCTCATTTATTGTTTGATTGAACATATTTTCATTAAAAAGGTTATCTAAATTTAGAAGCTAACCATTCAAATAAGAACATGATGATCAATTTTACCAAAGTTGGCATTCCAACCTTTTCCTTATGTGATCATTTATATTTTCTCACAACTATGCTTCCCATAAGCATCATTATTAAATACTCTAGTTGTCTAACATATTGATTTTTTTTTTCTATCAATGTTAGCATTGAATTGATCAGGAATATCTTTATTATTGGATTTACTTTTGATTTATATGCCAGAACTTTACTTCCAACTTGTCATGCTGTACATTAGTCATATAAAGACAATCACTTTATTTGATTTTGTCCTAGTACAAGGTGGCATGTCTAATTGTAATGCATCTAGGGTTAGGTTAGCTGTCAACCCAACTACCCTTGGGTACATCTCCGCAGGATCATATTGGCAGTTAAGAGAAAAATAACATTTTAGATATAAATTAAGCAACAGAGCCATATAACGTAATGAACCTACCAATTATTTAAATTAAATAACACAATATCCAGATTATTACAAACTAAGTCAATATAAATAATGCTTTTGTTTAACTTTAAAGTCTAAGCAATAATTCAATACTATGCGCCAATGCCAACACCATTGTACTTTAGAAATTCTTTATGCTAAATCAACTCCCTCCAACTGCACCTGACCTGGCATTATAAGAATAATACCTTAATTGCACATATCAAGTACAAGAGATTAAATATTACACTTAACAAAAGCGGGAAGCAGAAAATAGAAGATTTTGCAGGAAATAAAAAGGTTAGCAAAATACATAATTCTGCAAATTAAATATTTTGTTTGCCATAATACTGTCACCTGTCATATAATAAGTTTCATGCATGTTTGTTTATAAGTATGTCTTGATTTCACGAAGCAACGTTAGCAGTTCTGTTGAGCAAATCCAGAACCATGAGGCTGGGTTCAAATAAGAGCAACTCCTTCATCTGGGCCCCCTCAAAAGCTCCAGATGGCACCCTTATAACTCTCAATGGACTAGCTCCATCCCTAACTTAATAAACCACCATTTCGGAATCCTTGCATACATTCACAAGATATACCATATACAATTCATTCATGATATTATTCTGGCATTCAATAAACATTTCATTTCACCAACAAGGACAAAGCTCAAAGCGGTGCTAAAGCGGCAATAAAAGCATTTAAGTGTAAACAGTAAAATCAATTGTACCTTGGTATTTGAATTCCTGAAAGGTACTCACAAAGCGGATGCGTCTGCAAACATTAAATTTGTTATGTTTATTAGTCTTTAAGAATGATGGTTTGCAATTAAAATGTATACTTTTACTCTTAAATTTGATTTTTAGTTAGTTGCTTTAGTTTACGAGCTTAAATTTTCTATGTATTCTAATTTAACTAATCTACCCTCATTTCATTTAGGATGAAATTTCTAAAACTAAGAATAGTTTAATCATTAGTGTATTCATTTTTAAAGATCAAAATAAGATTTCAATGTGTTGTAATGAAATTGTTTCAGTTTAAAAATATAATCCCGACCTTCCATTACTCTAGGGTCATCCTCTGTTGGTTATAGAATCTCACCAAACACTTCTTAGTGATTCCAGATCAATTTCGGCTCACCAACACTTATTATTACTCACATCCATCATCTTTCCTAAATATGAAGACCTGTTTAACTTCCTAATTAAAATTAGATTCCTAAATCTTTTCTAAGGATTTTTGACAATATTAAGACAAATCCTAGATTAGGAAACTGACTTATGTCTATTTAAACTAGGTTCCTAATCTTATTTCATAATGTAGCAGACTACAAAAGAACAACTAAAATACCTATAAAACTTTCATGTCCTTGCAGATCCTTCGATACACTCCAAGTACTAGCAACTAGCAACATCATTCTTATTTCAACGCAAAACATAGGCTGCTTTGATCTGTGTTGCAAGGTCATCACCTACAAAGCTAATCCCAAGAGTTCAATCTTTTGATCTTCAAAATTAATCACTAATTTTCTAACTATATTACAAGTATTTTAATGATACTATTCCCTCAGCAAGTCTCAATGAAAATTAAACACGGCTGCTATTATTGATTGAGAACACTCGATTGAGTTGCACTGATCCTCCTTTTGTTGTTTCACACAACATCGGAACTCACAAACCATCCCTCGATTAATATAGGTCAAACTCGATCTTGTATTTTCATTGATTCAACAATCAAGCTACTTCCCATATCTTTCAAATTCATTCTTAGTATTGCAACCCTTATCCTTTCTAAGTGCTTACACAATTAATTGTTCTTAATATCCTTTTAATCAAGACAATTATATTCTACTAAGCTTAAATAGCAGCTTATAAATCTTGCAGCCTACTCTATAAATTCTAAAGTTGACATGGAAATTTCTTAACTCAAATCAATGTCTCCCTAATACAATATTAAGGTTCATAATAAATGCATTATGAAAACAAGAAAACAAGAACCGGGTGTAGAAAGGTCGAGCGAGGCTTCGGTGGATGAAGTCGAGCGGCTTGCCGACGGATGAGACGACCTCTGTCGGTGAGCTAGGATCGTGCGGGAGTGGTATTGCAGGCGCCGAACGTCTCCGTTAGCCGGGAGAGGCGTCACGGAGCGGCTTGATGGCATCGAAGGCCTTCGGGGCTGCGGCTGCGTCCTTGCGTGCGTCGAGGGATTGCGGCTGCGTTGGGAGCTTCCGAAGGCTATGGCTGCGACGGTTGCTTGCGTCGAAGGCGTCGTCTGTTACGGCTGCGTCGAAGGCGCTATCAGCTCGACTGCGCCGCTGCCTGCGTCGAAGGATTGCCGGCTCCGTCACTGCTTCTGGAGTGGAAGCTAGCGGAGAAGGAGACAGAGCGTAGGGTATTACGGGAGCTGCAATAGCTAAAATGCGCGGGTGTCATTGGGTATGTTCGCCTATTTATGCATTCGACTCTCCCTCCTTTTCGAAGCGTCACCTCCTTCCGTGAGACTTCGCACCTTATAGAGGCGCCGTTTCTTGCAAGTGGCGGCAAATTTGAGGTTGATAGGTAACAAATATGTGACTGTAAATTTTTTTTTTTTTTTAACTAGATTAATAGCAAGGATAGAGAATCGTTGGCGATTTATAAAGTCTAAACCAAATTCAGCGGCAAAAATTAACAGAAAATAGAAAATTATGGGTATTGATAGAATATAACGGCATTAACGAATAATTAGGATTTGTGGGGAACGTTAGCGCCTTTCTTAGTAACGACCAAGGGTCGTTACACTAATGCTTTTCTTGTTACCATTGGATTACATCAAGGTTTTGGTCTCAGTGCATATATTTTTACTTTGATTATGGATGTTTGAACACAATAAAGAGGAGGTTTTTTGGTAAACGCTATTGACATATGATATTTTTTTAATTGATAAAACTATAGATGGAGATAGAGCGTAACTGAAGTTGTGCATAACTAGTTAAAATCTTAAGTGTTTTGTCTTTGCAGGGCTATATTTCAATATATGGAGTCTAAGTTATTCATATTAGGAGTCATAATCTCAAGGAAAAAACTATTTAGAACCTTGTGATCAAGAAGGGCAAGAGGTTTTATACCTTGTGGTGAGATGGTGAGGGATGCAATAAATAGGATCCAAACTAATTGGATGAAATGGAGGAGTGCTTTTGGAGTGTTATGTGATCTGAAAGCTCTTGTTAAAATTAAAGGAAAATTATATAGAGAGGCTATCAAATGATCTTGTTACGGCAAAAAGAATTTTCTCTTCTATTTGATGGTGCATGATGGAAACAAAGAATCCATATAGCTGACCCCACTGACTAAAGCTTGGTGTTGTTGCATATCCTAATAAAAGTGACATCTAAATGCCAAGACATTTTAGTAACACTGATAACTTAATAACATAAAGTTGATGTCATACCTAACTATATCTTACATGACATGCTATGCTTCAGATCATTAGTAATTCATGTAATCTATTCTCAATTGCTGTTTTTTTTAATCTATTTGATTATTTTGGTTTTTGTCAGAGGCTACATATGAAGTAATTCCTCGACTAGACCAAATCAAATTTGATCATGGGGTTGTTGATGAGCTTTTATATCTGGATGTACCCCATGAAACTAGGCTTCCATCAGGAATGATGGTTTTAGAATATGCAAAAGCTGTTCAAGAGAGTGTCCACGAGCATTGTCGGATTGTGCGAGAGGGACAACTTCGTATCATATTCACTCCAGATCTGAAGGTGCTTGATCATCAACTTTTTCTTTGCTTTATCTATTATATGTTTTCCTGCTGTAACTATTCTTAGAGTAATTCTTCACTGCGGAAATAATTTAAGGTAGTTTCTGCTTCATTGACAAACCTCAATTGTGCCAATAATTGAAATGATTTTTTGCTTCAGATCTTGTGCTGGGAATTCTGTGCACGTCGCCATGAAGAACTTCTTCCTCGTAGATTGATATTTCATCAGGTATCACAGAATATTATGTAAATGCATATCTGACTTTCAAAAGAACGAGTTATAAAAAATAACTATAATTTGTCATTCATCCCTTCTCTTCGTATTCATTTTCTCTAATATTTGCAAAAACTGAGGAAAAAATTACATTTTAATTTTGTTTTTCCAGTTAAATTTGTTTTTGTGCTCATGTGATACTTTTTTTAACAGTTGGTTGATAATAACTCCATTTGCTAAGTTAATATTCCACACATAATCGTTATAATTAATTGACATCTGTTGAGCCAAATTTATGAGATCTTCCCATTTCCTTGAAGTAGCGACATCTCTACTGGCTAGCTTTATGCAGACACCAGCGTTCCAAGAACTAGCAAAATTATTTAACTAAAAGATTATTATGTCCCTTTTGTGTGGTTGAATTTACATCTCCTTGAAATGTAGTGCGGTTGTGTTCTGCATTCAAAACTAGTTGTTGAGGCTGGTTTCTACAGGAAGCGAACCTTTTTTAACAATTCCATACTTCATTTTGGCAAAATTGAGTGTGCCTTCTTTCATTTTTTGGTTTTTTATGATAAATTGCAACTGTTCTGAAACTTTGCACAAGAGAAATAATTCTTGCTTTTTATAAACAAAGATGACAAATAATCTTTAATCTAACATATATATCAATATTTCTTGAAACTCCGGCATATGTGATTAGGCTTCTTGAAACAAAATTAGCAGTGTAAAACCCTATATGCATGAATTGTATTAAAACAACCTCCCTCAGCACTAAGTTGTTTGGTCCGACATGATTCCCATATGGCTTTATTAAAGTGGAAAGGTACTAAACCCATATGCATGAATGTTGTTTGGACCATATATATGTTCTCAATATCTAGTCTATTTGGAAAGAAATACAAGTCATCAAATGTATACATTCTCACATATAAAAAACATCATAGAAGGTATGTGCAATGATAATAGATGTAATAAATCATTAATATAAATTGTATGATTGCATTATTTACATAAACAGAATCATGTATACAAATCATTTATAAAGCTGTTAAAATGATTGTGTTCCGAAGAGCTTGTGTTCTGCTCGATAAATAAGCTAACGAACCGAGCTTGAACATAAATTTGAAAAATAAGATTAATATTTGTCCAAAACAATTCAATGTTTGAAACAATCTACTGTTTGTGGTTTTTCAGTTTGTTTCATTTAAAACAGGTAATGCTAACACATTCTATAAAGGCATGTCATAAAGCTTACTACTATTAGTAGTAGCATGCTGACTTGCTTGGTAGTATTGATGGTCATTCATTTGTGGGTTCATGCTGACAAAAGCATGAGACCATTGGCGCTAGCATGCTGACATAATTCATGCCTATCCTACTATTTTTTTCTCAATGGTGTTATGACTTTTATATTAGGCTTAATGATATCATCAATCTCTTATGGTTGTGGGTTTTACTCTTGTTGATACTCCAGTCTCACTATAATGTCTTTAATTCATTTTTCAAAATGGAAAGCATTTAATTATGCCATTCTTTTGTTATGCATTAATTTTGAATTTTCTATTGCCTTAATTGTAAGAGTTCGAGACAATGTTAATCTATTTGCGATTTTTTTCTTTTTTTTGTTTCAAGAAGTTAATATTGCACGTCTCTATGTCTTTAGTTTAATTGTGGGAAAAATTGAGATTTACTGAACTTTTTTTTGAGCTCTACACATTTGTGGTTTACTTCCTTGTAGCTTGGATTATGTTAGGCTATATTCAAAAACCTTCAAGTTCATGCTTTATTTCCTTAAGCTCTCGTTAAACTTTTCTTGTTTGTATTTGCTTCAAATGATAAGATCTTAGAAAAATGTATTTAGAAGTATGATTTGCTAAAGTTTTTTATAGAAGCAAAAAATTCAATCTTATATTGAGAAAAATAAGAAATAGTCAAAGAAAAATAAACTAAAATTGAAGACAACGCATATTAAGTATGTAAGCGTTTGGGAAAACTACATAAAATTAGAAAACATTCTTAACAATCTTGTTTTAGAAAAGATAAAGAGCAGGAAAAAACATATCATATAATATCAGGAAATTCATTGATGTTTGAACTACTATATGTTGAGAACCAAGGAAGATGTGGCATGTTGAGCCAAAGGAGAGCAATCCTCATGTAAAATGTAGGAGATGACAACATTCTAAGATTTATCCACTGAATACGATTGAACAAAAAATGCTGCTGCCTTGCTGCAGATGGGTTATAATGCCACAATAAAAGAAACGATGAAGAAATTCGTGACCCATGGGAGAGGGTTAAAATGATCTAATGTTTAAGTGGTAAATGGCCTAGCTATTTTGTATGCTACACTTGTGACACTCTTAAATTTAACGCTAAGTAATTACAGTCACCAAAATGATAATCTCTACCATTGAATTTTAATTCAATAGCAAAAATGTGAAATAGTAATATATAATGATTGTATATTCAAATGCTTAACAATCAAACAATAATTGAAAAAAATTGTTTGTATTTAGCCCATTACGAAATTGAGATAGGATTAAAGCTAGGCTTGTATCTTTAATCATCAAGTTTAGTAAAAATTCTGTAATGACCTTATCACGAGCTACTCATGAATGCTGTGTTTTTTTTTTTTTTTTTGACAGTGCAGCTTTTGCTGGGAGTTCTTTCTTTTTTTTATAATGAGAACATGACTTATCCATATATAAATAGTGCAGTTGTTATGGGTAAGCAGGATTGGCTTCACAAGACAAACATTATTATTATTTGATTCATTTGGCAGAAATAGACCAAGGGGTTTCTTGTTACTAAATTTCTCTCAGTACTTCATTTCTCACGAAGATTAATTAGCTCAAGTGAGGGCAAGTTTTGTTATCTCCAACATTGTTGTTGCAATAACGCAGGTTCTTGGTTACTACGTTTATGACTCCCTCTTTGTTGATTTTTTATTAGTTTGCTCATCCTGTGAGGTGCTAATCAGTGATTGCGGTAGTGGTCGCTGGACTGATACTTGTGGGAGAAAGATCTTTTCTTTTGCAGTAGTGGACGCTTATTTTACAGAGCCATGCTTAGCTTAGCTTATTTTACGGTTACCCTTTGGCTGCCTAACTTGCCTCTGGATCGTATATGACTATTATTGGCATTTTCACAGCCATCTCTTCTGGATATGCATTTCTTTCTCTAGGGGAGTGTCATAACCTTATTCAATATTCATAGATGCTCATATCTAGCTCCCATGACATTTCCTCAGCTGGTTGCAACGATTGCTTCTACAAATGGAACTTTTTATGAAATTTCTGTATCTTTCTTTGAATTCTTCTTTTCCCACTGACACAAACTTCTTGCAATATTTTTTTTTCCGCATATTAAATCGAAAGAGCATGCACCTGTTAGAAAATTCCTTGTCTCTACGTTCCTCCTACCCTTCTGAGGGTAAATGACAGTGAATAGATCATCTAATTTGGTCTTATGTACACTCAAGTAAATCCAGTATCTCTATATTTGCACTGCCCTTCTAAGGGTATATGAAGCACATGTCATCTTACTCAATCTCATTTGTTCATTGATAGGTTTTCCGCTGGCTCTCAATATTTTTTCCTTATCTTTATCATATATTATTCCCAGGGTATGCTTTATTTATAAGGTCTCTAGTGAAAACAGCCATGAATTTGTAAATGACTTCTGCTTTTTCTTTATGCATGTCTGCCTGGCGTTGACCATGCCATATAGTGATTGGTTTACATATCGAACTTTAATATGATGTATTTGTTGTGAGAGGCTAATACGTTTTAGAGAAAATTTTAGAAGAGTAAGATTATATCGTGATTTCTCTTAAGATCTTTATACTGAAATCGGCTGTTTTACGTCTGCCCTTTATTGGGTCAACTTCATGTTCTAGCGCATCATTTTTATTGATTTTGTTTTGTATTTCTTATACATTAGGTTGTTGGTTCAACTAGATTTTTCTTGCAACATACTAGAAAATATTCTAATCTCTTAAGTCATTAATTCATCTATCCGTTGTGAATTCATACTGGCGTTAGGGATTTACTCTTTGAACATTTAACTTCACCCTATCACTTATCAGGTTGCCTAACGCTTACATGGACATGACCTTCGAAATGGTTTTCTGATCTAGAACTTAATAATTTTATACAAATTTTTTTGCTGCAGGTCAACCAGTTGTTGCATGCTGCACATAAATATCAAACTGCTGTTAATGAAAAAGGGCCTTCTTCAGTTTCTGTTCAAGATATGCAGGCCAGTTGTAATACGTGAGTTGTTCAGCAAATAATATCCACCTTCAAGATATTCATGAACAATTGTATACTTATAATATACTGACAAATTAGCTATGATACCGGTAAACATGCTTATTTACTGGTTGCACCCTATAGTTTTTAAGTCTTGCAGCCATATTTGTCCTTCTCTGTGATTAAATAATTCATGTTTACACGTCAAAATCTTAAGAGCTTCTGCTAATATACATACGACCTCTAATCAATACCTGACATTTCTCTCCGTGTTTGGCTCTCCTTCAAATTTTTTATTTGCGTGCTAATCAATTTATAACTATACATGCTATTTCAGGCTGAATAAGCGTAGTTTAATTCCTATGTAGTTTATTTGAATAGCAAGAATTCAACTGTTATCTCAGATTGGCATTTATTTATGCACACTATCCAAAGCGACGTATAATTTCAATATTTAGCAATTACAGTTTCTTTCATTATGTTTTACCAGTGGTCGGTTTGCTACTGAACTAGATGTAGAATCTAATTGTCTGCTCAACTTTATGAATAGTTGGAACTGGGTATGAACTGCACTTAATTTCAATAGTGGGATCACAATGTTGATATTTCTTATTGTATTTGGTTCATTTTTGTTGGTTGAATTGGTTTGTGTGGACACGACCCACGGAAACAAAAAGTAGAACGCCCTAGTGTATAATCGAGAAAACACTCGATACAGCAGTTGATGATATAAAATAAATTAGTATAGCATAGACAAGTAAATTCTGAACATCTGAATATTGATTCATAATTAAACAGATAATAAGCAAACAAAAAACATTAAATATAATATCAAAATTAGCAAATCAAATTTTTTTTCAGCATGTTATGTTATAATTTTATTATTCTTTGTTGATTGTGTTTGCATTTTACTTTGATAGGATTTCATATATACCCCCCTCAAATGCTTTTTAATTACATATTTAATTCTCAATTTTCTTATGCTTTATAAAATTACAACACAAGCCATTTTACACTGAAACGACCGTCTACTTAACTACTTAGTCATTGCAAGTAACGAGATTATGTAATCAGATATTAGTAACTTAAATTTCATAATTTAGGTGCTAAATATACCCAAAATTTGGGTGTCATGAAGGTAATTATTATTTTATATTTTTTGTCCAAAAGATCAACGTGTCCTAACTTTTTTTTTAATGCTAAACACATTTTGGGCCTCAGTGCTAGTAGTCGAGGACTTGATTTATTACATGGTAAATGCTTTTCCTACAGTGATTTATAATATTTTTATTTTCGATCCTCAGTGCTAGTAATCGCTCACCCTGATTTGAGTGCATGAAATACGCTTCTTTTGTTCAGGTTTGTGGCTGCAGGGCGTCAACTGGCAAGAAGTGTAGAGCTTCCCTTACTGAATGATCTTGGTTTTCCCAAAAGATATGTTCGATGCTTGCAGGTGCTAATATTATGTTTGTACTGCTATTAGTTTCCCTGGTAAAGGATTCATTTTTGGAGAGTGAAAGTTGATGAAAGAAACACAATTGAAACTTTAACCGTACAATAAAGTTATAATAATAGCATCACTGTGGCAGTACCTTTCTTTTACAACTGCATTATGATTTGACCACTACCATCATTTATTCTTAGGAATCTTTACATGCTTAACACAACTTCTTATAGCACAACTTTTTTCTTATATTCTTATTTAATATTTTAAGTTATAACATTCTGTACATACGAAAAATCTAGTTATTTAGAATTTTTGCGGTATTGGTTCAAGTATATAAAATAGAAGATTGCCATCTTTAACACTCAATTTTTGATATTTACTGTTAAAAAACTATAATGTTTGCTTAACATTAACATTAATTTAAATATAAATATAGATATATGATGTCATATACCTTAAGAATTGAGAGATTTTCTTAGAAGAAGCTGAGTTTTAATAAGGTAGACATGTGGCTAGTGGGCCTTGAACCTTTGATCTGTCAAACAAGGATTAAAAAGTCGGACCGATTCCGCCGGTTCATCCACGAACCTGCCGGGATCCTGGTTTTTAAATGCCGGTTAAACCAGGTTTTGTCAAGCCGGTATAAAACCGTTCGGTTTTACGGTTCGACCGTCAAACCGGTCCGGTTTTATTCAAACTGGGCGGTTTGATTTGATTTACATGTGAATTGCTGGATACAAGCCCACGCTATTGAGCTTGGCGATTGGTGTAAGCAGAGTATTGTTTATATCAGCAAAAAATGCTAACATCCGGATGTGGGATTAAACAAGAGAGCCGTAATGATCCTAACTTCCAGACAGGCATAAGCTGCAGCTCAACGTATGTTCTGAAACGAATTCAAAGAGGAATTTCTCTAGTTTTGATTTGAACCTGATACTGAATCGTCAAGTGATGTGTGAAAGCATATATACGATTTAGACACAGATGATTTTTTTATCAGCGAATGGATTAAACTCAATTAGTTATATCATTGATGAAGTATAAAACATTGCAGAAAACCTTTCCTCTTTTATTGAAGAAGAAATTAGCTTGAAAAGAAATTTTGATGAATTTTTTTCAGGAAATAAATTAATTGGAACTTCTTTTATCGAAAGAGGAAATTCAAGTGATCAGGGATGAAATAGAATTCGTTAACGAGATTTTTTCCTCTCTTGTTATCAAATTTAATCTGGAATAATTTATTTAATAAATTTATAGTAGGGTCGATATCCTCCTTTGGAACGATTTGAACAAAAAATATTTTAGGTGCATTGCACAATACAAATCTCTCTTCTTTAAAATATTTCCATGTATGATTTCCTGTCTTCATGCCAATCGACAGATATCTGAAGTTGTCAACTGTATGAAGGATTTGATCGGTTTCAGTCAGTCTCACAAAATGGGGCCGATCGGTATGGTTCTCCTGCACATATATATGCATGCATTTCTGTACAAATGTTATTATATTATATTATATATATATTACAAAAACAGCAAAAAAAAAAAAAAAAAAAAAAAAAAAAAATATATATATATATATATATATATATATATTACAAAGCTATTGTTTTTCTTATCTGGTAAACACATTGCGAAATCTCCATTGTTCCAGAGAGCCTGAAGAATTATACCCAACAAGCTGCAGCAAAGCTCCAAGCCCAAAAACTGAAAGCGGAGCAAGGCGACAGTGCCGACCTGAACCCATTGAACAAGTTCATGGCCGCCATGCATCCCGGGTTTGGAAGGCATCCCGGAAACGCTGCCTTCCCCAACAATTCTTCTTCTTCTTCTTCTTCGTCTTCTCATCAGGCCATCGGGACAATGGCCGCTTACCAGCAGCAGTTGCTAAGAAATTCTCCAAATTCTGGACACAATCTCTCCTCGCACTCCTCAGATGCATCTTTCCAGGCTGGCCGGGCATTTCATTATGCCTCAACCAAGAGCCAGCAGGAGCCGATTAGTAGTAGCAACAATCAAAGTTTTCAACAGTCTGCTCTGAAAGATTGTGTTAAGGCTGAGTTGGGCTTTGTTTCCGGGCCTGGCGCTGTGGCCAAGGCTGCAGCACCGCACGCCCAGATTGCGGCCGAGTCGGCCAAGAGTGTGCCGCCTGCTGCTTCTAAGCCTGTGACAGCAGCTGCCTCCAGTAATATCAATAACAACAACAATATTAGTAGTAATAATAATGTGAAGCAAGAAGTTCTTGAAAATTTGAATATTGCGGATTTTGATCAGGATTTGTTGGGAGAACTGCTGGATGGGATTGATTGGTGATCCAACTTGATTTTTCCTATACAGATGGCATAATAAATTTCAAAAAAAAAAAAGAAGGGAAAGGATTGCATAATTTTGACATATTTTTTGTATAGAAGCTTTGGAACAGTGATTTTGAGCTGGGTTATGTCTTATATATATATATGCCTCATTTCCTGAAAGCTTTTAAACTTTTTATGGGAGGGGCTGATAATCTTAGAGATCCAGTCTGTTTGAAACTGCTGAACGACAGTTTACGCAATAGTGGTTTTGATTTTTTAAAAATTATAAATTTTTTATTTCTTTTTAATTTCTGGATCATGCTGCTTTATTTTTTATCAAATTGTGTTTTTTTCTTCAGGATTTCGTTCCTCTTGGCTGCGCTTCTTCCTCATTTTTGTTGCTTCGGTTTTTACCGGTTTTATTTCAAACCAAACGGCTCCTGATCAAATAAAAAATAATAGATGATGTTCACATTTGTTGATTTGTCACCTAGATAAATTTATCGAATAGGATGTGTTTATCATTTTAATATAATTTTTAAAAATAATATTTGTATTATTAAACATTAATAAAATATTGTTTACATCTTATTGGACAAATTTTTTTGGGAGTTGCGTCAATGAGTGTGAACATCATTTTTGAATTGCCTATAAAATAATTATAAGTAAGCAAACAATTACAAAATAATTTGATTTTATTGTAATCATATTGTACTGTAATTGGATTATATTGTAATTATATTACACTATAAAGTTAACATGCTAAACAACTGATCACAGCTAGCATCACTCTCAATTTTAACACTGCATATTCGTTTGCAATTTAGAGCTCATTTTCTAAGTGGAAGCTTCACCAAGCCGTACGTGTGGTTCTCTTCATCGAACTTTATTTATTCCTTCGTTGCCTAATCAACTCTTATTCTCTACCAAGATGGGTACTTTGGAATGTCTTTGGCTCATTTAAATTCACATATTCTTATAGAGAGTATATAGTGTGGAAGGTGTCTTTTTTCCTTTGAGTTTAGTTTATATCTTTCTCTGTGCACACTTTATCAGGGGCATTAAAAGTGTTTGATACTGATAATGAGAAATTTAGAATATAACAGCGGTACTCAATGCCTCCCCCTACCCTAAAATGACGAGCAGTTGAGACCGCGATAACATTCACCGTACGCTCTTCACAAAGGTGCAATTCATACGTTCCACCAAATCATTGAATTGTAGTCTTTGGTGTCGTTCTTTGATGATATATGCCATTTGACTTGCCGTAGTTATTCAATCCCCCTTAGTGCTCTTTCCCACTATCTGCTCTAATGCATTTCACTTTACCCCACTCTCTTTCTACGTTTACATGAAATTCCTTAAAGGTCTCACAAAATTGATCTTTGGTACGCAACATATAAACCCAAATTTTAATACTATAGTCATCATTAAATTTAATAAAATACATAGAACTACATAAATCCTTGGTCCGCATAGAACTACAAATGTCTAAATAAACTAACTCGAGCTTCAAGTTTTCCTGGAGTGCCTTGCACTTTTGAATTAGACTCCGATTCATTGCTCTAACTTCTTCAAAATTCCTTCAATTTCTAGCAGCACTCATTTAATTAGCATGTTCATTCCCTTCTTGCATGTGATCAAGTATAGAGTAGATCTTCATTTTTCTACATTATATTTAGTATAGGCTCAACCACTTTCGCTCGCAGCGCACATAGCTAGGCGTCCTTGTTGTTGCGAGTCACCATCAACGATCCTCTTGAGAGCTTCCATTGATGTGGTTGATGATGTGATGAGTACCATTCATTATTCTACTGCCTTATAGAGATAAGGTTGAGGAGGATATCCGGAATATGTTTAACCTCCTTTAGAATTAAGGAGCCACCGCCTTCGGCCTTCAGTTGTATTATTTTGACTTCGATAGCTCTCGAGACACATTCAATGTTCATATGCATGCTTCTATAGTCACCGAGAGAGTAGGATGTGAAGAAATCTTACTTTGAAGTGGTGTGAATTGAGACACTGCTGTCAATCACCCAACTAGTCTCCTGACTAGCCAAGTTAATGGAGTTCTCTTGATACATTACAAGGAAGTCTTACTCGGTAGTGGGAACAATCTTTTGGAGTTTTTCTTCCTCTTCTGCCATAATCCTATTGCGCTTCCACCTGAACTTTTTTGTGTGGCACAGTGGAAGCACTCAACATTGGTGTACCTCCTCAGGTCTTACTGCCTTGCTGTTCCGTGACAAACATGCCATATGAGAAAAACGCACTCCTTGCGGTTTCCTCCACATTTCTTTGTTAAGAAGACTCGACTTCACAATTTTCATGAAAACAGTTCCGGTAGAATCAGAGTTGGACAATCATTTTCGAAACGTCTCTAGGAATCCAACAACATTTCGAGCAGTCAAAATGCATAAAATTCATCTTCAAACTTGAGATTCGTGTAGACAGGTCTGATTAAAGAGTTCTTGAGAAGAGTAGTATTATATGGTTATCAAATATCTCCTAAAATATATTGATGATTAAGATTTAGAAAATTAAGTGAAATAAAATTTTTTTATTAAATTTATTTTTACTTGTGGGACTCATAAAAATATATTTTTTAAATCTTAAATTCTAATTATTCATATTAAAAAAAAATATTTTAGTGTTACTATCTATTATTTTTTGTCTTTCAAGTTTAGGGTTCATTGAGCTTTTTTACAAAGCTTTTTAGCACGCGTATTTCGCTGATGTGGTTAGGACATTGATGTCTTGCCGTATTTGATTAATAAACTGATGGCCTTTCACTAATAAGACGAAATTTATCGTGGTAATTAATAATAAACCGATTCATTTAGTCAATATAAAAGTCATTACAGCTGCATAAATGACAACCACAAATTTTTTTATATTATTTTTATTGATCAATAGTTTTTTTCTTAATTTTTATATATAAATCTCATAAAAAATATATATTCAATTAATAATCTACACATTAAATTAATATATTATTTATATATTTTAATATATATTAATTTATAAATGTAAATGTCTATGTTCTAGATGTCTTGATCTGTCACTAATCAACTTAAGAAAAAAAAATTTAAAATCATTTTAATATAAAATTTAAAAATAATATTTCGATTAATTTAATATAAATATATAAATACTAATCAAATATCATGCTATTTGGTTAAGGTGGCACCAAAAAAAATCCAAATTAATAAGATTTGAGTATATTTTATTAGTTTTTTTTTATTTATATTAAAATAATATAAATATTATTTTTAATGTTTGTATTGAAATCAAATTCAAATATTATTGGGTGAACTTTTTTAAGTGCTACATCAACGATTCCAAATAATATCTCTCATACAAAATCATTTTTTGTGTTTTCTTGTATCATATCAAATATCAAAGCAATCTAACTTATCATATCTTTAAAAATAATATTTTAGAACAAAGTGATGATATATATTTTTAAAGAAATACTATTAAGTCTGTTGAGATGATACTTAACAAAAATTAATTTAATAAGATTTATATATTATTTTATTATTATTTATTTATTTATATTAAAATAATATAAATAATGATTTTAAAATTTATTTTTTGAATTTTTTTTGATAATTCTAAATAACATTTCTCGTATTTCTTAATGATGCGTGAGTCTCTAAACAACAAGAAAAAATAATTGAACTGCCTATAAAAGGTCATTCATCTTCGTCGTCCTTCAACTCACACACAAAATCGTTCTTCCACCACTCATGGAGCTCTGTGAGAAACTCCTCAATTGCATCACCGCTAACAGCTTCTTTCTCTTAAGCTCGGCAACTCTGCTTTTTCTGATATATTCAACATACAATTCAATTAACAAATGGAGAAATCCGAGGTTTCCACCTGGCTCAATGGGCTTCCCTCTTCTCGGTGAAAGCATGGATTTCTTCGCATCGAGCTCTTCATTCGATATACATCCTTTTATCAAGAAAAGAATGCAGAGGTTAATATATCAAAAACTGAGAGCTGCAATCTTTGATGTCCTTCATTTATGAATTTGTTGGGTGCAGATACGGGCTGGTGTTCAAGACAAGTTTGGTTGGAAGACCACTGGTGGCTTCGGCTGACCCTCAGTTTAATCACTTGATGTTTCAGCAGGAAGGAAAATTGGTTGAGAGTTGGTACCCTGAATCTTTTACAAAGATATTTGGGCAGGAGAACGCAAGCCAGCTGCATGGCCCCAAGTTCAAGTATCTAAAGAGCCTGTTTCTGAAGCTTTTGGGATCCCCTAATCTCAGACTCTTTCTGATTCAGGACGTGGAAGAAGAAGCCTGCAGATGCCTCCGCCATTGGTCCACAAAACCAAGCATCGAGCTTAGGGGTGAAATTGGTTCAGTAAGCTTTTTCGAAATCGCCATCATCTTCTTCTTCTTTTTTGAATTATTATCAGTTTTGTGCAGATGATTTTTGGAGTAATGGCTAAGAAAATAAGTTATGATCCTTCGATCGCATCTGAGGATCTGAAGAAAAACTTTTCAGCATTCATAAATGGCCTCATCTCCTTCCCTATCAGCATTCCCGGAACTGCTCATCATAAATGTTTGAAGGGACGCAAGAATGTGATGAACATGCTGAGAAAACAATTATCAGAGAGAAAAAATGCGCCTCGAGAGACATGCAGGGATTACCTTGATTTTGTCGTGGAAGCACTGGGGAATGATGATTCAATGCTGACTGAGACTATGGCGCTGGATTTAATCTTTGCGCTTCTGTACGCAAGCAGTGAGACACCATCTCCAGCACTCTGCCTTGCCGTTAAATTTCTAGCCGATCATCCAAAAGTCCTCGAAGAGCTAACGGTCAGTCTTTTATTTAAAACTGAATGTTTAGCTCAACATTTTAATCAAATTGAAAAATCGCAGGAAGAGCACGATGCAATCATCAGGAACAGAGAGGACCCAAGCTCTGGCATTACTTGGGAGGAATATAAATCCATGAGATTCACTTTTCAGGTAATCCAACTTTTTTTTCTTTCTTGGAAATGGTGACGGATATTGCTATTAAACAAATAAGTGAATAAAAACAATAGTCTCAATCATGAAACACCATCTAAAGCCGTTCATAGCATAAGATTCTTAAGTAATTATCGGCCAAATAAAGAAAAAGTCTACAACAGGCAAGGCAACAAAAATTGGGCACATACAAAAGAATCCCCTTGAATAAACCACCAAAGCTAAGATGCCAAAGAATCGCAGAATCGAGCAAAAAGACAAACGAACAAAACCAAGAGATATTATTATACTCGAGTCACAGTTCATTGATCGAAACCCCGATAAACCCTTTCTCATTTCCTCAATGAGCAAATCCCTCTAAAATTTGTAAAATTGAAGGGGGCGGCTGAACAATTTCCAGCATTAGGTACTTAATAATGGCTTAAACACAGCAAAATAGCACCAACATTAGAAGAAAAAAAAAGGTGATTCTTAACTATTTCATAACCTTTTTCTTAATTTTTTGCAGATTATTAATGAAACGTTGAGATTAGCAAATGTAGCACCTGTTATATTCAGAAAAGCTCTGATGGACATTTCAATAAATGGTGCTTCTTTCTTGCATGTGGTTTATAATAATATCGGTTTATATTAAGATTAGTGGTGATTAAAAAATATCTTATGTTATTTACTCCAGGATACACCATTCCTGCTGGCATGGGTGTTATGATTTGTCCGCCAGCATCTCATCTAAACCCTAACATATATATGGATCCACTGGAATTCAATCCTCGGAGATGGAAGGTCTGAAATTAAAACGAAGCTTTTATATGCAGCAACTTCAATTCATTCAGTTCAATGTTTTGTAAGTAACTTATTTGCAGGATGGGGCTGAGCTGAGTTTGGGAAATAAGAATTTCATGCCTTTTGGTGGAGGGGCGAGGCTATGTGTTGGTGCAGAATTCACTAAACTGCAGATGGCCATTTTTCTCCATTGCTTGGTCACCAAATGGAGGTCCTTGCTTAACTTCATAATGACTTTATGATTATGCTGGTGATAAATTAACTAAAATATGTTTTATATGGCAGGTGGGATGAGATTAAAGGTGGAAATGTTGTTAGAACGCCAGGATTAAGTTTTCCGGATGGCTACCATATCAAAATTTCCTCAAGAGAATGATAGGATGCCTAATGCTTTACTTAATCTGAGTTTATGCTTTCGTATGCGTGGAATTATCTTAATAAGAAAATAGCATTTGCATAACTGAATGGTTTAAACTCGCTCTCACTCTCTCTCTCTCTCTCTCTCTCTCTCTCTCTGTGGGGTGGTTTTTCCCTTAAATCTCATTAGATGGGGTCATTTACATGATTTCATTTGCTTTTATTGAGCATGATCAAATTGAAACCCCTCCCTAACTTCCAAATAGAAAAGATGCATTTCTAATAATATTTTTGTGATAACCCCATATCAAATTAGTGAACTAATGAGTGCTAATCCTCAAACTACTCAAATATTATTAATTATATTTGATATTTATAGTTGCGGTTTGCACAAACAAAATGCACGTAAAACTGAGCATCCATAAGCGGGCATACATTCATTTTCAAAAATAATTCACTACAAAATAGAATTATGACAACATATAAATCAATTTTTGTAACAATTGTTTACCAGTTAAAATGCTTACTTTCACAATATAAACATTTTACATATATCTTTGTGGTTATATCAAGAAGATTTTATAGAATACTTTCATTTTCACAAATAATTAAGTATTTCACAATATAAACATTTTACATATATCTAGAGGTAAATACTTGATATTCCTTAGATTTTCCTATTTTGGATTCTATTACCATAATTAGTTAAGTAGAAATACCTTTTTATTTGAGCTTATAGAATTTTTAGAACATATTCCTATCCTAGCATGTAACTCGAAAGATCTAGCTCTTAAAGAGTGTAAATTAGTCTATGGCTTAAACCACTTCTAATGAACTTGTAGATTTGATGGTGTTAAGATTGGAGCTAAACAAAAGCGCTATTTAAATATTTAAACTTTTAACTTCGGTGCAAGTCAATTAACATGCACAATTAAACCTGAGGTTTTGATGATGCCGGGTGAGAAGTTCAAATTCAATAATCTTTGAGACATCACCTTTAAAGTTTGTTGTGAAGATTTAAGGTTTTGTAGCTCGAGAGCCTAGGGTTAGGATGGTTCACTATTTTGGGTGAAGTTCAACATTGCTACCACAATTTGGGGTTTAATTGTAGTTATTGGTCTCTTAAGCATTTATTCAAGATTTGAGCTAGCTTATCCTTAAAGCATTGATCATCCAATCAACTTTTAAGATATAAGGAATTTCATGATGCATTAAAGTCTTAACTAATCCTTTTAGATCATTAAACAAGTTATGATACGATAAATTATTAATATTATGTACTGAGTTCAGTTCAATAAAAAAAAAAAAGCCTAGTTCACTATTATTAAAGCTCTCAAATGCACCAATCGGTGCCTGTAGGCATAAGCTAGCACTTGGGCGCGCCCAAGCATCAAGTGCATTATTTTGGGGCATGGCCTGCCTAGGTGACAGTCTCCTAGGTGCGCCCAAGTGCAAACATGTTGCTCTGCGGCTCTATTTTTCTGCAGTCTTGGCCCCCCAACTGCAGCCGAATGTTCTTACGCAATGCCTCGGCACAATCAGGCACCAGACAAATGTTCTTATGTCGTACCTAAACTCCAGTCGCATTTACAAAAATGCATGAACCCATTTTATGGTTAACTCTTTGGGCCATTCGAGATTGATTTGTGGCTTCTAAGAGTGAAATAAGAAACCCAAAGTGAGGAGAAAGAAGAAAGGTATTGCTGCGGAGATTTTCATAGCTCCGATGAAGTGCAAGGCATGATCTCAATCAAATTCAAGTTTGGAGAAAATCTCTCAATCTAATTTACCATAAGCAAAGCCAAACTATTACTTCATTAAAATGAACTTTGATGGTGCAATATAAGTATGTCTAAATTATTCAAAACCAATACTTTAGGAGTAACTATTAGAGGTTTTTATATTACACAAATAAAAACATAAAAAAAGAAAACGAATATATATATCAACTAATAACTGAGCAATAATGGATTAAAGAAAAAGCAATAATTTTTATACAATCTTTACTGTGCTTAAGAAACATTGTGTTAGCATAAGCTAGAATACGGCTGTACGATTCGATTCGATGTTAAGATAAGACTCAGAAGTAAGAAAATTATTACATCAGACTTTCGAACAGTTTTACGGCATAGCATAAATGCACTCCAATAATCTTTTAATTCTATAATCCCAAAAATTAATAGCTATGCAATTGATAACACATATGCTTTACATATAAGAGTAAGTTCAGTAAAACTAATGTTAATACTCTTAAACTAATGTTTAAGATCTATTCAAAATTTAACTTATTGAAGACAACAAAAGTATTTCAAATATATAAAATAAAGTTGCAGTTTAATAGCATTATCTTAAAATCATGCTTTGCAATCTTTATTTAAACTATTGAAAAGAAATTTCACTGCGTATGTGTCAATATTAATGAAAGGTATTTATAATAAAACAATTGATGCTATTGAAGATAAGTAAAAGCATAAAGATCCAAAAGTAAATGATAATAAATTTGATTGCAACAAGGAATTGCCATTTGGCTTCGTCTAAAGAGGAATTTCAAAGAAGAGCTAAGATCGAGCAGCTTCTATGTGTGTGACAAAGGAGGTGATGGATGATCGGCCAGCCCTCAAGGGAAGGAGAAGGCTCGCGTAGGTGAGCATTGCCATTTGGCGTTTGCGTCAAATCCGTAGAGAAGGAGAGATCGCCGGATTAGAGGATTGAAATGGTTGGGAGCCAAGCAACAAACGTGAACTGGACTGATCATTGTGGAGGTGGACGGTGCTCGGGCAGAGGCCGGAGGAGAGGGAGACAGCCGGAGAGAAGCGGGCTGCGATGTAGGATCGCATGAAATGGAGCACGTGTTTCACGAATAAGGAGACAACATCCAATTGAGACATTCCTAAATATTAGTGCAGGGTCTCAAGGCGTGCGAAGCCGTTCTGCAAATTCTTCCAATTGAAAACTTTGATATTATATTAGGGACAGATTGGTTAAGTATGCATGAAGCCATCATCGACTGCCAAAGAAAGAAAATCACGATAAAAAGTAAATGGAAGCCGGGGACATTTATGGGGAATCTTGGAACTGTCGCATCACTAATTAATGCCATTAAAGCTAGAAAATTAATAAAGAAGGGATGTCAAGCCTATTTGATCACCATGGCGGGTGAATCCGAGTTAGAAGTCGGATTGCTAGAAACTCGCATGGTCAAGGAATTTGCCGATGTATTTCCCGAAGATTTGCATGGATTACCCCCGATACGCGAGTTGGATTTCGCTATTCAAGTAATCGATAACACTCAACCACTGTCCAAGGCACCATATCGTTTGACACTGAATTACTAGCTAAGGGCCTTATCCGACCAAGCATGTCGCCATGGGGAGCGCCAGTGCTATTTGTAAAGAAGAATGACGGATCGATGAGGATGTGTATAGATTACCGGGAGCTAAACAAGGTAACCGTCAAAAACAAGTATCCACTCCCTCGCATTGACGACTTATTCGATCAACTGACTGGAGCTAAGGCCTTCTCCTACGATCACGCTATCATCATGTGCGTCTAAAGGAGAAGGACATTACAAAGACTGCCTTCAGGACTCGCTACGAGCATTATGAGTTCTTAGTAATATCCTTTGGTTTAACAAACGCACCTTCAGTCTTCATGGATTTGATGTAAAGAGTCCTTAAGCCCTATCTAGATAAATTTGTGATCATCTTTATAGACGACATTTTAATATACTCCAAATCCGAAAATGACCATGAGAATCATCTGAGAGCTTTACGCCAAATATTCCAAATGCATATTTTGGTTAAGCTCGGTAGCGTTTTTGGGCCATGTTATTGATGTTGAAGGCATAAGGGTAGATCAGAACAAGATAAGTGCAATCTAGGAGTGGTCCCAGCCAACCACGGTAACAGAAATTCGCAGCTTTCTAGGCCTCGCCGGGTACTATCGAAGGTTTGTGAAGAATTTCTCGCAGATAGCTGCACCGCTTACAAAGTTAACTCGAAAGGGAATGCCATTCGTATGGGACTCAGAGTGCGAAGCCTCCTTCCTTAAGCTAAAAGAAGCTCTGACCACTGCACCTGTTTTGACCATGCCGCAAGAAGGGAAGGACTTCCAGGTCTATTTTGGATGCGTCAGTGTAGACCTAAAGATATGGATTTAACTAAAATATATATATATTCTAAACATGAATGAATGATGGAATCACATGCTTAAGCAGGCTCTTTAAGGCAAAATAGTTAATGTCATTGATAAATATTAAAGAGAAATATATTTAAAGCAAAAGTAATTGGCAAAGTAAAGCGCATTCTTATAAAAATAAGTTATTGATTAGTATTATATGTTAAATAAGTAGTCACAAACAAATTTATTATACCCATAAGAAAATAAGTGAAATCTTTTTATATTTTATGATGGAGCTTTTATTCTTTAAAAAAAAAAAGTATTTGATAATTTATCACCAAATAATTTATTTACATATATTCCACATAAATTTTTAAATATTACGTATTTATCACTTAATTTATAACTTTGACATATCGTTTTATTTAGGAATGTTTTAAGAAATGATGGGAGGAAGGTAATTTATATATATATTACACATAAATATTTATAAATCAATATGTATTTTACAAAATAATAAGAAAATGCATTGTGTTTTATCATGTTATACAAAAGTAAAGGGTCATTTTATAAAATTTAAGATGGGAGGAAGGTAGTTTTATAAATATAGTAATTTCTTGTGCTATTATGAAATTCTCCCAAAAAACCATAATTTGCTGAGTTTAGAATTATAAGTGTTCCCTTAAATGAATATTTTCCAAAATCTTAATAATTTGTTTTTTCTGCGTGGTGGTGACAGCACTGCTGCCGCTTAATTGCAAGATGGAATCACGGGGGAACATTTTCTGTTCTCTTTCTTTATTAGAAAATATATTATCTCACAAATATTCTTAAATAAATATTGCATTTTTATGCATCTAAATATATAATTAAATTATTAATAATGGATATTCACTATTTATAATATTACTATATTTACATATTAATATACATCAAAATATATAGATAATGTGTGAATCCAATGTGTAAGTAGATTATTGGTTGAATGCATTTTTTGATAAGATCTATATACAAAAATTATAAAAAAAGAAAATTTCTAATTGATTATGAATATTTTTTAATATATATTATTGTGTAATTATTGCATATTTTACATACTAAAAACATTTAATTATTTTGAGGCATAATATTTTCCTTTATTTAATAAATAAACAGAGCCCACCAGGCAAACTCTCGACGTCAAGCAAAGCCTTTAGGGGCCCATTTATTGGATGGCTGAGGTCACCTACATGTCAGCACCTTGTCAATTACTGCAGTAATTATATTTTCCTAATGAGGCTCATCATATTTGTTAAATATTAATCATAATTGAGAATGCCATTTACTTACTCATACTTATACTTCGCAAACTTTAGGTATATTTAAGAGTATTTGAAATATTATAGTAGTTGAAATGTTTAATTAAGAAGAATTATTTTTTAAAGCAAAGAATATTTTATTATCAATCTCTAAAGTAAATGCAAGCTTATTTATAATACTGATTATATAAAATTTAATGATGGCATAACCAAGATGCTTCAAATGCCACTTTAGTACGAAGGAAATAAGAAGAGGAGTCCAATATGATTGTTCCGTGAGAGTTTGGCAAAAAAAAATTCTGTCGAGTGCAGCAACTCTTGCCAAACAAGGATGATGTGAAGGATGGAGATGCAATTGTTGTGTTGAACTTAATGCCTTACACTAACCATAACGGAATGAACAACTCGCATGGGTATCATATGAGTTGAAGTTTAGCAAACATAGTGAAAAATTGCTTGCTCACTCACTCATGATGACATCACATTCTAAATGCTAAGAAGATAGATGAGTAACTCAACCAGTAAAATCAATTATTGAACTATCTAAGCTCACTTGCCAAGATAGAATCAGCATCGTTATTAACATTGACAAATCAGACACATACATTGTGCATAGTCAAATTAAATCTACTCAAAATAAATAAGCTAGACTAATACAATGAGATTTTGTATTGATGATGGTATTGCCCTAACCATGTATACTTCATGACTGATGTCATGCCTATATCATCGCATTATGAAAATTTGTTTTGAGATAATGACAAATGTCACAAATATTGTTTAAATATCACATAAAATGAGCGCATATATATATATATATATATATATATATATATATATATATTTAATGTGTTATATATAAGTAATGAGAATATATACAAAGTCAAATTTCTAATTCTTAAATAGAAAATAATAATATACGATGAAAAAAATATAATATGAAAATATTAAATTAATACTTACATCATAAAAACATGTGTAAATGTGAACATTAATACACTTACATTATATTAATGTTTTTAATAAAGAAGAAAATGTCTTTAATACAATTATTATGTTAATAGTTAGATATTTTTCATATAAGATAATAGAGATTAAGAACTTATTGCTGCATAATTAATTCTCTAACGAGTATTCTTACTTCTTAAGAAATAAAATGAAATTTTATATACATACCATTTCTTAATTTCAAATTTAAGACAATTATTGCATACCTATCAACAATCGTTGTATAAAAGTTTGATTTTATGATATTGGCGCAAATATATAGTAAAAATTTATAGATATATGTGTAATATTTAAAATATTATGTTAATAATGAAAAATAAATAAACATTGTAATATATAAATTTAGAGTACAAAATATATAATCTAAATTATTTTGATGTGATGATATATTTTAAGTTAGAAAAATAATATTTATAATACACTTTTTTTTTTTTTTTTTTTTTTTTTTTTTTTTTTTTTGGTGTGATACAATGATCTATCTCTCTATATTTTTCTAATATTTATTTATTGAATTATTAGAGTTTTTTTTTATATAGAGTACTTCACAAATAAAAATAGCAAATTCTAATGGCCAACAATAGAAATCACTGGGGAGGATCTATCTGCAACTATCCTGTAAAAAACTAAAATTTTAGGCCCACTCCGCGGAGCCGATTAACAGGGTGAACTCTTTGAGAGAGAAGACACGGAGAGAAAACAGAGCTCAAATCTCCAGCCTTATTCTATTCCTACACTCCTCCCCTCTTCATGCTACCCTTCCTCTCTTGATTCTCACTTGAATCTCCTCTTCTGAATACGAATGTGCTCTTAGCGCCAGTCTTCTTTGGCGGATGGGGAAGACAACGCGGTGGTTCCGAGCACTCTTGGGAGGTAAGAAAAAATGGGGTTTTGCCAAGTCATTTCGAGAGAAAGAAAAGAGGAGCCAAGAGAAGGCCTTTGAGGAGCGGTTTAGCGGTGTGATAGTTGACGGAGATGAGCAAAACAAACGGGCCATCGCGGTTGCTGCAGCAACGGCCGCCGTTGCCGAGGCTGCCGCGGCCGCCGCACAAGCTGCTGCGGCCGTAGTCCGTCTTACAAGCAGCAACAGGCTGGTCGGACTGAAGCTCGAAGAAAGGGCCGCTGTCAAGATCCAGGCTGCTTTCCGTGGTTATTTGGTAAGCCTCCTGTGGATTTCTTTTTAAATTTTTGTTTATGAACTCTGGACCTTGCGATTCCATTGCGAGAATACTGAAACGGATGCAATTTTTTGTTGGGATATTTCGTCGAATGGGTTGTGTGCAGTGGATTCTAAAAAAATGTCCCTTTTTTCCTGTCACCTCAAAGTTCCCATTTTGCAGTTTCGTCTGACTCCCTACGATCGGCATCTTCGTTCCGCATTCGATGTAAATTTAAAATGCTGCTTGATTTGCCTTTATGTGCTTTTATCGTTTTCGCTGTGTTAAATTATGATTCCTTTTCAAGTAAACTTTAGCCGAAGTTAGATTGCTGGATATTAAGTTTCTTATTCCTTTCTCACGAAGCAACTTTCATGGCGAATGTTAGTGGCGGAGGGGATGGGGCCGCTAGTTACCTGCAGTAAATGCTCATCGTATTTGATTCTAGGGCTTTTGTGTTGAGTGGCTTAATAGATCCGCGTGCTTAGTTGCCAAACTTTGTAGCTGCAAAGACATTATTTTTCATTTGGGAGTCATTTGAGAAAGAGAGAGAGAGGTTTGTTCCATCTTTTTGGAATTAATGATGTTTTTGGGCACTATCTTGAAGGCAAGGAGAGCACTGAAAGCGCTTAAAGGTCTGGTGAGACTCCAGGCTTTGGTCAGAGGCAACATTGTTAGGAAACAGGCAGCTGAGACTCTGAGGTGCATGCAAGCCCTAGTTCGGGTCCAGGCCAGAGCCCGTGCTTGCCGCGCCCTTCGATCCGAGCCAAGCAGGTCGAGTAAAAGCTCCCGCTCCAATCCTGTAAGCCACGGTTGTTTGCTTTCTTCTGTACTCTTCTTCGTTGTTTGGAGATTTGGTATGTCTTTCCAGATTCATGCTGTGCTGTTAGTTTGTTCCCTTGCAGGGTCCTTCTACCCCTGATAAGTATGAACCATCCATTCGATCAAACGCTGCCAAGCCTGATAGATCGAAATCCCCAAGGGTAAATTTTGTTACAGAGATTCTAGTTATTGCATTAAACATTCACGCTGCCAAATCCGTCGATCAAATTCGACAAATTGGGGCGCCATTCGGAATGCCAAGGGTGCATCTGCTATTCTTCAAATCAAAGAACAGCTTTTGAATGATAACAGAGCATCACATTACAAAAACTGAAAGAATTGTACAAACTTTTAAGCTCGATCATCAGACTGATATCTTTGACTTCCACTGCCATGATCTTTCATCCTCAGAGGAATTCTTTGAAGCAGAAGGTCGGCGTGGAAGCCGTTCGTAGCGAAAGAGAGAATTCACCTAACTGGAATTGGCTTGATCAGTGGATGGAGGAGCGATATTGGGACTGCATAGAAGCTTCCAAGGCCATGATGGATGATGAGAAGAATGCCAAGATATTGGAAGTTGACACAGGAAAGCCTCAGTCCAATTCAAAGCGCTATTCTAACCACAGTCACCTCCAATCTTCTTATTCTGCGCCCCAAGTATCGGTTCCCAGTCCTTCGGCTCTCAGCAAGCAGCAGTCAATGAGCCAGTTGCTCAGATACCCGGCTTTTGATCCGGGGGAAAGCCCCCAGTTCTACTCCGCAGCTTCAAGGCCGGGGAGCTCAAGGAGGGGACCTTTCACTCCTGCGAAGAGCGAGTGCTCAAGAAGCGTGTTCAACGGGTACACGGATTACCCGAATTACATGGCGAACACGGAGTCATCAATGGCAAAGGCGCGATCTCAGAGTGCTCCCCGTCAAAGGCCCGAAAACTTTGAGAAATCGAGCTCAATCAGGAGGCTTTCTTCTCCTGGGTTAGGAAGACAGGCAGCCGCAGCAGCAACTGGGCAGAGATCATCAGTATATAATAACACTTACTCTGGGTCAGGAAGGCTGGATAGATCATAAGGTATTATGCCCGATGCTTCGTTTTTTTTTTTTTTTTTTTTTTTTTTTTTTTTTTTTTTCATATTTGAGGGTGTTTTTGATTGATTTCTAACAACTGCTTAGGAAATTTGTAGTTTTGGTTGTGGTTAATGTTTGGAGAAATTATCATCAGTGTTTATTTGGTTCTGTATTGAAAATAGCATTTGTGGATCAGACTGCTGTATCATTTACTGGCTGGCTGAAAAACTTTATGAATGTTTCAGAGATCAAATCAGAACTGTGCTCACCTCATTGGGCCTGTAATCTTTATTTGCTCTGTTTTTAAAGGAAAAAAGATCTGATTTAGAGTACACTTAAGGAATTGCCACTTTTGATATCGATACTGAACTGACAGCCGAAAGTAATATTATTTGGGTATAATTTGTGGGTGCATACTTGATTTGGTTCGCCAGTATAGGAATTAATTTAAAGGAGCCAAAAGGAAGAATGCTGCAATGTGGGCATTAAAAGGGTGGCATGTCTTCTTTGGAGTTTAGCAGGCTTGAAAATTGACATCATGACTGTCCTCATTCTATGTGAGAGCTCAGAGTTTTCTGTTTTTATTTTTATTTTATTTTCTCTTGGATCTGCTGTATTGATTGAAAGGCTTAACTTACGGAAGCACTAATAAAAGGGATTACTGTGAGTTATTTACTTGGTTTTACGATTGATGATGCAGTGCAACTCTGTTCAAATCTTTTCTGAAAATGGTAAATGGGTGCTTCCACAGTTTCAGTTTTTTTGTTAGATAATTAAATATTGTTAATGCAATTATAATTATGATTAGTAAATTTTAATTATTATTAATTTAATATTCTATTTAGATGTATTAAGCAAAATACTGTGGCAAAATCTTATGAAAAGAAAAGGTGATTATCATTCAGTTAGTTCTGAATAGTCTAAGTGGGATTAATTTGTGGATGTTGCATCTCACCTAATGAGTATGTAGAACCTATGTGGCAATTTAAGATTAGTTAGAATTTATGGAATTCGATTCGAGTTCAGTCAAATTAGCTGAGTGCGAGTCAATTTTGATTAAAAAAGTTTGAGTTCGAGACGACTAAAATTTGATTTCCAGTCATTTTGAAATATATATATATAAAAAAAAAAATCTATAAAATGTGGTGAAGAATTAATCCGGCACGTTGATAACTGTGGTTGATTTTTAAAAGTTATATATTTATTAAACAGTAAAATTCTGGCTTACTGGAGAATCGTACATAGGGTCAAATAGATGAGATTCAATTAAGAAATCCTTACCGCGAGGTTGGGCATCTTAATTTAGCTTAACAACCCAACTATTTAGGCTTAGCTAACTAAGTCTAAGCCTTAGTCAAACATGTCTTAAATTGCGGTTATTGTTGTTGAGATCTGAAGTCAAATATATTATAATTTTAATCCACCAGTTAAATCATGTGTTAAGAGTTGCAGTAATTATACTTTTGGCTTTATAAACTTATTCTGAGGTGTGATTTCACACAGTTTTTTTGTTTTTGTTTTTGAAAGAGATAATTAAGAGAGTAAATATTTGACCTGTTCAGAGTTAAATTTAATACGTCACGATACTTAGATAATGTGGATTATATCTAGACCTAAATTGAACTAGACCACGATGGATTCTATTATAACGGTCGAAGCCACTTAATTGGTTACTATAGTTCTAATCATTGACAGGTCAAGACGGTTCCAGTACTTGTTTGGGCTTCCTTTACATATTGCTTGGACTGCATACAGCCTTGCTCTATGAAGAAACCCTCTCTTCCACTTTAACTCGTCGACCCACGCGGCTCATGGGCCATCCTAGCCTCTGATTTTTCTCCCAATCAGCTCCTCTACCTCTAAAGATCTCCCTTGAAGCTTCGTACCACTTTGTGACAGCCTAGAGAGGTCGGCACCTGAGAGCTAAGCCTTCTCAGCCACCTTGGAACCCTCCATTCCAAGTGGTCTGCTATTGCTGGAGAGGTCGAGAGCCTTCCAATGCATCTTGAGGAGACTCTTGAAGTCTTGGTTCAGCCCAATTCAATATAGATTCCACCTCCTTTCTCCTACAAAAGAAATCCATCTTCAGTATGTTTCTTTCTCTACTCTTTATGATGGGGCTAATAACCTCTGTGCTGAGGCTCACCATTATTATTTATTTTCATCAACCTTATTCCCGAATGCTACATGTACAAGTTTAAATTGTCATAAATTAAATTATTTGTGCATATGGTTCATAGGTGCATTTTTTTCTCAAGTGGCGAGCAAGTGTGAGTGGTAAAATTGTAAAAAGTAAGAAAAGGTACAAATAAAATAGCAAGAAGTAAACTTTATGATGCAGAGCAACACTAGGGTTTGGTGTTGCCGGGCTCTAATGCAATCCTAGGGTTTATGAATGC
Source organism: Gastrodia elata (assembly GCA_016760335.1). Classification (NCBI taxonomy): domain Eukaryota; kingdom Viridiplantae; phylum Streptophyta; class Magnoliopsida; order Asparagales; family Orchidaceae; genus Gastrodia; species Gastrodia elata. Next base: position 72,176,981 of record CM028671.1, on the reverse strand, counting down.
TTGTGAATGCAGATGTTTTTCTTTAAGATGTATTTGGAAATTTAAGCACTTTTCACGCAGCCGTTTTAGATCAATTAAGCTTCAGCATTTACCTACGAAGATTTCACAGTAATTTGAAAATAATTTTCGTTGGCAATGGGGTGTCCTGAGCCACGAACAGGAAGAGCGGTCGACACCAGTTCCGGATCAAAGGAAAGGCTCCGGTCCGGAAAAGTAACTCGCACTTCGAGTTGTACTTGCCATACGGGTGTGTTCGGAGGCGTTTCCGTTCCGAAACCACTTGATTTAGATTTGCGCTCCTACAAATAATTTCTACCAAAAAATCGCACAAGAAATTAATTGAATAAATTCAGTTTAGGTATAGGAAGAACGAATACACGCCGGTTTAAACCGGGAGCGAGAAGGGTGATCCGAGTAGATCTCTTGCAGCGGCTAAGGCAATGACGGCTGGGCTGTGGAGGCGGCTGGACAGCGGTGGCTGGGGCAGCGGCGGCGGCGGCGGCGGCGGCAGGGGCAGTGACAGCAGCTGCGGCTTGCAGCGGCGGCCGGGGCAGCAGCGGCGAGGGGTGGCCGGCAGTGGCAGCAGCGGCAAGGGCAAGCGGCAGCGAGGGCAACGGCAGCGGCGGCTGACAGCAGCGGCTGGGCAGCGGCGGCGGCTGGACAGCAGCGGTGGCAGGCAGCAGCGGCTGGGCAGCGGCAGTGGCGGCCGGACAGCGGTGATCGGGCAACGGAGGCGACTGGGCAGCAGCTGTCCTGTAGGGAGATGTCCGAAGGCAGCAAGGGGAGGGGTCCGGAAGGTGGCGGCTAGGGTTTGGAGAGGGAGGATTTGGAAACTAGGGTTTCCCGAGGGAAACAAGAGCCGTTCTCGCTGTTTGGAGAAAACTCAGAATTTCTATTTATCAAAACTGAAATTAACATACACATCTTGGGTATTTATAATACCCTCAAAGCAATCTAGATCTTAAAGTATTTTTAATAAACGATCGGAGGGCTAATATTCGTCCCTCCGATCAATACATGAAACAGACAAAAATAAATGCGAAAATAAAATTGAAACGGACGAAAATAAATGCATAAAAATAAAACTGAAATATCAAGGCCGGTATGGGTCCGGGCGGGCTCGGCGGCGGGACCCGCGTTGAAGATGGTCCCCATCACTTTATCATATGTCGAATCAATAGAATGCTCACTACACTATGAGCCTTAAAACCGATTTGCCTTCTCGAGATTCAAACGTATATGAAAGTTCATCAGTCCTTATATAAAAGCAAAGAGGTTTGCCCCTTCTTATTAGAATCAATTTGTTCTTCGTATGCCCTAACAACATTACTTATATTGATTCATATAAAATCTCACCCAGAATAAGAACTCACCAGTTGATCATTGTTTTCATAGGATTGGTTGATAGCCTATCTATGTTAAATTGTGTTCAATTTTCACATAACAACTTTTCATGGAAGATTTCTTAAAGGAATGCAAGCTCAATGGGATTGTAACCATGGAAAAATTAAATATAATAATTCAGAGCTCTAAATTCACTATATACATGATTTCCTAAGCCAAGTAAGAAAGTCTTAATTTCGACCGGCAACGCATTAATTTATTAATAGGAATGTGTCGTGCATGTCATTGGTTTGCGCATAAGAATGGACAAAATCTCTAAATTAGTAGACTACATTTAATTGAAATAATATTTAAATATCTAAATATAACACTATCATTTAATTGCATGTTAATTTTCATATAAAAGCCAAAGTTATTTTAGAAGATGAATTAGTAGACTATACTTTATCCAACGATAAAAAAAAGGAAAGCATTTAACAGAAGTGTACTTAAAAGATGATGTCAATGCTGAATCTATAGATCATTTGGGGAAGTAGTGGCACATATTATACCTCAAATTTATGAAAAAACTTAGGATATATATAGATAAAAAATTTAGGATATATATATTTAAGATGTTCTTGTTATGACAAATACTTCAATAATATCTTGAAATGAATTTGGGAACTATTTAAGAGTCACAGGAATTGAACTATGCTCAATATTATAATTTAATAGAATATTACTTGCACCTAAATATTGCAACTAATCTTCAATAATTTATACTTATCAAATAATATTTGATTATCAGAATAACTGAGCAGTCATGCTATATTTAGATAATTTCATCGTTAAGTACTCTTATATATTTTATGATAAAATATTAATTTCATATACGAATTTAAAAATTTAAACATTTGTAAAAAAATAGAGATATACATAATCATAAGCAGAGGTGTATATAAATAAACTTATTTTCTTACATTTAATAAACTCCCTCATCAAATATATTTTTCGTTAATAAAATATATTAGTTTAGATCTTAGAGCTGATATATATATATATATATATATTCTTATTACGAAAATGTTTTAATATCCGAATGACTTTCAAAATAGAACTTCAGCTGCGACAAAAAATAGAAAAATTTCCAGGCGAAGCGGAGGAGAGGAGGTTTTGACAGAGAGCTGAAGAAATTCGTGAAAGAGGAGAGAAGAAAAAAAAGAAGAGGAGTAAGTCGCGAAAGATTCATCCCCGACGAAATTATGGGGAATTCGCTTGGTTGCTCGGCCTCTGGAGAACGCCTTGTCTCAGCGGCGAGAGATGGGGATCTCATTGAGGCTCGCATGCTGCTGGAATTCAACCCTTGCCTTGCCAAATATTTCACCTTCGGCGGACTCAACTCTCCCCTCCATTTTGCTGCAGCAAAGGGCCACTGCGATGTCCGATTCTTCTCCTTGCATTTCCTGCCATTTCTTTTCAAGATTTTCTGTAACCCTTGCCTTTTTTTTTTTTTTTTTTTTTTTTTTGATCGGCGATTTCAGATAGTTGCGCTGCTGTTGGAGAATGGGGCGGACGTGGATTCAAGGAATTATTGCGGCCAGGTTCTTGGATTTCTCATCCGATCTTAAATTCTTGAGGATTATTGTTTGATTTTTTTTTTTTTCGTTTTTTCTTTTATCGTGTTTCCCCTTAGACGGCATTGATGCAAGCTTGTCGGCATGGGCACTGGGAGGTCGTGCAGACGCTTTTGCTCTTCCGATGCAATGTACTTTCATCTTCTTCCTTTTTCTTACTTCCTCTTAGGGTTCTTTAAATTTGCATTTTTTTTTTTCCGAAAATGAAGAGCCGCTGTTGTGAAATCGTTGAATGTTTGAAACAAATTATAAATAATTATGTTTTTTTGTACTTCATGTTAATCTCAATTACAACCGAAGAAATTTCTATTACTAAATTCTTTATTCTTCAAAACTGTTTTCTAATTTCTGGCACATGAATGAGTCTAGATCGTTATTGTTTGATTCATTCAAATTGAGCTTTGGGGGTTATGAATTTTATTCTTACGTTTATTTAGGTTACTCGTGCGGATTATCTAAGCGGTAGGACGGCGCTTCACTTTGCAGCCGTTGACGGCCATTTGCGGTGCATAAGGCTTTTGGCTGCAGACTTTGTCCCGAGCGCTGAATATGGGACATCAGCATCTGCCATTGATTCATCTTTGGGACATAGATATGATAAGATGTATGTTTTCTTAATATTTTCTTTAAACTTTTTCTTGCGACAATCATGGAATTTGAGAAATTTATTGCTTATTCCATTTTTGTTTGTGGAAGTGCTTTGGCAAAGTTCGTCAGCAAGCCAGCTGATGGGGGCATCACAGCTCTTCACATAGCAGCTATGAATGGATATGCAGAATGCGTTCAGCTGTTGCTTGATTTGCATGCTAACTTTGCAGCTGTGACATTTCATTATGGATCTTCGGTGAATATGATAGGTATGAGGCTACTTTATTATTGTGCAAGTATTTGGTTAATGAAATATTATAGATAGATTTTTACTTAATTTCATTAACAGGAGCAGGAAGCACTCCGTTGCACTATGCAGCTTGTGGAGGGAATCTTAAATGTTGCCAGGCATATTCAGTTTCATCACATCACTTTTTATGTTGATGTTTATGTTTTTGATCAGATCTTTGAATGATTGATGTGTGTATTTTAAGTTGTCTTTCCCTGTTTTGCCTTTTGGCAGTTACTTTTGTCTAAAGGTGCTAGCCGATTAACACTGAACTGTAACGGGTATAATTAAACTTTTTTCATTAATTCTGTTTACTTTAATGTGTTTTGTTGTTTGCTTTTATCTCCTTTTTAAATGTGTATCATGCATGTATTCTTAAATGTACTTGTATCTTTTCAGTTGGCTTCCGGTTGATGTTGCCAGGCTATGGGGACGCCATACCATTGAACATTTACTTGCACCAAATTCTGACATGATCACTCTAGTTTTTCCGCCATCTAATTATCTCGCATTGCCTCTTATGAGCATTATTAATATAGCAAGGTGGTGAGAATCATTTTTATTATTATAAGTACCTCTGCTCGCAATTTCTCTATGACACTCTGTCCATTCATTTTGGCTTCCAGTTCTTGTCTTGCAGCAGCCTATAACCATCCATATTCTACCTATTAAAATAGACATGCTTAGCATTCTGAAAGCTGAACACGCTAATGAAATAATTATATTGATGTGATGTTAGAATATCTGTTTTCAAAATCTAACCAAGTTGATTTGCTTAGAGTTTTCATCACAATATTACATTATTAATCTTGCACTAGTTCTGTAGGGAATTATATCCTTGTGTTATTGTTGTTCAGTATAACCAACTGTGCCCGTATGCCTGATAACCACAATGTTGAATTCCTACGCTATTGCAACATATAGATAAAAATGAATAATTAGAATCATGAATGTTCAAAATAAAATCAAATGAGCACCAGACAGACTGACTTGCATTAAGGTTGAAGTTAAATGATTAGACTGCATTATATCGTAGTTATCAATAGCATGTGCTATGTCAAGGTGCAATGACTTGATAAAACCAATTTGTGAGGCATGCCATGCTAAAATGGTACCAAATCACATATGATGAAGAGTGACATGTGGTTTATTTCATCTAATGCATTGTAAATGGAACTTATCCAATGATCAATCAGATTCTAAAAACATGTTAGGTGTTGTTCATTGTGAATAAGCTGCAAATTGTCAGAGATATATGTTGACTTGGGAATCCAACTCTCAATTCTTACTATCATCATTGCAAAAAAATTTAAAAGTGTAGAAAAATGAAAAAGTGGAAATTCTCTTTCAAATTATATTGCAATAGTTTGAAATAGCAGTTTAATAAAGAGCCAATGCCTATATATTTGCAACTTTCCTAACTAGGCCAACAAGAAAAAAAAACAACATTTTAAAGTTATGTATTGCAGTATTTTCAATTAGCAGATTTATATACAACAACCAAAACTTAATCCAGCTAATATTAGTATATTGCATGAATCCTTTTCTTTCACTATCTCTTATAAATAGAAAAGCCCCACCTTAAGATCCAAGCATGTTAGATTATTCATGATAGTTTCTTGTCATGCCTTTGTTAGCATCAATATTGCAATTAACATTTCTCCTTAAACGTGCATGGAGATTTTTTAATTTTTTGTAATGCTTTTGTGAATATTCTTAAATTATTTCTTGTTCTCTTTGGCGAAAACATGAGCAATTTTAGATTTGATTATTAATTATTGGTTTAGATTTGAAAGTAAAAAGTAAGAAAAGTAATATTAAATTTAAGATATATATATATGTATATATATATGTATATATAACTAAAACATAAAATTTAAGGAGCATAAATTAGGTATTTTTAGTGTTAAATGAGCGAAGACTTACTTTGTAATATTAGCTTTAATATTATAAATCTTGGATGAGTTCAAGAGAATTGGTGTACCAATTTACAAGAATAAATGTGATGTTTAAAACTACAAATTATAAGTAGAACTAAACTTTATGAACTATCTATCATATGGAGGATATATATTCACAAATTAAATGTCTCTCAACTTCCTTTTCAATTTGTAAAGCATTTTTGCAGGGAGCGAGGCGTGCAGTCCATTACGGTTTGCGATGACAAGGATCTCTGTCCGGTTTGCCTGGAGAGATCCTGCAGTGTGGTAGCCCAAGGTCAGCCACATGCATCTCTTTTCTGCTATCCATTGTTAGACATTGTACGAGTAGCAAGCATGATCATGAGAAGTGGCAGGTTGCTCGCACGAGTTCTGTGTCAAGTGCGCTCTGTGGCTGTGCTCAACGAGCAAGCACACGAGGGAAACGGTGGGGCCACCGGGATCCATCCCGTGCCCGCTCTGCCGCAATGGGATTGTCTCCTTCGGGCAGCTCCGTGGCAGCCCTGCAGAGGAGCTGGAGCCGGCCCTCTCCCTGCTCTTCTGCAGCCCGTGCATTGTCCACTCGCGACCCCCTGTCGTAGCCTGCAGCCCTCCCCACTCTGCCCCCGCGTGCAGCTGCAGGGACGACGACGGCAGCCTCTCGCAGAGCTCTGCCAGCGGTCGGTCGGACAAGTTTGAAGAGCGGGAGGTGGAGATGGATAGCGTCAGCTGCTCCGGGAGATTCTTCTGGGCCAGGAGGAGGTGCAACTCTTGACCGATGCCTTTTTTATGATGATAATGCGCAGAAGCGGGCAAAACATCTGTTCCGGTTTTTAAATGTGCCGGACCGGTGAGGCTGATTTCATGCCACCCCGTCTTTGAGCTTCTCCTGTAGATATAAATATATGAGATTGAATGCTGCTTCTCCATATCATGCCTTGGGTGAAGTGGCTTTATTGCCTTGCATACACACAACTGCCTAAATTTTTTAAATTACATATCCAGCACTGTCTATATTATTTTCTTTTTCAATGTATTTAATGTGTAAACATCAATTGTTTACTTTGAGAAATGCAAGTTCAACCATTTCTTGCAAATAAGAAAAGATTAAAGAGGCTGTTTGGTATGATAAGAGAATCGGTGTAACTTACAATTTTTTCAAGAAAATTGAGTTTATCAGAGATTAACATTAAGTAAAATAGGTCAAAAAATATTTGCATTACTATATATAGAAGAAAGTAACGCTCAAATATGAAACATTATGAGAATACTCGATATCTTTCAAACGAGAAAATGAGAACGAATTTTGTTGGATCATTCTAATGAATCTGGTTCGAATCTTACTGCGATTTCATCTCATTCGACAAATTCGCTTGTTCGGATGATTCGAAGGATTCGTGTTCAAGCAAAACCGTAAATAAATTTCAGAAAATAATACAAGACAAAATTCTTAAAGGATAATTTCTCTTTCAATTTACTCAAAATATTATATAGAATAATTTATTTTAAGCAAAAAAATATCAAATTTTCAGTAAAATCATCTAATAACAGTGAAGTAACATAATTACATTACAATAAAATTTTATTATAGTCAAATTAATTTACACGTAAATTTCTCAAATTTTTTTATGCCAAATGACCCTACCTGCCTAGAGAGCATACAAAACTCTCCATACAATATAACATAAATAGCACATCTTTTTTATATAAGGAAAAAATAAAAAGGCTCTTCAATAAACATAAAAAAGATTCATTGTTTCACCTCTTCTTGCTGGGTTTGGTCCGGGCCCTTACAGTCTTCTCTAGGTTTCGGATGCGCTGACTGATAGCTGCTGACGAAGAAGACCTCTGCCGCCCTTCCCGAATCTTGTTACTGTTAATATTATTGTCATTGCTGCTACTAATACTGTTGGGCTGCTGCTGCTCAGGTGCAGTTTTCTGGTCAGGCACTGAAGAGGCCGCCGTCGGTTTATATCCGGCGGAGAAGGAGAAGAGGTTAGGCTGAGGAGGCAGTGCTGAGCTTGGCTTTGGAATCATCCCATCGGGAAGATTAAGAAGCTTCCTTATCGGAGCCCGTTTCAGAACTGCATGTGCATATATATGTATAATGGAAGATTGAGGTGCTTAATTTGTGATGAGAAGATGAGCCAATTACCGAATCCGTAGGCAAGCGAGAACAGGTTTGACGTGACCCAGTAGCAGAATATGGCCTGAAGGAAATAAACAAATATATAACAGCAGATTTAAAATTGATTAGCATTGTAGAAATGGAATGCCACAATACACATACATACCTTTGGGAAGCTGGCTGTAAATGGGATGGTCAGTAGACCAAGCCCTCTTGAAAATTTCTTCATTGTGTTGGCCATAGGATTCCCTTCCATACCTTCTTGCATGTTCAGCTGCAATGGAGGGCATAAGCAGCAACCATTCTCATTAAACGAGGGCTGCCTCTAAATCATTTATAACCATTATTAATACTTATATATACCTCCACAGTAGCCAGAAATGATGCAGCGGTCAAAATTGGAAGGATATACAGGTCATCTGGGGTTGTCAAATCAGTAAACCAATAAGCTCCGCCGCCCTTAAAAGATGGAACTTTCTCCACCATGTTCCTGATCTGCTAAACAGTTGGACAGCCATTATTATTTAGGGGTTAAGGTGATCGATAAGGTATAGTATAGAACGGCAAAGGACTAGTCATGTGTCCCCCTGCAGAACAGTAAAGAACCCACCGCCATGAAAAAACATATGAAAACTGGGCCTTGAATGAAAAGTCCCTTTAGTGGTGTGAATGGGGTGACCCCATGCCTGTAAAATTCCAAACAGCAAAGAGCACATTAATATGGCGACAACCTCAGAAGGCACGAGTTGACAAAGAGAATAACACACAAACACACATAAGGCATGACGTCTACAAGATGCTTTCAATATGATACAATAATAATGGCGTCAAAACTATTTCATGTTGAGTTCTTACAATAATGCTCAGAAGGCACGAGTTGACAAAAAGAATAACACACAAACACACATAAGGCATGACGTCTACAAGATGCTTTCAATATGATACAATAATAATGGTGTCAAAACTCTTTCATGTTGAGTTCTTACAATAATGCTTTATTATCAAGCACTTATATCTTTAGCGTTTATATACGTCCTTGCTTCTCCTTCGAGCAGTTAACGATCTTAAATGTATCACATGTGTGAAATGTATTCAGGTGCAATTTGTCAAGTCATGTCCTCGCAATGGCTGGGCTCGTACTTGGTTCATAAACGAGAGAAAGCAAAAGTTTGTTTGCGTTTAAATCATTCAACTATCAAGCCGTACATGGGTGAATTCAAAATTTTTATTGAGCTTAAAATTAGAGTTTGTATTTGGCTCATTTAATAGCGAGCCAAACACAAGCAAATCAAACAAATTAAAACTGCAGAGTTCCAATACCACAATACATATTGAACATCAAATTATTTAATCAAAATCAAACCATCAAGCTTGACAACAAACTAAATGACTACATTAAAAAGTAACATAATTTAGCACATATATACCTATATATATCTATATATATATATATATATATATATATATATATATATATATAAGAGAGAGAAATAGAATATATAATTTACTATTAAAGAAAAGTATATCTATACAATAATACCACTAAGCCTTAATCTTCCCATTTTTTTTGGTCTCCCTCTCTTCTTCCTCTTTTAGCATGGGCAAAATTCGTATACTCAAAACTAACAAGTGCATATAACTATCTATGTTTAATCATAAAACTATCTATGTTTAATATGCCTGAACCATCTCAGAAGATATTATTTAATCTTATCCATTGTTGGAGATACTCCAACCTTACTACGAATTAACTAATTTCTCATTCTATCCTTTAAACCCACTCAGTCACCTTAGCATCCTCGTCTTTGTAAGACTTGTTTAATCAAAAAGAGTTTCTTTTTGTTGACTAAAGTTCATCCCCATATGACATAGTAGGTCGCATAATTGTTCTATTAATTTTACTTTAGCTTTGAATGTATTTTTCGACCACATAACACTCCAAAAGTGCTCCTCCATTTCATTCAACCAGATTGGATCCTATTAATTACATTGTTCTCTATTTCACCATTACTTTGAAAAAATGAACCAAAGTATTTGAACATCTCACGTTTCTTGGACACATGGTCCTCAATAGTTATGTTCTCGACAATACGAATTCTATTACAATTAAACTTACACTCCATACATATAGTTTTAGATCTACTAAGACATAACTTTTTAGATTCTAAAATAATCATCCACAACTTGAATTTTACTTTAACTCCATCTCTAGTTTTATCAATTAAAACAATATCATATGCAAATAATATGCACTAAGGAACCTCGCCTTTAATGTGTTTAATAAGAGCACCATACTCAATACAAGAAGATATGGACTAAGAGTAAAACCTTGATGCGATCTAGTAATAATAAAAAAATCATTAGATATGCAACCTTGCGATTGAACACAAGTTATAATTTCATTATAAATATATTTAATAACATCAATATTATGCTCCACATTCCTTTTCTCTCCAAAAGTCTCCAAAGAACTCATGAACCCTATCATAAGCCTTTTCAAGATCAATAAAGATTAAATAAAAATCTTATTATTTTTCTTTAAATTTTTTTATCAAATTTCTTAATAAATGTTTGAGTTCCATGACAGACCTGCTTGGCATAAAAATAAATTGATTCTTTGAAATGCGAATACCGTGACATAATCTTTATGTAATCACTCTTTAAAAGTTTCAATAAATAGTTAATTAATTTAATTCCCCTATAATTTGCAAACTCTTGAGCATTCATCAGGTATAACAATATCTATATTAACCTCCTTAAGATTCCATCATCTAATTTAGATAAATGTTTTAAATTTAGAGAACTATTTGTATAATAATAAATTTAGATATTTACATGTTAATTATCTAAGTATAAATATTCTAGATAGATTATCTTATTTTACTTATAATTAAATTTATATCCACTCAAAATAATATGAGTGTTAGACTTTTTTATTATCGATAAAACTTCATGTAACATTTTGTACATATAAAATTTAAAGTTGATATATTCATAAAGAAGATTCTTGTAAGAATGACAATAGCGGTAAATACTAATAATATTTGGTTTAAGCTTCTAATGTGTTGCCGAATACAATCGTACAATATTGCTATGCTTGGTTCGTAAGAACAAAGCACAAAATTTATCTTCAATCTCAGCTCATTTCCTTAACAATAAGTAGAACCTGCACTTCTTTTAAAGTCGAGCATGAGTCGTTAGTAAATGGTGATCCTTTTGAAAGTATTTTGTAGGGTGAGCTAGACAGTCAAGTTTTATCATGCCCATGATAGAGCATTCCAATGAACCTAAGCTAGTGATACTGGCAATTAAAAGTCGATAATTTGGTTGACATGCTAAGAACGAAGGTCTTGAGCGCAAATGAGCTGTTTTGACTTGCTCAACAATGAGATTCAACATGTGTGTCAAAAATATGACATCTTTGATAACCCAACCAAAACCTAGCCTAAAACACTAGGTTCAAGTTGGCCCCTTTAAGTTTTGAGGTACGTCCTAGTCAACTTGTCAAACCTAAAAAAGGACAACTATACTAAATTATAAAATATTAATACAAAAAAAGGATATTTGTGATAATAATATACGAAAAAAACTAATGCATTTATATCATATTGTTTATATTCTTGCATTTTTCTTCTTTGCTTAATAATTTTTGGTTCATCCTTGCTCAAAATGGTTGTAAAGTTCTTGTGATGCATTAAGATATTTATGAATTACTTTCATTTCTACTAACTTTGCACATTTCTATTTTACCCGATTGTACTCTTATTGAAATTGTTGTGGCAACCTTTTCTAACTTAGCTTAAATCCAACCTCAAAGAAAAGTCCTTCAAAAGATTCATGCAATTAAATGAAAGGATATCATAGGATTCACATAATAGGGTGTACCGATGTTGAGTTCTAAAGCCTGTTGGATGAGCTTTTGTATATGTTTTTGACAGGACTCTGTCATGAATGATTGGCTTGATCCTTTGGAGAATTATGCGAAAGACAGTAGTGAAGAGTCAGGCTGGACTTCAAAGGAACTATGCCAATGAAGTTTCACTAAAACGCAAGTCTAGGCTTTGAGTTATGCACGGACATCACACCAGATGATTGATTTGGGCTATTAAGTAACAAGGCGGTCAGTAGGTGCTCTGTTAAGACACTAGATAAGATTAAGATGTGGATAAATGAAACTACGAGATTGAGTTTCTGTGTTTTTTTTTTGAAGATGTCTGAAAAAATTCAGCGCCAAATCCAATTGGTGAGCCGAATTCTATTGTTTTAAAAGTTGGTAAAAAAAATTCTTTCATGAAAGGTGATGCGATGAGATAAGTATCATGGTGCTAATAGTGGTTCTTAGCAGACAAGTTTTATCCCAGTTTTTTTTTTCAAGTCATGTAATTAGAAATAAGAATGTAAGTTTAGATAAGGAAAACATAAGCATCCGGATATTTTGATAAAGTAGTACTGAAGTTCTTATTTGTATAGTTTGAGTAAAAAAGAAACATCATGTAGTGTGGGAGTTTAAAGTGGTTAATGAAGTAAACAATTGTTGGAGATGCATAGAGCCAAATTGTAGAGGAAGAGAGACAACTCAAGAGAGTTTGACTAAGTTCGAAAATGCATTAATGTTTGCTTTCAGTCACTCCATGTTGAATTTGAAAGCATGGAGTATAGAACAAAGCCAAATTCCTAAGTTATTAAGTACACAAGTAAATTTATTAATTTCACCACTAGAATAAGATTGAGAAGATAATAAAAGCATTTAATTATTTTTCTTTCTTTAATAGAATAAGAAAATACATATAATGCACCAAATTTAAGAACACGTGAATAAAACCAACTGAAGAAAGAAGAGGCGCCTATAAAAACAGCATAAAGGTGGCGATTTTTAATGGTGGGAATAGAAGCAGGTCCTCAGAGTTCTAAACAAACAAGTTAAAGCAAAAAAGCAAGCATAATGTGCTGAGGATGCAGGCCAATGAAGCCGTTGCGATCAGGCTAGTTAATAGGAAGTGCAAATGCATGTGGTTGTTGGATCTTTGATGTGGTTTAGCAAAGCACATCTACTAAAATGCATGTGACCGACGTGATCATGCTTAATGGTGATAAATAATGATTTTGCTAAGAGCTTGAGGCGGTAGAAAATAGTGTCAGGCAATGTTGAAGTGAGTAATGAAATAGTTTGTATTTTGTCATGCCCTAGGCCATGGAAGTGTGCTCAGCCATTGAAAGATTCAGGTAGCTATAAGCAGATGGGTGGAAAGTATGGGACATTTGGGTTTGCCAGTGGATTATAAGGATTTGTAGATGAAGGTGTGGAAGTTGTAAGAAAGTAGTAAGCTCTTATTTTGTGATTGGTATAGAGAAGTTTTTGGTTAAGAAGAATCCTAGTGAAATCTTCTAATTAGATGGCACGTATTCTAGCAGTAACAGAGGTGACAAGGACTGAGCATGCCCAAGAGTTGAAAATAGACTAAAGACAAATTGCTAATAAAAAACGAGCACTTGCACCGGCAAAATTATGAGTAATAATTTGGGTTAGCAAGTGAAATGCACCATAATAAAGAGCCTTTCTTCATTACGAGTAATTAATATTCGTGTTGTTGGATTTTAAATTGAAAGGGTGGGACATAAATTGCGAGGATTCAAGGTATATCCTTATTTAGAGCTTGTGAAAATACTGGTTTTGTGAGGGATGAGATGCTTCAGTTTAGTTTTAGGTGTTCTTGTTGGCGACATGAGAATTCAAAAGTTGTAGAATTGTGCCATCTATGTACCCATTAGGTTATGGGCTCTAAGAATACAAAGAAATTAAGGGCACCAAAGGGATAATTGGTTTTATCTAGCCTTACATTAACTGGATGATGAATATCGTATGAGGTAGTGAGAGAAATGTGTGCATGGGAGATAATAGTAAATATTGGTGTAGATTGAGAGATGTCTTTGTCAGCCATAATGGAAATTATGTGAGATAGAGAATCAAGGAAATAATAACGATGATGGTGTAAATCAAAAAATAGTTCATGATGTTGATGAGAAAAAGAATCAAGTTATGGTTACAAAGATACTAAGATAAGTAAAGTGCTAGAGATAGGGGAATCAAGGAAAGAGTTTAGAGTATAAACTAAACATAGTTTGATCAACTTCAGTTTGAAATATTTCCATCAGTTGCACTCCAGTAAAGCAACGTTAGAAAACAAAGGCAAGTTGAAAAATAAATCCAGTACTACTTGTTTTCTCTTCTCTATGGAATGATAAATGCAAATAGAATGATATTGGGAATTGGTTGTAATGGGTATCAGTTAAGGAGGAGAATGGGTGCCTTTTTGTTTGTAGGAATGGGATTCATTCAGAGACTAAGAACATTATATCATGCCACAATTTGTAAAGAAACGAGACACAAAAAGCACCTAAGCAAATGAAAAGGAATGATAAGCATTACAAATTCTTGATTTACACATTATAGTATACATAAAGGCTATCAATGCCTATGTAGTTACAAATTACATAGGTTGTTTATAAACTATAGTGGGTTGGTGAACTAGCAACTTGTGTTTGGCTTAATAATTTTCATGCTCACTCTTTAAAAAAATGCATCTAGGTAGGGGTAACAAAGTTTAGGCTTTTCATCATCAGTTCAAGATTAGGAGATGGCCTTCAAACAAAGCAGAAGGGTGTAAGGTGCACATTTTGTAGGCTGTGCTAGCAATTGAAATGAACACATCTAAATTGCTCTCCAAACACAATGAAAATAAAATATAGCTACAAACTTGACATTGTCAAACATAAATCTGCATGTTCACGTGGATATAATGAATTAAGAAAAGAAGCATACTTCTTGAATAATGCCTTCATTCGTTTTTTATTCTCCTGAAAAGTCTCTGGATTCATATTCTGCAGCAGGTTTTCCAAAATCATTTAATGGGGGAGAGAAATGCAATGAAATATCATTCATAACAAAGTTTCTAGCGTTTAGTTCATTTAAATGGCAAAAATAGACAAAAAAGGCTTCCAGGGTGATTCACATCTGCCTAGCAAAGTATAATTTGTACGCCAAAATTTATGGCAGATATCATACTTTATCAATTTCTGCCTTGAGCTTCTCCAACTCAGGTCTCATCACCTAGGAATGAAAATAAAAATAATAATAATTAAAGCGTTTAAAGAACAATGCAAACATTGCCGCCTCAATGAAACCACAAAATTAGCAGAAATCATTATTTTCGTTTGCATGCATAGTCTGATAGAGAAGAAACTTACATTTAACTTTATGGTAGCCTTCAACTGGTTTATTAAAAGAGGAACAGTAGCCCCACGAATCAACAAAGTGGTCAAAGCGATTGAAGCCCACCTGCATTAATTGAGCAGTAATAAACATCAAAACTATAGCAGCGAAAGAAAAAGCAAAGGTTCAGGTGCACATATTGTATAACAATCAATTGTAGAAACAAGAGAAGAAGACCGAACCAATTTAAGCCAGAAAGGGAATGCACCGAATCAATCAAGTGCTGGAGTGCAGCCACGGGTAGAAAAGAATCCGCCGCAGCAGCCGCTACTTCACCGGGAAATGGAGCTGGAACAGTGGACGTGGCTGCCTCAATTGCGGTGTCCACTTTAGTGTCCGTCAAAACATCTGCAATATCGCTCATATAGCCTATTTCATTCGATCCTTCGGCACTGGAAGAAAAGCATCGGGAAGATCGATCGATTCCCAACGGCAAGTAAAATCTCATCCTCCTGCAATCAGGAGCTGGCGATCTGAAGCAGGAGAACAGTCCCGAAGATGAGGAAGGAGGTTGCATCAATAGGATCGGCGAAAGCGTCGCAGATTGAGGGATTCCAGATAGCTCACAGTCATCTTGAACGATGTGGACAAGTGAAGGGCGGAGTCTTTGGCTGAGGGTATTGTAACCAGTGGAAAGAGCCTTCCGGCTGCAAGCCATTTACAAAAGGAAGCAAATAATGCGCCGGAAAGCACTGGAAGATACGGGAAGAGCCGCGGCCGGCGAAGTGGCAGTGAGATTTTAGGGTTGCCGTTTGCCTACCTTTTTTATTACTTTCTGCTTTTTTTTACGTGTCCCCACTCGAAATTTTGGGTTCCCTTAAATATTTATACAGAGTGTGTTTCTACACTTAACTGTTAATATACATAAAAAAAAAAAATATATATATATATATATAATACGTAAGTAAATTATTAGTTTAATATATTTTTTTTTTATGAAGTATATATGCAAAAATTATATAAATTTTTTTTTTTATTAATTCTGAATATTTTTTGATATATATTTTTATATAAGCATATTATTTTTTTTATATAAATACTTAAGATTTATAATTAAAATATTCATTTACTTAATTAATATATTAACTAATTTATAGAATAAATGAAAAATAATATATAACTAAAAATAAATAAATAAATAAATAGAAATTTAAATATTAATCATTTAAAAATCAACTTTAAAAAATTATAGATAAAATATTTATTTAAATACATTTAACTAATAATTTTGTAATTAATAAAACTATAACCAAATTCATGATAATAGCTAAATTTTAAATTATAAATAAGTTCATATTAAATATTAATTAGATGTAATAAGTACATATCAAATCTTATTTAACTGATAATTATTATTGTTTGTAAATAAGATAGTTGCTAACTTTATTAGTTATTTAATAATTAAACGTTTTATTAAATAATATAATATAACTAATTAATAATGTATAGTTAACCTAATTTATAATAACATTTTAAATTAATTTTGAGCAAAACTTGTAGATTGTTGCTTAAATGGGTTTGCACTATTTTAATTTAAGCTCAGAGGATTCTCGCTAAAATTTTACCCCGCTACAAAAGTGTCATCTGCTAAAATGAGCCGAAATCCAGTTTTTGCTGAAATTTACCTTTACGCGAATGAATGATTCTCCAGCTCAGTGGAGGCGTGTGATTCGTGTTTGAAGACGCTATGACGAAAATAGGGCGGAGCCGAAGGCCCATCTCTCTCGTGCCTCTCTCCGACTTTTGCTTTGCCGCATTCTTCTTTGAAAAACCGTCAATGGCTTCAAGCTCATTGACGCTCCATTCTGATTCACAGTTGGCTGCATTTTTGTTATCGAAAGAAGTGGATTTTTTTCCGCCAATTTGTGGAAGGTTGAGTCAGGAAATGCATTGTCATTCATTACCCTCCGCAGCGAAAAGCAAGAGGTGTTGGGGTTGGCTGGAATCTTGGCGCGAGAGGAAGACACTTGTCAAATTGCGAGATTGCTTTTATTCATTAATTTATCTCAAACAGAAAAATTCAAAGAAAGCAAAGTAATTAAATCAAATTATAATCAGATTATAATATAATAAGATTAATTTTAATAAAAAAGTATTTATTATGAGCTCAATAAATAATTTTTGAATTTGCGCTATCTATATTAGTTTTTGAATTTATTTTAACTTAGATAACGTATATTATTTTATTTCATGCTTTTTATTTATCTTAAGGTTCAAATCAATCAATCTTAAATAGCATGCAATATAAATTTTAGCATAATAATACCGAATTATTGCCTAACGAATGATAAGTTGCATTTTTTTTTTAAATAAAAAATGCTTCAATACTCACCCCAACACATTTTCTTAAATTATTATTAATTTTTAATAAAATTTTAATCATCCAGTGAATTTTAAGTCCATTAATAATTAAGAGATATTGAAGGAGATATTGTAATAACTTACGAAATGAAATTAAGTGAACTTTAAATATAAAATAAATAATTGACTTGCAAAACTTTAATTTAAAACATAAAATAAAAGTTCACGAGGCTCTCCAATCACTGGCTTACTTATATATCAATCAACACAGTACCAAGCAGTTAAAGCTGTTTTTACTGCGAACAAAACTCAAACACCTGGCGGGCGGCTGATCACTACTCTAGATTCGTATGAAGTAACCGGAGCTCCGCCGGCGTCCGGCCGAGCTCCTCCGCCAGGCGTGCCACAACCATCTCGAACAGCACGAACATAGCTCCCTCGTACAAGCTCCCCATCGGTAGCCTCACAGCACCAGAACCCTGCTCCGCATCATCGTCCGCCATAGTCCGTCCGGGAAGGTGCGCAATTGCATCTGCCAAGCGGCACGCCTCGCCTCCCGACCACGGCCGAGCGGTAATCAGAACAATCCGAGCCTTGAAGGACTTGGAGATTCGGCAGATGGCATCGACGGTGGAGAAGCCGCCGGGACCGGCGGAGGCTATGAGGAGATCTCCGGCGGCGATGGGCGGGGTAGTAACATCGCCGACGGCATGGGAGGAGAGGCCGAGATGGAAGAGGCGCATGCAGAGAGCCTTCAACATTAACCCTTCCCTGCCAACACCATGAACGAAGATTTTTTTTGATGCGGTCGCCGCTCGGGCGATCTCCTCAACAAGGACTTGGAGGGGTAGTGGGAAGTCGCCGGAGGCGGAATACGAGGGCGGAGAGGCGAAGACGGAACTGATTTGCTGGCAAATTCGAGCGGCCATGGCTGCGGATGTGTAGTCGCTCATTTGTTTCAAAGCGAAATTTCAGACTCGAATTAAGCAGGGGACTTTGCTAGGAATTTCTTGCTTTTGAAGAATCCTGTTAGAATGGGAAAATTTTTAGTTTTCCGCTGCACTTTTGTGCAAAGCACCGAGTAGCATAGTATTATCGTTTTTTCTCTCCTACTTTTTCCTCAAATCAAATTATTCATGTTACTTTTTTTTTTTTTTTTTGAACATTTAAGAGAACATCCTTCATTTTAATTCCAATAAAATAGACTGAATCAAATAGCTATGTCTAAAACATTACAACTAATGTGTTAAAGTTAGTAAACAAATATAGAGGCCAATGCACTATAAAAACCATCATAACAAATAGTATTATTGTAGCTATTATGATAGCTAGAAATATTAATTTTGTGCTCCTTTTGGGTGCACGAGCACATCATCAATCTGAAGCATCCTACTAGCCGCCAGCTCTGTGAACCGCCACAACAACAACAACATTCTTGATAGCAGAACAGACCGAAAGGAAATAACATTGAGGTTTCATACCTCCTTCTGTAAGGGAAACATCATATATATGCAGCATAGAAAATTTATAGGCATTTGAACTCATGTTGCAGCAACAAAATGTATCTCAACAAAAGAATTCGAATCAATGGGATACCTTTCATAGCAAAGCATTTCCAATATAAAATAAGCAGCTTAGAAACAATGTAGGATAAATCTCACAGTATAAGCAACAATAATATGTATCATAGGATACACCCTCCAAAAAATACCCAATATCCATCATAATAAACGCATTACCAATTTCGATATTCAACATAATAAAATTGCACCCAATGTCCAACAATAAAATCGCACCCCGTATCCACTTAAGAGCCCTAGTATTCAACAATAAAATCACACTCTATATCATTCCAGTATAAGCTCAGCCAATAATATGAAAACCTGTTAATCACAAGAAAGTAAGTTCAACTAATTTAGAGTTAAATTTCTCCATAAGAATTCCAATTTCTAGGTTCAGCAAGTTGAACTCAGTAGCTACACCGCTTCCAATAACCCCATACTATCATAATGAGCCCAATCAGTTGGAAAATTCCTATCAAAATGGTAATTTGCATTAATGCCAGAAGAAATGGATAAGTAAAAGCAGCACATATGCTATAACATAATTGAAAAAAAACTTTTGATAGAAATTTGAACAAAAGTAAAGAATCTATAATCATCAAACCAACAACTTTCGAATACACTTCTTCAAACTCAATTTTAAAAGTTACAACTCTATTAAAAGTACTTGATACAATTTTATAACAATAAAAAAATTGATTCTAATTCAGCATTAGTTCCAATAACACAACATTTAAAATTGAATCCAAACCGATAAATAGATAGAGCTTCCAGGT
Source organism: Gastrodia elata (assembly GCA_016760335.1). Classification (NCBI taxonomy): domain Eukaryota; kingdom Viridiplantae; phylum Streptophyta; class Magnoliopsida; order Asparagales; family Orchidaceae; genus Gastrodia; species Gastrodia elata. Next base: position 72,157,188 of record CM028671.1, on the reverse strand, counting down.
ACTCAAAATAAATGCTTTAAAAGAGAATAAAAATTATAAAAGTAATAGATGACCTTCATGCAATTAATAATAAAAATAGATTTGACTATGGCTCAAATATCTTTAAACGGTTCCTAACCATAGTATCTTGTTAAGATTAAGAAGTATCTGTTCAAATATAGAGAAGAAATTTGATCAAGTTGGTCGGCCATCCTGCTTAGAGCCAATTTTATCATAGCCAATCAATGCAAAATCAAATCCAGTCCCTTTCTTTACCCCAAGTCACATCGAATTGAAAAAGAATATCCTTACTTATTGTAATTACACAACTAGCATGCTTTTAGATGATTCTTTAACATTTTTTTCTTTCGAAATATTACAAATAATAATACCACATAAAATAAGTTTTGGATTCCTAATTTTTGTTTTTCCATTGTGCACAAGTTTTCAAAAGCTGAAGCAAATTAAGATACCAACAATCATAATATCTCTTAAGAGCTTAAATGAGAAATTGTAATTAAAATAAATGTTATTTAAGGACTTATCACCTTCACCACATAAAATACAAAGTGTGTTGTAGCAATGTGATGACCCATATTAGGTTGATAAAAACCAAATTAATATCGGATGCCTCTTTCAGCATGATCATATTGGTAGTTAGATAAAATAGCAGTTAAACAAACATCTAAAGCCATTCAATTTATAAGAAATAACATTCATTCAATTTAAAGTAAATAATATCCAATATTCATTATACATAAAATAATTATCCCTTGGAGGGACAATTATTTTCCCTCGCAATGCCTTTAGACTATATCAACTGCCTCCAGCTGTATCTGATCTGACATTATGCCTTTGTGCACATTCTAAATACAATGGATATAAAAATATACTTAAAGCAAAGCGAAAAATAAAAATGATAATAATTGTAGGAAAAATATAGTTTATAGCCAAAAAGATAATCACAACTCCTGCAAAATAAATGTCATTTTATCATATGCCAAATTTCAAATGAAAAAGGAATAATTGCGTAAAAATTCATGTTTATGTTTATGACTTGATATTATGAAGCAATGTGAAGGCACCTTTTAAAGGCTCAAGATGACATCATATATGCAGTTAAGCATCACCTTCACCTGGTGTGGCGGCCCTGCCCCGCCGTGGTCCTGTTAACTCTTAAGTTAACATGATTACGGTGGAGGGGTTACCAAATGACAAGGTCCCCACTTAAGATTGGATTAGACACACATTCTAATCCAATTTAACTAAGGACTTTGCCATTCATCCCAGATTTTATCACTAAATGATCATACAAGAACTCAGAGTGCGGAAGCATAAAATATAACATCCATCCAATACAGTATAAATACAATAATACAGAATAAGTAAAGTACTGAAAGAGAAATATAAACCTGTATTATTACAACATTTAATAAGTTTAAAAGAACTGAAAGGAAACTCTCAATCTCACTGGAAGAAAGAAAATTAAAACTACAGATCTTCAGGAACGAGCTCCTCCTCCAATGGCAAGCTCTCCACTGGATCTGCTGCTCCAACAAACTCAGAACCTACCATTATCAGTTTTATAATGGTAAGGCCCCAGCCAAAAAAAGAAAAACTGGTTAGACAATATGTCTAAGTACATTTTAGGGCAAACAATTTTATTAAGTTACTTGAATATTACCATAAACCAGTACTGAAGCAAAAAGGTGCAGAAAGCATACAAAAAGAACAGTAATAAGTTATAAGCAAACAGTTTATAACTAAGCAAATAGGAAGTAATACATACCTCCTCCAAGCAACTGCAACAAAGACAGGTAAGTAAAAGAAAAGTAAAACTGTAAGAAAATACAACCTAAATATGCATATGTTCAAACAAAAATATGCTAAATGACATACAACATTTAACAGTGTGAAACTGAAACAAACTATCATCCTAAAAACATAAGAAAACAGCAAGTAGTACTAGCATCCTATATAGTGTAGGAAAACTGTAGTAAAACAATGCTACAATGCAGAATATACAAGAAAAACAGTAACTACAAACTAAAACTACAGTGACTATATAAGTCACTTGAACTGAACATGAACTCGGCAAATCTTAGCCTGATGAGCTAAGCAACTCTGAACTGAGCATCACTGAAAACTCTTAGCCTGATGAGCTAAGACAGAACTGAATGTAAGTGTATTTGAATTAGTATATCCATATCAGAATCCTGACTCTATAGTTAGTAGGGTGAGAGTCTATCCATCCTATCACTCGGACTAGGCATGGCCAATAGACTGTCTGACATTAAACCCTCGAAAGGTTGCCGACCCCGAACGAGTTGATCGAAGAGGTATACTAATCAAGCTACACCTTACAAACCACTTGTGAAACAAAAACACAATGCTGCTTATAAATATTCCAAATTAACACAAGATATTTATCAAATATCTTATATACATAATATATGTTCAATGTGTAAGGCTCAAAATCAAGGAATACAAAGCATCATAATCAAAGTGCAAGAAACTCTATCTAAAACACAGGTGATATCCATTGTTATCTACTTTATTCGTTCTATTTACTCTAAGTTACATAAGTTTCAGAATCATCAATTCTTACATATTCTGTAACTTAGAATCACGAATCTTACTAATTGAAGATAATTAGGACTGGCCAAGTCCTAATTATAACTTAATCAAAAGATGACTATTTGGTTAAAGTGAATAAATCATCGGCCTAATTTTGTAATTTATTTCATCCTAACCTCATCTTGATTAGCCAAATCAAAATGAAAAGATTAAGAATTAGACTCTAGATGATGGGATCTAATCACTTAATCTAAGGGTCTAAGTTTAGAACCCAAATCTCACAGATTAAGTTAAGGCAAGTCCTAATGATAAATCAATTCATTAGGATAGATTCTCTATTCTTAATTCTAGGGTTTAAAGATCAAATAATCATTTAATAAACTAAGAAAATCTATAAACTAGAAAACTCAAGGTTTTACCTATTGAGTAACCCAATTTACTCAATAGATGAATTCTAACTTAAGATTTATTCCTATTCTTAAGAATTAAGGCTCTTAATTACTAAGAGTATCTCTCAAGACACACATCCTAACTAATGTTATAAGACCTAAGGATGGTCTAAGAATGATTAAAGAAGGAGAACACTCACTTAGGACTTAGGAATTTTCTTAAGGAGTAAATTTTGAGATTTTAATCAAAATCTAATTTAGACTTGAATTTGATTAATTTCAGTTCTAAATCATTCTATTTACTGATTTTAGTGATTAGAAATTGAATTTAGGGCTTTTAAAGGCTAAACCCTAAATTTGGACAAAATGACCATTTTGCCCCTACTTAAGGGTTCAAAAGATCAAATTTTGATCTAAGGTTTTAATTCTAAAATTTTCTTTTGGAAAGTGATTCTTACTGTCTAATGTAAGATTAGACAGCAACTAAATTAATTTTGGGTGATTATTAAGTCATATGAGATCAAATTAGTGAATTTAACTCATAAGGGCAAATTAGTAATTTTACTAAGTAAAAGTTAAATTTTCTTTCGAATTATTATTCTTTACTGTCTAAGCTTTCCATAGAATTTAAATTTGCTAAATTTTGATAAGTATTGACCAAGTTATGGCCAATACAAGATCTAGGGTTTAAAGGGGATTAAGGAATTCTTAAATATGGGTCAAAAATCTAACTTTGTCAATTAGTGTCTAAATTGAAAAAAATTAGTGGCTATGGTTTACAAATGGTCTACTGATCACAATGACATGTGGTAGGCTTAATTTGGATCTAATTTGACCAAGTTAAGGCCTAATTAGGGTTTAGGGTAATTAGTGAGTGATTAGCAAAATTAATCACTCAAACACTAATCCAACTCTACAGATGGATTTTAAATAGCTCTAGGAGTCCTTTGAAACTTAAATCACTCAATTTGGATTATTAGATTTGCTAATATTCACTAATCAAGTTTTGGAGTAATTAGGGGTGATTAGTAAATTTATCTGTTGGATCCTAAATATTTTTGTAGATTACTGTAAATTAGGTTTTTCTGATCTAAATTGATATTTGGATCATTCAATTTGGAGCTCAATTGACCAAGTTATGGTCAATTGAAGTTCTAGGGTTAATTAGGGTAATTAGGGTTAGGTCCTAAATGTGATTAGGCAAATCCTAATCCAAACAGCAAGATGAATACTACCAAAATAATTCATAGAATTTTCTGATCACTTTAAGACCCATATTCAATAGGTTTGGATCATTTGGTGCAAATTTATGGCTAATTAAGTTTTGTAACATTATTTGGATTAACTTAATTACCCTAAATATCACTATGTGATTTAATAGCAAAATAAATTACATCATTAAATTACTTATATATATATATATTTTGATTAATTTGATATATTTATTTACTATTATTGGATCATTAGATTAATACTTATGAGTGTTTTAATATTTAGATTTAACCAATTTAATTAAATTCATATAATTAAATTGTTTATTCAAATATATTTATATATATATAACTTAAATCTATTTTTAAATAGCGTGCGGGTCCCCCACCACTTAACCGGCAGGGACACGTGGAGGCGCTGAAGAGCCGGGTTGGCCATTTCGCTCGGGTCACGAAGGATTCGAGGAGATGCCTGAACGTCCTTCTCCTTCAGCAAGCGTGAGATTAGGGCATCCCCTAGCTCACTGAATAGAGCGCTTTTGGAGATGAAACACAAGGTAAATGCAAGCCTAAACTTTACCCTTCCTAATAAGCTAAAGAATTCGCAAAACGCCGATCTCCAATGATCGCCCCTACGATGCCCTAAATATGTTTTATATTAAGACAGCAGCTCGAAAAAAATAAAATATTTCGCGAATGGAAGAAACACTCGATCAATTCATATGAGTTCAATTGAATTAAAGCAGTTAATCAATGCAATTGTATTTGCGCCCACATAATGGAATATTGAAATTGAATTGAAGGAGGAATTGGGACTGAAGTGGAGTACCAAATGAGAGCAGGATGATTCGCCGAGCCTCGAGATGAAGAATGAATGCTAGAACTTGGAAGCACCTGACAAATTCGAGTGATGCACACATGGAATGGATCGAGACTAGAAAAATAGGAAGTTCTTGAGCGGTGCTAATGGCACGCGGCAGGCGAAAGCCGCGTGCCTGCCTGCGCGACACGCGCAAGTCCGCGCGCGACTTTGCGAAGGAGACGAGCCTGGGTCGTCCGATCAGGATGGCCCGATCCACGGCTTGGATTGGTGCCGTCAATTTTGACAGTGGAGATGTTTAAAGAAACGGTATTAATTAATTTCAACAAAATTATTTAAATTATTTAAACATCTTTTATTAATTAGAATTAATTAAGTAAATGCATTCCAAAAAATTCCAATAAATCACCTTAAGCTAAATGAAGGGTGCTGAACGTAACGGCGCACTCGGATTTTCATTTCGACGAGTATTTATTTATTTGAATTTTCAGATATTTAAATATTATTAAAATATTCGACGAAAATCCAACGACTTCCAAATGCCTCCAAAGCTTCACCCCTAGCTAATTTGGGTGTTCTGAACGCAATGGCGAAGTCAGATTTTTAATCTGAGATCTAAATAAAAAGTCAATATTCTAGGGTTTGGGATTTTTCCAAAATTTCTGATTTTTGACTTTATTGACTTCTGGTTTGACCTTATTTCAGAGATGAGTTCTAAATTACTTAATTAGTGACTTAGAACCTTAATTAAGACTTAGATTAGTCTTAATTGAGCCAAGTAACAATTTGGGTTGTTACATCTGGGCCCCCTCAAAGGCTCTAGATGGCACCCTTATAACTCCTGATGGACTAGCCTCGTCCCTAACTTAATTCAACCTCTGTTTCGAAACCCTTTGCAACATTCACCATATACATAAATATCATTTTATCTCTCTTACATGACTAACAGTAAGAGTAAAATATTAATATAAAATAGGTTCAAAGTGATGCTTAAGCAGCAAAAAGATAGAAATCATAAAATTAATATCTAGTGTACCTTTCGTATTTGACATAATTAGATGAATCACTCACAATTTGACGTGTCTGCAAAAATTATAATTGAGATTTTATTAAACATTGAAGGTATTTGCTAACTCTATGAAAACTAATATTTTTATTTATAAGCTTTTGTGTTAATTATGAATCTTGTGATCCCTCGTTCTTCTTAACTGATGATGCATATTTGTTTAAGAGATTGAACGAGCTAATGTAGAGAAAATTAGTATTAAAATTTGCGTATTTTTAAACCTTAAGTGAGCTTTCTCTACGGGTTTGAAATGTAGCATATGTTGTTCTAAAGTGTTTAATAGCATTGAAATCTTTATTTTCCCAAATCGCACATATATTGCAAATTGATTTCAAATGGAGAATTTCTTGATTCTATCATTAGTAATTGTACATAAATTTAATGAAACTTTATATTAATTAAAGACCTTTAGCTTACGAATTTTGATTATATGCTAAAATCTTACATCTTATTATGGAACAACTTTGATTCAAAAATAGCTAGTCTTTCGATCAAATAATTATTAAAAACTCCAAGGTTACTTAACTTACTAAGTTAGCTGCAATTAAATCTTAATCCCGATAATACTAATAAAAGATTGTCTGAATTCACGGACAGCTCTTTATAAAATAATAACTGAAACTTATAACAATACTCAAAGCAAATTTTCATTTAAAAGTTTAACCTACTATAAAAGATTTTGACATAATAAAATAAAAATTAAAGTGAACTAGTAGGCCAAAGCAAATCCCTAACTATTGATTTTGATTATCATTATTATTTATTATTAGTATTATTATATATACATATATATATATACATATACATATTCTATCCTTTTAACTGATTGAACAGAGCTTACCTTACGTTAGTCGAGCACACAGATTGGCGCAGAGAAGAGTTGATGCAGAGCGGAACCCAGCTGCGCAAGGATCGGGCGTAGGCAAGAAGACCGAGCGGAAAGAAAGGGTCGAGCGATTCCCTGAGACATCGTCGGGTCTTTGTCGAGCAGAAAGAGGAATCGGCGCAGAGACGGGAGGGTCGGATCGTGTCGACTGCGCTCCTGTCTGCGTCCTTCTGTCAATCGCAGGCAAGGAAATCTGTTATTCGCTCGTCTGCTATATGCTTCCATCGGATGCGGTTCGTCCGTGCGATAGAGGGTCGAATGACTGAGAGGAGATGAGTTTTGCTCGAGTGGTGAGAGCCTTCCGACTCCTACCGATTAAATAGGACGTGCGTATGTAACGCACGTCCGATTTAATCATCTCATTAGCAATAAGTTACGGGTAATACTCTTAATTACGTTAAGCATTCCTTCCTAATACAATAGTGATTTATTTGTTTTCCATTTCAAAGAGGAACAGCTGATTTTTACCTTAAATATTAGTCTTAATGAGGAAGTTATGCTTTACTAATTTAAATATGTGTTAATGACGGGTTTTAAGTTTAATTTCAGCGCTAAATGAATTTTAAAATTTTCTAAATTAAGGATTGAACTGAAAAATCGAATTTTAGCGGGAGTTTTAACTGGAAACTGAAATTTGCGGGAGGATTTAATGAATTTGAATATTGCGAGAAATTAATGCTTACTTTATAAATGACCTAAGGTCATTACAAACTCCCTTACTTAAAAATAATGTCGTCATCGACATTACACCGAAATAGAAAATATTTAGTTTTAAGCAAAGGATCTAATTAGGATTACCTAAATTTTAAAAGAGTTTGGGATATTCTTTCCTCATATCTTCCTCTCTTTTTCATGTTGCTTCCTTCACACTATGATTCTTCCATTGTAGTTTGACCATAGGGACTGTTCTTTTTCCTTAATCGATGATGATCTCATTCTATGATTTTATCAGGCAATACAACATATGTCAAATCTGGTTGGATAGCAATACCGAGTGCTATTATCTGTTGAAACAGGTTTTGTAAGCATCTGCGAAGAGTCGAAATATGAAATACATTGTGAACTGCCGTAAGATTTTCAGGTAGTTTGATTTTATAAGCAACAACTCTAATTTTAGCTATCACCTCGAAAGGTCCAATCTATCGAGGACTTAGTTTACCGGTCACTCCAAATCTAAACACTCCTTTCATAGGACTTACTTTCAGGTATACAACGTCTCCGACTTGAAATTCCAACATCCGGTGCCTGAAATCATGGTATTTCTTTTGACGATCCCGGGCCACCACTATCCTGCTCATTATCAGTTGAATCTTTTTATTAGTTTCTTCCACCAATTCGAACTCGTAAATTTGAACATCTCCGACTTCTGTTCATGATAGGGGCGTAAAACATCTTCTTCCGTATAAGGCTTCATAGGGAGCCATGCCAATACTAACCTGATGGTTGTTGTTATAAGCAAATTCAACTAAATGTAAATATTTTTCCCAGCTCCCACTGAAGTCAAATACGCATAATCTTAGAAGGTCTTATAGAACTTGATTTACCTTTTCTGTTTGCCCATCTGTTTGATGGTGAAATGCAGTGCTCATTACAAGGGTAGTACCTAAATCGTCATGCACTGCTTTCCAAAATTGAGAAGTGAATTTGTTGTCTCTATCTGACGTAATTGTCTTTGGGATCCCGTGCAATCAGACAATTTCCTTAATATATATTCTGACGAGCTTCTCCACTGGATTCATTTATTTTATTGGTAGAAAATGTGCAGATTTTGTGAGCCTGTCAATGACCACCCATATAGTATCTGCCCCTGATTTGCTTCGGTAAAATTCATGGCAATATCAATCCATTTCCATTCCGGGATTGGTAGTGGTTGTAAGAGTCCTCTGGGCCTCTGATATTCTGCTGTTACCAAATTGCAAGAATTGCAACATGCCACAAATTCTCCTACATCCATCTTTAGTCCTGATCACCAGTATATTCTTTTCAAATCATGGTACATTTTAGAATTTTCTGGAAGAATAGTATAACCAGAACAGTACGCTTCTTGTAATATTGCCATTTTTAATTCCTTGTCCTCTGGTACCCATAATCAAGTCCCGTGATAAATATAACTATCATTTTCCTGAAGATCTTTACTCTCCCCTCCGAAATTATTTTCTTTATCTTTAGATACTTTGTGTCTTTTCCTTGGGACAGTTTTATGCGTTGTTCCAACGTTGACTCTATAGCTTCTGTAACTCCCGCAGCCAGAAGGGCATTCAACTGGCTCGTAGTTACCCATTCTATTTCTAGTTTATTTAGTTCATTAACCAGGTACTTGTTGATAGTGATTGTACTGAGTGTGCCGAGTGCACTGACTGATTTTCTGCTTAGTGCGTCAGCTACGACATTTGCCTTGCCGGGGTGATATTGAATATCCAAGTCGTAATCACTAATGAGTTCTAGCCATCGCCTCTGCCGACAGTTTAATTCTCTCTGAGTGAAAATATATTTGAGGCTTTGGTGATCTGTAAAAATTTCGCATTTTATTCCATACAAGTAGTGCATTCATATTTTGAGAGCGAAGACTACTGCTGCCAACTCTAAGTCGTGCACTGGATAGCTCTTTTCGTGCACCTTTAGCTGACGTGAGGCATAAGTAATTACTCTTCCATTTTGCATTAAGACACATCCAAGTCCTACTTTGGACGCGTCGGTAAAAACTTGATAGTCCATCCCTTCTTGAGGTAAAGTAAGAACAGGAGCAGTCGTGAAGGCATGCTTTAATTTCTGAAAAGATTCTTCTGTGTTAATTTGGAAGCCTATTTTTTATAGTCCCCCAATCGAGTTTGTAAAAATTCGATGAGAACCCAATTGGCCCTGGAGCAGCATCAGAATTAAGTATTGTATAGTCTGAATTTTTGATTCAGATAAAGGAGCTATAAATAAATTGTTAAGATCAGCACTCAACACATTTCCAATCGAGGGAGCTTTATAATTTGTGCATTCAACCTATTTACTGAAAAGAGTAGAGAAATAATTAATAAGATGAACTTCAATTCTTTCCAAGCTGTCAATCCTATCTAAATTGTTTAGAAAATCATTTGCTCTCCTGTTACCACTATGTTTATATAAAAATTTTAAGTCATCTTCCTGCGACTTCAGCTAAACAACTTTTGCCCGTTGCTTTAACCAAATCAATTATTTTCTAAGTTCAGCTTTATAAATCTCAGCATTACCACCGCCTTCCATCTCATGAATTTGAAGAAAATTATTATACAAGTGAAGAAATGACATTTTTCTTTGCAGCTCTTTATTTAACAATGTGAAGTCTATTCAGAAAGACATGCATAGAATCAGCATGAGCAAAAAAATTCCAAGCAGTTATAACTACAAAATGACAGTTAAAATTATATTTTCATTTATTACTGTATTGAAACTGTTTGTTTATTGTTATCTTGTTGTTCAGTGCCACAAGCGAGGGAGAGTGATGCAATGTGCCCAGATTAACTGATTGACAATAAGAATGAATAAACATAGATTTCTAATGGGAATTGCAAAGAATTGTATCAGGATTGGCATAAAATAGAACTGTTGGTCTGATTATTATACCATGTAATCTTTCACCGCAAGAAGACAGATCTTCAAGCTCGTAGTAACAAATAAAATCATTGAAATCTTCTACTCAGTTGAATTTTAAAGGGGAAACCCCTTGTTTTTTTTTTATGCTATAGACAAAGTTGAAGTCCCCTGCAACTAGCCATGGAATATCATTATTGATGTTTAAGTGACTCAGATTATTCCAAAGGGAGTGTCTCTCCACATAATCATTACTTACATAAAAAATGCTTAAGCAATAATTCCCATAGGATCGTGTATAATCTGCCATTAATAAATTGGGGAGATGCTACTTGAAAGGAAAAATTTAACCAGATCCTTATTCCAAAGAAGAATAATTTGCCAATTTTTTTCCAAAGAGAAATTATGCCCAGCACCATAGTTCGAAAAATTGCATAAGCGATTTCTATTTAGAAAGACACTCGAGCCTGGCTTCATCAAGTTCAGTTTCAAGAAACGCCACAAAAACTCCTAAAATGATGGGTCAGGGATATAATAAAAAATATGGAGATAATCAGTTAATCGCCTAATGTTCCAGCGCATCTTTTGGTACTGATTCATAGAAAACAATATTACTTTTTTCCCGGGGCTTTTACTGCCTCATCGAGTAAGCATATACATCCCAGAAGAGGAGGATTCATCCGAAATTGAGGTTACTTCATTCAAAATAGGAGATATCCTGGTTGGAGATGAAAAAACATTGAGCTTGAAACTCCCTTCGTTATCTTGACAAGGGCTCACTGTTGGTCTTGCCGGGATTAAGGAGGGGAATTCAATATTATTGTCCAACAAATTAGTCCTCAGTGTAGAGTTGAATGAGATATTATTAATCGGGGGAGATATGTAACTTGAATATGAGGGGATATTCAACTCTCCGCTTCCCACAATTGATCTTGAGACATCTCTGTTACAAGCAAGATGCTATCATCGAAAGTAAACTGCGTTGGATCAATTAGATTAGTCATATGACTGAGTGTGAAACCGCTCTTGGAAGTTTGCAAATGGAATGAAAATGATTTAGAGCCACAACTAGTCTGTTCTCAATAGTAGACCAATTATGGATATAAAAATCAACAGTAAACCCATAGGAGAAGCACTGACAATATTTCCTCCTTATTGAGAGCTGTAATAAGGCTACACGCATCAGCTGAATGTAGAGAGGCCCCAATAGGAAATGAAAATTGTTCAACCGTTGATGAAGAATTAAAAAAAGTTTCAAAGTGTCCAACAATAAAATTAGTCAATTCCTCGGAGGGTCAATCAGACCATCCAAGGCTTTTAGATGATTAAAATTATTCTTAACTGTAACATGTCTATAAAGAAAAGCTAGATCATCCTCCCCTAATTTCAACCCAGCGAAGCTTAGAGCATTATTTTAGCCAATAAATTTCTCTTTAAATTTGTAAGTAATAACCTTTAGAAATCTTAGAATAATCAGGATGAAGCATCTACATAGAAGAAAATTTTCATTAACAAAAATCTATGAGAAATTATCCTTAGTTTTCATAGAGGCAATCAAACTATCTTTTACTTTACACAATTTTTTTTAAAAACACTCGTAATGGATCACCTTTCACGAACAAGTCCCAGCTAAAGTTCAATCCCTCATCGCAAGATGGAAGTAGTTTCCAAAAATTCCTATATTGGAACTGTCTTCCGAGGAGAGGAATTCTAGAAAGACTGAAGAAGCGGGGAATGGTTCGACATACCAGGGTTATCCAAATAATACAAAGAAAGCGGGTAAATATTGTTCCAGACCTCATTGCAAGAAATTCAATCTAAGCGCATCAATATACGCTTTTGAACCTGGTTGTTACACATGAGAAAAGAGAGCCCATTGATACAAGATCTTCAAGACCAGAATCATAACTAAAATTGTTAAAATCAGGTGTATTCATGGAATTAACGGAAGAACCTCCTCGTTTTTCTAAGGAAAATCCTACAAAGTTATAATCTACTACATGGCCTCAAGAAAGCTAAACCTTTTAACTAATAGAAATTTTTTTCCAAAGACATCTTTTATCAAGATGAGAGTTGGAGGCATAGAAAACAATGATCAAACATTGACATGCCATTAAATGAAACAAGGTTTCATTTACTGAGCATCATGATTTAAGATATTGAAATTAACTGAGTCTTTATTCCACACCAAAAGAATCTTGCTATTATTAGCCTCATCGAAGTTATGAAAATAATCGGGGCTGTATAATGGGCAAAGCTGTTTTTCAACAATTAGTCGGCTAGCTTTAGAATAATCCAATTTTGTCTCTGGTAGCGCAACAAATTAATAATTGAACTTATAAACAAGAAGCTTGCAGTCAAAAACATAGGTGGGATTAAACTATTCAACCCTCTTGTATTCCAGCATAATATTTGAAACATAACCTGAACCAAGAGAAGGAGCATTATTGACACTTTCTTCGTAAGAGCTTTAGTGCTCCTGCGAGTAGTTAACCTGAACCAAGAGAAGGAGCATTAATGACACTTTCTTCGTAAGAGCTTTAGTGCTCCTGCGAATAGTAACTCAATTCCAACCAGATTGATCAACTGAGTCATCCTCACACGAGGAAAATTTGAGATTAAGTTTTTTTTCTGCCTGGAATAAAGTAGGAAAGATATTTCCAAGATCCAGACATCATCGATGTAATGAGAGTAATTTTGAAATTTGACTTTAGTGTCCTATCGTTGTCTATGTAAGTTATCCGTATGACGTAATTTTTAATATAATTTTAATAAAATTCTAAGTGCTTGAGCTGTTAAAGCTTCATCTCTGTTCTGCTTATCTGTCTATTTTCCTTTTTCTTGCTTGTTTTGTTTTTCTCTTCAGTTATTATGTGTCCTTCCTTTTCTTGTTTTTCTATTTTCTTATTCTCTCACAATCGAGCAAAAAGCGCAAAGAGATATACCTGTAACTTACTCGTCCGGAGTTGAGGTAGATGCTCCGGATTCGCAGACCCCCACTGGGGAAAAACCTAACACTGCTCACTGTCGGAGAGTTGCTTTGTTCTGCTTTACTAAAAAACAAACGGCACATTGAATGACTGTTTAAAGTTCGAGCATACATGGTATGAAAGGTTTTGATCACTTTATTAATCAAAGATACAAAATGTAATGTAACAATATTAAAATTAATGTCACATGGCAAGAATGTGCACAGTTCAAAGCCCCAATTCTTCACTATAAATTACATTAAAAAAATAAAATCCCGTTCTAGAGTTCCAGAAAAAAGAAAAGCACTAAAATATTAATCCTACACATAAAGCACCAACTCTAAATCCACCAAAATGTTTGCTGTCATAACCGTAATCTTCCACTTGAGTTGACCAAGTAATACACTGAATCTCTTTCCGCTATAAGAACTGAATATTAGCATGGTCCTTTGAATAAAACAGAGGAAGAAAAGCCTCCAAGCTTATTTAAGAGAGATGCTGTATTATTCAGAGGAGAGATCGGTAATTTTTGCTGCAAATACTAGCAGAAATATAATGGTAATATAGTTTGTGTTTCCCTTTCAAGGCATCATTATGAACATTCTTAACTAGTGGATTTATCTTCTGAAACTTCTTCGGTTCAGTATGCATAAAGGACATATTTTAGCACCTTAGAGGCCGTCGCAACCAGCAAGTGCTGTCAAGCTGGCTGCACCTTGAGGCCGATAACCATATGGGTTTTTCGTTGCCCAGCTCCACTGATCTCTGCACATCTCTTCTATACCATATTTAGCTCTGCAAGGGGAGATTTGAAAACAAACTCACTTCTATTATCATTATTAATAATAATTATTTATTTATTTTGAAGCAAACCAATGCCAAATATTTGAAAATAGCCAGAATAATCATAAATATATGATCAAAATAGTCAAAATGATGCATGCAATAGTTCATTTAGCTTTTAAAAAGAGAAAGGAGAGAGGTAATTTTGCTCAGAGGAACTTACTTCCATCCAAGTTCCTTTTCGGCCTTTTCTGTAGAAGCATAGACAGCAGTAGCATCGCCGGGTCTTCTTGCACAGAGCTTTATCGGTATTTTCTGAAAATTTTCACAATATAAATGAAGACTTTCCGTTTTCCTGTATTATTTCGCATAGAGAGGTAGGAGAGAGAGAGAGAGAGAGAGAATTACGTACAGATCATGGAACCTTATATATTTATTAACACCCTAATTCATGTTCAAATCAGAAATCTCATTTATTTTTTAACAATTGAAGGATTTGAGAAAGATTCTATTTTTGATGGAGATGGTAAGACTGATGTTGTATTGGTACATGCTTAAATTTGTTTGTTGGGTATATAAATAGAAACGATTTAGGGGCCATGCAAGTACATCCCTCTTTTTCTTATACGATCAAAATATATGGAATAGTAAGATTAGCCATATACTTCTTAATTCTTACTTTGCCGGATGCTTTCTCAAAAGCAGCAACCATTTCAAGAACAGATACTCCATGACCTGTGCCTAAATTATAGGCGACACAACCTGAAAAAATCAAAAGAAATTTGCACATGACTTTACAAAGATGCCATTGTTCACACAAATGGGGGAGGAAGCATTGAAAAGGAGAGGAGGGCATAGCAAGGAAGAATTACCAACTTCCACTGCAATGAAAAGCTTTCGAAGAGCTGCTACATGACCATCAGCCAAATCCATCACATGAATATAATCTCGAATCTGGCCAACAAAGAAAATAGAATGTAAAAAAGTTTTAGCTTTATATACGAAAAGAAAGCAGCGCAGCGAAGGGAGTTTACCGCGGTTCCATCCTTGGTTGGATAATCATAACCAAACACATTTAACTCAGGTAATCTACCCAGAGCAACTTGTTGGATATAAGGCACGAGATTATTAGGAATGCCCTTTGGGTCTTCCCCAATCTGTCCGCTTTCATGAGAAGCAACCGGGTTGAAGTATCTTAACAGTATAATTTTCCATTCAGGATCAGATTTTTGAATGTCCCGAGCTATCTCCTCAAGAAAGAGCTAGTGCACAAAAAACAAATTGTACATCTTGATAAGTCGCATTGTCTCACAGTTTTGAAGTGAGAGAAACAATTGCAAATATGTCCTAATCCTAAACCCTAGAAATCATCAGAATACCTTAGTACGACCATATGGGTTCATTGCTTTTAACTGAAAATCCTCGACACAAGGAATCTTCTCAGGCTGCCCATAAACAGTAGCAGAGGAGGAGAAGACCATCTAGTTCATAGAGGGAAACGATTATATCTTATGCAGAATTATGTATGGTAGGTTACAAGCAAAATTAACGTGAACTGAGATAAAAATGACAAAATGAACAAAGAGGGACCCTTTTTACAGTATTTTTGAGCATCATAAAAAGGCTAGTAAATGGGTATCTAATAAGGAAATACAATGGAAATATGATACCTTCTTGCATCCACTCTTTGCCATGACTTCAAATAAATTAAGTGTCCCGATCAAATTGTTGCTGTAATATAAATAAGGTTTAGCAACACTTTCTCCAACTGCCTTTAGTCCAGCAAAGTGGATAACAGCATCAAATCTGTCCGGAAAAAAATGATTCAAATCTTTCATAAAATAATGTAAATCATTAGCACAGTACAAGTTCAACTGATCAACAGGAATTCAAATCCTACATTGATCATGGATCAAATCTGGTTAATTTTTGAACGGGCTAGAAAGAATGAACAGAACGGAGACGAGTTATGGATTAAATCAAATACACCGTTAAAATAACTAAAACACAATGCATATTTTATTATTTAAAAACTTGAGCTCACGACTGTGACACTAATTGCACTACATAGGATTGAGGCACCCACTCATGAACCAATCTGACATAACAGAACCATCGATCTAAGCACATCACTTGTTTGGGAATTTAAATGAAAAGGAGGTTGAAATTAATCCAAGCACATCACTGATAAATAAACTATTCTCCATAAGAAAGAACTCATCTATGTATTTTTTTCAGCTTTTGAACGTGAGACAAAATCTACTATCATGCACACTAAACAGAACAAACCCAAAGCTCAATTTAAACATAAAGCCATCCAGAGCAGACGCAGCTCGAAATTTACTAATTCGGACAAGACGCATTTACTTGAATCCAAAAGAAGAGCAACATACTCGAAATCAGAGAAAAACTGACCTGTTCTCAGAGAAAACTGGCTCCAAATCTCCCTTGTCACGAAGATCACCCTGCGATCGACATAGAAAAATTAAGAAAAAAAAAAGAAATCGAAACCAAGACGGAAAAAAAAAAGACGAGATGCGGAAAGAGGCGAATCAGAACCAAATAGAATCGAAGGTTTCCGGAGATCTCTGACCCAGCGATGCTCCTAACGCGATCGACGGCCTCCATGGACGAATTATAAAGGTTGTCGAAAATCGTAACCATAAATCCCTCTCTGAGGAGCTGCAGCACCGTGTGGGTTCCGATGAATCCCGCCCCTCCGGTCAGCAACACGCTCTGCACCCGCCCTTCCGATCCCATCACCGCCCAGATTGCACTCAATTGATATGAATACTTATCTCTCTGTCTCTCTCTCTCTGTTTCTCTCTGTTTCTCTCTGTTTCTCTCTGTTTCTCTCTGTTTGGAGGTTTTTTGTGAGTGAAATTTACAGCCCTCTTCCCCCTTCTGCCCGATTTATGAGAAAACCCGAGGGAAAGAGTTATATGCAACGGGGCGTGCGTCAGGGGGAACTTATGCAGCGGGTACACGTGGCATTATAGTTACACGTGTCGCCTTCTGATGCGCGGTTGGTTGTGGTAGAGAGCGCAATTTCAGAGAGATGCAATGAATGGGATTTGAGGGAGGAGAAGCGGGAAGGAACCGTAACGGATATGAATGCATGCTGACATTGACGTCAATGCGCTGTTATGCTATCTCAAAATTCTCTTAAAATCCTTTAAAATTTTGATAAGATAATCAAATGTAGTTAAGAAATAAATTAATATTTTTATCCATAAATTATAATTAACTTTTTATTAAATGTTTCTCATTCTATCATCTCGTAATATTTTTGAAAAGAAATGTTATATTTCTCAATATATATATATATATTTTATTTCAAAAATTAAAAAAAAACCGAGATACCATGGAGGGATAAAAACTCACATTTTTAAATATATTGTTCCACTCTATTTGGAACTAAAAATTCAACAAGAGTAGCCAAAGGTAATTTGGAGTTTTTTTTGGTAAGTTGCTCTCATGTGCTCCAAGACTTAAGAGAGACTGAGAGCTTGATGCTTAGCTGTGTGTAGTGGCCCCATTTGAGAGAACTATAAATTTGTTGTTAGCCTATTTTTAGGATATTCCTGCTATTGTGTGCATAGTGGCTGATTTTGGAGGTAGCTAAAGCTTCATTGAGACTTGGGTAAGGATTCCTAAACTCTAGAAATTATAATCTCTGCTCCAATAGTCAAAGTTTTCTGTTCTTCCTTTTCTTTGGAAGCAAGTGTTTGTGCCGAACCATTAAATATTGTCGTGTTACAATTTATTTTTTTGTTTGTATTTTTCTTTGTTTTATTGTGTGATTTGCTTAATGTATACATATTTGTTCCGCATTGGCAGAACCATTCAATTTCCAACAAAAAGTGCATCAAAACTCAATTCAAAATTATCCTACTATTTTTAAGACTTAAAGGTTGAGAATTGCTTATTAGGAAATTTGAAAGAAGATCATTTGTAAGAGAATATAGTTTTTTTATTAATTGTATTTTTTCTTAATAGACTATCACTTTAACATGATTATCTATCTGCTTTTTTATAAATTAAAAAATAAATGCTAATAAAAATATTAAGCTTAAACAAAATTGTGAGATAAAAGCCATTGATTATTTGAATTTTAATACTGTAAAATATACTGTATTAATTTAAATATTAATACTATAAAATATACTGTATTAATTTTAATATTAAATTAATAATATTTGAAATTCAATAATTAAAATAATAATTATAATTGTATTAAAATATTTAATTACTCAGAAAAATTATTAGAAATCGGAACTATTAATTTGTATCAGAAATTAATATTAAAATGCCATATCAAATGAAATAAATATTACTCTTAATCAGCGAGGGGTGGTGAGGATTTTGTCAAATTAATCAGCTATTTATGATTAGGAATGATCCTAATCCCCAGCAAATCTGAGATTATCGGACCCCACCATTAAACCTTTCCCAAGTGCTGGCATTCATCACTAATCGATAAGGCTGATTAGAAAGCGTGTTTCAATTTAATTCCTTTCATTTCTCTTTTAATATTACGATGTAAGTAAATTATTAGTTGAATATATTTTTATATGAGATTTATACAAAAATTAAGAAAAAAATAAAATTTTATATTAATCATGAATATTTTTTAATGTATATTTTTATATATGTAAAATTTTTATAAGCTGAACTCGTGCAAGCCCGAGTCATTGAGAAATCATGCCTCAACTGATTATGTTCAACTTGTTGGCTAACTGAGTCCTTGGATCATCAAGCAGACACATTTATATAGAATTTTCTAATAAATATATGATAGTTCTTAATCATTCAAGTGAATCCTTGGATTAGCAAGTCTAGCCCAAGGATTATGGGGGCTTAAACTTGTTGTCGGGCTTGAGCTCGAGCTCAGAAACAGTTCGATGAACTGAGCTCACCACATACTTGAGCTCGACAGCTTAATTTAAACCTAAATCTAATATCTCTAGGCCAACTACCTTGGTTTACGTTAATCAATTTTGCTAGTTAACGGATCAGGCTCTCAAGTGAGATTGACTGGACCCAAAATGGATCAATCTGAACACGACTCATTCGATACATTAGTATAAATCCCAGCGCGAACTCGACCTATTTCGATACAAATAAATTGAATCGTTTTAATGCATATCAAGCAATTATAATATTCATATCGATAATGGAAAATTATTATTTATGAATAAAATATATAGCATTCCCATATCTTTTTAGAATTAAGAAAGAGTTGATTAGTTGTCAAAATGATACAAAAAATTGGGTGGTATTTATGTAAAAGATCCTTGCCTATAAATTGTGAGAATAGCAGAAACCCGGGACATAATTCAGCGGCATTAAATGAATCCATCGTATCTGTTTCTCCCAACCGCACATCCCCCTATCACCCGTCTCCATCTGCTTCGATCTCCGTCATCTTCTCCGACGCCGACCATAATCGCGCCGCATCTTTCCTGCTCACAACCTCTTCCGATGGCGAAGTCACGTTGCAATCTACGAAATACTTGCCGTTCATTCCGGCAACAGCCGGATGCGCCGCCACATAGCACGTCGTCGCCGCCGCCTGAGGAATCGTCTTCAGAAGCTTGGCCCCCAAGGCGAATGCAAGATCTGAAATCGTTGAAACAATAAACAGGTTTATCTACTTTTTTTTTGTTCTCAAATTTATTATCTTTTCGCCGTGGCGAATGCAAGCAAGCAAGCAATCAATACCTGTGAAAAATCCCTCTCGATCGCGGGTGAGTCGAGTTCGAACGATTCCGGGATGAACGCAATTCGCCGTAACATTCGCACCCATTTTCTAAATATAAAAAATGGGTAACGATAATGTAGTTAGATCAATTTTTTGATCGGAGATCGGTCTGTGCGAGTGATTGATTACCTCGAGCTTCTCTGCAAGTTCCAAGGTATGAAGCACGACGGCGAGCTTAGAGAAGGCGTATGTGCGCGTAGCGTCATACTTTCTGCCAATATATTATTTCTTTTTAAATCGTCAGTTTATACTATACAAGGAGGTCTGGAGAGAGGAAATGGGGAGGCGCAGCAGCTCACATCTTCTTGCGAGTGACGAGATCGAGATAACAGAGGCCGTCGCCGGAAAACCAGGTGTAAATGCCGGAGGTAACGTTAACGATACGGCCTTCGATTCCCGTAATCGAAGCCGTCTCCGCCATTTTTTCCATCAGGAGTTTCGTGAGCAGGAAGTGCCCTGGCCAAATTCATAAAAATTAATCAATCAATTCATCTATTTGATTCGCCATCATCGCAGAAACGGAGGAAATTTTCACCTCAGCTTCCTCACCGAGATAATTGGTGGCGAATGTCATCTCGATCCCGTCCTCCGACAGCGCGTACTCGTGGGCAAATCTTCCAGCATTGTTTCTTAAAAAATAAAGAAAATGTTTAGCTCTACGAAATGGAGGGGAGAGAAACAAATGAAATGAGCAACAAATTATACCTACATGAGGAGATTGAGGGGAAGGCGGAGAGAAAGGAAACTGGAGACGAAGGATCGGACAGATGAAAGGGAGCCGAGGTCGATTGGGAGGACGATGATCTCGGATTCCGGAAACTCGCCGGAGATACGAGCTCCGATCTCCTGCGCTGCCTTGAGATTCCTCGCCGGAAGCACCAATTTGGTTCCTCGCATGGCCAAGACGCGAGCCGTTTCCGCCCCTATCCCCGACGTCGCCCCTGCCATCTTCTCCATTAAAAGAAAGTAGAGAGCATGGCGTTTGCATCTGCAAACAGATAAGACGGGGTAAAATTCTACCTGTGATGATGGCAGTGACGGAGCGGAGATCCGGTGAGGGATCGGTGACATCCTTTGCCGTCGATCTAGAGCCGAAGCCGCTGGCGCCGGCCCAGCCGAGCAAGTACCGGATCATCTCGCGCACTGGGTTTCTCACGGAGCGAAAAGGCGCCGCGCAGCATTTATAGCAGAGGTGGGAGCAGAAGAGAGAGAGAGAGAGAGAGAGCAGGTAAGTAATGGCGCGGGGAGAAAATAGGAAACATACAAATTAAAGATTTGACGCCGAGCATTGGAAGGAGGAAAGGGGTAAGTCTGCTAACCGCCAAGCCCTTGTCGTTTTCACTCTTCTGAGCAAAAGGAAGAATATGAGAAGACAAAAGTTGTGATTTATTAAATTATCCGTAAAATGCTTTAAATTTTAAGTGAAAAAGTACTAAAATTTTTAATTTATACAAAAATATACATTTAAAAATATTCATAAGAAATTTTTTTTTGAATTCATTTAATCAAATTTTAAATTTATGAGTTTTTAAGAGAATTAATAGGATTTGAACTTAATAGAATTTAGGATTGTTTTAACATAACTCTCTTGTATATATCAATGAGAGGTTAAAATTCTCAAAATATAATTTAAATTTATCTCTAAATTATAGAAAATAGAAAAAAAAAGTAAAAAAAAGAGTTCTTTTTAATTAATTTAGAATGAATTATTTTAATCATAAAGTTAAGTTATATATATCATATGAAATACTTCAATACTCAAAAATATTTCATATCTTTTTCGGATTAATTATTTATTTTTAATAAATTTTATAATTATGATTTTGATTAGTAAATTTTAATTTTTATGAATTAAAGATTAATTTTAAATATTTTATTAATGATGAGATATTGAAATAGATATATTTGAGGTATATATATATATATATATTTTTTTTTTTTTTTTTCTTAAAATTTAATTTTGTCAAATATAAATTCTGAATTGGATTAAAAAATTAATATTTAATTAATTTATGATATTCTTTAAGAGGATTTTTTGAGTATAATATATATATAAAGTACTTGATTATATTAACATTCTCAATAAAAATAATAACAAATACTATACATTTAAATAATAAATTACAAAATTGATAAGTTTTAGCGTTTGTTAAAATGCACAAGGATGGAACAGCTCACCAAATAAATATTTCACAAATAGTAAATACCAAAGCCTAACTTTTAGGCTCCATATGAAGAGGATCGGCAGCATTAATCGATTGAGAATCTTTAAAAAGAATGGGGCTTATTTCTGGAAGGCAGATCCGGGCTGGGTTTCGGGATGGGTTTTTGGGCCTGATCCTGCCCAGTAGCCGATTGCATTTAATGCCTAATCTTACTGTGACCGAATGGGAAAAAAAAAAAAAAATTATATATATATATATATATACATACACACACGATCATGAATCTGTGCAATCCACTGAAAAATTTCAAAGCAACCAATGGTTCTTTTGCGCAAATGTTATTTTTTTTTTTTCAAAGTTAACTAAAAAAATTTAAGATTTGTTCAAAAATTTTTTCAAAATTAAAAAAAATATTATATATTGGTTATTTGAACACATCAAACCATTCATAATAACTCAATAAAATAAAAAATATAAGAGCAACAACAACATTTTCTCAATAACATTCAATTGCTCAAGCTGTTGCTTAATAAGAGATATTAAGTAAAATAAAATTATGTTTAAATAATACAACAATAAATCTCACTATAAAAGTATATAAATAAAAAATTTTATGTTATATTTCAAAGTTAAAATTTATAGTTGAACTGTATAAAATCATGCAAATTGTGCAAATCTTTACATATTTGAGTGATATTTCTCAACAAAATTTAGGTAAAAGAAAAGATTATTGAGTTCTCAAGCAAAATTTTAAACAAATATTTGCAAATTCCATAATGATTAAACAAAATTTTCTCTTACAGATTCATCGCTCCCACTATTCATACAAAATTTAAATAAGATTTACCCCTTAAACCCTCAAAATAAAAAAATTAAGAGATTTGGAATAATTGTGTAATAGTGATTAATGAAAGACATTTTAACTATTGCATGATACCATTAATGTGAGATTAATTAACTCTTATATAAAAAGCATTTTTCTCCTATCAAACAAAAACTTGATATGACACAAATTTGAACATTTATTTTAGGTATTAGTTTAACAACAAATATATAAAATCATAGATAAAAATTGATATTTTAATTATTAAAAATTTATTCTTAGAACTGTAACTTTGTGAAATGATGTTCTCTGAAAAATTTAAAGATAACAAAGATCAAAAATTTATTCAGCAGTATCGGTTCCATAACCTAAGAAGATTCAAAGATGATTTGAAATAAAAATTGTTCATGCATTGAATAAATTATTCAAAACTATTAAATAATATTTTATCATGCACTTCAAATAACATTGGACAATGATAATTATAAAGTACTTAATTATATTATTTTGAATTTGAACAAATAAATGTGACTAATCAAAATTTAGAAGACTAACACAAAAGAATGAATTTAAATTAAAAGCAATTTTAATTATAACACTGCTATCAAAATAAAAGTTAAAAAGAGCTCTTGGAAGAATTAAATACCCAAATCTATGATTATTGCAATTATTATATTGAATGTCACATTCATGTGTGTGTTTACGATGCATCTAAGATTCATTCGGGTGATTAAATACTCAAATCAATCAATTATATAAAAAAACACCCAAACTTGCGGATTTTCTTTTTTTTTTTTTTTCTTGTAGACTTGCGGTAATTATAAGAAAAGAAATAGGTAGATGATCTAATAAATCGTGAGATGCAATGTTACACAAACAACCATTATAGAAGAGAATTAGTTTATTATAATACGTAAAAGTACTTTCATGACAAGTAAGGGGTCAATGATAGTCAAGCAATTTGTTTATTTCTTTGGACAATACTACAGTACCCCAAAATACCCCCAATTTTCCTTGATAATGTGGCAGCTGACGTGGCGGAGGCCAAGTCAGCTTTTATACTAAAAACTTAACTATCGCTAACCTAATCTACGGAAGCCGCCCCAACATTTGGCATTCGGCAAGATTGAGAGAGCTCGAATCGGGACCTCCTTCGAGCGCGAGATCTGTCGAGGGGCAACGTCCTCGCCACCGTCCCCATGCTCGGCAACGTCCTCGCAAGCCTTCACAAGAAAAGCGAGACGGCATAGCGGCGTGCTTTCCTCTGCTCCTAGTAATGAAAAGTAATGGCCAGTTAGCCACTTCCGTGACGGGAGGCAAAAGCAGCGCAGGCGAGCTCATTTTTTTTTAGTTATTCTCTTGTTAGACTCCGGAAATTCTCGATATTTAAGCTGAACTTGATTCTTCTTCGCTTTGGATGCGATTCATCTTGATGAGCTTAGCGTGCTTCTCTTCCTTATTACTATCCTTTCCTCTATAGTTTCTTCGATTTTGTGGAATTCAAATAATTTTGATCTTACGTTTTGTTTGGCCGATAACTATGCTTTTAATGAGAAGTATTGAGAAACAGATAATGCTAATGCAGGGGTTTGCTAGATTGGCTCGGTTCTTCTGTCAAAAGTAGTTAGTCTCAGGTAAGTTTTAATTTATGTGCTTTCTCCCACTTGATTCTGGCTTCATGTAGGAAAATAAACTGGCAATAGTGAAGAAATAGGTATTGATTTGATTTTTTTTATTTAAAATTTGCACAGGCTTTCACTTGAGTGAACCTGCCGCTTTCGATATTTTGTTTCTGAATGTACTTTCCTTTCAGTTTGGTAATTATATATTATAAGGTTAATTGTTGTAGAATTTCAATTTTTTTTTTGATCGCCAGATGCTAGGGAGTCAACGAAACGTTTCGTCATTGCCAAGAAGCAAAATGGCAGGTTTGATATTGGCTTTCTATACGCTTGCTTGATTGAGTGGAGTGATCATATAAAGGACTGCCTAGCCGATTTTAATTTACAATTGCATTTACAATGTTGATTATGGTGCAGGCAATGAAGTAATGGCTGCTTTTGATGAAAGAAGAGATAATAGATTGAATGTGGAGGTTTTGGAGGACGAAAGGAGAAGAACAAGAATGGCTTCTCTAAAGAAAAAAGCCTAGAGTGCATCCAACAAATTCACACACTCTTAAAAAGAAAGGGAAGAAAGTTAACAACAGAAACTCTTTAGTTTCTATAGAGGATGTTAGGGATGAACAGGAGGAGGGCATAGTGCACACTTTTAGATTCGAGATTATGTCGAAGAGTACCTGAAAGATCTGATGATTATCATACATTGCTCAGGTCATTTTTTTATTCTTTGAAACTTATGAATTGGTCTTGATTCAGGATGATAGTATCCCAAATTGCAGATTTCCTTCTAACCTGTGAGATAAATCAATATGAAAAATTTGACCAAATAGTGTACAAGAGAATGTGTGTATATTTAAATTGATGTCATGATTAATTAACGAAAGTAGATGTATGTGCAGCAGATTGTTGGAGTAGTCCACCTTTGAAATCATGCATAACTTGGATATCTTTTACTTTCTAATAGAACTTTACTCTAATAATGGATGTCAACCAAGATAATAATTCTGCAATATTTAATAAGTTTCTTTTTTTGCATAAAGCCATTAAAAAATTAATGTAAACTTACGTGTTTGCATCCTCAAATTCTTTGCAACTTGCTAGTTTTTGTAGTTTCATATCATTGGTGTTCTTGTTGAGATCGATTCACATTTCTAGTGAGTGTTCACAGCAACAATGTCCGTAACACCTATTTTATTAACCACTCATTTTTTTATCACGCAGAGCAACGCATAAAAATGCTTGCATATAAAGAAGAGGGTTCTTGCATGAGATAGAATTGTTTGCACTTTGCTGAAGTGAATGATTAATAAAATTTAAATATTATGTAACTCAAATGGTAGAGCGCTCGTATGGTATACGAGAGGATCAGTGTTCGATCCCTTGCATCACCAAATAAAAAAATGAACAAGTTTGAGCAGCTAGCCCAACTAATATAATTAAGGATTTCATAAGACAAGAGACATCAACTTAAATGTCCTTTCATAATATTTTACATACATAGCACAGCTCATAATGAATTAATAAGCATGAAGAAAGCAGTAGTATTAAAATATGAAAACAAACCCGCCCACAATAAATTGAAAACCGAATAAATATTTCCCACTCAATAGAGCAAAATGTGATTAAATTTATACAATAGTTTGAAATAACACTTTAACATCTTTGAATTAAATTACAACTCATACATCACACTTTTCACAAATCATACATCCATAAACAAGATCAAAAAAGTTGCTAAATATACGAGCTCGTGCTTTATCATATTCTTCCATTCGTTCCACTGTCCTCAAGCTGCTGTTTCCCAGCTCCGTTGCAGGCCATTGTGTTGAGCCACACGATGAGCTGCACATCTACAGAAAGAAGTGGGAAAATGCTGGAATTCAAATTGGAATTGATCTGTACTCAATATGAAATGCTGAATTTCCAACTCCATTCGCAAAACTGTTGTAAAAACAAGCATTATCAGCCGCTCAATAACATAAAAACTTCCCAATATTTAGCCACATAAAAACTTCACATGTATCTTTGTTATTTGATTTTTCAACCAGACACTAAGAATTCCAAAGTTCTTCATTAATTGGCACAGAATTGTTTCAAGTGATCTTAGGAAATATGCATTCTTAGCTTGCCGGCTGAAATGAAGCAGTTTGAAAACATCCAGTTTCAACCAAATATCATTAATGGCAGCTCCTAAGGAAAGTAAAGAAGCTAGTTTCAAACATTTCATTTGTTGTAGCAATTTTAAAGAAAAAAAAAGTTTTTGATTGTTGCCTTCAGTCTGCTCTAAAGTTTATCAATTTGACGCTCTCGTTGTGCTTGGGAAAATACTGCTATGAATTGTAAGAAAAAAAAATTGTCCAGACAAAAAGTGAATTTTGAATTAGTACGCATGATGGAACACTACAAGAAGCGTAGCATGCAAATGTAGGATATGGTTATGAAATATGAAGATGCAGCACAAAAATGGAGTATGTCTCAAGTTTTAGGACAGCGCCATTGTTACGTAGATAAACTTAATAATATCACCAAAAAAATTCCAAAATAACTTACCTTGGCTTGCTAGCAAATATTATATTAGAAAAGTTTGTATTACTAGATGTAAAACAAAAATAAGTATTTTTATGATTATATTATGCATGCAAATCAGTAAAGTTGCAGCCTTGTTTGACTCCTAAGTCCTAACAAGCATATATAGGATACATTTATTATAAATCAAAGAATTTCCTGTATGTGGGAGCTATAGAGTGAAGTAATCCTCTTGCTATCTTGAAAAAATGTCAGTCTTAATCTACATAGATGGATGAGCCCTTGCATCATTATAGGATGAAAAAGAGGAATCAACATATCATTTACATGTAAAGGTTTTCACCATAATCAATTAATAAGCAATGAAAAAGTTTATATGCTATTTTCCTATAACTGAACCTCATTTAATCAAATATAGCATTTTGAAACTTTCAAACCATAGAAAAAAAAGAGTCTTTTCATATTGAATCAGCAATCCAAATATGAAGCAGATTACAGAGATTACATCTCCCGCTCTTGCCATGTTGCTGATCAGAACCAGGTTGAAGTAAGAGTGGCCGTTGATTGTGAATTGAATGCCTCCTATTTTAACGCAGGAAACCCTGCCATTTCAATTAATGCATCAAATATATTAAACTGGTAGAATTATTGCTGTTTCCATTGAAGATATAAGGCATATAGAGGAGGTTCAAAGGTTGAAGTTCAAGATTGCGAGCACCGAATGTGCGCTCATTGCAGTCTCGCCTTGTGCTGCCATAGCAATTTTCAAACGGCTTGAGGGTGTTGAGGCACAGCAATTTTCATTAGGCTTCAGGGGCATTGTTACTTTGACCCCGACAACATGACCAAGCAGACCAATCCCCGCCAAGAGTACGATCCCATGAACACTGTATGTGTCACTCATGCTAGATCCAAACAAAATTTAAGACATAAATTAAACAAAAATTAAAAAGGCAATTAGAGCTGTGGTGTTGAGGCACAACAATTTGAGAGTTGAGCTGCTCATGCTTGGCATATTCATTAGAGAGAAAAGGAGAAAGCTAATTTGAAACTAAAGTCAATTTCTTCCAAAATGAGTAACCATCAAAATCAACTTACCAAAATTTCTTTTGTTGTCTTTTAACAACTTGAAATTGACATAATTCAAATTTCTTGATGCCTCACAATATAACTATGAATTCGTAAAGATGAAAAGTACTTTTGAATATGCGCAAAATTTATGCTCTTTTTATAATGCCATAGCATAATGGTTCTATGGTTATTAGAGCTGTGGTGGTCAGTAAAAAATTGCTCAAGAAGTATAATGCTATCATTTACTTGAGATTTGCAGCAGCACTTGTAAAAATCTAAAAAACATTATCAAGCATTGTGAATATAAAAGAAAAAATATTTACATATGAAAGCAAAAATAAATAAAAAACTCAAAAACTAGAAGACTAAGATTCAGCTCCTCCAATTGAGGCCCACAGAAGACCAAAAACCTGACGGGGCATCAATCCTTAAAATCAATGTAGAATCTGTTCGATGGGTATGGCCAAAGGAAGTCACCAAACCGTCGAATGGGGTCTAAAATAACATCACAATCCATCATTGCCTCAAATAAAAAATCAGCCAATATATTAAAGTCACTTAATACTTACTACAGTTAGGCAAAAAAAACAAATTTGGTTTAAGTAAATAAAAGTAAGGAAAATGTGAATGCAAAGGCATTATGTTTAGATTGCTAAGAAAACAAATTGCTGAATATAGGTAAGTGAAAAATTGTATATTAAAGAGAGATTTGATGTAAACAAGTTCATTATACATAATAAAACTTAATCATACCTTTACTTTAGCATCCACTAAAACCAATCAATTCATAAGATAAGTGTCAGGTGAGAAGAATGACAAATAACCTAATTTTCATATCATAATAGCATATTAGTATGTCGAAATATGCTATTTTCAAGCAGCAATACAACTATGCTGATAAAATGGCAGAAAATGATCAAAATTTTGCAGATCCCATGGCAAATCTGTACCGATTTTTCAAAGAAAAAAACTTTATATGCTATTTTCCTATAACAGAATCTCATTAAATAAAAAATAGCATTTTGAAACTTTCAAACCATAGAAAAATAAGAATCTTTTCATATTGAATCAGCAATCCAAATCTGAAGCAGATTTCAATAAAAAACACTTACCGTTTCTGTTATATCCATTTGGAGCAGGGAATTTACTCACATTTGAGATTAACTACGTGAGACTAACTACTTTTGACAGAAAAACGAGCCAATCTAGCAAACCCCTGCATTAGCATTATCTGTTTCTCAATACCTCATTAAAAGCACAATTATCGGCCAAACAAAACGTAAGATCAAAATTATTCGGATTCCACAAAACCGAAGAAACTATAGAGGAAAGGATAGTAACAAGGAAGAGAAGCACGCTAAGCTCATCAAGATGAATCACATCCAAAGCGAAGAAGAATCAAGTTCAACTTAAATATCGAGAATATCCGGAGTCTAACAAGAGAATAAAGAAAAAAAAAATGAGCTCGCCTGCGCTGCTTTTGCCTCTCGTCACGGAAGTGGCTAACTGGCCATTACTTTTCATTACAAGGAGCAGAGCAAAGCAAGCCGCTATGCCGTCTCGCTTTTCTTGTGAAGGCTAGCGAGGACGTTGCCGAGCATGGGGAGGACGGCGACGAGGACGTTGCCCCTCGACTGACCTCGCGCTAGAAGAAGGTCCTGATTCGAGCTCTCTCAGTCTTGCCGAATGCCGAATGTTGGGGCGGCCTCCATAGATTAGGTTACGATAGTTAGGTTTTTAGTGTAAAAGCTGACGTGGCCTGCTGCGCCACATCAGCTGCCATGTTATCAAGAAAAATTGGGGGCATTGGGGGGGGCGGGTAATGTAGCATTGTCCTATTTCTTTTTATTCCTAAGAAAATATATTCTATGGCTATATTCAATGTTTTCAAAGTGTTCAAGCATACACTCGAAAGCATTCACTTGAATATACGTTATCACATTAATCAAAAATAGTATTATCTTAGAAATGTTGGAAGACGCATGTCCTGCAAATTTTGAGGGGTTGCTATGAATTCATTGCAAGATCTGGATGAGGTGCGTATAATAAGAGAAACTTGAAAAGAAAATAGAAAACTATAGAATCATATCCCCAGTGTCAAATAGTGGTCAGCCCATGCCAAGTTCTAATTTTAGTTTAAAATATCACCAAAAAAGATTCTAGCATGTTGAGCACATGATTGAAAAAATGAGAAAAAAAAGAAGTTAGATATCCAAGGAAGTTGCAGTCTTATCAAAAATTTGTCGTATCTAACACATTAATTTTACTGAGAAGTTCACATCAATTTTTTTTAGAATTTTAAATTATTTGTCATCTAAAATTCTCTTAGCTGTTATTATTATTTTATTTAGAAGCCATGCTTTTCTTATAACTTTAATATGTTACAGAGATTACTCTATACTTCAGTGCTTTATGCATTTTCATTTTAATTCTAGATTTGAAATGTCTAGTTGTTAAATGAAGTTTTAAGACGTCGAAGTGAATTCTCTAACTAATTTGAAATATATTTAATGAAGAAAATCAATTTGAGCTCCGATAGCAATTTAAGCATATCTTATGAGAATCCAAAATCATAAAATAAGGAGAGCATGATTGCCATAGTAAATGCAATAAAATATCAATCTCCAATTTAGCTAGAGGCCAAGCATGCTTAAACTGTTCCCTTCACCTGAATGAAAATTAAGCAAGCTATTTTAAGTCGAACATTAACTCAAAGATTTTGCGACTTCCGTATCTTATTCTTACAGATGGCTCAACCAAAGACTGTACCGGTTGAATTCAGAATTAAGTACACATATTTAATAAAATAAAATCTAACATTAGGTAAGAGAAGCTTTGAATTAAAATTAATCTTGTCAGATCACTGCAAATTGCTAAATCCCCAAATCATCCAAATCTTTTTTGTCAGATGGTGATATCAATGCCTACTTCCAAGCTACGAAATAAATGTTAAGAAATCAAATAAAACATCAAAATCGAGAAAGGAAAGAAATAAGTTCTCACAGATGCAAGGAATGTGAGATTGGAACTGAGCATCCGGGTTGGCAAATGCCATGGGCCTGATGGTTTCGCTCACGACGAAGGAGAATAGTGTACGGACGCGATATGACGCACCATTTTGTTTGAAAATGAGATAATAAAAATGAGAAATCTCACTGTTTCCAAATGGCTGCCTCACGCACACACTACATTCTCATCTATATGCATATATATATATATATATATATATATATATATATATATATATATATATATGTTTTAAATGGTTTTAATGGTATAAAATGTAAATATTTATTAAGTCAATGTATATATGGCGTCCATATTTATATATTTGTAATAATAATTTTTTGGGAGTTTTTTTTTTCTAGTTACTGTTGTTTGTTTTTATTTTAAAATGGTTCATAGAATTTTACTATTTCATTAAAATTATAAAAATTATCATTCAATATCCGTATCTCCTTCTCGTTCTGCCCTAGCATCGTCACCGGCCGTGTTACCAGAATTCCCAGCCGCTGGATCGCGTGAGTCGATCTCATGCACCTCGTACCGCAGAATTTAGGCCAACCGACTTCGCCTCTGCCCTTTGGCCAAGGTATCCGGGATTTGTAGTTCTTTGGTGCTAGAACCAAACAATTCAACCCCTTCCCCTCTTTTGGGCAATGCCAGTTGAATTGAGCTTAGCAATCGCCTCCCAGTTATCCAAGCAAGGAATGTACTGTGCGCATGGCAAGATAGAAAGTTATAAACACTGGTAACTCTATTCGTGCTCTCACGCACCCCCCTCGCCAATTTTGTCTCATTCTCCGTGCCCAAATCCTCCTCCATATCCGAATTGAAAGCCCTCGTATCAAATACATCATTCATCTCCCCGTTCTCGTTAATGATCCCGAACGTCTCCTGAAGCAGAGGAGGCGGGGACGTAGATGCATTGGCTATGCGAGAAGATATGTCAAGTGTAGAATTTTTGCGTTAGGAGATGTGGAAACCTAGTGCCAGGTGCCAGTGCGATGAGCTGCATGGAGTCGTCGAGCCAGTATTTGGCCGATAGTGCGTCGAGGGCGGGGCGACCTCGTCCTGTGTGTTGCTGTAGAAGAAGCAGAGTCTGAGAACCTAGTTCGAGGAGAGGAGCTCACCGAGCCGGTATAATGGGCCAGAGAATACTGTGGAACGAGAAGGAAATAGGGACGATGGATGATATTTTTTTTTATAAATTTGGTGACTAATTTGTTAAAAATAAAACTCTAGGACTATATTGAGTGAGACAAATACCAACTTATAAGAATTAAAAAAACCTTTCTCTATCATTTTAAGAGAGTATATTTATTACAAATATATATTAATTTAGATGTGTTATCTTATAATTCTATCATTAATTATTAATATATATATATATATATATTTTAATGTTTCATAATCTTCTCATCATACAATTATTATTACATTTATAAATATAGAAATGGTTAATTTAAAATTCATGTAGCTCACTTGTGAGATTAAGCTTTGGTGGTGGTGGTGTTATATTTATTATTTCATAATTTTTTTTCTTAATTTTATTAATTATTAAATTCAAAATATATTCATTTTAAAATGAAGAATTCTTGAGAGCTTCACACTTATTTTGTCATAGAAAAAATACATAAAAGCAATGGATAAAAAATCGAACTGGACCTGTCGGTTCGACCGATTCAATCGAGAACCAGCCAGATTCTCGGTTTAGAGGAGCCGGCTAAACCGGTCGATTTTACGGTTCAAACACCTGAACGTAAAACCAGTATGATTTTAATCGAATCGAGCGGTTCTCGCTTAATCTCACGTGAGTCGTGCGATTAAGTGAAGACGGTGTGATACTGTGAATCTGCGATTTCCATTCATCATTTTTGACCGTTTGGGCCTCTGGCGATTGGCATATCAACTTTTCCCTTTTTGTCGTTTTTGATCGTCTTTTGGCCATTTTCAGCTAAAAGCTATTCTCGTTTCTTTCTCAATCTCTCAGTTTCTCTCTCCTCTTCACTGTTGGAGTGCTAGTTGCTTATCATGGCTTCGTTGTTAATCAATTTATGGTTTTTGGCTTCGTCGTTTAGGATTTCTGGCTTCATCGTTTAAGATTTCCGTCACTTGTTGGCTTGATTCGTTGTTCATCGGTAAGAGTAAAACAACAATTTTTCATTTTGTCTCTAAAGACTGTTATTTTCATCTATAAAAATTAATTGTTAGTTTATGTAATGACCCGATGTTGTTACTTTGTAAATTAGGTCAAATTCCGCCTCAGAAATCAGGATCTCGGGGAATTTCGAATTAGACAAACAAAAATACATCTAGATATAAATAAAATTTTGGATCAAAGTGCCATAGTTTGGGAGAAATCCGGATAACGGAAACTTCTGCTTTTTTTTTTTTTTTTTTTTTTTTTCCGAAAAGTGAATTTTTCCTAACAACCATGGGTAAAAACCTACTAAACTGGTTTTCCCTCAGCAGTCGTTATGAGAAAATTCCAAATTGCTACCACCCTAGGGGCAAAACCTTGCAAAGTAGATTTCCCTTTGGAGAGGCCGCACAACGGATCAGTTAGAGAGCGGTCACTCATTTGGCTATGCGGGTATATCCCTCATTTTGCTCATCGGGATTACATTCCGACTTGTACTGACTCAGTGTAGCTTCATCCACTAGTTATGAGCCAATAATCCAGCCAATTTCTACCAGTAATTCTGCACCTTCTGCCATACAAAGAAAGTTTCATGTCATTCGACTGGATTCACTTATTATGGGCAAACTCAATCAAGGGTATGTATATTATATGTTTTTACCAACCGTCGAGAATAGATAACCTGAGCAGATCCTCCTCGAATTTTATTAAATACAATAAAAATCAAGAACATTGAAATATGTGTCTGAATTCATCGATTTTTATGTCGTTATGTTAAAAATATTATTTAAAAGTTGTTCATGAAGATTCATCAATTTTGGATTGTCAGTTTAACATAAATTAATTTTTGAAGTTTAAAACTTTAGAAACTAATATAAAATAACATATTTCTCTGAATTGAAAATTTTTAGCGCGAGAGTGTTCATTACATCATAACACACATCAGTATCAAATTTCGTTGTATTTGGACGTCAAACGGCGGAAAAATATGAAAATTTTAATTTAAAGTAAATTTAAAATTTTTCATCTCCCAACAAGCAGCCAATCTCCTCTCCCAACCAGCAGCCCCCTCCCCAATCCCAACCAGCAGCCCCCTCTCCTCTCCCAACCAGCCACTCCTTCTTAGCCCCCTCCTGTAAGCAACCAGCTGCTGCCGGCCAGTAGGCCTTTGGACTCCCACTTTATCAACCGCCTTTGGCTACGTCCAGCTCCTGGTAATCGAACTTTATGTGAACAGAGGAGGAAATTGAGTAGAATATTATCTCAATTAAGTCATCACATTTGCATTATTGTCATTAATCAATAATGACAAACAATACAAATTTTATATTTGACTAATATTTTTCATTTTGTCAATTTGACTAATATAGTTTCGGCCATTCTAGACAGTTCTGGGAACTTTCGGGCAATTCTGGGCGCTACGGCGCGTTGTGGCGCACTACAGTGCTTTTGGGCGCTACGACGGATTTTAGCACTGTGACGCGCTGCGGCGGATTTCATTTAATTTCCTCAATAATATTTTATGCTTAACAAATTATTATGCTGCCGCAGCGCGCGGCAGCGCACTTCGGTGCGCTACAGCGGATCCAAAATTCGAAACTTGGGCGCTACAGCGCGCTGTAGCGCCCGACGGTGATTAAGCCTGTGTGAAAATCGTGATGGGTCTCTTTTCTCAGCCAAATACTCTCAATTTTGGGCACCTCACGAGTGGTGCCATATACCGATGGAAAGTTCTTTCTGAGACCTTTCCATTGATACTAAAATCAGCTTGAATGGATCATCCTATCCAGCATAAATTGATGTCCTAGCTACATGTATACAAAAATTACACAGCTTTTGACAGTTTTTCTAATGGATAACAAGCTCTTCGACCGGATTCATTTGAGTCTGATTGAAGCTCCATAGTCACACATAAATCCCATGCAATAGCTAATGATCATGCAAATCACAGTATTTTGATAAATCAAAAAAGTTAAGCTCAAAGGAGAGTAAGCAAATGGGTACTTTAGCCTTTAGAAGAGGAATAAGAAAACTCTATTTTCTTTAGGAACTTGGAGGAAGGGAGCTTCTTCTTCAACAAACACAGCAAGTGAGGGAGGTGGAGGAGCTTTATCTTGACAACAAAGGGTGGAGGGAGGGGGATGAGCTCCATTTATAGGAGAAGAAGAAGATGGCTTCAGCCTTGAGCCATGGGATGGGATGAGAAGGAACCATCCCATCCAAGGCACGGGGGAGATGGCTTGAGAAGAAAAATGGAGAAAATTATGAGAAAGAGGGGCTCTTGCGTTAGCTAGGGAAGGGAGGCATCGAAACTAGGCATGCCAGCTAGGAGAGAAGGAAGAAAAGAAATAGGAAAATAGAAAATAAAAAATAAATATTTATTTTTTTTCTAATTTTTGATTTTTTAAAAATTCAGATTTGATGAACGTGCTCCGAAAATCCCAAAAATTCACCCCTAGCTAGTTTGGGGGTGAGGAATTCAACGACGAAGTCGAATTTTGATTCCAACGATTATTTAATTATTCTATTTTTCGGTGCATTTAATTACATTAAAATATTTGTGAAAATCCAACAACTTTCAAACGCGTCCAAAATATCACCCATAGCTAATTTAGGGGTGACGATTGTAACGGTGAAGTCGGATTTTGATTTCGAGGTTAACTTAACTACCTCAATTTTTTAGTTAATTAAATATTAAAATAATCCAAAATATTTGATTGAGCTCTGAATTGCTTGAAATCTTTAGAGTTTGGTTCTAATGACTAGATGAACTTAACAGAATGATAATTAAGATATGATTAAGCTAAAATTAAGGAGTTTGATTTAGAGGAGCAAAAACTGTGAAATAAAAGATGTGTTAGGTTTCTGTAGGACTTACTGAACACAATGAATAATAGATGGGGATGTAGAAAAATATCTCTCCCTAGAACTGAATGCAAAAAGAAAATTTATGGATGAATAAAAATATCTCTCCCAAATTGAGAAAACTGAGAAAAACATGATGAAGAAAAATATTTCTCATGAAAAGAAATGTTCATTGTTGTTTATAAGAAGAAGCACACTGTGGCGGCCCTGCCCCGTCGAGGTCCTGTTAACCCTTAAGTTAACATGATTACGGTGGAGGGGTCACCAAATGACAAGGTCCCCACTTAAGATTTGATTAGATACACATAGTAATCCAATTTAAATAAGGACTTTGCCATTCAATCCAGAAATACTATCACTAAATGATCATACATGAACTCAGAGTGCGGAAGCATAAAACATAACATCCATCCAATACAGTATAAATACAATAATACAGAATAAGTAAAGTACTGAAAAAGAAATATAATCCTGTATTATTACAACATTTAATGAGTTTAAAAGAACTGAAAGAAAACTCTCAATCTCACTGAAAATAGAAAACTAGGCTACAGATCTTCAAGAACGGGCTCCTCCTCCAATGGTAAACTCTTCATTGGATCTGTTAATCCAACAAACTCAGAACCTACTATTATCAGTTTCATAATGGTAGGGCCCCAGCCAACAAAAGAAAAACTGGTTAGACAATAAGTCTAAGTACATTTTAGGGTAAAAGTTTATTTAAGTTAACTGAATATCACCATAAAAATAGAACTGAGCAAAATAGGTGCAGAAATGCGTATCAAAAGATCAGTAATAATTATAAACTACAGTTTATAATTAAACAAATAGGAAGTAAAACATACCTCTTCCAAGCAACAGTAACACAAACAGGTAAGTAAGAGAAAAGTAAAACTGTAAGAAAATACAACCTAAATATGCATATGTTCAAACGGATTATGCTAAGTGACATATAAAATTTAAACAGTAAAAACTAAAAACACCAACATCCTATGTGAGCATATGAAAACAGTAAATAAAACTAGCATCTTATATAAAAACACGTGCAGGAAAGCTGTAAGTAAAACAGTGCTGAAATGCAGAATATACTAGTAAAATAGTAACTGCAAACTGAAACTATAGTAACTATATAAGTCATCTGAACTGAACATGAACTCAGTAATTCTTAGCCTGATGAGCTAAGAAACTATGAACTGATCATCACTGAAACTCTTAGCCTGATAAACTAAGACAGAACTGAATGTAAGTGTACTTGAATTAGTATAACCATATCAAAATCCTGACTATATAGTTAGTAGGGCAAGAGTCTATCCATCCTATCCCATGGACTAGGCATGGCATAGACTATCGGACTGAAACCCCCTACAAGAAGCC
Organism: Gastrodia elata; assembly: GCA_016760335.1. Lineage (NCBI taxonomy): Eukaryota > Viridiplantae > Streptophyta > Magnoliopsida > Asparagales > Orchidaceae > Gastrodia > Gastrodia elata. The sequence continues at coordinate 72,119,597 of CM028671.1, read as the reverse complement.
GACCCTGAACGAGTTGATCGAAGAGGTATACTAATCAAGCTATACCTTACAAACCACTTGTGAAACGAACATAATGCTGTTTATAAATAATGTTCCAAATTAACATAAGATATTTATCAAAATATCTTATGTACATAATACATGTTTAAGGTATAAGGCTCAAAAATCAAGGAATGCGAAGCATCAAAATCAAAGTGCAAGAAACTCTATCTAAAAACACAGGTGATATCCTTTGTTATCTACTTTATTCGTTCTATCTACTCTAAGTTACATAAGTTTCAAAATTATTAATTCTTACACATTCTGTAACTTAGAATCTCGAATTCTACTTGTTGAAGATAATTAGGACTGGCCAAGTCCTAATTATAGTTAAATCAAAAGACGACTATTTGGTTAAAATAAATCATCGACCTAGTTTTGTAATTTAATTCATCCCAATCCTCATCTTGATTAGCCAAATCAAGATGAATAGATTAAGAATTAGACTCCAGATAATGGGGTCTAATCACTTAATCTAAAGGTATAATCTAAGGGTCTAAGGTTTAGAACCCAAAACTCACAAATTAGGTTAAGGCAAATCCTAATGATAAATAAATTTCATTAGGATAGATCTTTATTCTTAGTTCTAAAGTTTAAAGATCAAATAATCATTTAATAAACTAAGAAAAATCTAAAAACTAGAAAACTCAAGGTTTCATCTAATTAAGTAACCCAATTTACTCAATAGATGAAATCTAACTTAAGATCTATTCATAATCTTAAGAATTAAGGCTCTTAATTACTAGGAGTATCTCTCAAGACACACATCCTAACTAATATTATAAGACCTAAGGGTGAGTCTAAGAATGATTAAAGAATGAGAAAAACTCACTTAGGACTTAGGAATTTTCTTTACTGAGCAAAATCTGAGATTTTAATCAAAACCTAATTTAGACTTAAATTTGATTAATTTCAGTTCTAAATCATTCTATTTACTAATTTTAATGATTGGAAATTGAATTTAAGGCTTTAAAAGGCTAAACCCTAACTTTGGGCAAAATGATCATTTTGCCCCTATTTAAGAGTTCAAAAGATCAAATTTTGATCTAGGGCTTAATTTCTGAAATTTTCTTTTGGAAAGTGCTTCTTACTGTCTAATATAAGATTAGACAGCAACTAAATTAATTTTGGGTGATTATTAAACCATATGAGATCAAATTAGTGAATTTGACTCATAAGGGCAATTTAGTAATTTGACAAAATGAAAGTTAAATTTTCTTTCAGATTATTGTTCTTTACTGACTAAGCTTTCTATAGAATTTAAATTTGCTAAATTCTGATAAATATTGGCCAAGTTATGGCCAATACAAGGTCTAGGGTTTAAAGGGTGATTAAGAAACTCTTAGCTATAGATCAAAAATCCTAACTTTGCCAATTAGTGTCCAAATTAAGCATAATCAGTGACTATGAATTACAATTAGTACACTGATCATAATGACATGTGGTAGACTCAATTTGGACCTAATTTGACTAAGTTAAGACCTAATTAGGGTTTAGGGTGATTAGTGAGTGATTAATAAAATTAATCACTCAAACACTAATCTAACCTTATAGATTGATTCTAAATGGTTCTAGGAGTCCTCTGAAACTTAACTCATTCAATTTGAATTACTAGATTTGCTAATATTCACTAATCAAGATTTAGAGTAATTAAGAAAGATTAGCAAATCTAACCGTTGGATCTAAAATATTTTATAGATTACTGTTAATTAGGTTCTTCTGATCTAAATTGATATTTGGATCATCAAATTTGGAGCTCAATTGACCAAGTTAAGGTCAATTGAAGTTCTAGGGTTAATTATCCTAATTAGGATTAGGACTTAAATGTGATTAGGCAAACACTAATCCAAACAGCAAGATAAACATTATCAAATTAATTCTTAGGGTTTTCTGATCACTTTAAGACCCATATTGGGTATGTTTGGATCATTGGGTACAAAGTTATGATTAGATGAAGGTTTGAAACATATTTGGATTTAAATTAATACTCTTAAATTTCACTATGTTAAATATTTATCCAAATTGAGATTTGACAGTTTCATAATAATTCTAATATTTTTCTGATTAATTTAGTATATTTATTTGTATATTTGGGATTTATATTTTTGGAGTTATTAAGGTTTAAAGTATATAATTTAATTACTTAATTAATACTGTTTATTAAATTAAATAAATCTGTTATTATATAAACATTTAATTAATAATTATCTGATATATAATTATATATATAAAATATTTTTATTTAGTTTCTGTAGGTGGGACCCATCTGACGGGTTTGGCAGAGAGAGGCCACGTGGCTCCCTCTGATACGCCATTGAGACCTCAGCGGGACCCACAATACCAGTCATAATTGACTGTGGGTCCCGCAGTCACAGCGCAAAACTTTGCGCCATCTGCACGGGTCTCTTGGGCCGGGATCGGGCCGATCTGACCCGGCCCAAACAATTCGCCTTCTTCGCTCTCTTCGCGATCTAGGGCATGACAAGGAGAGATTGCCGGTCGACGATGGAGCTTGACTCATATAGCAATGGATAGGTCTTGATCAGATCTACCAACTCATAACTGAAATAGCTTGCGAAGAGATCGAAATACATCCAAAAATCAAAACCCTAAATTCTAGATTTTCGAACGGTAAAAGAATCGAATCCCTAACTAATTTCACTGTAGTTCAATCACTAAATTCGATCGACTGCGTTCTAATTAACCCAATCGGATCCATTATAATATTAATCTGTATCATGAAATTGCAAAACGAAACAAGATTTGCACATTTTGAATAAGGATCAAGGTATAGATTCGTACCTTAAATGGGTGGCAGAGAGGGCTTCTAGCTTGCTATGGCCAATCGAGCTTCTTTAGGGTTCGGGAGGTTGAACCCGAGCAAAGGAGAGGATCAGGGGTTTTAAATCTAGACCTAAAGCAGCGGCACTTACCCCGGTAGGAGCCATCTGGAGCGGTCGCGGCGCTGCATCTGCCGCGCGTCGCGAGCGAGAGCTCAGCGTGACACGCGCTGAGCATTCGGAGAAGACAAAGCCTGAGCAGTCTGATCTTGCGCCGAGATCTGATCAAATGGCTCAGATGCTTCCTGGCTGGCTTAGACGGTGGTTTAGCGGCGTGAGGATAAGAAACGGTGGGTTAAGTAATATAACGGAGGGCCATTAAGTTTCAATATTTAAATATTTATTTAAATTAAATTATACAGATTTAATTAATTAATTTTAACCTATTAAATGCATCCCAAAAATTTCCAATAAATCACCCTTAGCTAATTGAAGGGTGAGGAATGCAACGGCGCACTCGGATTTTTGTTTCGACAAGTATTTAATTATTTGATTATTTAGGGTATTTAAATAATATTAAAATATTCGACGAAAAATAAACGACTTCCAAATGCCTCCAAAATTTCACCCCTAGCTAATTTGGGTGTTCTGAACGCAATGGTGAAGTCAGATTTTTAATCCGAGGTCTAGATAAAAAGTCAAATTCTAAGGTTTGAAATTTTCCAGAATTCTTGTTTTGACTTTGTTGACTTCTTGGTCTGACCTAGGTTTTAGAGATGAGTTCTAGATTACTTAATTTGTGACTTAGAACCTTAATTAAGACTTAGATTAGTCTTAATTGAGCAAAGTAATAACCTGGGTTGTTACACACACATTGCACAAAAAATTCTAAAACACCGAATCATGATTTTTCTGAGTTAAGAAATCCTAGAAATCCTCCCTGGTATTTAGGAATCGAGCTTTATACATTTAGAAAGGAGGAGATTCACATAGTGAAAATGAACCCTCCCCGGTATTTAGGAATCGAGCAAAGCAAAGGGTGTCAGATAGGAGCTAAGTGCCATACAGGGCAAAGTATCACTTCATGTGAGCAGCCTCTTGAACCCATGATGGTTAAGGTGCTACATGATTGTGGGTACCTCTTGAGCATGTAGTGGTCACCTCTAGTTCTATCTACCCAATGGATGATTCTTGGATCTGTGTGGGATACTAACGAGGACGTCAGTTACTTAAGTTGGGGAGATTGTGAAGACTCACTTAAGTAGTAATAAGTGAAACTCTTAAACATCGAGACGCCTTTTCAGATAACGATGGAGTTTCTGATAAGAACTCCAAAGTTAAGTGTGCTCAGGTGGGAGCACTCCCAGGATAGGTGACCTGCTGAGAAGTTATATTCTGAGGGCAAAACCGTGAGACTTTTCAGGCTAAAGCGGATAATACCTTGGTGCTTAAGAGTTTGGGCTGTTACATATTCTGGCATGAAACTCTTTAGAACTTATGTTCTCTAAATCATTTTGTTAAGTAATAATATAAATAATGAAAACACTTCACACATATCCTTTTGAATTGTAGTATAGAAATTCAAAAAAATTTATTTTGTGCTTACTCGAGGACGAGCAAAAAATTAAGTGTTGGGGTGTGATAAATCTAAAATTTATAATAAAATAGATTAATAAAAATAAACACTTTTATATTAGAATTATATACTTTGATGTGCTTTCACTATTTTTCAGGCTAAAGTAGATAATACCTTGGTGCTTAAGAGTTTTGGCTGTTACACATTTTGGCATGAAACTCTTTAGAACTTATGTTCTCTAAATCATTTTGTTAAGTAACAATATAAATAATGAAAATACTTCACACATATCCTTTTGAATTGTAGTATAGAAAATCAAAAAAATTTATTTTGTGCTTACTTGAGGACGAGCAAAAAATTAAGTGTGGGGGTGTGATAAATCTAAAATTTATAATAAAATAGGTTAATAAAAATAAACACTTTTATATTAGAATTATATACTTTGATGTGCTTTCACTATTTTTAGGATAAAAGAGGAGCTAAATCGAATGCGGGTTGAAATATGAAATTCTGTCAAAAAACTGCTGCAATGCGCCGTTGCAGCGTGCTTTAATGGAACAAGACAGAGAGCTCCGCGCTATCGTGTGTCGTTGCAGTCTCAAGACAGAGACACTGACGCTACAATGCGCCAAAGCAGACCAAGATAGAGAGCTTCGCGCTATCGCGCGCTGTAGCGATCTCAAGACAGAGACATTGGCGCTACCCGCGCGCAAAAGCGGACAAAGACAGAGAGCTCCGCGCTATCGCTCGCCATAGCAATCTCAAGACAGGTACTCTAGCGCTACCCGCGCACCATAGTGGAACGAAACAGAGGCTTGGGCACTACCGTGTGCCATAGCGGAAGCAACTGTGGCCCAGACTTAGCAAAAATTTGAAAGCATCCCGCTGCCCGCGTGCCGTAGCAGCCTCAAGACAGAGACTCTGGCGCTAACGCGCGCCGCAACGCTACAAATTTAAAGCTTACACGCTACAGCACGCTGCAACAGTCCCAAAATAGAGACACGGGCGCTACCAGCGTGCCGTAGCTCCCGTCATAAAATCTTCCCAGCAATAGTATTCAAGGAAATAAATAGAAGATAAAATGGTAATTTATTTACTCTTCCCAACAGCAAAACTTAAATTTCAATAGCTGAGATTCTTCATTACTAAGGGAATAATCAATTAAAGAAAATATAGCTTTCTAAATGGAGAGTTAATGACGGAATTAATTCTGAAACAGCTAGGGAAGAATCTATAAAAGAAAGAATTGAAGATGAGAAAGGGGTTCCTAAATTTAGGCAAGCTAAGAAATATTTTACATAACTCCTGAAAGAGAGATAGAGAAGGAGAGTTCCACCTTGCCCCAAGGAGGAAGAAAGTTGTGCCTTGAAGGAAAGAAGACAAAGTATTGGTCGCAAGGAAGAAGAGCTGTGAGAAGGGAAGACAAGCCGGTGGATGCGACAACAGTTCCTTGTATCGTATTACCTTCTAACTCATCTCATTTCTTGTAAAAACCATAGAAAGGCTTTCTAATACTTGCAAACTTTTATGTGTTTTCTCATTAATGGCAGCCTAATTCTCCTTGGGGAGGGTTGGGCGTAAGCATGTAATAAGTCAATAATTAGAAAGTGTTATACTCTCTTCAAATTATCAATGAATGTGTTTTCATTTTTAGATTTAAATGCTGAGATGAATGAGTTAGATTTGTGAATATTAATATGAAAATTATCTTGATGAATGACTGGATTTAAATTTGCAAAAATCATTGAGCTCTTGATTTGCTAAGAACAAATGGTTTGCATGTCAGTATCCTCGCCTCTAATGTCAGTGACAACATGAGCTGTGCGATAATGGTCGGTGTACTCCTTAGTTCTAAGCGAATTAATAGAGCCATGAATATATAATAATCTCTGAGCTCTATTGCTCACCATCAGTTTATGCGAGAAGTTAGTGCATGACGATAGTTATTGCATTACTTCTTGCTGAGCTGAGAAGTTGATGCATGTGATGCCGAGAGCTACTAATAGAGCTCCATAGCTCATTTCATGGTTATGTGAAGAGAAAGATTCATTATGAGCTCATGGTGATGTGACATAGCCCAAGTAGCCTAATGAGTCATCTTTTTAGCTAACCCTAAAATAGATGCATGTGAGCCATTTGTGGAATCAATTTCATGTGATAAAAATAAAATTGTAGATTTCATAACTTAGACATAAGCACTGAATTCAATCATTAAAAATCACATGAAAACCTAAGTGCCAAGATTGAACATTAACATGAGCATCTCTAAGCACTATGTTAGACCTAGTGCATTTGGGGGACACTCTAGGGAAGATTATTGTCTCTTGATTATAATAATTTATTCAACTCATTTAACACTAAATTGATATCGAAGAGAACTTACATGAATTTTTGACAAGTTGCATACTGAACCTAACTCTCCTTATTTTCTCTAAAAAAAAAATTTCTGATAAAAGAAACTTTTACTAGTTAAGATTAGGACCAACTATCAACAAACTCAAATCATAATTCAAACATTAGTGAACTTTAGTATACTTTAGTAACAAAACTAATATTATTCCCATATGATGATAAAATCTCGGGATCTCACTATTCGAATATTACTTCAGACCATGTGCACTTGCGTGCAAGTGCAGACGTACAGAAATAGTCTGTCATTTACCATTATATTTGTTAGATGATATTATGAGAAGCAAAACAATAATTTTACAAATTATTATTTGATTTTCAAAAAGTATCTCTAAATGCTATTGCTTTCATTTCTAAAGATTGATTGTTAGTTTACTATCATGTTCATTAGATGAGATTATGAGAAACAAAATAATAATCTTACAAATTATTATTTGATTTTTAGAAAGCATTTCCAAATACTATTATTTTCATCTCTAAAAGTCAATTAATAGTTTACGATTATATTCATTAAATGAGATTATGAGAAGCAAAATAACAGTTTAACAAATTATTATTTGATTTTCAAAAATATTTCTAAATGCCAATATTTTCATTTATCTCTATAAGCTGTTATTTATATCTCTATAGGTCGATTGTTAGTTTATCATCATGTTCATTAGATGAGATTATGAGAAACAAAACAACAACTATATAAATTACTGTTTAATTTTCAGAAAGCATCGCTAAATGCCATTTTTTGTATTTTATCTGGTCGATTGTTAGTTTACTATTATGTTTGTTAGATGAGATTATGAGAAGCAAAATAACAGTTTTACAAATTATGCTTTGATTTTCAGAAAGCATATCTAATTGCTATTATTTTCATCTCTAAATGTTGATTGTTAGTTCACCATCATGTTTATTAGATGAGATTATGAGAAGCAAAATAACAGTTTAACAAATTATTATTTAATTTCAGAAATCATCTCTAATATCATTATTTTCATTTTATCTCTAAAAGCTATTGTTTTCATCTCTAAAGGCCGATTATTATTTTACCATTATATTCATAAAATGAGATTATAAGAAGCAAAACAGTAGTTTAATATATTATTGCTTGATTTTCAAAAAACATCTATAAATGATATTGTTTTTATTTATCTTCAAAATTTGATATTTTCATCTCTAAAGATTGATTGTTAATTTATTATCATATTCATTTAAATACTATTATTTTATATGATATTGCTAGTGATAGAAATGTATATCATTTTAATGAGTAACTATTATTTGCCGATTAATAATAATTCTTTTTCTATAAATTATTTTTAGTCTCTTGTTGCTTAAGTGGTCGAAGAAGCGATGTAGGAAAATGTCTCGTAGAGATTTAACCTATTAATATTTGGAAGTAATCAATATTATATTAAATTGTAAATTCTCTTATAAATATTTTTATGATTACATTTATATTAAACTGTAAGTTCGCAGAGATACCACATATTCTTTATTCAACATTAATTGCATGTAATTTTTCCATTCAAATTGTATTAGATTTAGAACTTAGAAAATTAAATTTATAAAAAACAATGCATATTTTTTTTACAATAGTATTTGTTTTTATGCAAAAAAAATTAAAACTAATTTTATGATTTTTTTTCTTGTATACTCTGTATACTCAAACTTTTTAAATAACTCATTTTTAATATTTATATATATATATATCATTTAATTAAAATATTATTTATTACTTCATTAATGTTCAACCTTCCGGTTCGACCCCGATTTGACCTTCGAACTTTGAACCACTTTCGCCTCAGCGGTTTGACTTCCAATCCAATTTTTAATTCCTTGCATACAAGTACTTAAATAATAAATAAATGAGATATTAATGACCTCATTATGATTACATGTTGCACCATATTTTGCACTTGAATTTTGCATTACTAATTAATTAGAATTTATTAATAAAAGAGATTTACAGAAATAATACCTTCAAATAATTCACTTGCGCGTAACACCAACGATATTTTTATATTTTCATAAACACAAAAAATTTATATAAAGATAAATCTTTAAATTTTAGGTTACTAATGCAAATGATTTATGTGTTATGAGTGGGAACCATAAAAGTAATTTTCAATGTGAATGCCCTCACTTCATCAGAAGTTTTATATGTTGATAAATATTATATTTACACAAAAATATACACTAAAAAGTATTTATGATCAATAGAAAATTTTAATTTTTTTTAAATTTTTGCATATATCTCTCACAAAAAGTATATTCAACCATAATTTACTTGTACATTGAATTGACATATCATTTATATATTTTGGTATGGAAAATACTATGGTTACACAAGAATATACACCTAAAAGTATCTAAGACCAATTAAAATTTCTTTTTTTGTAATTTACTTACACATTGGATTGACATATCATCTATATATTTTTGTGTATACTAGTGTGTAAATATAGCAATACTCTTTTGTATATACTTACACACTTGTGTAAGTGTAAGTACTACTTTTATATATTTCTACTTTTTCTAAGAACAATCATTGCCCACTCCATGTAATTTATTATTGCATGGCATAAAATGGAAATTAATTAAACAATAATAGATTATAATATTGCTTGAATTACTATTTGGGCAAGGTGAGAAAATAATTAGCAAAGTTACAAATATCACATAAAACTCATAACAAATCAAAACAAAATTTACATAAGAAATAAAAAATAAACATAATAAGAAGAGGTTCACTTAAAAAGACGTATTAATCCTGCTAATCAATTCTACTATGATATACTAATAAATGTTCAAAATATGCACAGTGATGTAGAATTTTAATCGGAGGCTCATTGAATTTCAGTTTGCCGAATGATCTTGCAAATAAAAGTTAATACTTGACCATATTCTTAGTATAAATTTAATCAACTCATATTTGCAATGGACAAACGGTAAACCTTCGCAACTATACAAATAGGAGTGTTTCAACTCAATCCCCGCCATAGAACATTACCATCAACTCATATTTGCAAGCCAAGAACAAAAGGAAGTCTAATCAAATTTGAGGTGCATAAACTTTTGTAATCACATTAAACAAACTTGTGTGACAAGACATTAAGAAGAAGACAATGTGGCGAATTTATTATTAACTTGTTTCTGGTTGAGCTTATAAATAGTTGGGATTTTTCATTGTAGTGTGGTTCGCTCTTCAAATTCTACGTTCTTAAAAAGTTACTATTGCATTGTATTTTCTCAGGTTCTTCATTTGAAATCTTCCTTTGTAATTTGTTGCATATTAATGAAATCTTCTGTGTTGTGTCTATGAATGGTTGTTCAAGTTCCTATTAAGCTCTACTACCCGAGTGTCTTTTGCCCCATTATGATTGAAATTACATGCTTGTCCTTGGTAATCCAAACGCTTGCATATTATACTTTGGTATCAAAGTGAAGTTTCTTTGAGCTATTACAAATCCAATTGAGGTTCATAATTGAGGATTTGAAGCACTATTAATGGTGAGGAATTAGTCTCAAGCATTGAAAAGAAACAAACATACATAACATTTCCAGTGAAATCTCCGCCTAGACTAAGCGACGAGTGTGATCTTATTAGTATGATGACATTGGCTCAAATGGCAAAGATGTTGAAATCCATTCTACAAATGCAAGTCGTGGTGTAAGCACACATGCAATCTCAACAATAGATTCAGCTCTAGCAAAATTAGATTCAACTATGTGTAATGTTATTGAGTTGAGCTGAGAGTGAATTGGGAAAGAGAGTGTCCCTTAAAGCTCCAATTTTGAAAAAGAGATAAGAAGAGATCTAATTTCCCTAGAGCTGAGGTAAAAAGTGAAATTCTAATTATGACATCATCCTTGAAGTTGAATAAATCGACCGTATATAATACTGAAAATATAACTTCAAGTAATAATAATTATTTTATAAGATCATAACAATTCATTTGCTCTTACTATACATGAATAAATATTGCTACAAACTTTTTTAATCAAATCTTGATGTGTCATTTATATTGAGTATTTCCCAAATGAATTAGCATTTAAATATTTTGATATATATATATATATATTATATATATATATACAAAACATGATAAATATTTGATGATAGAGAGACAATTATAAATAGAGTGATCGACCTTAGATAAATCAATTGATTGTTATTGTAACAAAAAAGAGAGGTAAAGGGAATAGCATGATCTGCAAAAGCAAATACTTGTAAATATCTATAGATTACAAACAAAAAATAATATAAAAATGTCATAAAAATGCATATATGCAATATGTTATATGTTAATTATGCTTATGCATTCATATATAATTTAGAAATGGATATATTCATTGATAGAATATTCAATTATAATAATATTCAAGCAACTAAACGCAACAAACATATAAATTTAGAAAATATTCAATTATATATATATATTATATATATATATATATATATATATATATATGTATGTATGTATGTATAAAAGTTCCTACATGAATAGAAGCAAAACAGCTGAAGCATATGAAGAATCCGCATCAGCATTAAAACTCTAATACTATTGCTAGTTAACAGACCATTTTTTGAGCCAAAGGAGTGGCAAATACATTCGAGGTTACACCAATAAAGCATGCATTGATTTTGACTTTTGGAGAAGTTTGTTTGGATATCCTCTACGTGTATTCATAATGTCTGAGAAGAAATGGAGTTGGTGCACACATTATTTCATGGCACATCATCATATATCTAATATGATCCCCTCCATCGAATTGCTTTAAATCAATATTGATGGATCCTTTCTTTACGAAACAAGTAAAGGTGACAAATATCTCGGTGTTACTATTCGGGATGACAAAAGTGCCTTTGGATTTGAGCAATAGAAGGGCCGCATGATTGCATGGCTTTTGAGAAACACCTAAGCAGATGCTGAATGTTACAAACTTTTTTTACGATACTCTGTTAACATCAGCTTGTGAGATTTCATTCAAGTTTGTCACAATAATGTTCTCATTTTTTCTTTAAGTTCAAATCAAACGGGATAACAGACGGTCAATAGATTAACAAATTTCAGAAATCGGTAAGCTGAACAAATCATATTACAATGCATTAGCCAGCCAAAAATGATGTCAAATGCTGTTTTGTCGGCATTTGGCTGTTTATATATCTCCAGTTTCATAACTGGTGTGATACTCACCATTGATGAGCGTAGAGTTTAAAATGGAATTACTTTAAAGCAAAGCAATAATGATAATGGACAGAAGTTTGCACCATTCTACAGCCGCTATTTTTGACAAATCATGAAGTCACAATAGAAAAGAATAAAAAACAAACTATGCTATTTTAAATAAAAAAGCACGAGACGACTGCATCCACAAGTTACAGGTTTCTTCTGGTAAATTTTGTGATTAGTTCATCATCAAAAAAAATTGAGTAAACCACAACACAAGAACTGGGATTTCGGCATGTCTGATCTTGCATACATAAGAAAAATTCAGTGGCTATACAGCCAAAATCCATATTAGTTAAGTCGTTATTTTCACTGTGAAGAACACTGACAATATGAAGCTTCATTAAATGAATAATCTTTTGTTTTGTTTGCAGTGCACAGGCATACTAATGGGCAACGAAGATAGTTGAAGCATAACTTCAAAAAGTTAAAAGCAAAGGCTTGAATGCAAGTAATATGAATTACATGGGTAACTTTTAATGGAAATCCTCTGCAGAACCATTAGAAATCTACTTCTAGCAAAAGAAAACGGACTGAAGCAACAATAATTGTTCTCAAACTCTTTAAATTGTAACTTAGTCTACAGGCTTTTATATAAATGATCCTAACATTGTCAGAACAATAAAAGCTATCAGAGGCAATACAAGGAAATTGTTGGGATATGGAGACTATTTAGATTATCGTGGAGGTGTTGTTGTAACTCCAGTGGACTTCTGGGAGGTTCCGAAGTAATACGGGACAAGTTGGAGAGGTCCAGAACCTACAGCGCGCCGTGGCACGCCAGGGCGCCCAACATCCAGAAACTTGGGCGCTGTAGCGCCCCCCAGCGCTAGTCAACCAGAGACTGGGGTGCCGTAGCGCACCGTGGCGCCAGTCTGCTAGAGACCAGGGAGCTGTAGCGCGCCAAGGCACCAGTCTGTCCGAGACCAAGGTGTTGTAGCGTGCCCTGGCGCCTGCTTGCTTGAGACTAGGGCTCTACGGCGTGTTGTAGCGCCTGACGGATTTCAATTCCGGTTTAGGAGCCAGACCTAAGTGATTTGAGTGGGTATTTTGTACCATTTGGGGTTCGAATGTTGCTGGAATATATAAGAAAATATTATGAAGATATTTTCTAAGTGAGTTAGCAGCTATGCAATGGCTTTTGCATGTTGGAGAGAATCAAAAGAGGTGGTGGTTGCTGCTCCCCTCCTTCGACCTAGAGTGAGAGCTGGTGTTCCCTGCAGAAGAAAAATTGATCGGGAGGCTGTGTAAGCGGTAGATCTTTCTTATTCTTGTGAAGGTGAAGCTCTTTGTAATTCTGTAACTTCTTGATTTATAGTGGAAATTTTTGTATGGTGTGATTTTGTGGTTTTTCTCATATTTGAGTTTTCACATAAATATTCTTGTGTTTGGATGCTTATGATTGTGCATGTGTATGTGTTGTGATTCTATTTTGTTTGTACTTGGTTGATTTCTTTATTGCTTGGTAACCGTCACTGTAAACCCCTATTCTCGAGCTCAAGAACGCTTTCGTTGCATGCTTACAATAATTGGTATCTGAGCGATAGTTTCTCGTTATTCTAGGGTTTATATTTTGAGTGAGAACAATGGCCGATGAAATGAGACACAAAATAGAGAAGTTCAACGACACTAATTTTGCTTTCTAGAAATTGCAAATGGAGGATTTGCTCTACCAGAAGAAGTTGTATCTACTATTAAGTGGAGGTGACAGAAAATCAGCTACTATGCTAGATAAAAATTAGGAGGTTTTTGATAGAACTGCATTGGGTTTGATTTATTTTTTATTGTCTTCTTCTATTGCATTTAATATTGTTAATGAGAAAATTATTTTAGATCTCATGGATGCTCTGACAAGGATGTATGAGAAGACTTCGACTTTCAACAAAGTCTTTCTGATGAAAAGTCTATTTAACATGAAGATGATGAACGACTACTCAGTGATTGAACGTCTGAATGGGTTCAACATTGTGACAAGTCAGTTGAGTTCGATGGGCATCAAGGTTGATGATGAGGTTTAAGCTCTGTTATCCCTCTCTTTATTGCCAGATAGTTGGGATGGGATGGTTACAGCCATCAGTAACTCATCAGGAAATGCGTCATTGAAATTTGTCGTTATTGTTGGGTTGATGCTGAACAAAGAGGTGCGAAAAAGATCCCATGGGGAGGCATATACTTCAGCATTGAATGCTGAAAGCCGAGGATGAAATATAGACCAAAAATATAACAGAAACATGTCTTTGTCGAGATGTGAAAAATCAAGACCTGAAAAAGCAAAGCCTGATTGCTGGAACTGTGGAAAAATAGGTCATTTTAAGAAGGACTTCCATATCCTGGGGAAGACAAGTGGTGGGAGCAAGGATATGTGCCACACAGTGTATATTTCAGCTAAAGAGGATCAGGATGCATTGATCCTGTCAATTATCATCATAGAGTCCTGGGTGGTGGACTCGGGCACATCCTTTCATGCTACTCTAATGAGGGGTGCCTTCAAGAACTACACCATGAGTGATTTGGGGAACGTGTATCTAGGAGATGACAAGGCTTGCGACATTATATGAAAAGGTGATGTGAATGTCCATCTACCAAGCAGTGCAGTTTGGAAGTTCAGAGAAGTTAGGCATGTGCCGTGTCTAAGGAGGAGCCCAATTTCAGCTAGTTAGCTAGCCAGGGAGAGCTACAGTACAATATTTGTAGGGGATTCATGGAAGGTCACCAAGGGTGCACTCGTTATTGCACAAAGCAATATGGAAGATACAATTTACTTGATCAATAAAGTGTCTGATTCCATTGCAGCTGCAAAACAGATAGATGCAGGTCTATGTCACCGGAAGCTTGGCCATATGAGCGAGAGGGGTTTGAAAATTCCTACAGTCAATGGAAAGGCTCCCAGGACTGAAGTTAGTAGACTTGAACTGTGAAGACTGTGTAATAGTCAAACAGAAGAAGATTACACTCTCTGAAGTTGGATGAGAAGTGAAAGACATAAAACTCGAGTTAGTGCATACAGATATATGGGGGCTAGCTCCTACTTCTTCCATAGGTGGAGTCATATATTTTGTCACCTTTATTGATGATCATACAAGGAAGGTATGAGTTTATTTCTAAAGCATAAATCTGATGTATTTGATGTGTTTGGAAAATAGTTAGTTTTTATTGAGAATGAGACAGGATTAAAGCTTAAAAACTTAAGATCTAATAATGGAGGTGAGTATTGTGATAAAGAGTTCAAGAAATTCTGTGCCTTGAGAGGAATCAAGAAGAAATTCATAGTTCCAAGAACACTACAATAAAATAGTATTGCAGAATGGATGAACATAACGATCACATAACGCACCAGAAGCATTAGTTGCATGCAGGTCTCCCAAAGCAGTTCTGGGCCGAGACTATCAATATAGTGGCTTACTTGATTAACAGGGGACCTTTCGTACCCATAAATAAAAGGATTCCCAAGGAGGCTGGAGCAAAAAGGAGGTGAAACTGAATCACCTCAAGATATTTGGCTGTTCATTCTATGCGCATATTGATGCATGATCCAGAAGCAAGCTTGATGCAAAGGCAATCAAGTGCATGCTTATTGGATATGGCGCGTGCGTTTTCGGTTACAAATTATGGGACAATCAAAATCAGAAGATTATTAGAAGCAGAGATGTCACTTTCAATGAAAGTGAGATATACAAGGATTGTTTTGGAGTCAGAACTGATTCTAAAGTTGCTTTAGATAGTGAGCTACGACACATAAAGTTGATGAAAACATTGAGCTAGAGAAGCGTGTACAGGGAGATGCTCAAGAGGGTATTGAAGAAATTGAATGACAAACACCCATGTTATGGAGATCCACAAGGGTCACTAGACCACCACTGAGGTACTCTCCTTATTTTATCTGTTACTAACTGACAGTGGTGGACCAAATGCTTTGAAGAGGTGCTTTAGGTGGATGATTCAATCAAGTGGGAGGCAGCCATGAATGATGAAATGGCATCACTCATGTCAAATGGGACATGTGAGTTGACAAGTCTACCAACTAGAAAGAAAGCTCTTCAGAACAAGTGAGTTTACCGGCGGAAGGAAGAACCGGATGGGGGCAAATGCTACAAGACGAGGCTTGTATTAAAGGGCTTTCAACAGAAGCATGGAGTTGAATATAGTGAGATGGAAGCTCCAATTGTGAATATGATAACCATCAGGGTTGGGTTGAACATTATTGCAGTTAAAGATTTGCACTTGGAGCAAATGGATGTAAAGACCGTGTTTCTTCATTGAGAGCTAGAAGAGGAGTTGTACATGCAACAACCGGAGGGGTTCGAGGCTCAAGAGAAGGGAAAAATTGAGCTAGTGATCCTTTACGGCTTGAAACAGGCGCCCATGCAATACTACAAGAGATTTGACAATTTTATGTTAGAAATTAGGTACAAGTGACGTTAGATGAATCACTGCTGTTATATTAAATAGTGTAAGTCCTCCTATATCATTCTTTTGCTGTATATGGATCATATGTTGATTGCATGATTAGATATGAAGGAGATAAAGATGTTGAAGGAGCATATGTCAAGGGAGTTTGACATGAAAGACTTGTGGCCGGCCAAGTATATTATTGAGATGAGAATTAACAGGGAGAGAAGTGCAGGAAATCTGAAGTTGTCCCAGAAGGACTGTTGAAAATGTGCTGAAAGGATTCAACATGAGCGAGGAAAAACTAGTGGACACTCCCCTAGCAAGGCACTTCAGTTTATTAAAGGCTCAGAGACCTGAGATTGAAGAGGAGAAGGAGGACTTGTAGAAGGTTCCTTATGCCTCAACGGTTGGGGGTTTGATGTACGCGATAATCTGCACGAGACCAGATATTTCACACGCAGTGGGAGTCATCAGTAGATTCATGAGAAACCCAGGGAAGCACCATTGGGATGCGATCAAGTGAATTTTGAGATATCTGAAAGGTACAGTGAACAAAATACTTTGCTTTGGTAGGCCTAACATTACTCTATATGACTTTGTAGATTCAGACCTTGCAAGAGATATTTATAGCCGGAGAAGCACTATTGGATATGTGTTCACATTGGGAAGTGCAGCGGTGAGCTAGATCTCCAGGCTATAGAACATTGTTGTTCTATCCACCACAGAGGCAAAGTACGTCACCATCACTGAGGCGAGTAAGGAGATGATCTGGTTGAAGAATTTTATGGCAAAATTGGGGAAGGATCAGGAGGATGTGAAGCTCTACAATGATAGTATGAGGACGATTCATCTTGCAAAGAATGCAATATTTCATGTTAGGATGAAGCATATACAATTTCAGTACCATTTCATCAGGAATCAGTTTGAATAAGGACAACTTTGATTGTAGAAGATTCACACTTCAATAAATCCCACTTACATGCTTACAAAAGCAATAACAGTGGAGAAACTGAAGCTATGCGCTGCTTCAGTTGGCCTCGGCATGTGATAAGAGAGCGGGGGTGAGCCACACCACGTTCTTGACAGAGTTTGAAGAAGACAATGTAGGTTCAAGGCCGAAAGAGGAGTGATTCCAAATAGGTCTCGAAGAGGAAAGTTGTTGGGATGTATAGATTATTCAGATCATCGTGGAGGTGCTGATGAAGCTCTGGTGGACTTTCGGGAGGTTCTGAGGTAATACGGGATAACTTGGACCTATGGTTTGCCGTAGCGTGCTGTAGCATGTCAGGGCATATTTCACTTTCAACTTTATCTAATTGGGCAAAGGGATTTAGAAAGTGGCTTCCTGAAAGGAATATGGTTGTATATGTTGGTAATCGTGCTAGTAGAGAGGCTCATGCTTTTGTTGCGCCATTTAATTTGTTCTTGGTTGCTTTCATTGAAATAATGAATACTCTTGTATAAAATTTTTTGGCTAGTAAATTGTCTCAGTTCAATTTATTGTAGCCTACTTTTTGCTTATTTAGAGTTGTAATTTCTGTAATTATGTTTGGTTTGAGAAATATTTTGATATCCTGGCTACGTCTTGATTCAATACTATCTTTTTTTTGTAACTGCAAACTGAGTTCTGAGATTTGGTTGTTAATATTTATGGTTCTCACATCACCTAAAATTTAAACGTTTGCATATTTAAAATATAAAATTAGTTTTTGCAACATTGCAGCTTGCTTTTAGAAACTTAGGGCAGACAAAATGAAGTCGAGGAGAAGAATCACTTGCAACTGTCAATTGGACGACAACTTGGCCTGTGAGATGATGGAACCTTGAGAGATATTGATTGGCTCAACTTCCATTTAGCATGAATGGTCAAAGCATGGCTGGTCAAATATGTAGCAAGTAAGATTGTTAATAAATGACAGTACTTACTCTTATTAGACATTCCATAGTAAGATTGGAACTTCATCAAGAATTGCAAAAATAATATAAAAATTGTAAGGGCTCAAACAAGAATTTTTAAGTGAGGTATTATAGAAATGACCTTAAGAGCATATCACAAACTCTTAAGCAAAGTTGATATTAATAAAAGTTTTAAAATGGTGCACTTGAGATAAGAAGAATAACTCAGTAAAATATGGGACTATTGCTTAGAGATTTTGAAAGCTAATCCTAATTTAACAATTCTATTCAAACACATAATATGATCTAAATGAAAAAAAACATAAAAATTGCGATTTTATATATGTTTTGTTTCATGAAAGAAACACTCTAAGATTAGTTGTTTTGGATCCTAGTTCTTGGTGGTGCTCATGTCAAGTGATTTAATTTGTTGGGATATTAAATGGGCAGTAGGATTTCAAACAACGTGGAACAAAAGTTTGTATATGTTGAGCAAATAAAAAAAAACATGCAAACACAATCACAATACAAAGCATGAGGTTTACGTGGTTTAGTATTAACACTTACGTTCACGGAGAGGAAAACATAAAAATTTCACTATATAGAAGAGATTACAATGATTTAGGGTTAATAAACCCTTGGGAGAAGCCACCACAAACGCAACCCTAATGGAGGCTGTCTTATTTCGAATCTATTCAATCTTAACCCTAAAAAGAAGTTAAATAATATTTATAGACGGCTCAGATTTGTGCCAGCTGAGCCGCGGGTGCCACAGCCCTACTCTCGGGCGCCCAAGCGTTGAGGCAAAGTATAGTACCCGCCTTTCTGGTGACCGGGCGCTGAGGCGAGCTATGGCGCCCGCCTTTCTGGCGACCGGCGTGTTGCGGTGCGCCCCCAAAACAATTCCTTAATCAACAAGATTTAGATGAGTTTGGAAGAAAAAAAAAATACTTTGTCATTAACATATGTCGGAGAACTAAAAGTAAATAACATATAATATGAAGATGAGATTTTTAAAAAGAGACTCAGTGTTCACTCCGACTATAGCATTAGGGTATATTATAAGTGGTTGAATCTTACTTGAGGCTCGAGAGTTACGTTATAGGGATGAAAAAAACAATGAAAGAGAGGACAGACAGCTGCAAAGATTAGTAGGTCAAGGGCCAATTTTTCCTAAAACATAGAGTTGGAGGTAGCTTCCAACAATAAAGCAGTACGAGTATTAGGATGCAAACTACTGCTTCATGGAGAAGAAGGGTTTTTATTGCAAGGGGCTCAACTAATGCAGTGATGCTTTATAGGCGGTAGGACGTAGAGTTCACTAGAAAGGTTGTGATGTGTGTTTCGATTTGGTGGATGCTAAGGAAGATTCTACTTTTGGTTAAGAAAAAAATTGATATTTTCAACAAAAAATACAAATTTATCATGTTGAATTAAGCATTGTTAATCATTTCTTTAGACTTGTATTAATTTGAGAACAATAATGATAAGATATTTTTGAGGAAATAAGCCTCAACAAATAATTGCTATAATTTTTGTCAGCAATTTCTCAAGTTGAAGATCAAAATTGTAAGAGTTAATGGTTCATTTGAGTTATTAACATGTAATCATTATGCATAAAGCTTAAAATTACAAATTATTAAAACTAAATACTCCAGTTTTACTTTCCAAAATAGAATGCACTATGTTTTGCTCGCATGTTTATGAAAAATAGTCCTTTATTTAAGACTAATCCAAATATTAAAATACATTTTAAAAGTTAAGCATTGATCGATAATCCCTTCTCTTAATTCCAAATTCAATAGCATAGCCTATACAATGCATGCAACTGATCGCTATGTTGCGTCTCTAAGGGAAAG